>JAVUPR010000278.1:1331250-2662500 GCA_036785695.1 Gentiana straminea | reverse complement strand
TCCAAGGGCTGGGGGGCAACCTTGGTTCACAAAATTGTTGTCTGTAATGTTAGTGTTGTGCATTACTGAGCTTCGTTATTTTTTTAGAAATTTATTTTATAAATTTGTGGGGTTTACTCTTCCTTAAGTTGAATAAAGTACTTATTATTTCCCATGTATTGCTTTAGCATGGAAGCATATGTCTTAGCTTAAAGTTTCTTTTCTTTTTCTCCGTCTTATCATGCTTAGATACATGCTTGTGGCTGGACATAAGTTTTGGAGAATATAATGAAGAGATCAAAAATTTTGAGAGAGGCTTTTTCCAAGGCGAATATGACTCAACTAGATGGTCACACGGTTAACACGATGTCTATGTGTTACTTCTTAAGGATACTGGGCAACAATTAAATGAAGAATTTTCAAAGGTAGATGTCCAGGCTAATAATTTTGGGGGAATGAGGGAGAAGGACAGAAATATTTCATCAATTGAGTAGAAGGACAGTCTTTTGAAACTTTTGCATAAAGGACAAAACTATTTATTCACTGTCAAAATTCACTTGTGTTCGAAATTCACTGTTTAAATTCACTGACGAAATTCACTATCGAAATTCACTAATTTTCAAAATTCATCGTCGAAATTCACTAATTTTCGGGATTCACTGTCGAAATTCACTGTTAAAATTCACTGATTTCGGGATTCACTGGGGAGATTCACTGATTTTCGGGATTCACTGTTTGTCCTTCTCGCTATAAAAATTATGCAGTTGTCCTTCTCCCTATAAAAAATATGTAGCTGTCCTGTTACTTAAAAATATTTCAGATTGTGTCCTTATCCCTAATTTTCCAAATAATTTTATGGAGGATCAAAGTCAAGTTGAATCAGGCAGTCTAAGCTTGCATGAATCTCGGCCTTATGGTACCTTTGTAAGAGTTTATGATGTAAATGAAGGCCCTGAGACATCTCAGTTTATCAATAAACGCTTATTTCCACATCTCAACAGTATGTAAATCTTGTTTCTTGTCAATATATGTTTTCTAGTCATTTACTATTATACTTACATTCAGATAGATGTGTATCTTTCAATATATAGATATCACAGTGAGGATGGAGATTTAAATGCACAAAAAAAGCGTGCTCATGCAGCTTGTTTCTTTTTTCTTCGGCTTGCTTAGATAAGTGAATCTGTTTTACAACTAAATTAATACCTTAAAAGAAATGTACAAAGTTCACTTTCCCTTATATACAAAAACTATAGTTGTGTAATATTGATGGACTCATTTAGTGAGAGATTCGCGATTGAGATGAGGGGAAATGGCCAATGAGGGTATGTCATTATTATATCATGATTTAATGACGGGAAAAAGACGATATAGTGACGGGAAATTTTGTCATTAATTCGTTATTTAATGAGGGGAATATGAACCTACAATGAGGGGATATGCCATCGTTAAATTGTTATTCAATGATGGGAAATTGGCTTTATAATGTGGGGATGAGCCATTATTAAAAATAAAATTTTATGACGGGATAATTCCGTCAATGAATGTGCCGCACAATTAATGACGGGAAAATATTTCCCGTCATTAATACCTTTAACGAAGGAGGCACCCATAAGAGGAAATTTCCCGTCATTAAATTTCCCGTCATTAAAATTCTATAATGATGGGAATTGAACATTTAATGACGCGAATTCCTGTCATAAAAACACACTTTTCTTGTAGTCATACCTAACGATCATGAATAGCATCTAGAACACGTCATGCCCTCAATGATTAGAAGAGTCAAATGCAATGACTACTACCTTTCATGTGAAAATGTTACAATGTAAATAGAATCCTATCTCTGTTATAATATTCATACAGTCGTATCTTGAGTGTCATTCATTAACGACTGCATCTTATAATATGGACATCCCATTCTTTCGAAGTAACACATTACTTCCTCTTTGCAAAGACTTTTGACAATAAGACATTCCATTTAAGAAGGCCATTCCGGATATTTTGTCCTACCATTAGGATACACAATTTCTGAGCGAGCAATATGAATCCTACGCATGCTTCAGTATCGCACCCAATCACTACCGCATGATCTTCCCATGGCTAGAGAAAATCATAATAGCATCAAAGTATGAAAATCCACACCGTGACGTCATGAAGACTCCGGTCTAAGGATAATTACACAACCGTCATATAGTGCGACACTTAATAAAGTAAGTGGGTCACTCTAATGCACGCACTCTCTAATACACGTCCACATACAGTCCAAGTGTCCCAACACTTTGATAGAAGAGATCTATCCCTACCTTCATAAGATAGAAGACATGCAATACATGCTAGTCCAACCGTACTATTAATATCCTATTTAATATAGCCTGAGTCTATTCTGCAATAAGTCCCCACGTGCATAGTTAACCTAATAAACATGGAAAGAATCTTCCACCATAAAGGCTCATATCCGCTATTCAAATCACCGATATTATCTCCTACAATCAATGAGATCAAACCGTGATTATCTCTTCCTTAGGGAACATGAAATCACAGTCCACCAAGGACCCAGCCCACGCAGGCCTAGGGCACAAGCCCCTCTTTATAAGAGATCCTTAATGAAGTACGATTACTTGATTCCTGACTCATTCACATGATATGTAGGCAGCTTGAGATACAATTTCTCAAGTCCAGTCTAAACAACCACAAACTACCTCTTTTGTTAGTGTTCTTGAAGCTTGTGCAGGTTGTCACAAGGATTAGAAGGCCCCGGAATTAATACATGATGATTTCTAGCATCGTTTGGTGACAATCTATTAAGGTAAAGAGATCCTACGGCTTTACATTATCGGGTCCAAACAACACATATAATGGGCAAAACAGATCTATGTATACGCTTACATTGCCAAAACTAGATTATAAGGTATTAGATTATATTATATTATTTACATTATTCTGTATTTCCGATTATAGCCTCGTTGGCTCTCTATATAAACCTATTGTACACAAATTATTTCCTAATGACAATTAGTTTGTTATTCAATATTATCTATCATGGTATCAGAGCTTTTTGATCCCTAAATTTTTTTTTTCCTCTAGCTGCCGCCGCCGGTTTTTTTCTTTTTTTCTCTTTTCTCTGCCGCCACCTGTACAGCGGCTATGGCAACCCCCTCCGCCACCTCTGTCCAGTCGGCCAACTCTGCAGCTACCGGCGCTGCTCCTGTGCCTGCTGCGGCTGCAGCCCCTGCGGCCCCCACCACCGTTATCTCTCTTAATCCTGCTGTCAATGCTCCTACAAAACTCGATGGCAAAAATTTCACGGCTTGGAAGCTTCAATTGACCACTTTACTCACAGGTCACGGTCTCCTCGGTTATGTGACCGGTGCTACACCCATGCCGCCACCAACAGTTCCATCTGCGGCTGGTGAGGTTACGATCAATGCGGCTCACTTGCATTGGATACAACAAGATGCCTTAATCCACAATTTAATTTTTGGTTTGGTTGATAAAGAATTTATCGCTACGATTCAGCACACGACAAATTCGAAACAAGCTTGGGACACTCTACTCGACACATATGGGAAACAGAGTAAGGGTCGTATTCGACATCTCAGACTGCGTTTAAATTCCATTACCAAAGGTACAATGTCAATTTCTCAATACTTCACTGCCGTTAAAACTGTTGCGGATGACCTTGCGTCCCTAGATGCTAAAGTACCTGATGATGACTTAGTTGAAATAATCTTAAAAAATCTTGGTAGTGAATATAAGGATCTTGTGAGTGCCATACAGGCTCGTGATGACACTATCTCCATGCCATTGTTACATGAAAAATTGCTAATGCATGAAGCATCACTTTTACAAAGTCCGTCTGTTCCACCCCCTGCGTATACTGCTTTCCCTGCCTACCCTTCACCCCGTCCCATGCATGTTCCGGCCAATACAGCCTATCACCCCTACCAGCAGCTACCTCGGCCCCCTCCCCCTATCCTGCCGCAAGCTCCCTCCCCCTACCCGAGACCACAACAGTCCGGCCCTTCCCCCAATCACTCATCCAAAAGTACCTCTACCCGTCCCTCCAAAGGCTATCAAGGCTTCTGCCAACATTGTGGTCTCCAGGGTCATGTTGCCACTCGTTGCACCGCCTATCCTCTATACAATAATCTTCCACGCCAGTGATTTTTTGTGACAATTTAAGAGCGCTTCGCCTCAGTGCCAACCCGGTTTTTCACTCGCGCATGAAGCACGTGGCCATTGACTATCACTTTATTCGTGAGCATGTTGAGCGTGGTCTTGTTCGTGTTGCTCGTGTCGCTGCTGCAGACCAACTGGCTGATGTTCTCACCAATCCCTTGCCACGGTTGTCTTTTTCTTCACTTGTTTCCAAGCTTGGACTTCGCTCGACTCCGTCCGCTTAAGGGAGCGTATTAGATTATCTTATATTATTTACATTATTCTGTATTTCCGATTATAGCCTCGTTGGCTCTCTATATAAACCTATTGTACACACATTATTTCCTAATGACAATTAGTTTGTTATTCAATATTATCTATCATAAGGTCCCTATTATGAGTTAAAGGTAACTAGAATACTTTTCATTTTAAGACACTTACATGACAAAAATTCCTAGTTGGAAAGTTATTTACAATGTGAAAAATACACTAATTTATAATTGGGAGTACACTAATTCATTGGTGGACATTTGTTTACAAAGTCAAGAAACACTAATTCAAAGTTGTTATGTGCACAATAATTATGTCATTCATAGTGAAATTCAGTACATAACGTCACAAAATTTAACGTTACATTAGCACGGTAACTTCAGAACCGTTGACATTTGTAATTAGAGTAAATGTCACATATGATGATGTTAATGAGAACGTCCACCACTCCGACGTTATGAGAATAAGATAGCGTCATCCGCACTGACAAAGAAACATGTTACCCTAGTTGGCTTGTATAACTTCAACATCAGTACGACTGACGTTTTATCCCCATCAAAACGTTCATGTGACCGACGTTTTAAGCACCCAATCATCTTCCCCAAACCTCCGATCAGAAAATGGCTGGTTGAAAGAAAAACACCAAAAAATCCTCCGATTTCAACCCGGTTTCAACCAACAACGAATACACATTACAATCAAACAAATGAATACAAATAACAATACACAATTTCGTTTGGATTATCACCTCCGACGGTACCACCTTCGATTTATACCAAATTACTGCCAAAAATGCAAACAATACAACATACTTACATGATTTGGTTCAAAGTTATGTTGTTCTTAGCTTCACTTGTGTTTTCCACGATTTTTATCTTCTCCGGCATCAGTTCTGACAAGAACTCCGGCGACTTCCTATGTTTTTATTGGTTCAAATGAAATAAAAAGGAAGTAGTGCCGGGGGAGTTAAAAGTGTTTTTAAAAGAGGTATAATGTAAGGGAAGAAATTGGAGGGACTGGAGTGTATAATTTTTAAAACATGAGAGACTAAAGTGTGTAGTTAAAAGTTATTAAATGAATTATTTTTTGGTTGTGCCTTAAGTGATTAGGTGGTGTGGTAATGTAAATGAAAAATAATACAGTAAAACATCTATAAATTAATACTCGATAAATTAATAACCTCGATAAAATTAATAATTTGTCCAGTCCCAACTTGGGACCAGTACAAAATTGGACCCCAATCGATAAAATAATAAGATAATAACTTTTTTGAAATCCCAATGTATATAATTGGTCCCAACGAAACTATAAATTAATAATTATGTATGTACTAAAAGATTCCAAATTCTAAGATTATCTAGTAAAAAATGAATCTATAGTCACTTGTTTTTTTATTGAACTTCAAATCTATATTGAGTTCATCTTTAAATCTCCTCATTGCACTTAAGAGTTGGGGCATTGTCAAATTCAAATAATTTGTGAATGTACATTCATAGAATGTGCCTTGAAACTTGTTTTTGTAATTTATTTTTCATCTCTAACTAATATACATTGAAACTAGTACATTGGACTTGGAAATTTAAAGGTTATACGTAAAACCTCTTTAAAGTAATAAATTATTAATTTATTGATATAATAATATCTCGCTAAATTAATAAAATATCCCGGTCCCAACATTATTAATTTATAGAGGTTTTATTGTAAATTTAAAGGGGACAATAGTATTTCGTGGTGCCTATAGAAGCCGCATATATTTTTTCATAGTAAATAAATATCACAATATTAATTTATCACTATAACACTTTATAGTCGAGATAAAAAGTTTCATTATTTGGTTGTCACTATAACCACATTTTAATCCGGCTAGATATTCTTATGTGTGTTACCCGATAGGCTTCTGAATATATTGACCATAGACATAAAGTGCATTTATAAAATGCCCTTCATACCTAACGATCATGAATAGCCTCTAACAACACGTCATGACCCCCAATTATCGAAAGAGTCAAATGCAATGACAACTAACTTTCATGTGAAACGGTTGACGTGTAAATACAATCTTATCCCTGTTATAATATACGTACTACCGTATCTTGTTGGATCGATATATGGCACAAACACACTCCAGAGGAGGGGTGAATAGAGTGTAGATGATTTTATATACCCTTTCTCGATAATTCAACACGAGTACTAAACAACAGAGGTGGAATCTAACTTATTCGGTTATTCGCTGGTGTTAAAAACCTTACTGATCAATAGATTAAAGGTGTAATAAAAAGTTATGCTCAAAAGACAAAGACAAGTTAGTAAACACAATCAAAACAGATTAAAAAAATCTGTATTAAAATTTTCTGATAAAATTTAATTCACAAAGCAAATATGCAGGTGGATTAAAGTACAGATCAAAGATAAAGTACACAGATTAAAACAAGGTTACAACAAATCAAATAGGAAGATTAAGCTGATACTACCAATTAAAAATTATTGTGGCGTTTCCAAATGTCACTAAAAGTTCAGAACAACACTTTCGAAAAGAAAGAACAGATTATTATTAAACTTGAGTGATCAAAAACGATTTTCAGGATACAAAAGATATTCTACACAACAAAAGACTATCAAAGCAAATTGACAACAGTAGCCCGGGTTGTTACACAAATTAAAATTCAGTTACAAGCTCAGATTACACACTTGGAGCAGATTCAACAACAATTTTGGACAAGGTGTTAAAGACTGAACTGTCAGTCCAAGTTCAGGACTGATAATCAAGCATTGACTTGTAAAAACTGACGACAATGTTCAGCTTGCTAAAACTACTCCCTAGCACTATTAAAAGAGTTTCACAATCAGGTTTAGCACGTTTTCAAGGGCAGCAGGCAATTCAGCAAGATAAGTCAAGGCCTCAATTATGCAAATGATCAAGACAACACTAAAAGCTACAGATTTTAGCCAAGGTTTAGCAAGTAAGCAAACAAGGGGGCAGAGATTCAGTGTTCTAATAACATGGATTAGGCACTGAAATTCTTAACAAGTTAATGAGGGATGAAAACAGACAAGGAGCTAGCCTTGTACCAGGAAGCAAGTCCTTGCAAAGTTATCACAAATTCAATTTGTCAAGCCTTTTCACAAGGTAGTGTGCAGGTGTTTAAACCAATGACACAGAAGGACAAATCCTGAATTCAGAGATTATGCAAGCTTGATTTTTGTACCAAGATAGCCACAATAGACCTTGTTCTTCAGTAATCAAAAGTGCATTCAAGTAAGTGAAAACAGAACCCTTGACCTTATGCTCCAGGTGATACCACCAATTCACTGGATTCTAATTTCACAGCTTTCTGCAAATTGTAACTGAATCAAGGACAAACCAAACCGAGCTTCAATCAGAGTGTCAGATTGACACAAGATCAAATCATAGTGTAATATAAGTCAAATGGCCAGAATCCTCTCAAGGCCAATACTTGACTCAAGCTTTCAGTTGTGAGTCTTGATCATATTACTGAATCACACAGATTAAGCAACTAACAGGACTCTTCAGGCACGATACCAACAAGATACTACACACAAGAGTTCACAAACACAAACACCACAAAATTTGATGCAAAGTACACAACCTTAAAGAAATTATGCACTAGACACTTACTGAATCGGTCAATTAATAAAACATACATTTCACAGAGAATAATAAGGAAGGCGAATCAAAGAGGAAATGGAACGTTGTCACCATTTCATGGTCGAATCAGAGCCTTAACTTTTAGTAGACAAAACGTGTTGTGTTGAAGATATAATTAACAATACCTAGTTAATGTGTATTTACTTTTGTATCCCTTGTACTAGTATATATATTTTAACCTTGTAATGCTTTGACATATCAATACAATACTCAATTACCACATGCTATCAGAGCCTTGATCCATCATCCCACAAACCCCGTGACGGACCTTTTCTATGCTATCAATCCTGATGAGAGCTCCACCACTACCGCCCAACGTTTACGATCTTCCATTCATATAACCAAACCGTGTACCCTCCGGGTCAAATTGTAGTGATAGAGTGATGAGTCGGGTCAAATTGTGTCGATCCTCGGGGAAAACTTGGTAATTCACCGTGTGATTAAACACCGAGAAACTATTATTATCTCAATCTAAGTCGCAATTTTATCATCCAACCAAACTCTAAACTAACAAAGCATAAAACTAAAACAGAGATATATATAAGTATATAAATATATATATATATCAATACATATATATATAGATATAAATATATATAGGTACCAAAACAATATCTAGGGAGGGAGATAGATATTATAATTTAGAGACTAGCCAAGAATATGTTATTGAATCATTATATCTTTTTAGTGGAAATTAGATGTGCTCGATCATTATTTTAAGTTAAATCAATTATACGGAACGGTGCACTCCTAAACTAAACAATTCATCCTCACACGAGCATACGAAATTGTCATATGTCCAATCATTTGTCCAAGGTCATCCTCAAGCATGGGTCACTCCCGTTTTGTCATTCGGCCAATTTTAAGGGATGTCAATTAAACAAACGAATTAAACGTAATAATCTCTCGAGTACATATTTCAATAAGAGTTTGTTTCTCCCGAAACAAATCTACCCCCGGTTTAGGAAATCGGATTCCGTTGTCACGTTTTCACTCGGCCAATTTTACCCTCCGGTCTTTCTATTAACGAGTTCATAACCTAACTACGAGGCGTCAATTCATAATCAGATTATGAATTCTTTCATATCAAGTAGCTAATTCAATACGAATATAGAAAGAGATTCATTATAACCGATTTTTATCCAATTTTAGTATAGTCATCATCCATTTCCCTAAAAAGATAATACTAATCCAATTTCATATCTTGGCTAGATACTAAGTTTAGCCTAACAACATAATAACTAAAATATAGATACTATAATTAATACATAAACATAAATACATTAGAAAAGTTACCGAGGTTACAATTGAAGCATTCGAGTTGTATCATCCGGAAATAGCAACTCTTTGACATCAATGAGCCTTGATACATCCTCTAAGCATTATAACGAGACTTTATACTACGACATTATTCCGGCGAGTGCCGTTTACGACTTTTATTTAACGAAAAACAACAAAACGAAACTATAGAGATATATAGAAGAGAGATATATGCATTGGTACACTTCAAAATGGTTGCAATTGAGGGGTATTTATAGAGTGTACCATAAGGCCGGCGCGTGCCGGACCACCACCGGCGCGTGCCGGCTACACGATATATATTCCCTTGTCGAGAGATTTGTGGGCCCGGTTTCGGAGATTTTTACGCAATATTCGGCCTTCTCCGGCGCGTGCCGGACATACAACATATCGATGTTCGTAAAAACCTATCTCGAGCTGTAGACCTCGGATTGACATGATTTGATATTCGTTGGAAAGCTCTTTTGAAGGCCTACAACTTTCATCAAGGACTTTTTCTCTGAAAATGCCTCTAAGTTAGATCAAATGTCCGTTGAAGATGAGTTACGGTAGAAACATTAAGGACGGTTGATCGTTCAAAGTTGTTAGATTTTGGCATAATCTTTTATCCCACAAAAACTCATGATTTATACTTCAAAGTATGTCATATTTTGGAATCTCGGTACACATTTGATTACGCAACAAACTCAACGAAACACCAAACGTAAATCGACAAAAAACCATCATTTTTATCGTTTTTATAACTTATGCATCTAATTATAACTAACTATGATTTTTATAAGTTTTCGATGCATTTATATGAAATTATACTAAAATATCATAAATATAATAATAAAAAGTCTTATAATATGATCATATATTTTTCATACATCACAACTCCCCACTTAGCTTTTGATCGTCCTCGAGCAAAATAAGCGATAATATAATTCTTAGATTAAATTCCTAACTTAGTAACGTATCTTGTCAATATTATAATTATATTAATTTCATCTATCTAAGATATTAAAAAGATAAAAAAATGTATATAACTTAATAAAATAATTATAAAATATTATTTAAATGAAATTTTTCATGAATTACTTTATAAGTATAAATAAAATATTTAGAACAACTTTTTAATCTCCACTTTGTATGATTTATCGGAATCAATGACTAAGTCAAGTAGTTGGCAAATTGGCTTGTAACGTTCAGGCTCAGGGTAGTTGGCTAATCGAAAAGGATAACAAAGGGAAATCAAAAGAGATAGAAGCAAGTCGTACGTACTTACACCTTCATCTTCTGATAAAAAAATTTCTCAATCAGTAACACTCCTGACACTGTTTTCAATTTTCAACTTTAATAACTTCCAAAATATGGTTTTCTTTCTTTTTTTTTTTTTTTTTTTTTTTTTTTTTTTTTTTTTTTTTTACTAAACATAAATAATAAGAACTTAAGAACATAGGCATTGCTTTATCAAGATTGATCGGAGTAATACTCTTTCGATCGAAAATCACGAATCCGGTTTCCTTAAACTCGTGACAATTCTTGATAGTTTTGATTCGACTTTTTCTTTTTCATCAGATTTATAGCATATACCTTCATTCCCAGCAATAGGACATTTCGTGATAATACCACTAGGACTACTATCATCGAGCGACTTTATCGATATTTTATTTTTGGGTTGTCGATCAAAAACAGAAAAGATACCTATAATACTCTGTTCTTAGATTTTTTTTTTTTTTTTTTTTTTTTTTTTTTTTTTTTTTTTAGAGAATAACCATATTTGATAATAAACTGCCTTCCGAATAACATTCATTTCAATCTCAGCATATACCAAATTTCGATGTTGTCACCGCTATCCATAAATACATACTAAACTTGCGGGATTTTCAAAGAAATGTAGACCATTATTAAGTTAGGTTAGTAATTTCTAGTTAATAATAATGGCTATTTCGAGTGAGGTCTTGATCACTCTACAAGGCTGAGGTGGGGACAAAAATTGGAAATTATGTTCGGGTAGGCTTATTTGGCTCGGTTTATCAAAGTTATGCCAAAAATCTCATCATCCCTAATCCGATTCCAATTTCATACTTTGTCTTGAAAAGAAAATTATTCTAAAATTTCATTATAATTATAAGTAACTTTTGTCTAATTTCATAAAAAAATATTTCATAATATTTATCAAGATATATATACTTAAAATCTTATTAAAAATCTAAGATAAACATAATTAATATAAGAATAATATATCAAGATTACTTTACTTAATTAAAAATTTATTCTATCCAAATATATCATTTTTATCAAATAATTATATATTATTGCTTATTAAACTAAGTGTGTAAGTATTTGATGTATTAAATTCAATTTATTTACTAACCAATCTCTACTCCCCACTTACGAATTGGCATCGTCCCGATGGCTAATGAGTAGTAAAAATTTGGATTAGAAAATAAAATGAATTCTATCATGGTTAGATTATTTTAGGTGTCAAATAGACGAGCGTTTATATAATATAAAAGAAAAACATTTAAAAACATAAATTAAAAACATGCAAATATATTACAATACTAAAACACAACTTAAAACTACTAGGAGTGTTAAACTAGAAAACCATAAACTAATTTAAACTAATTTTTTAAACTAAGTTATTTTATTGTGACTTATACTAACGTACCGTACTACTCTTATTATTTTTTATTCCTTCTTTTCTACCAACATAGTTATCTAATTTTCACCACTTGACGATCCTCCCGGAATATCGACTGGTAAAAGCCCAATACGAGGAATACGAGCTGGAAAATATTCATCTGTCGCTCTTTCCGGAACCCTTGCCAAACGAACACATAACCTAGAAATCAACCATCCAAATGGTAAAGGATGATAATTCGGTCTTCTCCCGAACGCAAAACTCACAGCTGATTTCTGAATCAGCACTCCCCAATCTATAACAGCTCCAGTAGTAATCGCATAAAGAAGCATCAATTCATCATCACTAACTTCCGGAGAAATTAACAGTTGGATAAACACGTGAATTGATGAATCGCTTCCACGTTCTAAGATGGGGAAGCAAAGCGATCGTAGAGACATTTTGATCAATATCATAATTGTAGAACAAGAGTGGACAAGCTTCCGAATATTTTGTAATAAAACCGTCGGCGGTATCCAATCTCCATTGGTACTCAAAATGGTAGGGTGAAGTTTGAATTTGGTGGAATCAAGAAAATTTGATTTATGTTGGTGGAGGTGAAAGGAACAACAACTCCTCTCAACGTAACGGATTGTGTTAACGACACGGTATGAGCTTACGAAAGTCTTGAATAGAATTCTCTTACTACGGTAACGTTAATCCTACCTCTCGGCATACGACAAAAATAGTCCCACCCATCTATATCCATCCTCGTAAATGCCCGGTTGTCAACCTTTACGAAATTTAAACCTCTCTCAATCAATACCGGTGATTGATTGAAATTACTTATATAAGGGTTGTGAACCGAAGCATACATAGGCTCGTAAGGGATTTGATGAAAAAATGGATTTGGAATGACGAGAATTTGGTGTATGTGGAGGTGAATAACTTTTTACGGACGAACGATCGGACATTTTAAACTTTTTATAGCAAGAGAATTTAAAGGCAAAGGAAGGGAATGAGCATTTTAGGAATGCTTGCATCTTTTCCTTTTATAGACAAAGCTTGAATTTGAAATGGAAATATCTGAGAAGATCCTGCGACTACTTACACCGGCGCGTGCCGGACACCAACCGGCGCGTGCCGGTCAAATAGTGCTCGGTCGGAGATATTTCAATTTCTAGCTTGATCCGGGATTTATTTTCGACAATAGATTACGCATATTTCTAAAACGTGGGGAAAAGATCTAAAAACATCCGAAAACTACGAAAAAGATAACAACGTAACAACGTGCACTACCCCGAGAGTGCATCAAACGTTTAACGTACAAAACAAACATAACAAAAACTAAGTCAAACCAAAAAGTAGATAGTTATACAACAAAGAAAATAAATCACTCGTCCTCGTCATAGTTAAGATCAATGTCACCGGTAAGGTCGTGCTTGCGATGACGATGATCCAAATGTAGATAGTAACGAAGTAAAATCAGCTCCTTGCGGCGTGTCGTATGAATACCATAAGCGAGCTGCTTGTGGATCCGATACGAAGTTCGAAATGATGTCTCGGTCCTCGTCGTCGACATAGAAGCGATCACGAAGACCAAATGAACCAAATCCTGTTGTCACATCGCTACGAAGTCACTCCTCCCATACCCAAGGATGTCCCTGGTGTACACGTAAACATACCACCTGTCCTATGGATGACGGCGTATAGTCACGATAAATAATAGGTGGCGAAATCGGCGAGAATCCAATCGGCATAGTATATGGGTCGGTGACTATAGGGGTGTCTAGCGATATCTCGGCAAATCTAGGATCAAACTCACTCATAGCATCCCGAAATCCTCTCGACCAACTCTAATGTCCTCGGCCCAATATCTATTCTTCTCACGGGCTAAAGCTATATTAGCATCGGTTCTAGCTTTGAGCTTGAACTAAATCTTTGAAACATAGCCTCAACTTGGCTCTGCTTGTGGTGATGTGACTATGTCTAGGTGGTCTAGGTACTTGAGTGTGAATAGGAGGTGGAGGTTGTTGTTGCGACGATTAGGATTATTGTAATTTATTACTCCATTAGGTAAGGCTCTCGGCTTAAGACCAATGGGAGGAATGTAGGGAGACACGGTTCTATCCGAGGGTAAGACGGGGACTTACGCAAGCTCACGTAAGGCGAGAAATGAGACTAGGGAACGGGAGACGTCCCCCTCGATAACGAGTCCTTGCAAACTCACAAGCCTTAGAAAAGATCAATTTCCCCGAGATTTATAGGAATATCATTAACCATGGCCCAAGCAATAACCACTTCCTCTCGACCAAATGCACAAACATGTGTGGAAGGACATACATTATGGCCTAAGAAGCTGTTTTATTGCCCGTATGTCCCTAATACAATTCCCGCTAAGCAAACCTATTTTCTATCCATTCGGCGGTGGGGTCAAAGGCTTGTTGGGCTTCGTAAGCTTTGGTTTGTAGAGCCATAGGATGTTAAACCCCATACATTATGATAATCCTCCTCTTACGGTATATCGGTTAAGCCATAGAATACATTAATCATAGCGGGGTAAAAAGTAACATTAACACTTCTTAGAGGGATATAGGTCATCTCCTCAACCGTATCGGCATCGTAAGTAGATAATGCGAATAAAACTACGATACCATAGAAACGTTAATCTTATCTTTCCTATCCATAGCTACATCCAACCATCCTCTATCCTTGAAAATTTCTTTCACTTCTTTCCCAATCTTCGAAAAATCAATCCCTCGTTCTAACCAAACCTTACTTTTACTAAAGTACTCATCATGTGCCCGCTTAGCACGCACTAGCGGTTTTCTCAAAGGTTAAACTTTTCTCCCTTTTAGTTAAAGGTCTAGTTTGAACTACCGGTACTACGATTGGTACTTCGGTCTTTTTCCTCTTAGGATTACTTCTAGATGATGACGCCATCTACGATAGTGGTATGACAAAACAACAACACAAACAAACAACACCAACAACAAGAACAAACAATTACTTAGGCTATAAAATCAAAATAAATTCAAAATAATTTCGAAATTTAACTAAAATTTGAAATATATATATATTATTACCTTAAGAAGCTAGAATGAAAAGCTTAGGTCGCCGGAATTAATGGGGGTCGCCGGAATGAGAGAAAAGAGAGCCTTGAGCTTGCCAAGCTTCAACTTTTTCCAATGGGTATCTTCCTTTATGATTAAGTTGAAGAGAGGAAGAGAGATTAACACTTATGTGATGTTTGAGTGAAGAAAATTGATGGAAAATTGTTGATTTTTGAGGAGAAGAGAGGGAGAATTCGGGCTTTGTTCTTCAATTCGAAATGAGGGTGTGAGAAATGAGGAAAGGGCGCATTTTTAGGGTTAAGTGTGTACACACCGGCGCGTGCCGGTAGTGTACCGGCGCGTGCCGGTCACATGGCCCCCAAAAATCGGAATTTTTGTCATTTTTTGTGTAATGAGCTCTAATTATATCACATAAAAATCATTTGATGTTAATCCTATGATTTATGTTATATAATCTAAGTTCAATACTATTTTTCTATATAAAACTTGATAAAATATAAAAACTAATATAATATTGAAATCACATATTTTTGATATAATATACCTACTTTACATGATAAAATAGGTTTATTATAAATTTTTCATAAAAATATTTTCTTTTTAAGTTTAGAAAAATAACTTTAAAAAATACGAAATTTAATTAAAATTTGAAAAATTAAAACACACACTTTGAAATTCTTAGGATTTTTTGCTAACTCCCTCAATCTCGGATTCTCAAGATTGTTATCATAACGGTCCCTTAACCTTTCTCCCGGGAGTGATGCGTTTGAATTATCTCTTTGTATTCCCTCGGGATTTTCGGATAACCACCTAATCGTTCCCTTCTTAATAACATTCAAACACTCATCCTGGGATATGGTTGTATTTCTTCCACAACTTCCGGCATGTTCCATTTTTCCACAGATTCTACACTTCATTAAAAACCTTGCTCTTCTTTTTATTGCACTCCTTGAATTTCCATTACAAAGTTCTCTTTCTCGACTTCGATTAGCAATTCCTTATTTAATTTAGAAACTAAGGCTTCTATCTTAAACGCGACATCCTTATTTAGACCTAATCTTAAAAGTAAAATAAAAACTCTTATTCTATCTATGAAAGGCATCCGGTTCTTTTACGTCTATCGGTAAAAGACGAAACTACTTTAAAATGCATATTAAAAGGTGAAATTAGAAAGATAGTACACATAATCGGCGAGTTTAAAATTCTTGCTTCCTCGATTCGTTGGAGGGTCGATGAGTAATAATACTTCTTCTGGTTGAGGTATCCCTTCAGTTTCCACGAACAATTTCACCCTGTGTCCATTGGCTATAAAAGTTGTTTTTCCATCAGTTAGTTCAACAGCTCCAGACTTATAGATTTTTGTTACGTCATATGGACCTGTCCATCTAGATTTAAGCTTTCCTGGAAACAACTTCAAACGTGAATTATATAAAAGTACTCGATCACCTACATGGAACTCACGACTATAGATTCTCTTATCGTGAAAAGCTTTCGTGCGTTCCTTGTAGATTCGAGCATTTTCATAAGAATCGAGTCGAAATTCTTCTAGTTACGTTAGCGAAGTAATCTATGATCACCGACGACTTTAGGATCAAAGTTTAGAAATTTAATAGCCCATAAAGCTCGGTGTTCTAATTCAACGGGGAGATGACAAGATTTTCCAAATACTAATTTGTAAGGAGAACGACCAATCGGTGTTTTAAAGGCATTACGTATGCCCATAATGCATCATCAAGTCTTTACGCAGTTTTACGATTCGAGTCCACTGTCTTCTCCACGATTCTTTTAATTTCTCTATTAGACACCTCTACACATCCACTTTAGTTTGTGGATGATAGGGTGTTCCAAGTTTATGAGTTACACCATATTTCTCAATTACCTTAGTAAATGGTCGGTTACAAAAATGTGAACCTCTATCACTAATGATAGCCCTCGGAATGCCATAGCGTGTGAATATATTCTTTTTAAGGAACCTTAGCACTACTGCGGTATCATTAGTAGGGAGAGCTTCGACTTACTACCCATTTAGAAACATAATCAACCATTACTAGAATAAATCTTTTTCCAAAAGATATAGGGAAAGGTCCCATGAAATCTATGCCCCATACATCAAATAGCTCACATTCTAAAATCGGTTGCATAGGCATTTCATGTTTTTTCGATATATTTCCCCATTTTTGACATGATTCACAAGATTTTGCATATTTATATGCATCTCTATATAGTGTAGGCCAATAGAAACCACATTGTAAAACTTTGAAAGCGAGTTTTCCATCCTCCATGATGACCTCTGCCTCACGATCATGACAAAATGATAATACACTTAAAATTTCATTATCGGGAATACATTTCCTAATTATTCCATCGAGCATCTTCGGAAAAGATCCGGTTTATCCCAATAATAAAACTTTAAGTCGTAAAAGAACTTCTTTTTTACGTTGCCAAGTCCAATGAGGTGGGATGTACTTACAGGTAATGTAGTTAACAATATCCCCAAACCATGGCGAATCTTCCTTTGATGGTATTCTAGTTTTTAATAATCGCATGGTTGAAGGAGTATCTATCTTAAACAGTTTCTCATCTGGAAACGAATCCTGAATTTCTTTTCCTTTTCCTTCATCATTATCCATCCTGCTTAGATGATCTGCTACTACATTTTCACTTCCTTTTTTATCCTTAATTTCAATATCGAATTCCTGAAGTAACAGAATCCACCTAAGAAGACGCGGTTTGGCATCTTTCTTACTTAAAAGATACTTCGGTGAATGGTACGTGTAGATTATTACCTTAGAACCAACAATATATGATCGAAACTTATCTAAGGCAAATATTACGACCAACGAGTTCTTTCTCGGTAGTTGCATAATTAAGGCGAAATTTGCGTTTAATGTGTGAGAAGCATAGTAGATAGCTTTGAGAATTTTGTTATACCGTTGACCTAAAACGACTCCTACGACTAAATCACTTGCATCACACATAATTTCAAACGGCAAATCCCAATCGGTGCTACTAGTAATGCTTGGTGCGGTAGTTAATTTCGCTTTTAGGGTCTTAAAGGCTTCCATACATTTATCATCAAAGTTAAAAGGTACTTCTTTTTCTAGCAAATGACTCGGGGTTTTGCTATTTTTGAAAATACGCAATAAACCTTCTATAAAATCCTGCATGTCCAAGAAATCCTCTTAACGTTTTCAAATTAATTGGTGGAGGTAATTTTTCAATTACTTCGACTTTAGCTTTATCAACTTCAATTCTGCTTCAGAGATTCTATGACCTAGTACAATTCCTTCGAGATACCATCAAATGACATTTTTCCCGAGTTTAGAACCAAGTTGGTATCTTCACGGCGTTGTAAAACACGTTCTAAGTGTGATAAGCATTTATCAAAAGAATCTCCATAAACACTAAAGTCATCCATAAAGATTTCTAAGAATTTCTCGACCATATCGAGAAAATATTGCCATCATACATCGGCGAAATGTAGCGGGTGCATTACATAATCCAAACGGCATTCTTTTATAAGCAAAAGTTCCATAGGGACAAGTGAAAGTAGTTTTTTCTCTATCTCCTAACTTTGCAATGAATATACGTAAATAACTTTGAATAACCATCTAAAAAGCGATAATACTTATGTCCACTCAATCTTTCCAACATACGCACGATGAATGGAAGTGGATGATGATCCTTTTTAGTATGATCATTCAGTTTCCGAAAGTCAATACACATTCGATATCCTGTAATTTCCCTTGTCGGAATCCATTCATTTTTATCATTTTCTTTTACCGTGAAACCTCCTTTCTTTGGAACTACTTGAGTTGGACTTACCCATTCACTATCGATATGGGAAAGATTATTCCCATTTCTAATAGCTTAATGACCTCTTTCTTAACGATTGTTTGCAAATTTGGGTTGAGGCGGCGTTGTGGCTGAATACAAGGTTTAGCTTCTTCATTCAAAATAATCTTGTGAACACAAATCTCAGGGCTAATACCTTTGATATCTGCCACTGTCCATCCAAAAGCTTTCTTATGTTCTCTTAACATTCTTAGTAATTGATCCTCTTGTTCTTTTGTTAAGGTTGATGAAATGATAATAGGTAACAGATTATCATTTTCAAGAAAAGCATATTTCAAATTCGAAGGAAGTGGTTTCAACTCCAGATTCCTTGGTGGATCTTCTACTGATGGTTTTAAAACTGGTCCTTCCATTTCCAATTTCAAATTTTGATGCCATGGATGTTTAACAAACCCTCCTTTATCTAAATAAAGGATTACTTCTTTCATTTCAGTATCATTTTCATCTTCTTTATAGATAGAAAATGCCAAACATTCTTCTAATTTATTTTCATAATCTTTAAATTTGGCATCCCACATGGTAGAATATTCATCTATAAAAGAACATGATTCTGGTTCTTTATATGGATGGTTTATAGCTTTGAAGATATTGAATGAAACTTTATCCTCATTAACTCTCAGTATTAGTTCACCTTTTTGAACATCTACCAAAGTTCTTCCTGTAGCTAGAAATGGTCGACCTAGAATAATTGGCGCTGAATATCCTTCTTCCATTTCCATTATTACAAAGTCCACTGGGAAGTAAAATTTATCAATTTTAACCAACACGTCCTCGATTATTCCCTTAGGATGTTTAATTGATCTATACGCCATACGAAGGGTCATTTCGGTATTCGTAAGCTCTCCTATTCCTAGTTTCTTATAATCCTCATAAGACATGAGATTGATACTTGCTCTAGATCACACAATACTTTCTTAAACGAAATCCTCCAATTTCACATGGGATAGTGAAACTACCGGGATCTTTAAGTTTAGGAGGTAGTCGATCTTTGAAGTATTGCGAGAACATTCTTCATTAAGGCATATATTCTCATATTCTTCTAATCGCTTTTTATTAGATAGGATATCTTTAAGAAACTTTCCATAGGCAGGCATGTTGACTAAAGCTTCTATAACAGGGATATTGACATGAATATGACGAAAAGTGTCAAGGAAACGAGCATATTTCTTATCAGTTTTTATCTTTTTAATTTGATCTTTCGGTGGATAAGGCAAAGATTCTAAATCTATAACCTTTGGTTCTGAAGTCATTTTCTCTTTTCCTTTCTCCTTGAATCTTTGAGCATTACTTGATCGCCAAGTTTCATTATCTTGAGATTTTTCCTTTAAAACATCCCCTGTATCAACTTTATCCTTCTCAGTTACTTTTAAATCTTCCTGTTTTTCTCCCTGATTTTCTCTGACATGTTCCTTAAATAGGGTTCTCAGGTCCTTATCCATAGGATCTTTCAGAATTCTAGGGACTTTTACCCATTCTTCACCTTCAATTTCAGGTTCAACATCATTCTGTTTTAAGAATTCTTCGATAATTTCTTCCTCTTCATCAGTAAATTCAAGTTCGTCCTTTTCCTTTATGATATTACCATTTAAATCATTTTCTACCTCATTGTTTCTGCGTTTTTACGCTCTAGTATCTTCACAATATTTCCTACTTCTTGTAATCACGGCATTTACCTCTCTCGGGTTTCTTTCGGTATTACTTGGTAATCCTCCGGAGGTCTACTTGTTGTTACGTTCTCCTTCTCTACTCAAATGATCTTCCATATTCCTTAATGATGCTTCTATAGTTCTCATTCTCGTATCATGTCCACCCATAGACGTTTTCAACATAGTCATATCCTTAGACCGAACCTATAGAAGTTATCATAGTTTCCATATTCGAGCTTGAGTAGATACTACACCCATCATATTTTCCATTAATTTATCCCATTTATCAACTCCTTCGGGTTGGGTTGAACTTTGGGTGACGGTATAGTTTGAGTAGTATGTTGTGGATAAGATTTAGGTAACGATTGTAGGTTCGATTTGATGTATTTCCTTGATGAACTTGATTACTATATGGATTCTTATACTTTGAACCGGATATGGCGGTTGTCCTGGCTTATTAGGGTTTTCGGACCATCTAAAAGTTGGGTGCTCTCTTCTAATAGCATTAAAGGAGTTTGAATACGCGTTGTTCAAATTCCTATGCTGTTGTAAAAAACTCACCTCTTCCCTTGAGTATCCTTCTGGTTCTTCTATCCCTAATGACACATTATCATGACTTGAGTAGTCATTTGGTATGATAGTTTCTGGTTTTACAGTCCTACTAGCCTGTAGGTTGTCAAACTTTCTACTCAAATTCTCCAAGTGTGCTAGAACTTCCGTATTCGATGTGCATTCTCCTGCAAATGCTACTTTCCTGGTGCTAGAACCGGTTTCCCACATTCTGTTATTTTTGGAAATCTTATCTATAGCATCGTAAACTATTTGGGCTTCACTCATCATTAATGAACCACCACATGCATGATCTACATCTGCACGTGAATCTTTCCTTAATTTACGACAGAAAAGTTGGATTTGCATATCTAAGGAATAACCATGATCGGGACAAGATCTTAGCAACTTTTAAAATCTCTCCCACGCATTCCCAAGCGTTTCTTCGGATCCTTGTCTAAATTTACAAAAAAAACATAGACATCCTTGTTTTCACGATAGTGACCGAAATTTTATGACGGGAAGGAAAAACGGACATTAAAAGATAAACTTTAGAGTTTTTAGTGACCATGTAAAATTTGCATAGCTAAATATCATAATTATTAGTGACGAATTCTTAATCCCATCACCATTTTCTCTAAAAATATCAATATTTATAGATTGAAAATAAGTTTCCCGTAATAATTTAATTATGCGCGGTAACTCTCCCGGTAAAATATTTATAAAAAAACACTACCGTAAAATCATTCTTATATATTATTCAGAGAAACTAATCAAAGTTCTTACCCTAAATCCATTCCCTTCTCTGCTTGCTAATCATCTTCTGGAGCAGCTACTCTCACCATATCCGGTTGTTGAATCTCCGAGACAGATTTGTAGCCAAGTTTCCGTTTCGTTGTGACGGATCTTCCAATTTTTGGCAAAAATACCCCTAATTGGCAGCGGTGACTCTCCATTTTGCCGACGCTTCTTGTTATCTCGAACTCCGCTTTCGCCGCCTACAGAATATCTCCATTTCACAACCGAAGAATCTTACAATACAAAGCGATATAGACTCCGGAACAAGCTAAAACCGGTGTCCCACCGGCGTCAGGCTTAGAAGGAGCGGTTATGTAAATTCAAACAATTTAGGGCCCGAGAAAGGAGAAATTTAACACAGAGGAGCAGGTGAAGTGGGGAATGATTTTGATTTGGGTGTTGAAGCTTCATCCGGAGAAAGTAATTTGGGGATTTTAACCCATGAAAGGTATGCATAGCTATACCACAATCAATTTAACAAAAAATTTCTGCCTACTTGTGACTATTTTATTGTTGCCTGAAATATCTATTATATTGTCTTTGGGATTTTTTGTTGATTAGTCTCAATTTTGATTGTAAATATCCTCAAATTTCGTTTTAGATCGATGAATTAGGGTTAATTTCTCCCTATCTTCCGAGATCGTGATCGTGATTGCAAGAGCTTGATCATCTTTTTTTTGTTTATCTTCCCATTCTTTCACAGCTTGATGAAAGCTTGAATTTTTTTGCTGAAATCCAATTGAATGTCGATTTTTTATTTTGTTGTTGCTATTTTCTGTTATATATTTCTGCTCTATGGATTTGGAGTTTTTGTGCTTTTGATACATCAATTAAAGCTGCTTGTACTTCAATATTATTCTTATTATTTCTACTTTCTTAATTTAGTGGATTTTTGGATTAGGCAAATGAGAAAACTTTCTGGGAGAGGCTACTGTCTTGGCAGATAATAGCAGGAAATTTGAATTATATTTTATTGTCATTTTGAATGCTTAAATCCCTTTATTTTTTTGTATCATAAGTGAAATTGAATTGGCCTTATTTTCTGCTTTTTGTTGCCATAGATAGTTGCTTGCTTTCTTTTTTGTATTCACAGTCAAGGACTATGTGATCATAGGCTCCTCCCTCATTCGTTGAACATTGCCTCTGTACTTTAAATGTGGAGCAAATCTTTGTATTTTCAAAGGTTAATGGGCTTTGTGGGATTGCATTTATATTTAATTTGTATATATATATGGTGTCTCTTAAGAGCTACTTTCTTTTATGTTCCATCCTTGATACTTGGAAGATGTTGGCGTTGCAATCAGTATCTTTAATTGGCCGTCTGGGGTGTTCTATTAGTGAATGAGCATCTGATAGTATGCATTGTTAATGAAGTTTTATCTTAAAGGGTAAAATATATCTGGACCTTGATGGTAAGATGCTCATATTTTGCTATATCATCTATTAAAATTATTACATTCAAGTACTGTTGTTTTTACTCTTGTATTCTTCGTATGTTTTTGTCCAAAGTGGACATTTTAATATTGAGCTCAGTAGTTGCTACTTGCTTCCCTACGCTGGTTATTTATCATGTGTTCCATCTACTCATTGGATAATGTTATTTTGGAATTGTCTTTCGCTCTCTGAAAATTGATTTCTACACAAGGTATTTTCTTGGCTAGTTTGCAGCTAAGCCATAGTTGCTTTAAAAGTGTTAGCTTGTCTTTTAAGAAAATATTAGTGTTAATATGGTACTTACCTGGATCCATCTTAGGTGGTCTATTCTCGTAGTAGTCTATGTCCCATCAGCAAGAAAATGTTGCTGATTGTGTAGCTGATGATTATGAAATAGAATATTTAGATGATGATATGGATGAGGACTTCAGTAACCAAGCTATAGGTTAATTAAACTCAGATTCAGATGAATTTGGAAACAGGATTTGTGCGCTTTATTTCAAATTTGTTGAAGTTTTGGACCATTTTAATTTTGAGGTTCATCAACTGATGGGTCTTTTGTTTCTGTCATTCTAATTAGTCTTCTTTCTGGTTGCTGCAGCTTAGCGAAATGCAAGATAATACTGCTGCTCAAGCTAGAAAAAGGCAAAGATATTCAAGGAATTCCTTGGGAAAGGTTAAGCATAACGTGAGAGAAATACACACAGACTTGCCTTGTTTATGATATTAGAAATCCGTCTGAATCAGTTGTGGCTTTGAAGGGTAACCTCGGTTCAGTTTGGTCTATCCGTTACGTGTCTGATGGTAGATTAATGGCAATGTCTGAACCTGCTGACTTTGTCCATGTATAAGACGTCAAAACTGGGTATGAGACGGAGCAAGAAAACAATTTCTTTGGTGAGATCTCAGGCATGTCATTCAGTCCTGATAAAGATTCCCTGTTCATTAGGGTCTGGGATCGAACGTATGGTAGCTTTTTGGAATTCAGACGTCGAAGGAACTACTCTTAACTTGATACGATGGTCTGAACTTGCACATCCTGCTAATCAGTTTCAGAAGTTGTCTCATTCAATCTTGTTTTCGTAACCTTCACACTCTAGCATTAAGTACCTATGCTCTTGTTCAAGGATACTAGCATTTAAGAGAGTTGTTTTGAGTCTTCATAATATTGAATGTGAGATGTACAGGTAGTGAGGAGTGATCTGGTGAGTGCAAGGTAGTTTATCATAGAATGTGTTAGGCAGTTGGGGACTATATCATTTATTACAGGGGAAAGTCTTGTATGGAGACTCTCTATTTGCACTGCATCATTAGATAGGTGATGTGTGCTTATAGAAAAGATGTATCGTCTTTTTTTATGTTTGTTTTTTTTTTTTTTTTTATTGTTTTGTATCTATATTTATGATTTTGAAACATATGTATTTCAAAGAATGGTGGTGAAGGTTTTGATGCAAAATCATTGTATTGCTTCAACTACTTTATAATGAAGGTTTAATGTTTAATAGTCACCGTAATTTTATCATCATCATCGAAATTAAATTTTAATGCCGGTATAATTGATAATGACATGTATAAATTGGCAACAAAAGGATTTATAGTGAGGGAATGATTTGTAAATAATGACGGGTTACAATGTTAGTATAATTATTTTTAATGAGAGGAGAATGAAACAATAATGATGAAAAATGTGTTCATTGAAATGAATTTCTAGTGAGAGTATAATATTGTCATTAATCATATAACAAAAATAATGACAGGATGCTTTACGGTCATTATTTACTTTTAGCTAGGAGGGCAGTAGTGACGGGCCATGACGGGAAATTTACCGTCGTTAAACGTCTTCAATGACAGGAATGTGACATATAGTGACCAATTTTACCGTCATTAAAAACCAATTTTCTTGTAGTGAAGTGTTGACTTATCCTCGAGACTTTTGAGTTAATATAAGTAGAAATCATTCGAACACAATGAATTAGCGTCGTTCCCCGGCAACGGCGCCAAAAAGCGACGGACCTTTTCTATGCTATCAATCCTCACCGGCAGTGTACCGGGTCAAATTGTAGTGATAGAGTGATGAGTCAGGTGTCGATCCTCAGGGAAAACTTGGTAATTCACCGTGTGATTAAACACCGAGAAACTATTATTATCTCAATCTAAGTCGCAATTTTATCATCCAACCAAACTCTAAACTAACAAAGCATAAAACTAAAACAGATATATATAAGTATATAAATATATATATATATCAATACATATATATATATAGATATAAATATATATAGGTACCAAAACAATATCTAGGGGAGGGAGATAGATATTATAATTTAGAGACTAGCCAAGAATATGTTATTGAATCATTATATCTTTTTAGTGGAAATTAGATGTGCTCGATCATTATTTTAAGTTAAATCAATTATACGGAACGGTGCACTCCTAAACTAAACAATTCATCCTCACACGAGCATCTGAAATTGTCATATGTCCAATCATTTGTCCAAGGTCATCCTCAAGCATGGGTCACTCCCGTTTTGTCATTCGGCCAATTTTAAGGGATGTCAATTAAACAAACGAATTAAACGTAATAATCTCTCGAGTACATATTTCAATAAGAGTTTGTTTCTCCCGAAACAAATCTACCCCCGGTTTAGGAAATCGGATTCCGTTGTCACGTTTTCACTCGGCCAATTTTACCCTCCGGTCTTTCTATTAACGAGTTCATAACCTAACTACGAGGCGTCAATTCATAATCGAGATTATGAATTCTTTCATATCAAGTAGCTAATTCAATACGAATATAGAAAGAGATTCATTATAACCGATTTTTATCCAATTTTAGTATAGTCATCATCCATTTCCCTAAAAAGATAATACTAATCCAATTTCATATCTTGGCTAGATACTAAGTTTAGCCTAACAACATAATAACTAAAATATAGATACTATAATTAATACATAAACATAAATACATTAGAAAAGTTACCGGTTACAATTGAAGCATTCGAGTTGTATCATCCGGAAATAGCAACTCTTTGACATCAATGAGCCTTGATACATCCTCTAAGCATTATAACGAGACTTTATACTACGCATTATTCCGGCGAGTGCCGTTTACGGCTTTTATTTAACGAAAAACAACAAAACGAAACTATAGAGATATATAGAAGAGAGATATATGCATTGGTACACTTCAAAATGGTTGCAATTGAGGGGTATTTATAGAGTGTACCATAAGGCCGGCGCGTGCCGGACCACCACCGGCGCGTGCCGGCTACACGATATATATTCCCTTGTCGAGAGATTTGTGGGCCCGGTTTCGAGAGATTTTTACGCAATATTCGGCCTTCTCCGGCGCGTGCCGGACATACAACATATCTGATGTTCGTAAAAACCTATCTCGAGCTGTAGACCTCAGATTGACATGATTTGATATTCGTTGGAAAGCTCTTTTGAAGGCCTACAACTTTCATCAAGGATTTTTTCTCTGAAAATGCCTCTAAGTTAGATCAAATGTCCGTTGAAGATGAGTTACGGTAGAAACATTAAGGACGGTTGATCCGTTCAAAGTTGTTAGATTTTGGCATAATCTTTTATCCCACAAAAACTCATGATTTATACTTCAAAGTATGTCATATTTTGGAATCTCGGTACACATTTGATTCGCAACAAACTCAACGAAACACCAAACGTAAATCGACAAAAAACCATCATTTTTATCGTTTTTATAACTTATGCATCTAATTATAACTAACTATGATTTTTATAAGTTTTCGATGCATTTATATGAAATTATACTAAAATATCATAAATATAATAATAAAAAGTCTTATAATATGATCATATATTTTTCATACATCACAACTCCCCACTTAGCTTTTGATCGTCCTCGAGCAAAATAAGCGATAATATAATTCTTCTAGATTAAATTCCTAACTTAGTAACGTATCTTGTCAATATTATAATTATATTAATTTCATCTATCTAAGATATTAAAAAGATAAAAAAATGTATATAACTTAATAAAATAATTATAAAATATTATTTAAATGAAATTTTTCATGAATTACTTTATAAGTATAAATAAAATATTTAGAACAACTTTTTAATCTCCACTGTATGATTTATCGGAATCAATGACTAAGTCAAGTAGTTGGCAAATTGGCTTGTAACGTTCAGGCTCAGGGTAGTTGGCTAATCGAAAAGGATAACAAAGGGAAATCAAAAGAGATAGAAGCAAGTCGTACGTACTTACACCTTCATCTTCTGATAAAAAAAATTTCTCAATCAGTAACACTCCTGACACTGTTTTCAATTTTCAACTTTAATAACTTCCAAAATATGGTTTTCTTTCTTTCTTTTTTTTTTTTATTTTTATATATTATTTTTTTTTAACTAAACATAAATAATAAGAACTTAAGAACATAGGCATTGCTTTATCAAGATTGATCGGAGTAATACTCTTTCGATCGAAAATCACGAATCCGGTTTCCTTAAACTCGTGACAATTCTTGATAGTTTTGATTCGACTTTTTCTTTTTCATCAGATTTATAGCATATACCTTCATTCCCAGCAATAGGACATTTCGTGATAATACCCTAGCTGGACTACTATCATCAGGCAGCTTTATCTGATATTTTATTTTTGGGTTGTCGATCAAAAACAGAAAAGATACCTATAATACTCTGTTCTTAGATTTTTTTTTTTTTTTTTTTTTTTTTTTTTTCGAGAATAACCATATTTGATAATAAACTGCCTTCCGAATAACATTCATTTCAATCTCAGCATATACCAAATTTCGATGTCATCACCGCTATCCATAAATACATACTAAACTTGCGGGATTTTCAAAGAAATGTAGACCATTATTAAGTTAGGGTTGGTAATTTCTAGTTAATAATAATGGCTATTTCGAGTGAGGTCTTGATCACTCTACAAGGCTGAGGTGGGGACAAAAATTGGAAATTATGTTCGGGTAGGCTTATTTGGCTCTGGTTTATCAAAGTTATGCCAAAAATCTCATCATCCCTAATCCGATTCCAATTTCATACTTTGTCTTGAAAAGAAAATTATTCTAAAATTTCATTATAATTATAAGTAACTTTTGTCTAATTTCATAAAAAAATATTTCATAATATTTATCAAGATATATATACTTAAAATCTTATTAAAAATCTAAGATAAACATAATTAATATAAGAATAATATATCAAGATTACTTTACTTAATTAAAATTTTATTCTATCCAAATATATCATTTTTATCAAATAATTATATATTATTGCTTATTAAACTAAGTGTGTAAGTATTTGATGTATTAAATTCAATTTATTTACTAACCAATCTCTACTCCCCACTTACGAATTGGCATCGTCCCGATGGCTAATGAGTAGTAAAAATTTGGATTAGAAAATAAAATGAATTCTATCATGGTTAGATTATTTTAGGTGTCAAATAGACGAGCGTTTATATAATATAAAAGAAAAACATTTAAAAACATAAATTAAAAACATGCAAATATATTACAATACTAAAACACAACTTAAAACTACTAGGAGTGTTAAACTAGAAAACCATAAACTAATTTAAACTAATTTTTTAAACTAAGTTATTTTATTGTGACTTATACTAACGTACCGTACTACTCTTATTATTTTTTATTCCTTCTTTTCTACCAACATAGTTATCTAATTTTCACCACTTGACGATCCTCCCGGAATATCGGCGGTAAAAGCCCAATACGAGGAATACGAGCTGGAAAATATTCATCTGTCGCTCTTTCCGGAACCCTTGCCAAACGAACACATAACCTAGAAATCAACCATCCAAATGGTAAAGGATGATAATTCGGTCTTCTCCCGAACGCAAAACTCACAAACTGATTTCGAATCGGCCTCCCCAATCTATAACGGCTCGTAATCGCATAAAGAAGCATCAATTCATCATCACTAACTTCCGAGAAATTAACGATTGGATAAACACGTGAATTGATGAATCGCTTCCACGTTCTAAGATGGGGAAGCAAAGCAGTCGTAGAGACATTTTGATCAATATCATAATTGTAGAACAAGAGTGGACAAGCTTCCGAAGTTGTTAGATTTTGGCATAATCTTTTATCCCACAAAAACTCATGATTTATACTTCAAAGTATGTCATATTTTGGAATCTCGGTACACATTTGATTCTGCAACAAACTCAACGAAACACCAAACGTAAATCTGACAAAAAACCATCATTTTTATCGTTTTTATAACTTATGCATCTAATTATAACTAACTATGATTTTTATAAGTTTTCGATGCATTTATATGAAATTATACTAAAATATCATAAATATAATAATAAAAAGTCTTATAATATGATCATATATTTTTCATACATCACTTCTCCATTGCCGAAGCTCCTCAACGCCGACGGAAAACTTGAAGACAACCCTGAATATGAAAATGACCTTGCAGCTTGGACCCAGACGGATCAGATAATCTTTCCACCATTACCTCATCACTATCCGATGAAGTACTGCTCCAAGTGTATACCACAACCACTTCCGCCGCAATCTAGACGGCATTGCAGACATCGTTTTCATCTCAAAGCGGCGCAAAATTGGTCCAACTCCGTACTAAATTCGCCTCCACCCGGAAACATGAATTGTCTGCATATGAATACTATTTCAAACTCAAGAATCTTTCAGACGAATTACATATGGCTGGTCACCCTCTTTCCGACGATGATTTCGTAACCTACCTGCTCGCCGGCCTCGGGTATGAATATGATTCACTGGTTACCATGGTGACTCAAAAAGAGTCGATTACCCCTGATGAGCTTTATGTTTCTCTTCTCACCACCGAGTCACGAATTCAGCGTCACCGGCCCTCTCTGCTCGTGTCCCCGACTGCTGCTCCACCACCTCAGGGTAATTACATTCGTTCAACTGGAAATAATAGTGGAAATTATGGAAATAATAATTATGGGAATAATTGTGGCTCCAATCACAACAACTCTAATCGTGGAAGAGGTCATTCACCCAATTATCGAGGTCGTGGCGGTCGTGGTCGCGGACGTGGTAATTCACGCTCAAACAACACTGGTAACGACATTTCTATTATTTGTCAAATATGTGCGAAAGTAGGGCATACTGTCCATGTGTGTTATTACAGCTATAGCGAATCTGCAGACCCTGCATCCACTCTACCCCCAAATAAGACCACCCGTAACCCACGTCCACCTCAAGCATATGCTACTCATCCGAACTACAACCCTAATTCTGAATGGCTTCCCGACACTGGTGCCACACATCACCTTACCAACGACCTTCGCAATCTAAACATTAATTCTGAACCATATGAGGGCACTGATCAAGTCCACGTTGGCGATGGCTCAGGTTTGCCTATCACTCACTCTAGCTCATCTAAATTTTACTCACCTCTGTACACGTACCACCTTTCTAATGTTCTTGTCTCCCCTACGTTAACCAAAAATCTATTGTCAGTTCAACGTTTTTGTGCAGAAAACTCTGTTTATTTTGAATTTCATGATTCTTTCTTTCTTGTGAAGGATCTTTCGGGCACCACTCTTCTTAAAGGATCTGTCCACGATGGCCTCTACCACTTCAGCGACCCTCCTCATAGTCCTATCCAAGCTCATCACTCGACGGCCCACTCCTCCACTCCATGGCATCACCGTCTTGGTCACTGCTCCCACCAAGTTCTTCATCAAGCTCTACGTACTTTAAATATTTTACTTCCTAATAAACCACCGGAAGCGGTTTGTGCTCCGTGTCAACTTTCAAAAAGTCATCGTCATACTTTATATACTTCAGATTTTACCTCTACTTCGCCTTTAGATTTAATCTACTCGGATGTTTGGGGACCTACTGAGTCCTCCATTTATGGCAATTCGTATTATTTAGTTTTCTTGATGACTTTACCAAATACATATGGCTTTATCCTTTAAAACATAAATGTGATGTTGAAATTATTTTTCCAAACTTTCTAGCGCTTGTAGAACGTCAATTTAATTCCAAACTTACGGCCATTCAAACTGACTGGGGCGGCGAATACCGCCATTTTTCTCGTACCCTAACCCACTTGGGAATTCAGCATCGTCGATCCGCACCTCATACCCACGAACAGGCCGGTGACATTGAACGTCGGCATCGCCAAATCACTAAGTTGGTCTTTCCCTCCTTGCTCATTCGAATCTTCCTTTGCCTTACTGGGAAGATGCCTTTGTCACCGCCACCTATATCATTAATCGTCTTCCTTCCCGTGTTCTTAACAACAAATCCCCATTTGAGCTTGTCTATCACCGCACCCCCGACTACTCCTTCTTTCGTACCTTTGGTTGTGCTTGTTGGCCTTACCTTCGGCCTTACAATTGCCATAAAACTGACTTTCGCTCAAAAACTTGTGTGTTCTTTGGTTATAGTCCTTAACACCATGGTTATAAGTGCCTTGATCTTTCCACCGGTCGTGTCTACGTTGCCTACGCAGTCTTTGATGAACACGTCTTTCCCTACACACCAACCTTTTCCACCCCGCCACCCACCACCTCCACCGTACCCCTCCCATTATACCTACCCTCTCATCCTACGGCCCCTCGCACCACAAAAAATACCACGTTAGCCCTCCCACCCATGTCCCCTTCCTCCTCTTCACGCCCACCCCCTGCCGCTCCCACCCTTTCCCCCCAACCCGACAACCAAACACCTTCGCCCTCCCCTTCGCCTCCGCCCCCCACCTATCACTCATCACCCTATGACCACCCGCACTCGTACCCAAACACTCAAACCCAAACATAACCCGGATTTTATTCGCTACCCTCTACCGAAAGCCCTTACCGCCACCGCCTCTTCATCTGAACCCACCTCCTACACCGAAGCCGTTAAACATAGGGTGTGGCGTGATGCCATGCAAGACGAGATTAATGTTTTACTTCATACTAACACGTGGGACCTTGTGCCCTACCGTCCCGACATGAATGTCGTTAGGAATAAATGGGTGTTTCGTACTAAACTTCATGCGGATGGTCATATTGAGCGACGTAAAGCCCGGCTTGTGGCCAAAGGCTTTCATCAAGCTGAAGGTATTGGCTACACTAAAACCTTCAGCCCGGTTGTTAAGCCTGTTACTATTCGTGTTCTGTTATCACTTGCTATTTCACAGGGTTGGCCACTTCGCCAAGTTGACATTCAAAATGCATTTCTTTATGGCAACCTTACAGAGACGGTTTATATGGCCCAACCCCCGGGCTTTGCCCATCCGGATCATCCTAATTATGTTTGCCGCCTGAAACGCAGTCTCTATGGTTTGAAACAAGCTCCACGGGCATGGTTCTCTCTCGCTTTACCGATGTACTCACCTCATTCGGCTTTATTGGTTCTAAAGCGGATACGTCACTTTATATCTACTCTCGTGGACCTATTCGGCTTTATATTCTTATTTATGTGGACGACGTGATTATTACTGGCAACAGCGCCACTCACATTGAAGAGGTCATTAAGTTCCTTAATCATCACTTTCCGGTCAAAGATCTTGGTCCCCTTTCCTACTTTCTTGGCATTGAAGCCCTTCATACAGCGGATGGTCTCTTTCTCACGCAACGTAAGTATATCTTTCAATTGCTCAAACAGGATAATATGGATAAGTCCAAACCGTGTTCCAACCCTATGGCTGCCTCCACCCGACTACACCATGATCCGGGTCCTTTATTCTCGGATCTGGCTCTTTATCGTACTGTTGTTGGTGGCCTTCAGTACTAAAGTTTTACTCGTCCGGATATTGCCTTTCCGGTCCACAAGGCCAGTAAATTTATGCATGCTCCCACCGAGGCTCATTGGTTAGCAGTCAAGCGCTTACTCCGTTACCTTAAAGCCATGATCTCTGACGGCTTATTCTTCTCCCGGCGTTCCACTACTCATTTGCGTGCGTACTCTGATTCCGATTGGGCCGCTGACCCTGATAATCGTCGCTCTATCGTTGCCTATTGCATCTTTCTCGGGGATCACCTTATTAGCTGGCGTTCTTAACAGCATATCACCGTTTCTAAAAGTAGCACCGAGGCTGAGTACAAGACCATATCCAACACTGCGGCTGAAATTCAGTGGATTTGTAGTCTTCTCCGTGATATGCTTATTGTCACTTCTACTCCGACACTTTGGTGTGACAATATTGGTGCCACATACCTTTCTCACAACCCGGTTTTCCACGCTCGCACCAAACACATTGAGATCGACTTTCACCATGTTCGCGAGCTAATTGTGGCCAAGAAGCTCAATGTTGCCTTCCTTACTTCCAAGGACCAACTTGCGGACTTACTCACGAAACCTTTGGGAAATCCACGTTTCACTGACTTGAAGGCCAATCTCCGTGTCTACTCCCTACCCACGGGATTGCGGGGGCGTGTTGAAGATATAATTAACAATACCTAGTTAATGTGTTTTTAGTTTTGTATCCGTTGTACTAGTATATATATTGTAACCTTGTAATACTTTGACATATCAATACAATACTCAATTACCACATGTTGCAAATCAACATGAAATCGATCATCGAATGTTCAATGATACCAGAGAAAGCAAGGAGATGAAACAAATGGACGGAGCTTACGTGATTCGAAGGATTCTTCATTGAAAACGGGAAGAAAGAGGAGAAACGGCTGGAGGGTGTAGAAGCTAGTGTTTGCATAAATTGGGGATAATGGAAATGCGGCAAACTTCGGTTTTTTTTTTTTTTTGGTGTTTTGATAAAATTAAAAAAAACTCGGGTCAACCCAGGTTTGAAAGTCAGGCAGGCCGGTATATAGATAAAGACTTGTTGGGCCAGGCTTTAGTGGTATATTATCTAGCAGTCAAAGGATAGTAATTAAATAATTTTAAGTAACTAATAAATCAGATAAAATGAAATATTAATTAAATAAATTATTTAATTATACCTGCAATGCCATATGATGTAAGTCTAAGACATCATGGCTAGTTAGTGTGACATAAATAAAATGCAGTACAAATCTTATATTTAAAAGCTTTAAATCAAAGGGTTACGATTTTGAAAATTAATCAATTGATAACTTTACTGCCACAAAATACTCAGCAATCTCACATTTTGATTTATTTTCAAAATAACACATTTAAAGCTTTTAAGGATCGATTTGAAAGCATGGAGAATAACCCCCATAAATACGAGCTCCCCCTTAATTAGAGCTTTCTAACTTTAACACAAAAAAATAGGTTGACTTTTAAAAGCTTTACACAAAAGGGGTTGAAAGTGAAAAACCACAAAATACTATAATAAAAAGGAATAAGAGAGACTTCCCTATTGGTACACCAATTTAAAATGTTTATCATATATAGGGCACTAACATATTGGATGATGTCATTTCAGTACATGAGAATTGGAAACATGCAAGACATATTTTGACCAAGGTACCCTTCATACTTTAGGTCCTTTAGGGTTAGAATCAGACTTTAAAGAATCTTTTTGAACCCATACTTTCCATACCCTTGGTTTATGTCCAGTATTCTTAGTCCGAGTGGACTGAGTTGACTAATCACAGTGACATGGGATTTGATTATTTGTGTTCTAATGCATTCTCAGAAGCTGATCTTGCCAAAGCAGCAGATTGGCTAAGTAGGGATCAACTTGGGGTTGTCTAAAAGTGTAGTCTGGTGCTTGGTGTATGCGGGGGTTATGATATGCAGGTGTATAGAAACTAGGTGTAGCATAATTTGTATGATGATATTGTTTCTGTTGAGCATAGCTCCTTGAACCTCTGCAATCATACATATATGCATGGTTTCGTGAAGAAGATCGCCGTGAAGTGTGTGAACGTGTATATGAAGCGTTCTTTAGTGGAGTGAGTGCTTTAGGTGGTACGGTTGTAGCACGTTATAAAGAAATATGCCTTGGATCCAAGACAAACTTCGAGGTAGAGGGTTCAGTTGATGTTCTAGGATTCACTTGAGAACTACAGACTTCTTTAACCTTAGATTCTTTCGAAGCTTGCTTTTCGAGCTCAGAACAATGCTCTTCATGTCTTGAATTCACTTGTTTTATCGAAGCAACTTCGTTTCTCAAAGAGTCAGTTTCAATTTGTAAGTCTTGGTGCTTAAGCTGTAGTTGGCTAGTGAAACGGTCTTATGGTTTTGTTGTTTCTTAAGTTCACTAATCGTTTTATTTTTTAATTTAAGAGTTATCTTAAAATTTTCAATTTGCTCGTTTAATTCATCTACTATGGATGAGGTACCTCACTCTCATTATTGAAGGTTGGTGGACAGTGACCCATGAAGCATACTTTTGCATGTTCGGATTTTTGTGAAGTTTTATCGCAATCTGACTCTGAGCTGTTGGTCCGTAATTCAAGGCTTGAAAGAGTTCAAAGGGGGGTGGGGGTGGGGTAAATGACCACTCCTTGATTTTGGAGTTTCTTACTTTGAGATCAAATCTGGCCAGTACAAGAATACAAGCAAGAAGCTCGTCTGGTTTTATTGGACTAATTATTCTCTAAAAGTAAGTGCAGAGGAATAAGGATATGTTTCAAAATAAGCCTTGATCTTTGTTTTCAGTGTCGAGTAGTGTGATAAAGAGTATGTAAGTACTTTATGTAAAGTGGTGAAAGTAAAGAAGACAAGAAATGTTATCAATCTTCGGAGTGGCGTAATCTCCTACGTGACTGCTTCTCCCGTGACTCAGGAGGTATCACTATTGTACTATAGACTTATACAATGGGTAAGTGTCCTCGACACCCCGCAGATGCCTCACACCCCGTAGATGCTTCACACCCTAAGTAGCCAATCCTTGACACCCCGCAAATGCTTCAATGGTCTACTTGCATGCAGCTCGTCTAAAGAACTTCCTTTCTCCAACAACTCTTCTGTCTTCTTCGATGTTCCTTCACACCCCGCAGATGGTTCATCCAGTTTGCCCTTTTCTTGAGAACTTGGTTGATAAGTATAGTTGGTGTTGTATCAAATTAATGATACAAGGATGAGAGCCTTCAGCTGGATTTGACTTTGTGGATCTTGATTGCAGCTCTTTTGTTCAAGTAGATCACTGGATAATTTTTGTTTTTGCTCACTTTTTGATCTGCTTGATACCTAGATTTTGATTTGTAAGCTTCTGAGATGAGGTTCTTGTTGAGAGACGACTTGCTAGATTTATTTCGATACTTAGCTTTTCTTTTCAAAATTTCTCAAATCTCTCTTCATGTTGTTCTTCTTCATCCTTTTTAGTCTTCGTAGTGTAGGTGTACCAATGAAGAATGATTGGTTCTAATTGATTGGTGAGTTGTCACTCAGTCTTTTTTAAATTTTCTCATTCAGCTTTTTAACCATTGGATCCTTTTACTTGATGGCTTATAAAAGATAACTTTATAGCATCAAATGTTGTTTCTCCACTTGTATGATTTCATAGCCGTTAGATCAAATGTTTTTTGGTTAAATGTGAATTTATATATTACCAAGGTAAGCAAAAATTACATCCTGAACAAAAGAGTTGTTTTACATGATCTAAACTACACTAAATGCAGGATAAAGGTTAGGTTTGATGATTTTCTGGTGTATAAAACCCCTGAGGTAATATGCACCAAGAAAACATCCAACACTAGACTCTACAATGAAACCAAAAGATCAAAAGGGTTCATATGAGTAGAACAACTCATTGAGCATATCCAAACTGCAAAAACAATACAACCTCCAAAAACTAGGTTGTAAAGCAAAAAATGTGGATACAAGTGATACACAAGATAGAAAATATGAGTCATCTTCTTGTTAACCACAGCTTGAACTGTTGAATAAGTTTCCTAAACCCAATCGGTTTGAACCAGATCTGACCGGGTCGGGTCATTTACAGTCTATTTTAGTTCATGTAATAACTTTATTATGATTCATAAAAGCACTTTTGTTATTATATATTGTTTTTCTTCATGTTATTGAATGTATATATATAGTAACGTCCCTAGTGTCAAACTGTGATAGAGAAACCATGATATCGATTATGGTTGATGAGATCTCTAATCACTTTTTTGAGTTTGATGCTTAAATGTCTCTAGTCGTATGTACTGTCAAATAGGACATTGATAGTACCATTAGACTAGCACGTATTGGATGTCTTCTAGCTTATTGAAGTTAGGGATATATCTCGTCTATCGAAGTGTAGAGACACTTGGACTGTATGTGGACGTGTATTACAGAGAATGCGTACGTTAGACTGACCCACATACATTAAGTGTCGCAATATGCGGCAGTTATGTAATTATCCTAAGACCGGAGTCTTCATGGCATCACGGTGTGGATTGTCATGCTTTGACATTATTGAGATTTCCTCTAACCATGGGGCGATAATGCGGTAGTGCTCGGGTGTGATATTGAAACATGCGGAGTATACGTGTTAGTCGTCCGGGAATATATGATTGTGAGTGAATATCCGAAATGGCCTTTGACGATACAGGGTTTCACTACCTCCACGTGTCACCTATCGGTTGGTCATCACGCTATAAAGTAACACCAGTGTATTCATGTCGACGCTCAGGCTAGAGAACAAAGCCATCTCATATACGCCAGGCCATGACTATCGACTATCGACTATTGCACAGTGTGAGACAACAAGTCCATGAGGATAGAGTCCACACCAGCTAGCAGTGTAGGACAATGAGTCTAGAGTCGATCACTGCAGGTCGGAAGTATCGACTCGAGGACAGGGTCTGCACCAACTGTCCAAGCCCATTAATAGCGATAGCTTGGGCAAGGGTTTAAGGCCCATATAAGGGTAAGTTTGACAATAATACAAGCCGGCTTAACCTTAGGGTTTAGGCAAGTATTGTCAATACAAATACCCCAATCCAGGAACTACGTAAGGCTTGATTCCTGGAATATAACAGGATACGTAGGCAATCTAAGATACAGTCTTAGACTCAGCCACAAACATAAAAATCCACCACCTCATTCCTTTTTGGCATTAGGGTTTTGTGTGTTCATCACTAGATTCATATTTGAGCCCGGATAATTAAGGTGACACAATTCACCATCGTCATTGGCGCTAGAAGGAGGGCCTTTTCTATTGATTGAATACGCGAAAAACACGATGCCTCCCAAGAAAACAGCATCCAAGGCTGCAGATCAAAGCTCGCAGGTAAACGAGCAGTTAGATCTCGTCGTGCAAGGGGAGAAAGATCAAATCTTGGATCTCGTCCCCCAAGATCCTCCGCAGAAGCAGGTAGGAAAAGATCCAGTCTTGGATCCTACTCAAGAAAACCCCCAACCAGAAAAGCAAGATCTAGCTCCAGAATATCGAGCGCTTGCGGATCAGTTGGCCGGGGCGGACTTGGAGATAATGTCCCGGATTATAGCAGAGGCAGTCACGGCACAAAGACAAGCAGCCGCTGCCCAGAAAGACGCTGCCGCCGGTCAGAGAAACGCCGCTGTAGATGGCGGTTTAAAAGGTACCACAGAAAAACCTAAACAGGCTCTTAGAGACGAAGTCAGTGCATCCTCTAGTTCGGTGGAGAAAAAGAGGCGTGAGATCCAGCAGAAATATCACCGAGGGGATGATGACAACGTCAGGGAGGAACTGAATGTTATTCTAGGGAAGAACAAGGTTTCGCTGTGGCTCGAGTCTCCCTTCACTAAGGAGATCGAGAGCTTCCCTAAACCCAAGGGGTTTAAGATACCGAAGATAGAACCTTATGATGGCACCACCGACCCGGAGGACCATCTCCACAGGTATCTATCTCAGATGAGGTTGGATGGAGCCCCCGATGAGATGCGATGTCGGGCGTTCGAGACGCTACTCGTAGGTCGAGCAAGAGAATGGTACGAATCTACGACCAGGGTCGATCTCCAGTTTTGCCATGCTCGCTCGAAAATTCCGAGATGCGTTTATAGTGAACAAGAAGTTTCATCGAGTGCCACGCACCTCATGAATGTGAGGCAGCAAAAGGACGAGACAGTAATGGAATATTTGAAGAGGTTTAACCTCGAGGCTTTGCAAGTCAAGGACGCCGATGATCGACTGCTGATCACTTCGTTTGTAGGGGGGCTGCGTAATACTAAGTTGTACACAAAGTTGAGCAGAGATGTTCCCCATACCATGGACGAGTGTGTTAATATAGTGCATCGATTCTGTCAGGGGGAAGAGGCAGTGCGAAGGCACACCCAATCCGACATGATGGATTCAAAGAAGGACACTCGAGGTCCGAACCGGGGTCAATCTAGGAGACATGATGTCGAGAGCAAGACGTCCGTCTGGGATCGAATCGAGACACCCGCCTCAGACCGTGGGGGCAAGAAGGGACCCTCGCGTGATAAGGATTTTATTCCGCTTAATCGATCTCGAGCCGAGGTGTTATCGATCATGCTTTCAAAGAATCTGGCAAGGAAACCGCCACCGTTGAAGAAACCTCGGGAAAAGAGGAATGCAAACAAGTATTGCGATTTTCATGAAGATATAGGACATACGACGAGAGGATTGTATCGACCTAAAAAGAGATATCGACTCTTGCATCCAAGAAGGGAAGGCCGGATGAAGTTGTTGACAGGTCTCGGTACGATGGGCCCAGGGGGCGTGGAGAGTACAAGAGAAAGAACTCCGATCAAGATAGGAATCGAGGCCGAGACGCCCAGAGACGAAGAGATCGGTCACCTCAGAGGAATCGATCTCCAGGTCGGGATGGAAACAAAAGGGACAATTTTGGCCGAGACGGATATGAAGATAATCGACCAGTTAACTACGTCAATACGATCTTCGGTCCTGGTGAGAGTGATAAAGACCAGATCAGCGAAGAGCCAGCTAGTAGTTCGAGAGAGCGCAAGCAGCTCAGATTCACGACGGAAGTCGGATACGGCCCTCGAGATGATATCCCCAAGTCTAGGAGTCATAGCGAAGGGTTAGTTATCGAAGCCGTTATCAGCCGGGCCCGTGTGTCGAGAGTCTGTATCGATAACGGGAGCGCAGTGAATATCTTATATCACTCGGCGTTTCAAGCGATGAAGTTAAAAGAGAAAGACTTGGCTCCCATAGCATCCCCTCTATTTGGATTTACAGGGCAAGCAGTTCATCCTATGGGCTCGATAAAGTTACTCACGACAGTCGGGGATAGAGAGAAAGGAAGAACACTTGAACTGAGCTATGTGGTAGTCAAAGCTCCATCCGCGTATAATGTTATCCTGGGACGACCAGCGCTCTTCGATCTTCGAGCTATCATATCAACTTTTCATAATAGCATGAAATTCCCAACGAGGAACGGTTCCCACGAAGTAAAAGGAGATGTTGAGGTCGCTCGGAGTTGTAACTCTGTCGTCATGAATGGGAAGATGGCGGTTCAACAAGTCTTAGTCGAGGAACTGATTCCAGAGGAAGAAGAAGAGAAGAACTAGGTCTCTAGTGATGCAGTTGAAAACGTCCGACTCTGGGAGGGAGAGGACGAACAATGTGTGCAAGTCGGGATTTGGATCCCAGAAAAGGAAAAACAACTGCTGATTGATTTACTAGTCGAGTTCAGAGACATCTTTGCCTGGAAAGCCACCGACATGCCAGGGCTATCCATGGACATCGCGGTTCATAAGCTCGAGATTGACCAGGCTAAGAAGCCGATCAAGCGAAGAAAGAGAAATTTTGCGTCGGATCGACTTGAGGCCATCGAGTTGGAAGTCGGCAAGCTACTAGCACCAAGAAGATAGTGAAAGAGGTGTTTTATCCGGAATGGCTAGCTAATCCGGTATTAGTCAGGAAGCCCGATGGCAGTTGGCGCATGTGCGTGGACTTCACGGACTTGAACAAAGCATGCCCGAAAGACTCATATCCGCTGCCTAAAATTGACAGGTTAGTAGACTCGACGATTGACTTTGAAGTTTTTGGTTTTTTAGACGCTTATAAAGGGTACCATCAAATACTGATGGACCCTCGAGACGCGGAAAAAACAGCATTTATCACAGAATTTGGCACCTTCTGTTATGTGACCATGCCGTTCGGATTAAAGAATGCTGGGGCAACATACCAGAGGGCAGTCAACAAGACATTTGCAAAGCAAATTGGCAAATGTATGGAGGTCTATGTAGACGACCTGCTCATCAAGAGTCGATCTATGAGACAGTATTTGGTCGATGCTCGAGAGGTCTTCGAAGTGTTGAGAGAAACGCAGATGAGGCTAAACCCGAAGAAATGTACTTTTGGAGTCAGGTCGGGTAAGTTCTTGGGCTACATGATTTCGAAAGACGGGATTCAAGCAAACCCGGATAAAATTGATACATTGAAGAATATGCCCGCACCACGAAATATCAAGGAAGTACAAAGACTCACGGGTGGAATGGCAGCTCTCAACAGATTTCTATCGAGATCCGCGCAACGTGCGCTACCATTTTTCAAGATACTCCGAAAGGCCAGTCCTTTTCATTGGGATGATGAATGTCAGACAGCCTTTGAAGAGTTGAAAGCTTATTTGTCAGAATTACCCACCCTCACTTCTCCGCGAGAAGGGGAAAAGTTGTTGGTTTATTTGGCGGTGTGTGAGGAGGCAGTGAGTGCGGTCCTGGTTCGAGAAGGGGTGCATGGCCAAGTGCCAATTTACTTTGTCAGCAAGGCATTACATGGCCCCGAGGTCCGGTACTCACCAGCTGAAAAGTTAGTGTTAAGTCTGGTTCACGCCTCGAGAAAGTTGAGACCATATTTTCAAGCTCATCCCATTGTGGTAGTCACAGACCAACCACTTAAGCAGATTTTGGCAAAGCCTGATACCTCAGGTCGGTTGGCGAAATGGGTAATAGAGATGGCCCAGTACGACATCGAGTTCGTTCCTCGAACTGCGATAAAAGCACAGGCCTTAGCGGACTTTCTGGCTGAAGGAATCTCCGTCCAACTCGATCAAGAAAAGCGAAGTCCAGAGGAAAAATGGACCCTTCAAGTCGATGGAGCATCGAGTAAGGAAGGGGCAGGAGCATGGCTCCTCCTGGTAAGCCCGAAAGGCGAAGAATTCCCATACGCCCTTCGATTCGACTTTAAGGCAACGAACAACGAGGCCAAGTACGAGGCCATGATAACTGGGCTGAAGCTTGCTCTAAAACTGGGTGTCGAAGATTTGTTGGTGTATAGCGACTCACAGCTGGTGGTGAACCATGTGAAAGGGGAATATGAGGCTAAGGAAGAGACAATGAAGAATTATTTAGCAGTAGTCCAAAGTCTCATACCTAAATTCAAAACAGTTCAATTCGAGCAAGTCCCCCGAAGTCAAAACAAAAGAGCCGATGCCCTCTCAAAGCTTGCATCGAACTTCATGTCGAATAAGAAGGTTCTAGTCGAGCTATTGACCGATAGGAGTTACATCGAGGCGGAGGCCCAGCCGATTACACAGCAGGCCACATGGATGGACTCGATCGCTCTTTACCTCAAAGACGGAATGCTACCATCAGACAAGATACAAGCCAGAAAAATTCGACTCCAATCGGCTCGATATGCGTTCTTCAACGACATCCTCTATCGAAAATCTTTCGTGAGTCCATGGTTAAGATGTGTTTCTGAAGCTGAAGGCGAGTATCTCTTAGAAGAAATTCATAGAGGAGCCTGTGGGAATCACTGTGGAGCCAGAATGTTAGCTCGAAAGTGCAAGCTAGCTGGATATTTTTGGCCATCGATGCAACGAGATGCGAATAATTTTGTCCAAAAGTGCAACTCTTGTCAGATTCATGATAATATTTCTCATCAACAAGCACAAGACATGAATGTCATCTCGTCAGCATGGCCTTTTGATCAGTGGGGAGTCGACATTGTCGGACCTCTACCCCGAGCCCCGGGAAATCTCAAGTTTGTGGTCGTTGCGGTGGACTACTTCACGAAGTGGGTAGAAGCTAAGGCTTTGCCCGACATCCGAGCTGCAACCATCAAGAAGTTTTTGTGGGTCGATATTCTATGCAGGTACGGAATTCCAAAGGCTCTGATCTCGGATAATGGTACTCAGTTTGAAGATCGAAAGGTTAGAGAATGGTGCCGCGAATACCATATCGACCAGCGATTCACCTCAGTGGTTCATCCACAAGCAAACGGTCAAGTCGAACAGACTAATCGACAGATCAAGCTGGGGTTAAAGAAGAGATTAGAATCAGAAGGTCGAGATTGGGCAATCCAACTTCCGAGCATCCTATGGTCATATAGGACAGCTCCTAATTCGTCGACAGGAGAAACTCCCTTCTCTTTAGTGTATGGGTGTGAAGCGGTGATACCCGCCGAGATCGGAGTTCCTTCTCCTCGAGTTCTGGCTTATAATGTTGAAACAAATGATCCCGAACTCCGACAGGAAAGGGACAATGTCGAGGAGCGAAGAGAGGTAGCCTCAGCCAGAATGGCAAGGTATAAACAGAAAATCTCCCAGTACTACAACTCGAGGGTAAGACACAGATACTTCAAAGTTGGTGATCTGGTTCTAAGGAAAAATGAAGCAAGTCGACAGGAAACAGTCGGAAAGCAGACCCCGAATTGGGAAGGCCCATATCAGATTCTAAAAGTTCACCCCAAAGGGTCTTATCAGCTTGGTCGAGCAGATGGAACCACGGTTCCTCGATATTGGCACGCCAACAATCTGAGGAAGTATTATGTTTGAGATAAGCTTTACTCTGATGAACATTTCTTTTACTTTTCAGTTTTCAAAATCTTGTAATAAGTCCATGTGACAGTTTTATAAGTATTCTAATAAACTTGTTCTTTCTCGAGATGTTTTCTGTATTTGTTAGGATTTATAGCCAAAACGATACAAGTCCAAAGTGATACAAAATGTTAAAGGCAAAACATCCGACACTGGGTAGAGAAATCCGCAAGTCGGACATCTCAGTAAAAGCCAAAAGCAGAGTTAGCCTAACGGGCAACGAATGCAAAGGCATAAAGACGGTTCGCAGGGTCGGGCCAAAGGTCCAAGCTAAAAGCCAAACGAGCCCAAGAGGCGAACGAGGCTAAAGCAAAGGACGGTTCGCATGGTCGGGCCAAATGTCCCGGTCGAAAGCCGAATGAGCCCGAGAGGCGAAAAAGGCCCAGACAAAGGACGGTTCGCATAGTCGGGCCACCTGTCCCAGTCGAAAGCCAAATAAGCCCGAGAGGCGAAAAAGGCCCAGACAAAGGACGGTTCGCATAGTCGGGCCACCTGTCCCAGTCGATGGTTGAAAGATCCTAAATGGCAAAAAAGACCGCGGCCAGGGACAGTTCACACTAAAATGCTCAGCCTGAGGACAAATAAGCCTAAGGGGCAAAAAGCCAAGGCAAGTGAGTCGACCTCAAGTGCATTAAAAACCAAAGGTTCATAATACACTTGGGGGGCAACATAACATCAATAAATCGAGCAACGAACAGCGAATAGCAAACAGAGTCAGAGGCTCGACAAGCAAAAGACTAAAACACAAACAAAGCAATAAGAGAGAAAAGAGCAAAGCCAAATTGCAAAGACAAATAAAAATTCGAAGCATAGATATTACAAGATACGGCCAGGTCGAAAGGCCAGCCAAAGTCGATCCTCAAAATGTCTTACAAAATTCCAAGTTCAAATAATAAATGGACAAAGGAAAAATCAAAAGAGACAACAGTCAAGGGTTGGTTTCCGGAGTCGGCTCAGGATTGGCGGAGCTCGGGTCGACAGGGACTGGATCAGCGGCTGGGGCAGATGTGGAAGGGGCATATTTGATTGCCAAAGACTCTCACCGTTGAAACTCTACGATATACTGATCGTACATCTTCTCCGAGTCGGGGTTGTAAAACATTGTTGTCTCGAGATTTGACATATCAAAGTCAGGAATGACCGCCTTTACTTGGTCCACGGCCAGAGTGTATCCGCCCATCATCGAGGCACGCACGATCACTTCCAGGTCGTCTTCAAGGTTGCTCGATCTACGATACTCCATGATCGTATCGGTCGAAACAGTCTCGAGATGCGCGTGCGATTGATCCAATTCGACTTGAAGCGCATCTCGGTCCTGTCGAGCTTTCGCCACATCATCCAGGGAAGCCTTGTACCATGCCTGAACCTTCTCAAATTCATGGGTCACCTTGAGTAGCTCCCTATCCTGATCTTGTCTCTCGGCCCGCAGTCGAGTCAGTTCCTTCTCGGCAGTTATCAGGTTTGCCTCAGCCGCCACCAGTTTATCTTGCAATTTCTGACACTCGGCAACCGACTCGCTCTTCAGTGTCTCATATTGAGTCTCCGTGGCGGAAATGGCAGCGTTCTTCACAATAAGCTCTCGCGCCAACCTGCCGTTCTCTCTACGCAAGTCGTCCGCCGACTCACTCGACTTGGCCAGCCGTCGAGCAGCCTCTCGACTGAGATAGTTACTCTGTAAAAAAGAACGCGAAGGGTCAGAAAATGGACAAGGCATACGCGTCGAGAAAAAGTAATAAGTAAAGAAAGAAATGGTAATCGACTTACGAGACGATTCGACTTTCGGACCGCCATAGCCAAAGCTTTATCCTCTAAAGCTGCACAATCCTCGAGAGACCAGTTCATGTCGACGTCAAGCTCGATGGGAGCCTCAGTTGCTTTGGCCCTCTTCGACTGACGATGCTGCTCCTTCACCAACTCAGCAGCAGTCGGCCTCTTTTTGGACCACGGTACCTCCGTCTCGACATGAACCTCTGTAACCGGGTTCGACTCGATTAGCACCTCCTCGTCCTCATCTCGCAGGGAACCGAAACGGGTTGTTAAACCACTGCCAGGCGGAGGTAGCTCAGTCGATCCGGTTGGTACTGATTCGATGGCAGCAGGGGTTGGCTCAGGCTCGATGGCACCCCCCTCTCAGGAAGAAGAGGGCACCCTAACCTCAGGCACAGGGGTAGATCGACCCCCGGTAGGTGGAGTAGCCACGGCGGCGGACCCAGGAATGCGTGTGGGATCGGTGACTTTCGTGAACCTGCCCACTGCAAAGAACGAAGGGAAACAGTTAGTTTCAATCAGCAAAATGACAAATCGTCAAATTCAATAAATAACAAGTATGTAAAAAGCAAGCAAACACCCTGCGATTCTCGTGATCTGGGACGCAAAGGCCCACATATGGCATTGGCCCAGCTTCCTCCAAGTGGGCCAGGTGATACAAGAGACTTAGGTCTCGAGTACACACCTCAAAGGTATGTCCACCCAGGAGTCGAGCTTCATGAGGAACCGGGTCCTTCCCAAGCTTGTCTTGTCTCCCGTCTCTCGACCTCCATTGCCCTATGTAGGGGTTATCCAGGCCGTGACGAAGGAAGAAAAATCGAGGCTTCCACTCCCCGTGGGAAGAGGGCCCCCTAGTTATGAACTCATGCCGGTTCGCCCTTCTCTGAAAGGAATACCATAACTTGTCGGGTGTAGCAGCAATCTTGTAGTAGTATCGAAACAAGGGCACTGAGAAGCAGACCTGAGCCACTCGACATGCTATTAAGAACCCCATCAGAGTCCTGACGCCATTCGGGGCTATCTGGGAAATACTGACCTCATAGTGCTCGAGGATCGCGAGAACGGCAGGACAGAGTGGGAACCTTAACCCACTCGCAAGTTGACTCTCGTAGACAAGGTGCAAAACCCCTCTGGGGGTTCGTCAGCAAAGCGGTGCAGACCAGACGGGAGTCGAGGTTCGAGTGGGGGATTGATATTATATTTTTGGCAGAGTCTTGTGATCTCCTCAGAAGAAAGCATACTAAGGCACCCTTTTGCACCTTTTCCATCCATCCTAGTCACCAATTTCTTAGGTTGGTGGGGAGCAGGAGGAGAGGAAACAGTGGGTTCGCCGGAGTCTTGCCGGAGAAGAGAATTAGAAACGACAGGGGCCGGAGAATGACTGTGAATGGGCGTTTCACTAGCCTTGTTGGATTATGTTGCGCTACTACTACTACAGGACATGGATAAATTCAAATAAAAGAAGAAGATGAACAACACAGAGAAAAAGAAAAGAGCCTTACTTGGTATTTGAAATTTGGAGATTGAGATGAAGGAAATAGCGAGAAGGTTTTGCAGCAGCTTCAATCTTCTCTCCCTTTTTATATGCCAGTGAAGATTTACAAATGATTTGGAGAGACGTGGGTATTGGGGGTTATAACCCCTGGAAATCGCGATAATCAAGGCAGTGACGCGTCTTTTGTGGGATTCGAAGCGTTTCGTATGCTAGATATCGTTCCAAGTGGCTAAAAGGCAGTTAGGGTTGTGAAAAGGCGGGCTTTCTCCCGCCCAATGGAAAGCCCAACTCGATAACGGTTCAAGTGACAGACTCGACCGCGGACAACGGAAGTCACCTCTCTCAAGTCTGGGGGGCTTATGACGATACATGGTTTCACTACCTCCACGTGTCACCTATCGGTTGGTCATCACGCTATAAAGTAACACCAGTGTATTCATGTCGACGCTCAGGCTAGAGAACAAAGCCATCTCATATACGCCAGGCCACGACTATCGACTATCGACTATTGCGCAGTGTGAGACAACAAGTCCATAAGGATAGAGTCCACACCAGCTAGCAGTGTAGGACAACGAGTCTAGAGTCGATCACCGCAGGTCGGAAGTATCGACTCGAGGACAGGGTCCGCACCAGCTGTCCAAGCCCATTAATAGCGATAGCTTGGGCAAGGGTTTAAGGCCCATATAAGGGTAAGTTTGACAATAAGACAAGCCGACTTAACCTTAGGGTTTAGGCAAGTATTGTCAATACAAATACCCCAATCCAGGAACTACGTAAGGCTTGATTCCTGGAATATAACAAGATACGTAGGCAATCTAAGATACAGTCTTAGACTCAGCCACAAACATAAAAATCCACCACCTCATTCCTTTTTGGCATTAGGGTTTTGTGTGTTCATCACTAGATTCATATTTGAGCCCGGATAATTAACGTGACACAATTCACCATCGTCAGCCTTCTTATAATGAATGTCTAGCTCTCGTGAATCTTTACAAAGTGGGAGTAAATGTGTTATTCCGAGAGAGCATGATATCCAGATTATAAGATACGATCGTCAATGTACTGGCGCTCGAGCTACGATCGTATGGATACTATTACATCGGTAAGATTGTAATTTACATGGTACCTATTTCACATGAAAGGTAATAGTCATTGCTTTTGACTCTTCTGATGATTGGGGGTCACGGTAAGTTGCTGGACGCTATCATGTGATCGTTAGGTATGAAGGGCATTTACGTAATTTACACTTTGTGTCTACTGCCAACATATTCGGAAGCCTATTGGGTCACACATATATGAACATCGAGTCGTATTAAAATGCGGTGATAGTCGATAGCCAAATAAGGAAAGTTTTATCTCTAGACTATAAATGTTATAGTGGTAAATTAATATGATGGTATTTATTTATTATGAATAAATATTATACAAGATATTAATTATATTAATTAAAGAATATTCCGGATGCCTCTTATTGGCTATTTGGGGCACAGAACACAAGGGTATAAGATACACTTGGATTGTGCAATTTAATTAATCGGATTACCATAATATTAATATTGGATATTGATTGATTTTGTAAAAATAGATTTATGGTAATAAGATAAATATATTCAATATAAGATATTGGCAATATTTATTATAATAAAAGAGATAAATCAATTATAGTGATTTTCCTTATTTTATTAGGAAAATGTTATTCTCTTCATCTATCGACTAGGAAGCTTCTACTAATCAGATTAGGGGCACCACTCACCCTATATAAGAAATGGGTTGGCTAGCTCTTTTGTACATCACAATTCGAAGAGCTAATAGTTCTTGAGTAAAATATAAATCTTCTTCTAGTGAGTTTACAAAGAGGGAAAAATGCCGGTCTAGCAACCGAATTTTTCTGATAGCAATCCAAGGGAGATTCCGGTAAGGAGTTCGTGTGGATTATCGATAGGGGCCGGACGCGTGGATGGCTCGCGCACAGTACTACTCTCCTTGATGGTCAAAAAGACGATCTTGTAGATCATCCAAGATATATACCGTCAAACTACTTAACGTGTTTATTGTATTAAACGAAGTCGATCTTGGGATCAGAAATCAAAATTTAAATTCCGCTGTGTTAAACTAGTGATTTCCTAACAGTGGTATCGAAACCAATTTCGAGCTTAAGCAATTAGCACTAATGAAATTGCGTTGAATTAATCGATAGATGCAAGATCTAGATTCTCAAATCGGGTAGGGAGCTCGGCCGATCGGCAGCGACTCCCCACCATACGGCGGCCGGCGGCGGTGGCGCCCCTAGGGTGCTGCCGTTGGATAGTTGTTTTCATGGTGGACCCCAATTTCGTTTTTCGTTTTGTCATATTTATTGTGTATTGATATCTCCTTTGTTTAGTTGTATCATGTGGCTAACCAATTGTTTAAATCGCTTGGACCATTAGGATGCCATATGGCATTAAAATAATAATGGCATTTCCAACTTCGAAGGCCTAGGCCCTTTTCAAATATTTGATTTGGGAAAAGTGGCCAGACAGTCAACAAAATTTTGTTTGGAAAGATGCCTTTTGGTTTAGGAAACCAAAAGCATCCCTTTTGGTTACAAACCAAAAGGAAAGGAAACAAAAGAGACTTTTAATTTTGATTTTAATTTTGAATAGTGCCAAATCAATAAAATTGAAATTAGAATCGATTTAAAATTAAATGTTAATTTTTATTTTTCGATTTAAGTCATTTAATTAATTATTTGATGTGATAAAAGAAGACGCATAATTAGTTAATTTTTAATTTTATCTTTTTCATAAGATATAATTGTACGGATTAGATGTGTAGATATAATATGATTATATGGACCCCGATTGATCATGGACTCGACCGATATGATAGATGGGAGTGATTTACTTTATGCTTCGATTTTCAATTGTCCTAGGCTGCTATGAAGAACGTGACATAGTTTACTTTTTGCATTTATCCCAATCACGTTAGCTCCCCCCGTGTGCGGCGGGTGTGATTACTTATTAGATAAATTTATTATGTGACAAGATATGGAGCAAGAAGACGAAGACCAACGAAAGATAAAGAACCCATTGGCGTACAACAATAAAGATCCTATTGGCGGTTGCAGCTACCCATAGCTAGTGACCCGCGGTTTCGTCAGTTTGTATTCGAAACCACACCTAGGAAAAGTCCATCATCATACCGGTTATTTTGTGCGTTGAATGTTGTGTATGTTTTACTTTATACAATGTCGTAGTAATATGCACATAGTAGATGAGACCATAATTAAATAAAATTAATTAAGTGAATTAATTTAAAATTACTCCCACCTCAAAATAATCAAGTCAAAATAGCCTCCCCATATTATAACGACGGTGAAGATCCTTTGTTCGGATCCAACTCATCAGCCAAAGCAGGGGGTTGACCTACCTCAGGAATATCGTCGTTATCGAGATATGATTGTAAGAGATCTCACGAATATTGGGGTTATGACTTGACTAGGAATTCTCTCGGCCACCAGCCAAGGCGGGGTAATTTGGATTTTAGAGGCAAGGGTTTGACTATTTCATAAGATGAAAAATTGTCAAAGAGTTGACTAGTCAAACAATAAGAGTCGTATAATATACGATCAACAAAGAGTTGTCCACCCATTGGACTATTTTTGGCCTATCAGCCAAAGCAGGGGCTCGAGGTAGTTTAATAGGATTTTGACCACTAAAGGAATTAACTTTTCTTGAAAGACAATTGGGAGTAGCTGGCTAGTGGGAGCAAAACCTCATAAAATTTTAAAGTGCTAATTTTTGGTTTGGAATACATGAACCTTTTACTTATTCTATCTTTATTTATTGTTGTAGAAAATGTCAAACAAATTGATCCTTCGTTTTATCATCGAATATAAGCTTGACGAAACCAACTTTCTCGACTGGGAAAGAAACCTCAAAATCGTTATGAGGCACGAGAAGATTGGCTATGTCTTGGACAAACCCATACCGGAAAAGCCCGAAGAGGGCGCGGCTGCAGATGCTGTCGAGAAGTACAACAAGCACTGTTTTGATAGTACTAATGCTACATGTATCTTGCTTGCTTCTATGACACCTGAACCGCAGAAACAACATGAGTCTATGGACGCCTACACAATCATGGTACACCTAAAGGAGCTCTATGGTCTTGAAGGCCCTGTTTGGTTGTAAGATGGCATCTGGGACTGTTGGGGTCATATGTGCTTAAAATGATCAGGTACAAAGAGCGGCTTGAGAAGCTGGGCCACAAGTTGGAACGTGAGTTAAGTATTGACTTAATTCTACAATCTCTACCTGATTCATACTCGCAGTTCGTGATGAATTATAACATGAAAAAGATAGATTGCTCTCTTGCGGAGTTATTAAACATGTTGAAGACTGCCGAGGCACTGCGGGGAAGGGAAAGCAAGTGTTGCTGGTCACTTATAACAAGGGCAAGGCAAAATCCCAAAAGAATTCCAAGAAGGCGATGGCTATACCTAAGCCAATGGCTAAGATAGCGAAAGACAAATCCAAGGATGCTTGCTTCCATTACGGTGAGACCGGACATTGGAAGAGAAACCGCAAAGGCTTCATGAGTACCGAGAAAAGGCATACTGATGCCTTGACTTTAGGTATATTTATGATTGAGATCAATATTGCTTCTTCTAAGTCTTACCACTGGGTATTAGACACTGGTTTTGGTTCTCGTATTTGTACGAATTTGCACGCACTAATAAGAACTAGAGAACGGAGGAAAGGAGAGGTAAACCTACGCGTTGGAAATAGAGTAAGTGTTGCTGCACTAGCCATAGGAGTTTATTTTCTTTCATTGCCAAGTGGGCTAGTACTGGAACTTAATAACTGTTATTTTGTTCCTGATCTTACGAATAGCATTTTTTCTATTTCCGCATTAGATGTTGAAGGATTTTTTTACGTTCAAGAATAAATGTTGTTCTTTTTCACATGATGGATTTTTTTTATGGTACTGGCATACTTAGAAATGGTCTCTACATATTAGATATGAATGTTGACGTACTTAATATAAACAACAAGAAAGCCAAAATAAATGACTTGAATGAATCCTACTTGTGGCATTGTAGACTTGGCCATATAAATAAGAATCGCATTTCAAAAATCCATATAGATGGATTATTGGATCATTTCGATTATGAATCGTTTGATACATGCGAAGCTTGTTTACTTGGCAAGATGACAAAGTCACCGTTTAGTGGCAAAGGGATAAGATCCAATGATTTACTTGAGCTCATACATACTGATGTGTGTGGTCCAATGTCAATTCAAGCCAAATGAGGAAAATCTTATTTTATCACCTTCACAGATGACCATTCACGCTATGGCTATATATATTTAATGAAGTATAAGTCTGAAGCCTTCAAACAGTTCAACGAATTCAGAAAGGAAGTTGAGAAACAACTGGGTAAAGAAATCAAAACACTTTGATCCAATCGAGGTGATGAATACCTAGATGGAGAGTTTCAAGATTACTTAAAGGAGAATGAGATTCTACCTGAATGGACCCCTCCCGGAACGCCTCAGATGAATGGCGTATCTGAGAGGAGGAACCGTACCTTGTTAGACATGGTACGGTCCATAATGAGCTACGTAGTTCTCCAAAAATCGTTTTGGGGGTATGCTCTAGAAACAACATCCTATACACTAAACCGAGTTCCATTATAGACGGTTGATTATACACCATATGAGGTATGGACTAAGAGAAAACTGAGTCTAGGTCCTATAAATCCTTAGGGATGTCCGACTTACGTGAAGCGGATGATGCCTAACAAATTAGAACCTAGGTCTGACAGTTGTTTGTTTGTGGGTTATCCTAGGGAAACCAAATGATACCAATTTTACCACCCTAAGCAACAAAAGGTGCTTGTTTACAGGACTGGCCACTTTCTAGAGAAAAAGTATATTCTGAAAATGGCCAGTGGGAGTAAGATTGATCTTGAAGAAATTCGAGAACCACTTATGGACGACAGTAAGTTGATGGAAGTAAAGGAGACGCCACGCACAGATGTGATGCCTTTCTCTACCGTAGACACACTAGTGCCTCAAAAATCCACCAGGGAACGACGTGAGCCCAAAAGGTACACATGAATATACCTCATGGAATATGAGGACCCTAAGACTTACGAGGAGGTGTTATTAAGGCATGACAAAGAGAAATGGCTGTAGACCATGAATGACAACCATGTTTGGAACTTAGTTGATCCACCTGAAGGAATAGTTCCTATAGGGTGTAAATGGGTCTTTAAGTGAAAGACCGACATGGATGGTAATGTGACTAGCTATAAGGCTAGGTTAGTGGCAAAAGGTTATAAGCAAAGACAAGGAGTTGACTATGAGGAAACCTTTTGGCCCATTACCATGTTAAAATCCATTAGAATTCTGCTTGCTATTGTAGCATACCATGATTATGAAATTTGGAAGATTGATGTGAAAATAGCTTTCCTTAATGGGAATCTGTCGGAGGAGGTGTACATGACACAGCCTGAGGGTTTCACAATTAATGACGCCAGGATGGTGAGCAAACTGCAAAGATCTACATTTGGATTAAACCAAGTTTCTCAGAGTTGGAATCTTGGCTTTGATGAGATAATCAAACAGTTTATTTCATCAAGAACGAAGATGAGCGCTGTGTTTACAAGAAGGTTTGTGAGAGAGCCATTGTGTTCTTAGTGCTTTATATAGAAGACATATTGCTCATAGGGAATGATGTGCCAATGTTACAGTCAGTCAAAGCTTGGTTATCCAAGAACTTCTCAATGAAGGACTTGGGAGAAGCAGCCTATATTCTAGGGATCAAGATCTATAGAGATAGATCTAAGAGGTTTCTTGGTCTATCATAATCCACCTACATAGATAAGATGCTGAAGAGATTCAGCATGGAGCAGTCCAAGAGAGGACAACTACCCATGTCACATGGGGTCTACCTGTCAAAAGAAATATGTCCTAAGACAGAGGAGGAAATGGCGCAAATGAGTAGGATCCCTTATGCCTCGGCTATTGGGTCCATAATGTACGCCATGTTGTGCACTCGACCAGATGTCTCGTACCCTCTCAGTATGACTAGTAGGTACCAGTCAAATCCAGGTGATGGTCACTGGATTGCTGTCAAGAATATTCTCAAGTACATGAGACGTACTAGGGATATGTTCTTGGTTTTCAGGAATGATGACTTAGTATTACGAGGTTATACAGATGCTAGTTTTCAAACTGACAAAGATGACTTTAAGTCACAGTCTGGATTTTTTTCACGCTTAACGGCGGATCATTGAGCTGGAAGAGTTCCAAGCAGGAGACTACTACAGACTCTACAACGGAAGCTGAATACATAGTAGCCTCGGAGGCGGCAGAGGAAGCAGTTTGAATAAAGAAGTTCATTACTGAACTTGGTGTGGTTCCCTCTATTGACAGTCCAGTGCCATTGTACTCTGATAACAATGGGGCAATTGCTCAGTCAAAGGAACAAAGGTCTCATCAGAAGTCCAAACATGTGCTGCGGCGCTATCACTTGATTAGAGAGACAATTGATTGAGGAGATGTAAAGATAGAGAAAGTCCTCACGGATGATAACATAGCTGATCCAATAACCAAGGCGTTGTCACAGGCACAGCATGAGAAACATGTTCACAAGCATGGGCGTAGGCATATGGGTGATTGACTTTAGGCAAAATGGGAGATTGTTGAATAGGTGTCCTAAACACAATCGGGTTGAACCAGATCCGACTGGGCCGGGTCATTTACCGTCTATTTTAGTTCATGTAAGAACTTTATTATGATTAATAAAAGCACTTTTGTTATTATGTATTGTTTATCTTCATGTTATTGAATGTATACATATATAGTAACGTCCCTAGTGTCAAACTGTGATAGAGAAGCCATGATATCGATTATGGTTGATGAGATTTTTAATCGGGTTATTGAGTTTGATGCTTAAATGTCTCTAGTCGTATGTACTGTCAAACGGGACGTTGATAGTACGATTAGACTAGCACGTATTGGATGTCTTCTAGCTTATTGAAGTTAGGGATAGATCTCGTCTATCGAAGTGTAGAGACACTTGGACTATACGTGGACGTGTATTAGAGAATGCGTACGTTAGGATGACCCACTTACATTAAGTTTCGCAATATGTGCCAGTTGTGTAATTATCCTAAGACCGGAGACTTCATGGCATCACGGTGTGGATTGTCATGCTTTGACACTATTGATATTTCCCCTAACCATGGGGCGATCATGCGGTAGTACTCAGGTGTCATATTGAAGCATGCGGAGTATACATGTTAATTCGTCCGGGTGTGAATATCCGAAATGGCCTTCTTATAAGGAATGTCTTGCTCTCGTGAATCTTTGCAAAGTGGGAGTAAATGTGTTATTCCGAGAGAGCATGATATCTAGATTATAAGATACAATCGTCAATGTACTGACACTATTGAGATTTCCTCTAACCACGGGGGGATCATGCGGTAGTGCTTGTGTGTGATATTGAAGCATGCGGAGTATACATGTTAGTTTGTCTAGGAGTGAATATCCGAAATGGCTTCTTATGAGGAATGTCTATCTCTCGTGAATCTTTGCAAAGTGGGAGTAAATGTGTTATTCTGAGAGAGCATGATATCCAGATTATAAGATACGATCGTCAATGTACTAACACTCGAGATACAATCGTATGGATATTATTATAGAAGTAGGGTTGTAATTACACGGTAACTGTTTCACATGAAAGGTTGTAGTCATTACTTTTGACTCTTCCGATGATTGTGGGTCACGATGTGTTGCTAGACGCTATCCCGTGATCGTTAGGTATGAAGGGCATTTTCGTAATTTGCACTTTGTGTCTATGACCAACGTATTCGGAAGCCTATCTTTCCACACACATGTGAACATCAAGTCGGATTAAAATGCGGTTATAGTCGATAGCCAAATAAGGAAAGTTTTATCTCAATAATATAAAGGTTATAGTGGTAAATTAATATGGTGATATTTATTTATTATGAATAAATATAACATAAGATATTAATTAAATTAATTAAAGAATATTCCGGATGCCAATTATTGGCTATATGGGGCGCAGAACACAAGGGTATAAGATACACTTGGATTGTGCAATTTAATTAATAGGATTACAATAATATTAATATTGGATATTAATTGATTTTGGAAAAATAGATTTATGGTAATAAGATAAATATATTCAATATATGACATTGGCAATATTTATTATAATAAAAGAGATAAATCAATTATAGTGATTTTCCTTATTTTATTAGGAAAAGATTTTTCTCTTTCATCTATCTACTAGGAAGCTTCACTTAATTAGATTAGGGGCATCAGGGGCGCCACTTACCCTATATAAGAAAGGGGTTGGCTAGTTCTTTTGTACATCACAATTCCAAGAGCTAATAGTTCTTGAGTAAAATAGAAAGCTTCTTCTAGTGGGTTTAGAGAGAGAAAAAAAGGCCGGTCTAGTAACCGGATTTTTCTGTTAGCAATCCCAGGAGGATTCCGGTGAGGAGTTCGTGTGGATTATCGATAGAGGCCGGACGCATGGACGACTTGCGCACAGTACTACTCTCCTTGACGGTCCAAGCGACGATCTTGTAGATCATCCAAGGTATATTCCGTCAAACTACGTAACGTGTTTATTGTATTAAACAAAGTCGATCTTGGGATCGGAAATCAAAATTTTAAATTCTGCTGCGTTAAATTAGTGATTTCCAAACATGAACATCCATCAAGATTCCATCCATCACTTTCATGTTTCTCATATGCCAGAGCCAATAGATCATGACAGAAAGGAATAGTCTTCTAGCCACATTACCAATAGAAGTACCCCTGCAGTTTCTCTTCAACCATCTGATGTTGCTGGAGAAGGTGTTAAGTTGCCTGTTAATACCCAGCCATGCCTTATATTATTCCAAATTTGTGTAGAGACAATGCACTGAAAAAAGGTGACTTGCAGATTCATTGCAGGCACCACACAATGAACAACCCTTGTCCTCTACAAAAGCGAGTCTGTCTTTGGTGAGAAGGCTACTATGCATAGCAAACCACAAAACAAAAAAATGTTGGGGGTGGCCTTGGACTTAAAAAAAAAATGACTCCACCAAACAGTATCACCCCTTACCCTAAAAAAACATAAGCCTTAGAAATAAAAAACCTACCCCCAGAAATCCAAGTCTGCAAAAGTGCAGCCCCATTAAAAGCCCCAAGATCCATCAGAATGGAGTCCCTGATACCAAACACTATTTTGATAAGAGCAGAGTCCTCCCTCTCGACTTGGTAATCCCACACAGAACCAACCTGCAAGTAATAGTGATGCACCAAAAGGATCCACAAACAATCTCTCTTAATATGCACATTCCACAAAATCTTGGAAAATAAAGCAAGATTTCTGGATTGAAGATCAAAGATGCCATGTCCCCCTTCAGATTCAGGTGTACAGACCTTGTTCCAACCCACTTGGGATTTCCTAGTGGGAATCAATAGATCCCCCCCACATAAACCTCTTATACAGTTGATCCATTTCCTTCTTGACACTGTCAATAGCAGGGAAAAATCCCATCCAAAAACAATGCACAACAATCCTAATCATCTGTAATCTACTAGCATTAAAAAGAGAGACACCCTTCCAATTTCCAAAGATGCTATTTAAAGTGGTAAAAAGAGGATCAAAGTGAACAACATTCAATCTAACAGCACCATGTGGAATACTAAGATACCTGATAGGAAAGGAGCCCTGAATCAAACCAGAATGTTGCAACATCCCATCCTTATCAGCATCAGGCACACCAACAAATAAGACTTGGGACTTTTGAAAATTGGTAACAAGACCAGTGACTTTACCAAAATCCTTCAAACACTCCAAAAGCATGTAAACTGAGATAACATCACCCCTAAAAAACAAGATCAGATCATAAGAAAAAGCGAAAGTAGTGATCCTCTGAAAGCGACATTGAGAATGAAAATTGAACTCAGTATCAGCACACATCAACTTCAATCTTCTAGACAGATACTCCATCCCAATTACAAACAAAAATGGGGAGAGGGGATCCCCTTGTCTTAAACCCATTTTACCATCAAAATAACCATTCAAACCACCAATCATAGCCACAAAATAAGAAGCAGTTGAAAGGAATATCATAATCCAGTGCCAAAATTTGACAGGAAAACCAAGTGCACCCTGCAAATCCCTCATAAAATACCAATGAACGGAATCAAAGGCCTTTTTTATGTCCACTTTAGTCAAGCACTTGGGGGGGGGGGGTCTTCTTCATACTATACTTTATGATAAGCTCTTGACGCAAGAAGATATTATCAGTCATGGATCTACCATCCACAAAAAAAGACCAAGCAGGATCAATAATATTTGGTAAACACACAGAAAATCTGCTGGCACGAATCTTGGAGATCACCTTATAAGTTACATTACAACAAAAGATAGGCCTATAATCCCCAACAGAAATAGCATGAGAGTGTTTAGGAATAAGGGCTATAACATTATGATTCATCTTTTTTAGAAGAGCATCATTATGGAAGAATTCCATAATAGCATTGGTAAAGTCATTACCCTAAGATTGTTTAAAGAAACCAGTAGAAAAACCATTAGGGCCTGGACCTTTATCATCAGAAAAAGAGAAAAGAGCATTATGGATCTTACTCATCAGATCCTTAATACAAGTAACAGGAAATAAGGGGCCAGCATTCACCACATTAGTGGAGATAGGGGAAGCCACAACCTCACACCCCGGTATGCTAGTGTAAAAATTTCAAAATTATTCCCTTTTTCGAATCAATAAGCTAAGGCCGCCCTTACCCCCCCCACTTATTACAGACATTGTCCCCAATGACTAATAATTTGAAAAGAAAAGGTACTTAGCTCCAGAATTGGCAGTCCAAGTGTCATGATAGATTGTGGAACCGGACTGATGTCAATTGGTTCCTAGGTGCTCCATCATCCTGTATCGCAAAACACTCCAAAAACTTTCAGTAACATGCGCCGAGCAATAAAAAAATAAGGTGGCGGTAATTGTGCATACACGATGAATGCGCAAAAACATTTTAAGCCACTTTATTCTTAATTGACTGTCGCAACATGCGGAAACTTTTACGAGGGTATGACATGAGAATTTTCATGGAAAAACCACATATATCTCGATTCGAAGGACCAAAGATATATGTGATGAAAAAAACCTTTCCATTGTCATGATTTTTTATTGACTCGAACAACTTAAATACACAAAAACGCTAAATAAGGGTTTAGAAATAGTTCTAAATTTATAGTCGCCAACTTGACTGTACTAATAGGGCTCCTTTCACTCGTATTGCTGGTCGTCCAACATAAACACTTCCAACTGAGTGTCGTAAATACACTCTAGGTAATGTTTCAGCATGTGGCCGTTCATGGTGTAACTCCTCCCAGAGTGTTCATCCTTAACTTCACATGCTCATGAATTATAGACTTTTGTGACGACATATGGTCCAAACCATATCGATTTTAACTTCCCAGTAAATAGATGAAGACGCGTATTGTATATTAGCACCATGTCTTCAATAGTGAAGGTGCTGTTCAGAATTCTTTTGTCGTGTTGGCACTTCATTCTTTCCTTATAAATCTTAGCATTCTCATACGCCAGCAATCTAAACTCTTTCGGTTTATTCAACTCTAATAATCTCTTTTCTCTTGCTAAGCCCTCCTCCATGTTTAAGAACCAAGTAGCCCACAGGGCAAGATGCTCTAGCTCAACCGGTAAATGGCACAACTTTCCAAAAACTATCATATATGGTGACATCCCAATTGTCGTCCTATAAGAAGTTCTGTACGCCCATAAAGCGTCGTCTAATTTCAAAGACCAATCTTTCCTCGTGGGATTCACAATTTTCTCTAAAATCCTCTTTATCACTCTATGCGTGCCCTCCACTTGTCCACTTGTCTGGTGGTCTTATGCCGCACTTCATACCTTCTCATCAGCTTTTCAAATAACTTATTACAGAAATGACTCCCTCCATCACTAATTATGGCTCTTGGCACTCCAAACCTCGTCAAAATGTTCTTCTTAAGAAATCCCAGGACAACCCTGGCATCATTTGTAGGTGAGGCCACCGCCGCTACCCATTTGGAAAAATAGTCAACTGCTACCAGGATGTAAAGACTCAAATTTGATGATGTAAAAGGACTAACAAAATGAATTCCTCAAAAATCGAATAGCTCTACCTCAAGGATACTATGCAGTGGCATCTCGTTCCGCTTAGACATGTTACCAGTCATTTGACAGGAATGACAAGCTTTAGTAAACTCATAAGCAGATTTAAATATTGTCGGCCAATAAAACCCACACTACAGTACCTTGGCTGATGTCTTGTCTGGCTCATAATGGCCTCCAACTTCTCTTGAGTTTCATTGACTCAGAATACTTAGAATTTCAGCATCATGGACGCATCTCTTAAGAATGTTATTTGGACACATATTAAATGGGTAGGGATCATCCCAGTAATAATGCTTTAAGTCCGAAAAGAACTTTTTCTTATCCATACTCATGATTTCTGGTGGTTGGTACCTAATTCACAATGTTCGCAAACCATGGGTATACCTTTCCTACTCTTAATGTATTGTGTCTAGGCTGATATTCAACTAGAGCTACTACTGAGATGGCAAAAAGTTGTTCAAATGAAAATACTCATCAATCTTAGTGGCCTTCTCCTATTCTATCAGTGTTAGCCTCAACAGGTGGGCAGCCAAATGATTCTCAGAACCTTTATTATCTTTAATCTCCACATCAAACTCCTGTAAGAGTATAATCCATCTTAATAACCTCGGCTTGGAGTCTTGATTGGTCAGAAGATACTTCAAGGCTGCATGGTCGGTGAAAACAGTGACTTTAGATCCTACCAAGTAAGATCTAAATTTGTCTAATGCAAAGATAACGGCCAAGAGTTCCTTATCTGTGGTCGCGTAATTCCTCTGGGCACTATTGAGGGTACGACTGTCGTAGTAGATTGGTTTAAAGATTTTTTCATATCTCTGGCCCAGTGCTGCTCCAACCGCTGTATCGCTTGCATCACATATTAGCTCCAAAGGTTTATTCCAATCTCGTGCTACCATAATTGGGGCAGTTATCAGTATTTGCCTTAATATGTTGAACGCCTCCTTGCATTCTTCAACAAAGACGAAAGGTACGTCCTTTGCTAACAATTCAGTCAATGGTCTAGAAATTTTAGAGAAATCCTTTTTGAACATCCGATAGAATCCTGCAAGGCCAAGAAAGGCTCGCAGTGTCTTTAAGTTTGTTGGAGTTGGTAACTTCTCTAACACTTCAATCTTGGCTTTGCCCACTTCCATTCATTTCTTTGAAATCCTATGGCCTAACACAATTCCTTCAGTGACCATGAAATGGCACTTTTCCCTGTTAAGCACTAGGTTGGTCTCTTCACATATTCTCAGCACTTTTCTCAATCCATGCATCCATCATAGCTATCTCGAAAGACTGAAAATAATCCATAAATATTGAGAGAAAATCCTCCACCATGTCTGCAAATAAAGAAATCATGCACCTCTGGAATGTAGCTGGCGTATTACAGAGTCCGAAGGGCATGCGGTTATAGGCAAATGTTCTATATGGACATGTGAAAGTTGTTTTCTCTCGGTCCTCGGGGGCCATATGGATCTGGTAGTAACAAGAATATCCATCTAAGAAACAATAGAAAGCATGACCGCTTAATCTCTCTAGCATTTTGTCGATAAATGGTAAGGGAAAATGATCTTTTTGAGTTGCATCGTTTAGCTTTCTGAAGTCGATACAGACTCGATGTCCAGTAATTAGTCTTATAGGGATCAATTGGTCAAAATCATTAGGTTGGACAGTGAATCCTCCTTTCTTGGGCACCACATGAATCGGGCTTACCCATTCACTGTCAACAATTGGGAAAATGATTACCATTTTCAGCATTTTTATGATCTCTTCCTTAACAACATCTTTCAATTCCGGTGTCAACCTTCTCTGAGGTTTAGCCACTTCTTTCTTTTCTGGATCCACAGATATCTTATGCATGAATACCGAGGGGCTTATTCCTCGAATGTCTGTAATAGTTTACCCAAATGCCCCTTTATGCTCCCTCATTACTCTTAAAAGTTTCTCCTCCTCTAACGGAGATAAGGCTGCTGAAATAATCAGGGGAAGAGTATCATCTTGTAAGTAATAATACTTTAGATGAGAGGGCAAAGGTTTAAGCGTTAGATTTGTTGGTGGTTCTTCCAATGATGATTTCAGTATTTTACCAGTCAACTATATATCTAAGAATTTGTGCCATGAAGGTCTTTGAATGGGTACTCCTACATCCACAGAAGATATAGGTTCTATTTCTTGTACGTGACCTTCGCTGCATTCAGGCCAAACTTTTTATTCTTCCTCCTTCAATAGCAAAGTTTCTACAACTTCAGGATCAACTGCCAATTGATGTTGTAATTTCAAAACTAGCTCCTCAATGTCATCCAACATATAGCATGCTTCTCCTTCATCTCGCGTATAACCCACCGTCTTCATCACATTGAAGACCACACTGTCCTTGTTCATTCTTAATATTAGCTTTCCTTTATGAACATCTATTAAAGTGTTACTAGTCACTAGGAAAGGTCTTCCTAGGATTAGAGGAACATCACGGTGCACTTCCATGTCTAGCACCACAAAATCCACCGGGAACACAAACTTATCAAATTTTACAAGAAAATCCTCAACAACCCCACATGGTTGTTTCGTAGACCTATCTTCCAATTGAAGATTTATAGAGGTCTCAATTAATTCCCTGATGCCTAACTTATGAAAAATAGAGAGCGGCATCAAGTTGGTGCATGCCCCTACATCACACAGTGCTTTGTTTAGGCATACTCATCCAATTGTACATGGTATGAGTAAGCTCCCAGGATCTTTACACTTATGAAGCAGTTTGTGTTGCAAGACTGCCGACCATTCCTTATTCAAGCAAATAGTCTCAAGGTCTAACAATTTTCTTTTAGTAGAGTCTGCTTCCTTAAGAAACTTAGCATACTCTGGCATTCCTACCAGAGCGTCTACCAAGGGAATATTAACTTGCAGCTTTTTAAACATTTCAATAAACTTTTTATATCTAGCATCATAATGATTTGGCTTTGATTTCCAAGGAGGATATGGTAGAGTAGCAGGATTAATAGTAACAGTTCGTTTATACTTACCTGCTGTCTGCTGATGTGCTCTTTGCACGTCTACTATTTCGCTAGATTGCTGTGGCTACGGACTGACGTCGCGTTGGCTCAGCATCCCCGATGCTACCGATTCGGCTGCTTGCTACTCATCACTGCTCTCTGCTTCCTCTCTGATGACTGGTCCATGTAACTCCTTTCCACTCCTTGTCATGATAGTATTCACATTTTCCGGTCATTTTCAGTGTTCCTTGGCAAACCTCCTGGAGGACGAGCTGACACTTGTTCGGAAATCTGCTCCACTTGGTGTGACAGATTTTACAATAAGGCTTCTTGATTGGTCAGTCTTGTGTCGTTCTTCTAACAATAAGTTGTGAAACTTGCATTGAGCTCACTTATGGACTTTGTCAATTCATTGACCGTGTCGGTCACAGTTAAACTTATTTTGTCCATTGCTGCTTCCCATCCACCGGTTTTATTGAATTGAGGCATGAATCTACCAAGTTGCTTTGGTCTCTCTCCACCATTAGGATCGCTTAGTCGAAAACCAAAGGGGTCGTGAGAACCTGGGCAACATCCGCCCCCATATGGGTTTTCTTGCCTTCCCAAATACTTCACATCCTCGGTGTTGGATATTTCAATTCCTTGGACCTTCTCTACCAAGCGATCTTGCATGCCATCCATTTTCCCATTCATTACCATCAGCTAGTGCATGATCTTTTGAGAAGTGTCTTCTCCAAGTACGCCTTCAGCTACTTTCACACTCTTATTCTGGTGTGTTCCCTATTGGCTAGTAAATGCTATCTGTTCAACTTTCTCTTCAGCTTCTTCTGGTGGTAACAGTGCAAAAAATCCATTGCTTGATGCATCAACTCTCATTGGTTCGCTTGACCTCAGTCCATGATAGAAACTATGCATGCGGTTAGGTAGATTAATATCATGGTGAGGTCATTTCCGTTGTGCCTCCTTAAATCGTTCCCAAGTTTCTTCAAATGTTTCAGCAGGTTTCTGCTTGAAATCATTATATCTTGTCTTATTTGCAAGGACTTTCCAGGTGGGCAGTACTTATTCATAAACTTCTGTAGTAAATCTGTCCGAGATTGGATAGATCTTGCCGCTAGAGACAACAACCATATCTTCGACTTATCTTTCAGCGTGAATGGAAACAATTTAGCTTGATGTTTTCTTCGGGCACGTCTGAGTGTTTGATTGTGCTAACAACTTCCAAGAAGTTGTTGACATGTACACTTGGGTCTTCGATTGGTATCCATGTAATGTAGTGTAGTTTTACACCATTTGCATGACATTGGGTTTGGGATGAACCATTATGGGCACAAACTGCTCAATATTTGGCATAGCATAGCTCTGTAGAGTCCTTTTGTCTGCTTGCACTACAACTCCTACTTCGTTCCTTCTTCCATCAACCCTGTTCTGTGCCATTATCGCTCTGGTTCTTCTAGATGTTGAATCTCCTCGTCTCTATCTTTCTCACTTCCTTTATGTGATCTCACCTCGTCAGCCAGCCTCTTTCTTTCTCGAGCTTCTTTTCATTTCTTCTTTGCAAACTTTTCGATTTCAGATATAAACTCGAGCCTGGTTGCTGAATTTCATGTATCGTACTACAAGACACAAAAAAAACTTAGTTACTTGCCCTGCGGGAGTAATTCTTGGGCTTCCTGACCAAAAATTCCTAGAATCCGATCTGAACAGGCCCTATAAGACTCAATTAATCACAGACTCCAAAACTGACATGAAAACAAAATATATACATACTTTCAATCTAAATTAACAAGTATTTTTGACACGAGTCCATGGAAACGGAGCCAAATATCTTGATCGTCAGCCAAACGGGCAGCTACGAGCAATAGGATAAGGTCAATGGTAACAGAGTACTGGAGAGTCAAGATTGAATCTCATAGAGGCTCGTAAAAACAGAAGTTACCCTTGATTGAACTGTCACAATAACGGTCTACGACCAACTATAGAACAGAGAAGTAAAAGTGTTGGTGCAAATAAACACACAAGATCAAACACAAGTGTACCCCCATGAGTTTTATAAATATTAGTTCAAACTATGAGTGATTAGTTATTACCCCTACATCATGGATCAATCATCCCCTTTGGTAAATTTTAGATCTTTAACAGCTACGGGTGCTAATCCTTAATGTTACTCTACTTCTATTGAAAGGACAGTAGGTGCCTATGTGCAATTAAACTTCGTTGGTTGTATTAATTCACAGGAAATAAGAACTAGGACTAGCCGGTTCAAGAACGAAGACCTCCCTAAGCAGCTATCGTCGATTGACTAGCATGTTCCTAAGGATCGATCAAAACATCGTCCGAACTAATACTTCACTTTATTGTCCTTCATATTAATTTACGAAGACATGTATATAGTTGATCATGCTAACAACATGTAAATTAAATCTGTCGATCAGACGTAGCTGGTGCCGATTGTCATGAATTAAAGTTTACTAGGTATTCACTGCTGTGATAAAGACCGTCGCGGGCTCTGAAGAATGCAACATTTCATTCATGATTTCTTCACCGACGATTCGGATCTAAACATTCATGGGGAAAAATAAACTAACTACTGCATAGCAGAACTAATATAAACAATTAAATCATACTAATCACAAGGAAATAATGATAGGTCTACATCTACAAAGCTAGAAAATCATACCCTTGAAGACGAGTACAGATCATCCTCGGATCGCTCTCTAGGCGGCGAATCCGTCGAATCCGTGACTAAAACCCATAGAAAATAAAGAACAACGAACTTTTCTTGCATATGAACTTAGAGAATTTTGGTACATTTTTTCTGAGGGTGAGGCCTCTTATTTATAGTTCTCAAACTGACATAGTAAAACCTAGATCTACCCCTCGTCCAAGAAAACATGGTTTCGAAGGCTGCGACGGTGCTTCATGCGGAATCCTGGGCATTTCTGTCTTTTTCTGCTCTACCGACTTAACTGAAGGTTCTGGAACACCTTAGGTCTATTTCTTCATCCAGCTTGGCCCATAATAGCTTTCTAATACTTGGCCCAATCTTTGTAACCTGAAAATAGTCCAATAATACACAAAATAATATTGAATTGGGGAAATAAATGTTAAATGCAAATTACTCGACTCACGAACCCAACTCATGACATTCGACTCAAACGGTTCATTTAAATGGTCGAAACTACTACTTTTAGCTTAGAATGTGCGAAATGTTAATGCCGTAAAGTGTATCATTTTGAGCGTCATCACTTTTCCTTGATCATTTTCATCAGCCTCTTCAGTGTCAGATTGTTCAGTGTCCTCAACAGGTTCTTTACCTTTTTCTGTGACATTTCCTCCCATATCTCCATCATCATTGTCATCACTGTCATCACTTGTATCTTCAAAATTCTCCAGATCAGCCGCATCATCATCAGTATCATCATTCTCATTGTTTTCATCGTCTTGATTCTCTTCATGTGGTTGTACGAAAACAACTGATGTGATGTACAGTAGTTTCCATGGATCAAACATATCTGCAAAACTTTCGTTTGAGTGTACTTCTTCTGGATCTCGGCTAATCACACTTCTAACCCATTCTTCTTCCCTAGCCATTTCTTCTTGATTTACCTGATTTTGGATAGCAATAGAGCTCACTTTCCATTTCATCCGGCTGAACATTCACATCTTTTGCTCATAGGGTGGGTCGGTTGGTTCAAAAGTGCATGGACCATGATAGGTAATCTGCTGAATGTTTGCTGATAATGGAACACTTGTCTGTTCTTTCATTGGACTAGTCTCTTCTTCCTGTAGCTCAGTTGTTGGTGGATTCTCAGTGGTGGTTGGGGTTCTCCTCGGGAACCAAGGCTTCTTCTTCTTCTACCATTTGCCCTTATTCAACAATGGTCAAACCCTCTATTGTCTCTGGTACATTTCTATTTCAACCAACATTTTCTGGTTGTGCAGCAACTTGAACATGTGGTGATGATTGAGCAGTGATTTCTTTTATCATCTCAGACAGTGGCCTGGTATCATCATCATATTATGAAGACAAATCAAAGATTTGTGGAGAACGAGCAGTTAGAGTTGGTACCTGAGGGATGGTGGTTTAACTGGTTGAGCAGTTGATGATGGAGTGGTTGTAGTATCCCTTATTCTCTCAGCCATTGTCTTAGTTCTCTTTACTGGTCTTGTGGAGATAGATGCTTCAACTCCGGATGCCTCAGCCCGTCCCGGAGTAGTTTCTGGTGATGATGAAGCAGCTGCTAGAATAGTCATAAACGAGATCCTTTCTTGTGGAACTAGGATGGAATTTCTCATATTTATCCCTATCCTAGTCATCAGCGTTTGAAGTATAAATCCAAAAGATTTGGAGTAGTAGAAAGAGCTATCATATTTCTTTCCATGATTGACCTCATATTTTCTTTCTTTTAATAGGCGATCCACTATCTTCTGAAAAATAAATTCTCCCCAATTGAAGCTGAGACCCTTGTATACTACATATAGTAGTTTGAGCAGTTGTCCTATAAGAGTCACCTTGTTGGATGTTCCACAACATAATCCATTGATGATCATCTCCAAGAGAAGACGAAAGTTAGGATTCAATCTTTGAGTGCTTATCTTGAGTTTAACTTATGTGTCTTCGCTCCAAGCGATTGTCCTTAAGAAACTGTTCCAATTTTCAATATGAATTAGTCGGGTCTGAGTAGTTTCTCCGGTTTCCACTCTCTTAACTATTTGAATGGCGGTCTTCAAAATTTTGGATTCTCCCTCTTGAATGTGAGATATGATTTCCCCACTTCGGATGTTGTATTTTGAATTTCTCCAGAAGTCAAGAATATTTCTTGACTATACTTGGGGTTTCTATAGTCGATGTGTGTATGGAGATTGGTTCGTCAAAAATAATTGACCATGTGGATGGCGAAAAGAGTGTTTGAGGCATCTAGGTAGCCGTCTAAATGATATGACTGCCCTGTATAAACTTTGTCGTGTACCATTTTGATGTATGTGGGAGGATTTTCTGGGTTGTGGAAGGAGAAAGGTGAGGAAGATAAAGTTCTTCTTAGAAAGAGTGTTTTCAAATTTTAAAACGATAATGTGAAGAGGTTTGAGGAGGGAAGTTATAAAGATAATGGACGGTTATGATATAAATGATCTGGGGATCGTTTGTATCAATACACCGATCGTAGGTCTTCTAGCCGTAATGATGGCTTTGGCTTTGAAGATCATGATATGCCCATAACTACACTACTTTATGGCAGTCTAGAGAAGCAAACGGTCTCTTCAATGCTATCAGTATTGCAATCAATAGACGTCTTGCTAATGTGGGTCCGCCGCATGGCTGATTTCATCGAATCACCCAAAAATCCTCTGATAACCCATCGTATTTCACGATTTAATGAGCTAGTGGTCTGAATATTAATTCCTTGTCACACTTGATTGTATAATAATTTGCTTATTAAAGTTGTATCTCTTTTTTTTAACATAAATGTGATTTGATACAACATAGTATTCTTCTTCACCAGAATATATTCTCTTTGTCTGATTGACTTTCTTCCATGTCTCATTGTCGTCTGCTTTGAAGTCTCATTACTATTCTGTGTCCATTAGTTGTTGGTTTGTCTTCAGACTAGTCTTAATCATCAAAACTAACATGGAGACCTAACAAATTTTTGATAACCAAATGTTTTAGAATCCAACATTAATTTAAGAAATATTTAAACATAGTGATTAATCTATCAAGTGGGCTCACCCAAAATGATAAGGACTAACTGCACTAGTTAATTTCATATGATTATATGGACTATGAAAGATTCATTAATCCAAGAAGACTTCTCAATTCTGTGAATCTATTCTCACGGAGAGGTTTGGTGATGATGTCTGCTAGCTGATCGTCTGTTTTGATGTAGACGAATCTCACATCTCTTTTTTCCACATGATCACGTATGAAATGATGTTTGATAAATATGCTTTGTCTTCAAATGTTAAACAAGATTTTCTGATATTGATATAGCACGTGTGTTCTCATGCATGATTGTAATTCATTTTTCTTCGATACCGTAATCTTTGACTTGTTGTCTTACCCATAAGAATTATGCACAACAACTTCCTACAGCTACATATTCTGCTTCAGCTGTAGATGTTGCAGTAGATGTCTGTTTCTTGCTAAACCATGACACTAGTCTGTTTCCTAGCATTTGACATGTACCAGATGTACTCTTTCTGTGCACTTTGCAACCTACATAGTCTGCATCTGTATATCCAACCAGACTAAAATCTCCTTCTTTTGAATATTATAATCCCAAGTCAACTGTATCCTTTAGATATTTTAACATTCTCTTAGCAACAGAAATATTACTATCTTTAGCATCTGGTTGAAATCTTGCACATACTCCAACCATAATTGATATGTCTGGTCTGCTTGCAGTTAAATATAACAATGAGCCTATCATACCTCTATATTTGGTTTGATCCACACTTTGCCATTGATGTCCTTGTCTAAGTGTAGAGTTGCTGACATTGGAGTTGCAGCTTTAGCAATTGATTCCATTCCATACTTTTTGACGAGATCTTTGATGTACTTGCTCTGGTTGATGAAAATTCCATTATCCATTTGTTTGACTTGAAGTCCAAGAAAGTAGTTGAGCTCACCCGTCATGATCATTTGGAATTTACTTTTCATCAAGTTGGAAAACTTTTCACATAGCTTGGAATTCTGACATACAAAGATGATATCATCTACATAGATTTGCACCAGCAGTGTGCAATCTTCATGCTAGATTCTGAACAATTTCTTGTATATTGTCCCTTTATAGAATCCCTTTTTTACAAGGAACTTTGATAGTGTTTCATACCAAGCTCTGGGTGCTTGTTTCAAACCATACAGTGCTTTGTTGAGCTTGTACACTATCCTCTTGTCATTTGATTTCAAATCCAGGTGGCAAATGTACATAGACTTCTTATTCAAGTATTCCATTTAAGAAGGCTGATGTGACATCCATTTGATAAACTTTGAAGTTTTGATGAGCAGCATATGCTAAGAATATTCTGATGGCTTCCAATCTTGCAACTTGTTCATATGTCTTAGCAAAGTCAATGCCTTCAGCTTGTGAATTGGCTCTAGCCACTAGTCTTTCCGTGTTTCAGATGATGACCCCATTTTCATCCATCTTGTATCTGTAGACCCATTTAGTTCCAATGACATTTGAGTGGTCTGGTCTGTTCGTGAGTTCCCAGACTTGATTTCTCTCAAATTCATTCAGCTCCCCCTGCATAGCTATTATCCAATCAGCATCTTTGCATGCATATTTAATAGTTTGGTTTTCCATTACTGATAGAAAACAAGATAGCATAGTTTCCAGCTGCCTTATGGTTCTGACACCAATGTTCGGATTTCCAAGACTTGTTCTGTTGGATGATCTTTTAGCCAATAAGAGTTGGCTCAGAGATTGATGTAGTTTGTGTCTCTTATTGAGTTTCATTTTTCTCAATTATGGGATGAAAATCCTCTGCATCAGTTGAATTGAATTGTCTGATTTCAATGTCAACATAGATTGGTTCTTCAACCGTCTGATTTTCTTATTCAGAGGGTAGATCAGTGTTAACGTTGGGTTCATCATAAACAACATGTACTGATTCTTCATTTGATAAAGTTACTTTTTAGAGCTCTAAATGCCTTGCTCATGTTTGAATATCCTAGAAAAATTCCTTCATTAGCTTTTGCATCAAAAGTCTTCAATTGATCTTTTCCATTATTGTGAATGAAACACTTGCTTCCAAATATATGGAGGTGAGAAATGTTTGGTTTTCTCCTATTTCATAGTTCATAAGGTGTCTTCCCCTAGCTTTGTTAATAATAGATCTGTTTTGTGTATAGAAAGCAGTGTTGACAGCTTCTGCCCAATACCTTTTTGTCATGTTTGCTTCTTCTATCATTGTTCTAGCAGCTTCCTTTATGGTTATGTTTCTTCATTCGGAAACTCCATTGTGTTGTGGGGTTGTGGCAGTAGCTTGTTGATGTTGCATGCCTTTTTATTCACAGTAGCTTCTGATAACTTGATTCAAAAATTTTGTGCCTCTATCAGATCTGATTTTGATTATTGTCAGCTTCTTTTCATTTTGAAGTCTTTTTAGTTGATCAGGCAGCTTCATAAGAGTTTCTTTGTCCTTGTTGAGGAAGAATGTTTAAGTGAATTTTGAGAAGTCATCCACGATCACTAAAGTGTATTTCTTTCCACTGATGCTTATTGGTGTCACTGGTCTAGACAAATCCATGTGTAGTAGCTGTAGAATTTGATTTGTTGATGATGTTGTCTTTGACTTGAATGAAGCTTTTATCTTCTTTCCCATTTGATATGAGTCACAATTATTGTCCTTCTTGTAGACCATGTTTGGCATTCCTCTAACCAGATCTTTTCTTTGCCAATCGATTGATTGTTTCATAATTGAGATGGATCAGTCTCCTATGCCATAGATGAATTAGTTCTGGTCTTGATTGAACTGGTAGACATACTTATGATGTTGTAGTTGACCAGTCTACTACGTATATGTTCTTCTTTATTTTGCCTGTTAAAATCATCTATCATGTTTCTTCATTGATGACCCTGCACTTCTTCTTGTTGAATAAGACTTCGTATCCTTTATCACAGAATTGACTTGCACTTAAAAGATTGTACTTTAGTCCTTCAACAAATGTGACATCACAAATCTCTAGATCATTCTTGATAAGGCTTCCAATTCCTTTTGTGATTCCAGGATTTTCATTTCCTCCAAAGTTGACTATAGGTCCATCTCTATTCTGATATTTCTTCAAACAGTGTTTATTGCCTGTCATGTGTCTAGACCATCCACTGTCTATGTACCAGATGACATGCAAAACAAATTAATGCAATTTAGGTAACCAAATCTATTTGTGTCCAACAGTGTTAGTTCCAGATGGTGTAAGCCCTAGTCTGTATTTGAATGGGGGACTCTTAGGATTTTACACCACTGTTGTGGATAATCAAATGGGATTTCATAGAACTTCTCATCATCTGACATCCTTTCTCTACCTTTGTATGACTGAGCATGATTTGTCTTTAAGGCAGGTTTTGCAATTGTCTCACATTTCTTTTCATACACTTTTCTGGTCCTGTTGGGGACCTTTTTGGGTGTAGAATGAAATCTAGAACTTTCCATATTTCTACTTTTAGGATTTCCATTTTTGAAATTGGGTTTCCTATTATGAATGGGAAGACCAATGTCCCAATCATTGTCAGAGGGGTATAATCGATTTTTCCCCTGAACTTATGATCCATTGATTTGTTCATTCTTTTGGATCCATAAGTAATTGGACGTTCATGTCTCTGACTTTCAAATGTGGATTTAACAAACTTGACTTGCTTGACCTGTCTGAATTTTGCTTTAGGTTTGAAAGATGGTTCATAAGAGATACCCTTTTCAGATCTAAACTTTGGGTCAGACTTGACAAGATTCGTCTGTTCTGAGTAACCCAGACCCGACTTGTCTCCAGGTCATTTGGCTGGTTTGAACTCAAGAATGATTGATGATGTAGACTTGATCTGAATATGCAATTTCTTATTTAGATCAGGTCTGCTTTCGTCTATCATAAAGGGATTGTTATTTCTTAATTTGAAAAGTTCATCTTTTAATTTCTGAATATCATGTTTGAGATATTCAATTTATTTCTTTATAAGATCACAGTTTATTCTAATTTTTTCGAACTCACTATTAATATCTTTGAGAAATCCTTGATTATCTGATGTCTCAAGATTTGGAACTGCAGATTTCGGATATGAACCAGATGAGGATGCTGAGTGTGAGAATTGTTATATTACCTCTTCTAATGCCATGAATGCATTTTCATCTCAGTTAGATAAGGGATCTGCTTGACTCTCATGAGATGAGTCATCCTCTTCTTTGTAAGCTCGTCTGTTTCTTCCCTCGTCGTCTACTATTTCACGTCTGTCCTCGTCTCCGGTTCTCCGGATTGGTTCAGGGAAATCTGTCTTGAAGTGTCCCAGTTTATATAGCACATCAAATCTTCTTGTTTCTTTCTTACTTGATGAACATATTTTTTTTGACCATCCCTATTGTCCCTTCTATCATCTCTGCAATCGTCTTTACGATCTTCTTTGCATGTTTCTCGTCTATCATCTCTTCTATCATCTTCTTTTCTTCTGTATCCATGATCTCTTCTATTTTGATTTTAAAACTTCCGGGTTGAGTGTGATAATCCTTTGACGTGTCTCATTATCAAAGCCATCTGATCTTGCAGTTGATCAATCTGACATTGTTTGATTGTTTCAACCATTTAGTTTGAAGTTTCACCAGTAGGAGCAATTAGGGCTAGTGTTTCTTGAGTATTCTTCTTTACTTTGTTGTTCAACTCAAACTCATATGCATTTAGATCAGAAAAGAGTTCCACTGTGTCTAGTTTGGTTAGATCTTTTATAGCAGCTAGCACAGTAGTGATGATGTCCCATGATCCTGGAAAAGCTTTCAGAATTTTCATGTAGGTCTCCTTTTGAGTGTACTTTCGATTTAGCATTTGTAACTCATTAAGGAGTTCATGAAAACGAGCCTCCATCTTTTCAACATTTTCTCCTAACTTCATCTGAAAGCACTCAAACTTTTTAACAACAATTGCAAGTTTGTTGATTTGGACAGCTTTAGTACCTTCGCAGTAGTTGATAAGATTTTTCCAGATTTCTTTTTTATATTTGCATCATTTGATCTTCAAGAACATGTTTCTATCCAAGGTCTTCATTATTGTGTCCTTAGCAACATTATCCAGATTGTTAATTTTCTAATATTCTGGGGTCCATTCATGCTTTGGCTTTCTGTTATATGGCTTAGCAGTTTGAGTTGCTTCATCTGTATTTACTTTCATGCTGGTGATTGGGCCATCTTCTATCACTGAGACCATATCTTCATGAATAGCAGCTTGGTGGGTACTCTAACAATTGTACTATTTGATTCCATGCTAAAATATGACTTTGAAAACACAAGCTTTGGATCACTCCAACAGACAGACCCCAAAGATGTCAGTTTTTAGAAGACACGCTCCGATACCACTTGTTGGTCCGCAATACAAGGCTCGCGAGAGTTTAGAGGGGGTGAATGAACTCTCTTCAATTTTGGAGTTTCTTACTTTGTGATCAAATTTGGTCAGTACATGCAGACTACCAAGAAGCTCGTCTGGTTTTACTCGTCTGATTATTCTCCAAAAGTGCAACGGAATAATGATATGTTTCAAAATAAGCCTTGATCATGGTTTTCAGTGTTGAGTAGTGTGATAAAGAGTATGTAAGTACTGAATGTAAAATGGTGAAAGTAAAGAAGACATGAAGTGTTATCGATCTTCGGAGTTGCGTAATCTCCTACGTGACCGCTTCTCCCGTGACTCAGGAGGTACCACTATTGTACTCTAGACTAATACATTAGGTAAGTGTCCTTGACACCCCGTACATGCCTCACACCTCGTAGATGCTTCACACCCTAAGTAGGCAATCCTTGACACCCCGTAGATGTTTCAGTGGTCTACTTGCATGCAACTCATCTAAAGAAATTTCTTTCTTCAACAGCTCATCTGTCTTATTTGATGTTCCTTCACACCCCGCAGATGCTTAAACAAGTTTGCCCTTTTCTTGAGAACTTTGTTGATAAGTATAGTTGCGCTGTATCAAATTAATGACACAAGGATGAGAGACTTTAGCTGGATTTGACTTTGTAGATCTTGATTGCAACTCTCTTGTTCAAGTAGATCACTGGAAAGTTTATGTTTTTGCTCAGTTTTTTATCTACTTGATTCCTAGATTTGGATTGGTAAGCTTCTGAAATGAAGATCTTGTTGAGAGATGACTTGCAAGATTTATTTCGATACTTAGCTTCTCTTTTCAAAATTTCTCAACTCTATATTCCTGTTGTTCTTCTTCATCTTGTTACAGTCTTCGTATGGTAAGGTGTACCGTTGAAGAATGAGTGGTTCCGATTGATTTCCGAGTTGTCACTAGATCTTTTTGAAATTTGCCCGTTCAGCTTTTAGCCGTTGGAGCCTTGTACTTGATGGCTTGTAGAAGATAACTTTATAGGATCAAATGTTATTTCTCCACTTGTATGATTTCATAGCCATTAGATCAAATTTTGATCGGATGGATAGCTACACGACCTTTAATTTATCACTTCATTTGTCTTTTAGTCACTTGAGAGCATTTGATAGTCTCTGATATGATCTTTTACTCGTCTGGACACTTCACACTTAACTCTTCTGGTCTTCAATACTTCTACTCGTGTCTGCTCTTTGATTTGCTTTTTGGTCTGCTTTTCCTCTACTGATTCTGTCTTGAGAAGTCTTGATAGTTGGTTGGACAAGAGTCTGGTCTTCTAGTCGTCTGGTCTTCTTGTCTTCAAGTCTTCATGCCTACACTATCTTAGACTATGAATACAAAGACAAAGTCTGACTAATCCAAAACAATTCGCATGTCAGACTACTAAGCAAACTTATACTTGGTTTCTAAACCAACTATTTTGGTATCATCAAAACTTCTAGTCTATAGGGACCTAACACGAGCTATCTGACCATGTTGCCATAACTTTGCCATTTTTCTCCTTTTAATCATCGGAACCACTTTTGGCATTTTTCTTGGAATTCTCTTTCTGGTTGGGGCGGTCTTCTTCTATATGCCCATTTTCTCCACAGTTGAAGCAATCGGCATTGTCTTTCCAACTTTTGCTTTTGGCTTTTCTCTTTTGTAGCATCATGAAATTTCTGAACTTTTGACCCATCAAAGATTCATCGTTCCTTCACGTTCCGATTCATCTCCAAAGGATGATTCTTGAGATTTCAAGGCTAGAACACTGGTCTCCAGATGTTTGAATTTTTGTGCATTCATACGTTGTTCATAAATCAAGTGTTCCTATAGGTTCATCTTTAGAAAGGACTGAAAGATCATTCGTTTCCTCTATGGCAGTAGCCTTAGCTTCCCATTTGGGAGGGAGGGAACGAAGTATCATAACGTTCTGATCCTCAATAGAGATGTCCTTACTGTTGATCCATTGAAAAGGCTTTGGTTAAGTTTAGGGGGGGGGTTGAAGAAACTTAACACTTTAAACTTTTGGAGTTAACAAACTCAGCAAGTTCGCAGCTCGCCGACCGCTCGAGTTTGCTGACCACTCAGTTGTCTTCTACAGCTCAGTAGTTTGCTGACTGTTGATTTTACTGAATTTGTTGCAGCGGAATATATTCAAGTTAAGCCTTATTACTTGTTGTTAAACTATGATACCAAGTATTAGATACTCAGTAGTGTAAGTGTGTGATCCAGTTACTTGTTTCAGTAGGTTGATGTGCTTAATAGACTAAATGCAGAAAGTAAATGCAGAAAGTAAATAGGCAGATTTTATAGTGGTTTCAGGTGGTGTAATCCTGTCAGTCCACTCTTCTCCTGTGATGTTGGGGGTAATTCACTAGAGATCCTTGAGGTTCCAGTTACAAAAATCCCTAAGTTTCCTGTCCTTCTCCAATAATTATGGCTTCAGAAACTGAACACTTGAAACAGGTAGGATTGCAGCTCCAAAGTATTCCACTGGTCCTTGAAGGGTAGGATTGCCTCTTCACTAGCTCCACCACAAACAACAGTCCTTGAGACCCAAAGATGCTTCACTGTCTTCAGCAGGTTTCTTGTAAAAGAAAGTTTGAATCAAGTAATGATTTAGCTTTCAGCAGCTTGATTAGGATGAAATTATCAGTAGCTTGGAATTTTCAAGTGTGTGAACTTGATGTAACTTGAAAGCAGGTTACACTTGAAGAATATACCGTATCAGTAGCTTTAAACTCAGTAATGTCAGCAGGGTGATTTCTTGATAAGAATCTGATAGCTCAAGATTGGTTGTTGTTTTTCTTCAATTTGCATCACCTGTTTCTTTATCAGGGGTCTTCTATTTATAGGTGAGAATCCTTGTGACTTATGTTTTAAATTCAAACATAGCGGTTTCAGATTTGTCCTTATCTTGACTTGCATTTTGTCCCTGTACATAGTACTGACACTGTCAGTTTACTTTTTGACAGTTTTTAGACTGTCCACCCTTTGACTTATTTCCATTGGATAAAGCTCTGAATCTTTCCAACGTCCCTTTAATCTTAACCATTGATTTGTTGACAAAATCAAGTGTTGTTATATGTCCTTATCCTTGTAATCTTCCAATGTGACCTTTGATTAAATCGAAATATGCATTCAGCAGATTCCTGTATATGTAAGTCTACTGAAATACTTATCGATCGGTATGTTCGAAGTTTGCTGTGTTTATAAAACACTTCAGCTGACTGCCTTTTATCTAACTTTTTATTGTGAAGTTAGATTACACCAATTTGAACATAACTAAGTTCCAATCACCACTTGACTTATGGAACTTAGACCTTGTACACAAGGTATATGTAATCAGTTTAGGTCATCACAGACTTCCCTAAATTTTGATTCCATATCCTTGACTTTAAATACTAAGTTTGATCCATTAGCCTTCAATAACTGAGTTTGAGCCCTCAGCCTTCAGTCTACAGCAGGTTCCTAAACTAGTCTACTGTCATAGGTACCTTACTGACCTAGACAGGTCTACTGATGAAAGTCAGCTGACCTATTACATTGCTTGTCTGATCAAACTTTAATAAACCTATACATTTAATCTAGACATCTTTTTGCCTTTGCTCTATAACAGCTAGTCTGGCACTCCTCACTAAATCTTAAAATATGTACAACAATTTCCCCCTTTTTGGTGATTATGCCAATACCCTCCTTACAGCAAAGCCAAAAGGATAAAAACAGAAACAGTACAAATTCAGTCAATTCTCAATATAATCATATTTGTTCATCATTATTACAAACTAGATTCAGCAAAAGATAAAGAAATATGAAAGTCTGCTGATCTTGTTCCTCCTTTCTCTTTCTTTCTTGTTGTTCTTGATATTCTCTTATCTGCATGACCATGTCTCTCATCCAATGATTTTCAATAAGGGAAAAATCAATTTGAGGATTTACTTCCTTCCACCATTTCCATGCCTCAGGTAGAGTTAGATTGATTTGGTGTACTCTGAATCCTAGACGTATGTACTATTGTTTGAACTCTTCCAGTGACTCTTTTGCTGATGTAGTAGGTAGACTTCTTCCAACTCTTCCACCTCTACAACCTCTGTGTGAAGGTCTTAAAGCCTTAACACTAGCTTCCCAGAACTTGTGTGAAGGTCTTAAAGCCTTAGCCCCTCATGGAAACCCTTGTCATGGTAAGGACTCCTCTTATTGTAGTATTGCTTCTTATATTCTTTGAAGAGGTCATCAGTCAGCTGAAGTCTGCCAGGTGCAGGTTCTCTAAAATGCATTTGTATCAGCCTCCCATTTATTTTGAGCAAAAATTCTTGAAGCCTCTTTTGCTACTGTTGTCTGGCTCTCTTCCCCCTTATTGACATCATCAACAAAATGGGAAAGCAGGCCATGAACACTCTGTTAAGGGTGGTTTTATACGTTTTATATCGATATATTTTATAACAAATCTCTCCGTTTTCGTATAACTCACATAGAAATGAAGTGTTAAATTGGTTTATTGTGAAAGTGAGGTTTTAACGATGTCTTCGCAAAGTTTGAGGTTTTTTTATGTTTTATCGTCGAATTTCTATTTATGTGGATATTATCACGCTTTGCGATGTTTTTGATGCCTTGTAGATATACAATGTGGATGTTAAAGAGGTTTAAAGGATGTTTTCATTGAGGTTTTATATGAAAGGAAGGATGAAGAAGGAGTTGATTCAAGAATTCAATCACATTGGAGGCAAAATCGAGCCGGGATCGGCGTCCGCATTCATCAAACGGCGTCCAGGGTGAGCTAGAGTGAACTGGCGTCTGATATGAGTGGACTAGCGTCCATATGATGTTAAATTGGACAGGATTGGATCAAAATCAGTGGACGAGCGTTCAAAATAAAGGAGGATGGGCGTCTGATCCAGCTCGGCCCGACTCGAAGTTTTTATGCAGAGTGGACTGGCGTCCAGACCCTATGGACGGGCGTCCACGGCAACGCCTCAGCGAAACCGACCTAAAAATCTATATAAGGACGCGTTATTTTCAACCCTAACCACCACAATTCGATCCCTGGCCGCCCCAGGCCCCTTGGGGGCGCCCTAGCTGCGTTTTCGCACCATCATAAACATCTTTTTATCTTCCTTTTTATTTATATGATTTGTATTCCAACAACGAATAGAGGCTAAGCAATTTGAACAAGCCTTGTGAAGCCGATCGTGCAGCATTTTGATTTCGAATCTTGGATTGTTTTGTGAGTTTTTATTTAAAGTTTGTATCTTTATTATGTGCTTTATTGATTATGCAATTTAAATCGAGAGATGGTTGCTATTTGATGTTTAACGTTTGATGAGAATCGTTGTTAGACCTAGATCACCATATTAAAGATTGGACTTTTAACCTAAAAATAACGAGAGTTGATTAGGTTGAATTTCTAGGTTGCTAGATTGGGAAATCTTACACCTTGTTATGGAAGCGTTAATCTTTAAGATCGAAAGATAGAAGATTAATAGGCGAATTATCTACGAGAGTAGGAATTCATACCTTTGATAGGTGAACCACATCTTTATTAAATCTTCACTAAACGATCTTGGGAAGAAATTGAGAGTTGCGAGATAGGTGGATCATTGCTTGTTCCTCGTTAAATTAATTGAAAGAATCATTGTGCCTTGTTCATCGTTGCTAGCTTAGAATTTTATTTTCGTTTTAGTTTTTAGAATATATTTTATTTTCATTAATTAAGTTCGTAACTTTTCTTCCTGGCTTTGGACTGACAATCCTCTGTCCAGTTTATTTTCCGTTTTAGTTTAGGTTTAGTAATAAATAGTAGTGACAATTTTAGAAGAATTAATAAGAACTAGATTAAACAACCTCGATTCCCTGAGATCGACTCCGGTATCAACCTCTATACTACGATCCTTATACTTGAGGAAAAACCGTATTTATAAATTTTATTACTTGTTTGTTTTGTTAGATAAAATCCGTGACACACTCGCTCTTTTAAAAATTTTCTATTCAATTCAAAACTGAAATAGGATAATTTCCTAAGAATTACTTAGAGGAAACAAAGGCTACATATATAAAAAAACTCCTAAATATCGGTCTAAAGGTTTGACTTTTTGGTTTACATAGGTTCACATATACTTATAACACATACTTATAATATAAAGTTTGAATTGAAATGTGATCACTAAGTTATTTAGTTGACCTTCCATAATTTCTGTTCTAGTGTCAACTGCAGTGATCCTTCCTTCCAATAATTGCTCCAGCAGATTGATCCATTCAGTAACCTTAGGATCCAAAGCAGCATGTTGAAGTGTTCCAGCAGGGTCAGCCACAACCGGCTTGTGTGCTTCAGCAAGGTTGTCATGCTTCTTGTGAATGGAGGCAAACTGTTCTTTCAAGAAATGATCCTTGAGTATATTGACTTGTTTTATACCTCTTACATCTTTGGTTAGATCAGCAAGAGAAAATTGAGTGGATGTGATGTTGGAAGCAACTGTTTCAGCAGTCCTCCCTCTATTTTCAACCAAATTCATCAAATCTTCAAATCTTTGCTCTTGTCTATTGAGTTGAGTTCTTAACTGTGTAATGTCATCGTTGACTGCTCTCAACTCATTCAAAACATATGCTGGTAATGCACCAGCCATACCTCCATCCATGTGTCCAGCAGTATCATCAGCAGGTTCTTCCACATTATAATTTGCCCTCTGTCTGCTGACAACCATGGCCCAACTCCTATCCCTTCATGCAGGGTCAGGACTTCCTTCAACCATAGCACCAAAAATATCTTCCAAAATTGGATCTTGTGCAGGTTCCAAAACATGTTCCTCCTCAAAGATTGGTAGATGTGCCTGTTGAGGTTCAACAGCAACAAGTTCTTCCTCAGACACTTAGAATTCCTCATCACTAAAATCATAGTCCTGGAGCTGTTCATCCTCATCAACAGCAGCCTGCTGACTATCCGATCCTTCAGTTCTTTTTGCCACAGTAGACTGTACTACAGCAGCCTGTTCTTCAACAATTGCAGGGGATTCCTCCAATCCCATTTTAAGTTCCAACCTTTGTCCAGGTGCTGTCTGATCCTCGGCAACCTGTACCTCCAGTTCCGACCTTTGTTCAGATGATGTTAGTTCCTCAACAACATGAACCTCCTCAAAATGTGTGGGTGATCCTTCCAACCCCATCACCAAATCTAATCTCTGTCCAATCACTGTTTGTTCCTCAGTGAATAGAAATATTTTCCTCTAGCACTCCTCTATCATCAGCAAACTTCCTTAGAGTGTCAGCAGTTTTAGATAAAGTGTCCTGAGTGTCAAACCACTCCTGATATTGTGCTGAATCATCAGAGTTGATGTCAGGCTCATTATGTGCTATTACCAACTCCTCATTCAAATTTTCAGTTCGCTGATCATCAGGATTCACATCAGTTTCCACAACTAAGAATGTATCAGACATACTGACCAGCCTATTATTTCCAAAATTTATTCCATCATTGATTAAAGCCAAATCATCTATAGTTAGATCTTCTAGATCTTCATCCATTTGATCAGTTTCTGGCCCTCAGCAGACTTTCCAGCACCAGTAGCCTGTTCTACTCTTGGTTCAGTTGACAATGCAGTTCCACTGGCTTCTCCTTGATGTGTAGAATGATCATCATCAGAATCAGATGATGATGAATCATCACTATCTAGTGCATCCCTAGGGTCTTTGAACAAGATACTTCCTTCTATCTTTTCTTCTTCAATGATTTCCATTAATCTCATTTCTAGCAAGGAGGTATTAACCAAATCAAGTAGATTTTCAACTTCGAACTTTTCAAAGGCCCATTCCTCAAAACCTTTTGTCTCTTGTAGTAGCCAAACTTCTATTGAAAGTAATCAGCAACCAACTTGAGCTTGGGATCAACATAGTCTTCTTTCCTTTTCTTCTCTTTCCTCTCAAAAGGCATTGATGGATTTCTAGGAGCTGTTTGATTAGCTTGTTGTCCTCCAAAGGTCTCAACAAGCAAATTCAGTGTTTCTTTAGCAGATGCCATCAGGTCTGTAGGTTCCTCAGATAGTAAATTTTTCCCTACTACCTCCATCTGCTCAACACTAGGTTCCTTCTGACTTACAAGCTCATCAGTAGGGTTGGCAGCAGATTGCCCTTCCCCCTGAATTATTGCAGAATTAGCAGGGTCTTGTACAGATGTATCAATTTCCATAGCAGGTGCTGATTCAGTAGTCTGCTGCGGTTCTTCAGTAAGTTGCTCAACAACTTCTCCAGCGTCAGTAGGATCAACAGCCTTTATAGATGCCGATTCAATGACTGCCACAGCAGGTTCTGGTTCATCAGGTTTGTGTGGTGCTTCACCATGTTGTTCAGTTGCAACCTCAGTAGTTTCCACAGTAGGGTCTGGAATAGTTTCCTCAGCATGTTGCTGGGGTTATTCAATGTGTTGTTCAAAAAAAACACTAGCATCAGCATTAGGCTCAACAGCCACTTCTTCTATTTCCCTTTGTTCCTCCAGAACCCTTAACTCTTTGCATTTTACATGCTTTTTCTTCATAGCAAAATCTTTCATTATTTTTGAAGGTCGTTCAACTACAATCTCAGTAGCTTTCCTCTTTCTTTTATCTTCCTTCTGTTGCTCTTTCAAGATTTCAGCAGCAGACTTCTTCTTTACAACTTCAGTAGGGTCGGTAACTTCAACTTCAACTAGACCCTCAGTAGACTCAGTAGTCTCTACTGATTGCTGTCTTGTTTTCTTAGGCTTTAGCATCTTAGTTATCTTTTTAGTATCAGCAGCCTTTCTCTTCTCAGCAACTTTCTTAGGTGCAGCAGATTTAGCAACTTGTTTAACGTGCTCACCGCCAGCATCATCATCTCCATCATTGTCACTTTCTGTTTCCTCATCATATACATCTTCATCATCCTCCAATCCAGGGATGACATAGCTGATCTCCTTGTTATATCTGGACTTTTTTATCTTTTCTAGTGCAACATCAGCAACCCTAAGATGAGTCAGCAGGGCCTGAATCATCAATCCCAAAGGCAATGTTTTGGAGTTTCTTGTCCCTTCTCTTTACTCAGTTATTACTTTCTTCATATATTGGACAATGAATCCTGCCCAATCAAATTTCATACTCTTGCAGATGATGATTAGCAAGTCAATCTTGGGTCCTGACAGAGTGTCAAGACTTCCACTGAATCCCAAAATTTTCTTGGCGATAATCTTACTCAGCAGATTATACTCCATCCTGATATGCTTCACATTGATGCTTAGTGATGGTTTTATAGCATTATTGGTCTTTATTTTATCAACAAACTCTAATCTTGGCAACCCCATATCTTCAGGATTGGTTGGAGCATCATTACCAGGTCCAACCAAACACTTCCCTCAGTAGGTGTGAGGAAATTTCAATCTCCTGGCCATTAACTATGGTAGTAAATGCCTCTCTATTATCTCTTATCACAATGTTTATCCATAAATTTGCAACATTCGTGTAAGAGATGCTTTCCAACCCGAGATTCAGGACATCTTCCAATCCTTCATATCTTCTGATTCTTCGACCAATATTGATAGCCAACTCAGTTTTGTTAGCATCAACAACAAACGCTCTGACACTTTGGCTCGTTCCAATGTGAATATCATCCTTCTCCGCCATTAGAGATGAAAAAGATGAAGAAGAAAGCTTTCAAATCTGTGTTCACACAGTGTATTTGCAAAGAAAAATGATCTCAGAGTTATATGTAATGTCTCTGGGTATATATCTGTATATATAGAGAAAGTAGTGGGTGGTAACTGTCAGATAAAGTGCTATACGTGCACTGTAGCATTAACCACGATTAAAGTAGGAATAAATGTGATGTTGCCACGTGTCCCACTAATTGATTCAATGAGAGTTGTAACCGTTGGATATTTGTAACTGCGGTTATAAAGGATAAGAATAATATCCAATTACTGTTGACTTTCATTTAAGTTTGACTCTCTTGTAACATATAACTCAGCAGCCTTCATCTTCAGTAGACTTGGATCAGCAGCCTGCTGACAAGAATGCCTGAGCAGTCTGCTGACAAAGTAACTCTGCTTGATCTTCTTGTATCCTTGTTTTGTCCAACTGATAATACAAGATGAAGTTTAATACCAATGACTGATCTGTCAAGTGAGCTCACCCAACAGGACAAAGACCAATCCCCTTGGCAACTTTATTTGCTCAATTGTCCAAACACGTATAAGTACATGAAATTGTTGATACCAATGACTAATCTGCTAAGTGAGCTCACCCATCATAGCAAAGACTAATCCCCTTGGTGAATTCTAGTACACTGCTGATCATTAAAGTATATCAGTCAACTTTTATGATTCCGAGTTCAGTCCTTAACTTAGCAAATCTTTCACTATCCAATGGTTTTGTGAATATATCAGCATGTTGATCTTCAGTAGGGATGTAAAGAACCACCACATCTTTCTTTTCAACATGATCTCTTATAAAGTGATGTCTCACATCTATGTGCTTGGTTCTTGAGTGCAAAACAGGATTTTCTGTGATTGCAATTGCACTTGTGTTGTCACACATTATAGGAATTTCTGTTTCTTCAATTCCGTAATCCCTTAATTGTTGTCTTCACCATTGTATTTGTGAACAACAACTTCCAGCAGTGATATATTCAGCTTTAGCAGTAGAAGTTGATATTGAATTCTGCTTCTTGCTAAACTAGGAAACCAGTCTATTTCCCATTAACTGACAGGTTCCTGTAGTGCTTTTTTCTATCAATCATGCATCCTGCATAATCAAAATCTGAGTAGATATAACTTTGAAGCTTCCATCTTTTGAATACCATATCCCTACTCCCAACGTCTCTTTTAGATACTTGAGAATCCTTTTGACTGCAGCTAAATGACTTTCCTTAGGTTTAGATTGAAATCTTGCACAAACACCTACAGCAAAGGATATATCAGGTCTGCTGGCAGTAAGGTACATCAGACTGCCTATCATCCTTCTGTATAAATTTTGATCAACATCTTTGCCTTCTTTGTCTTCATCCATTTTGATGTTTGTACTCATAGGAGTTGATACCTTAGTGCTATTTTCCAAGCCAAATTTCTTCAGTAACTCCTTGGTATATTTAGTTTGATGAATGAAGATTCCATCTTTCATTTGCTTGACTTGAAATCCCAAGAAATAGTTCATTTCTCCCATCATACTCATTTGGAACTTGCTTTTCATGAGATTAGCAAACATTTCACATAGCAACTCATTTTCAGAACCAAAAATTATGTCATCAACATAAATATGTACCAGCAGGGTGCTGTCTCCTTCATTGATTTTGAAAAGAGTCTTGTCAATGGTTCCTTTGGTAAAACCATTGTTCACCAAGAATTGAGATAGGGTCTCATACCTTGCTCGTGGTGCTTGTTTCAAACCATAAAGTGCCTTATTGAGTCTGTACACTTTATCTTCTTGATCTTTACTTCAAATCCAGGAGCTTGCTGAACATAAACCTCTTTTTCTAGAATGCCATTCAGAAATGCACTCTTGACATCCATCTAGTAGACTTTGAAGTTTTTGTAAGCAGCATATGCCAAGAATAATCTTATAGCTTCCAATCTTGCAACTGGGGCATATGTCTCATCAAAATCTATTCCTTCTGCTTGAGAATAGCCTTTTGCTACTAGTCTGGCTTTATTTCTCACAATGGTACCAAATTCATCCAATTTGTTTCTGTATACCCATTTGGTTCCAATTATATTTGCATGATTAGGCCTTTCCGCTAGTGTCTAAACTTGATTTCTTTCAAAATCATTCAATTCCTCTTTCATAGCAATTATCCAATCTGGATCTGATATTGCTTCTTCAACAACTTTAGGTTCCATTTGAGATAGAAAACAAGTAAACATTGCTTCCAATTGTCTTCTTGTCCTTACACCTTGCTGTATATTGCCAATAACTTGCTCAGCAGGGTGATCCCTTAACCATTTTGGATTTTGGTTAGATTATTCTCAGGAACATCATCTTTTGTAGGGTCTATTGTTGCTGCAGCAGGGGGTTCATCAGATCCTTGAACTGCCTCAGTTGTTGCATCAGTAGTGTTACCAGCAGGGTGTTCACCAGGGGCAGAGTCAGAAATCTTTAAGTCATTTACCCTTTCCAAAACATCAACACATTCTGGATCAATGACCTGTTGATTCTAAGTAGGTTCTGAAGCTTCATCTTTCATTCCAGTGAACTTAGGTTCATCAAATACAACATGTATTGATTCTTCATGTTTCAGTGTCCTTTTATTCAGTACCCTGAATGCCTTGCTAACAGTAGAATATCCCAAGAAGATTCCTTCATCTGATTTTGGTTGGAATGTCTTCAATTGCTCCTTATGATTTAGTATAAAACATTTGCTTCCAAATGGATGGAAATAGGATATATTAGGTTTCCTTCCATTCCAAATCTCATAAGGTGTCTTCAGCAGCTTTTTGTTCACTGAGGTCCTGTTTTGTGTATAGCATGCTGTATTGACTGCTTTAGCCCAATATATTTCAGGTAATAGTGCTTCACAGATCATATTTCTTCGTACTTCTTTCAAAGTCCTGTTGCTTCTTTCGGCAACTCTATTTTGCTGAGGTGTACCAGCAGCAGCTAGTTGATGCAGCACACCATTCTGCTCACAATATTCTCTTATAACTTTATTGAGAAATTCAGTACCCTTGTCTGATCTGATCTTCACTACTGTCAAACTTTTCTCATTTTGCAATCTCTTCAAAAGTTCAGGCATCTTTTGACGTGTTTCACTTTTCTTGTTCATGAATACTACACAAGTGTACCTTGAATAATCATCCACAACTACTAAAGTGTACTTCTTTCCTATTACACTAGTTGGTGTTATTGGTCCAAATAAATCCATGTGCATCAGCTCCAAAACTCTTTTTGTTGATTGCAAAGTCTTTGACTTGAAGCTTGATTTTGTTTGTTGACCTTGCTGACAAGCATCACATATAGCATCCTTTTTGAATGTGATCTCAGGTAAACCAATCACCAGTTTCTTCTTCACCAACTGATTGATATCATCAAAGTCTAGATGATTCAACTTCTTATGCCATAACCAATTTAGTTCTGACTTGGTATGCACAATCAGGCATGTCTCTGGAGCAGCAGTAGACCAATCCACAACATACATGTTTTGTTGTCTTCTTCCAGCCAATACAACTTGATCACCTCTTTCACTAATGACAATACATGTGCCTTTGTCAAAAGTGACCTAGTAACCCATGTCACAAAACTGTCCAGTGCTCAGTAGGTTGTAGTCCAGTCCTTCCACAATTGCAACATTCCTGATAGTTAATCCATTCCTCACCAATGTGCCATATCCTCTTGTGTATCCTGGTGTGTTCTTGTTGCCAAAATTCACTCTTGGACCATCCTTTGCCACATAGTTTTTCAAACAGAGCTTATTCTTTGTCATATGTCTGGAACATCCACTGTCAAAGTACCAGACACCCTACAAAACAAAGTTAATGTATTTTAGGTACCCAAAACTGTTTGGGTCCATAGTGGTCAGTGGTAAGCATGACCCTTGGCAAATTTCCATAAGGTATTCTTTGAAAAGTGTTATACTTTTGTTCATACATGTATTCTACTCGTCCATAAGGTCTAACATTTGGTTGTGTAGGACTCACATATGCTTTCTGGCCTTTTGGAATGTAATGCTGTTAGGAGTGATTTCTATTGTTAGAAGCATTATTATAAGCATATGTTTGCTGTCTGTTAGGAGCAGCCCTGTAATATAGAGTCTACTGAGGTCCCTGCTGAGGTCTTGTATAAGTCCTCTGCTGAGTCCTCTACTGAGTCCTCTGCTGATTCCATTGCTGAGGTTTTACCCTAGCAGTATGGTTATAGCTGTTGTTTCAAGCAGTAGGGGCAGGAATATTCCAATCATCATCTGTAGGGAATAATCTACCTTTCCCCCTGATATAAGTGTCCCCAGAATGATTGACATTTTTAGGTTTAGGATTTTTATCCTTGGAATATTTTTGATTTTGCCCTTTTGTGGTCGACTTGGTAGCAGGTCGGCAATCAGCAGGTCTAGAAGGTACATCAGTCCTACTCTTTGATTTATTCTTTTTGTTAGGTACTGATGTCCGTTTTGACTTCAGATTTTGCCTCTTTGAAGCGTTCTCAGTAGGATTCACTGCCTCAGCAACCCTTTTGGGAGTTGGATCTTGTGCAGGCACAAACTTAGGGCCAATTCTGGTACTGGGTTCAGTAACCTTCCTGGATCCACTCTTATTAGATTGTTGAGTTCCAAATCCAAGGTATGTTCTATCACCATAAGGCTTTCCAGATTTGAATGCAGTGGAGGAACAAGTTTGTTCAGCAGATTCCGCAGCTACTGAATGTACAGCAGACTTATGTTGATAGTGTCCAAACTTTTTTTCCTTTCCTTTGAGAATTCTTAATTCAGCATTTAATCTTTCAACTTCTGTTTGAAGAGCTTCTTTTTCATCCTTCATAATCCCATAACTAGATTGTATTATCCTCAGTTGATTAAGGATGGCATCAAATGTTTCTTTATTGTCAGAATTTTTTGGATTAGAACCACAAGTTGATTCACAATCAATTTCAGCAGGAGTGTTTATAGATACAAAATTGTATACCTCCTCTGTTTCATCCATATTTGCCATTAAAGCATAATCATCCATATCAGCAATAAGTGCAGTATCATCAGATTCATTTCCTTTTTCTTATTCAACTTCATATCCTGATTGATCTTCAGCATCCATAGCTTTCTTGCCAGTTCTTCTTTGCTGACTTTTGCTCTTCAGTAGGCCTGGACAATCAGGTCTGAAATGTCCAGGCTTCTTCCTTTTGAAGAAAAGATAATCAGGTTCCTTTTTCTATTTTAGTTCAAGACAGTCAGGTTTGAAGTGTCCTGGTTTCTTGCATTGAAAGCACAACTAATCATTGTATTTCTTGGATTTCTCCTTCTTGTTTTCACTAGATTTTTATGTGAAACTCCTTGGAGAACCCTTCCATTTTTCATCATTCTGATTTTCTTGCTCAGTAGGGCAATTTGCTCTTGCATCGCATCCAGTAGATCATCTTGAGCTCCTGATGTTTCTTGTTGATGTGTGGCAGCCAATGCAGTGGTCTTTGGCTCTTCCTTTTCAATCTCAGGTACAAGTTTCTTACTGAATTAATAAGCCTTGAGATATGAAAATAACTTGAAGGTATCCTCTTCATGTATACTTCTCATTTCATCTAATGCAGTCACCTTCATTTCGCAAACTTCTTTTGCATGTAGAGCTTCTATGATTTTTGAATTGATTTCTTCTTTGGAGTAGTTTACACTCAGTAGGGTGAGTTCATCCATGATGGCATAGAATATTGATTCCATTTGTTCGATGGTTTCATTTGGTTTCATTTTGAAATCTTAGAACTTCTTCTTTGCCACACTGATTTTGTTCTTCTTGATTGCATCAGTGGCTTCACAAATTAATTGTAACTTATCCCAAAGTTCCTTTGCAGTCTTGCAATCCTTCACTTTCATGTACATATTTCTATCCAAGGTTCTGTATATGATATCAAAAGCAATATTGTTGAGGTTTGCTCTTTTTCTATCTTCAGCATTCCATTCTCATTTTTGTTTTGGGATATACTAAGTTTCAGTTCCCACTGTTACTGACTTGGTGATCTCCAGTGGTCTATCAGTTATCACATCCATCATCTCATCATGTGTTGTAGCTAGAAAAGCCTGTATACAACGTTTATACTCATCAAAACGATCTAAAGAACACATCAACATTGTTCAAGCATACTGGTTGTTATCCATGATGCAAAGGTTTGAAAATCAGAAACTTGAAAAAATTTCAAAGTATTTTCACAAGCACAACAAGTAGGATTACATCAGAATAGAAACACTGCTCTTATGCCAATTGTTGGTCCCTTGAAAAGGCTTTGGTTAATTTTAGAGGGGGTGAATAAACTTAAAACTTAAAACTTTTAGAGTTAACAAACCCAGCAAGTTCGGTAGTCCGTCGATCGCTCAGAGTCCGCCGACCACTCGCAGTCCGCGGACGCTCGGTAGTCTCGTCGACCGTTGATTTTACTGAATTTGTTGCAGGGATTATATTCAAGTTAAGCCTTATTACTTGTTGTTAAACTATGATACCAAGTATTAGATACTCAGTAGTGTAAGTGTGTGATCCAGTTGCTAGTTTCAGTAGGTTGATGTGCTTAATATACTAAATGCAGAAAGTAAATGCAGAAAGTAAATAGGTAGATTTTATAGTGGTTCAAGGTGGTGTAATCCGGTCAGTCACTAGAGATCCTTGAGGTTGCAGTTACAAAAATCCCCAAGTTGTCTGTCCTTCACCAATAACTATGACTTCAAAAACTAAACACTTGAAACAGGTAGGATTGCTGCTCCAAAGTATTCCACTGGTCCTTGAAGGGTAGGATTGCCTCTTCACCAGCTCCACCACAAACAACAGACATTGACACCCAAAGATGCTTCACTGTCTTCAGCAGGATTCTTGTAAAAGAAAGTTTGAATCAAGTAAGTGATTTAGCTTCCAGCAGCTTGATCAGGATGAAATGATCAGCAGCTTGGAATTTTCAAGTGTGTGAACTTGATGTAACTTGAAAACAGGTTACACTTGAAGAATATAATGGATCAGTAGCTTTAAACTCAGTAATGTCAGTAGGGTGATTTCTTGATAAGAATCTGATATATCAAGATTGGTTGTTGTTTTTCTTCAATTTTCATCAACTGTTTCCGTATCAGGGGTCTTCTATTTATAGGTGAGAATCCTTGTGACTTATGTTTGAAATTCAAACATAGCGGTTTCAGATTTGTCCTTATCTTGACTTGCATTATGTCCCTGTACATAGTACTGACACTGTCAGTTTACTTTTTAACAGTTTTCAGACTGTCCACCCTTTGACTTATTTCTATTGGATAAAGCTCTGAATCTTTCCAACGTCCCTTTAATCTTAACCATTGACTTGTTGACAAAATCAAGAGTTGTTATATGTCCTTATCCTTGTAATCTTCCAATGTGACCTTTGATTAAATCGAAATATGCATTCAGCAGATTCCTGTATATGTAAGTCTACTGAAATACTTATCAGTCAGCTGTCTGAAGTTTGCTGTGTTTATAAAACACTTCAGCTGACTGCCTTTTATCTAACTTTTTATTGTGAAGTTAGATTACACCAATTTGAACATAACTAAATTCCAATCACCACTTAACTTATGGAACTTAGACCTTGTACACAAGGTATATGTAATTAGTTTAGGTCATCATAGACTTCCCTAAATTCTGTCCATATCCTTGACTTTAAATACTAAGTTTGATCCCTTAGCCTTCAATAACTGAGTTTGAGCCCTCTGCCTTCAGTCTACAGTAGGTTCCTAAACTAGTCTACTGACTTAGGTACCTTACTGACCTAGATAGGTCTGCAGATGAAATTTAGTTGACCTATTACATTGCTTGTTTGATCAAACCTATACAAAGATCAAACTCTAATAAACCTATACATTTAATCTTGACATCTTTTTGCCTTTGCTCTACAACAACTAGTCTGGCACTCATCACTAAAACTTAAAATTTGTCCAACACTTACCAAGTGCACTTAGTGAGTTGACTATATCCATGAGTCTATTATCCATATCAGTGATAGATTTATGAGGACTAGCCTTGAAAGTGTTATATGCATACAAGGGTTGACTTATGCATGACTTTTTAACCTAACCGGTGCCTTCATGCCTTTTAATTAATGTCTCCCAAATTTCTTTGGCAGACTCGCATGCGGCAACAACTCATTTTTTGGAGGGACTTAGAGAATTGATCAAGATAGTGGTTGCTTTTGCATTCAGAGACATCATTTTTAAATCTTCTGAATCAAATTCATCCTCTAACTTGGAAAATTTTCTAGTGACACCTCCCTCAGTGATGGATTTCATAGGCACTAATGGACCTTTATTTATAATGACCCAATTTATAGTCCGTTTGTTTTATATGAGTCTTTATTGAGCTCTTTCATTGGATAAACCCAGAGCTGTCAAAGTACGGAGGTCTTATGAAAGATAAGCCCTCTCTTAGGTTCATTGAGTTTTTTAATGTAGCCATGCAAGTGGATTACACAAGAATTATTACAATGCATGGGGGTATGACAAAATGAAATGTAACAATGCAATATAATGCAAAAATATGAAGTGTGTGTGTTTGTGTGACAACTTTTTGTATGAACAAAAATTGCTTGATCTAAGGAGATAAATCTGCAAAACAAATCTAATGGCAAACCAAGGTAAATCACTGAAATTGATGATATTAAAAAAATGGTATAACAGTTAAGCACGTAAATATATCATATAAGTCATAACAAAAATTTGTACCGGGTTTGATCACGAGGTGACTGATAGGCCTAAATAGTGTTGCCACCTATGAGTACCCGGATAAATCCAATCTAGCCACAAGGCCGGATAATAAGGCCTGCGTCCATACCGTCCGCGATGACAATCAAATTGAGGTTGCCAAGCTCAGGTCCCCGCCAAGAGCCTTCAAACCTTTAAGGTCACTAGTAGCTCAGGGGCCGATCTAAGATCCTAAAGGAGATCCATCTGAGACCGCACAAGCCCTTGGAGGGTATAAATGTGGAAGCAGCTGAGACATGATGGAGAGCACGTGATCCAGTGGAGAGCGACTTGATCGTCCATATGACTATACGTCGCGGCTATATCATGTAATATTGTCTTTAACTTAAACCTTATTTTAACATTCTTTCTATAAAATGAGGCATTGTGTAATATAAATGAGAGACACGCAAATAATAAAGAGAACCAAACTATATGAAAATATATAATCTCTCAAGTATTCATACACGCCACCATCACACCGCCGTGCAACACCGGCTATCATCACTCAAACTCATTACATAATCCAGATATCCACCATATAAACTACCGCTAGACAACCATGATAATTTCAATGTTATCAGTTGGCTACGTTACCGGGAAATGATCTGTAAGCTTTTTGGTCTTCCAGACGTGAAAATCGCCCAGAAAGCCTATGTACGGCGGAGCTGAGGATCATCATCTTCATCGTTCTTCCAGGTCCAGCTAGGCTCTTCTCGCTCAAAGAAAGTCTCAGAATCAACATCATCAAAAAGGAAAGATTAAAGAGAGGTAACATTAACGAAGCTTGAACGAATCTCACGAGTTAGAATTTGAGAAATCACCTTTCTAGTAGTGTTCTTCGCTTAAGTTCTTGCAATCTCGGAAGTTATAAGTTTCTGTGTGGGAACGCCTGAGATATATCAAGCTTGCATTTAAGAAATCACTTTTCTCGATATCCTTAAGGTTATAGCCAAAAACATCACTTTGAGTTCTTATTTCCTTGAAGCCCCATTGTGTTGAAAAGCCGACGTTATTCCTGATAGTGCATCTATTTTTGAGATAAAAATCATACGAATTTCTGGGGTTTTTGCTATTGAATCATCACCTCATTCCCCTGAAATTCATATTTCCGGCCACTACCTCATCTGAGTTATCACCACCCAAAATATCATTGTCTAGCTCCCCAAAAGTCAAATAAAGTACGAAGTAGTTGAAGGTGTCAGTAAAGATCATGTTGTTAGATAGTCGGTGGTGACCAGAATTGTCTTTTCTCTAAACAAAACCAGCTACTATTAAAAGGTGATGGCTCGGAGTAAGGATTTACCACTAATACCCCAAACCCCAGTAAAAGGGGGTGCACAAAATCAGCCCCGCACTGAGGGTGGAGAAGAAAGTTGTGATAATCCCACTGCAGATTAGGACAGATCATAGAGATAGGCTGCTGAGGTTCAAACAGCACCTGAACAAAGGTCGGAACTGGTGGTACATGTTGCTGAGGACCAAACAGCACCTAGACAAAGGTTGGAACTCCCAATGGGTTTGGAGGAAACCCCTGTAATTATTGAAGAACATGCTGCTGTAGTAGAGCCTACTGGAGTAAAGGCCACTGAAGGGAAAGATAGTCAGCAGACTGCTGTTATTGATGAGGATGAACAGTTGTTGGACTATGACTTCAGTGATGAGGAGTTTCAAATGCCTGAGGAAGAAATTATTGCTGCTGAACCTCAACAGGCATATGTACCAATTTTTGAGGAACCTGCACAAGATCCAATTATGGAGGATATTCTTGGGGCCATGGTTGAAGAAGGTCCTGCCCCTGCTGGAAGGGACATGAGTAGAGCCATGGTTGTCAGTAGATAGAGGGCACAATACAATGTGGAAGAGCCTGCTGATGAAGCAGCTGGATATATGGCTGGAGGAATGGCTGGTGGGGTACCAGCACAGGTGTTGGATGAATTGAGGGCAGTCAAAAATGACATTACAAGATTAAGAACTCAACTTGACAGACAAGAGCAAAGGTTTGAAGACTTGGTGAACTTGGTGGAAAATAGAGGAAGAACCACTGAAACTGTTGCTTCCAATATTACTTCCACTCAGTATGCTCTTGCTGATCTTGCCCAAGATGTAAAGGGAATAAAACAGGGCAATACACTGAAGGATAAGTTCCTGAAAGATCAGTTTACATCAATTCACCAGAAACTTGACAAACTTGCTGAGGCACCCAAGCCTGCTGTGGCTGAAACTGCTTGAACACTTCACCCTGCTGGATTGGATCATAAGCTTACTGAGAGGATCAATCTACTAGAGCAGACAATGCAAGGGAGGATCACTGCAATTTACACTAGAACAGAAATAATAGAGGGTCAACTGAACAACTTGGTGATCACATAGGAGAGTGTTCATGGCCTGCTGTCCCGTTTTGTTGATGATGTCAATAAGGGGGAAGAGAGCCAAACAGCAGTAGCAAAAGAGGCTGCTAGGATTTTCGCACAAAAGAGATGGGAGGCTGACACCAATGCATACAGAGAACCTGCACTTGGCAGACTTCAGCTTCCTGATGATCTTTTCAAAGAATATAAGAAGCTTTACTTCAACAAGAGAAGACCTTACCATGACAAGGGCTTCCATGAGGGACTAAATTCCTTTTTGGGGCTTAAGTTTTGGGAAGCAAGAGTGAAAGCCTTAAGATCTTCACACAGAGGTGGAAGAGGTGGTTGAGGTGGACGGAGTCTACCCACTACATCAGCTAAAGATTCACTGAATGAGTTCAAAGAGTTATACATGCGTTTAGGCTTCAGAGTACATCAGATCAACCTTACTCTACCTGAGGCATGGAAATGGTGGGAGGAAGTGAATCCCCATATTGATTTATCCATTATTGAAAATCAGTGGATGAGAGAAATGGTAAGAGATATAAGGGAATATCAAGAACAGCAATAGAAGGAAAGGTAGGAAAGGGAAAGAAGAAACTAGATCGGCATACTTACACTTGCATTTTATTTTTGCTGAATGTAGATTGTAATATCTTTTGAACAAATTGTTTATAATGAGAAATGACTGAATTTGTTCTGTTTGTGTTTTTACTCTTTTTGCTTTGCTGTAAGGAGGGTATTGGCATCATCACCAAAAAGGGGGAAATTGTTGGACTTATTTTGAGTTTTAGAGATGAGTGCCAGACTAGCTGTTATAGAGCAAAGGCACAAAGATGTCTAGATCAAATGTATAGGGTTATTAGAGTTTGATCTTTGTATAGGTTTGATCAAAGAAGCACTATAAAAGGTCAGCTGACTTTCATCAGCAGACCTGTCTAGATCAGTAGGGTACCTGAGTCAGTAGACTAATTAAGGAACCTGCTGAGGACTGAAGGCTGAGGGCTCCAACTCAGTTATTGAAGGCTAAGGGATCAAACTTAGTATTTAAAGTCAAGCTTATGGAATCATAATTTAGGGAAATCTGTGATGACCTAAACTGATTGCATATACCTTGTGTACAAGGTCTAAGTTCCATAAGTAAAATGGTGATTGGAACTTGGTTATGATCAAAATGGTGTAATCTAACTTCATAATAAAAATTTAGATATAAGAGAAGTCAGCTGCAGTGTTTTTATAAACACAACAACCTTGAATCAGCTGACTAATATGTATTTCAGCAGACTTACATACACAGGAACCTGCTAAACATATATTTCGATTTAATCATAGGTTACATTGGAGGTTTACAAAGAAAATGACAGATAGCAACTCTTGGTTTTATCAACAAATCAATGGCCAAGATTAAAGGTACGTTGGAAAGAAACAGATGTTTATCCAATGGATACAAGTCAAAGGGTGGACAGTCTGAAATCTGACAAAAAGTAAACTGACAGTGTCAGTACTATGTACAGGGACAGAAAGCAAGTGAAGATGGGACAAATCTGAAACGGATATGTTTGAATTTCAAATATAAGTCACAAGGATTTTGACCTATAAATATATGACCCCTGTTACATAAACAGAAGATGATTTTTGAGAGAAAAACAATAGATAAACTTGAGCTTCAGATTCTTATCAAGAAGTCACCCTGATGAACCTACTAAACTTAAAGCTATTGATCCAGTAAACTTCTTCAAGTGTAATCTGTTATCAAGCTACATCAAGTTTACACACTTGAAGAATCCAAGGTGCTGATCATATCATCCTGATCGAGCTGCTGAAGGCTGAATCATTTACTTGATTCAAACTTTCTTTTATAAGAAACCTGCTGAAGACAATGAAGCATCTTTGGGTGTCAAGGACTTGTTGTTTGTGGTGGAGCTGGTGAAGAGGCAATCCTACCCTTCAAGGACCAGTGGAAGACTTTGGAGCAGCAATCCTACCTGTTCCAAGTGTTTAGTTTTTTAAGCCATAGTTATTGGTGAAGGACAAACAACTTAGGGATTTTTGTAACTGCTACCTCAAAGATCTCTAGTGAATTACCTCCAACATCATAGGAGAAGATTGGACTAACAGGATTACACCACCTGGAACCACTATAAAATCTGCCTACTTACTTTCTGCATTTACATTCTGCATTAGTATATTTAGCACATCAACTTACTAAACTAGCAACTGAATCACACACATACACTACTAAGTATCTAATACTTGGTATCATATTTTAACAACAAGTAACAAGGCTTAATATAAATATATTCCGCTTCAACAAAATCAGTAAAGTCAATAGTCAGCAGACTATTGAGTGTCAGCAGACTACTGAGCAATCAGCAGGCTGCTGAAGTTGCTGAGTTTGTTAACTCCAAAAGTTTTAAGTGTTAAGTTTATTCACCCCCCTCTAAACTTAACCAAAGCCTTTTGAAGGGACCAACAAATGATGGTCTTACCGATTTTGAATTCTCTCTCTTGAATGTGAGAGATGATTTCCCCACTTCGGATGTTGTATTTTGCATTTCTCCAGAAGTCAAGAATATTTTCTTGACTATACTTGGGGTTTCTGTAATCGATGGATGTATGGAGATTGGTTCGTTGAAAATAATTGAGCATGTGGATGGCGAAAAGAGTGTTTGAGGCTTCTAGGTAGCCGTTTAAATGATACGATTGCCCTGTATAAAGTTTGTCGTGTACCATTTTGATGTATGTGGGAGGATTTTCTGGGTTGTGGAAGGAGAAAAGTGAGGAAGATAAAGTTCTTCTTAGAAAGAGGGTTTTCAAATTTTAAAAGGATTAATGTGAAGAGGTTTGAGGATGGAAGTTATAATGATAATGGACGGTTATGATATAAATGATCTGGGATCGTTTGTATCAATACACTGATCGTAGGTCTTCTAGGCGTAGTGATGGCTTTGGCTTTGAAGATCGTGATATGCCCATAACTACACTACTTTATGGTAGTCTAGAGACGCAAATATAATCTCTTCAATGCTATCAGTATTGCAATCAATAGACGTCTGGCTAATGTGGGTCCTCTGCAAGTCTGATTTCATCGAAGCACCCAAAAATCCTCTGATAACCCTTCGTATTTTGCGATTTAATGAGCAAGTGGTCTGAATATTAATTTCTTGTCGCACTTGATTGTATAATAATTTGCTCATTAAAGTTGTATCTCTTTTTATCATAAATGTGATTTGATACAACATAGTATTTTTCTACATCGGAATATATTCTCTTTGTCTGATTGACTTTCTTCCATGTCTCATTGTCGTCTGCTTTGAAGTCTCATTACTAGTCTGTGTCCATTAGTTGTCCGGTTTGTGTTCAGACTAGTCTTAATCATCAAAACTAATATGGAGACTCTTACGCTTTACACCACTGTTGTGGATAATCAAATGGGATTTTGTAGAACTTCTTCCCATCTGACATCCTTTCTCTACCTTTGTATGAATGAGCATGATTGGTCTTTAAGGCAGGTTTTGCAATTGTCTCAGATTTCTTTTCCTACACATTTCTGGTCCTGTTGGGGACCTTTTTGTGTGTAGAATGAAATCTGGAACTTTCCATTGTTCTACTTTTAGGATTTCCATTTTTGACATTGGGTTTCCTATTATGAATGGGAAGACCATTGTTCCAGTCATTGTCATAGGGGTATAATCTAATTTCTCCCCAGAACTTATGATCCATTGATTTGTTCATTCTTTTTGATCCATAAGTAACTAGACGTTCTTGTCTCTGACTTTCAAATGTGGATTTAACAAACTTGACTTGCTTGACCTGTCTGACTTTTGCTTTAGGTTTGAAATATGGTTCATAAGAGATACCCTTTTCAGATATAAACTTTGGTTCAGACTTGACAAGATTCGTCTGTTCTGAGTTACCCAGACCCGACTTGTCTCCAGATCATTTGGTTGGTTCGAACTCAGAAATGATTGATGAGGTAGACTTGATCTGAATATCCAATTTCTTATGTAGATTAGGTCTACTTTCGTCTATCATAAATGGATTGTTATTTCTTATATTGAAAAGTATATCTTTTAATTTCAGAATAGCTGATTTAAGATATTCAATTTATTTCTTTATAAGATCACAGTTTATTTGAATTTCTTCGAACTCACTATTAATATCTTTGAGAAATCCTTGAATATCTGCAGTCTCAAGATTTGGAATTGCAGATTTGGAACATTAACCAGATGAGGATGCTGAGTGTGATAATAGTGATATTACATCTTCTAATGCCATGAATGCATTTTCATTTGAGTTAGATAAGGGATCTGCTTGACTCTCATGAGAGGAGTCATCCTCTTCTTTGTAAGATCGTCTGTTTCTTCCCTTGTCGTCTACTATTTCACGTCTGTCCTCATCTCCGGTTCTCTTGATTGGTTCAGGGCAATCTGTCTTGAAGTGTCCCAGTTTATTGCAATTATAGCACAACAAATCTTCTTGTTTCTTTCTTACTTGATGAACATATTTGTTTTGATCATCCCTATTGTCCCATCTATCATCTCTGTGATCGTCTTTACGATCTTCTTTGCGTGTGTCTCTTTTATCATCACTTCTATCATCTTCTCTTCTTCTGTATCCATGATCTCTTCTATTTTGATTTTGAAACTTCTTGGTTGAGTGCGATATTCCTTTGACGTGTCTCATTATCAAAGTCATCTGATCTTGCAGTTGATCAATATGACTTTGTTTGACTTTTTCAACCATTGAGTTTGAAGTTTCACCAGTAGGAGCAATGAGGGCTGGTGTTTCTTGAGTATTCTTCTTTACTTTGTTGTTCAACTCAAACTCATATGATTTTAGATCAGAAAAGAGTACCACTGTGTCAAGTTTGGTTAGATCTTTTGTAGCAGCTAGCACAGTAGTGATGATGTCCATGATCCTGAAAAAGCTTTCAGAATTTTCATGTAGGTATCCTTTTGAGTGTACTTTTGATTTAGCATTTGTAACTCACTGAGGATTTCATGAAAACGATCCTCCACATTTTCAACATTTTCTCCTTACTTCATTTGAAAGCTCTCAAACTTTTGAACAGCAACTGCGAGTTTGTTGACTTTGACAACTTTAGTACCTTCGCAGTAGTTGATAAGAGTTTTCCAGATTTATTTTGTAGTTTTGCATCCCTTGATTTTCAAGAACAAGTTTCTATCCAAGGTCTTCATTATTGTGTCCTTAGCAACATTATCCAGATTGTAAATTTTCTAATCTTCTGGGTCCATTCATGCTTTGGCTTTCTGATGTATGGCTTAGTTGTTTGAGAGGCATCATCTGTATTTACTTTCATGATGGTGATTGGGCCATCTTCTATCACTGAGACCATATCTTCTTGAATTGCTGCTTGGTGGGTACTCTAACAATTGTACTATTTGATTCCATGCTGAAATATGACTTTGAAAACACAAGCTTTGGATCACTCCAACACACAGAACACAAAGATGTCAGTTTTTAGGAGACACGCTCCGATACCACTTTTTGGTCCACAATACAAGGCTTGCGAGAGTTTATAGGTGGTGAAGGAACTCTCTGCGATTTTGGAGTTTCTTACTTTGAGATCAAATTTGGTCAGTACAAGCATACTAGCAAGAAGCTCGTCTGGTTTTACTGGTCTGATTATTCTTTAAAAGTAAGTGCAACAGAATAATGATATGTTTCAAAATAAGCCTTGATCATGGTTTTCAGTGTTGAGTAGTGTGATAAAGAGTATGTATGTACTGAATGCAAAATGGTGATAGTAAAGAAGACAAGAAGTGTTATCGATCTTCGGAGTGGCGTAATCTCCTACGTGACCGCTTCTTCCGTGACTCAGGAGGTACCACTATTGTACTCTAGACTAATACAATAGGTAAGTGTCATTGACACCCCGTACATGCCTCACACCCCATAGATGCTTCACACCCTAAGTAGGCAATCCTTGACACCCCGCAGATGCTTCAATGGTCTACTTGCATGCAACTCATCTAAAGGAATTCCTTTCTCCAACAACTCATCTGTCTTCTTTGATGTTCCTTCACACCCCGCAGATGATTAAACAAGCTTGCCCTTTTCTTGAGAACTTGGTTGATAAGTATAGTTGGTGTTGTATCAAATTAATGATACAAGGATGAGGCCCTTTAACTGGATTTGACTTCTTAGATCTTGATTGCAGCTCTCTTGTTCAAGTAGATCACTGGAAAGTTTCTGTTTTTGCTCAGTTATTTATCTACTTGACTCCTAGATTTGGATTGGTAAGCTACTGAAATGAAGATCTTGTTGAGAGATGACTTCCAAGATTTATTTCGATACTTAGCTTCTCTTTTCAAAATTTCTCAACTATATATTCCTGTTGTTCTTCTTAATCTTGTTATAGTCTTCGTATAGTAAGGTGTACCGTTGAAGAATGAGAGGTTCCGATTGATTGCCGAGTTATCAGAAGAACTTTTTGAAATTTACCTATTCAGCTTTTAACCGTTGGAGCCTTGTAATTGATGGCTTGTAGAAGATAACTTTATAGCATCAAATCTTATTTCTCCACTTGTATGATTTCGGAGCCATTAGATCAAATGTTGATCGGATGGATAGCTACATGCCCTTTAATTTATCACTTCATTTGTCTTTTAGTCACTTGAGAGCATTTGGTAGTCTCTGATATGATCTTTTACTCGTCTAGATACTTCAAACTTAACTCGTCTGTTCTTCAATACTTCACTCGTGTCTGCTCTTTGTTTTGCTTTCTGGTATGCTTTTCCTCTACTTATTCTATCTTGAGAAGTCTTGATAGTTTGTTGGACAAGAGTCTGGTCTTCTAGTCGTCTGGTCTTCTTGACTTCAAGTCTTCAAGCCTACACTATCTTAGACTATGAATACAAAGAAAAAGTCTGACTAATCCTATACAATTTGCATGTCAGACTACTAAGTAAACTTATACTAGGTTTCTAAACGAACTATTTTGGTATCATCAAAACTTCTAGTCTGCCATAACTTTGCCATTTTTCGCCTTTTAATCTTCGGAACCACTTTTGGCATTTCTCTTGGACTTCTGTTTCTGGTTGGGGCAGTCTTCTTCTATATGCCCATTTTCTCCAACATTTGAAGCAATCGGCATTGTTTTCCAACTTTTTCTTTTGGCTTTTCTCTTTTGAAGCATCATGAAATTTATGAACTTTTGACCCATCAAAGATTCTCGTTCCTTCATGTTCCGATTCATCTCTAAAGGATGATTCTTGAGATTTCAAGGCTGGAACACTGGTCTCAAAATGTTTGACTTTTTGTGCATTCGTACGTTGTTCATAAACCAAGTGTTCCTATAGGTTCATCTTTAGAAAGGACTGAAAGATCATTCGCTTCCTCTATGGAAGTAGCCTTGGCTTCCCATTGGGGAGGGTGGGAACGAAGTATCTTATCATTCTGATCCATAATAGAGATGTCCTTACCAAGTGCACTTAGTGAGTTGACTATATCCATGAGTCTATTATCCATATCAGTGATAGATTCATGACGATTAGCCTTGAAAGTTTCATATTCATACATGGGTTGACTTATGCGTGACTTTTTAACCTAACTGGTGCCTTCATGCATTTTAATTAATGTCTCCCAAATTTCTTTGGCGCGGACTCACATGCGGCAACAACTTGTTTTTCGGAGGGACTTAGAGAATTGATCAAGTTAGTGGTTGCTTTTACATTCAGAGACATCATTTTTCAATCTTCTGAATCAAATTCATCCTCTAACATGGAAATTTTTCTAGTGACACCTCCCTCAGTGATGGATTTCATAGGCACTAACGCACCTTTATTTATAATGACCCACAATTTATAGTTCGTTTGTTGTAGATGAGTCTTCATTGAGCTCTTCCATTGAATAAACCCGGAACCGTCAAAGTATGAAGGTCTTATAAAAGATAAGCCCTCTCTCAGGTTCATGGAATTATTTAATGTAGCCATACAAGGGGATTACAAAAGAATTAGTACAATGCACGGGGGTATGACAAAATGAAATGTTACAATGCAATATAATGCAAAAATATGAAGTGTGTGTATTTGTGTGACAACTTTTTGTATGAACAAAAATTGCTTTATCTAAGGAGATAAATCTGCAAAACAAATCTAATGGCAAAACAAATCTAATGGCAAACCAAGGTAAGTCACAGAAATTGATGATATTAAAAAAATGGTATAACAGTTAAGCACGTAAATATATCACAACAGTGATAACAAAAATTAGTAACGGGTTTGATCACGAGGTGACTGATATGCCTAAATAGTGCTGCCACCTATGAGTGCCCGGATAAAGCTTATCTAGCCACCAAGCCGGATAATAAGGTCTGCGGCCATAGCGTCCGTGATGACAATCAAATTGAGGTCGCCAAGCTCAGGTCCCCGTCAAGAGCCTTCAAACCATTAAGGTCACTAGTTGCTCAGGGGGCCAATCTGCGATCCTAAAAGAGGTCCATCAGAGACCGCACAAGCCCTTGGAGGGAATAAATATGGAAGCAGCTGAGACAGGATGGAGAGCACTTGACCCTATGGAGAGCGACCTGATCGTCCATATGACTATACGTTGCGGCGATATCATGTAATCTTGTCTTTAACTTAAACACTATTTTACCCTCCTTCCTATAAAAGGAGGCCTTGTGTAAGAGAAATGGGAGACAGGCAAATAATCAAGAGAATCAACCTCTGTCAAAATATATACTCTCTCAAGTATTCATACATGCCACCATCACACCGCCGTGCACCACCGGCTATCATCACAGAAACTCATTACATAAGCCAGATATCCACCATATAAACCACCGCTAAACAACCGTGATAATTTCAATGTTATCAGTTGGCTCCGTTACCGGGAAATCATCAGCAAGCTTTTCGGTCTTTCAGACGTGAAAATTGCCCATAAGGCCTACGTAAGGCGGAGCTGAGGATCATTATCTTCATCGTTCTTCAAGGTCAAGCTAGGCTCTTCTTGCTCAAAGAGAGTCTCAGAATCAACATCATCAAAAAAGAAAGATTAAAGAGAGGTAACAATAACGAAGCTTGCACGAAACTCACGAGTTAGCGTTTGAGAAATGACCTTTCTCGTAATGTTCTTCTCTCAAGTTCTTGTTTTTAGTCAAGCTCTTGCAATCTCAGAAGTTATAAGTTTCTGTGTGGGAACGCCTGAGATATATCAAGCTTGCGTTTAAGAAATCACTTCTCTCGATATCCATAAGGTTATACGTCATGATCTAACCAAAAAATAGCCAAAAACATGACTTTGAGTTCTTATTTCCTTGAAGCCCCATTGTGTTCAAAAGCCGATGTTTTTCCTGATAGTGCATCTATTTTCGAGATAAGAATCACACGAATTTCTAGGGTTTTTGCTTTTGAATCATCACCTCATTCCCCTAAAATACATATTTCCGTCCACTACCTCATCTAAGCTATCACCACCCAAAATATCATTCTCTAGCTCCCCAAAATTCAAAGAAAGTACAAAGTAGTTGAAGGTGTCAGAAAAGATCAGGTTGTTGGACAGTCGGTGGCGACCAGAATTGTCTTTTCTCTAAACAAAACTAGTTCACATTAAAAGGCGATGGCACAGAGTAAGGGTTTACCATTAATACCACAAACCTCAGCAAAAGGGGTGCAAAAAATCAGCCCTGCACAAAGGGTGGAAAAGAAACTTTTGATAATCCCACCACAAATTGGGATAGATCGCAGAGAGAGGTTTTAGCCACTGATGACGTTAGAAATGTCCTGAATCAGAGGACCAAATCCAAAGAGGCCGTCGCAGCTTTAGAAGAGACTCACAGGGAAAAAAACCGCAGCCGCAATGACTAGACCGCAGCACAACCACTGAATGGTACCCGAAAGGATACCCGGATTCCAAGAGGATCATGAGGTCGTAGAATGAGGGAATACTCCAAGTATGCTGAGAGAATGTATCTGGCCGATTCTCGGTTGGTAGCTCTGGGCTGGGAACCCTTACCGGTCCGTGAAGCGATCCCACCCAGGAGCGAGGTCAACCCAAAGGTGCCAGATAGAGGTCACCAAAGTCAACCTGAAAGAATAGAGGTTGAGGAAAATGTTCACTCGTCGGGCCGAATGGGTCACAAGAAAGATCAGGAGGTCGTCCAAACTTCGGCCCAACCTGGTCGCAAGATTCTAAAACAAAAGAGCGAGGAGAGGAGATCCATTCTGAAAAGGCTAGGTGAAAAAGAAAGGGGTATGGCCCAAAGCCGTCTAGGTCCCTTGGAAAGAGGCGTAACGCCCAGGCAAGAGAGGAGGAACGAAAGAGATGCTCATCATTCATAAGAGAAAAACGGGCTCAACATGAGGAATCCCAAAACCATACGGATTCAGGGCGCAGATCCGAGCGAACAGCTGAACCTCCTCCGCCCTGGTGAGAAGTTGATCCCGTCATGGCCGAAAAAATTGAAATAATGAGAAAGGAAATCGTAGAGCTGAAAAAGTTGAGGCCCGCTGAAAAAGCCACCCCGATCACTAAAATCGATGTACTCGCCAAAAGGATCACGGAAACATTGCGGACGGAGAAACAAAAGGTTAGCTATCCTAGTTACAAGTACTATAATGGAAGCCCTTGTCCATATGATTGGCTCACCGTGTTCCTAGGTCGTATCACTATATATATAGACCCAAAACACATTGTTGGCACCTTGAAAAGGCATTGGTTAAGTTTAGAGGGGGGGGGTGAATAAACTTAACACTAAAAACTTTTTGGAGTTAACAAACTCAGCAAGGTCAGTAGATTGCAAACTCCTCGTAGTCTGCTGACCACTCAGTAGTCTACTGACAGTAGATATTACTGAATTTGTAGCAGTGGAATATATTCAAATTAAGCCTTATTACTTGTTGTTAAAAAGAAGATACTAAGTATTAGATACTCAGTAGTGTAAGTGTGTGTAGTTCAGTTACTAGTTTCAGTAGATTGATGTGGACACTAAACTAAATGCTGAAATTAAATGCAGAAAGTAAGTAGGCAAATTTTATAGTGGTTCCAGGTGGTGTAATCCTGTCAATCCACTCTTCTCCTGTGATGTTGGAGGAAATTCACTAGAGATCTTTGAGGTTGCAATTACAAAAATCCCTAAGCTTTCTGTCCTTCACCAATAGTTATGGCTCACACACTGAATATTTGAAACAAGTAGGATTGCTGCTCCAAAGTATTCCACTGGTCCTTGAAGGGTAGGATTGCTTCTTCACCAGCTCCACCACAAACAACAGTTCTTGACACCTAAGTGCTTCTCTGCCTTCATCAGGTTTCTTGTAGAAGAAAGTTTGAATCAAATGAATGATTCAACAGTCAGCAGCTTGATCATGATGAAATGATCAGCAGCTTATAGTCTTCAAGTGTGTGAACATGATGTAGCTTGATAACAGGTTACACTTGGAGAAATTTCTGGATCAGTAGCTTTAAGTTCAGTATATGTCAGCAGGGTGAATTTCTTGATAAGAACTTGACAGATCAGAGTAGATTGTTATTTTTCATCGCTTGTATCTGAATCAGGAGTCCTCTATTTATAGGTGAGAATCCTGTGACTTATGTTTGAAATTCAAACTTAGCCGTTTCAGATTTGTCCCCATTCTGACTTGCATTCTGTCCCTGTACATAGTACTGACATTGTCTGTTTACTTTTTGACAGTTTCCAGTCTCTCCACCCTTTGACTTGTGTCCATTGGTTAATCCTCTGAATGTTTCCAACGTTCTTTTAATCTTAGCGATTGATTTGTTGACAATATCAAGGCTTGTAATCCATCCTTTGTAATCTTCCAATGTAACCTTTGATTAAATCAAGATTTATACTCAGTAGATACATGTGTATATTGGTCTGTTGATGTGCATATCAGTCAGCTATTTTAAGTCTGCTGTGTTTATAAAACACACCAGTTGAATTTCTTTTCATCTAACTTTTTATTGTGAAGTTAGAGTACACCATTTTAATCATAACTAAGTTCCAATCACCACTTAACGTACGCAACTTAGACCTTGTTCACAAGGTTTATGTAATCAGATTTGGTCATCACAGACTTCCCTAAATTCTGATTCCATATCCTTGACTTTAATTACTAATTTTGATCCCTTAGCCTTCAATAACTGAGTTTGAACCCTCAGCCTTCAGTCTTCAGTAGTTTCCTAACTAGTCTACTGACCTAGTTACCTTACTGACCTAGACAGGTCTGCTGATAAAGTCAGCTGACCTAATTACAATGCTTGTTTGATCAAACATATACAAAGATCAAACTCTAATAAGCCTATACATTTTATCTAGACATCTTTTTGCCTTTGCTCTATAACAGCTAATCTGGCACTTATCATTAAAACATAAAATAAGTCCAACAATTTCCCCATTTTTAGTGATGATGCCAATACCCTCCTAACAGCAAAGCAAAAAGATAAAAACAAAAACAAAACAAATTCAGTAATTTCTCATCATAATCATATTTGTTCAACATTATTACAAACTAGGATCAGTAGAATGAAATAAACTGTGTAAGTATGCTGATCTAGTTCATGTCTTTGTCTTGCTCTTTCTTCTCATAAAACTCCTTGATTTCTTTGACTACATCCTGCATCCATTGATTTTCAGTTAGAGAAAAGTCATCCCAATTATTCAGATCTTTCCACCACTTCCAGGCTTCTGGTAGAGTTAATATTATGTTATGAACATTGAAGCCTTGTCCCATGTAGAAGTGTTTGAATTCATCCAGTGAACTTCTTGCTAATTGAACAGTTCCCAATCTACCTCTTCCACCTCTGCCTTCACTTCCACCTCTAGTAGAAGCACTCATAGCTTTGACCCTTGTTTCCCAAAGCGTCATTCCCAAAAATTAATCCAGACCCTCAAAATATCCTATGTGACTGTAAGGTCTTTTCTTTCTATAGTATAGCTGCTTATATTACTTCAGGAGGTCATCACTCAACTGAACTCTTCCAGGTGCAGGGTTCCTGAATTTATTAGTATCATCCTCTCGTTTCTTCTTTGCAAAGATCCTTGCAGCTTCCTTTGCTTCTGCTGTAAGGCCCTCTTCCCCCTTATTGACATCATCAATAAACCAAGACAGTAGACCATGAACACACTCCTGTGTGATGACTAAGTTAGCAAGTTGACCTTCCATTATCTCTGTCCTTGTGTCAACTGCAGTGATCCTAACTTTCATAGTTTGTTCCAGCAGATTTAACCTCTCGGTGACCTTAGGATCCAATGCAGTAGGTTGAGGTGTTGCAGCTGGTTGAACTTCAGCAGGCTTGGATGTGTCAGTAAGTTTGTCAAGCTTTTTGTGTACAGAGGCAAATTGGTCATTCAAAAATTTATCTCTGTGGGTATTGCCTTGTTTTATGCCTCTCACATCTTTGGTCAAGTCAGCAAGTGCATAGTGAGTGAAAGTGATGTTGGATGCAACTGTTTCAGTGGCTCTCCCTCTATTCTCCACCAGATTGTCCAAGTCTTCAAATCTTTGTTCTTGTCTATTCAATTGAGCTCTCAGCTGTGTGATATCATCCCTCATAGCTTTCAATTCATTCAAAACATGTGCTGGTACTGCACCAGCCACATCTCCAGCCATATGTCCAGCAGCATCATCAGCAGGTTCTTCAACATTGTAGTTTGCCCTTTGTGTGCTGACAACCATGGCCCAAGTCCTATCACATCCAGCAGGGCCAAGACTTTCTTCAACCACATCTCCACAGATGTCTTCCAAAATAGGATCTTGTGCAGGTGGAGGTTCCAAGACATGTTCTTCTTCAAATATTGGTACATGTGCCTGTTGAGCTTCATCAGCAACTTCTTCTTCCTCAGGCACTTGGAATTCCTCATCACTGAAGTCATTGTCCAGCAGCTGTTCATTATCAATAACAGTCTGCTGACCATATTTACCTTCAGTAGCCTTAGCCTCGGTAGACTGCACTGCACTGACAGGTGTTTCAGCAACCTGTTCTATAACAGTCTTTTCAACTAGTGCAGGGATTTTCTCCAAACCCATTGTCGGTTCCAACCTTTGTCTAGTGCTTTGTCGATCCTCGCAGCTCGAACCACCCGTTTAACTTTGTATTCGGTGTTGTTTGTAACTCAAAGAACTTTGAACCACCTCTTCAACAGGAGTTTGAAGGAATATAGCATCATTTTCCTCTAACACTCCTCTGACATCAGCAGCCTTCTGTAGTTGGTCTCCAACATGAGTTAAGGTATCCTGAGTGTCAAACCACTCCTGATATTGAGAATAAATATGATGGACTCTTCCAAAGATGTTGCTACAGTAAGCTGTTCTGCTAAATCTTCATTGAAAATAGCTCACAGCTCTTCATTTAATGAGTCAGCCTGCTGAATCTCAGGATTTACACCAGTTTCCACAATCAAAAAGGTGTCAGACATACTGACCATTCTGTTGTCTCCAAGATTTACCCCATCATTGATTAAAGCTTCCAGATCATCTATGGTCAAATCCTCCATATCTTCATCAATATTGCAGTCTGTTGTCCCTCAACAGACTTACCAGCATCAGTAGACTGATCTGTTGTATTATCTTTGGATCCCCCGTCCTATCCCCTCAGCATCAGAAGGGTGATCATCATCAGAATCAGAGGATGATGTATCATCATCATCAGGTCCAGAGTGTGCTTCATTGATGTTCATGCTGGCACTCTGTTTTTCACTTTCAATGAGATCCAGCAGCCTTACTTGTAACTCAGATGTATCATTCAAACCAAGTAAGTTCTCCACTCCCAACTTATTAAATGAGCACTCTTCAAAGTCAGTCATTGGCTCTACAGCTGATTTCTGTCTCTTATAAAAACCAAATTTCCAAGCAAAGTAGTCCTGAATTTTCTTGATGTTGGGATCTACTTTTTCTTTTCTTGATTTCTTCTCTTTTCTTTGCAAAGACATTGTTGGCCTTCTTGGTGCAGACTGCTCAGCTTGTTGTCCGCCAAAGGCCTCAACAAGATAGGCCAATGTATCCATAGCAGATACAATCAGGTCAATAGGTTCTTCAGGTTGTATATTTGTACCTACCACCTCCAACTGTTCCACACTAGGTTCCCCCTGACTTGTATGTGTATCAGCAGGGTCTGCAGTAGTGTGCTGTTCCCCCTGAGTTGTACCATCTACAGCAGGGTCAAGAACAGATTCAACAACTTCCACAGTATGGTCAGGTATAACAGTCTGCTGTGATTCTGCAGTTTGTTGCTCAACAACAACTTCTCTAGCCTCAGTAGGCTCAACACCTTGTATAGGTGCTTTTACATCAACACCTTTAGCTTCCTTTTGGGCCTTCAAAACCCTTAAATCCTTTCCCTGTACATGCTTTTTCTTTTGCACAACCTCCATCATTCTCTTTGCAGGTTGTTCAGTTTCAAGATCCTTGGCAGCTTTTCTTTTTCTTGAATCTTCCTTTAACTGCTCTCTAAAAACTTTAGGAGCAATATTCTTTTTGGCTCCAGCAGGCTTAGCAGCCTCAGCATCAATTGGAACTTCAGTAGATTCAGCAGGATCGACTGATTGCTGCCTTGTCTTCTTAGGCTTTAAAATCGTAGTGATCTTCCTTGTGTCAGCAGCCTTTCTTTTCTGTATAGCTTTCTTTGGTGCAGTAGGTTTTGCAACTTGTTTAACCTGCTCACCACCAGCATCATCATCTCCATCACTGTCACTTTCAGTCCTTTCAGTATCTATATCCTCATCATCATCCAAACCAGGGATGAGATAACTGATTTCGTTTTTATATATAGACTTATTGATTTTTTCAGGTGCCACATCAGCAATCTTCAAGTGGTTCAGCAGGGCCTGCACCATCAAACCCAAATGTAGTGTCTTGGACTTCCTGGTCCCCTCTCTGTCCTCTGTAATCACCTTCTTCATGTATTAGACAAAGAATCCTGCCCAATCAAACTTCATACTCTTGCATATGATTATCAGCAGGTCAATCTTGGGTCCAGATAGTGTATCAAGGCTTCCACTGAATCCCAGAATGCTTTTAGCAATAATCTTGCTCAGCATATTATACTCCATTTTGATGTGCTTCACATTTATGCTCAGTGTTGATTTAATGGAATTGTTGGTCTTTATTGTATCAACAAACTCCGATCTTGACAGCCCCATAGATTCGGGATTGGTAGGAGCACCATTACCAGGTCCAAATCCGAACACTTCCCTCAGCAGGTTTGAAGAAATATCAATCTCCTGGCCATTTACAGTGGTAGTAAATGCCTCTCTATCATCTCTAATCACTATATATCCCTAGAAATTAGAAACATTAGTATGAGAAATGCTTTCCAATCTCAGATTAAGAACATCCTTTAATCCTTCAACCCTTCTGATTCTTCGACCAATATTGATAGCTAGCTCAGTAGTGTTAGCATCAACAATGAACCCTCTGACACTTTGGCTCGTTCCAATATGACTATCACCTTTATCCGCCATTGTAATTTTGAAAAAGATAAAGAGAAAGCTTTCAAATCTGTGTTCACACTGTATATCTTCAGAGAAAAACGATATGAGTTGTGTATTATGTCTATGTGTATATATCTGTATATAAAGAGAAAGAAAATGTGTGGTAACTGTCAATCAAGTACTGTACACGTACTGTAGCATTAACCAGGATTAAAGTTGGAGTAAATGTGATGTTGCCACATGTCCCACTAACTTATTTCAGAGAGTTGTAACCGTTGGATATTTGTAACCGTAGTTATAAAGATAAGAATAATATCCAATTACTATTGACTTTCAGTTAAGATTTGACTGTCTTGTAACGTTAACTCAGCAGACTATATCTTCAGTAGACTTGGATCCGCAGCCTGCTGACAAGAATGGCTCAGCAGCCTACTGACATGGTAACTCTGCTGATCTTCAATAAGACAGGTTTTGTTCAACCGATAATACAATCTGAATTTTAATACCAATGACTGATTTGTCAAGTGAGCTCACCCAACAGGACAAAGACCAATCCCCTTGGCAACTTCATTTGCTCAATTGTCCAAACTTTTTAAGTACATGGAGTTGTTGATACCAATGACTAATCTGCTAAGTGAGCTCACCAAACATAGCAAAGACTAATCCCCTTGGTGAATTCCAGTACACTGCTGATTAATAATATCTCAGTCAACTTTTATCATGCTAAGTTCAGCTCTTAACTCTTCAAATCTTTCACTATCCAATGGTTTTGTGAGCATGTTGATCTTCAGTAGGGATGTAAAGAACCACCACATCTTTCTTTTGCACATGATCTCTTATAGAATGATGTCTCACATCAATATGCTTGGTTCTTGAGTGCAAAAAAGGATATTCTGTGATTGCTATTGCACGTACTTGTGTTGTCACACATTATAGGAATTTCTCTTTCTTCAATTCCATAATCCCTTAACTTTTGTCTTAACCATAGTATTTGTGCGCAATAACTTCCAACAGCAATGTATTCAGCTTTAGCAGTGGAAGTTGATATAGAATTCGGTTTCTTACTGAACCAGGAAACCAGTCTATTTCCCATCAACTGACAGGTTCCTGTGGTGCTTTTTCTGACAATCTTGCAACTAGCATAATTAGAATCTGAGTAGGATATGACTTTGAAGCTTCCATCTTTTGAGTACCATATCCCTACTCCCAAAGTCTCTTTTAGATACTTGAGGATCCTTTTGACTGCAGCTAAATGACTTTCCTTAGGATTTGATTGAAATCTTACACAAACACCTACACCAAATTATATATCAGGTCTGCTGGCAGTGAGGTACAACAGACTGCCTATGATCCTTCAGTATAAGGTCTGACCAACAAATTTGCCTTCTTTTTCTTCATCCAATCTGATGTTGGTACTCATTGGAGTTGTTACCTTGGTGCTATTTTCCATGCCAAACTTCTTCAGTAGCTCCTTGGTGTACTTAGTTTGATGAATGAAGATTCCATCTTTCATTTGTTTGAATTGTAACCCCACGAAGTAGTTCATTTCTCCCATCATACTCATTTGGAACATTATTTTCTTGAGATTAGCAAAATTTTCACATAGCAATTCATTTTTAGAACCAAAATTTTTGTCATCAACATAAATTTGACAAGCAGGGTGCTGTCTCCTTCATTGATTCTGAGAAGAGTCTTGTCAATGGTACCTTTGGTAAAACCATTGTCCACCAAGAATTGAGATAAGGTTGCATACCATTCTCTTGGTGCTTGTTTCAAACCATAAAGTTCCTTGTTAAGTCTATACACTTTATCTTCTTGATCTTTGACTTCAAAGCCAGGAGGTTGCTGAACATAAACCTCTTCTGCCAAAATGCCATTCAAGAATGCACTCTTAACATCCATCTGGTATACTTTGAAGTTTTTATAGGCAGTATATGCCAAGAATAATCTTATAGATTCCAATCTTGCAACTGGGGCATATATCTCATCAAAATCTACTCCTTCAGCTTGAGAATAGCCTTTTGCTACTAGTCTGGCTTTATTTCTTACAATGGTACTAGATTCATCCAATTTGTTTCTGTATACCTATTTTGTTCCAATTATGTTTGCATGAGTAGGCCTTTCCGCTAGTGTCCAAACTTGGTTTCTTTCAAACTCATTCAATTCTTCTAGCATAGCAATTTTCCAATCTGGAACAGATATTAGCTTCTTCAACAACTTTAGGCTCCATTTGAGAGAGAAAACAAGTAAACATTGCTTTCAATTGTCTTTTAGTCCTTACACCTTGCTGTATATTGTCAATCACTTGCTTAGCAGGGTGATCCCTTAACCATTGTAAATCATGATTAGTTTGATTTACATAAGCTTCATCTTCAGTAGGCTCTGCTGTAGAATCAGTAAGGGGTTCAGCAAATCCTTGAACTGCTTCAGTTGTTGCATCAGTAGTGTTACCAGTAGGTTCTTCAGCAGGGGCTGAGTCAGAAACCTTTAAGTCATTTAATCTTTCCAAAGCATCAATACATTCTGGATCAGTGACTTAGGGATTTTCACAAGGTTCTAAAACATCATCTTCCATTCCAGTGAACTTTGGTTCATCAAATACAACATGTATTGATTCTTCATGTTTCAATTTCCTTTTATTCAGTACCCTGAATGCCTTGCTGACAGAAGAGTATCCCAAAAAGATTCATTCATCTGATTTTGGTTGGAATGTCTTTAACTGCTCCTTATGATTCAAAACAAAACATTTTCTTCCAAATGGATGGAAATAAGATATATTTGGTTTCCTTCCATTCCAAATCTTATAAGGTGTCTTCAGCAGCTTCTTGTTCATTGAGGTCCTATTTTGTGTATAGCGTGCTGTATTGACTGCTTCAGCCCAATATCTTTTAGGTAATAAAGCTTCACAAATAATAGTCCTTCCTTCTTCTTTCAAGGTCCTGTTCATTCTCTCAGCAACCCCATTTTGCTGAGGTGTACCAGCAGCAGCTAATTGATGCAGCACACCATTTTGCTCATAATATTCTCTTATGACTTTATTTAGAAATTCAGTACTCTTGTCTGATCTGATCTTCACGACAGTCAAAATTTTCTCATTTTGCAATCTTTTTAAAAGTTCAGTCATCTGTTGAAGTGTTTCACTTTTCTTGTTCATGAATACCACCCAAGTGTATCTTGAATAGTCATCCACAACTACCAAAGTGTACTTCTTTCCTATTACACTTGTTGGTGTTACTGGTCCAAATAAATCCATGTGCATCAGCTCCAAGACACTTTTTGTTTATTACTTAGTCTTTGACTTGAAGCTTGACTTTGTTTGTTTACATTGCTGACATGCATCACATATAGCATCCTTTTTGAATGTCATCTCCGGCAAACCAATCACCAATTTATTTTTCACCAACTGATTGATATCATCAAAGTTAAGATGATTCAACTTCTTATGCCACAACCAATTCAGTTCTGACTTAGTATGCACAATCACACATGTCTCTAGAACAGCAATAGACCAATCCACAACTTACATGTTTTGTTGTCTTATTGCAGCCAACACAACTTGTTCACCTCTTTCACTTATGACAACACAGTTGCCTTTGTCAAAAGTGACCTTGTAACCCATGTCACAAAATTGTCCAGTGCTCAGTAGGTTGTAGTCCAGTCCTTCCATAAATGCAACATTCCTGATAATTAATTCATTTCTCAAGGGTGTGCCATATCCTCTTGTGTATCCTGGTGTATTCTTGTTGGCAAAATTGATTCTTGGACCATCCTTTGCCACATAGTTTGTCAAACACTGCTTATTCTTTGTCATGTGTCTTGAACATCCACTGTCAAAGTACCAGACACCATACAAAACAAAGTTAATGTATTTTAGGTACCCAAAACTGTTTGGGTCCATAGTGGTCAGTGGTAAGCATGACCCTTGGCATATTTTCATAAGGTCTTCTTTGAAAAGTATTATACTTTTGTTCATATGTGTATTCCACACTTCCATAAGATCTAGCATTTGGTTGTGTAGGATTCACATATGCCTTCTGGCCTTTTGGTACATAATGCTGTTTCAAGTGATTTCTATTGTTAGAAGCACTAGCATTACCATAGGTTTGCTGTCTGTTAGGAGCATCCCTATAATATAGAGTCTTTTCAGGGTTCTACTGAGGTCTTGAATAATTCCTCTGCTGATTCCATTGCTGAGGTTTTACCCTAGCATTATGGTTATAGCTATTGTTTATAGCAGCAGGGTTAGGAATATTCCAATCATCATCAGTAGGGAACAATTTGCCTTTCCCTCCTTGGATAAGTATCCCTAGAATGATTAACATTTTTGGGTTTAGGATTCTTATCCTTGGAATATTTCTGATTTTTACCCTTTTGTGGTCCAGCAGACCTATTTTTTGATTTACCCCTTTTGTTAGGTACTGCTGACCTTTTTGACTTCTGATTTTGGTTCATTGAAGACTTCATAGTAGGCTTTACTGCCTCAGTGACCTTTTTGGGAGTTGGATCTTGTGCAGGTACAAACTTAGGACCAATTCTGGTACTAGGTTCGGTAACCTTACTTGATCCACTCTTAGTAGATTGCTGAGTTCCAAATCCAAGGCCTATTCTATCACCATAAGGCTTTCCAGATTTGAATGCAGTAGTGGAACTAGATTGTTCAGTAGATTCAGCAGCTACTGAATGTACATCAGACTTATGTTGATTCTGTTCAACATCCTTTTCCTTCCTTTGAGAGTTCTTAATTCAGTTTTTAACTTCAACTTCTGTTTGAAGAGCTTCTTTTTTTGCCTTCACAATCTCATAACCAGATTTTATTTTCCTCAGTGGATTATGGATGGCATCCAAAGTTTCTTCATTTTCAGAATTTTTAGGATTTGAACCACAAGTACAATCACAATCACTTTCAACAGGAGTATTTATAGATACATAATTGTATACCTCCTCTGTTTCTTCCATGTTTGCCAATAAAGGATAATCTTTCATGTCAGCAACATGTGCAGTATCATCAGATTCATTTCCCTTTTTTGATTCAACTTCATAACCTGATTCATCATCAGCAACCATTGCTTTCTTGTCAGGTCTTCTTTGCTGATTCTTGTTTTTCAGTAGGTTTGGACAATCAGGTCTAAAATGTCCAGGTTTCTTGTAGTTGAAGCATAGATAATCAGGTTCCTTTTTATATTTTAGATCAGGACAGTCAGGTTTGAAGTGTCCTGGTTTCTTGCAATGAAAACACAAGTAATCATTATCTTTCTTGGATTCTTCCTTCTTCTTTTCACTTGATTTCTTTGTGAAATTCCTTGAAGAACCCCTTCCTATTTTCATCATTCTGATTTTCTTGCTCAGTAGGGCAATTTGCTCTTGCATCTCATCCAGTAGATTAACTTGAGCTCCTGATGATTTTTCTTGATGTGTGGCAGCCAATGCAATAGTCTTTCGTTCTTCCTTTTCAGTTCAGGTGCAAGTTTCTTACTGAATTCATAAGCCTTGAGATCTAAAAATAACTTGAAGGTGTCCTCTTCATGTAGTCTTCTCATTTCTTCTATGACTGTAACCTTCATTTCCCAAACTTCTTTTGCAGGTAGGGCTTCTAAGACTTTTGTATTGATTTCCTCTTTTGAGTATACTACATTCAGTAGGGTGAGTTCATCCATGATAGCATTGAATCTTGACTCCATTTGTTCTATAGTTCCATTTGGTTTCATTTTGAAATCTTGAAACTTCTTTTTGGCTACACTGATCTTGTTGTTCTTGATAGCATCAGTGCCTTCACAGATTAGTTGTAACTTATCCCAAAGTTCCTTTGCAGTCTTGCAATACTTCACTTTCATATACATATTGCTATCCAAGGTTCTTTATATGATATCAATAGCAATATTGTTGAGGTTCGCTCTTTTTCTACTGAGTTTCAGTTCCCACAGTTACTGACTTAGTGATCTCTAGTCGTCCATCAGTCAGCACATCCATCATCTCATCATGTGTTGCAGCTAGATAAGCCTGCATACGATGTTTATATTCATCAAAATGATCTAAGGAACACATCAACATAGTTCCAGCATACTGATTGTTATCCATGATGCAAAGCTCTGAAATTCAGAAACTTGAAAAGGTTTTCAAAGTATTTTCACATGCACAACAAGTAGGATTACTTCAGAACAGAAGCACTGCTCTGATACCAATTGTTTGTACCTTGAAAAGGCTTTGGTTAAGTTTAGAGGGGGGTGAATAAACTTAACACTTAAAAATTTTTGGAGTTAACAAACTCAGCAAGGTCAGTAGCCTGCTGACCACTCAGTAGTCTCCTGACAGTAGATATTACTGAATTTGTTAGAGTCGAATATATTCAAATTAAGCCTTATTACTTGTTGGTAAAAAATGATACTAAGTATTAGATAATCAGTAGTGTAAGTGTGTGTAGTTCAGTTGCTAGTTTCAGTAGATTGATGTGGACAGTAAACTAAATGCAGAAATTAAATCCAGAAAGCAGGTAGGTAAATTTTATAGTGGTTCCAGGTGGTGTAATCCTGTCAGTCCACTCTTCTCTTGTGACGTTGGAGGAAACACTAGAGATATTTGAGGTTGCAGTTACAAAAATCCCTAAGCTGTCTGTCCTTCACCAATAGCTATGTCTTCACAAACTGAATATTTGAAATAGGTAGGATTGCTGCTCCAAAGTATTCCACTAGTCCTTGAAGTGTAGGATTGCCTCTTCACCAGCTCCACCACAAACAACAGTTCTTGACACATAAGTGCTTCTCTGTCTTCAGTTGGTTTCTTGTAGAAGAAAGTTTGAATCAAATGAATGATTCAACAGTCAGCAGCTTGATCAGGATGAAATTATCAACAACTTATAGTCTTCAAGTGTGTGAACTTGACGTAGCTTGATAGCAGATTACACTTGAAGAAATTTCTGGATCAGTAGCTTTAAGTTCAGTATAAGTCAACAGGGTCAATTTTTTGATAAGAACTTGATAGCTCAAAGTAGATTGTTATTTTTCATCGCTTTTATCTGAATCAGGAGTCCTCTATTTAAAAGTGAGAATCCTGTGACTTATGTTTGAAATTCAAACATAGCCGTTTCATATTTGTCCCTATTCTGACTTGCATTCTGTCCATGTACATAGTACTGACACTATCAGTTTACTTTTTGACAGTTTCCGGTCTGTCCACCCTTTGACATGTGTCCATTGGTTAATCTTTCCAATGTTCTTTTAATCTTAGCCATTGATTTTTTGACAATCTCAAGCCTTGTAATCCATACTTATCCTTGTAATCTTCCAATGTAACCTGTGATTAAATCTAGATTTATACTCAGCAGATACCTGTGTATATTGGTCTGCTGATGTGCATATCAGTCAGTTGTTTTAAGTCTGCCGTGTTTATAAAACACATCAGCTGACTCTCTTTTCATCTAAATTTTTATTGTGAAAGTACACCATTTTAATCATAACTAAGTTCCAATCACCACTTAACATATGGAACTTAGACTTTGTTCACAAGGTATATGTAATCAGTTTAGGTCATCATAGACTTCCCTGAATTCTGATTCCATATCCTTGACTTTAATTACTAAGTTTGATCCCTTAGCCTTCAATAATTGAGTTTTAACCTTCAGCCTTCAGTCTTCAGCAGGTTCCTAACTAGTCTACTTACCTAGTTACCTTACTGACCTAGACAGGTCTGCTGATAAAGTCAGCTGACATAATTACAATGCTTGTTTGATCAAACCTATACAAAGATCAAACTCTAATAAGCCTATTCATTTGATCTAGACATCTTTTTTCCTTTGCTCTATAACAGCTAGTCTGGCACTCACCATTAAAACTTAAAATAAGTCCAACACAGATCATCCTTGTGCCTTCTTACCCTAGTAGGCCGCATGGAGCATATATCCATATCCTGGATTCACGGGCTTTCTCGGGGTTTGGTTGAGAGCTAGAGGATTGATCTGATAAATTCGTGAAAGAATTTGAATTGGCGAGCAAACCGAAGAAGACCATGAAGGACTTTTATGAGGTCCGCATAGAAGAAAATTAATCAGGAAGAGGCTATTATGAGCTATTCATCAAGTTGACGATTCAAACCAGAAACATCCCCGATGACGCTATTATGACAGGAATAGCCAACGGCCCAATGAAAATGGAATTCATTCTCCGAGCGGCCAAATTTGGTTTGAGGGAGATGTTAGAAAGAGCAAGGATGCTTGGTTTGAATGAGGCGCCGTCCTCTGGAAAAGCGAAGCCGAGATCAGAGCACCCCTCACAAAAAGAGGATCATGGGGAAGATCACAAAATAGAGCGCGGTAGGGATGCAAACCAAGACTGCGAGGTAAAGAAACCGTGTAAGTTTAATTCAAATGAATATATCCCGCTCAATGCCAAGCCGTCATAGATACTCATTGAAATTCAAGAGCATTTTCAGAGACCACGGCCCAATAAAGGCGGTCCCGATACTCATGATAAAATAAAATGGAGCAAATACCATAAAGTTCATGGTCATCTGAATGATGAATGTTTAAGAAAGGAGATAGGCAGGCTGATCGAAGAGGGACCCACGGCCAAACACAGACGAGATGAAGATGCCGGTGCCAATAAAGGGTGGTAACCTCCCGTGTATCAGAAAGAGATCCACGGAGAAGCAGATAGTCTTGGGAGAATCGGAAAAGGGAATCACGTTCACCAAGAGTGAACTTACAACTATGGAAGGTATCATGGAGGTACCAATCATTCTTGAAGTCGGAGTCAATGAGAAGAACGGGATCAATCGGGTCATGGTAGACACCAGAGCCGGTCGCGATATCAATTATGTTGACTGTCCCCAACAGATCGTGTTCGGAGAGGCCAAGCTGAGGCCATACTCCGGAGAGTTAGAGGGTTTCTCCAACGACACAGTGAGATTCAAAGGCACGATCGACCTCAGCGTCACCATAGGCGACTATGAACCTTGCCGGACCGAGGTGATAACTTTTCTAGTCATCGATCTTCCCTTTTATTACAATATGATATTGGGAATCCCGGCCATGAAGAAATTCCAAATGGTCGTCGCCGTCCCTCACCAAAGGGTCAAATTTCACGTTGGAGATGACTTTGGGGTCACCATGAGTCAACCATGATTTTTTCTTGAATATATGACCAATAACATAGCCAACTCCCAATGGCCCCGAATCGAGGAGTTCAGTTTGTTTTCAAGTGGAGTCAATATGATAGAGGAGGCCGCAAACAAAGTGGTGCAGGTCAAGACTTCACATATCATAGACCCGGCAGATTTCACAGCCGACGATGAGCTAGTCGAGGTCTTCGTGAATGAAAAATATCCCGATCAAAAAATAATGATCGGATCCCAAATGACAGAGATAGAAAGAGAGGAGCTGATCTAGCTTTTAAAAGAGAACATGGACGCCTTTGCCTATGAGGTAACAGATATGAGAGGTGTGGAGCCTGAGGTCACGATACACTATCTTAGCATCGATCCCAACTTCAAACTAATCCAACAAAAAACACGTCAGTTCTCTGAAGAGAAAGAGGTCGCCATCAAGGGCGAGGTTGGAAAACTTTTGGCGGCGGGCATAATCAGGGAGATAGAATATCCCACCTGGTTGGCCAACATTGTAATTGTTATGAAACATAATAGAAAGTGACATTTGTGCATTGACTTCACCAATCTGAATAAAGCTTGTCCGAAAGATCCCTATGCGCTGCCAAGAATTCACAAAATGGCGATTACCGGTTTCGAAATGCTGAGCTTTCTGGATGCTTATTCAGGGTATCACCAGGTCAAGATGGCAGAGTATGACAAGGAAATAACTGCTTTTAGGTCTCTATTATTATGAAATGATGCCTTTTGGTCTGAAGAACGCCGGCTCGATATATCAGAGGATGGTGAATAGAGTTTTCAGCTCACAAATAAGTAAAAATATGGAAGCATACATCGATGACATGTTCATCAATCAAGTCGACAAAATCTCCGGGCAAATATGAAGGAAACTCTCGTGAACGTAAAAAGGCACTCAATGAAGCTTAACCCTGCCAAATGCACTTTTGGGGTCCAGGCAGGCAAATTTTTGTGGTTCATGGTAATTCAATGGGGGATCGAGGCAAATCCTGAAAAGCTAGAGGCGTTGATAAATATGAGCGAGCCGGCCATCAATCAAGGAAGTGCCGAGGCTAAACGGAATGATAATTTCTCTGGAAAGATTGATCTCCAAATCTCTTGGAAAAAGCCTACCTTTATTCAAAATTCTTAAAGGGAACAAAACCTTAATGTGGACCGGGGAGTGATCGCAAGCTTTCAAAGAGATCAAGGCCTACTTATCAATCCCGTCATTCCTGGTCAGTCCCATGATCGAGGACATTTTATTTCTGTATTTAGCGGCCTCAGATCGGGCTGTCGCCGCTGCTCTTGTCAAGGAGGACGGTACCCTTCAAAAACTCGTCTACTATGTTTCCAAGGTTCTCAGTCCTATTGAGAGTCGTTATTTTAATATTCAAAAGTTGGCCTACTGTGTTGTTATTGCTGCCCAGAAATTAAGGGCTTACTTTTCATCACACACTATTACTGTGTTATCTAATCCTTCATTGTGCCAAGTCCTCCACAAGCTGGACTTATCTAGTCGGTTACTCCATTCGGCCATCGAGCTCACTGAATTTCATATCTGGTATGAACCTCGGAAAGCTATCAGAGCCCTGGTCTTACCTGATTTCATCGCAAAGACAAGTTTCAATGAAGAAAATCCGGAGGAATAGCCTAACTCAAATATTGTCGACGATCCGATATCCCTGACGGTGGTCACGACTCAAAGGCCGAGTCATTGTTAGTAGCTCTATGTTTATGGGGCCGTAAACCTCAACGGTTGTGGGGCTAGAATCATGCTATTGGAACCAGGTACCTCGGAAGAAATTGAAAAGGCCTTAAGATTTGATTTCCAGGTACCTCGGAAGAAATTGAAAAGGCCTTAAGATTTGATTTCACTGCTTCGAACAATCAAGCGGAGTATGAAGCGGTCTTAGCAGGGCTTGAGCTCGCCAAAGCTATAAAAGTTGAAAATGTCGAAGTATTTTGTGACTCGCGGTTGGTAGTCGTCCAAGTGACAGGATCATACGGAATTCAGTGCAAAATCTTACAAAAATACATTCACCTAGTCAAAAAGCTTGAGGGATACTTCAATTATTGCAAATTCACCAACATCCCTCGAGAGGACAATCAACAAGAATATTATTTCTCAAGATTAAATAGTAAAGACGAAATGAGAAATCTGGCCATCATGGTGGAACACCTATCAGGGCTCGCCATCAACCGAGTCGAAATCAGGGATTTTCGACCTACCAACCCATGTTGGGTCGACGAGTTAAAGGCATTTATTGAATCAGGGCCGCATCTGGACGATCCGAATAGGCCAAGGCCCTGAACATATGGGCTGCCAGGTACACCATCTTGGAAAATGTTTTATATATAAAATCATTCTCTAAGCCTTTGTCACGTTGTGTGTGTTAGGAAAATTTTATTATGTTTTGATGATGGCCGTACTAGCTGTTATAACAAGCCTGAAATAAGTTATAATTTTCTGTATAAGACTTTACATAGAGTCTTGCATGTTGTATAAGTTGAGTCAGACAAGTATTGTACTAGTTGGTAGGATGGCGAAGTAAAACAGTTTTTCGGTAGAGTGAAGCCAGCCAAGCACCAGCATAGAAGCATGAAGACATTATGGTCTGACTTATAACCAAGGAAGTCTGTGATGACCTTGGATAAGTCTAAGTTATATTTCAAATGATGAATTACATTGTCAAAAATGGTGTACACAGATCTCTCCCAAAATTAATGATCAGTGAAGTACAAGAAGTAACTGAAAGATCAAAGAGAATAAAAAAGCAGTAAACCGGCAAAGTAAACTGACTATAGGCTGAGTAAAAACAAAGAGTGAAGGAAAACATAAACAAAAAAGTCAGAAGGATCACTTAACCATTCAAGGAATGTCCAAGTAAACTTTACTCATTCAGATTTCAAAAGATGAAGATCGAGCATTAAATGCACAATCAATTGAGGATCAATCGAGGATAGATTTTCTGATAAACGTTTGAAGAAAAATCGGATCACTAAAATCAAGGAGAATATAATTAAGGGGGAATCAAGAATTATATCAAGGATTATTCTTCCCATTAAATAGCCAATGGACGGAAATTCAAATCAATGATTATCACGGCTATAAATTGAAGGCATTGACAGACAAGAAAAACAATGATTGAATCTGATAAGAAACAAGCAAAAGCTGTATCAATTTGAAAAGCCTTCTAACTGTACATAAAAGAGACATCTAGAGATCAACTCAGAAATCAGAGCTCAAATTCCACATCAAGCTCTAAGATTGATCACAAGTCTGTGAATCCAATTCACATCAACTGAGGCAATTGCATCAGAGGAATCTGACAAGGAGTTGCAACCTTTGTGATAGCTGCTAAAAGATTTGTTCTCAAGGAGCAGTGATAGAGACTGAGTCACTGAAGCTTTTGAAGCCGTAGAGTGATAGTCTTGCAGATGATGAAGCTTGTGTAGCCAAGGACAATCATACTATTGTATCTGTGAAAACAATAGTGAATTCCTCCAATCATCATAGGAGAAGAGTGGATTAAGGGATTACACCACACTGAACCACTATAAACCTTTGTGTCTATTTACTTTCAGCAATTTACTTTACAACACATTGTTTCATTACATACTCTATATCTGTGATTGCATAATCTACATTGAAACAATATTTTAAGAAGGGACTTATCCGCTATCCAAAAGCTTTTAAATACAAGAAAAGTTTCGGAGCAGTGTTCCTAGTATCAAAACATGTTGAGATCTAATTTCTGATAACAAGGAGATCACATACTTTCAAAGTAGTTTTCAAATTTGTGCTTTCTATACATATCTCTTATTTGTACTTATGGATTCCTCAAATTTCATGTCAAAGGTACCTGTATTCAATGTTAATATTTTTGATGAATATAAATTAAGGATGTTGACTCATCTTGCAGCAACGCATGAGGAGATGCTGGATGTAATCAATGATGGACCAATCAAGATCACAACTGTGATAACCACAGGTGCAAATCAAGGAAGAGAAATAGATAAACTCAAGAGTGATTGGACCAAAGATGACAGGAGAAGAGCAAATCTAGATTTTTTTGCAAAAGACATGATTTTGAAGAATTTGGACAGTAACATGTTCATGAGGATCAAAGATTGCAAAACAGCAAAGGAGATGTGGGACAAATTAGCATTGATCAATGACGTATCAGAAGCAGTCAAATAAAACAAATTATCTGTTGCAAAACAGAAATTTGAGAACTTCAAAACGAAGACTAGTGAATCCATTAATCAGATGGATAATAGATTCTCAAGCATCATCAGTGAATTGCAGTAGCTTGGACATACATATCCACTGAAGGAAGTCTGTCTAAAAATCTCAAGAGGATTACCTGAGAGATGGAAGATCATCACATCAGTAGTCAGAGGGACAACAAATCATGCAAACACTGAAACCTTGACTATGATGTCTGAATTAAAGGCTCATGAATTTGAGTTGAACGGTGAAGACAGTACACCGGCAGAGACACACAAGGCCAATGCACTGGTAGCATCACAGCAAACCAAAACAGTTGATGCAAACGGACAAGAGACACATGAGCTGAAGGAACATGTAGCTTTACTGGTTAAACATTTTGACAGGTTTAGCAAGAAGAAGCAATTCAAAGGATGTTCTTCATCAAACAAGAAGTCAAGCTCAACAAAGACATGAAGAAAAGGGATGATGAATACAGATGCTTCAAGTGTAAGAAGAAAGGTCATTTCAAGGCTGATTGCCCTGAAGAAAAAGACAAAGATGAGGATAAGAAGATGTACAAGACAACTGATAAGAGAAAGAGTAAGAAGGCACTTAAAACTGAAACTTGTAGTGAAAGGAATGAAGAATCATCTGAAAATGATTCTGATGAGGATGAAGCTGACAGCTCAGGCAATGAAATGTCTTACTTATGCCTTATGGCTAAAGAATCAAATAAAACAGAGGTAACTTCTAGTTCATATTCATCATCAAGGGCATCCACATCTAACACTGCAAAATCCTCTATACTCCCATTAGATTCTGCAAACATAATCCAAAATCTTATGAGTACATATGAAAAAATTGAGATGACTCATGAAATTCTGGAACAGGAGTGTGAGAATCTGAGAGAGGAAAATAGAAGGCTAAAAGAAGAATTGGATGAACTAAAAGCTGAAGAAACAAGAAAGGAAGTAAACTCACTTGATCAACAAACAGCAGATGTACATACATCTGGTGTTGAAAGACCAGCTGAGAAAACCTCCCTACCATTAAGATCTCCACTGCACCACTAAGTTCACCAGCTTACAAACCCCGAAAAAGGTTTGGATCCAGATCTTTTCTTGGCTACCACAGTTAGGATGAAAATAGAAACAATGGACAACACAATTCTGAATCCAGGACCAAGACTGGACCAAAATTCAGGAAATGACAGACCATTGTTTCAATCACTCATCCTGCACTGATGATGTCAAAACCTAAAGTAGTAAAACAGCAAAGTAAATCATCAATCCTGCAAAATAAAGGCAAAGGAGTTCAGAAAGGTAAGGGAAGACTTTACCCTTCTGAGGATGATTGGAATATTACACCCCCAAAATATAAGAAGAAACCATTTCATAACATGCATCGTGTGTTTAAGAAAAGCCAACCAAGTCATATTCCTGGACATAAGAAGCAAGATGGAAATAATTTTCTTTCTACATATTGGAGGGCGAAAAAGGATGCAAATGCACCAAAAAGTAGAGAAAAGTTTCATAATACCTCTAGGAGAAACACTAGAAGTTATTATGCCATGCCTTATACATATGAAGTTGATGACTTTAATTATCCAAAAAGAAGATCCTTTGGATACACACTAGGAGTAGGAGGCATGACTGCTAACAGGTATGGACCCAAACAGTGTTGGGTACCTAAGAAAAATTAATTTGTTTTGTAGCATGTATGGCACATAGACAGTGGATGTTCAAGACACATGACATGGAACAAGGGATGGCTCACTAACTTTAAAGGTTTTGATGGACCCAAAGTTACTTTTGGAGGCAAAGAAAACCCTGGTAAAATTAAGGGGGAAGGCTGAATGCTCAAAAACAGCTTGAAGAATCAAAATGTGGCTTATGCTAAATGACTGAATTTCAATCTACTAAGTATCAGTCAATTTTATGACAAAGGCTACAATGTGCACTTCAACAAGGAAGAATGCAAAGTGATTCACAACGAAACCAATAGAGTTGTACTTGCAGGAAGAAGAAAAGATAACATGTATGTTGTAGATCGGAAGACAGCAAGTAAACAATCAACCAGCTGGATTTGGCATGGGAGATTGAATCATCTCAACTTCAAAACCATCAACAAACTGTCAAAGAACAAGTTAGTTGAAGGCTTACCAGAGATCACATTCAAGAAAGAAAATCTATATGATGCATGTCAAAAAGGGAAGCAAATCAAAAGCTCCTTCAAGTCAAAGCCCTATCAATCAACAACAAGAATTTTACATCTGTTACATTTGGATCTTTTTGGATCAGTCACACTAGTCAGTGTAAGTGGAAAGAAATATACTCTAGTAGTGGTGGATGACTTTTCCAAATTCACCTAGACCATATTCATGAACAATAAAAGAGAGACACTTAAAAAGTTGCCAGATTTGCTAAGAAGAATTCAAAATGAGAAGGAACTAAAGATCATAAAGATCAGATCAGGTAGAGGCACAAAGTTTCTAAATGAAATTATCAGAACCTACTATGAAGAAAATAGAGTACTGCATCAACTATCAGCAGTAGGGACTCCACAATAGAATGGTGTAGCAGAAAGAAGAAATAGGACACTCAAAGAAGCAGTCAGAACAATTATTGCAGAAGCATGCTTGCCAAAGAAATTTTGTGCTGAAGCAGCAAATACAGCATGCTATACTCAAAACAGATCAATCATCAACAAACATCATGGAAAAACTCCATATGAAATATGGTGTTGGACTTATTTTGAGTTTTAGTGATGAATGCTAGACTAGCTATTATAGAACAATTATTAGAGTTTGATCTTATATAGGTTTGATCAAACAAGCACTGTAAAAGGTCAGCTGACTTTCATCAGCAGACCTGTCGAGATCGGTAGGGTACCTGAGTCAGTAGACTAGTTTTGGAACCTGCTGAAGACTGAAGGCTGAGGGCTCAAACTCAATTATTGAAGGCTAAGGGATCAAACTTTGTATTTAAAGTCAAAGATATGAAATCAGAATTTAGGGATGTCTGTGATTGCATATACCTTGTGTACAAGGTCTAAGTTCCATAAGTTAAATGGTGATTGGAACTTGGTTATATTCAAAATGGTGTAATCTAACTTCATAATGAAAATTTAGATATAAGAGAAGTCAGTTGCAGTGTTTTATAAACACAACAACCTTGAATCAGCTAATTGATATGTATTTCAGCACACTTACAGACACAGGAACAGGCGGAACATATTTTTCAATTTAATCAAAGGTTACATTGGAAGTTTACAAAGAAAATGAAAAATTAGAACTCTTGGATTTATCAACAAATCAATGGCCAAGATTAAAGGGACGTTGGAAAGAAACAGAGGTTTATCCAATGGATACAAGTCAAAGGGTGGACAATCTGAAATCTGACAAAAAGTAAACTGACAGTGTCAGTACTATGTACAGGGACAGAAAGCAAGTCAAGTTGGGACAAATCTGAAATGGCTATGTTTGAATTTCAAATATAAGTCACAAGGATTCTCACCTATAAATAGAAGACCCCTGTAACATAAACATAGATGATTTTTTAGAGAAAAACAAAAAATATTCTTGAGCTTTAGATTCTTATCAAGAATTCACCCTGCTGACCCTACTGAACTTAAAGCTACTGACCCAGTAAACTTCTTCAAGTGTAATCTGTTATCAAGCTACATCAGGTTTACACACTTGAAAAATCCAAGCTGCTGATCATATCATCCTGATCAAGCTGCTGAACGCTGAATCACTTACTTGATTCAAACTTTCTTTTATAAGAAACCTGCTGACGACAGTGAAGCATCTTTGGGTGTCAAGGACTGTTGTTTGTGGTGGAGTTGGTGAAGAGGCAATCCTACCCTTCAAGGACCAATGGAAGACTTTGGAGCAAAGAATCCTACCCGTTCCAAGTGTTCAGTTTGTGAAGCCATAGTTATTGGTGAAGGACAAACAACTTAGGGATTTTTGTAACTGCTACCTCAAGGATCTCTAGTGAATTACCTCCAACATCACTGGAGATGAGTGGACTGACAAGATTACACCACCTGGAACGACTATAAAAATTGCCTACATACTTTCTGCATTTATATTCAGCATCTAGTACATTTAGCACATCAATCTACTGAACTAGCAACTAAATCACACACATACACTACTGAGTATCTAATACTTGGTATCATATTTTAACAACAAGTAATAAGGCTTCATTTAAATATATTCCGCTGCAACAAATTCAGTAAAGTCAATAGTCAGTAGACTACGAGTGTCAGTACTTAGCAATCAGCAGGCTGCTGAAGTTGCTGAGTTTGTTAACTCCAAAAGTTTTAAGTATTAAGTTTATTCACCCCCCCTCTAAACTTAACCAAAGCCTTTTCAAGGGACCAACAATTGGTATCGGAGCAGTGTTTCTATTCTGAAGTAATCCTACTTGTTGTGCTTGTGAAAATACATTGAAAACTTTTTAAAATTTCTGATTTTCAAGCTTTGCATCATGGATAACAATCAGTATGCTAGAATAATGTTGATGTGTTCTTTAGATCGTTTTGATGAGTATGAACATCGTATGCAGGCTTTTCTAGCTGCAACACATGATGAGATGATGGTTGTGCTGACTGATTGATCACTAGAAATCACAAAAGGTATAACAGTGGATAATCAAACTCAGTAAATTACAAAGTCAAAAAGAGAATGGAATGCTGAAGATAGAAAAAGAGCAAACCTCAACAATATTGCTATTGATATCATATACAGAACCTTAGATAGCAATATGTACATGAAAGTGAAAGATTGCAAGACTGAAAAAGAACTTTGGGATAAGTTGCAATTAATCTGTGAAGGCACTGATGCAATCAAGAAGAACAAGATCAGTGTGGCAAAGATGATGTTCCAGGAGTTCAAAATGAAACCAAATGAAACTATTGAACAAATGGAGTCAAGATTCAATGCAATCATGGATGAACTCACCCTACTGAGTGTAAAGTATTCAAATGAAGAAATCAATTCAAAAATTCTAGAAGCTTTACCTGCAAAAGAAGTTTGGGAGGTGAAGGTGACTACCATAGAAGAAATGAGAAGTCTACATGAGGAGGACACCTTCAAATTGTTTTCAGATCTCAAGGCCTATGAATTCAATAAGAAACTTGTACCTGAGACGGAAAAAGAAGAACCAAAGACCACTGCATTGGCTGCTACACATCAAGAAGAAACATCAGGAGCTCAAGATGATCTACTGGATGAGATGCAAGAGCTAATTGCCCTACTGAGCAAGAAAATCAAAATGATGAAAACTGGAAGGGGTTCTCCAAGGAATTTCACAAAGAAGTTTAGTGAAAAGATGAAGGAAGAATCGAAGAAAGACAATGATTACTTGTGCTATCAATGCAAGAAACCAGGACACTTCAAACCTGACTGTCCTGAACTAAAACAGAAGAAAGAACTTGATTATCTTTGCTTCAATTGCAAGAATCCTGGACATTTCAGACCTGATTGTCCAGACCTACTGAAGAGCAAAAGTCAACAAAGAAGATCTGGCAAGAAAGCTATGGTTGCTGAAATGAATCAGGATATGAAGTAGAATCAGAAAAAGGAAATGAATCTGATGATACTGCACTTGTTGCTTATATGGATGATTATGCTTTAATGGCAAATATGGATAAAACAGAGGAGGTATACAATTATGTATCTATAAACACTCCTGCTGAAAGTGATTATGAATCAACTTGTGGTTCAAATCCTAAAAATTCTAACAATGAAGAAACTTTGGATGCTATCCTTAATCAACTGGGGATAATACAATATGGTAATGAGATTGTGAAGGCTAAAAAAGAAGCTCTTCAAACAGAAGTTGAAAGGTTAAAAGCTGAATTAAGAATTTTCAAGGGTAAGGAAAAGAAATTTGGACAGGATCAACACAAGTCTGCTGAACATTCAATAGCGGTTGAATCTGCTGAACAATCTTGTTCCTACACTGCATTCAAATCTGGAAAACCTTATGGTGATAGAACAGGCCTTGGATTTGGAACTCAACAATCTAATAAGAATGGATCCAGCAAGGTTACTGAACCTAGTACCAGAATTGGTCCTAAGTTTGTGCCTGCACAAGATCCAACTACCAAAAGAGTTGCTTAGGTAGTGAAGCCTACAGAGAAAACTTCAAGGAAGCAAAATCGAAAGTCAAAAAGGTCAACAGCACCTAACAAAAGGAATAAATCCAAAAGTAGGACTGATGTACCTTCTAGACCTGCTACCAAGTCTGCTGGACCACAAAAAGGTAAAAATCAGAAATATTCCAAGGATAAGAATCCTAAACCTAAAAATGTCAATCATCCAAGGGATACTTATCTCAGGGAGGAAAGGTAGATTGTTCCCTACTGATGATGATTGGAATATTCCTGTTTCTATTGCTAGAAACAACAAATATAACCATACTGCTAGGGTAAAACCTCTGCAATGGAATCAGCAGATGACTCAGCAGAGGACTTATATAAGACCTCAGCAGACTCCATACTACAAGGCTGTTCCTAACAGACAGCAAACTAATGGTTATGCTAGTGCTTCTAACAAAAGAAATCACTCCAAACAGCATTACATACCAAAAGGCCAGAAAGCATATGTGAGTCCTACACAACCAAATAATAGACCTTGTGGATGTGTAGAGTACATGTATGAACAAAAGTATGATACCTTTCAAAGAAGACCTTATGGAAACTTGCCAAGGGTCATGCTTACCACTGACCATCGTGGACCCAAACAGTTTTGGGTACCTAAAATACATTAACTTTGTTTTGTTGGGTGTTTGGTACTTTGACAGTGGATGTTCCAGACATATGACAAAGAATAAGCACTGTCTGACAAACTATGTGGCAAAGGATGGTTCAAGAGTGAATTTTGGCAAAAAAAATACACCATGATATAAAAGAGGATATGGCACACTTGTGAGAAATGGATTAACAAATAGGAATGTGGCATTTGTGGAAGGACTGGACTACAACCTACTGAGCACTGGATAGTTTTGTGACATGGGTTACAAGGTCACTTTTGACAAAGGCACCTGTATTGTCATTAGTGAAAGAGGTGATGAAGTTGTGTTGGCTGGAAGAAGACAACGAAACATGTATGTTGTGGATTGGTCTACTGCTGTTCCAGAAACTTGCCTGATTGTGCATACCAGGTCAGAACTCAATTGGTTATGGCATAAGAAGTTGAATCATCTAAACTTTGATGACATCATTCAGTTGGTGAAGAAGAAACTAGTGATTGGTTTAACTGAGATCACATTCAAGAAGGATGTTGTATGTGATGCCTACCAGCAAGGTAAACAGACAAAATCAAGCTTCAAATCAAAGACTAAGCAGTCAACAAAAAGAGTTTTGGAGCTGATGCACATAGATCTATTTGGACCAGTAACTCCTACAAGTGTAACAGGAAAGAAGTACACTCTAGTAGTTGTGGATGACTATTCAAGATACACTTGGGTAGTATTAATGAACAAGAAAAGTGAAACAATTCAAAAGATGCCTGAACTTTTGAAGAGATTGCTAAATGAGAAAATTTTGACAGTAGTGAAGATCAGATCAGACAAGGGTACTGAATTTCTCAATAAAGTTATAAGAGAATACTGTTAGCAGAATGGTGTGCTACTTTAATTAGCTGCTGCTGGTACACCTCAGCAAAATGGGGTTGCTGAAAGAAGAAACAAAACTTTAAAAGAAGCTGGAAGAATTATGATTTGTGAGGCATTATTACCTGAAAGATATTGGGCTGAAGCATTCAATACATCATGGTATACATAAAACAGGACCTCAGTGAACAAAAAGCTGCTGAAGACACCTTATGAGGTTTGGAATGGAAGGAAACCTAATATATCTTATTTCCATCCATTTGGAAGCAAATGTTTTATTTTAAATCATAATGAACAATTGAAGACATTCCAACCAAAATCAGTTGAAGGAATCTTCTTGGGATATTCTTCTGTCTACAAGGCATTCAGGGTACTGAACAAAAGGACACTGAAACATGAAGAAACAATACATGCTGTATTTGATGAACCTAAATTCATTGGAATTAAAGATGAAGCTTCAGAACCTGCTGAGAATCAACAAGTCACTAATCCAGAATGTGTTGATGTTTTGGAAAGGATAAATGACTTAAAGGTTTCGACTCGGCCCCTGCTGAACACCCTGCTGGTAACACAACTGATGCAACAACTGAGGCAGTTCAAGGATCTGTTGAACCCCTTGCTGAAGCAACAACAGACCCTACTGAAGATAATGTTCCTGAGAATCAATCTAACCAAAATCCAGAATGGTTAAGAGATCACCCTGCTGAACAAGTTATTGGCAATATACAGCAAGGTGTAAGGACTATAAGACAATTAGAAGCAATGTTCACTTGTTTTCTATCTCAAATGGAACCTAAAGTTGTTGAAGAAGCAATATCAGATCCAGATTGGATAATTGCTATGCAAGAAGAACTGAATGAATTTGAAAGAAATCATGTTTAGACACAAGTGGAAAGGCCTAATCATGCAAATATAATTGGAACCAAATGGGTATACAAAAACAAATTGGATGAATCTGGACCCATTGTAAGAAATAAGGCCAGACTAGCAGCAAAAGGCTATTCTCAATCAGAAGGAATAGATTTTGATGAGACATATGCCATGTTGCAAGATTGGAAGCTATAAGATTATTCTTGGCATATGCTGCTTACAAAAACTTCATAGTATATCAGATGTATGTCAAGAGTGCATTATTGAATGGCATTCTAGAAGAGGAGGTCTATGTTAAGCAACCTCTTGGTTTTGAAGTAAAAGATCAAGAAGATAAAGTGTACAGACTCAACAAAGCACTTTATGGTTTGAAACAAGCACCAAGAGCATGGTATGAGACCCTATCTCAATTCTTGGTGGACAATGGTTTTACCAAAAGCACCATTGACAAGACTCTTTTCAGAATCAATGAAGGAGACAACACCCTACTGGTACAGATTTATGTTGATGACATAATTTTTGGTTTTGAAAATGAATTACTATTTAAGAAATTTGCTAATCTGATGAAAAGTAAATTCCAAATGAGTATGATTTGAGAAATGAACTACTTTTTGGGTTTGAAAGTCAAACAAATGAAAGATGGAATCTTTATTCATCAAACCAAGTATACCAAGGAGTTGCTGAAGAAATTTGGTATGGAAAATAGCACCAAGGTATCAACTCCTATGAGTACAAACATTAGATTGAATGAAGGAAAAGAAGGTAAAGATGTTGATCAGACCATATACAGAAGGATGATAGGCAGTCTGCTGTACCTTACTGCCAGCAGACCTGATATATCCTTTGTTGTAGGTGTTTGTGCAAGATTTGAATCAAAACCTAAGGAAAGTCATTTAGCTGCAGTCAAAAGAGTTCTTAAGTATCTAAAAGAGACTTTGGATGTAGGAATATGGTATTCAAAAGATGAAAGCTTCAAGGTTATATCCTACTCAGATTCTGATTATGCTGGATGCAAGATTGATAGAAAAAGCACCACAGGAACCTGTCAATTGATGGGAAATAGACTGGTTTCCTGGTTTAGCAAGAAACATAATTCAATATCGACTTCCACTGCTGAAGCTGAATATATTGCTGCTGGAAGTTGCTGTGCACAAATATTGTTGTTAAGACAACAATTAAGGGATTATGGAATTGATGAAAGAGAAATTCCTATAATGTGTGACAACACAAGTGCAATTGCAATCACAGAAAATCCTGTTTTGCACTCATAGAAAATCCTGTTTTGCACTCAATAACCAATCATTTTATAAGAGATCATGTTGAAAAGAAAGAGGTGGTGGTTCTTTACATCCCTACTGAAGATCAACTTGCTGATATTTTCACAAAACCATTGGATAGTGAAAGATTTGCTAATTTAAGGACATAACTTTGAATTATAAAATTTGACTGATACACCTATGATCAGCAATGTACTGGAATTCACCAAGGGGATTAGTCTTTGCTATGTTGGGTGAGCTCACTTAGCAAATTAGTCATTGGTATCAACAATTCCATGTACCTATTTATGTTTGGACAATTGAGCAAATGAAGTTGCCAAGGGGATTGGTCTTTGTCCTATTGGGTGAGCTCACTTGACAGATCAGTCATTGTTATTAAACTTCATCTTGTATTATCAGTTGGACAAAACAAGAAGAATTGAAGATCAGCAGAGTAACATTGTCAGCAGGTTGCTGAGACATTATGTCAGTAGGCTACTGAGCCAAGTCTACGGTCGCAAAGTCTGCTAAGGCATAGGTTACAGTCAAACTAGAACAATAGTCAAAAAGCAAAAGACCGGGATATTTATTCTATCTTTATAACCACAGTTACACGATCTGACGGTACAAATCTTTATGGAAAAGTTATAGGCCACGTGTCAAGATCTCATTTATTCAAATTTAATCATGGTTAATACTACAGTGCATTATCTGACAGTTTCTACTCACTACTCTCTGCTATATATATAGATATAGACACAGAGTTCCTACTTACAAAACTCAGATTGATTTTCTCTGCAAATATACCATGTGAACACAGATTTGAAAGCTATCTTCTTCATCTTATTCTTCAATAATGGCAGATAAGGATGATGTTCCCATCGGAACAAGCCAAAGTGTCAGAGGCTTTGTTGTTGATGCTAACAAAACTGAGTTGGCTATCAATATTGGTAGAAGAATTAGAAGATATGAAGGATTGGATGATGTGCTCAATATAAGACTGGAAAGAATATCTTACACAAATGTTGTTAGCTTCTAGAGAAACATTGTGATAAGAGATAATAGAGAGGCATTTAGTACAACAGTGAATGGCCATGAGATTGAAGTTTCCTCAAACCTGCTGAGGGAAGCTTTTGGTTTTGCACCTGTACACGATGCTCCAATTAATCCTGAGGAAATGGGACTGTCAAAATTGGATTTTGTTGACAGAATAAAGACCAATGATGCTGTTAAATCAACACTGAGCATCAATGTGAAGCATGTAGGAATGGAGTACAACCTGCTGAGTGAGATAATATCAAAGAATATCTTGGGACTCAGTGGAAGACTTGATACATTATCAGGACCCAAGATTGAACTATTAATCATCATCTGCAAAAGCATGAAGTTTGATTGGGATGGATTCTTTGTCCATTATATGAAGAAAGTAATAACTGAGGAAAGAGAAGGGATAAGGAAATCCAAGGCTTTACCTTTGGGTTTGATGGTTCAGGCCCTGCTGAATCATTTAGGGATTGCTGATGTTGCACCTGAGAAAATAAACAAATCCAGATATAAGAAAGAGATTGGCTATCTCATCCCTGGCTTGGATGATGATGAAGATGTGGATGCTGAAGCAACTGAAAGTGATAATGATGGAGATGATAATGCTGGTGGTGGGCAGGTCAAGCAAGTTGTTAAATCTGCTGCACCCAAGAAAGTTGCTGAGAAGAGGAAGGCTGCTGACACCAGAAAAATCACAGAGATGTTACAGCCTAAGAAAACACGGAAACAGACAGTAGGGACTGCTGAGTCTACTGAGGGTCCAGTTGAAGTTGAAGTTACTGACCCTGCTAAAATTACAAGGAAGAGGAAAGCTGCTGAAGTTGAATCAGAGCAACTTTCCAAGATAATGAAGGAAATTGCTAAGAAAAAGAAGCATGGAAAAGGCAAGGAACTGAGGGTCCTTGAAGAACAAAGGGAAGAGGAAGAACAAGAGGCTATTGAAGCTGAACCCTTAAAAATTGTTAAGCCTACTGAAACTGGAGAGGTTGTTGTTGAGCAACCTGTTGAGCCTATTGAAGTACCACAATAGACTATTGAGTCTGAACCTGCTGTGGATATTGATACAACAGTGAAAGACCCTGCAATTTCTGCAATAGTTCAGGGGGAAGAGCAACCTGTTGCTAACCCTACTATGAGAATGTAAGTCACGGGGAACCAAGTGTGGAGCAGATGGAGGTGGTAGGTACAAATGTACAACCAGAAGAACCTACTGACCTAGAAGCATCTGTTGAGGAAAATCTGAATCTACTTGTTGAGACCTTTGGAGATCAGCAAAGTGGACAGACAACTCCCAGAAAGCCATCCATGCCCTTTGAAAGAAAAGAAAAGAAAAAGAAGGAAGGGTATGTTGATCCTACACTCCTGCTGGTTGCTGATTATTTCCAATGGATGTTTGGATTTTACAAGAGACAAAAAGCAGCTGCTGAGCCTATGACAGACTTTGAGGAGTGGGCTTTTGAAAATTTAGGAGTAGATAGTTTTCTTGACTTGGTTGATACCTCCCTATTGGAAATGAGATTACTGGAAATTATTGAAAAAGAGAAGGAAGAAGGATGTATTATGTTCAAGACTCGTAGGGATGGACCAAATAGTGATGATTCATCATCATCTGATTCTGATGATGGTCATCCCTCACATCAAGGAGAAGCCAATGGAACTGCTATGATAAATGAACCAAGTGTAGAACAATCCACTGATGATGGCAAGTCTACTGAGGGCCAGCAGACTAGTCAAATGGATGAGGATCTGGAAGATCTCACCATAGATGATTTGGAGGCCTTAATCAACGATGGGATAAACCTTGAAGGTAACAGGATGGTTGGCACATCTGATGCATTCAAGGTTGTGGAGGCTGATATGAATCCTGAGGATCAGCAGACTGAAGATTTGGATGAAGAAAGAGTTATTGAATATAGTGAGCCTGATGTTCGTTCTGAAGATTCAGATCAATATCAAGAATGGATTGATACTCAGGGCACTATCTCTAAATATGCTGTGGATCTACAGAAGATTGCTGATGCTGGAGGAATTCTGGAGGAAAACATGGCAACTTTTCCTTTTATTTGTGTAGAAGAGAGAGTCCTACTCACTGAGGAACAGATAGTGATTGGACAGAGGTTGGACATGGTGATGGGGTTGGAAGAATCACCATTACATTTTGAGGAGGTTCAGGCTGCTGAGGATGAAACATCACCTAAACAAAGGTCGGAACTGGTGGTATAGGTTGCTGAGGACCAAACAGCACCTGGACAAAGGTTGTAACTTTAAATGGGTTTTGATGGAACCCCTGTAATTGTTGTAGAATAGGCGGCTGTAGTACAACCTACTGGAGGAAAGGTCACTGAAGGGAAGGATAGTCAGCAGACTGATGTTGCTGATTAGGATGAACAACTGTTGGACTATGACTTCAGTGATGAGGAGTTTAAAACAGGGCAATACACTGAAGGATAAGTTCATGAAAGATCAGTTTACATTCATTCACCAGAAACTTGATAAACTTGCTGAGGCACCCAAGCCTACTGTGGCTGAACCTGCTGGAACACTACCCCTACTGGATTGGATCCTAAGCTTACTGAGAGGAGCAATCTACTGGAGTAGACAATGCAAGGAAGGATCACTGTAGTTGACACTAGAACAGAGATAATGGAGGGTCAATTGAACAACTTGGTGATCACACAAGAGAGTGTTCATAGTCTGCTGTCCCATTTTGTTGATGTTGTCAATAAGGGGGAAGAGAGCCAAACAGCAGTAGCAAAAGAGGCTGCTAGGATTTTTGCACAAAAGAGATGGGAGGCTGACACCAATGCATATAGAGAACCTGCACCTGGAAAACTTCCACTTACTGATGATCTTTTCAAAGAATATAAGAAGCTTTACTACAACAAGAGAAGACCTTACCATGACAAGGCCTTCCATGAGGGACTAAATTCCTTTTTGGGGCTTAAGTTTTGGGAAGCAAGAGCGAAAGCCTTAAGATCTTCACACAGAGGTGGAAGAGGTAGTAGAGGTAGAAGGAGTCTACACACTACATCAACTAAAGATTCACTGAATGAGTTCAAAGAGTTATACATGCGTTTAGGCTTCAGAGTACATTAGATCAACCTTACTCTACCTAAGGCATGGAAATGGTTGAAGGAAGTGAATCCCCATATTGATTTTTCCCTTATTGAAATTCAGTGGATGAGAGAAATGGTAAGAGATATAAGGGAATATCAAGTACAGCAAGAGAAGGAAAGGCAGGAAAGGGAAAGAAGGAACTAGATCAGCAAACTTACACTTGCTTTTTATTTTTGCTGAATCTAGATTGTAATATCTTTTGAAGTAACTGATTATAATGAGAAATGACTAAATTTGTTTTGTTTTTGTTTTTACTCTTTTTTCTTTGCTGTAAGGAGGGTATTGGCATCATCACCAAAAATGGGGAAATTGTTGGACTTATTTTGAGTTTTAGTGATGAGTGCCAGACTAGCTGTTATAGAGCAAAGGCAAAAGATGTCTAGATCAAATGTATAGAATTATTAGAGTTTGATCTTGTATAGGTTTGATCAAACAAGCACTGTAAAAGGTCGGTGACTTTCATCGACGGACTGTCTAGATCGAGGGGTACCCGAGTCGGTAGACTAGTTTAGGAACCTACTGAAGACTGAAGGCCGAGGGCTCAAACTCAGTTATTGAAGGCTAAGGGATCAAACTTAGTATTTAAAGTCAAGGATAGGAAATCAGAATTTAGGGAAGTCTGTGATGACCTAAACTGATTGCATATACCTTGTGTACAAGGTCTAAGTTCCATAAGTTAAATGGTGATTGGAACTTGGTTATATTCAAAATGGTGTAATCTAACTTCGTAATGAAAAGTTAGATATAAGAGAAGTCAGCTGCAGTGTTTTATAAACACAGAAACCTTGAATCAGTTGACTGATATGTATTTCTGTAGACTTACATACACAGGAACCTGCTAAACATATATTTCAATTTAATCAAAGGTAACATTGGAAGTTTACAAAGAAAATGACAGATAACAACTCTTGGTTTTATCAACAAATCAATGGCCAAGATTAAATGGACGTTGGAAAGAAACAGAGGTTTATCCAATGGATACAAGTCAAAGGGTGGACAGTCTGAAATATGACAAAAAGTAAATTGACAGTGTCAGTACTATGTACAGGGACAGAAAACAAGTCAAGATGGGACAAATCGGAAACGGCTATGTTTGAATTTCAAATATAAGTCACAAGGATTCTCACCTATAAATAGAAGACCCCTGTTACATAAACAGAGATGATTTTTGAGAGAAAAACAACAAATATTCTTGAGCTTTAGATTATTATCAAGACGTCACCCTGCTGAACCTACTGAACATAAAGCTACTGATCCAGTAAACTTCTTCAAGTGTAATCAGTTATCAAGCTACATCAAGTTTACACACTTGAAGAGTCCAAGCTGCTAATCATATCATCCTGATCAAGCTGCTGAAGGCTGAATCACTTACTTGATTCAAACTTTCTTTTATAAGAAACCTGCTGAAGACAGTGAAGCATCTTTGGGTGTCAAGGACTGTTGTTGTGGTGGAGCTGGTGAAGAGGCAATCCTACCCTTCAAGGACCAGTGGAAGACTTTGGAGCTGCAATCCTACCCATTCCAAGTGTTCAGTTTGTTAAGCCATAGTTATTGGTGAAGGACAAACAACTTAGGGATTTTTGTAACTGCTACCTCAAGGATCTCTAGTGAATTACCTCCAACATCATAGGAGAAGAGTGGACTAATAGGATTACACCACCTGGAAGCACTATAAAAATTGCCTACTTACTTTCTGCATTTAAATTCTGCATCTAGTACATTTAGCACAACTAGCAACTAAATCACACATATACACTACTGAGTATCTAATACTTGGTATCATATTTTAACAACAAGTAATAAGACTTAATTTAGATATATTCCGCTGCAAAAAATTCAGCAAACTCAATAGTCAGCAGACTACTGAGTGTCAGTAGGCTAGCAATCAACAGGATGCTGAAGTTGCTGAGTTTGTTAACTCCAAAAGTTTTAAGTGTTAAGTTTATTCACCCCCCCTCTAAACTTAACCAAAGCCTTTTTAAGGGACCAACATATGGAATGGAAGAAAACCTAACTTCTCACATTTGCATATATTTGGATCTAAATGTTTTGTTTTGAACATGAATCAACTACATACTTTTGATGAAAAAGTTGATGAAGCAATCTTTATGGGATACTCAGACACTAGCAAAGCTTTCAGAGTGCTCAACAAGAGAACCTTGGTGATTGAAGAATCAATTCATGTAGTCTTTCTAGCATTTGCAGCCCACAAAAACTTCAAAATTTATCAAATGGATGTCAATAGTGCATTTCTGAATGGACTTTTGGAAGAAGAAGTATATATGGAACAACCTCCTGTTTTTCAATTAAAATGGAAAGAAGATAAAGTATACAAGCTCAAGAAGGCACTTTATGGACTCAAATAGGCACCTAGAGCCTGGTATGAGACACTATCACAATTCTTGATCTACAATGGATTCAACAAAGGAACTATTGATAAGACTCTCTTTAATCTAGAGGAAGGAACAAGCACCCTGTTAGTCAAAATTAATGTTGATGACATTATCTTTGGATCAGAAGATGAGAAGCTATGTGAGAAATTTTCAAACTTAATGAAAAGAAAATTTTAGATGAGCATGATGGGAGAACTGAATTACTTTCTTGGACTACAAGTAGAGCAAATGAAAGATGGCATCTTTATCAATCAAACCAAGTACACAAAAGACTTGATACACAAGTATGGCATGAACACAAGTGGCACCTCAGATACACCAATGTGTGCAAGAGCTATTCTTGGAAAAGATGGAAGTGGGAAGGATGTTGATCAGAAAATTTATAGAGGAATCATTGGATCCCTACTTTATCTAACTACAAACAGACCTGATATAACATTCACAGTAGGAGTATATGCAAGATTTCAAGCTCAACCAAAAGAATCACCTTTTCTAGCAGCCAAAAGAATAATCAAATATCTGAATAACACCATCAATGTTGGAATTTGGTATCCAAAACATAGAGGATTCAAGTTGATATCATATTCAGACTCTGATTATGCTAGATACAAGATAGATAGAAAAAGCACCTCTGGAACATGCCAAATACTTGGCAGCAGACTAGTATCATGGTTTAGCAAAAAACAAAATTATATATGCACATCAACAGCTGAAGCAGAACATATAGCAGCAGGCAGTTGCTTTGCACAAGTACTATGGATCAGACAATAGCTAATGGATTATGGAATGGAGGAGAAGACAATTCCAATTATATGTGACAACACAAGTGCAATATCTATTACTGAAAATCCAGTATTACATTGAAGAACAAAACATATTGATGAGTGACATCATTTTATCAGAGACCATGTTGAAAAATGAGATGTTATTCTAAGACACAAACCTACTGAAGATCAATTGGCTGTCATCTTCATAAAACCACTCTGTCATGAAAGATTCAGCAAGTTGAGAACCGGGTTGGGAATGATAGAAATTCAGTAAGTACAAAGGAGCATCTAACTGGAGTAATCAGCTAAGTAACTTCACCAGATGACTAAGGCAAGTAAGGCACTGGTACTCAGTGAAGTTAACTGCACTGATTGTTAGGAATAGTTGTATACAGCAGCTTAGTAAAGAAATCACTTCACCGGCCCAGTGACCAACCACGTGACTCTACCGAACTATACACTGATGTAAACATCAAACTAAAGTGTGAACTAAATCAGTTTCATACACGTGGAATATCAAGAAGTTATGGAGGATTATACTATGAAAGATTACACACGTGGAGATCAATTTTTAATCGTGGAGGTAACTATATTATTATTATTTAATTACAATCGCCTCGATTCCCGGGATTTATCATTACTTAGCTCAATCCACTCCCCCACTACATTCAAATACCATGATTTATATACATAAACTCACGCCATTATGCCACAAAATCCTTCCCCATTCAACCACGTTCACACTACCAAAAATCATCCTATTTAAACCTGTTGGTCCCTTGAAAAGGCTTTAGTTAAGTTTAGATGGGGGGGGGTGAATAAACTTAACACTTAAAACTTTGGAGTTAACAAATTCTGCAACTTCGGCGGCCTCGATACTTCGCAGTCCGCGAGACCTCGCATAGCCTGCTGATAGACAGTAGTCTACTGACAGTTCAGTTTGCTAAATTTGTGCAGCGGAATAATATCAAAATTAAGCCTTGTTACTTGTTGTTAAATATGTTACTAAGTATTAGATACTCAGTAGTGTATGTGTGTGATTTCAGTTGCTAGATTCAGCAGGTTGATATGAATAATGACTAAGTGCAGAAAGTAAATGCAGTAAGTAAGTAGAGAGATTTTATAGTGGTTCCAGGTGATGTAATCCTGTCAGTCCACTCTTCTCCTGTGATGTTGGAGGAAATTCACTAGTGATCTTTGAGTTATCTGTTACAAAGAATCCTAGGTTGCTTGTCCTTCACCAATAACTATGGCTTCACAAACTGAAAACTGGGGAACAGTAGGATTGCTGCTCCTGAGTCTTCCATTGGTCCTTGAAGGGTAGGATTGCCTCTTCACCAGCTCCACCACAAACCAACGAGTCTTTCACACCCAACGGATGCTTCACTTGTCTTCGGCGAGATTCTTTATAAGATAAAGAATGAATCAAATAAATGATTCAGTTGCAGCAGCTTGATTAGGATGATGTAATCAGCAGCTTGCAGTCTTCAAGTGTGTATGCTTGATGCAGCTTGAACATAGAATGCACCTGAAGAAGATAACTAGATCAGCAGCCTTAAGCTCAGTAAGTTCAGCAGGGTGTTTTTCAGCTCAGTATTGTTACTTAAAATTTTTCCCAAAATTCATCCTTTTATTTTTTTGAGTTGAAAGTCCTCTATTTATAGGTAAGAGTGCATGTGACTTGAATTTAAAATTCAAATGTGACCGTTCCTTGTATTTGTCCCATCTGCACTGCATTCTGTCACTATTCATAGGACTGACACTGTCAGGATTACTTTTTGACAAGCGGTCGTCCACCCCTTTGACTTGTATCCAATGGATAAAAATAAGGATCATCCCAACGTCTTTTTAATCTCGGCCTTTGATTTGCTTGATAAGTCGAGGGTAGTTGGCTGTTCTTATCCATGTAATCTTCCAATAATCTTGAGTTAATCGAGGTATATATCGAGCGGGTTCATCGATCTGTTTGTAATACCAATCGTCCGTCGAACATCATTATTTTGTCCGTAAAATATAATGCAGCTGATTACTTTTATCTAACTTTTATTTGTGAAGTTAGATTACATCATTTTAAATATAACCAAGTTCCAAACATCATCCAACTTGTGGAACTTAGACCTTCTACACAAGGCATATGTAATCGCTTTAGGTCATCACGGACTTGCCTAAAAATCGATTCCATATCCTTGACTTTAATTACTAAGTTTGATCCCTTAGCCTTCGCCTTCGCATGTTCCGGACCGCCATCGACCTATCTACCCTATCGACCTAGACCGATCTCGATATCAATCGGCGGCCACTTTCTTTACGATGCTTGTTTGATTAAACCTATTTATGAATCAAACTCTAATAAACCTACATATTTTATCTAGACATCTTTTTGCCTTTGCACTAAGTCAGCTAGTATGGCACTCATCATCAAAACTAAGAAATAAGTCCAACAATTTCCCCCTTTTTGGTGATGATGCCACTACCCTCACCTAATCGCAAAGCAAAAAGATAAAAACAAAAACGAAACAAATTCGACAATTCTCATTATAAATAATTGTTCACGATATTACGATCTAGCATCGCAAAGATAAAATAATGATAAGTAGCCGATCTATTGTCTCTTCTCTCTTTCTTGTCCGGCCTTCTCGGCTTGCTCTTGATAGGCTCTAATCTCTTCTATCATGTCCCTCATCCATTCATTTTCAATAAGTGTGAAATCAATATAAGAGTTGACTTGTTTCCACCAATTCCAAGCTTCGGCAGGGACAAGATTGATATCATTCACTCTGAATCCAAATCTCATATAAAGATCCTTGAATTCATTAAGTGAGTCTTTTGCTTTTGTGATAGGCAACACCCTATCACCTCTACCACTTCTTCCACCTCTGCCTCCTCTGTAATTTGACCTTAAGGCTCTGACTCTTGCCTCCCAAAATTTCAAACTCAAGAAAGAGTTAAGGCCTTCATGAAATCCCATATCATGGTAAGGTCTCCTTCTGTTATAAAATTCTTTCTTGTATTGTGACAGAAGATCATCAGTGAGTTGAACTCTGCCAGGTGCAGGTCTCCTAAAAGCATTTGTATCATCAATCCATCTTTTCTGTGCAAAGAGTCTTGCAGCCTCCTTTCCTGCAGCTGATTTGCCCTCTTCCCCCTTAGTGACATCATCAACAAAACGGGAGATGAGGCCATGAATACCCTCCTGTGATACAATCACTCTATGCAATTGGCCTTCCATGGTTCCAGTTCTAGTATCAATGGTAGTGATCCTAGATTGCAATGTCTCCTCCAAATCTGTTGATCCTTTCGGTGAGTTTGGGATCGGGCATAGCGAGTTGTTGTGCGGCAACAGCTCGGCGAGATTTAGGAGCTTCGACAAGCTTGTCAAGTTTCTCATGTATAGAAAGAAGTTGGTCTTTTAGAGACTTGTCTTTGGCTTTATTTCCAACTTTGATACCCACGACATCTAGTATCAAATCATTCATAGCATTTTGAGTAGATGCAAAGTTTGAAGCAACCGTATCGATGAGATTGTCCGTTATCATTTACCATCTTCATCGAGTTCTTCAAATCTCTCGTTCTTGCTCGTCCAATTGAGTTCTTAACTCGTTGCATGTCATTTCTTACGGTTCTTAACTCATTGACAACTTCAATTGGCACTCCACTAGTCATTCTACTATCGGTAGGTCCATCAAGAGGCTCCTCAACTCTATATTGTGCCTCGTTGTCTACCGATGACCATTGCTTTACTCAAATCTCTCCCGGCGGGGGGAGGTCCTTCCTCAACCATTGCACCAAGAATGTCTTCCATGACCGGATCTTGTGCAGGTTCCTCGAAGAACTTCTTCTTGTCCAAAAATTTGAAATTCTTCATCACCGTAGTCATAATCCAAAGCGGTTGTTCTTCTTGATTAACACCGGCGGCCTGCGATTATCCTTCCCTACAAAGGTGGTCTTGGCTCCGTAAGGCTCCACTACGGCGGCCTCGGCAACGGCGGGGTTTCCTCCAAACCCAAAGTTTGTTCCAACCCGTGTCCGGTGTCTTTGTTTGAGACTCGGCAACCGTACCTCTGTACGCTTCCCCGTGGATTAAAGATATTGGTATTATCCACTTGAAAACCTTCTTCATGACCAATCTTGTGCGGGATGATGGCGGTTTTAGTAAGAGTGCCTTCAATGTCAAATCCATCTTGATATACAATGGATTCCTCAGAACTAGCACTTGGTTCACTAAAGTCACTGGCTTTTTCTTGATCCAAATCAAAAATCTGTTCATCTTCAGGTTGTCCAGCAGGCTCTACAACATGAAATGTAGCAGATTCATCAACTAGCCTACCATCACTCAATGTAATTCCCTCATTGATCAATGCTTCTAGATCATCCATGGTGAGATCTTGTAGATCCTCATCCATTTCTTCAGTCTGCTGGCCCTCAGCAGACTTACTAGTACCAGTGGACTGTTGTGCAGGTGGATCATTTATCAATGCAGTCCCACTGGGTTCTCCTGGTCCTGAGGGGAAATCTCCCCTTGAGTCAGATGATGTGGAAGAATCATCATCTCCATCTCTTGGATCTCTCGAACTTAATACCCTCCTCCTTCGTTGCTCATCAAATAGATCCATCGATCTGGATTGCGGCGAGTGGTATCAACCGATCCAACAAGTTCTCCACTCCCAAATTATTAAAAGCCCATTCCTCAAAATCGGTCATAGATTCAAGCGGTGGCTTTTGTTTCTTGTAGAAACCAAACTTCCATTGAAAATAATCGGCAATTTGCTTGATGTTTGGGATCCACGAGATTCTTCGCTTTTCTTCCTCTCTTTCACATGCCTTTCAAAGGGCATGAAAGATCTCCCGGGAGCGACTTCGGTGTCTTGTTGACCTCCAAAGGTCCCAACAAGCGGACTCATGGTCTCTTCTACGGATGTTTGAAAATCGGCAGTTCTTTGTGATTGTGTAGTTGTACCTACTACTTCCATCCGTATCACACTTGATTCCCCCGACTCACATGCTCATCGGCGGGGTTAGCGAGGATCGCTCTTCCCCCGAACTATTGCCAAACTTGCGGGGTCTTCAATCAAGTCTTCAATCACTTCTTCGCCTACCACGAGCGGGTTCGGTAGTTTGCTTGTGGTTCTTCGACGATTGCTCAACAACAACTTTGTGCGTGCTTTCGGTAGATTCACCAATAACATCTTCTACAAAGAAGCTGCTGCAGTACAGACTTGTGATTCTTCAACAGATTGCTCAACAACAACTTGTTCACTTCCAGTAGACTTAATAACCTCATCAGGTGAGGAATCACTGATTACAACTGGTGGAATAATAGTTAAGGGCTCAGCCTCAACAGCCTCTTCTTCTTCTACTGACACCTCTTCTTGGACTTTCTGTTTTTCCAAGATTCTCAATTCTTTTCCTTTGCCATACTTCTTCTTTTTGGCAACCTCCTTCATCCTCTTGGATAGGGGTTCATCATCATCATCATCATCATCATCATGTCCTGTAGATTTTCTCTTTCTACTATCTTCTTTCTGTTGTTTTGTCAGAATTTCAACAACAGTTCTTCCGCGACTACGGCAGGGTCGGTAACCTCCACTTGACCCTCGGCGGACTCGGCGATCTGTCGTTTCCTTTCTTGTTCTCTTTGATTTCAAGATTTCGTAATCTTCCTAACATCGCACTTTTTCTCTTTCCAAAGTTTTCTTTGACGCAAGGGTTTGATGGATATCTTCTTAGTTTGCCGAACCTCGCTCACCACCAAGCATCACCGTCATCTCCATCATCATTATCACCAAGATGCTCTCCAAAAACCTCTTCATCATCATCTAGTCCAGGAATCGCATGATCAATCTCCTTCTTGTATCCGGACCGATTTATGTCAACCGGTTCAAGATCGGGAACCTCCGGATGATTCAAACGGTCCGAACCATCAAACCTAGGGGTAAGGCCTTTGATTTTCTTTTCTTTAATTTGTCCTCCTTGGCTACTTTCTTCATATAATGAATGAAATAACCACCCCAATCAAATTTCATGCTTCGCAAATGATAATCATCGGCTCTATCTTGGGTCCCGATAGAGTATCCATACCGCCAACTAGCCCAAGTATGTTCTTTGCAATGAGCTTGCTCGGATCGTATTCATTACCAATGTTTTTGCAATTGATGCCCGGTACGATTTGATAGTTGCATTTGTCTTGATCTGATCTACAAAAGCCATCTTGTCCAATCCCATAGCTTCGGGATTGACCGAACCATCAACAACTTCTTCAAAACCAAACACTTCTCTCGGCGGACGGGGGAGATTACAAGCTCCTCACCATTCACGGTGGTTTTGAATGCTTCAGTTCCTTCTTCTATAACAATATTCTTCCAGAAATCAATAACATTGGTGTATGATATTGTTTCTAATCTGATGTTGAGTTTGTTCTCCAGGCCTGCAACCCTTCTTATTCTTCGACCTATATTAATGGCCAGCCCGTTCGTTTGCATCAACAACATAGCCTCTTACACTTTGGCTAGATTCGATTTGAACCTCAATCCTTTCCGCCATTGAAATAAGAAAAAGATGAAGAAAGATTGCTCTCAAATCTGTGTTCACACGATGTAGATTTTGCAGAGATAAAGCAGAAATTGCAAGTGGAGAAACTGCTGTATAACAGTCTGATTTTATAGACAGTGGGTAGTTGAAGCTGTCATAGCACGTACATTGAGGTAACCACGATTAAATTTGATTAAATGCTGTCTTGACACGTGGCCCATTACTCCTCCATAACGTTTGTAACCGTTGGATGGTTTGACTGTGGTAATAATGGATAAAATAAATATCCCGCCAATATGCTTTTTGACTTTAATTATTTTGACTGAGTAACGTTCCCTCCAGCAGGGTAATCCTCAGCAGGGTGGGCTCGGCGGTGTCGATAAGTAGACTTCACAGCCCGGCGCCGACAAAAGTACTCTCGAACCTTGTTTTCTTCTTGTTTTGTTCAATTGATAATACAAGATGAGGTTTAATACCAATGACCGATCCGTCAAGTGAGCTCACCCAAAATGACAAAGACCAATCCCCTTGGCAACCTCATTTGCTCAATTGTCCAAACATAAGTACATGGAATTGTTGATACCAATGACTAATCTGCTAAGTGAGCTCACCCAACATAGCAAAGACTAATCCCCTTGGTGAATTCCAAGACACCGCCGAATATCGCTCAATCTTTATGATTCCAAGTTCGAGTCCTTAGTTTAGCAAATCTTTCACCGTCAAGAGGTTTAGTGAAAATATCGCAAGTTGATCTTCGAGTAGGAATGTATAGAACCACCACATCTTTCTTTTCAACATGATCTCTTATAAAATGATGTCTCACATCAATGTGCTTGGTTCTTGAATGCAAAACAGATTTTCTCGTGATTGCAATTGCACTTGTGTTGTCACACATGATTGGAATTTCCTTTCTTCAATTCCATAATCCCTTAATTGTTGTCTTAGCCATAGTACTTGTGCACGGCGCTTCCTTCCAAAGAAGAATGTATTCAAATTCAAAGAAGGGAAGTTGAAATAGAATTCTGTTTCTTGCTACACCGGAGACCGCCTATTTCCCATTAACGACGGGTTCCCGAGGTGCTTTTTCTATCAATCTTGCATCCAAGATAATCGAATCCGAGTAGGATATTACTTTGAAGCTTCCTTCCTTGGAATACCATATCCCTACTCCCAAAGTCTCTTTAAGATACTTGAGAATTCTCTTAACTTGCACCTAAATGACTTTCTTTAGGTTTAGATTGAAATCTTGCACAAACACCTACAAAGAAAGGATATATCGGTCCGCGCGGCGTGAGGTACAAGATCGCCTATCATCCTTCGTATAAGGTCCGATCAACATCTTTGCCTTCTTTATCTTCATCTAATCTCGATGTTTGTACTCATAGGAGTTGAATTCTTAGTGCTATTTTCCATACCAAACTTCTTCAAATTACTCCTTGGTATACTTGGTTTGATGAATGAAGATTCCATCATTCACTTGTTTGACTTGCAATCCCAAAAAGTAATTCATTTCTCCCATCATACTCATTTGGAATTTGCTCTTCATTAGATTTGCAAATTTTTCACAAAGTAAATCATTCTCAGAACCAAATATTATGTCATCCACATAGATTTGTACCAGCAGGGTGCTGTCCCCTTCACTGATTCTGAAAAGAGTCTTGTCAATGGTGCCTTTTGTGAAACCATTGTCTACCAAGAATTGAGATAGAGTCTCATACCATGCTCTTGGTGCTTGTTTCAATCCATAAAGTGCTTTGTTGAGTCTGTACACTTTATCTTCTTGATCTTTAACTTCAAATCCAGGAGGTTGCTGAACATACACTTCCTCCTCTAGGATCCCATTCAAAAATGCACTCTTGACATCCATTTGATATACTTTGAAGTTCTTATATGCAGCATGTGCTAGGAATAATCTGATAGCTTCCAATCTTGCAACAGGTGCATAAGTTTCATCAAAATCTATTCCTTCTGCTTGAGAATAGCCTTTTGCAACTAGTCTGGCCTTATTTCTCACAATGGTACCTGATTCATCAAGTTTATTTCTGTATACCCACTTAGTACCAATGATATTTGCATGACTTAGCCTTTCAACTAGTGTCCAAACTTGATTTCTTTCAAATTCATTTAATTCTTCTTGCATAGCAATTATCCAATCTGGATCTGAAATTGCTTCTTCAACAACTTTAGGTTCCATTTGAGATAGAAAACAGGTAAACATAGCTTCCAGTTGTCTTCTAGTCCTCACACCTTGCCGTACATTGCCAATAACTTGTTCAAAGGTGATTCCTTAACCATTGAGGATTCTCGGTTATTTTGATTTTCGAACATCATCTTCGGTAGGTGTCTGCTTGTAGTTTCTTCTACAGGGGGGTCGGCGATCCTTGAACTGCTTCGGTTGTTGGATCGGTAACATTGTCGCCAGGTGTTCAAAGGGGCAATATCGAAACTTTTAAGTCATTGAATCTTTCCAAAACTTCAACACAATCTGGATCGTGACTTGTTGATTCCTAGCAGTTCATGATCTTCATCTTCAATTCCGGTAAACTTAGGTTCATCAAACACAACATGGATTGTTTCTTCATGTTTTAGTGACCTCTTGTTCAAGTACTCACGAATGCTCTTGACCGAAGAATATCCCAAGAATATGCCTTCATCGATTTAGGTTGGAATGTTTTCAAATGAACTTTGTGATTTAGAATAAAACATTTACTTCCAAATGGATGGAAATAGGATATGTTGGGTATCCTTCCATTCCGGACCTCATAGGGTGTCTTCAAGTAGCTTCTTGTTTACCGATGTTCTGTTTTGTGTATAGCATGCCGTATTTATCGCTTCAAATTTCAATATCTTTCGGTAGCAATGCTTCACAAATCATTGTTCTTCCCGCTTCCTTTAATGTCCTGTTTCTTCTTTTAGCAACCCCATTTTGCTTTGAGGTGTACCAAAGAAGACAGCAAGTTGATGTAGTACACCATTCCGTTCACAATATTCTCTTATAACTTTGTTGAGAAATTCAAAGACCTCGATCCGATCTTATCTTTATGATCGTTAAACTTTTCTCATTTTGTAATCTCTTCAAAAGATTAGGCATGCTTTGGAGTGTCTCACTTTTCATGTTCATAAATATCACCCAGGTGTATCTAGAAAAATCATCCACAACTACTAAGGTGTATTTCTTTCTGTTACACTTGTTGGAGTTATTGGTCCAAAAAGATCCATATGCATAAGCTCCAACACTCTTGTTAGTTGATTGTTTAGTCTTTGACTTGAAACTTGACTTTATCTCGTTTACCTTGCCGACATGCATCACATATAGCATCCTTCTTGAATGTGATCTCGTGTAAACCAATCACTAACTTCTTTTTCACCAACTCGATTAATATCATCAAAATTCAAGTGATTTAACTTCTTGTGCCATAACCAATTGAGTTCGCATTTGGTATGCACAATCGCAAGTGTTTCTGGAACTGCAGTAGACCAATCCACAACATACATGTTCTGTTGCCTTCTACCAGCAAGTACAACTTGATCACCTCTCTCACCAATGACAATACAATTGTTTTTGTCAAAAGTGACCTTGTATCCCATATCACAGAATTGTCCAGTGCTCAGCAAGTTGTAGTCCAGTCCCTCCACATATGCCACATTCTTGATTGTAAGTCCATTTCTGATAAGTGTGCCATATCCTCTTGTATATCCAGGTGTATTTTTGTTGCCAAAATTCACCCTTGGACCATCTTTTGCCACAAAGTTTGTTAGACAGTGCTTATTCTTTGTCATGTGTCTGGAACATCCACTGTCAAAGTACCAGACACCCTACAAAACAAAGTTAGTGCATTTTAGGTACCCAAACCTGTTTGGGTCCATAGTGGTCAGTGGCAAGCATGACCCTTGGTATGTTTCCATAAGGTCTTCTCCTAAATGTGTCATACTTTGGTTCATACTTTGGTTCATACATGTATTCCACACATCCATAGGTTCTAACAGTAGGTTGTGTAGGAACCACATATGTTTTCTGGCCTTTTGGTACATAATGCTGTTTGAAATGATTCTTGTTGTTAGAAACATTTGCATAACCATAGGTGTGCTGTCTGTTAGGAACAGCCCTGTAATATGGAGTCTGCTGATTCCATTGTCTAGGTCTTACCCTAGTAGTATGGTTATACTTACTTGTTTCTAGCATTAGATGCGGGAATATTCCAATCATTATCAAGCGAGGAACATCTACCTTTCCCCCGAGATAAGTATCCCTTGAATGATCAACATTTTTGGATTTAGGATTCTTATCCTTGGAATATTTCTCGTTTCTTTCCCTTCGTGGTCCAAATAGACTTAGTAGCAGTGTCCGCTATCGAGCGAGCTTAGAAGGCACGGCGATCCTATTTTTAGATTTATTCATTTTACTAGGAGCCGTTGACTTCGAGACTTCGATTTTGCTTCCTGAGGCATTCTCATTGGGTTTTACTTGCTTCGGCGGCCTTACTAGGAGATGGATCTAGTGCGGCACTAACTTAGGACCAAATCTGTACTAGGTTCAAGTAACCTTACCGGATCCACTCTTGTTAGATTGCCGAGTTCCAAATCCAAGCCCGCTTCTATCTCCATAAGCCTTTCCCGATTTGTATGCGGTATTGGAACAAGATGGTTCGAAATAGATTCGCAGGTCGCTTGGATGTTCGACGGACTTATGCGTCGATTCTCGTCCAACTTCTTTTCCTTACCATTGAAAACCCTTAATTCAGCTTTCAATCTTCCAACTTCTAACTCAAGAGCCTCTTTTTCAGCCATCACAACCTCATAACCAGATTGTATTATCCTCAGTTGATTAAGGATGGCATCCAAAGTCTCATTGTTGTCAGAATTTCTAGGATTTGAACCACAGGTTGATTCACAATCACTTCCAAATAGAGTGTTTATAGATACGGTGTTGTATACCTCCTCGCTTTCATCCATATTGGCCATCAAAGCATAATCCTCCATATCGGCAACCGGTCTTTGTGTCATCCGATTCATTTCCTTTTTCGATTCCACTTCATATCCCGATTCATCTTCGGCAACCATAGCCTTCTTGCCATGTCTTCTTTGTTGACTCTTGGTCTTCGCAGTAGGTCCGGACAATCGGTCTAAAATGTCCGAGCTTCTTACAATTGAAGCAAAGATAATCGTGTTCCTTGCCTTGTTTCAACTCGGACAATCGGTCCGAAGTGTCCCGGTTTCTTGCAATGAAAGCATAGATAGTCATTATCTTTCTTTGGTTCTTCTTTCCTTCTTTCGGTAGGCCTCTTTGTGAAATTTCTTGTAGGGGCCTTTCCGGTCTTCATCATTCGATTTTCTTGCTCGGTAGGGCAATTTGCTCTTGCATTTCATCTAGCATATCATCCCGTCCTCCCGATGTTTCTTCATGATGTGAAGCAGCCAATGCAGTGGTTTTTGGCTCTTCCTTTTCAGTTTCAGGCACCAGCTTCTTGCTAAATTCATAGGCCTTAAGATCAGAGAACAATTTGAAGGTATCTTCTTCATGCAACTTTCTCATTTCTTCAATTGCAGTCACCTTCATTTTCCAAACATCTCTTGCGGGTAAAGCTTCCAAGATTTTGGTGTTTACTTCCTCTTTTGAATAACTTACACTCAGTAGGGTAATTTCATCCAGTATAGCATTGAATCTTGATTCCATTTGCTCAATGGTTTCATTAGGTAGCATCTTGAACTTTTGAAACCTTTTTCTGGCCACACTGATTTTGTTCTTCTTTATTGCATCAGTGCCTTCACAGATTAAGTGAATCTTATCCCAAAGTTCCTTTGCAGTCTTGCAATCTTTGACCTTCATGTACATATTGCTATCCAAGGTTCTGTAGATGATATCAATAGCAATGTTGTTGAGGTTTGCTCTTTTTCTGTCTTCTGCATTCTGACGATACAGGGTTTCACTCCCTCCACGTGTCATCTATCGGTTGGTCATCACACTATAAATATCGTCAGTATATTCATGTCGATGCCCAGGCTCGAGGCCAAGGCCATCTCATAAACGCCAGGCTACGATGATCGACTATCGACTACCGAGCAAGGTGTAGGACCTTCGATCCGCACCCGGCCTAGCAATGTAGGACGGTGAATCCCGAGTCGATCACCACAGTCGACATCGAGGACGAGTCCGCATCGGCGTACTAAGCCCATTAATAGCGGTAGCTTGGGCAAGGGTCAAGGCCCATTTAAGGGTAAAGGTGACAATAACACAAGCCGACTTAACCTTAGGGTTTAGGCAAGTATTGTCATTATAAATACCCCCTATCCAGGAACTACGTAAGGCTTGATTCCTGGAACCTAACAGGATACGTAGGCAATCCAAGATATAGTCTTGGACTCAGCCGCATACATAAAATCCATCCCCTCATTCCCTTTTCGGCATTAGGGTTCTTGTGTGTTCATCACTAGATTAAATTAGGGCTCACATCATTAAGGTGACATAATTTGTCATCGTCATTGGCGCTAGAAGGAGGGCCTTCTATTGATTGAATACGCAAAAACACGATGCCTGCAAGAAAACCGCATCCAAAACTGCATCCAAGGCAGTCGATCAAGGCTCCCAGTTGAACGAGGCGATCGATCCTGATATGCAAGGAGACGAAGATCCCGCCCTGGATCTTATTCAGCATGATCCTCAGCAAAAGCAAGGGGAAAAAGATCCAGTTTTGAATCTTGTCCAGGAGATCCACCAACCGAAAAGCAAGCCCTTGCTCCGGAATATCGGGTGCTTGCGGATCGGTTGGCGGGAGCAAATTTGGAGGTAATGTCCATGATAATAGCCGAGGCGGTTACGGCGCGGCGGGCGTGACGCGGCCCGTAAAGAAGCTATGGCGGAAGGCGGCCGAAAGATGTAGTGGACAAACCTAAACGGACTCCCGGGGACGAAGTAAGCGCATCATCCGGCTCGGTGGAAAGGAAGAGACGCGAGATCCACCAAAAACACCGAGAGGGGACGATGACGCGCCGGGGAGGAGTTGAATGCAATTTTGGGAAAGAGTCGGGTGTCGTTGTGGCTCGAGTCTCCCTTCACGAAGGAGATCGAGAGCTTTCCTAAACCCAAGGGGTTTAAGATACCAAAGATAGAACCTTATGATGGCACCACCGACCCGGAGGACCATCTCCACGGTATCCGTCTCAAATGAGGTTGGATGGGGCACCCGATGCAATGCGCCGTCGGGCATTCGAGATGCTACTCGTAGGTCGAGCAAGAGAATGGTTCACGAAGCTACGCCCGTGGTCGATCTCCCGCTTTTGCCATGCTCGCTCGAAAGTTCCGAGATGCGTTTATAGTCAACAAGAAGTTTCATCTCGAGTGCCACGCACCTCATGAACGTGAGGCAGCAAAGAGATGAGACAGTGATGGAATATTTGAAGAGGTTTAATCTCGAGGCCATGCAGGTCAAGGACGCGGATGACCGACTTCTGATCACATCGTTCGTAGGGGGGCTGCGTAATACTAAGTTATACATGAAGTTGAGCAGAGATGTCCCTCATACCATGGACGAATGTGTCAATATAGTGCATAGGTTCTGTCAAGGGGAGGAGGCAGTGCGGCGACACACCCAATCCGACTGGATGGAATCCAAGAAAGACACCCGAGGCCCGATCAGGAATCAGTCCAAAAGGCAGGATGTCGAAAGTAAGCCATCGGTCTGGGACCGTATCGACACGTCCACCTCAGACCGTGGGGGCAAGAAGGGACCCTCACGTGATAAGGACTTTATCCCACTCAATCGACCTCGATCTGAGGTGTTGTCGATTATGCTTTTAGAAAAACTTGGCGAGGAAACCGCCACCGTTGAAGAAACCTCGAGAAAAGAGGAACGCAAGCAAATACTGTGATTTTCACGAGGACATAGGTCATACAACTGAGGATTGTATCGACCTGAAGAGAGATATCGACGTCTGCATTCAGGAAGGAAAGCTAGACGAAGTTGTTGACAGATCTCGGTATGATGGGCCCAGAGGGCGTGGAGAATTTAAGAGGAAAAACTCCGATCAAGACAGAACCGAGGTCGAGATGCCCGAGAGACGAAGGGATCGGTCACCTCGGAGGAACCGATCCCCGGGTCGAGAAGGAAACAACGAGAGACAACTTTGGTCGAGACAGGTATGAAGATAATCGACCAGTTAACTATGTCAACACAATCTTTGGTCCTGGTGAAAGTGATAAAGACCAGACCAGCGAAGAGCCAGTTTGTAGCTCGAGAGAGCGCAAACAGCTCAGGTTCACGACAGAAGTTGGATACGGCCCTCGAGATGATATCCCCAAGTCGAGGAATCATAGCGAAGGGTTAGTTATTGAGGCAGTTATTAGCCGAGCCCGGGTATCGAGGGTTTGTGTCGATAACGGGAGTGCAGTGAACATCATATATCACTCGGCATTCCAAGCGATGAAGTTGAAAGAAAAGGATCTAGCCCCCATAGCGTCTCCCCTGTTTGGATTTACAGGGGCAAGCGATCCCACCCCCGGGCTCGATAAAGCTACTCACAACGGTTGGGGACGGCGAGAAAGGAAGGACACTTGAATTAAGCTATGTGGTGGTCAAGGCTCCTTCGCGTACAATGTTATCCTAGGGCGACTGCGCTCTTCGACTGCGCGTGCTATTATATCAACTTTTCATAATAGTATGAAGTTTCCCACTAGGAATGGTTCCCACGAAGTAAAAGGAGACGTTGAAGTCGCTCGGAGTTGTAACTCTGTTGTCATGAATGGGAAAATGGCGGTCCAACAAGTCCTAGTCAAGGAACTTATTCCAGAGGAAGAAGAGGAGAAGAGTTGGGTCTCCAGTGATGCGGTTGAAAACGTCCGACTCGGGGAGGGAGAGGACGATCGGTGTGTGCAAGTGGGAATTTGGATCCCGAGAAAGATAAACGCCATTCGGTTGAGCCGTTGATCGAGTTCGAGACATCTTTGCCCGGAAGGCCACCGACATGCCGGGGCTATCTACCGACATCGCGGTTCATAAGCTCGAGATTGATCGAGCTAGGAAGCCGGTCAAACAAAAGAAGAGAAATTTTGCGTTGGATCGACTTGAGGCTATTGAGTTGGAAGTCGGCAAGCTACTAGCGACCAAGATAGTGAAAGAGGTATTCTATCCCGAGTGGCTAGCTAACCCGGTTTTAGTCAAGAAGCCCGATGGTAGTTGGCGTATGTGTGTGGACTTTACGAGATCTTAACAAAGCATGCCCGAAGGACTCTTATCCGTTGCCCAAAATCGACGGGTTAGTAGATTCAACCATTGATTTTGAAGTTTTTGGTTTCTTAGATGCATATAAAGGATATCATCAGATTTTAATGGATCCTCGAGATGCGGAAAAAACAGCGTTTATCACGAATTCGGCACCTTCGCTATGTGACCATGCCATTCGGATTAAGGAATGCTGGGGCAACATACCAGAGGGCAGTCAATAAGATATTTGCTAGACAAATTGGTAGATGTATGGAAGTTTATGTAGACGACCTGCTTATCAAGAGTCGATCTATGAGACAGTACTGGTTGATACTCGAGAGGTTTTCGAAGTGTTGAGAGAAACGTAGATGAGATTAAACCCGAAGAAGTGCACTTTTGGAGTCAGGTCGGGTAAGTTCTTGGGCTATATGATCTCGAAGGACGGGATTCGAGCAAACCCGGATAAAATTGACACATTGAAGAATATGCCCGCACCTCGAAATGTAAAGGAAGTGCGAGAGACTCACGGGTAGAATGGCGGCCCTCAATAGATTTCTATCGAGATCGGCAAAGATGCACTACCATTTTTCAAGATACTCCGAAAGGCCGGTCCTTTTCACCGGGATGATGAATGTCGACATGCCTTTGAAGAGTTGAAGACTTATTTGTCAAAATTGCCTACCCTCACTTCTCCTCGAGAAGGGGAAAAGTTGTTAATTTACTTGGCATATGCGAGGAGGCGATGAGTGCGGTCCCGGTTCGAGAAGGGGTACATGGCCAAGTGCCAATCTACTTTGTCAGCAAGGCTTTACATGGCCCCGAGGTCCGATACTCGCCAGCCGAGAAGTTAGCATTGTGCCTGGTTCATGCCTCGAGGAAGTTAAGGCCCTATTTTCAAGCTCATCCCATTGTGGTAGTCACTGACCAACCACTAAAGCAAATATTGGCAAAACCCGACACCTCAGGTCGATTGGCAAAATGGGTGATTGAAATGGCCCAGTACGACATCGAGTTCGTCCCTCGAACTGCGATAAAAGCACAGGCCTTGGCAGATTTTTTGGCTGAAGGGATATCCGTCCAACTCGATCAGGAAAAGCAAAGCCCAGAGGAAAAATGGACTCTTCAGGTCGATGGCGCATCGAGTAAGGAGGGGGCAGGAGCAGGGCTCCTTCTGGTAAGCCCGAAAGGCGAGGAATTCCCCTACGCCCTTCGATTCGACTTCAAAGCAACGAACAACGAGGCCGAGTATGAGGCTATGATCACTGGCTTAAAGCTCGCTTTGAAGCCGGGTGTCGAAGATTTGTCGGTTTTACGGTGACTCGCGAGTTAGTGGTCAATCATGTGAAAGGGGAGTATGAGGCTAAGGAAGAAACCATGAAGAATTACTTAGCGGTTGTCCGAGCCTCATACCAAAATTCAAGACGAGTTCGGTTTGAGCAAGTCCCCCGAAGTCGAACAAGAGAGCCGACGCGCTCTCCAAGTTGGCGTCGAACTTCATGTCAAGTAAGAAGGTTCTAGTCGAGTTATTGACCGACCGGAGTTACATCGAGACGGAGGCCCACCGATCACTCGGCAGGCCACGTGGACGGACTCGATCGCTCTTTACCTTAAAGACGGAATACGCCATCCGACAAAGTGCAAGCCGGGGAGAGTCCGACTTCAATCGGCTCGATATGCATTCTTTGACGATATCTTGTATCGAAAATCTTTTGTCAACCCCCGGCTAAGATGTGTTTCGAAAGTGAAGGCAAATACCTCTTAGAAGAGATTCATAGAGGAGCCTGTGGGAATCATTGTGGAGCCGTAATGTTAGCTCGAAAATGTAAGTTAGCCGGATATTTTTGGCCGTCGATGCAACGAGATGCAAATAATCTTGTCCGTAAATGCAACGCTTGTCGATTCATGATAATATCTCTCATCAACAAGCGCAAGACATGAATGTCATCTCGTCGGCATGGCCTTTTGACCGGTGGGGGGAGTCGACATTGTAGGACCTTTACCTCGAGCTCCGGGAAATCTCGGATTCGTGGTCGTTGCGGTGGACTACTTCACAAAATGGGTAGAAGCTAAGGCTTTGCCCGATATCCGAGCTACAACCATTAAAAAATTCTTGTGGGTCGACATCCTCTGCGCAGTACGGAATTCCGAAAGCTCTAATCTCGGATAATGGTACCCAGTTCGAGGATCGAAAAGTTAGAGAATGGTGCAGCGAGTACCAAATCGACCAGCGATTCACCTCAGTGGCTCACCCCCAGGCAAACGGTCAAGTCGAACAGACTAACCGACAGATCAAGTTGGGGTTAAAGAAGAGGCTAGAGGCAGAAGGTCGAGATTGGGCAATTCAACTTCCGAGCATCCTATGGTCGTATAGGACAGCTCCTAATTCATCAACTGGAGAAACTCCTTTCTCTTTGGTATATGGGTGTGAGGCGGTGATTCCCGCCGAGATCGGAGTCCCTTCTCCTCGAGTCCTGGCCTACAACGTGGAGACAAATGATCCCGAACTCCGACAAGAAAGGGACAATGTCGAAGAGCGAAGAGAGATAGCCTCAGCCAGGATGGCAAGGTATAAGCAAAAGATCTCTCAGTACTACAACTCGAGAGTAAGACACAGGTACTTCAAGGTTGGCGATCTGGTTCTATGGAAAAATGAAGCGAGTCGACAGGAAGCAGTCGGGAAGTTAACCCCGAATTGGGAAGGACCTTATCAAATCCTAAAAGTCCACCCCAAAGGGTCTTATCAGCTTGGTCGGGCAGATGGAACTACTGTTCCTCGACATTGGCACGCTAACAATCTGAGGAAGTATTATGTTTGAGATAAGCTTTACTTTGATGAACCTGTTTACCTTTCAATTCTGAATCTTGTAACAAGTCCATGAGACAATTTTATGAGTATTCTATTAAATTTCTATCTTTTCGAGATGCTTTCTGTGTTTGTTAGGATTTATAGCCAAAACGATACAAGTCCAATGTGACAGAAAATTTAAAGGCAAAACAATCGAATACAAGTAGAGAAATCCGCAGGTCGGACATCTCGAGAAAGCCAAAGCAAAGTTAGCCTAATGGGCGACGAATGCAAAGGCATAGAGACGGTTCGCAGGGTCGGGCCAAAGGTCCAAGCTAAGAGCCGAACGAGCCCGAGGGGCAAACAAGGCTAAAGCAAAGGACGGTTCGCATAGTCGGGCCACCTGTCCCAGTCGAAAGCCGAATGAGCCCGAGTGGCGAAAAAGGCCTGGACAAAGGACGGTTCGCATAGTCGGGCCACCTGTTCCAGTCGAAGGTCGAAAAAGCATTTAGAGGCAAAAAAGACCTAAAACCAGGGACAGTTCATATTAAAATGCTCAGCCTAAAGGTCAAATAAGCCCAAGGGACAAAAGACTACGGCAAGCAAGTCGATCTCAAGTGCAATAAGAACCAAAGGTTCATAATACACTTGGGGGGCAACACAATATTAATAAAACGAATAGCGAGTAGCGAGCAGAGCGGAGCCAGGAGCTCCACAAGCGAAAGACTATGAAACACTAAGACAAGCAAAGCAAAAATCACAAGAAAGAGAAATCAAATCTCAAAAGCAGATCAAAATTCAAAATAAAGTTATCACAAAAACAAGGCCAGGTCGTAAAAACCAGCCAAAGTTAAAATAAATGTCATTACAAATCAGAGGTTTGAATAGCAAAAGAAGATATAAAAAACATCAAGATCGGGGGTCAGCATCCAAAGTCGGCTCAGTTGTGGCAGGGGTCGGATCAGTAGCGGTCGGATCGGCAGTCGGGCGTACGAGGGAGGAGCATACTTTATAGCCAAGGACTCTCCCCGCCGAAACTCCTCAAAGTACCGATCGTACGACTTCTCCGAGTCGAGATTGTAGAACATAGGCGTCGGAGAGTCGACATATCGAAGCTCGGAACGGCCTCCTTCACCGATCCACGACCGGGGTATATCCACCCATCATTGAAGCCCGCATGATCACTTCTAGATCATCTTCAAGGTTGGAGGACTTGCGATACTCCATAATGGCCTCGGTCCTAGCCTCTTCGACCTGCGCCTGCGCTCGATATAATTCAGCCTGTAGCGCATCTCGATCTTGGCGAGCCTTCCTTGCTTCATCGTCTCGCAGCGGCTTTTGACACTGCTGCAACCTCTCATAGTCCTGAGCCAGCTTGAGCAGCTCTCTACCCTGATCCTGTCTTTCATCTCGGAGTCGATCCAGCTCCTTCTCGGTAGTGGCCAGCTTTGCCTCGGCGGCCGCCAACCTATTTTGCGGCCTCTCGAGCTCGGCAACCGACTCTTGCTTCAACTCCTTATATTGTTTCTCCACGGCGAGAAAGAGCGGCGTCTTTTGCAATGATGTCTTGGAGTAACCTCCCATTCACCTTCTTGATCTCGTTCGCCGACTCTCCCGTTTTGGCTAGCCGACGAGCGACCTCTCGACCAACAAGAGTATGCTGCAAGATAGAAGAACGAGTTAATAAACAAACGGGGCACGAGCCTCGAAGAAAGCGAATATAAAAAGAAGGATCGACTTACGAGGCGATTCAGCTTTCGTAGGACATAAGACAAGTCTTTGTCATCCACACCGGTATAATCATCAAAGACCCAGTCAACACCGATTGCTGTCTCGGCAGATGTCTCAGCAACCTTCTTCCTCTTCGCTTCTCGAAGCTGCTCCTTCACCACCTCGGCAACAGAAGGTCTTTTCTTTGTTTGCCCCGCCGGCTCTTCAACATTAGCCTCAACGTTCGAGCTCAGATCGATAGGTTCCTCTTCGTCTTCATCTCGAAGAGAGCCATATCGGACGGTTAACTCGCCGGTGGTCGAGGGCACCTCGGTCGTTCCAGCTCCGGCAGACGATCCGATCGCAGCAAGGATGGTTCTAGGTGGAGCGACGCCCGCCTCTCGAGAGGAAGAAGGCACGCTGATCTCAGCCACTGGCAAGTCGGCAGCGGCCTGACCCCCGAGAGATGGGGCAGCTACGACCGTCGACTCAGGAATGCGCTGAGGGTTGGTAACCTTGGAGAATTTGCCCACTGCAATACAGAAAAAAGACAAGTCAGTTTGGACCAACAAACAACAAGTTATCGACATAAAGAACTACTATTGTGTAAAAACAAGCAAGCAAGTAAACATCCTACGATTCTCGTGATCAGGAACGTTCAAGCCTACGTACGGCACGGGCCCAGCTTCCTCTAAGCGAGCCAGGTGATACAGGAGACTCAGGTCTCGAGTACACACCTCAAAGTTGTGTCCACTCAAGAGTCGAGCCTCGTGAGGAGCTGATGCCTTCCCAAGTTTATCTTGCTTCCCCTCCCTCGACCTCCATTGACCGATATACGGGTTGTCCAAACCATGACGGAGAAAAAAGAATCGAGGCTTCCACTCCCCGTGAGAAGAAGGCCCCTTGGTTATGAACTCATGGCGATTAGCTCTCCTCTGGAAGGAATACCCTAGTTTGTCGGGTGTGGCAGCAATCTTGTAGTAATATCGAAACACGGGCACTGAAAAACAGACCTGAGCCACTCGACACGCTATGATAAAACCCATCGAGTTCGACACCGTTCGGGGCAAGCCGGGAGACGCTAATCTCGTAGTGGTGAAGGATGGCCGAACGGCCGGGCGAGTGGAAACCTCAATCCACTCGCTAGTTGGTTCTCGTAAACCGCACGAGAATCCTTACGGGGGCTCGTCGGCAAATATATGATTACCAGATGGAAGTCGAGCTTCGAGTGGGGGCTTGATATCATATTTTTGACAGATTTTAACAGTTTCCTCAGGAGAAAGTGCACTGAGACATCCCTTAGCGCCCTTTCCATCCATCCTTTTTACTAGTTTTTTGGGCTGGTTGGGGACAGGAGGAGGGGAAGCTGAAGGCTCGCCGGACTCTTGCCGGAGAAGATGATCGGCAGTAGCAGGTGCCTGAGAGCGGCTATGAACGGGCGTTTCACTACCCCTATCTGATTCAGTCGCACTACTACTACTTGACATAGATAAATCAAACAAAGATGAACAACACTAAGATAAAAGACAAGATCTTACTTGGTGTTTTGTAGTTTGGAGAATAAGATGAAGAAAATAGTAAGCAGGTTGCAGCAGCGTCTGGTTTCTCTCTTTTTATATATGAAAGCAAAAGTTTGCAAATGATTTGAAGAGACGTGAGTTATGGGGGTTATAACCACTGAAAATCGCGGTTATCAAGGCAATGACGCGTCTTTTGCGGGATTCGAAGCGTTTCGTGGGCTAGAAACCGCTCCACGTGGATGCTAGGCGAGTTAGGGTTATGAAAAGGCGGGCTTTCTCCCGCCCAAAGAACAAACCCAACTCGATGACAATTCAAGTGACAGACTCGACCTCGGACAACGGAAGCCGCCTCTCGCAAGTCCGGGGGCTTATGACGATACGGGGTTTCACTCCCTCCACGTGTCATCTATCGGTTGGTCATCACACTATAAATAACGTCGGTATATTCATGTCGATGCCCGGCTCAAGGCCAAGGCCATCTCATAAACGCCGGCTACGATGATCGACTATCGACTACCGAGCGGTGTAGGACCTTCGGTCCGCACCGGCCTAGCAATGTAGGACAAGGTGAGTCCCGAGTCGATCACCACAGGGTCGACATCGAGGACGAGTCCGCATCAGCGTACTAAGCCCATTAATAGCGGTAGCTTGGGCAAGGATCAAGGCCCATTTAAGGGTAAAGGTGACAATAACACAAGCCGACTTAACCTTAGGGTTTAGGCAAGTATTGTCATTATAAATACCCCCTATCCAGGAACTACGTAAGGCTTGATTCCTGGAACCTAACAGGATACGTAGGCAATCCAAGATATAGTCTTGGACTCAGCCGCATACATAAAATCCATCCCCTCATTCCCTTTTCGGCATTAGGGTTCTTGTGTGTTCATCACTAGATTAAATTAGGGCTCACATCATTAAGGTGACATAATTTGTCATCGTCACATTCCATTCTCTCTTTGGTTTAGGAATGTACTCAGTTCAGTCACCCACTGTTACTGCCTTCGTAATCTCCAGTGGTCCTTCAGTTAGTACATCCATCATCTCATCATGAGTAGCAGCAAGATATGCCTGCATTCGACGTTTATACTCATCAAATCATCAAGAGAACACATCAACATAGTTCTAGCATATTGTGTGTTGTCCATGATGCAAGTCTTGAAAATCAGTAATTTGAAAGAAAGTTTTAAAGAATTTTCACAAGTACAACAAGTAGGATTCCTTCGAACGGAAATTTGCTCCGATACCAATTGTTGGTCCCTTGAAAAGGCTTTAGTTAAGTTTAGAAGGGGGGGGGGGGGGTGAATAAACTTAACACTTAAAACTTTGGAGTTAACAAATTCTGCAACTTCGGCACCGCCGATACTTCGATGTCCGTTGAGACCTCGCATAACCTGCGATAGACAGTAGTCTACTGACAGTTCAGTTTGCTAAATTTGTGCAGCGGAATAATATCAAAATTAAGCCTTGTTACTTGTTGTTAAATATGTTACTAAGTATTAGATACTCAGTAGTGTATGTGTGTGATTTCAGTTGCTAGATTCAGCAGGTTGATATGAATAATGACTAAGTGCAGAAAGTAAATGCAGTAAGTAAGTAGAGAGATTTTATAGTGGTTCCGGGTGATGTAATCCCGTCGGTCCACTCTTCTCCCGTGATGTTGGAGGAAATTCACTAGTGATCTTTGAGTTATCTGTTACAAAGAATCCTAGGTTGCTTGTCCTTCACCAATAACTATGGCTTCACAAACTGAAAACTGGGAACAGGTAGGATTGATGCTCCTGAGTCTTCCACTGGTCCTTGAAGGGTAGGATTGCCTCTTCACCAGCTCCACCACAAACCAACAGTCTTTCACACCCAACAGATGCTTCACTGTCTTCAGCAGATTCTTTATAAGATAAAGAATGAATCAAATAAATGATTCAGTTGCGGCAGCTTGATTAGGATGATGTAATCAGCAGCTTGCAGTCTTCAAGTGTGTATGCTTGATGCAGCTTGAACACAGAATGCACTTGAAGAAGATAACTAGATCAGCAGCCTTAAGCTCAGTAAGTTCAGCAGGGTGTTTTTCAGCTCAGTATTGTTACTTAAAATTTTTCCCAAAATTCATCCTTTTATTTTTTTGAGTTGAAAGTCCTCTATTTATAGGTAAGAGTGCATGTGACTTGAATTTAAAATTCAAATGTGACCGTTCCTTGTATTTGTCCCATCTGCACTGCATTCTGTCACTATTCATAGGACTGACACTGTCAGGATTACTTTTTGACAAGCAATGCGTCCGTCCACCCCTTTGACTTGTATCCAATGGATAAAAATAAGGATCATCCCAACGTCTTTTTAATCTCGGCCTTTGATTTGCTTGATAAGTCGAGAGGTAGTTGGCTGTTCTTATCCATGTAATCTTCCAATAATCTTGAGTTAATCGAGGTATATATCGGCGGGTTCATCGATCTGTTTAATGTAATCGTCCGTGCGAACATCATTATTTTGTCCGTAAAATATAATGCGGTGATTACTTTTATCTAACTTTTATTTGTGAAGTTAGATTACATCATTTTAAATATAACCAAGTTCCAAACATCATCCAACTTGTGGAACTTAGACCTTCTACACAAGGCATATGTAATCGGTTTAGGTCATCACGGACTTGCCTAAAATCGATTCCATATCCTTGACTTTAATTACTAAGTTTGATCCCTTAGCCTTCGCTCTTCGGTCTTCGACGGGTTCCGGACCGCCCTGCGACCTATCTACCCTATCGACCTAGACCGGTCCTGGCGATATCAATCGGCGGCCACTTTACGATGCTTGTTTGATTAAACCTATTTATGAATCAAACTCTAATAAACCTACACATTTTATCTAGACATCTTTTTGCCTTTGCACTATAACAGCTAGTATGGCACTCATCATCAAAACTAAGAAATAAGTCCAACAAAACCACACTTAGAGATTTTTCAGAAATCTTTACGTTCTCTTAAAAATTATAAGCCCTACTCTCCTTGCAAAATCAAAGTTTTTTCCAAAAATCGCAAACTCTCTCAAAGTAATGGCATCATCTTCTTCAATATCTGCCACAGAAAACATTACGAAAAATCGATCATTTCAGGGTCGTTTTTCTGGCCTAAAAACTATCTACCTTTCTGCGAAAACGATGCACAGGCCAGACGACTAGTTGATGGCTGTACTAATATGGGGTTAATGACCTTCCTAAACCCCTCAATGACTGGGATATGCTATGAGAACCAGATTGCAATCTGGAAAATGCAAAGTTTGTGCCCAGCACAAAGAAAACCGATCCAGATTGCATTAGGAGTACTATATATTGAAAAGCAAAGGTTATCACACCAGGTCTTCTCAGCCGATTTCTCAAACGTCCATTTGCTAAATTTGCAATAGTAATCACCAAAAACATTGAAAAGAAGAAAAGGGTCGATGGAGGACTTGATTGAGCTATGGGTCAAGTTAATGGCGACTATCAATCAAGGTATTCTCTTTGACTATTCACAACTTGTCTTCAACAGGTTGAAAGGTCAAATCCAGAAGGAAATTGATTTGGAAATTACAACACCAAGCAAGGGTTTGCAGAAGAAATGTGAGTTTTGGGAGAGGAAATCTTATGGGTTCGGTCTTCAACACCTGTTTGATAAATTGAAGGTGAAACCCATCTCTCTGCAACCTCCACACATGGCCAAGGTGATGATTACATATGTAAAGGCTTCCTAAAAACCCAAACCCACCGACGGAAGAAAAAGGAAAGAGCCTGGAAGCAGCAGATCAGGAGTGGGGAGAAGAACCAGATCTCAAAAGGCACAAAATGATACCCCTGTGATCAGTGCCAGCAACCAGGATAACCCAGTAGTAAACAGTGACGATATAGCAACTGAGGAAGAGAAACAAGAAGAAGTCACATATCTGGAAGAAGGTGAAGAAGGATATCGTCTTACTTTATCTGATGAAGAACAATTTCAAGATGAAGACGATGCTACCGGAAGAGAAGCGGAAAAAGGTGAAGACGAACCACAGGAAGGTGATCACTTTGAAGGTGATCAAGAAAATATGGACATTTCTGATGATGATCTGACAATTCAAGAGGTACTCCTCAGGAGCCTCAACAAATTTGCAAAACAGCCAAGTGAGCCAGCTGATCAATCACTCTGCTGAATTTGTTAATACCCCCAGCATAGACCAAGGAGGAACACCAGCCAAAGCAATTCAGTCTCTAGCTCATGAAGAAGAAAACCAGCCATCACAGGGCCAGGCAGTAGCAAGCCACCCTCAGCAAACTCTCTCTGGCCCTGAGACTGCTGATGATGGACATGACAAAGAAAATGAAGAAGAGAAAGCAACGGACAAAATAGAGAAAGAGGAAACTGAAAAAGAAGAGGCTGATGCATCAGCACCAGCAGAAACTGATCCATAGAGGATCTTTAATCTGGACATTCAACCCTTAATTGTGGACGTGGAAAAGAAGTACCACAGCAGGCAAAATCTGAAAACTGCATTAAGGAGTGATGCAACCTCTTTAAATCACAAAATTGAGGCCCTCATCAGTCACATCAAGGTTCAAGAGGAGGTCATGGAGAAACAAGGCAACTTACTTTGCATCCTGTAGCATCTAATTCCCTATCATGTTCAGACTAACCTTGAGTTTCTTGCTGATAAAATTGTTTGAAATCTCAAACCATTGATGGATACTTTGAATGCTCATACACATCAAGTCCATCATCTGGATGAGGTAATGAATTACTCTGGCCAGCAACTCAACACCCTCATCAATGTCACTAAGGCCAATAACAAAATTCTGGAGAAAAAATATGGAACTCTCCCAGAGTCTGAGGTAGCAAACACAAGTTTTGAAGCACGGTTTGGTGCTGCCAAAGAGGGGGAAGGTAGCTCAAAGCCTGAAAGCTCTAGTGGAAAGAAGGAGAGCGCAACAGACAAAGGCAAGGGCATCAAAGGCAAGGGCATCCGATTTGAAAGCTCTAGTGGAAAGAAGGAAAGCCCAACAGATAAGGGCAAAGGCATCAAAGGCAAGGGCATTAGGTTTGAAGAAAAGAAGAAGTAACCCTCAAATAAATATTGTTACATTTATTCTATGCCTTTGATTTGTTTTGAAAAAGAAGCAATGTCTTATTGCCATTGAATGGATGAATAATATTTTTGTGTTTTATTCTGTTGTTTATTATGAGAATTTTATACACATATGTTCAGGCTTATGAGGGTTTTGGCATCATCAAAAATGGGGAAATTGTTAGGAACATTTTATTTTGTTTTGATGATGTTAGAATTCTCTGTATAAGTCTTTACATAGAGTTTGACATGTTGTATAAGTTGAGTCAGACAAGTATAGTACTAGTTGGTAGGATGGCGAAGTAAAACAGTTATTCGGCCGAGTGAAGCCAGCCAAGTACCAGCAGAGAAGCATGAAGACATTATGGTTTGACTTATAACCAAGGAAGTTTGTGATGACCTTGGATAAGTCTATGTTATAATTCAAATGATGAATTACATTGTCAAAAATGGTGTACACTGATCTCACCCCAAATCAAGGATCTGTGAAGTACAAGAAGTACCTGAAAGAACAAAAAGAATAACGAAGCAGTAAACCGGCAAAGTAAACAGACTATCGGCTGAGTAAAATCAAAGCAGTGAAGGAAAACATAAACAACAAAGTCAGAAGGATCACTTAACCGTTCAAGGAATGACCAAGTAAACTTTACTCATTCAGATTTCAAAAGATGAAGATCGAGCATTAAATGCACAATCAATTGAGGATCAATCAATGATGGATTTTCTGATAAACGTTTGAAGAAAAATCCGATCACTGAAATAAAGGAGAATATAATTAAAGGGGAATCAATAATTAAATCAAGGGGAATCAAGAATTAAATCAGTGGACGGAAATTCAAATCAAGGATTATCAAGGCTATAAATAGAAGGCATTGACAGACAAGAAAAACAACGATTGAATCTGATAAGAAACAAGAAAAAGCTCTGTCAATTTGAAAATCCTTCTATATATACTTAAAAGAGACATCTAGAGATCAAATCAGAAACCAGAGCTCAAATTCCACATCAAGCACTGAGATTGATCACAAGTCTGTGAATCCAATTCACATCAACTGAGGCAATTGAATCAGAGGAACCTGAGAAGGAGTTGCGGCCTTTGTGATAGCTGCTGAATGATTTGTTCTCAAGGAGCAGGGATAGAGACTGAGTCCCTGAAGCTTTTAAATCCAGGGAGTGATAGTCTTACAGATTGTGAAGCTTGTGTAGCCAAGGACAATCGTGCTATTGTATCTGTGAAAACAATAGTGAATTCCTCAAATCATCACATGAGAATAGTGGATTAAGGGATTACACCACCTTGAACCACTATAAACCTTTGTGTCTATTTACTTTCAGCAATTTACTTTACAACACTTTATTTCATTACATACTCTATATCTGTGATTGCATAATCTACTTTAAAACAATATTTAAGAAGGGATTTATCCGCTGCCCAAAAGCTTTTAAATACGAGAAAAGTTTTTGAAACTACTCTATAGTCATTCACCCCCCCCCCCCCCCCCCCGCCCTCTGACTATAGTTTTCCCTTCTCTGGGACCAACAGTGTACGACCTGAGGAGGTCGAAGGAATACTCATGGACCTTCATGAGGGAGTATGCGGTGGCAACCCGGCCAGTCGCACCCTCGCTCAGAAAGTACTGCTGGCTGGCTATATTGTCCTAAGCTCGTAGAGGATGCTCAAATATATTCCAGAAAGTGTGACAAGTGTCAAAACTTTGCGGATATTCCCAGGCAAACCTCAGTTGAACAAAGCATCATTGTCGCGGCTTGGCCCTTCGATATGTGAGCAAACGACCTCATTCAGCTGCTCAAAAAGGGTTGCTCAGGGTGCGAATATATGGTCGCCGCCATGGATTATTTCACCAAATGGATCGAGGCCAAAGACTTGGTAATTAATAAGTCCAATGACGTTATCTACTTTCTAATTGACCAAGTTTGGACGAGATTTGGAGTCCCAAGGGTGATAGTGTCTGATCACAGACCGCAGTTCAGAGATGAGTTTGACGTTTTTTGAAAATATCACCATGTAAAGGACTTGCAATCATCAGAGTGATACCCTCAGGGGAATGGTCAAGCCGAGAACGCCAACAAAAAAGTACTAAGCACACTGAAAAAGAGCCTAGAAGGCAGGGCGGGAAAATGGGTAGATCACTTGCCCGCGGCCTTGTGGGCCCTCAGGATGTCGAGGAAATCAACAATTAGAGAAACCCCTTTCGCCTTGACGTATGGTTCAGAAGCTAAGGTCCCGGTAGAGATGGCCCAACCCAGTTTAAGGGTCGCACATTTTCGTGAGGCCAAAAATCCGTTAACAAGACTGCTCGACCTTGATTTGTTGGAAGAAAAACGGATACATTCTTATGGTCGCCTACTCAACTGCAAGCAAGCAGCCAAATGGCATCACGACAAACATATCCGCGACTATCATTTCACGGTGGGATATTATGTTTTGCGGAAAAGACAGGCCATTGGTAACGAGGCCACGAAAGGGAAGCTATCTGAGAATTGGGAAGGTCCACTTCAAGTCGCGAGGATATCAAAAAGGGCACTTATGTTCAAGGGATAACCAAAGTAGTGAATAAAACAGGCCTTGGCACGCCGAGAACTTAAATAGATACTACATGTTTGATCAATCTCTTTAATACATGTTTTGTAAGAGGGCCTCAGTCCCTATCTTTCAGAAATAATTGTGAATAAAAATCTCGTTTTGGCAACGATAAATTGATCTCAATAAAACATACCCAGCCACTGTTTTCGACAAGCCGCGGGCTAGACTCCCTAGGTTTCTCCAAAACAAGAGGGCCGGATGAAAAATTATCTAGCCGGCAAGATCACTCGGTTTCAGTGATTGTTTTGACAACGCCATGAAGATCAAGTCAGCCCTGCTAAAAACAAGGGGGATGCATATATGGATTTTAAATTCAAGCAAGCTGGGTTTCGAGGTTATTTTCAGTGACCTCGTGGCCCAGCGCCCTCGACCTCTCTGAAAATAAGGGGTCGCATACCTATACTGCGAGTTATTTTGCAAAAGCAAACTCAAAAAAATGCAAGAAAGAAGAAATCATACATACAAAACTGCAAACATCATGGCAAACAAAAATGGAAAAGGTGCATACATCAAAAGGGCCAAAAGCGGCCACATGATAAAAATAAATTTCCAAACAATGGAAGGAAAATGTTGAAACTGGGAAAATGACAAAGTTTGAATTGTTACAAAAGAAAATATTACAATCTTCAATCCTGTCCGGGAGGAGTTAGGGTATGATCGCCTGTCATGTTGAGAAACTCGTCGCCAGCTTGAATATCTTCAGCAACAAGATCTCCCTTGGTCAAAGTGGTTAAGTTCACTGCATTGCGAGGGGATGGATCCCAAACCGCTTCACCTTTCTTCATCTAATCGGTAGGTAATGTCAATAATATGATCATCAGAATAAAGGATATCTAGCTGAAAAGCCAACAGCTCAGGTTACCGCTGGGACATTCCAACCCACTTGGACAACTCCTCGAGGCTAACAGATTCTCTACCACGAGCAACCCAGAAACAACAGGCGAGGTGATTAAAACCTAGGTCGAAACTAGCCTCCTGAATTTCCAGGAATTCCTCTAAGAGCTTATATGCTGCAATGGCCACAAGCCCAACCTCCTTAGCAGCTTTTTTAGCTTCAGCGAGCTGCTCCTCCAATCTGGCGATATTCTCATGTGTGCTCTTTAGCTCCTCCAAATATTTCTTAGCAGTCTCATTTAAGCTCACCACTTTCTGCTCCAGTTTTTGCATCCAGCTCTTTGCACGCCTTTATGGTCTCCCTTAAGCGGCCATTCTCTCGCAAGGTGTTCGCATGGTTGGCCTCAAGATAAGCCATTGCCTTCTCAAGAATAGAAAGAGCAGAAGTAGCCTTCCCGAGCTCGGCCTTGCATTTGCTAGCGGCCGTAATGGCCTTATGAATGCGAGTTATGAGCTTAAACAAGAAAAAGAGTAAGCTCGCAGAAGTAATAAAAGAAAAGCGCAAGACATGAATAATGTTTACCATAGCAGAGGCGAGCCCAAATTGACCAGCAGGGTCATCAAGCTCGTCAGTATCGTCTCCAGCAGGAACCTCGTCTTGAACCACAACACGAGCAGTGATTCCTCTACCAATCTCCATCTGAACCCCAGCCGGCGAGTCCCAAGTGAGGCGGTTGAGTGGAATGACGTAGCAAATTGCTTCCTTATGTAGGGTTGCCTTATTCATGTCAATAGGGCCTTGAGTAAATTTAAACTCTGAGTCCAACCAGAGGGCCTCTTTCCCTTTGTAACCGTGAGGTAAAGGTTCTCTCGGCGGTGCCCTTGTCTCATCAGCAACCCGCCCACTTTCACTTTCGGGACGCACAATACTCTCTTCAGCCGGCCGCCCCTCTAAGGGAGTAGAGCCCATGTCAGTCCCAGAAGTAATATCGACCTTGGACTTCTCAGCAGCCTCGGATCGCTTAGGAGCTTGAGGCTTCTTCACGGACTCCACCAGAGATCTTTTGTGAGCCCCACCGGCTTGACATGAGCTCGTGCCAACATTAGCCGCGGGCTAATTCTGTTGAACCGCAATAAATGTCTCATCAATAATGGAGGGGTCCAGAGTACGTGGCACCCTCCCGGAAGCTTGCTTCAACAACTCTTGCCTAGCCTTTGCAGCGGCCTCAGCAAGCTCCTTCATCTTAGCACGATGCTCATTAGCATCAACCATTGCAACTGCAAAAATGAGTTTATCATTATGGAGAAAAAGTAATAAAATGCAAAGTAAAAGAAAAAAAAAAGACAGCAGTAAAAGAGGATTACGATGGGGTCTTCTGTTGGGGTCGCCAGAGTAGATAGTACATTCAGAAGGAAAGCATTTTCTAAAATGGCAATCTCCTATCCAATCCGAGTCTGACTCCTCAGGCTCTATGGCGACCAAAGCTTTAGATTTTGGCCGACAAACTATCCCCGCCTTACTAGGATATGGCTCCACCACATCAATTAGATCAACCCAGGAAACGTTCCTTGTTGACTGCTCGATCCCATCAGATTTTATAAGTGTCATAAGCCCCTTGACAAATCGGAGCTCGGAAACACGAAAGGGCTCAATCGTGCAAGTCAATAACATTCCCCTACGAGAGGCGGCGTTCGGGAAGGGCCAACCGACTTTTGATTCGGCCTTAAGAACATGGTCGCCCCAATGATGAATCTTGTTGGGTAAGTGGAAGAATAGACGAGAAGTCCTGGTCCTCAAAGAAATCTAACCTGAGGTTCCGCAAAAAGTGTAGAACTGGTTCAGGAGAGAATTAGTGGGTTCCATCTTCATCGCCCGGCATAGCATAATAAAGACATAAGCTGGATCTCAGCCCTCACGGCAAAATGTCTTGGCAAGGCTGGCATATACTAAAACACCTCCACAAAGAAAGGATCGAAAGGAGGTCGGAATCCCGTGTATAGAAATGGTCAAAGTGAAGGACTAAGGAATCGGATGGGCGACGAGAACCAATGCGGTCCTCACGCTCGTCTGGTTTGTACTTGTCTTCCTCCTTCTCAAAATGGAACAGTGAAATCGATACGCATCCGGGATGATGTTATATCCACGTTTAAGGGTCCTGGCGAGGTCTTTGCTACTCCCAATCCACTCCCACTCCTCTTCAACGGCTTTCTCTTATTCAAAAAAAGAGCAAACTCTCTTAGAGCCTCTGGATTGTAGGGTTTCAATGGTTTCCCTTTTGCAGCCTCGCCAACAGTTGTGGTCACAGCGATGCCTTTCTTTCTCTTTGGTCTCTTGAGGGGATTCTAAGGAAGAGTACGAGGAAGCGGCAGACTCTCATCTTCGCTTACATCAATAAGCTCAATAAAAGTGGAGTTCTCAGCAATAAGAGTGTCCTCCTAACCTACATTGCCGACTTTTTCATCTGGGGTCTCAGCGGCCTCTTTCCGACTCTTCTTACGTCGCGGCGCCAGTTCAGGTATCACACCAACCAAGTCAAAGGGATCAACATGTGCCCGTAGCGTGGCTTTTCTTTCGGTAAGCTCATCAAGAAGATCGTCCCCCGCAGACACACCGGAGCTGGAAGGGTCCTCTTCCCCTTCATCCAATGCATAATCATAGCCTTCTTGATCGTCATCTGATTCACCCCTCGAGCACATTCATCATCGGACATCCTGAAAAACAAGAGGGAAAGCCGGAGTTTTAGTCACCTGGGATAATGAAGATTAAACCAGAGGAGTGATCGCACCTATCTCGACACCTTCCCCTCCGTTTTTACCTATACAAGAGAAATGAAAATGCAATTGCAAAAAGAGGCATACGTACGGTCACAAAGCTAAATGCCCATGTGAGCCTGTCCAAAAAAACCCCACTTTACTCCTAGAACAACATTCAGCTTGTCCCTTATAGAAGAAAACCTAAATAGACATACAAACCTACCCCCAAAAAATGTAAAATTTAACCCTAAAACACAATCAATCGAATCAACATTGCTGGAAAGAAAGGCGGACTTGAAAAAACAATCAAAAATAGGAAGAGAATGAGGAAAAGGGCAGAGAAATTAGGGTTTACCTGTTTTGGAGATGGGTGAGCTAGCCGAAAACTAGTAAAAGAGGCCGAAATCTTCAAGCTGCTACAGGAACCTTCAAACTTGTCGCCGGAATCCCCAAACCTCTACCAAGAAACTCAAACTCTCACCGGAAACACACCTAGAATTCAGAGAAGAGGATAGCAAAAATGCAAAGAAATCTAAGGAGTATGAGAAGCGAAAAGTGCTATTGAATTTGAAGAGACCGCCTTATATAGGCAACCTTAAAGAAGATCGTGCATCCAGGACTCAATCCATCCAACGGTCCAGAATAGCACGGTCATTTTGAATTTTGAAATTCGAAAACCGTCATCATTACGGGGAGGCAATCAATGCCCACGTAATTACATGGGCGGTTATCGAGAAAGTTGACGATAGGCCACAGACCATGATCTGGCCTTTCAACTGCCCCACTAGCCACGCTTGACAACTTGCCCCGCCTAAGATTACGGCTGCCATAAGGGTATGTCACCTAAATGAGTCCATCAGCTTAATAGTGTGGTATTCATGATCGTCAGCTTAATAGCGCGGTTCTAAATGAGTCCATCAACTTAATAGCATGGTATTAATGATCGTCCGCTTAATAGAGCGGTTCTAAATGAGTCAATCAGCTTAATAGCGTGGTATTCATGATCGTCCGCTTAAAAGCGCAGTCCTAAATAAGTCCATCTGCTTAATAGCAGGGCACTAATGATCATCCCCTTGATAGCACAATCCCATAAGTCATCCGCTTAATAACGTGGCACTAATGATCCTCCGCTTACTAGCACGGTCCTATAGGTCTATTAGCTTAAATTGAATGGCGTCCCTTGGCCGCCAGCTTCATAGCGTGAGCCTAAAAAATAAGTCACAGAAAATGTCAAGGTTGCCAAAGACCAGTAAAACGCTCAAACAGAGCTGTAGGCAATCCGTGAGCACACTTTACTCCCTGCTTGGGATTTCATTAAAATGGCTAAGGCATGGAGTAGGGAGCCATTGATATGCCTAAATAGTGCCACCTATGAGTCCCCGGACAAAGCCTATCTAACCACCAGGCCGGATAATAAGGCCCGCGGCCATAGCGTCCGCGACGACAACCAAACTGAGGTCAAGAAAAACTGAAGGAGAATCTGACCATTATAAAGTAATCAATTTTAATGGTTGCATAGAAATGTCAGAAAGGACGCTGACATTCAACAGAATCAGCAGGACCACCAACGGATATAAGGATTCAAATTCAAACGTTCAAATTCATGTAACCGTTGGAGAAACACCTATAAATAGGACACTTCTACCTCAAGACAAAGTGCAACATTTTAAGGTTAAATTTATCAAGAAATATTCAAGTAAGGGGGAAAGTGAATCAAAAGAACTCCTTCAAATTTCTATATTGAAAGATCAAGAAATCTTCAAAGTGTTCATAAGTATTCATCAAAGGTTTAGACTGTGAAACACCAAGAAGGTGTGAAGGACAGTTGAGTGCAGTCAGGAAGACTGTGTTTGTGTAGCTGGTGTAGAGGCAATACTACCCTTCAAGGACCAGTGAAGCAAGCTTAGTTCAAACAACAATTCGACCTATTGAAGACTAAAGCTGGAAGATGGTGAAGCAAGGGATTAGTGAATGACAATCAGTGTTTAAATTTACTTTGTGTCTTGTAATTGTAAATCTCAAGAACATAGTGAATTTGGCCTCCTACATCACAGGGGAAGAGAGGACTGACATGATTACACCACCTGAAACCTCTATAATTTTTGTCTCACTTATTTACTTACTTTATCATTTAATTACTGCATCTTAATTTTCAAAGCACCTGATCACAAACTCAGCAAACATTAGAAACTAAGTCAGCACAACACTGCATTTAATCTAGGCAAACTGATAAACTCAAGTTTTTCATAAAGACTTAATTTAATCCGCTGCCGGTTAACTCAGTTAAGGATAAGTCAGTCTTGACTTATTCTCAGCTAAGTTAGCTTAACTCCACACAAGTTTAATGTTGAACTCAATCTGTTCAAGATTCAGTTTTCAATTGGTTTTTGGGGACAAGTTTATTCACCCCCCTCTAAAATTGTGTTAGCCCTTCCAAGGGGTGATCAGTTACATACGGTGACTTGATCTCAACGTTTGAATCGTCTGTCAGAACAGAAGCTGAAGCAGTTGCGTACAACGTAATATCCCGAATTTGGGGAAATGGCAGACGTGTTATTTTATAAAAATTCAGAATATTATGTTTAATTATTTTATCGTTCTTAAATTTTACAATAAATAAAAGGAAGGATTATTGGAATTAAATAATGGAATTTAAGACATTTATTTCAATAACCCGTTGGGGGTTATTTTTGGGGAATATAAAACTTCCATATTCAAAGGGAGTTGGTCGGTAGTGGTGCTCCTTCAAAGTTCAAACTTTGGTTATCAGAGAAAAGGAAACAGAAAAGACAAGGGAGAATTCTTCCACGTTCTCACAAGGCTCTCATCGTTTTCAGAAACAATTAGAGATTCGGAATCAACGGGGCAAGGGATACAAGTTGATACTAAAAAGGTGGAACTTTGAAAAGGTAATCAAAAGCCGTAGTTTTGGTTATTGATCAAGTTCTACTTGTTAAGAGGTTAATTTCACATTTCTAATGGTTCAGAAGTTGTTGATCACAAGTAATTCTAGTCAAATCGTTGATCAAATAGGTTTCCTTGGGGAAGTTCAGAAGTACTACAGTTTTCTTGGAAGTTTTTCTTGGATTTTCTTAGCAAACAAGTAAGAGACATTTCTTATTGATTAGTTATGGTTCTATCATGTTAGGATTGAGTTGTGGAGTTGAATTGTGGTTAAAACTCATGCTTAAGTGTTGTTGTTGTGATGTGATATGTTATAACATGTTCAGAAATTGTTTTTTTTTTTTGTTGTTTGCATGTATTTCATGCTGTCAAAATGTTTGGAATCATATTGAATTCATAATGTGTTGAAAAGGGTAAGTTTTGGTAAAAATGACCCTTTTAGAGTGCACAAGAGGAATTTAGCACGCGCTAAAACGTGAGCAGAATGGATAGCACAAAAGAGGGCATAGCGCGCTCCAAATTACAAGCAGAAGTAAGCAGGGTTCTGGTGACGTTTTAGTGCCCGATGAATAGGTTTAGTGCACGCTAAAACCAAACCAGAAAGCTTTCTAATTTGTTGTTCTATTTTAGCATGCGCTGAAAGTCTATAGCGCGCCAAAATTGTTGTTTTTTCTATATTGAGTGTTTTGAGCCCCAGATCTAGTTTTGAATCTTCTTTTTATCTAATAACACTATATGAACATGAACAAGCCATGATTAAGCTTCTGATACGTTTAGTTCCGGCACCGAATGTATTCTTCCTAAGGGTTGAAGTTCAGGACAGTCGGAAGAGCATGATTGGCCAGTGCTTTGATGAATTAGTATTCATTAATGTATGTGTAATGTGTTAGGATTTCAACGTCTAGTGGTCTAGGTGAGGGAGTAGAAGTTGTAAGTGAGCCTTTCTTTGAAAACACTTAGGTTTCTAGTTAAGAATTAATAACATATGTATGTAGTTAAAAGCCTAAACATCATTTTTTTTCTTTGTAAGTCACAAGTCTATATCGTGATGAGTGGGCGGTCGGAAAAAACTAATAACTCTGCTGACCATGAGTAGAGGGACTTCGTGAATGAATATCTCCGTATGTTACTAAGATACCAAGTACGGAGGGACTTCACCGAACATGTACACTATCGGGGCTATCCTGTGGCTATTAGTGTGATCGACAAATAGGTTGCACCCAGATACTTTGTGGTGAGTAGCACCATGCGTAGTTCCCTTGAATACAGATGTAACAAAGATAAGCTAAGCTAGAAACAAGTAGGATCCCACGACATGTTGATGAGCATGAAGTGAACCCTAGAGTTTGAGTCGGTCTAACAAAGATTACATAATAACTACATGTACCTTTCATTGTAAATCATAATTATTCAATAGCTTATACTCTTTACTAAGTACCTTTGTACTTACCTTGATTTCATGTTTGTTTTGTGCTTTTGGGGTGAGACGATGAACAGGTTGAACAAGACCTTGGTGACGACTTTGAGGATGATAATTGACGATGCCATGCTTTACTTGACTTCATTTTATTTTATTATCTATGATGTATCAACTAAATTGCTTTCTTTTCCAAGACTTATGTTGTTTTTTATTTCAAGGCTTACTTGTACGATGAATTGTTTTACCGTACTTTTGAAACATCATTGTTGTAAGATTTGGAATTATCTTTATTGTAAGATAACATTTCTATCTTTAGCATGGTTTTAATCTATTCTAGTAGCATTTATGATTTCACCCGAGTCTTTTTAGCTTCCGTTTTCTTTATTTTGATATGATGACGTAGAAACTTGCATATAATATTGAATTTATTTAATGTTATACACGCCGAACGTTCTTTTCTAGATAAGGACTAGGTATCGGAGAACGGGACATTACATACAAAGATTGTAGCTTTATCTGAAATATGCGTTTAAATACTTATCCGAGCATCAAGTCTGATGTTCTCACTCAAAGTATGGTGATCACGTCTAAATTATGTTTTGTTCATGTCTGGTCAGCTCTGAGACTGAATTTGGTTATATCTTATGGTATTCGTCTCTGGGAAGTCAGCGTCGAGGGTGTTTTAGTAAATCGGATAGTGGGTTATTGTGTCGTCTAGGGTTTGGGTCCCAAGACAATAAATACCATGCTGGTGTAGCAATATCATTGTAACTTTATGTAAATAATCAAATCCTCTTTTCTATCTGTGGATGTAGTCAACACAACATTGGCGAACCACATTAAATTTCGCATCTTCTTGCTTGTTGTGCTTGATTAATTGATTTTACGATTTAATTGCTTATGCTTTCTTGGTTCTTCTTGCAATCCATTCAACACACCAGTATTAAAGCGAGGTTCATGGAATTCGCATTCAATTCGATCGAGATTGGTCGGCACCAAGGTTGTGATCAAAGCTATGTTTTGGGAACCGGCAAGAAGGATGTCTGCAATTAACGTGAAAAACGAAAATTTACAGACAAAAACATTTTCATTTTAATGCAGATCAAGATACGTGCCTTGTTAAATCAACAAAGGATATATATATATGCTCCGTTGACAAAGACGGTGGATGTCGGATCCGCTGAGATGGCAATTCTGGATTAAAAGGCATATTCAACAATCATGTTGAGCATGTCAGATGATATTATCATAGAATTTGCTAAAGTGGATATTGCGGCTGAGCTGTCGTTGAAACCTGAGATTTTTTACACGGAAAATCTCTAACTAATAAGTTGTTGAAACAACGAATGTCCGGCCTTCGGATTCATGAGGGCACTTAGCTGAAGGATCACCCTTATCAGTTGAATACAATATTTATGGATCAATGGATATTGATGTCAAGATTGAAGATGATGATCCAGCCTTGATTTAGTTGGTTTCATTGCCCGTATTATATGAGAACTTTGTGCACTCATTTATTGTTGGGAAGGATACGTTGTCATTGGAGGATGTGAGATCATATCTTTACACTCGAGAGTTACACACTAAGGCGCCTATATTGGGTACAGACAGCAGGCTACTAGATTAGTGGTCAGTAACAGCAAAGGGCATGGAAACCAAGGAAATAAGAAGTCCAAGAAGGGTGGTTCCAAAGGTTCTAAGCATATAGATATCTGTAATTATTTTAAGGAGCAGGGATATTGGAAGAACAAATGTCCAAAGAAGAAGAAACGGAGGAAGAACAAATGTGGCACTGCTGAAATAGTAGAGCATGACACAAATTCAAATGAAGGCATATTTATAGTGGATAGTGAATCAACAAATCATAATGATGTGTGGATTCTTGATTCTAGGGAATTTTACAGTATTCGTCCACGTAGGGAGTGGTTTAAAACATATAAGAAAATGGATGGAGAGCATATTTCTATGGCCAAGGTAAGGTCTTCAAGACAATTGAAATTGGCTCAGTTAAAATCCGGACTCATGATGGTAAATTCTAGACATTGAACGAAGTTAGGAATGTTCCACAGAGGACAAAGATTATGATTTCTCTCAGTCTTCTAGACCACAAAGGTTTAAGATTCAGAGGTAAAGGTAGAGTTGTGAATGTCTATAAGGGTTTAAATGTGTTTTCTAAATGTGTCCAAAAGGGGAATTGTGTATCTGTTATACGGGGATGTATCGTATCTAGTTTTGTTGTTGTTGAATCATCTGTAGTTCACCAGAATGATATGACTAAGTTATGGCATATGAGACTTGGTCATATTGGTGAAAAAGGGATGTAAATTCTGTCTGAATCTGATCTTCTTGGGAGATATAAGGTCAAGAATCTGGACTTATGTGAGTATTGTGTGTTTTGGATGCCACATGGAAGCGAGTTCCCCCAAAATCAATTCACAACACAAAGGCAATAGTTGTTTATAATAATCTGATTGCTGAGGGCCGTCAATGATGGAAGAATTGGGTGGTCATACTTTATGTCACTAATTTATGATTATTCAAGAATGACTTGGGTGATTATGGTGAAACATAAATATGATGCATTTAAGAATTTTAAGCAGTGAAAGGCCTTGATGGAGAATCAGAAAGGCAAGAAGATCAAGATGCTCCAAACAGATAATGGTCTGGAATTCTGTTGATCTAATTTGGATGAGTTTTGCAAAGAAGATGGTATAGCAAGACATAATACAATCAAGGATACTCATTATTAGAATGGTGTTGCAGAACAAATGAGTTAAACAAATCCGGAGAGGGTGATGTTGATGAAGTTTGTGGGATTACAAAAAAACAAAATAAAATGCGGAATTATTATTAATCAAGTAAAATTACAAGGTTGATTACAATGCAGCTGATCATAAGGTATTTATAGCTTCATACACCTCATAAATCAGTCAGAAGTAAGTTACAAAAGGTTATAACAAAGTATAACAGAATAACCACTTTCTCGTTTACATCATACTGAAAGTAATCAGCAGGCTACTGAGACTTCCACACTGTCAGTATGCTTCCACACTATCAGCAGCTTATGTACTCAGCATCCCTTTCAGCCTATATACTGTAACACCCCCTCAAGCTGAGAGTGGTACATGAACATCTTGCACTCAACATCCCTTTCACCTACTTGAATTCTGGAAGATCTTTGAAACTCCAAATTTATCTAGTTGGGAAGAGAAAATAGGTGCATCCAAGGCCTTGGTGAGGATGTCAGCTATCTGTTCTTTTGTATTGACTGGAAGAAGTTTGATAAGTCCTGATTTGACTTTGTCTCTCACAACATGGTAGTCAATTTCAATATGTTTGGTTCTTTCATGAAAGATAGGATTGTGAGCAATGTGCATTGCACTGTAATTGTCACAAAATAACATAGCAGGCAACTGAACTGGAATTTGTAAATCCAGTAGTATATAGATAAGCCATTGGATTTCACAAACTACATTTGCTATGGCCCTGTACTCAGATTCTGATAAGCTTCTGGCAATTGTTTTTTGTTTCTTTGGCTTCTGGGGGATTGGAGCATCTTCTAAGAACATCATATAACATGATACTGATCTTCTTGTTTCAGGACAACCAGCCCACTCACTATCTGTAAAACCTTTAAGTATAAGATTATTGTCTGCTGGGAAGAAGATTCATTGGCCAGGATTGGTCTTCATGTACCTCATCAGTCTATAAGCTGCCTTCATATGATTCTCAGTAGGGGTGTCCAGAAATTGACTTAGTTGTTATACTGCAAAGGCAATATCTGGTCTGGTAAAAGTGAGGTAATTCAAATTACCCACAAGGGATCTGTATGCAGTGTTATCTTATAAAAGTGGTGAATCACCATGCTGTAAATTCTGTTTGGACTCCATAGGTGTCTTAGCAGGTTTAGTTCCTAAAAATTCATATTCTTCTAGGAGGTTAAGTGTGTATTTTTTTTTTTTTTGTGAAATCGATATGTCTTTTGGACATCTAGCAACCTCAATCCCTAGGAGATATCTCAATTTTCCAAGATCTTTGATGGTGAACTGCTGATGTAAAGCTTCCTTAAATTGCTAAATTAACTCTTCACTAGGGCTAGCAACTATGATATCATCCACATATACCAATACGGCAATTAATGACTGTCCTGACCCTTTTGTGAATAGACTGTGGTCATGTTTGGATTGAATGAATCCTTGATCCTCCAATGATTCAATCAACTTGTAATTCCATTGTCTCCTGGCTTGTTTGAGGCCATATATGGTAAGTTTGAAAACATGGTTTGGTTTAGTTGTTGCACAACCTGGGGGTAACTGCATGTATACTACTTCATGTAGGTCTCCATGTAGAAAGGCAATGTTGACATCCAGTTGATCTATATGCCAATTATTGGTTATTGCTGCTGCTGCTGCAAGAATAGTAGTGATCTTGACAAAAAGGGAAAAGGTTTCTTGATAATTAATCTCATATGTTTGAGTGTAGCCTTTTGCTACTAGTATAGCTTTGTATCTCTCTACTAATCTATCTTGATTGTGTTTGATTCTGTACACCCACTTGCACCCTATGGGTTTCTTGCCTAGCGGCAGATCAACTGTCTCCCATGTGTGAGTCTTTTGTAAAGCTTCAATTTCTTTGTTCATTGCCTCATTCCATACATCATGCTTAATAGCTTGATTGTAGGTCTTAGGCTCTTTAACAGCATCAATAGCATTAATGAATCTGGCATAGTCTGCTGAGAAGTAATCCAGACTCATGAATGCACTCACCAGAGGTAGAGTCTTCTAAACATTATGAGCACCCCCTTGATAAAAGGTTGGTGATTTCCTTGTTCTTGTGGACCTTCTTAGTTGTGTGGGTTCAGGTGCCTGATTTATTGGTGCATGCCCCTCATTGGATGTTTCAGCTGCTGCTGATCCCATTGTTGTTTGGTCTGCTGATTCAGTCAGCAGGTCATCAAAAGTGTCCATTACTGGCAAAGGAACATGAATGTCAGCAAGATATCTAGGCTTTCCCAACACCTATTGAAAGAGAGGAAAATAAGTCTCATGGAATTAAGTATTTCTAGCAACAAAGATATCTTTGTTGGTAATGCCTAAGAGAATAGCACCCTTAGATGTAGTTGAATTCGCAAGATAGACATATGTCCTACATCTTGAGTCAAATTGTATCCTATACTACTAAAGTGTGCATGAAAAGTAAGCCGCCAAAAACTTTAAATACATAATATTCTGGTTTGGTGCCATAAAGCACTTCATGTGGAGTGCTTTCCTTCAACAGTGGTGTAGGTGTGGCATTAATCAATTTTACAACATGCAAAAGGCAAAAACCCCAATATTCAATGGGTAAATTATTCTGGAACCTCAATCCTCTTTGCAACATTCAGCAGATAATGATGTTTCTTTCAACAATACCATTTTGCTCGGGTGTACTTACACAGGATGTTGGATGTATGATACCCTGCTGATCATAAAAGTCAGTAAGTTGAAATTCTACACCATTGTCACATCTAATTAATTTAATAATTTTATGAAACTGAGTAGAAACAAATATAACAAAAGATTTAACATGGTAAGATGCTTCAGATTTTGTCTCATAAGAAAAACCCAAGTAAATCTAGAGAAATCATCTACAACATTAAGAAAATATTGTTGTACATTCACAGTATGCTGTCTCAGAGGACCTCAAAATATATATATGAACAAGGTCAAAAGTAGCATTTACAATAGTGGTACTTAAAGGAAAATGATTTTTCTTCAGTTTAGTCAGAGGGCAAACATAACAAAGATCATGATTACAAAATTTGACTTCAGCAGACTGTGAGCTGATGACTTGCAGTCTCTTATCTGGCAAGTGCCCAAGTCTGTAGTGCCATAAAAGTGCATCATCTAATCTATCAGATAAAGTGTGATTTTCTACAGCATTGGCAACATAAACTCTTATTGGTTGATCCATGACATAAAGTCCTCTCTGTAACTCAGCTGAACCAATCATTTTCTTGTTCTTGTCCTGCAAAACACACTTGTTAGCAAAAAAGACAACTGCACCTTTTGTATGATTAATAAAACAAGGTAAAGATAAAAGGTTATAATTAAAACCAGGAATGCAAAACACATCATGTAGGACCAGTTGAGTGTTGATCCTCACTTGTCCTATATGTGTGACAAAGACATTATTCCATTAGGTAATCCTATTTTTATACCAGATGAAGGTTTGGGGTTGCTCAATAGATCTAATGATCCTACAATGTGATCTGTGGCACCAGAGTCCAAGATCCATTGTATTGATCTTACTAAATTTAGGTCACATGTTCCTATAGCAGGTGAGTAATGTGTAACAACATCAGCAGGTTGGCCAACAGCAAACCCTGCCTGTCTAAAAGGATCACTCAGTAGAGCCATCAACTTGTCAAGTTGTTGTGCAGTAAGATTAGGAAAACCTGGTCCAGCAGACCAACTTGGTGCCTGATCTTCTTCTATTGATTGTTCCTCTTATACCATATTGGCTCCTTTTGACTTGAAACCAGGAAGAAATCCATGCTTCTTATAACAAGTCTCCTCAGTATGGCCATTGAATCCACAGGAACTATATTGCATCCTTTTGGGATTTTTAGGCTTGGGATTTGCAGCAGAGTTAGATCTGCTGAGAGTCTGACTTTGTCCCTGTCCATTCTTCTGTGATAATCGAACCATGTATTCTTGATTCTTGGCCTTGTTAGCCACATACAACATATGTATCTCAAACTTGATTGCCATTGCAAAGACATCATGAATTTCTGGAAAGGGCACCATCAACATTCCCTGTGAGACCATTGGTTCAATTCATCCCTCAAACCTTTAAGGAATTTCATGACATGTTCAACCTCTATATGATCCAATAGACTGCTTATTGCATTGCAGTGACATTGAGGATCACAGGAACAGACTGTTACAAGCCTGATGGTCTTGATTTCTTCCCAAAGAATCAGCAATTTTGTGAAATATTGATTGACATAATCTATGCCTTGTTTCAGTGGATGCATTTCTTCAAGAAGATCTTAAAGTCTTAATGCATCAACATTTGAAAACCTTGCTGCAAGATTCTTCCAAACTGCATGAGCATTCTTGAAATACATCAATCTTTGTGCAATGGTGTTCTCTACAGAATTTAAGATCCATGATCTCACCATCGTATCACGTTGCCTCCATGCCTGGAAATCTGCTGAATCTGCTGAAGGCGATTAATTGTGCCGTCTACAAAGCCATGTTTATTCTTGGTGATTAACACCATTTCCATGGACATTTTCCATGGATTATAGTTGTTTCCATTCATCAATGGTTGAACAAGAACCAGAGAAGGATTCTCATTAGAATGAACATAGAATGGACTGTAGGGACTTATTTTTTGTTTCATAGCTGCCATGGCTATCAAGAACTCCAGAATTGATCACAAATCAATAATGAAAAGTGAAAAACAGATCAAGAACATATCAAAAAATAGGGAAAGAGATGACAATTTACTCTCAAGAAACTAAAATCTCAGGAAAAATTAAGAACACTCTCAAGATACTTCAAAAACTTGAGGGAAAACACAGGAAAGCATTTAGAAATTCTGAAATTTCTGCTCTGATACCATGATGAAGTTTGTAGGATTACAAAGAAACAAAATAAAATGCGGAATTGTTATTGATCAAGTAAAATTACAAGGTTGATTATAATACAGCTGATCATGGGATATTTATAGTTTCATACACCTCATGAAACAGTCAAAAGTAAGTTACAAACGGTTATAACAAACAATAACAGAAGAACCGCTTTCTAGTTTACATCATACTGAAAGTGATCAGCAGGATGATGAGGCTTCCATACAGTCAGCAAGCTTCCACACTATCAGCAGCTTATGCACTCAGCATCCCTTTCAGCCTATATACTATAACAGATGTGCATGCTCCTTAACACTGGTTTGGCAAGAGGATTTTAGGCAGAGGCTATAAGTACAGCCTACTACTTAATCAACTGCGGACCTCACACAGAGATCGATCTCAAAACACCATATGAAAATTGATTAAAAGGCCTACTGATTACTCAAATTTGAGAGTTTTTTATGCACAATTTATTACCATGTTAGTGAAGGTAAGCTAGAACCAAGAGCCAAATAGGGAGTGTTTGTGGGGTATGGAGATGGAGTTAAGGGCTATGGAATCTGGTCATCAGCTAAAAACAGGGATATGGTAACCCTAAACCTAGTAGAAATGTATTCTTTGATGAAAATTTTATTCTTAACACCATTGTGAGATCCACACTAGAATCAAAAATCCGATCTGAATCTGAGGGGGTTGACAAACAGGTGGAGCTTCAGGTTCAATCTGTTGAGCTACAACAATCAGTTGAGAACAATCAACACTCATCTGATCTGGCCGAACCAGATCTACATCCGAATCAACTAGTTGAGACTAAAAAAGTTGAAATTGTTCAGCAGACTATAGGTCTTGGCAGAGCTAGAAGGACTATTGTTGGACCTCTGAAGACGTATGTGTTTGAGGATATGGTTGGATCTGAATTCAAGATGCCGGGGAGGTGGATGGATCGGAACCAAACACCTACATGGAAGTTGTGACATGTTCTGAACAATCTTAGTGGCTTGCTGCCATGGGAGATGAAATGGAGTCGCATCTCAGAAATCAGACTTGGGAATTAGTCAAACTATCACAAAAGAGGAAGACAATCACTTGTAAGTGGGTCTTCAAGGAAAAGGAAGGAATGTCACCAACAGATAGCATTACGTATAAGGCATGTGTGGTTTCAAGAGAGCTCAGTCTAAAAGAAGGGTTAGACTATGTTTAGATATTCTCACCAGTAGTCATGCACAATACTATCAGGGTGTTACTGGCCATGGTTGCAAATTAGAATCTTGAACTTCATCAACTAGATGTGAAGACAAATTTTCTACATAGAGAGTTGGATAAGGAAATATACATGACTCAGCCAGATGGATTCCAAGTCCGTGGAAAAGAATGGATGTTTGCAAGTTGAATAAATCCTTGGAAGGAATGAAGCATTCTCAAAGGCAGTGGTACAAGAGGTTTGACAGCAATATGATGAAACTGGGCTACAATAGAAGTTCACATGATTCATTAGATATAAGGGTTCTCTAGATCAACGGTTTTTATTTTAAACTTTATTGAGCACTGAATTGTCATATTATTTCCTCTTGATGGATTTTTTCTACTAGGTTTGTATGTTAAGAGGTTATAATGAGGCGATGTTAGGTCCTGATGTATTGTGAGGTTTATCGAAGTGGGTTGGTCCAGCTTTTGTACTAATTTAATTTCTTTTCATCCCCTTTTTTAAAATTAACATTTCTTCAAGAAAAATAGATGTCTAATACAACCTTGCAGTACTATATCTGATTGCGTCAGTTCTCTGTTTAAATATTGTCGTTGGGGCGTTGGACGTCTTCGTAACAATGATGGTAATGGTAGTGTATTAAATTGGGGCCTTTAAAAGTACCACACCAAATCTACCATTGCGCTTAAGGACACTCCAGAATATGCCTTTTTTTCACCTAGCTCGCTATGCTGGCTCAAATAGATTTAATGTGATACCTTCACAAGCCCATTTATTTTTCTCAAGCTCCTCAGTTTTGACCAATGTTTTCGTAATGTTTAAGGGTAGAAAGGGTCCGTAAGGCTGACGTTTTTTTTTCTTTTTTCTTTTTTTTGTTCACAAAATATTCTCAGACAATTGTCTGTGACAAATCATTTGAGTCTGACGGTATTTTTTTTAAGTTACACTTAAAAAGCACGGGTATTAATTAATACCAGAGAGAGTAAAACAACAAAGATAATGATGATTATTGAAGATAAATGTTCTCTAAGACAACTTGCACCAATTTAAAAACTGAGAAAAATCACACAGAAAGCACACAATAAAATCAAAACGTAAATAATAATAATAATATTATTAAAAAAAAATTGCAACAAATTGAATTCACCCAGTTTTGACACTAACTTTGGCACCCACTTCATGTATCACTCCACGTAGATCTTCACTGCTGAAGCCTAGCTAGTTATCGTCATCGTGTTCGTTTTCTCCTTCATCTTCTCCTTCAGGATCATTATTGCAATCCGAGTCATCGTCATCTCCATCGCTACGCAAATGGAATGAAGCACCGTTTTTAGGATGATTACCACAGCCTAAGCAATTCTTATTATGGTTACAACATGCACACGAATCACAACACTTTAGCTGTAGCATATACCTCGGGAATCCATGAGCTTCCCGAAACACATGCAGCGAACCGGAATCCACACTGATTTCGGTTTGATCTGGTTTTGAACCCTCTCCCACATGTGACAAAGTGCAACCACGAAAACCGCGACACACAAAATTGTAATTTTCATCATGGATTAATATATAACCAATTTTCTGTTGAAAAATTGATGAATTAATTTAATTTTTGAATTCTTCTGAAAAATTACTGATGTATATATAATAACACAAGCACTAAATAACAAATTGCATATTATTAGCTGAAGAATTAGTCTAACTTTTGAATTTGCCGTAAGTGTCAAATTTATTGCAACATTTTACATGAAAGTTGTCGAAAAAGTTAAATATCCAGGTCATATATTTCGCGGTTTTCTATTTAAATTTAATATTTTAAACTTTCTTCAAGCATAGTAATATGCTACAATTGCTACGGGACGAAAACAAAATGCGAGGCCGGCCCAATGGGTGGCATTGCGGCAACATTGGTAATAACAATGGGGGGGACGATAAGGGCCCTCCAAGAAATACTATTTTTTGGCACTCGTTTTAAGTTGTTTCTATTGACACAACGATATTGTTTCAGAGCACCACATACTATTGGATTATTTTTTCACTACGCGAAAGTCATCGTTAGTGGACGTTCTCCCGTATAATATTTTGTTTTTTGAGAACTCCCGTATAACAATTAAGGAGAGGAAAGCCGTGATACTTACGTTCAGGGAAAATTGCAAAAATAGTCATGCAACTTGGCCTATTTTGCATTTCAGTCCTAGTTTTGCTCCGGTGAAAAAAAATATTCCTGTAACCTTTTTTTTTTTTTTTTTTTTTGCAAAAATAGTCACCCTAGCCGGATTTTGATAACTAGGCACCGAAGATAAAAAAAATGCTTATTTGGCTGCCACGTGGCTCCCAACGTTGGCTGCCACGTGTTTTGTGGGCCTCATTTTCACCACATTGCCTAAAAAAACAGGAATTTCTCCCTCCAAATCAATTTCATCCAATTTCATCAACTTATAATCAATTTCTTCCCTAATTCTAATTCTAGGTCAAGAAATGATTCCCCAACTTCCATAACTGCGCCGATCGGAAGCTTATCGTTAGTGTTTTCATTCCTGGGCTTTCAACAATTTCAATAGTTCAGTCAAAAAAAAAATTCCGCCTAGGAGGACTGACTTGACATTTCATAGATCAGTCACTGTAGCATCCCATATTTAATGTCAGGTCGGGTAAAACCTGACATTTTTTTAAGTTTCACGTTGAAATTCCAACGGTTCGTTCCAACTTTGACGAAACCATTGAAATATAATAGGTGACTCGTTGAACTTTAAACACAGAGCAAAAAGAATGGAATCCGCTAAAATTTTGACACACCCGTTGGAATTGAAACGGACACGTCACAATTTGAACGTGGTGCGTCAAAATTTAAACGCCTCTGTCAAAGTTGCAACGAGGAGAGTGGGATTGGGAACTGAAATTCAAATTGCATGTATCACGTTCAATTGTATCGGAAACAGCCTTTCCCCTCGTTGAAAACTAGAAAGCCTCGTTACATTTCGAACAAACCTGTTGGATTTGAAAACCCTAATATAATCTCTTCTCTTTTTCCTCTTCCATCCATTTCATTCCGTCAGAGTTTGTTGGTCCCTTGAAAAGGCTTTGGTTAAGTTTAGAGGGGGGGGGGGGGTTGAATAAACTTAACACTTAAAACTTTTGGAGTTAACAAATTACGCAACTTCGGCGGTCTGTCGATACTTGAGAGTCTTCGAGACTTCGCAGCTCGCCGATAAACGTAGTCTACCGATAGTTGAGTTTGCTGAATTTGTGCAAATGGAATTATATCAAAATTAAGCCTTAATACTTGTTGTTAAATATGATACTAAGTATTAGATACTCAGTAGTGTATGTGTGTGATTTCAGTTGCTAGATTCAGTAGATTGATGTGTGTAATAAACTAAATGCAGAATGTAAATGCTGAAAGTAAGTAGGCAGATTTTATAGTGGTTCCAGGTGGTGTAATCCTGTCAGTCCACTCTTCTCCTGTGATGTTGGAGGAAAATCACTAGAGATCTTTGATGTAGCTTTTACAAAGATTCCTAAGGTTGCTTGTCCTTCACCAATATTTATGGCTTCACAAACTGAAAACTGGGAACAGGTAGGATTGCTGCTCCTAAGACTTCCACTGGTCCTTCAAGGGTAGGATTGCCTCTTCACCAGCTCCACCACAAACAACAGTCTTTCACACCCAACAGATGCTTCACTGTCTTCAGCAGGTTCTTTATAAAATAAAGATTGAATCAAGTAAATGATTCCGTTGCAGTAGCTTGATTAGGATGATATAATCAGCAGCTTGCAGTCTTCAAGTGTGTAATCTTGATGTAGCTTGAATACAGAATGCACTTGAAGAAATTATCTAGATCAGCAGCTTTAAGCTCAGTAGGTTCAGCAGGGTGTTTTTCAGCTCAGTAATATCTCTTCAAAGTTTGTTAATTTTCATCATCTTGTTTCTGAGTTGAAAGTCCTCTATTTATAGGCAAGAATGCATGTGACTTGTATTTGAAATTCAAATGTAACCGTTCCTTGTTTTTGTCCCATCTGATTTGCATTCTGTCACTATTCATAGGACTGACACTGTCAGAATTCTTTTTGACAGTGCAGTCTGTCCACCCTTTGACTTGTGTCCATTGGATAAAGTCCTGATTCATCCCAACATTCTTTTAATCCTAACCACTGATTTGTTTGATCAAATCAGAGGTAGTTGGCTGTCCTTATCCATGTAATCTTCCAATATAATCTTGAATTAATCGAGGTATATATCAGCAGGTTCATCAGTCTGCTGAAGTACCTATCAGTCTGTTGAACATCAATTTGCCGTGTATAAAATATAATGCAGCTGATTTCTTTTATCTAACTTTTGTTTGTGAAGTTAGATTACACCTTTTTAAATATAACCAAGTTCCAAACTTCATCCAACTTATGGAACTTAGACCTTCTACACAAGGTATATGTAATCAGTTTAGGTCATCACAGACTTGCCTAAATTCTGATTCCATATCTTTGACTTTAATTACTAAGTTTGATCCCTTAGCCTTCTATAACTGAGTTTGAGCCCTCAGCCTTCAGTCTTCAGTATTCAGCAGGTTCCTGACTAGTCTACTGACCTATCCACCCTACTGACGTAGACTAGTCCGCGACGTGTCGGTGACCATTACAGTGCTTGTTTGATCAAACCTATTTATGAATCAAACTCTAATAAACCTATACATTTGATCTAGACATCTTTTTGCCTTTGCACTATAACAAATAGTCCGGCACTCATCATCAAAACTAAGAAATAAGTCCAACAATTTCCCCTTTTTGGTGATGATGCCACTACCCTCACCTAATCGAAAGCAAAAAGATTAAGACAAAAACAGAACAATTTTCAGACAATTCTCATTAAAAAAACATTTGTTCATAGTTATTACAAACTAGATGCAGCAAAGATAAAGTATTATAAGTATGCTGATCTATTGTCTCTTTTCTCTTTCTTGTCTAGCCTTCTCAGCTTGCTCTTGATAGGCTCTGATTTGTTCTATCATATCCCTCATCCAATCATTTTCAATCAAAGTAAAATCAATGTAGGGATTAACTTGTTTCCACCCGCTTCCATGCTTCAGCAGGATAAGATTAATATCATTCACTCGAATCCAAACTTCATGTACAGCTTCCTTGAATTCATCAAGTGAGTCCTTTGCTTTTGTGATAGGTAAGATCCTATCACCTCTCGCCACTTCTTCCACCTCTTCCACCTCTGCCTCCTCTGTAAGTTGCCCTTAAGGCTCTGACTCTTGCTTCCCAAAATTTCAATGCCAAGAAAGAGTTTAGACCTTCATGATACCCCATGTCATGATAAGGTCTCCTTCTGTTATAGTATTCTTTCTTGTATTGTCTAAGGAGATCATCAATAAGTTGAACTCTGCCAGGTGCAGGTTGCCTGAGAGCATTAATCTCATCCTCCCATCTTTTCTTTGCAAAGAGTCTTGCAGCCTCTTTTGCTGCAGCTGATTGGCCCTCTTCCCCCTTAGTGACATCATCAACAAAACGGGACATTAGGCCATGAATATCCTCCTGTGAGATTACCACTCTATTCAATTGACCTTCCATAATTTCAGTTCTTGTATCAAGTGTAGTAATCCTTGATTGCAAGGTCTCCTCCAGTAGATTGATCCTTTCAGTAAGTTTAGGATCAGGCATGGCAGGTTGTTGTGCAGCAGCAGGCTCAGTAGGCTCAGATGTAGCGGCAAGGTTGTCAAGTTTCTGATGGATGGAAGAAAGTTGGTCTTTCCGAAACTTATCTTTCAAAGTATTCCCTTGCTTGATTCCCCTCACATCTAGTATTAGATCATTCACAGCATTTTGAGTAGATGTGAAGTTTGAAGCAACTGTGGCAGTAGATTGTCTGTTTTCATTCACCATCTTCATCAGTTCTTCAAATCTTTCTTCTTGTCTGTCCAGTTGAGTCCTTAACTGTTGCATATCACGCCTCACAGTTCTTAACTCATTCAACACTTCAACTGGCACTTCACTGGTCATCCTTCCACCAGTAGCTTCATCAGCAGGCTCCTCCACATTATATTGTGGCCTTTGATTGCTCATAACCATTGCCCAACTCCTATCCAGTCCAGCAGGGTTAGGTCCTTCATATTCCTCCAGAATAGGATCAATGGCAGGTTCCTAAAAAATAGGTACAAATGCCTGTGGGGGATTAATATCAATATTTTCTTCTTCAGGCATCTGAAATTCCTCATCACTAAAGTCATAGTCCAGCAGATGCTCATCCTCATTAACAGCAGTCTGCTGACCATCTTTCCCTTCAGTGGTCTTGTCTCCAGTAGGCTCCACTACAGCAGCCTTACCAACAGCAGGGGTTTCCTCCAAACCCAGAGTTTGTTCCAACCATTGTCCAGGTGCTGTTTGAGACTCAGCAGCATGTACCTCCTATTCCAACCTTTGTGCAAGTGCTGTTTGTAGCCCAGCAACCTGTACCTCCTCTTCAATTCTTTGTGGATTGAATATAGCCTCATTATCCACTTGGAATCCTTCTGCATGACCAATCTTGTGCAGGATGATGGCAGTTTTAGTAAGAATGCCCTCAAAGTCAAATCCATCTTGATATTCAATGGATTCTTCTGAGCTGGCACTAGGTTCATTGAAATCAGTAACTTTTTCTCCATCCAAATCCTCACTCTGTTCAACTTCATTTTGTGCAGTAGGCTCTACAACATGGAATGTAGAAGGTTCATCAGCTAGCCTACCAGCACTCAAATTAATTCCCTCATTGATCAATGCTTCCAGATCATCCATGGTGAGATCCTGTAAATCCTCATCCATCTCTCCAGTCTGCTGGCCCTCAGCAGACTTGCCAGTATCAGTGGATTGTTGTACAGGTGGTTCTATGATTACTGCAGTCCCACTGGTTCCTCCTGGTCCAGAGGGAAAATCTCCTCTTGAATCTGATGATGAGGATGAGTCATGTTCGGTAAAAACTAGTTTTACAATTTATAAACCGAAACACCCCAAGTATAAGGATCGTAGTATAGGATGTTTACGGGTCGTCCTAAGGGAGTGGAATGTTTATCGGATTCAGGTATAAATCTATATCGATTATGTCACAATTATTAACTAAACTAAGGCTGAAACTAACTAAAACCTAAACCTAAGAATTAAAACTAAAACAGGAATAAAAACAAGCAGAAAATAAGAAAACAGAAAGACGGACGAGCGTTCACTAAAGTGAACGAGCGTCTGAAAACTAAATCTAATGGACGGGCGTCTGCTATTGCGGACGAACGTCTGAATACGAACTGAAGCAAAAAAGTGCAGGAAAACAGCAGGAACTTAGGGTCTATAAAACTAGAACTTAAACTAAACTTACTCTAAACGATTACGAACGAATTGATTAATAAATAAGTAAAGGGAAACAGCGAGGCAACGAATCCACCCATCAACCAACAACCCCAACTAGATGGTGATCTAAAGATGTAGTTTTTAGTAATGATTTTTTTCACGAATTCAATCAAATATCTTCAATCAAATTCTAGGGTTTCGTTTATCCTTTCAAACAAACTAAACATGCAATCAAAACGAAATCACAAGATCGTTTCCAAGCTTTTTACTCAACTAAACATGCTTAATTTCTTACAACATGATTAGATGCATTACTTTGAATAAAAGAGAACTTAAATAACATACTTTCATATAATCATTCAAGCATAACATAAACCTAGATCGTTTCATCAAATCTTAATTCAACAAAACTTAAACAATACAAAACAGATCCAAAGTAATGAAAAACTATGAATTTACTCACTAAACTTAAGCATCGAACTCCTCTAGTTGGATGTGTTGATGATGGGCTTCCTCCGTCGACTCACTGCAAGGTTTCTAGCCAACAATCATGTTGAATATGATTGTTGGTTGGGAGATTTGCATCTCTGTGAAATTAGGGTTCTCTGGCCGCAGCTTTTGGTGAATTTGCGATCTCAATGTTGTGTAAAAAAGTATGTTCTTAGGGTTGGGGCTGCTGCTGTATTTATAGAGTGCTAAGTCGGTTAGCCTTAGGTCGGCGGCGGACGCTCGTCCACTTATATGGACGCCCGTTCAAGGTGCCTTAGACGCTATCAAGACGCTCGTCCAGATTCCGTCCAAACTCTCTGTTCAACTTTTCTTCTCTAGACGCTCGTCCGGATTACAAGACGCCCGTCCATATTGGACGCTGCATGGACGCTCGTCTGGATTGATGCAGAACGGATTCCTTGATATTTCCATCTTTATCTTGATTGATTTCTTTCCTTATCTCTTTTATTTTCCCATATCTTTGATTGATCCTCTCTCATCTCGAAATTAAGCCTCCTAAAAGATAAATAAACATTGCAAAAATGTAATGAAATCCAAATAATCATAATTAAATCAATTAAACACTTAAAATAACCAATTTTGCAAATAACCATATTAAAATGACATTTACTTAATAATTACACTTAAACCCTTAATTCTTATATAAATTATGCAAATGTGGGGAAAATAATAATGAAATAAACCCTTAATAATCATATAAATATGGCCTTAACAACACCCCCACACTTAGCTTTTTGTACGTCCTCGGACAAAACAATCAAAACTATAGCTCAACTTTCATGCAATCCACATAGATCTCTAACTCACGTAACAAAAGATACAACAACTATAGCAAACAATACCATCACCGAGATAGATTCAGTGTATGTGTGACAAGCCCTTTTCAAATTTAACAAGCCTTTCAAAGAAATATCCTCTCAAAAATCCAATGATTATTCTAGACATAGGCAGTAATAGCTCCACTCAAAGCCTTCCCACGCACTCAGTAGGATGATCCCTACAGCATATCATGCGGTTCTACTGGGTATAAGATCCATGATAACAAAGACTTCACTTTATTTTTACTCGTCATTTCCAAAAATTTCAAATTTGACGCATATCAGAATGAGCTTTTACCCATCATAGCAGAATAGGACATTTCGAGATAATCCCCTACCTACTCAAATCATAAGGTAGCTTCTTCTAACTGTCGTGAGCTATTGGTCATCATAGTGGAATAGGACATTTCGAGATAATGCCCTACCGCACTCCAATCATAAACCAGCTTCCGACAAAAGTATTTATTATGATTGCTTATTCATTCTCTTTTTTTCAAGACATAAGTTACATCTCACTTATCACATTCGAACTTTATGATATTCACAGCACACGGTCTAACTAAGGTGTTACTATACTGACCTTCCTAAGATAAATCACTAAAGCAATGAAAGGATATAGTTCAAAAAGACTTGCTTCAATATCAAAGGCTTTCGTGAGTGAAAAATGAATACTCTCTCCATGAAAGTAAAGACATGCTACAATTATCTCACTAAGTCACATACTATCATCGTTAGAAAACTACAACTAGCAAGCATTTAGTTTCAATCATATGCTCGAGATTCACAAAAATAATTTAAATTTAGTTGAAATTTCACATTCACTCATATTTCAAAAGATATAGCATGAAAACATACCCAATTTACCCCCCCACACTTAAATCACATTATGTCCGCAGAATGTGCAAATAAAAGAAAAAGAAACTTAGCTTGGTTTCAACAAAGTTGTCGGATGAAAGTTGGCAGAGGTCAGGCCGGAGCATGAACGTACCGCGACAACTCGAATAGACAACACTGGACATAAAAGCTTGCGAACCTGCTCAAAAGTATCTGCAACACTCGACATACCATATAATCTCGGGGTACACGGGATATATGAGCAACACATAACATAAAACACTCACAATGCATGTAGGAGGAATAACCATCAACACATAATCAACTAAAGTATTATTTCTAAAACAATAAAACAAAACAACCTAAGAAAAGAAAACAAACAAAGAAAACTAGGTGCCTCCTAGGAGCGCTCTTTTAATGTCAATAGCTTGACACAGATTTCAAAAGATCAACCCGGATCGGGCCACTTTGGTTTAACAGCCGCCACCTCAGTATCGGAATCAGGAGTATTGGGGCGGAAATGATTTTCACCACAACAACAAGTCAAGTGCGCAATAAGGTCATTAAACTTTTCTCTCCAAACTACACTGACTCTCTTCTTCTTGTTCTTGCGGATGATAGGCATAGTGTGCTAACATGCTCGGGAGTCTTAGAAGAAGGTTCCTCACGGTAGAGGTAGGAATGTCATCATCGACTCAAAGAAATAAGATGGAATCTCTTCACAAATCAGGACATCTGTACTCTCATCTCTTCTTTGGAAATAAAGAGTCTCAGGCTTTACCTTTGGTTGCCCAAAATATTTCTTAAGTCGATGGCCATTCACTTTAAAAGCTTGATTACCATACCCGTTCAAAGTAATTACTCCACTTGGATTAACCTCGAGAATCTCAAAGGGACCGGACCATCTAGACTTGAGTTTACCTGGAAACAGGTGAAGTCTAGTATTATAGAGTAAAGCCATGTCACCAACTTTGAATTCTCGGTCCTTGATCTTAGCGTCATGGAGTATCTTCGTTCTTTCCTTGCTAAGCTTAGCATTCTCGTATGCTCTGAGTCTAAATTCGTCGAGCTCGTTCAACTGTAACAACCGTTTCTCCCCACAGAGTTGGCTATCGAAATTCAAGAATTTAATTGCCCAGAAAGCTCTGTGTTCAAGTTCGACGGGTAAATGACAAGCTTTGCCATAGACCATTTGGAAGGGTGACGTGCCCATCGGGGTTTTAAATGCGGTACGATAAGCCCACAACGCGTCATCCAACTTAAGACTCCAATTAGATCGATTATTGTTCACGGTCTTCTCTAAAATTCTTTTCAAGCTCGGTTGCTTACCTCGACTTGGCCACCGGTTCGAGGATGATATGGTGTACCAACTTTGTGTTTGACACCATATTTTTCAAGGATTTTATCAAGCGGTGCATTGCAAAAGTGGGTACCTTCATCACTAATGAGTGCTCTTGGACGACGAATACGGTGAAGATATTCTTTTGCAAGAATTTCTTCACGACTTTATGATCATTAGTTTGGGTAGCTATGGCTTCAACCCACTTGGAGACATAGTCGACACGACGAGGATATATTTATTACCGCACGAAGATGGAAAGGGTCCCATAAAATCTATGCCCCAAACGTCGAAAACTTCGCATTCAAGAATGGGCTTAAGTGGCATTTCCATCCTACTACTCGCCGTCCGCCTTCTGGCACCTATCACAACCTTTACAAAAGGCTTCTGCATCTTTAAACAGAGTCGGCCAGTAGAATCCAGCTTGAAGGATCTTTGCAACCGTCTTCGGTGTTCCATAATGACCTCCGGTAGGACCGCTATGGCATTGTTCTAGGATATCCCACTGATCATGCTCAGGAACACACCGTCGAAGCAACCCATCTTTACAGACTCTGAACAAATAAGGATCTTCCCATACGAGATATTTAAGATCAGAAAAGAACTTTTTCTTCTCCTGATACGTCATATCCTCTAAATGACCACTCGCTAAATAGTTGACGTAGTCAGCATACCACGGCCTAACCGTTTCAAGCTTCATCAATTGCTCAGTCGGAAAATCAATGCCTATATCATTGTGATTCTCTGCACCCTCATTTACTAAGCGAGATAAATGATCAGCCACAATATTCTCACTACCTTTCTTATCTTTAATCACAAGGTCAAACTCTTGTAAAATCAGAATCCATCGAAGTAACCTTGGTTTTGCATCTGCTTTGTCCATAAGGTAGCGCAAGGCTGCATGATCGGTCCAAACAACAACTTGAGAACCTAGAAGATAACTTATAAACTTGTCAATGGCAAAAACAACAGCTAAGAATTCCTTCTCAGTTGTGGTATAATTGCATTGAGCCGGGTTCAAGGTGCGGCTCGCATAATAAATGGGCCTGAACCTTTTATCAACTCTTTGACCTAAAACTGCGCCTACGGCGTAATTAGAGGCATCGCACATCAACTCGAAAGGCTTGGTCCAGTCAGGTGCAACTAAAATAGGGCACTGATAAGCTTGTCCTTCAGACAATTGAAAGCTTCTTTACACTTCGCATCGAACAAGAAATCAACATCTTCTTTCAAAAGATTTGATAAAGGCTTGGCAATAGTAGAAAAGTCTCGAATAAACCGCCTGTAGAAGCCAACGTGTCCTAGAAAACCTCGTACCTCTTTCACTGTCTTAGGGTACGTCATCCTTTCAATGGCTTCGACCTTAGCCTTATCAACTTGAATACCAGCATTGGACACCTTATGTCCCAAAACGATTCCTTCGTCTACTAGAAAATGGCATTTTTCCCAGTTAAGCACCAGATTTTTCTCAACACACCGTTGGAGTACCATATCTAGATTCTTTAAGATTTCATCAAAGCTATCGCCGTAGGCGAGAAGTCATCCATGAAGACCTCCATGCACTTTGCTCCACAAGTCCATCAAAAATGGCTAACATGCACCGTTGAAAAGTCGCGGGTGCGTTGCATAGGCGAATGGCATTCTCGAAAAGCAAAAGTACCGGATGGACACGTAAAAGTTGTCTTCTCTTGGTCATTGGGATCAATGGCTATCTGGAAGTAGCCAGAGTATCCATCAAGGAAACAATAATACTTATGACCACTCAGTCGTTCAATAAGCTGGTCAATGAAGGGGTAGGGGAAAGTGGTCCTTGGCCGTAACCTCGTTAAGTCTACGATAGTCAATACAGACTCTGTAGCCTGTCACGAGTCGTAAGGCAACTTCCTCCCCTTTTTCATTCTTTTCGACTGTGATTCCTCCCTTCTTTGGCACAACTTGAGTAGGGCTGACCCACTCGCTATCGGCGATTGCATAGATGATTCCCATGTCTAACCACTTTATAACTTCCTTCTTGACAACCTCCTGCATATGCGGATTCAGTCTTCTCTGAGGTTGTCTAACCTTTTTAGCTCCCTCCTCCGTTCGGATTTTATGCATGCATACATCTGGGCTGATTCCTCGGATATCACCCACTTGCCATCCGAACGCGAGGATATTCTTTTTAAGCACTTCTATCACCGTGCTTCTTGCTCGTGGTCGAGTTTCGAAGAAATGATCAAAGGCAATTTATCTCCATCCTTAAGAAAGATATACTTAAGGTGTTTCGGAAGCGGTTTGAGCTCTAAATCAGTAGGTGGTTGCTCAATACTAGACTTTAACGGGCCACCTTTCTCTTTATGGGCTTGGAGTGGTTGACTAAAGAATAACTCATCTTCCCGAGGCTCCACCCCAGAAAGGTACTGGATCAAATCGTCCACCGGAATCCTCCGATCAACACTTGCTTCCTTTTTCTTGTGATCGATCATTTTTCTTAACTCTTCATCTTTAAGCTCTTCTGCCAGCTCTTCCCAATCATCTACTTCCCAATGAGTAGCTTCTCTCCAAAATTCTACCTCGTCCCAACTACCCATCAGGGCTTCTTCTTCACCAGGGATGAAGTCTTCCTGACTCAGTTCTTTGAAATCATCGTTTGTTGCTGGGCATCTCCATGCTTCTAACTCAATAACGTGCCCGGTGTGAGCGAGTGAAGATGACTCGTCAATGCCTACGGCTTGAAATGAATTAGAAGATGGTCCGCGATCGACCGGATCCTCAATGTCCATGACTTCAAAAACACCTATCTCTGTCAACTCCTCTGCTTCTTCAGAGTAGGTATCTTTTTCATCCTCGTAAATAGCTTCGACAAACGATATTTCATCAGTTATGGTTCTTTCAGGACTTGTCCCTCGTGTGAAGGTAACGGATGTGTCACCGATTCTAAGGGTAATCTGTCCTTTGCAGAAGTCGATGAGAGCGTTAGAAGTGTCTAAAAAGGTTCGGCCTAGAATTAGAGGCATCTCCTTATCAGGTGGATAGTCTAGAATAACCCAGTCGGTAGGGAAGACTAAATGTTCAACTTGAAGGAGAACATTAGCTACACAACCGGCTGCAGTCCGGCTAGATTTATCAACCATCTGAAGAGAAATAGGGCGTTCCCGCATCCTTTTATCTAACCCGAGCTTTTTGCATACGTTTAATGGCATCACATTAATAGAGGCCCCTGAGTCGCATAAGACATTTTCGAATAAATGGCCTTCGATCTCACAGGAGATTGAAGGTCTGCCAGGGTCACCTCGCTTAACATCGACTTTCTATGAAACCATTGCTCAATCTTCGCGTAGCACTTCTTCAGCCATCCCCTGAAGCTTTCTCTTACTCCCACAGAATTCTTTTAGATACTTAGAGCATTTAGGCATTTCAGTTAATACCTCGGCTAAGGGCATACTAACTTGAGTGTCTCTAAGCATCCTCCTCACTCCAGCATACTGCTTGTCATTAGTGAGGGCTTTCTCTTTCCTTTTTGGGGGATAAGGAAGGGCTTTATCATTCCCTGTGGCCTGATTCTTTATCGCCTCATCCTCCTTATCCTTCCATCTTACGAACTTTTCTTTCTTTTTCTTAGTCAGGGGTACCGCTTTCTGACTTTCCTTTCTTTCCTCATCATCAGAATTATTTTCGTCCTCCGAAGAATTGTCACTAAGCTCCTCATCGTTGCTTTCTTCGGCATGTGGTTTCTGATTTCCCCCTCCTGAACTCATGGCGTCAGGAGGGGCTACTCGTTTCCCGACATCTTGCCGGGTCCAACCTGTTTACCACTTCTCAAAGTTACTTCATTCAACTCCTCTTCTTGTCCATACTCCCATTGTGGTGTAATGGCGGTGCAAACATTCACATCAGCTTTTGGGTTTCTCTCGGTATAACTCGGAAGTTTACCGTGAGGTCTGCTTGCTTGCTGGTCTGCCATCTGACCAACTTGTCTCTCAATAGCTTTAACGCTAGTAGACAGAGTCTTCACCATGTCTACCAGCTCATCAAATTTGTGTTGAGGGACACATGAGGTGGTATGATTTTGAGTTTGGTTCCATCCTCCTTGAGGCCTTTGGGAGTTAGGAGCTGTCCTTTGATAGTTTGAGTTGAAAGAATTCGAATTTGAAGGCCCAGGTGGTAACTTGGCTTGATTAAAGTTTTGTCGTTGAAATACTGAGTAGTTCTGGCTTTGATTGAAGTTTCGGAAGGGTTGGTTTTGATTATCCATTAAATTTACTTCTTCCGTTATCTCCGTTCCTACCTGCATTCCCAGATCAGAAGGCTGCGTCTGAAGATTGGCCGTACCGCTTGCTTATCAATTCCATCCGAGCAACCAACGGCTTTGTATCGGATTGCTTGCGTACCTTCTTTCTTAACAACATTGGTCTTCTTGGGAGTCGACCACATATTGTTCTTGGCGATGGTCTCGGCCACTCGTGGCGGCCTCATCACCTCCCCTAGGAAGGATCCATGAGCCGTGGAGTCAAGATAGTCTCTATTAGGTTGAGAGACACCTCGTAGAACAGTTCCGGCAACTCATGTCCGTCATATCCGTGATTGGGGCATTTCCTCATCAAGAGATTCAATCTCTCCCAAGCTTTGCCAACAGGTCTCATCCTCCAACTGCTCAAACGTAGCTATTTCCCGTTTCATCTCCATAATCTTGCCTGGTGAAACCCACTTAAGAGCGAAGGCTCTTTTGACATCATTCCATGTATGGAGAGAATGGTGTGCCAACGATTTAAACCACCGACTTGCTTCACCTTTCAAAGCAAAAGGAAATAGCTTTAACTTAACTATCTCAGAATCAACACCAGGATAATGGCCTGCTTCACAGATTTGTACGAATGTGGACAAGAAGTCGTGTGGATCTTCCCGAGCGATACCATGGAAAGAGCTATTCGAACTAGAGCAACTACTCCGTTCTTTAGATCAAAGTTCACTCCTCCCATGTCAGGAGGACGAATAGGTCTATGCCCCTCGAGAAAATTCTGGATTTGGATTTGGGGGGAGGGGTCCTGGTTCAATTGATTAAGCTGGTTTTGTCTAAATTGTTGAAGTTGTTGATTTATGCCAGCTTGTTGATTCTGTTGTTGCTGCAGAGCTTGCATCTGCTGAAGGAGTAAATTTAACTGAGCTTGGGGATCAGGATTTGGAATTGGAGGATCTTGATCTGCCATTTTGTCCAAATCAGGGAAAAGCCTCCTTCTAAGAATAGATCGTTCAGGCTCGGGATCGAAGATTAGAAGTCCCTTCTTACTTCTCGTTTGCATAAACCAGAAGAAAGGAAAAGGAAGAAATCAACCTTAGGGTTGATTAGAACGAGTTTAGAGAAGATTGGAGGATTCAGGAAGTGAACGCTCGTTCAGAGCACTGAACTGGCGTTCAGAAGACAGATGGGGCAGACGGGCGTTCAGTATGGGTGAACGCTCGTTCAGAAGCTTTTAGTATTTTTTTTTTTTTTTTTTTTATTTTTTTTTAGGAAATATATAGAAACCGAAACTGGAAAAGAAACCTACGTACGAAAAGTTTAAAAACAAGAAAAATACTAAGACGGTAAAAAAACGTGTTGAAATCTTCTAGGGCCAAAATGGAGGGGAAAACAGTGGATTTTGACCTTGAAAACGCACTGAACGTCGGCGTCGGAACGAGCTTTCCGAATTGGGGTCCTGCGTTCCAAACGGACACTCGAGCCGAAAGTTATGGTCAAAATACTACTGCGTGCTAAAAGCGAGCCCTTTTGACACAGAAAGCTGCACTACGAAGAATCCGACAACCGTTACCGACTCCCCGGCAACGGCGCCAAAAACTTGTTCGGTAAAAACTAGTTTTACAATTTATAAACCGAAACACCCCAAGTATAAGGATCGTAGTATAGGATGTTTACGGGTCGTCCTAAGGGAGTGGAATGTTTATCGGATTCAGGTATAAATCTATATCGATTATGTCACAATTATTAACTAAACTAAGGCTGAAACTAACTAAAACCTAAACCTAAGAATTAAAACTAAAACAGGAATAAAAACAAGCAGAAAATAAGAAAACAGAAAGACGGACGAGCGTTCACTAAAGTGAACGAGCGTCTGAAAACTAAATCTAATGGACGGGCGTCTGCTATTGCGGACGAACGTCTGAATACGAACTGAAGCAAAAAAGTGCAGGAAAACAGCAGGAACTTAGGGTCTATAAAACTAGAACTTAAACTAAACTTACTCTAAACGATTACGAACGAATTGATTAATAAATAAGTAAAGGGAAACAGCGAGGCAACGAATCCACCCATCAACCAACAACCCCCAACTAGATGGTGATCTAAAGATGTAGTTTTTAGTAATGATTTTTTTCACGAATTCAATCAAATATCTTCAATCAAATTCTAGGGTTTCGTTTATCCTTTCAAACAAACTAAACATGCAATCAAAACGAAATCACAAGATCGTTTCCAAGCTTTTTACTCAACTAAACATGCTTAATTTCTTACAACATGATTAGATGCATTACTTTGAATAAAAGAGAACTTAAATAACATACTTTCATATAATCATTCAAGCATAACATAAACCTAGATCGTTTCATCAAATCTTAATTCAACAAAACTTAAACAATACAAAACAGATCCAAAGTAATGAAAAACTATGAATTTACTCACTAAACTTAAGCATCGAACTCCTCTAGTTAGTTGTGTTGATGATGGGCTTCCTCCGTCGACTCACTGCAAGGTTTCTAGCCAACAATCATGTTGAATATGATTGTTGGTTGGGAGATTTGCATCTCTGTGAAATTAGGGTTCTCTGGCCGCAGCTTTTGGTGAATTTGCGATCTCAATGTTGTGTAAAAAAGTATGTTCTTAGGGTTGGGGCTGCTGCTGTATTTATAGAGTGCTAAGTCGGTTAGCCTTAGGGCGGCGGCGGACGCTCGTCCACTTATATGGACGCCCGTTCAAGATGCCTTAGACGCTATCAAGACGCTCGTCCAGATTCCGTCCAAACTCTCTGTTCAACTTTTCTTCTCTAGACGCTCGTCCGGATTACAAGACGCCCGTCCATATTGGACGCTGCATGGACGCTCGTCTGGATTGATGCAGAACGGATTCCTTGATATTTCCATCTTTATCTTGATTGATTTCTTTCCTTATCTCTTTTATTTTCCCATATCTTTGATTGATCCTCTCTCATCTCGAAATTAAGCCTCCTAAAAGATAAATAAACATTGCAAAAATGTAATGAAATCCAAATAATCATAATTAAATCAATTAAACACTTAAAATAACCAATTTTGCAAATAACCATATTAAAATGACATTTACTTAATAATTACACTTAAACCCTTAATTCTTATATAAATTATGCAAATGTGGGGAAAATAATAATGAAATAAACCCGTTAATAATCATATAAATATGGCCTTAACAAGTCATCATCGCCATCTCTTGGATCTCTAAACTTGATACCCTCATCTTTCTGTTGTTCATCAAACAAATCCATCAGCCTTGATTGCAGCAGGGTGGTATCAACCAGATCCAGCAAATTCTCTACTCCCAATTTTTCAAAAGCCCATTCTTCAAAATCTGTCATAGGTTCAGCAGCTGGCTTTTGTCTCTTGTAGAAACCAAACTTCCATTGGAAATAGTCAGCAATTTTCTGAAGTTTGGGATCTACATACTCTTCTGTTTTCTTCCTTTCTTTCACATGCCTTTCAAAGGGCATGAAAGATCTCCTGGGAGCAACTCCAGTACATTGTTGACCTCCAAAGGTTCCAACAAGTAGGTTCATGGTTTCTTCAACAGATGTTTGAAAGTCAGTAGGTTGTTGAGATTGTAAATTTGTGCCTACTACTTCCATCTGTACAACACTTGATTCCCCCTGACTTACATGCTCATCGCCAGGTTAGCGACGCAGACGCTCTTCCCTCTGAGTTCTTGCAACACTTGCAGGGTCTTCAACCATTTCTTCAACTACTTCTTCAATTACCACAGCAGGTTCAGGTTCAGTGGTTTGCTGTGGTTCTTCAGTAGATACTACATCAGGCTCAGGGTCAGTAGACTGATGTATATCTTCAACAGATTGCTCAACAACAACCTGTCCAGCATCAGTAGACTTGGCAACCTCTTCAGGTGAGGAGTCAGTAATCTCCACAGGCTTGATGATAGTCAAGGGCTCAGCCTCAATTGCCTCTTCTTCCTCATCTACTGATGCCTCTTCTTGGATTCTTTGTGCTTCCAAGTTCTTCATTTCTTTCCCCTTTCCATGTTTCTGTTTATGGATAATTTCTTTTCTCCTCTTAGTAAGGCGTTCATCATCTTTTTCACCCACAATAGACTTTCTCTTTCTACTGGCTTCCTTCTGTTGTTCCCTCAAGATTTCAACAACGTTTTTCTTGCAGCAACAGCAGGGTCAGTAACTTCCACTGAGCCCTCAGCAGACTCAGCAGTCTGTGCTTTGTTTGCTTCTTTGTTTTCTTTGAAGGCTTTAACACTTCAGTTATCTTCCTTGTGTCTCCACCCTTTCTTTTCTCAGCAGCTTTCTTTGGTGCAGCAGGTTTAACAGATTTCATTTTAGGTTGCTTGACCTGCTCACCACCAGCATCACCATCATCTCCACCATTATCATCATCAGCAGCTTCTCCAGCAACCTCTTCATCATCATCCAGACCAGGAATAGCATAATCAATTTCCTTCTTGTATCTAGACTGATTGATCTTCTCAGGTTCAAGATCAGGAACTTCCAAATAATTCAGCAGGGTCTGAACCATCAATCCTAAGGGCAGGGCCTTGGATTTCCTCTTTCCTTCTCTTTCCTCCTTGGCTACTTTCTTCATATAATGAATGAAATATCCAGCCCAATCAAACTTCATGCTTCGGCAGATGATTATCATCAGCTCTATCTTGGGTCCAGATAGAGTGTCCATACTTCCAACCAGTCCAAGTATGTTTTTGGCAATAAGTTTTCTCAACAGATTGTACTCATTCCCGCAGTTGATGCATGGAACGGATTTGGTGGCTGCATTTGTTTTGATTTGATCAACAAACACCATCTTGTCCAATCCCATAGCTTCAGGATTTACTGGACCATCTATTACTTCCTCAAATCCAAATACATCTCTCAGTAGACTAGAGGAAACTACAATCTCCTCAGCATTCACAGTTGTCTTGAATGCTTCAGTCCCTTCTTCCACAACCATATTCTTCCAGAAATCAATAACATTGGTGTATGAAATTGTTTCTAATCTGAGATTGAGTATGTTCTCCAAGCCTGCAAACCTCCTGATTCTCCTACCAATGTTAATGGCCAATTCAGTTATGTTTGCATCCACAACAAAACCTCTAACACTTTGGCTTGATTCAATCTGGACATCAACCTTTTCCGCCATTTGTATGAGAAGAATGAGATGAAGAAGATTGATTATGAATATGTGTTCACACAGTGTAAAAATCGCAGTGATAAAGCAGATTTGCGAGTAGAGAATCTGCTGTGTGATAGCCTGTATAAATAGACAGTGAGTAGTTGTAACTGTCAGTGCACGTACATTGATGCTTGACCACGATTAATCTGAATAAATGCTTTCTTGACACGTGGCCCATTACTCCTCCATAACGTTTGTAACCATTAGATCGTGTTAATCAAGGTAATAATGGATAAAATAAATATCCCGCCAAACTGCTTTTTGACTTTAATAAAATTTGACTGAGTAACGTTCCATTCAGTAGGGTAATCCTCAGCAGGGTGGGCTCGCAGATCTGCTGATAAATAGGCTTCAGCAGCCTGCTGACATAAGTACTCTGCTGATCCTTGTTTTCTTCTTGTTTTGTTCAATTGATAATACAAGATGAAGTTTAATACCAATGACTGATCTGTCAAGTGAGCTCACCCAACATGACCAAGACCAATCCCCTTGGCAACCTCATTTGCTCAATTGTCCAAACATAAGTACATAGAATTGTTGATACCAATGACTAATCTACTAAGTGAGCTCACCCAACATAGCAAAGACTAATCCCCTTGGTGAATTCCAGTACATTGCTGAATATCACTCAACTTTGATAATTCCAAGTTCAGTCCTTAATTTGGAAAATCTTTCACTATCAAGTGGTTTAGTGAAAATATCAGCAAGTTGATTTTCAGTAGGGATGTATAGAACCACAACATCTTTCTTTTCAACATGATCTCTTATAAAATGATGTCTCACATCAATGTGCTTGGTTCTTGAGTGCAAAACTGGATTTTCTGTGATTGCAATTGCATTTGTGTTGTCACACATAATTGGAATTTCCTTTTCTTCAATTCCATAATCCCTTAAATGTTGTCTTAGCCATAGTACTTGTGCACAACAACTTCCAGCAGCAATGTACTCAGCTTCAGCAGTGGAAGTTGATATTGAATTCTGTTTCTTGCTGAACCAGGAGACCAGTCTACTTCCCATTAAATGACAGGTTCCTGTAGTGCTTTTTCTATCAATCTTGCATCCAGCATAATCCGAATCTGAGTAGGATATAACTTTGAAGCTTCCATCCTTGGAATACCGTATCCCTACTCCCAAAGTCTCCTTTAGATACTTGAGAACTCTCTTGACTGCACCTAAATGACTTTCTTTAGGTTTAGATTGAAATCTTGCACAAACACCTACAGCAAAGGATATATCGAGTCCGTTGCGCGAAGGTACATCGACGCCTATCATCCTTCTGTATAAGGTCTGATCAACATCTTTGCCTTCTTTGTCTTCATCCAATCTGATGTTTGTACTCATTGGAGTTGATATCTTAGTGCTGTTTTCCATATCAAACTTCTTCAGCAACTCCTTGGTATACTTGGTTTGATGAATGAAGATTCCATCTTTCATTTGTTTAACTTGCAATCCCAAGAAGTAATTCATTTCTCCCATCATACTCATTTGGAATTTTCTCTTCATTAGATTTGCAAACTTTTCACAAAGTAAATCATTTTCAGAACAAAATATAATGTCATCCACATAAATCTGTACCAGTAGGGTCCTGTTCTCTTCACTGATTCTGAAAAGTGTCTTGTCAATGGTGCCTTTTGTAAAACCATTATCCACCAAGAATTGAGATAGAGTCTCATACCATGCTCTTGGTGCTTGTTTTAATCCATAAAGTGCTTTGTTGAGTCTATACACTTTATCTTCTTGATCTTTAACTTCAAATCCAGGAGGTTGTTGTACATACACTTCCTCCTCTAGAATGCCATTCAAAAATGCACTTTTGACATCCATTTGATATACATTGAAGTTCTTATATGCAGCATGTGCCAAGAATAATCTGATAGCTTCCAATCTTGAAATAGGTGCATAAGTTTCATCAAAATCTATTCCTTCTGCTTGAGATTAGCCTTTTGCAACTAGTCTGGCCTTATTCCTTACAATGGTACCAGATTCATAAAGTTTATTTCTGTATACCCACTTAGTACCAATGATATTTGCATGACTTGGCCTTTCAACTAGTGTCCAAACTTGATTTCTTTCAAATTCATTTAATTCTTCTTGCATAGCAATTATCCAATCTGGATCTGAAATTGCTTCTTCAACAACTTTAGGTTCCATTTGAGATAGCAAACAAGTAAACATAGCTTCCAGTTGTCTTCTAGTCCTTACACCTTGTTGTACATTGCCAATAACTTGTTCAGCAGGGTGATTCCTTAGCCACTGTGGATTTTGGTTATTTTGATTATCAGGAACCTCATCTTCAGTAGGGTCTGCAGTAGCTTCTTCTACAGGGGGTTCATCAGATCCTTGAACTGCTTCAGTTGTTGCATCAGTAACATCACCAAAGCAGGGGTGTTCATCGAGGCGATATCGAAACTTTCAAGTCATTGAATCTTTCCAAAACTTCAACACAATCTGGATCAGTGACTTGTTGATTCTCAGCAGGTTCACAATCTTTATCTTCCATACCAGTAAACTTAGGTTCATCAAACACAACATGTATTGTTTCTTCATGTTTCAGTGACCTCTTGTTCAGCACTCTGAATGCCTTGCTGACTGAAGAATATCCCAAGAAAATTCCTTCATCTGATTTTGGTTGGAATGTTTTCAAATGAACTTTGTGATTTAGGATAAAACACTTGCTTCCAAATGGATGGAAATAGGATATGTTAGGTTTCCTTCCATTCCAAACCTCATAAGGTGTCTTCAGCAGCTTCTTGTTTACTGATGTTCTGTTTTGTGTATAGCATGATGTATTAACTGCTTCAGCCCAATATCTTTCAGGTAGCAATGCTTCACAGATCATTGTTCTTCCTGCTTCCTTTAAAGTTCTGTTTCTTCTTTGAGCAACCCCATTTTGCTGAGGTGTACCAGCAGCAGCAAGTTGATGTAGTACACCATTCTGTTCACAGTACTCTCTTATTACTTTGTTGAGAAATTCAGTACCCTGATCTGATCTTATTTTTATTACTATCAAACTTTTCTCATTTTGTAATCTCTTCAAAAGATTAGGCATGCTTTGGAGTGTTTCACTTTTCTTGTTCATAAAAATCACCCAAGTGTACCTTGAATAATCATCCACAACCACTAATGTGTATTTGTTTCCAGTTACACTTGTTGGAGTTATAGGTCCAAATAGATCCATATGCATAAGCTCCAACACTCTATTAGTTGATTGCTTGGTTTTTGATTTGAAGCTTGATTTTATCTGTTTACCCTGCTGACATGCATCACATATAGGATCCTTCATGAATGTGATCTCAGGTAAACCAATCACTAGCTTCTTCTTTACCAACTGATTGATATCATCAAAATTCAAATGATTCAACTTCTTGTGCCATAACCAATTGAGTTCAGACTTTTTGTGCACAATCAGGCAGGTTTCTGGAACTGCAGTAGACCAATCTACAACATACATATTATGTTGTCTTCTACCAGCAAGTACAACTTGATCACCTCTTTCACTAATGACAATACAGTTGTTTTTGTCAAAAGTGACCTTGTATCCCATGTCACGAAATTGTCCAAAGTGCTCGGCAAGTTGTAGTCCAGTCCTTCCACATATGCAACATTCTTGATTGTAAGTCCATTTCTGATAAGTGTGCCATATCCTCTTGTATATCCAGGTGTATTCTTGTTGCCAAAATTCACCCTTGGACCATCTTTTGCCACAAAACTTGTTAACATTGCTTATTCTTTGTCATGTGTCTGGAACATCCACTGTCAAAGTACCAGACACCCTACAAAACAAAGTTAATGCATTTTAGGTACCCAAACATGTTTGGGTCCATAGTGGTCAGTGGCAAGCATGACCCTCGGTATGTTTCCATAAGGTCTTCTCCTGAATGTGTCATACTTTGGTTCATACTTTGGTTCATACATGTATTCCACACATCCATAAGTTCTAACAGTAGGTTGTGTAGGAATCACATATGTTTTCTGGCCTTTTGGTTTATAATGCTGTTTGAAGTGACTTTGGTTGTTAGAAACATTAGCATAACCATTAGTTTGCTGTCTGTTAGGAACAGCCCTGTAGTATGGAGTCTGTTGAGGTCCCTGCTGAGGCCTTTTATAAGTCCTCTGCTGAGTCCTTTGCTGATTCCATTTCTTAGGTTTTACCCTAGCAGCATGGTTGTACTTACTGTTTCTAGCATTAGATGCAGGAATATTCCAATCATCATCAGTGGGGAATAGTCTACCTTTCCCCCTGAGATAAGTATCCCTTGAATGATTAACATTTTTGGGTTTAGGATTCTTATCCTTGGAATATTTCTGTTTCTTACCCTTCGTGGTCCAAAGAGACTTGGTAGCAGTCTCCGCTATCGTGAGCTTAGACGGCATAGCAGTCATATTTTTAGATTTACTCTTTTTATTAGGAGCTGTTGACTTCTTTGACTTCTGATTTTGCTTTCTTGAAGCATTCTCATTGGGTTTTACTGCCTCAGCAACCATACTGGGAGTTGGATCTAGTGCGGTACAAACTTAGGACCAATTCGGTACTAGGTTCGGTGACCTTACTTGGATCCACTCTTGTTAGATTGCCGAGTTCCAAATCCAAGCCCCGTTCTATCACCATAAGGCTTTCCGATTTGTATGCGACGGAGGAACAAGATGGTTCGAATAGATTCGTGGGGCTGCTTGATGATCGACGAGCTTACACCGATTCATCCAACATCATTTTCCTTACCTTTGAGAACCCTTAATTCAGCTTTCAATCTTCCAACTTCTAACTCAAGAGCTTCTTTTTCACCTTCACAATCTCATAACCAGATTGTATTATCCTCAGTTGATTTAGGATGGCATCCAAAGTCTCATTATTGTCGAATTTCTAGGATTTGAACCACAAGTTGATTCACAATCACTTCCAGCAGGAGTATTGATAGATACAGTGTTGTATACCTCCTCACTTTCATCCATATTGGCCATCAAAGCATAATCTTCCATATCAGCAACCAATGCTGTGTCATCGGATTCATTTCCCTTTTCAGATTCAACTTCATACCCTGATTCATCTTCAGCAACCATAGCCTTCTTGCCATGTCTTCTTTGTTGACTCTTGGTCTTCAGTAGGTCTTGGCAATCAGGTCTAAAATGTCCAGGGCTTCTTGCAGTTAAAGCAAAGATAATCAGGTTCCTTGCCTTGTTTTAACTCGGGACGGTCGGTTTGAAGTGTCTTGGTTTCTTGCAATGAAAGCACAGATAGTCATTATCTTTCTTTGGTTCTTCTTTCCTTCTTTCAGTAGGCCTCTTTGTGAAATTTCTTGAAGGGGCCTTTCCAGTTTTCATCATCCCGATTTTCTTGCTCGCAGGGCAATCTGTTCTTCATTTCATCCAAAGATCATCTTGTCCTCCCGATGTTTCTTCTTGATGTGAAGCACCAATGCGGTGGTCTTTGGCTCTTCCTTTTCGATCTCGGTACAAGCTTTTTGCTAAATTCATAAGCCTTGAGATCTCGAAAACAATTTGAAGGTGTCTTCTTCATGCAAATTTTCTCATTTCTTCTATTGCGGTCACCTTCATTTTCCAAACATCTTTTGCGGTGTAGAGCCTCCAAGATTTTGGTGTTTATTTCTTCTTTTGAATAACTTACACTCGGCGGGGTAAGTTCATCCAGGATTGCATTGAATCTTGATTCCATTTGCTCAATGGTTTCACTTGGCAGCATCTTGAACTTTTGGAACCTCTTTCTGGCCACACTGATTTTATTCTTCTTTATTGCATCAGTGCCTTCACAGATCAAATGTATCTTGTCCCAAAGTTCCTTTGCGCTTTGCAATCTTTAACCTTTATGTACATATTGCTATCCAAGGTTCTATAAATGATATCAATAGCAATGTTGTTGAGGTTTGCTCTTTTTCTCGTCTTCTCGCATTCCATTCTCTTTTTGGCTTAGGAATGTACTCGGTTGTATCACCCACTTTATTCGCCTTGGTAATCTCCGGTGGTCCATCGCTTAGTACATCCATCATCTCATCATGAGTTGCGCAAGGTAAGCCCGGAATCGACGTTTATACTCATCAAATCTATCTAGAGAGCACATCAGCCTAGTTCTAGCATACTGTGTGTTATCCATGATGCAAGTTTTTGAAAATCAGTAACTTGAAAGAAAGTTTCAAAGAATTTTCACAAGCACAACAAGTAGGATTTCTTCGAACGAAACCTTTGCCGATACCAATTGTTGGTCCCTTGAAAAGGCTTTGGTTAAGTTTAGAGGGGGGGTGAATAAACTTAACACTTAAAACTTTTGAAGTTAACAAATTTCGCAACTTCGCGATCCGCGATACTTCGAGTCTGTTGAGACTTCGATAGCTCCGCCGATAAACGATAGTCTACCGATAGTTGAGTTTGCTGAATTTGTGCAGCGGAATTATATCAAAATTAAGCCTTAATACTTGTTGTTAAATATGATACTAAGTATTAGATACTCAGTAGTGTATGTGTGTGATTTCAGTTGCTAGATTCAGTAGATTGATGTGTGTAATAAACTAAATGCAGAATGTAAATGCTGAAAGTAAGTAGGCAGATTTTATAGTGGTTCCAGGTGGTGTAATCCTGTCAGTCCACTCTTCTCCTGTGATGTTGGAGGAAATTCACTAGAGATCTTTGATGTAGCTTTTAAAAGATTCCTAAGGTTGTTTGTCCTTCACCAATAACTATGGCTTCACAAACTGAAAACTGGGAACAGGTAGGATTGTCGCTTCCCGAGTCTTCCACTCGGTCCTTGAAGTCTTGCCTCTTCACCACACCACAAACAACGGTCTTTCACACCCAACGGATGCTTCACTCGTTTTCGACGGAGTTCTTTATAAAATAAAGATTGAATCAAGTAAATGATTCAGTTGCAGTAGCTTGATTAGGATGATATAATCAGCAGCTTACAGTCTTCAAGTGTGTAATCTTGATGTAGCTAGAATACAGAATGCACTTGAAGAAATTATCTAGATCAGCAGCTTTAAGCTCAGTAGGTTCAGCAGGGTGTTTTTCAGCTCAGTAATATCTCTTCAAAGTTTGTTAATTTTCATCATCTTGTTTCTGAGTTGAAAGTCCTCTATTTATAGGCAAGAATGCATGTGACTTGTATTTGAAATTCAAATGTAACCGTTCCTTGTTTTTGTCCCATCTGATTTGCATTCTATCACTATTCATAGGACTGACACTGTCAGAATTCCTTTTTGACAAAGTGCGTCCACCCTTTGACTTGTGTCCATTGGATAAAGTCCTGATTCATCCCAACGTTCTTTTAATCCTAACCACTGATTTGTTTGATCAAATCAGAGGTAGTTGGCTGTCCTTATCCATGTAATCTTCCAATATAATCTTGAATTAATCGAGGTATATATCAGCGGGTTCATCGGTCTGTCGAAGTACCTATCGATCTATTTGAACAACGAATTTGCTTGTGTATAAAATATAATGCAGCTGATTTCTTTTATCTAACTTTTGTTTGTGAAGTTAGATTACACCTTTTTAAATATAACCAAGTTCCAAACTTCATCCAACATATGGAACTTAGACCTTCTACACAAGGTATATGTAATCAGTTTAGGTCATCACAGACTTGCCTAAATTCTGATTCCATATCTTTGACTTTAATTACTAAGTTTGATCCCTTAGCCTTCTGTAACTGAGTTTGAGCCCTCAGCCTTCAGTCTTCAGTCTTCAGTCTTCAGCAGGTTCCTGACTAGTCTATTGACCTATCTACCCTACTGACCTAGACTAGTCTGCTGACAAAAGTCAGCTGACAATTACAGTGCTTGTTTGATCAAACCTATTTATGAATCAAACTCTAATAAACCTATACATTTGATCTAGACATCTTTTTGCCTTTGCACTATAACAGCTAGTCTGGCACTCATCATCAAAACTAAGAAATAAGTCCAACAGAGTTGAAAAAAAAGTGCAGAGGAAAAAAAACGTAGAAAGAAACCCCTCTTCTCCTTCTTCAATTTCAACGAGAGTGGTCTGAAAATTAGAACGGGAGTGGTCTACCCATTGGAATGATCTCTTCTCATTCTTCATCCTCTACCCATTTCATTCTATTAGAAGAAAAAAAACGTGGTCTGAAAATTGGAACGGGAGTGTCTATAAATTGTAACGGGCAAGTGATTGTATGTCATTTACGGTTTAGTGGGTTTAATTTCGATTATTTTTTCACCAAACCTAAAAAAAATTGAAAATTCCTTGCATGATAGTGTTACATTTGATTTTTGATTGGAATTCATATATGGTAGTGTAGAAATTTTTTTTAGATTGGAATTAATGTATGATAGTGTTATATGTATGATAGTGTAGACATTTTAAATTTTGAAATTTTTTATTGGCATTCATGGATAATTCATGTATGACAATATGTACGATAGTGTTATTTTTTTAATTCGAATTCATGTATCATAGTGTTATATTTTTTGATTCAAATGTATAGCATTGTATGTGAGAATGTTATATGTTGTTTTGTTTGAAAATGATTAGTATAAATGCCTTTATTTGCTAGTGTAGTACTGTATGTTATAGATAATTTTGAAAGTGATTAGTTTAAATTTGTAGTTTGAAATGCCTTAGTTAATTTGAAATGCGTAATATGGTATGACTTTTGTAATACCACCCGAATAAACTATTCGTTACGGGCAATCACAATGAAAATGTCCATGATCTTATAAAGAATAAATCTGTGATTTAAAAACGTGAAACAAACGATAAATAAATTTTGTTTGAAATTACAAAAAGAAAAATATCGACATATTATATGGTACGCCTCGACCTGATGCGAATCTTAGAAATGCATGCATCTCTCGGGTGTTTTCGATTCCTTTTGATATGCTGTGTCAGCCTATGCCCTATGCATTGAATTGGGGCTCCTTATATAGCATAGCTCGTAGAAAATTACATTAGGTCTGCTCAATAAAGCATATTTTCTCGTTTTTAGCAGCATGGTAAAGCCTCGGCCAGAAGCGAGGCATCCGTTAGATCGAAAATATAAGTTTTGTTATGTTGGCTTTGTCCAGCATCTGTTCTCCCTCGTCATCATCAAATATTCTTTGACATTGGTATAAACAATCTTCTCTTCTATTTCACATGTCTACTTTGTTACAACACAACGAAATTAATATATATATATATATATATATATATATATATATATATATATATATATATATATATATATATATATATATATATATATATATATATATATATATATATATATACATTAAACATGTCGACATTAGTGACAATAACAAGTTTTTGATTAGTGTTATAGTTTTGAAATGATGTTTTCATACTCGCTTATATATATATATTTAATGGTGGCGTAAACTTATGCTACTGAGGTCTGGTGTGGAAGTTATGGTGGTCAGCAGAGCATGAAGCATCTGCTGAATCTGCTGTTCGTCTGGGGCAGCCATAGAGTTGATCAGTCTGTTGGAGCTGCGTCTGCTGATTCAGGTTATTAGCAGAGTGACGTCTGCTGGTTCACAGCAGACTTAAGGAACCCGTCTGCATGGTTTCCAAGGTCGGTGGAGTTAATTCGGGGTATTTCAGTCATTTACTGGGTTGGCTGTTTAGTCAGTTAGGGTTAGATTCCCAAGGCTATAAATACCGTCTGTATTAATTGCTTGATGTAACTTTCTGGTGATAATAAAATATCGTCGTTTGTCCATGGAGTAGTCGGCACATTACCGGAAACCCCATTAAATCTGTGTTCTTCTTGTTTATGTGTTTGCATGCTTGTTTATCTTATATCTTTACTCACAATCACCATCACTTCTTGATCGATCCGTAATAAAAAAAACTGGTATCAGAGCGTCCAGGTTCATCAAGAAATCTGTTTATCGGTTTTAAGCAACGTAGATAGGCACAAAGGTCATAATTGACTAAGTTGTGGCATATGAGATTAGGTCATATGGGTGAAAGAGGGATGCAAATTCTGGCTAAGTCTGATCTACTTAGGGGACATAAGGTCAAGGAACTGGTTTTGTGAACACTGTGTGTTTGGGAATCTACATAGGAGCAAGTTCCCAAAAGCAATCCACATCACAAAAGGGACACTTGATTATGTCCATTCTGATTGCTGGGGACCTTCAAGAGTGGAGTCATTGGGTGGTCACATGTACTTTGTGTCTTTTATAGATGATTATTCAAGGATGGTTTGGGTAATTATGATGAAGCACAAGAGTAAAGCATTCAAGAACTTCAAGCAGTGGAAGGCTTTGGCTGAAAATCAGACAGGAGGAAGATCAAGAAACTTAGAACTGATAATGGACTAGAATTCTATTGGTCTGAGTTTGATGAATTTTGCAAGAATGAAGGCATTTCCAGGCACCATACTGTAAGAGATACTCCACAATAGAATGGTGGTGCAGAAAGAATGAATCAAACTCTTCTGGAGAGGGCCAGGTGCTTGCTCTCTGATTCTGGTCTTGGAAGGAGATTTTGGGCGGGTCGTCGGACAAGATGCTACTTAATGAATAGGGGGCCTCACACTAGGATCAAACTTAAAACACCACTTGAAGTTTGGTCAGGAAAGTCGGTAGACTACTCTGGACTTAAGGTTTTTGGAAGCACTGTCTACTATCATGTCAGTGAGGGCAAATTGGAGCCTAGGGCCAAGAAGGGTGTGTTTGTTGGATATCGAGATGGAGTTAAGGGTTATAGAATCTGGTCATCAGTTGAAAATAGGGTTATACTCAGCAGGAGTGTAGTTTTTGATGAAAACTCTATGCTTAACTCATCTGTGAGAGCCACATCTGAATCTGAAATTGGATCTGAGACTGAGAAGGTTGACAAACAGGTGAAGCTTCAAGTATAGTCGACTGAATCAAAAGACTCAATAGGGAACAATCAACAGTCAGTAGATCTAGAACAGGATCCAAGCCAGTCTGCTGAACAAGGGTTAGTAGAGACTCAAACTGTTGATGTTGGTCAGCAGGGTATATTTCTCAGTAGAGCTAGGAGGACCACTATCAGACCTCCAAGAAGATATGGGTTTGAGGAGGATATGGTTGGATATGCACTACATGTAGCTGAAGAAGTGGATGGTTTTGAACCTAACACTTACGGGGAAGCTGTGACATGTTCTGAGGTATCCCAAAGGCTTGTTTTTATAGGAGAAGAAATGGTGTCACTTCAGAAGAATGAGATTTGGGATATGGTCAAACAACCACAAGACATGAGGGTGGTAACTTGCAAATGTATATTCAAGAAAAATGAAGGAATGACATCTGCTGAGGGTTTTAGATAAAAGGCACGTTTGGTTGCTAGGGGGTTCACTCAGAACGAGGGGGTAGACTATGAAGAAATATTTTCTCCAGTGGTTAGACATACTTCCATCAGGGTGCTGTTAGCAATGGTGGCACATCAGAATCTTGAACTTGAGCAATTGGATGTGAAGACAACCTTTCTACATGGAGTTGTAGATAAGGAGATTTATATGACTCAGCCAGAGGTTTTCCAAGTTCCTGGCAAAGAAGGATTTGTGTGCAAGTAGAAGAAGTCCTTATATGGACTTAAGCAGGATCCAAGGCAGTGGTATAAGAAGTTTGACAGCTATATGATTCAGCAGGGTTATAGTAGGAATCCATATGATTTTTGTGTTTTGTTGGACATATTTTAAGTTTTAGTGATGAGTGCCACACTAGCTGTTATAGAGCAAAGGCAAAAAGATGTCTAGATCAAATGTATAGGCTTATTAGAGTTTGATCTTTGTATAGGTTTGATCAAACAAGCATTGTAAGAGGTCAGCTGACTTTCATCAGCAGACCTGTCTAGGTTAGTAAGGTACCTGAGTCAGTAGACTAGTTTAGGAACCTGCTGAAGACTGAAGGCTGAGGGCTCAAACTCAGTTATTGAAGTCTAAGGGATCAAACTTAGTGTTTGTCACGGATTTTATCAATGGAAAATAACAAGTAATAAATTTATAAATCCGATATTCCCCAAGTGTAGGGATCGTAGTATAGCGATTAATACCGGGTCGATCTTACGGGGAATCAGAGGTTGTTAACTCTAGTTTTTATTCTAACTAATCTAAGGTTGTCACGATTACTAACCTAAACATCAAATAAAACTAAACGAGACTGAAAGTAAAAATAACACGAATGTAAAGCTGGACAGAAGAATGAATCTAAAGCCAGGGAAGATACGGGTTGCGAACAATTTAAACTACAACTAAACCTAAGATGCAATAAGAAGATTTGATTAAACTAAACAACTCAAGTTTTAAAGGATTAAATTCCAATTATAACGAGCAAACGAGCAATTGATCCACCTATCCTATCAACATTCAATTCCTAAGCAGATTAATTCGTGATTTCTAACCAAGTTGTGATTCACCTCATCTAAAGTACGAACCCTAATTTCTTAGATAGTCCATCTATTAATCTCTATCTTTCGATCTAAGATTAACGCTGTTTCTAACCAAAAATGTGAACTTTAACGTTTCTAATCTAGAAATCTAACCTATTAACTCTCGTTATATAGATCAAATAACTATCCTTTTATCATGGGGATCTAGGGTTTACATGACTTTCATCAAAGTAAAACAATCAAGCATGCACATCTTTCGATATAATTGCAATAAACATTCAAACATGATAAAGAAACAACTTGTATTAAAAACTCACAAATTAATCAAGATTCGAATCTGAATAGTTGACGGATAGGCCTCACAATGCTCGTGCAAGGGCTTTTAGCCTCTAAGCATCCTCTTGAAATCTTGGAATTGTTGAAGAAAAGAACATAAAACTAACTAATTTAATCTAGGATTTAAGTGCATAAAACTGAAGAAAAAGTATGTAAAAACGCATCCTGAGCCGCCCCTAGGATTAGGGTTTTGAGTAATGTGTAATTCGCCTCTTTAATGTTGAAAAACGCAGCTGTATTTATAGATGTCAAAGTCGGCTGTGCTGAGGCGGTGGACGGACGGCCGTCCAGCTATCTGGACGCTCGTCCGAGGTGCCTTGGACTTGCTTCAGACGCCCGTCCACTTCAGCGTCCAAACTCTCTGAATCAACTTCCCTCTCCTGGACGCCCGTTCACTATTCCGGACGCCCGTCCACCTGGACGGGACTTGGACGCCAGTTCAAGCTTCTGGACGCCAGTTCAGCTGGATCAACAACTTGATTTCTTCATCTTTATCCTTTCCTTTCTATCCAAATTCATCATTATCTCTTTTATCATCAATGCAATTCGACTCTTATCTCTTTTTGTTCGGCATTTGAGCATCAAACATGTACCTATAACACATTAAAAACATCGCAAACTGTAATATCATCCAATAATCCCAAAATCATAATTAAAACACCAAAATTAACCTATTTTGCGAATAACTCATTTAAAATATCATTTACTCAATAATTCCATTAAACACTCGTTTCTTATGCAAATCATACAAATATGAGGGAAATTATCATAAAATATAACATTATAAATCATATAAAATCACCCTTAACAACTCCCCCACACTTAGCTTTTGCTCGTCCCGAGCAAAACAAAACGAAAATTAGGGCTCGAAATTAAAACAGACATCTCAGACGATATAGCATAGATCCAATAAATCAGAAGTTCACCACTGTGTGTGTGCAAAGCCATAGCAAACTTCCATTAAATCCAAACTTGAGAAACTCAAAGCAAAACTAGCTAATTCCCCCTCGTAGACTAGCAATAAATGATACTCATAAGATGTACCCTACAAACGTAAAATATCCCGAAAAGAATGATCGAATATATCTAGGGCCTTTCTGAAATACTCAGAGGATAATCCCTACAGCATATCTATCAGTTTATACTGGGGATAAGATAGACGATAACTTAGTCTTATATCCATTTCATAACAATTCATGAGTTGATTTAACTATTTCACTTTTAAACACACATCAGAATGAGCTCTTGCCCTGTCATAGCAGAATAGGATATTCGAGATATACCCTACCTTACTCCAATCATAAGGCAGCTTTTTCTGACTGTCGTGAGCTTTTAGTCATCATAGTGGTATAGGACATACGTGGTATACCCTATCGCACTCAAATCATCGACCAACTTTCGACACACCCGATAATTCTTCATTATAAACTCAACTTTTTCATTTGACAATAAGTTACGTGTTACTTATCACATTCAAACCTCGGATATTCACAGTATATCATACTTCGGATCTAAATACAAACTATCATAAATCTCAGGATATATACGTAGCACTAAGCACATGACTTACAAGAAAATCAGAAATCACTTGTCAAAAGGGGTATAACTTTATATATTAGCTCATCGTTCACTATGGCTCGTGAAAAATAATATCGGGTGAAACAATTAACTTATCAAACATACGATATATAGCTTGGATGACTATAAAAATAACGAACATTGAATTGAATTGCCTACTCGGGACAAAACAAAAAACAAAATGTCGAAAAATGTTGCAAATTCTAGCTCATTTTGCATAGACTCGTAATGATTTAAGCAAATGTATAGGTACATATCAAATCATTCCCTCCCCCACACATAAATATCAACATTTCCTCATGTTGTGCATAAGTAAAGAAAAGATAAAGGACTTAGCTGGTTGCAATAGATACTCGAATCGTTGGTCAGGCCGGAGCCTACGTAGTGACAATTCGAACTCGTAACCATACGATGTCAAAGCGAACTCGACAATACCGCTCAAAATATACCTGCAATACTCGACAAACACGGAAAAATCTCGGGGAAAACGGGGAATTATACCAAAATGAAAGGATACAACAAAATTGAGTAATATCAAAAGATAAAACATTCAATACATCCAAAATGCAAAACAGAGTAGAAATGAAAGTACGGATGCCTTATGGCTTACATGATCCATCGGAAAGAATAAACAGTAGCTAAATGAAAAGTACAACGAATCACGTAATGGAAAGTAGCAAGATTATACAACCATCGTATCAAAGAAAGAACAAAAACTAGAATCAGGGCTGCCCCGGTGCCGCAGAATCATCAGCCGGAGGTGCTCCACCCGTAGGAGAGTCAGGCTGCTCCTCATCCGAAGATGACTCAGACCCTTCCAGAACATCCGCAATGGCCTGCTCAACCTCGTCAGAATAGACATAATCGATGATGCTTGGATCGAAGACTCTGTCGTCCCTCGGCTTCCGGCCCTCACTGATGCACCGTAAAATAGTCAAGATGTTATTTTGAGATGTCCGAATATCCTCCAACCAGTTCCGTACACTGTTGGCCATACTCAACATCATCGGACTGAGGGGGATAAAGTAGGAAGGGAGGATGCTCGAGGCGGTTCTGAAGATGAACCAGGCTCACGTGGTGCCTCCGCCTCAGAACGTCCCGAAGACTTAACCTTTTCTCTCTGTATAGGCACTTCGGTTTGTGATCCGATCCATACTCTGGCACACCGGCATCAATACACAAACTATGAATCAGGTGGGGGACAATCAAGCTATGCGTGTAAACCTTCTGATTGATAGCTATCTCATCGTATAAAGCTTGTCCAACATTCACATTCAATCCAAAGGTCAAAGCGTACAACATCCCTAAGTCACCGATATGGAAATACGTCAAATTGTTCTTTGGCAACAACCGACTCTGTATGAACCGACACTTGACTTTCCAATCCTCCGTCCAGGTAGTGGTCACCAACTCCTTACGATCTCCACCCGGCCTCAACGTCCATGCTACATCCGGGCAAACCTTTAACCTTAACTCCTCCAACGGATCTTGCCCCGCATTCTGCCTATGAACGATCTCCTCCTTATAGTCTCGACCCCCAAAAGACGCCAATTTATACTTCTTATTTATCACATCTGGCGTAAAAGGAACTTTCACCCCCCGAACCACGACTACTCCCGTTTCCAAATCAGTCTACGAGCAATTTGCATAAAATTCCCGAACTAGGGAGTCGTTGACGGGGTACCCGGAATAGTCATCAAGGCATCCTATTTCCGGTCCTTTAACAATTTTACGAACCCCGGATCTACCTTAGCCTCCATCGTAGCCCTCTCGATCAACATAGTCCTAGAGAAATAATGTTTGGTAAAGGCGTCGTGGGCTCTAGGATTCACAAATCTACGAGGCATAGGCATAAGGGCTACGGTCTTTGCTCTCTTCCAAGGTTGTTCAGCCCTAGGCTCAGCCTGTTCCTCCTCCTGAGTAGCATCCACAGCTTTCTCAACCCTGGATGACCCTCCACCTCGGTGAACTCTAGGCATCCTTATCAATGGTATATCATCATCAGTCTCAGATCCCGAGGTAGGCTCATCCCTCAACGTTGCCCTAGCTTTTGTGGCCCTAGGAGTTTGCTCTCTAATGCTAACACCTCGATTTGGATCGATTAAGGTGGGATCAAACTCTTTACGCTTCTTTCCAGACTCCCTGGCCACTCCCTTACCATAACGCTTTTGCACTCCCTTCTTATGGACCATGATTCAATCCTAAACTAAACCCAAAACAATCCCAAATCAAAGCAAGTGACCCATTTAACATCCAAATCGGGATTTCAAAATAACCAAACCACAAGCCACAACCATCCATCATCACCAAACAACCCATTCATCATCCATCACATCACCACAGCAACAACCCAGCAAGAAACAAGAAACAAAACAAGGAAAAAAACAAATAAGGTACAACTCACATAAAAGAGTCGAACCGAGGATCGAACTCCAAAAAATGTGAACTAATCCTTGAAAATTTAATAGAAACTTACCAATGATGATGAAAGGATGATGATGATGCTGGAAAGGATCCCTAACAATGCAAATTCGAGCCCAAAATCGAAATTTTTTTGGAAAAAAGGTCGGACCAATATAGGGCTCTGATTCGTCAAAATGGTTGTTGATTGAGGAATAAGGTTTAGGAAAGTGAAAAGAGGGGATCAAAAGCGGTCTATAGTGTTAAGGGTGATTTTGTACGTTTTATAAGGATATATTTTATGTCAATTTCCCCCATATCTGGATGTTTTTCATAGAAATCGAGCTTTATATTGAAATATTGAGCAAGTGATATTTTTAATGGGTTAGTTGCAAAATTGTATGATTTATGTGTAAAATTGATGGTTTTATATTGATTTGGAAGATACTACATTTTGCAATGTGTTTGATGTATTTTAGATACACAGTTTCGACCAAGAAGAGGATTAAAAGAGGTTAAAAATCGGATTAATGAAGAGGAGAAGAGATAAAGATGAAATCGATTGAAGATAAAGATGAGAAGATCGATTTTCAAGCAGCTGAACGTGCGTCCAGAATCTCCGTCCAGTGGACGAGCGTCCAAAGAGGTGGACTGGCGTCCAGGAGGAGAAATTTGGTTCAGGATGTTTAGATTTTCAGTGGACGGGCGTCCAGAATTGCATAGGACGGGCGTCCAGAATTGCATAGGACGGGTGTCTGATCATGACTCGGCCCGATTCGAAGATTTCAAGCAGAGTGGACGGGCGTCCCACACTCTGGACGGGCGTCCAGCCGCCACCATGCTGAAACCGACCTAGTTTTCTATATATAGCCGCATTATCTCAACCCTAAATATCATAAATCGACTGCAGCCTCAGAAAAACCCTAAATTCTGAGCAGAGGCAGGCTCGGTCGGCAGAGCCTTGTGCTCTGTCGACCGAGGTAAGTTAGATTAGTTTTTATTTTATTTCGTTTTCCTTTCGATTCATGAGGATGGCTTGAGGCTGATCAAACTTGGGGCAGCATGTGAAACTTTTTCAGCAGCGTTTTTATTTCTCTCTTTGGATATTTTGTGAGTTTTAATTAAGTTGTTTCTTTCCTTTGATTATTTGTTATGCAACGCATATCGAGAGATTGTTGTTATTGATGTTTACCGTATGACGAGAGTCGGTGTAAACCTTAGATCACCATAGGAAAGATGAGATTTTTAACCTTGACATAACGAGAGTTGATAGGTTGGATATCTAGGTTGCTAGATTGAGAGATCTTACACCTTGTTTTGATAGCGTCAATCTTATAGATCGAGAGATGAGAGATTGATAGACGAATTATCTACGAGAGTAGGAATTCATACTTATGAGAGGTGAACCACATCTTTAATTAGATCATCATGAGATAATCCAGAGAGGAGAATAAGGGTTGCGGGATGGTGGATCATGGTTTGTTCGATGTTGATTTGCTTCACTCATTATCATGATTCGTTAGTTTTATCGTTTTTCTTAGTTGTAGCTTTATTTATTTATGTTGTTCGCACGATGTCTTCCTGGCTTTGGACTGACAATCCTCTGTCCAGTTTATCCTTTCGTTTTGTTATTTTTAGGTTTTAATAATAATAGTATCAATCTTAGGAATATTAATGAACTAGATACCCCGATTCCCTGAGACCGACTCCGGTATTAATCGCTATGCTACGATCCCTACACTTGGGGAATACCGGATTTATAAATTTTATTACTTGTTGTTTTTCATTGCATAAAATCCGTGACATATAGCAACTGAAATCGCTCAATTTGGTGTAATATTGAGGGATTTAGGTTAAGAGGAGGGCAAAAGCCGGTTTTTCGAGTTTGAATTTCTGAAAAATGAAGGTTCATGGACTGAGGGGGTATTTATAGGCAGGGTCTGGACGCTCGTCCAATTCTGTGGACGGGCGTTCAGTAGAGAACATATGAACTGGACGGGCATCCAGTGTAACAGACGCTCGTCCAAACTTTCAAATTAGATACAGGATTGGAGGGAACATTTCAGACGGGCGTCCATCTATAATGGACGGGCGTCCAAGAAATGCATAGGGTAGACGGGCGGCCAGACTTCTGGACGGGCGTCCAAAGCAGAGATTATGCAAAAATTATAAAATTTCATACAATTCAAATTCAAATTTGCATTTTCTCATTAAACTTAAATAAAACCTCAAAAATACAAATGAAAAACGATGAATTACATAGAATCACTAGAAAATAAGTAAAAACAATAGAAAATAGTGGGTTGCCTCCCACCGAGCGCTTTTGTTTTACATCGTTTGCTCGACGAAACAACCTAACAACGCTAGTCATCGTAAATTTCCGCCCAATCCACCACCCGGATAAGACGGCGGAGCATGTCAATCGCCGGAGGAAAATCATACTCGTCTTGCAAAGCCCAGTCCTCACCAGCTACATCGACACCCCGAAAATGCTCAGCTTGCAGCACTAACGCTAAATCTGTCAGTATCGGATCATTCAAGATTGTGTATGGACGTCCTAGAGCTGCCTATAACTCCTCAGTAGTGAACTTTCCACCTCCCGAACAGCGGGGAACAATAATGACATAGGTGACAGTCCTGATGCGGGTACTAATATCAAAGTCTACGTGGAAAACGATAGTCCCTCCCGGTCCGTCATCTACAGTAATAAGTGGGATCCTCCTAAGGAAAGGTAACTCCTCTGGTAGAACTCCGAAATCCATATCTAGAAAGCACAACTAACTGACAGATATAAACAAAAACTTAGTAAAGCTAAATCCTAAATAACTGAATCAATAAAAAGCATAAAACAAACGCAACTAATATAACGATATCTAGGTTGCCCCCTAGTGGCGCTATTGGTTAATGTCGTTAGCTCGACACGTTTAAAGCTCAGCCTGGATCAGGCCATTTGACTTTTCTTCCAGCCACTACCTCGTCGAAACTTTGGTTAGCAGTTCGGCTGCAGAAACAGAACTTAACACGTGGGGTGATATCTTTGATAGCTTTCCAAATACGTTTAAACTGCCGCATGGTCGACTTCTTCTTCTTCTGAGTATTCTGATGACGTTTCAGCTTACGCTCCTCTCAAACTCTTCCATATCCCAACTACCGGCTACAACTTATTCAGATCGACCACTACCGTCATCCTCTAAAAACAGGTCGGGTGAGAACTCGCCAAATTCTTCGACCTCTTTAGTACCACACCCGAGGATATCGAGGAAACGAACAATCAAAGGCTTTTCCTTGGGTTCACCAATGTAGTGCTTACACCTTTGACCATTTACTCGAAACAGTTGGTCACCATAACCTCGTAGTTCTAAAACGCCTCCAGGAATAATTTGGAGAATCTCAAAGGGACCGGACCATCGTGTCCTTAACTTTCCAGGAAACAGATGTAGCCTGGAATTATACAAAAGAACTTGTTCCCCGACTTGAAATTCTCGCTTCTTAATCTTGGCATCAAGGAAGAGTTTCATCTTATCTTTGCTGATCCTGGCGCTTTCATAGGCCTTGAGTCTGAATTCGTCAAATCATGCAACTATTGCAGTCGATGCTTACCACAAGATTGGGAATCAAAGTTCAGAAACTTTGTAGCTCAATAAGCTCTATGCTCTAACTCGACTGGCAGATGACATGGCTTACCATAAACAATTTGATATGGAGATGTACCCATAGGAGTCTTATAGGCGGTCCTGTACGCCCATAGTACATCATCCAATTTCAAACTCCAGTCTTTTCTATGACTGTTGACCGTTTTTTCCAGGATTTTCTTAATACTTTGGTTGCTCCTTTCAACCTGACCACTAGTCATCGGTTGATATGGTGTTCCTATCTTATGGCGAACACCATACTTTTCGAGAACTTTCTCTAGGGGTCGGTTGCAGAAATGCGTTCCTTCATCACTGATCAAGGCACGTGGACATCCAAATCTCACGAAGATGTTCTTCTTTAAGAATTTCATGACCGTCTTATGATCATTGTGAGAAGTGGCTTGAGCCTCCACCCATTTCGACACGTAATCCACGCAGACTAAGATGTATTTATTGCCACAAGATGATGTGAATGGTCCCATAAAATTGATGCCCCATACATCAAAGACTTCGCATTCTAATATGGGTTTCAAAGGCATGTCAAAACGCCTTGTCAAAGTTCCGGTTCTTTGGCACCTATCACACGCTTTACAGAAAGCTTCTGTATCTTTAAAGATCTTGGGCCAATAGAAACCGGATTGGAAGATCTTAGCAACGGTTTTCCAAGGACCAAAGTGACCTCCAGTGGGTCCACTGTGGCACTGCTCAGATTCTGGAACACATCTTCTAAGCAGACCATCTTTACAGATCTTAAACAGATAAGGTTCATCCCAAACGAAAGATTTCAAATCAGAGAAGAACTTTTTCTTCTCCTGATAAGAGAATTCTAGATCAAGATATCGGGAATGAAGGTAATTGACAATGGAAGAATACCATGGAACATCTGGAGCGCTGCCATCGATAAGCATAATGTTTTCTAGAGGAAAGTAAAGATCTATATCATCTGGATCATCCTTTTCCTCACTTAACATTCTCGAAACATGATCCGCCATGACGTTTTCACTGCCCTTTTTGTCTTTAATTTGAACGTCAAACTCTTGTAGGGTCAGTATCCAACGCAGTAGGCGCGGTTTGGCCTCTTTCTTCGTCATCAGATATCGCAAAGCAGCGTGATCAGTCCACACAATCACTTGAGCTCCTAACAAGTAACTACGAAACTTGTCCATAGCAAAGACTACGGCCAATAGTTCCTTTTCAGTAGTAGTATAGTTAACTTGAGAAGGATTCAATGTGTGACTAGCGTAATAGATTGGATGGAATTTCCCTTTGATTCTTTGTCCTAAAACAGCACCAACGGCATAGTTTGATGCGTCGCACATAAGCTTGAAAGGTAGATTCCAGTCAGGCGATATAAGAATTGGAGCAGAGATTAAACGGTTCTTAAGCTCCTCAAACGCCTGCTTACAGTTTTCATCAAAATCGAACTCAACGTCTTCCTTAAGTAAAGTAGACAGGGGCCTGGCTATCTTGGAAAAGTCTTGAATGAATCTCCTATAGAAACCGACATGTCCAAGAAAACCTCTGATTTCGCGCACATTTTTAGGATAACTCATCTTCTCGATAGTTTCTATTTTTGCCCTGTCAACTTCTATACCTTTGGCGGAGATTTTGTGGCCAAGAACTATTCCCTCATCTACCATAAAATGGCATTTTTCCCAATTCAGAACTAAGTTCTTTTCCACACATCTGGATAAGACCTGGTCAAGGTTGTCAAGACAATCATCGAAGGACTGACCAAAGACCGAAAAATCGTCCATAAAGATTTCCATACACTTTTCTACGAGCCCGTAAAAAATAGCCTGCATACATCTTTGAAATGTAGCTGGGGCATTGCAGAGACCAAATGGCATTCGCCTGTAAGCGAATGTACCATAGGGGCAGGTGAAAGTGGTCTTTTCTTGGTCAACTGGATCAATAGGTATTTGAAAATATCCTGAATATCCATCCAGGAAGCAGTAGAATGCGTGCCCTGCTAGACGCTCAAGCATCTAGTCAATGAATGGAAGGGGAAAGTGATCTTTCATGGTTACCTCATTGAGCTTTCGATAATCGATGCAGACTCTGTAACCGGTGACAAGTCTCAATGCTATTTCTTCGCCCTTCTCATTCTTCTCAATTGTAATTCCAACTTTCTTGGGAACTACTTGAGTCGGGGATACCCATTCACTATCAGCGATGGCATAAATGATTCCCATGTCCAGAAGTTTGATGGTTTTTTTCTTAACCACTTCTTGCATATGAGGTTTGAGCCTCCTCTGGGCCTGTCTAACACATTTCGCACCCTCAGTAGTCTTGATCTTATGCATACAAATGTCGGGAGATATCCCTCTGATATCTCCTACTTGCCACCCAAAGGCTTTTTCATTCTTTTTCAAGACGTTGATTAATTTCATTTCCTCAAAACGAGACAATTTGGCAGATATAATCAAAGGAAGCTTGTCGCCTTCTCTTAGGAACACATACTTCAGATGTTTAGGCAACGGCTTTAACACCAAATCTGCAGGGGGGTCTTCTAAACTTGATTTGAGCTCTCCACCTTTCAACTCAACATCGCTGAGTTTACTTAGCGGTCCCACTGCCAAAGCTTCTCCTCTTAACAGCTCATCCTTAAATTCAGCTTCTAAATGCTCTAGTCTTACCACACCATGATTATTCAAATTATCAACCAGCCGCTCATATTCAGTTGCAATAGCCATGGCTTGCTTTTCCATGTGGTCATTGAAGTCATCAGACATATCCTCAATGGAAAAGCCGGTTGGAGGACCAGAGGTTACTTGAATGGATCTGGAGACATTATAGCTTACTTCTTGATCACCAACTCGTATCGTCACTCGCCCACCATCGCAGTCAATGAGGGCTCTAGCTGTAGACAAAAAAAGGTCTTCCAAGAATCAGGGGGACATTTTCATCTTTTTCAATGTCTAGGACGTACCAGTCAACGGGAAAGGTAAATTTATCAATTTGAACTAGTACGTCTTTTAAGATTCCCGCTGCTTTCTTAGAAGATCTATCAGCGAATTGCAAATTCATGGTAGTGGGTTCTAGAAGATCAATTAAACCCAGCTGTTTACACACAGACAATGGCATGAGGCTTATAGATGCACCCAGGTCACACAAAGAGTTAGGGAAGACCAGGCCTCCCATTAACACTGTAAGCACGAACTTTCCAGGGTCACCTCTCTTGGTTGGTAAGTCTTCATAATTGATCATTGAACAATCCTCACCAATCAGCCTCTCCATGTCTGACAACTTCTTTTTTGAAGAAACAACATCCTTGATGAATTTTGCATACTTAGGCATTTCAACCAAGACCTCAGATAATGGAAGATTTACCTGAGTATTTTTCAAAAGATTCAGCACCTTTTCATACTTTTTATCTTCACTCAAATGGATGTTGCTCTTTCTTGGTGGAAATGGAAGATTTTTCAGATCACTCTCAGAAAAGACTTTCTTCGAAGATGCATTGACAGCTTTGTCTTCCAGATCCTTCCACCGAACAGCTTTTGCAATCTTTTTATTAGTCAGGGGATCAGCCTCCTGACTTCCACTTGTTTCTTCATTCCTCAGGCGATCAGGCACCTGAGGACTTCCAGCTTTTTCACCTCTCAGGGGATCAGCCACCTGAGTTTTCTCTTGCAGCAGAGGGGGGGTGTAGGTGCTCAGCTTCCCCTTCTTCCTTATCACTGGCAGGAGGGGCTAGTGGTTTCCCTGGTGGGAAGGACCACTAACTTGAGTACCGCTTCTTAAATTCATTGCACTGGCCTCCTCTCTACCGTATGGAATTGATGGTACGAGGTCAGTACATTGGCCATTGTTCAAATCGGTTTGAGCAACTTGACCGCCCTTTGGATTTTTCTCAGTGAAACTGGGCAATTGCCCTGGGGGTCTTGAAGCTAAGCGTCGGCTCGGCCCGCCCCCAATTTGTATCTCAAGGTTCTTATTTGTACTCATCAGGAGTTGGATACTTTTATTTTGCTCCTCCAATTTAGCTTCCAGATTGTTAGGTTGGGAGGGGCCTTGAGAGTTTTGGAAATTTTGGGAATAGGGCTGGCTGGGCCGACTTTGGACAGCAGGATTAGAATTCGCGGGCCAATTCTGATTGAACCTTTGATTAGAATTGGAAAAATTATTATTTTGGTTCTGAGGAAAACCAGGGTTTCGATTTTGATTCTGATTGAAATTAGAATTCGGATTGAAACTTGAAGATTGATTGAACCCTTGGTTTTGGAGATTATTCTGGCCAGAAAATTGATTAAACCTTTGATTCTTCTGGCTATAGAATGCATTTACTTCAGCATTATGTCCGTTCATAGGACAGAATCTAGATGTGTGCCCCACCTCATCACAATTCTGACATGTGACTTGATTATACTGTCCATAATCATGAACAAAGCATTCACTTGATAAGGTGCGGGGGATTGAATTGACACGGCCGCCATGTGGCCGGTCGACAACAACTCTCACAATACGTAACCCGGGAGTTCGTGGAAAGCGAGAAGTTTGATTCATCCGATTCGAAACTTGAGAAGTTTCCATCTCGCTTCGCAAAGATGGCGATCAAACTTTGCATGTTTACTTCCTCAACCTTAGGAGGAGGAGGTGCTTGAATGGCTTGATAAGAGGGGACGTAGTTATACTTGGCAATGTCCTCGAACAATGCCCACCCTCATCGAGCGTTTTCTTCAAAAACGCCCCACCGATGAACTATTGACCATGCCTTTTGTAAGCTCGGTCAATCCACTAAAGAAAGTGTTGACTTGCCTTTCCAAAGGGCAAGCCATGGTGGGGACACTTTCTAAGCAGAGACTTGAATCTTTTCCAACACTCGAAAAAGGATTCATTCTCTTTCTGGTAGAAAGTGAATATCTCATTTAAACACTGGGCTGTCTTTGAAGGTGGGAAATATTGACTTAAAAATTCTTTTTCAAGTTCAGACCAGGTGGTAATAGATTCAGCGGGGAGAGAGGTATGCCACTCTTTAGCTTCTCCCTTTAGAGAAAATGGGAACAGTTTCAGTTTTATAGCGTCCTCACTTACTCATTGGATGCGTGTAGTACCACATATCTCTAAGAATGCATGTAAGTGAGTATGGGGATTCTCTGACTGATAACCGTGGAAAATAGATGCATGCTGCATCATTTGAATGAGTCCCGGCTTTAGCTCGAAGGTCTGTGCAGTTATGGCTGGGATAACAATAGCCGGGTTGACTTTGACTTCGCCTGGCATGGCGTAGTCTGCCAACGTACGTCTATCTTCAGCAGCCATAATTATGAAGTTTTCGAATTCTTCGGCTAAACGATCCTCTAAATCTTGATCGGCTTCTTCAGAAGGGGCCGCAGAACGGATTTTCCGCCTGTTTGGCCGGACTATGGTCCGCTCTAAGTCAGGGGTATACAGTAATGGTCCCTTTTGACTTCTAGTTTGCATAAACCGAACCAAAATCAGGTGGTTGAAACCTAAAAACTAAGAATTAAAGCCTAATAAAAGAAAAGGAAATAAAATTAGTTAAGACAGGGGAACAGACGGACGTCTAGAAAACTGGACGGGCGTCTGCCTAGAAATTGAGCAAGACGGGCGTCTGGAATTCCAAACGCTCGTCTGATCAGGTGATTCACCTCATCTAAAGTATGAACCCTAATTTCTTAGATAGTCCATCTATTAATCACTATCTTTCGATCTAAGATTAACGCTGTTTATAACCAAAGATGTGAACTTCGACGTTTCTAATCTAGAAATCTAACCTATTAACTCTCGTTATATAGATCAAATAACTATCCTTTTATCATTGGGATCTAGGGTTTACATGACTTTCATCAAAGTAAAACAATCAAGCATGCACATCTTTCGATATAATTGCAATAAACATTCAAACATGATAAAGAAACAACTTGTATTAAAAACTCACAAATTAATCAAGATTCGAATCTGAATAGTTGACGGATAGGCCTCACAATGCTCGTTCAAGGGCTTTTAGCCTCTAAGCATCCTCTTGAAATCTTGGAATTGTTGAAGAAAAGAACATAAAACTAACTAATTTAATCTAGGATTTAAGTGCATAAAACTGAAGGAAAAGTATGTAAAAACGCAGCCTGAGCCGCCCCTAGGATTAGGGTTTTGAGTAATGTGTAATTCGCCTCTTTAATGTGGAAAAACGCAGCTGTATTTATAGATGTCAAAGTCGGCTGTGCTGAGGCGGTGGACGGACGGCCGTCCAGCTATCTGGACGCTCATCCGAGGGAACTTGGACTTGCTTCAGACGCCTGTCCACTTCAGCGTCCAAACTCTCTGAATCAACTTCCCTCTCCTGGATGCTCGTTCACTATTCCGGACGCCCGTCCACCTGGACGGGACTTGGACGCCAGTTCAAGCTTCTGGACGCCCGTTCAGCTGGATCAACAACTTGATTTCTTCATCTTTATCCTTTCCTTTCTATCCAAATTCATCATTATCTCTTTTATCATCAATGCAATTCGACTCTTATCTCTTTTTGATCATCATTTGAGCATCAAACATGTACCTATAACACATTAAAAACATCGCAAACTGTAATATCATCCAATAATCCCAAAATCATAATTAAAACACCAAAATTAACCTATTTTGCGAATAACTCATTTAAAATATCATTTACTCAATAATTCCATTAAACACTCGTTTCTTATGCAAATCATACAAATATGAGGGAAATTATCATAAAATATAACATTATAAATCGTATAAAATCACCCTTAACAGTGTTTAAAGTCAAGGATATGGAATCAGAATTTAGGGATGTCTGTGATGACCTAAACTGATTACATATACCTTGTGTATAAGGTCTAAGTTCCATCAGTTAAATGGTGATTTGAACTTAGTTATGTTCAAGTTGGTGTAATCTAACTTCATAATAGAAAGTTAAATATAAAGAAGTCAGTTGCAGTGTTTTATAAACACAGCAAACTTGGAACAGCTGACTGCCAAGTATTTCAGCAGACTTATATACACAGGAACCTGCTGGAAATATATTTTGAATTAATCAAAGGTTACATTGGAAGAATACAAGGATAAGGACAGATAACAACTCTTGAATTTGTCAACAAATCAATGGTTAAGATTAAAGGAATGTTGGAAAGATTCAGAGCTTTATCCAATAGATACTTGTCAAAGGGTGGACAGTCTAAAAACTGTCAAAAAGTAAACTGACAGTGTCAGTACTATGTACAAGGACAGAAAGCATGTCAAGATGGGGACAAATCTGAAACGGCTATGTTTGAATTTCAAACATAAGTCACAGGATTCTCTACCATAAATAGAGGACTCCTAATTCAGATACAAGTGATGAAAATTGAAGAAAAAAAACAACTATCAATCCTGAGCTATCAGTTTTCTTATCAAGAAATCACCCTGCTGATGTTACTAAGCTTAAAACTACTGATCTAGTAAATTCTTCAAGTGTAACCTGCTATCAAGTTACATCAAGTATACACACTTGAAGATTTCAAGCTGCTGATCATTTCATCCTGATCAAGCAGCTAAAAGCTGAATCACTTACTTGATTCAAACCTTCTTTTACATGAAACCTGCTGAAGACAGAGAAGCACTTAGGTGTCAAAAACTGTTGTTTGTGGTGGAGCTGGTGAAGAGGCAATCCTACCCTTCAAGGACCAGTGGAAGACTTTGCAGCAGCAATCATACCTGTTCCAAGTGTTCAGTTTGTAAATCCATAGTTATTGGTGAAGGACAGACAACTTAGGGATTTTTGTAACTGCAACCTCAAAGATCTCTAGTGAATTACCTCCAACATCACAGGAGAAGAGTGGACTGACATGATTACACCACCTGGAACCACTATAAAAATTGCCTACTTACTTTCTGTATTTAATTTCTGCATTTAGTATATTAAGCACATCAACCTATTGAAACTAGCAACTGAATCACACACTCACACTACTGAGTATCTAATACTTATATCATATTTTAAGAACAAGTAATAATGCTTAACTTGAATATATTCCGCTGCAACAAATTCAGTAAAATCAATAGTCAGCAGGCTACTGAACTTGCTGAGTTTGTTAACTCCAAAAGATTTAAGTGTTAAGTTTATTCACCCCCCCTCTAAACCTAACCAAAGCCTTTTCAAGGGACCAACAATTGGTATCGGAGCAGTGCTTATGTTCTGAAGTAATCCTACTTGTTGTGCTTGTGAAAATACTTTGAAAACTTTTTCAAGTCTCTGATTTTCAAAGCTCTGCATCATGGATAACAACAAGTATGCTAGAACAATGTTGATGTGTTCTTTGGATCGTTTTAATGAGTATAAACGTCATATGCAGGCTTTTCTAGCTGCAACACATGATGAGATGATGGATGTGCAGACTGATGGACCACTGGAAATCACAAAAGCTATAACTGTATATGGTCAAACACAGCACATTCCAAAACCAAAAAGAGAATGGAATGCTGAAGATAGAAAAAGAGCAAATCTCAACAATAATGCTATTGATATCATATACAGAACCTTGCATAGCAATATGTACATGAAAGTGAAGGATTGCCAGACTGCAAAGGAACTTTGGGATATGTTACAATTAATCTGTGAAGGCACTGATGCAATCAAGAAGAACAAAGTCAGTGTGGCAAAAAAGAAGATCCAAGATTTCAAAATGAAACCAAATGAAACCATTGAACAAATGGAATCAAGATTCAATGCCATCATGGATGAACTCACCATACTGAGTGTTAACTATTCAAATGAAGAAATCAACTCTAAAATCTTAGAAACATTACCTGCAAAAGAAGTTTGGGAAATTAAGGTGACTGCCATAGAAGAAATGAGAAGTTTACATGAATAGGACACCTTCAAATTATTTTCAGATCTCAAGGCGTATGAATTCAGCAAGAAACTTGTACCTGAGACTGAAAAGGAAGAACCAAAGACCACTTCATTGGCTGCTACACATCAAGAAGAAACATCAGGAGCTCAAGATGATCTACTGGATGAGATGCAAGAGGAAATTGCCCTACTGAGCAAGAAAATTAGAATGATGAAAACTAGAAAGGGTTCTCCAAGGAGTTTCACAAAGAAATCCAGTGAAAAGAAGAAGGATGAATCCAAGAAAGACAATGATTACTTGTGCTATCAATGCAAGAAACCAGGACACTTCAAACCTGACTGTCCCGAACTAAAACAGAAAAAGGAACCAGATTATATGTGCATCAACTGCAAGAAGCCTGGACATTTTAGACCTGATTGTCCAGACCTACTGAAGAGGAAAAGTCAGCAAAGAAGATCTGGCAAAAAAGCTATGGTTGCTGAAGATGAATCAGGATATGAAGTTAAATCAGAAAAAGGAAATGAATCTGAAGATACTGCACTTATTGCTGATATGGAGGATTATGCTTTAATGGAAAATATGGATGAAAGTATGGAGGTATACAATTTTGTTTCTATAAACACTCCTGCTCAAAGTGATTGTGAATCAACTTGTGGTTCAAATGCTAAAAATTCTGGCAATGAATAAACTTTGGATGCCATCCTTAATCAACTGATGATAATACAATCTGGTTATGAGATTGTGAAGGCTGACAAAGAAGCTCTTCAAACAGAAGTTGAAAGGTTAAAAGCTGAATTAAGAATTCTCAAGGGAAAAGAAAAAGAGGTTGGACAGAATCAGCATAAGCCGGCTGTACATTCAGTAGCTGCTGAGTCTGTTGAACAATCTAGTTCCACTACTGCATTCAAATATGGAAATCCTTATGGTGATAGAACAGGTCTTGGATTTGGGACTCAACAATCTAATAAGAGTGGATCCGGTAAGGTTACTAAACCTAGTACCAGAATTGATCCTAAGTTTGTACCTGCATAAGATCCAACTCCCAAAAAGGTTGCTGAGGCAATGAAGCCTACTGAGAAGACTTCAAAGAAGCAAAATCAGAAGTCAAAAAGGTCAACAGTACCTAACAAAAGGAATAAATCCAAAAGTAGGACTATTGCACCTTCTAGACCTGCGATAGCGGACTCGCTACCAAGTCTGCTGGACCACAAAAGAGCAAAAATGTCAATCATTCTAGGGATACTTATCTCAAGGGGAAAGGTAGATTATTCCCTACCAATGATGATTGGAATATTCTTGTACCTACTGCTAGAAACAATAAATATAACCATACTGCTAGGGTAAAACCTCAGCAAAGGACTCAGCAGAGGACTCAGTAGAGGATTTATACAAGACCTCGACAGGACCTCGGCGACTCCATATTACGGTACTGCTCCTACCGTACAAAGAAACCTATGGTTATGCTAGTGCTTCTAACAATAGAAATCACTCCAAACAGGATTACATACCAAAAGGCCAGAAAGCATATGTGAGTCCTACACAACCAAATGTTAGACCTTATGGATGTGCAGAATACATGTATGAACAAAAGTATAAAACTTTTCAGAGAAGACCTTATGGAAATTTGGCAAGGGTCATGCTTACCACTGACCACTTTGGAGCCGAACAGTTTTGGGTACCTAAAATACATTAACTTTGTTTTGTAGGGTCTGGTACTTTGACAGTGGATGTTCCAGACATATGACAAAGAATAAGCACTGTCTGACAAACTATGTGGCAAAGGATGGTCCAAGAGTGAATTTTGCAACAAAAACACCAGGATACATAAGAGGATATGGTACACTTGTGAGAAATGGATTAACTATCAGGAATGTTGCATTTGTGGAAGGACTGGACTACAACCTACTGAGCACTGGACAGTTTTGTGACATGGGTTACAATGTCACTTTTGACAAAGGCACATTGATGCGATACGATCCCAGGAGATCGACGAAAGGATCAATACGAGCCAGAAACCCTAACCAATCTGAGCAGCAGTCTAGGAAGAGGGCCAAGAACAACTCAACGCTTTGCTCAAGAATGCTGATAAGCTCTTGAAAGGGGTGCAATCTCTACGACAAAGAGATCACTCACTCGCAAGTGATGTTCTTGATCAATCACAGACCAAGGAAGAAGAGAAAACTCTCAATTTCATTATAAAGATTTCATCATTGATTATTCATATTAAATTACAAGGAATGCCTTTATATAGGCTACAAAGTAAATGACTAACCAACTCCTAAGCAATGTGGGATAAATTACATAGTAATTTTCGCCACTTTATTTTGTAACAATCCTAACTCAACCCTAGTAAGCCCAAACGGCTATTATTTGCTAAAAATAAACACCTGGCCCAATATACTAACATGTGGGCTACTTTTGACATGGGCCTAATGCCGTTTTATTGATAAAACGTCGATAAATAAAATAAATTACAAAACAAATAAAATGTCTCGGGACGGATCACATCACACATGTATTGTCATAAGTGAAAGAGGTGATCAAGTTGTGTTGGCTGGAAGAAGACAACAAAACATGTATGTTGTGGATTGGACTACTACTGTTCCAGAGACATGCCTGATTGTGCATACCAAGTCAGAACTAAATTGGTTATGGCATAAGAAATTAAATCATCTAAACTTTGATGATTTCAATCAGTTGGTGAAGAAGAAACTGGTGATTGGCTTACCTGAGAAACATTCAAAAAGGATGCTATATGTGATGCTTGTCAACAAAGTATACAAAAAAAATCAATCTTCAAGTCAAAGACCAAGCAATCAACAAAAGGAGTTTTGGAACTGATGCACATTGATCTATTTGGACCAGTAACACCAACCAGTGTGACAGGAAATAAGTACACTCTAGTATTTGTGGATGATTATTCAAGATACACTTAGGTAGTATTCACGAACAAGAAAAGTGAAACACATCAAAAGATGCCTGAACTTTGGAAGAGATTGCAAAATGAGAAAGTTTGACAGTAGTTAACATTAGATCAGACAAGGGTACTGAATTTCTCAATAAAGTTATAAGAGAATATTGTGAGCAGAATGGTGTGCTGCATCAACTGGCTGCTGCTGGTACACCTCAGCATAATGGGGTTGCTGAGAGAAGAAACAACTTTGAAAGAAGTAGGAAGAACTATGATTTGTGAAGCATTATTACCTGAAAGATATTGGGCTGAAGCGGTCAATACCGCATGTTATACACAAAATAGGACCTCAGTGAACAAAAAGCTGCTGAAAACACCTTATGAGATTTGGAATGGAAGGAAACCCAATATATCCTATTTCCATCCATTTGGAAGTAAATGTTTTATATTAAATCATAAGATGCAACTGAAGACTTTCCAACCAAAATCATATGAAGGAATATTCTTGGGATATTCTTCAGTCAGCAAGGCATTCAGGGTATTGAACAAAAGAACACTGAAACATGAAGAAACAATACATGTTGTATTTGATGAACCTAAGTTTACTGGAATGGAAGATGAAGCTTCAGAACCTGCTGAGAATCAACAAGTCACTGATCCAGAATGTGTTGATGTTCTGGAAAGGATAAATGATTTAAAGATTTCTGACTCTGCCCCTGCTGAACACCCTGCTGGTAATAGTACTGATGCAATAACTGAGGCAGTTCAAGGATCGGTTGAACCCCTTGCTGAAGCAACATCAGACCCTACTGAAGATGATTTTCCTAGGAATCAATCTAACCAAAATCCTCAATGGTTAAGGGATCACCCTGCTGAGCAAGTTATTGGCAATATACATCAAGGTGTGAGGACTAGAAGACAATTAGAAGCTATGTTTACTTGTTTTCTATCTCAAATGGAGCCTAAAGTTGTAGAAGAATCAATATCGGATCCAGATTGGATAATTGCTATGCAAGAAGAATTGAATGAATTTGAAAGAAATCAAGTTTGGACACTAGTGGAAAGGCCTAATCATGGAAATATAATTGGAACAAAATGGGTATACAGAAACTAATTGGATGACTCTGGTACCATTATAAGGAATAAGACCAGACTAGTAGCAAAAGGCTATTCTCAAGTAGAAAGAATATATTTTGATGAGACATATCCCCCTGTTGCAAGATTGGAAGCTATAAGATTATTCTTGGCATATGTTGCTTACAAAAACTTCAAAGTATACTAGATGGATGTCAAGAGTGCGTTTCTGAATGGCATTCTAGAGGAAGAGGTTTATGTTCAGCAACCTCCTGGTTTTGAAGTTAAAGATCAAGAAGATAAATTGTACAGACTCAATAAAGCACTTTATGGCTTGAAACAAGCACCAAGAGCATGGTATGAGACCCTATCTCAATTCTTGTGGACAATGGATTTACCAAAGGAACCATTGACAAGACTCTTTTCAGAATCAATGAAGGAGACAGTACCCTGCTGGTACAGATTTATGTTGATGGCATAATTTTTTGCTCTGAAAATGAATTGCTAAGTGAAATTTTTTCTAATCTGATGAAAAGTAAATTACAAATGAGTATGATGGGAGAAATAAACTATTTCTTGGGATTACAAGTCAAACAAATGAAAGATGGAATCTTCATTCACCAAACCAAGTATACCAATGAGCTACTGAAGAAATTTGGTATGGAAAAAGCACCATAGTATCAACTCCTATGAGTACAAACATTAGATTGGATGAAGATAAAGAAGGAAAAGATGTTGATCAAACCTTATACAGAAGGATGATAGGCAGTCTACTGTACCTTACTGCCAGCAGACATGATGATATATCCTTTGTAGTAGGTGTTTGTGCAAGATTTCAATCTAAACCAAAATAAAGTCATCTAACTGCAGTCAAAAGGATTCTCAACTATCTAAAAGAGACCTTAGGAGTAGGGATATGGTATTCAAAAGATGGAAGCTTGGAGGTTATATCCTATTCAGATTCTGATTATGCAAAATGCAACATTGATAGAAAAAGAACCACAGGAACCTGTCAATTGATGGGAAATAGACTGATTTCCTGGTTTAGCAAGAAACAGAATTCTATCTCATCTTCTACTGCTGAAGCTGAATATATAGCTGCTGGAAGTTGATGTGCACAAATATTATGGTTAAGACAACAGTTAAGGGATTATGGAATTGAAGAAAGAGAATTTCCTATCATGTGTGACAACACAAGTGCAAATGCAATCACCGAAAATCCTGTTTTCCACTCAAGAACCATGCATATTGATGTGAGACATCACTTTATAAGAGATCATGTTGAAAAGAAAGATGTGGTGGTTCTTTACATCCCAACTGAAGATCAACTTGCTGACATATTCACAAAACCATTGGATAGTGAAAGATCTGCTAAGTTAAGGACTGAAATTGGAATTATAAAAGTTGACTGACACACCTTTGATCAGTAATGTACTGGAATTCACCAAGGGGATTAGTCTTTGCTATGTTGGGTGAGCTCACCTAGCAGATTAGTCATTAGTATCAACAATTCCATGTACTTGTATGTGTTTGGACAATTGAGCAAATAAAGTTGCCAAGGGGATTGGTCTTTGTCCTGTTGGGTGAGCTCATTTGACAGATCAGTCATTGGTGTTAAACTTCATCTTGTATTATCAGTTGGACAAAACAAGAGGAATTGAAGATCGACGAGTTACTCTATCAGCAGACCGCGGAGTCATTCTTTATCAGCAGACTGCTGATCCAAGTCTACTGAAGATGAAGGCTGCTGAGCTATACGTTACAATACAGTCAAACTTAAATGAAAGTCAATAGTAAATAGATGTTATTCCTATCCATAATAACCGCAGTTACACGATCGGATGGTTACAACTCTCATGAAATAAATTAGTGGGACACGTGGCAGAATCTCAATCATTCCAAATTTAATCGTGGTTATTGCTACAGTACGATTAAATTTGGAATGAATGAGATTCTGAAGCTTTTGACAGTTTCTTCAGGATTGGAAATAATGCTCCAACCAATCAATCCTGGATATAATGCTCCAACCAATCCTGAAGAAATGGAGCTGTCAAGATTGGATTTTGTTGATAGAATAAAGACCACTAATGCTATAAAATCAACTATGGGAATCAATGTGAAGCATATTGGGATGGAGTATAATCTGCTGAGCAAGATTATAGCAAAGAATATCTTGGGATTTAGTGGAGTCCTTGATACACTGTCTGGACCCAAGATTGATATAATGATCATCATCTGCAAAAGCATGATGTTTGATTGGGCAGGATTCTTTATTCAGTATATGAAGAAAGTGATAACTGAAGAAAGAGAAGGGACAAGAAAGTCCAAAACATTGCCCTCGGGTTTGATGATTCAGGCCCTGCTGACTCATTTGAAGGTTGTTGATGTTGCACTTGAAAAACTAAAAAAGTCCAGATATAAGAAAGAGATCGGCTATCGCATCCCTGGTTTGGAAATATGATGAAGAGTTGGATATAGAAAGGACTGAGAGTGACAATGATAGAGATGATGATGGTAGTGGTGAGCAGGTTATACAAGTTGCTAAATCTACTGTACCTAAGAAAGTTACTGAGAAGAGAAAGCCTACTGATACTAGGAAGATTACTGAGATGCTAAAGCTTAAGAAAACAAGGAAGCAATCAGTAGAGACTGCTGAGTATACTGAGGGCCCAGTTGAAGCCGAAGATACTGACCCTACTGATGTTGTAAAGGAGAAATCTGCTGCTGATATTTTAAAAGAGCAACAGAAGCAAGATGGAAGAAAGAGGAAAGCTGCTGAGAGTGAAGCTGAACAACCTTCAAAAAGAATGAAGGAAGTTGTGATGAAAAAGAAACATGGAAAAGGGAAAGAATTGAGGATTCTAGAAGATTAAAGGGAAGTAGAAGTAGAGGCTGTTGAGCCTATCGCTGATGCTGGTGTTGTTGTTGAGCAACACATTGAAGAACCACAGCAGACTACTGTACTTGAGCCTGCTTTAGAAGTTGTTGAACCTGTTCCTGACCTTGCTGTGGATGCTACAACTCAGGGGAAGAACACATAGTTGCTGACCCTGCTGTTACACATACAAGTTTGGAGGAACCAAGTGTGGAAAAATTGGAGGTGGTAGGTACAAATGTACAATCTAAGGTACCTACTGACATAGTTACATCTGCCGAGGAAACATTCAATCTACTTGTTGAAACCTTTGGAGGAAAACAAGTTGAATAAACAGCACCAAGAAAGCCTTCAATGCCTTTTGAGAGGAAGGAGAAGAAAAGAAAAGAAGGATATGTTGATCCCAAACTTAAACTGGTTGCTGATTAATTTCAATGGAAGTTTAAATATTATAAGAAACAAAAATCAGCTGCTGAGCCAATGACAGATTTTGAAGAATGGGCTTTTGAAAAGTTAGAAGTGGAAAACTTACATGATTTGGTCAATACATCCTTGCTGGAAATGAGGTTGATGGAACTCATTGAAGAAGAGAAGAAAGAAGGAGGTATTATGTTTAAGACTCCTAGGGATGCACCAGATAGTGATGATTCATCATCATCTGATTCTGATGATGATCATCCAACACATCAAGGAGAAGCCAGTGGATCTGCATTGTCAACTGAATCAAGAGTAGAACAGTCTACTGGTGTTAACAAACCTGCTGAGGGCCAGCAACCTGACCAAATGGATGAAAATCTTGAAGATCTTACTATATGATGATTTGGAGGCTCTAATCATTGATGGAATAAATCTTGGAAATAACAGGCTGGTTGGTACATCTGATACATTTTGGTTGTGGAGTCTGATGTGAATCCTAATTATCAGCAGACTGAAAATTTGGATGTAGAGAAGGTTATTGAACACAGTGAGCCTGATATCAATTCTGAAGATTCAGCTCAATATCTGGAATGGATTGATACTCAGGGCACTCTATCTAAATCTGCTGATACTCTACAGAAAATTACTGATGCTAGAGGATTTCTAGAGGAAAATATGGCTATTTTTCATTTTATTTCTGTAGAAGAAAGGGTCCTTCTCACTGAGGAACAAATAGTGATTGGACATGGTGATGGGTTTTGAAGGATCACTCATACTTCATGAGGAGGTTCAGGCTACTAAGGAACAAACAACACCTGAACAAAGGTCGGAACTGGAGGTACAGGTTGCTGAGGATCAGACAGCACCTAGACAAAGGTTGGAACTCATAATGGGTTTGAAGGAAACCCCTGCAACTATTAAAGAACAGGTTGCTGTAGTACAGCCTACTGTGGCAAAGGGTACTGATGGAAAAGATAGTTAGTAGACTGCAGTTATTGATGAGGATGAACAACTGTTGGACTATGATTTCAGTGATGAGGAGTTTCAAATGCCTGAAGAAGAATTTTTTTCTGTTGAACCTCAACAAGCATTTGTACCACTATTTGAAAAAGAACCTATCTTGGAACCTCAACCAGCACAAGATCCAACTTTGGAAGATATTTTTGGTGCCATGGTTGAAGAAGGTCCTGACCCTGCTGGAAGGGATAGAAGTTGGGCCATGGTTGTCAGCAGACAGAGGGCAGAGTAGAATGTTGAAGAGCCTGCTGATGATGCTGCTGGACATAAGACTGGAGGTATGGCTGGTGCAGTACCAGCACATGTTTTGGATGAGTTGAGGGCAGTCAACCATGACATTACACAGTTAAGAACTCAACATGACAGACAAGAGCAAAGATTTGAAGATTTGATGAACCTTGTGGAAAATAGATGGAGGACTACTGAAACAATTGCTTCCAATATCACATCCACTCAATTTGCTCTTGCTGACCTTACCAAAGATGTGAGAGGCATAAAACAAGGAAATACACTCAAGGATCACTTCTTGAAAGAACAATTTGCCTCTATTCACAAGAAGCTTGCCAACCTTGCTTAAGCACCCAAACCTGCTGTGGCTGACCCGGCTGGTGCCCCTCAACCTGCTGCTTTGGATCTTAAGATCACTAAAAGGATCAATCTGTTAGAGAAAACACTGGAAGGAAGGATCACAGCAGTTGACACAAGAACAGAAATTATGGAAGGTCAACTAAATATTATAGTGATCACACAGGAGAGTGTTCATGGCATGCTTTCCCGTTTTGTTGATGATGTCAATAAGGGGGAAGAGAGCCAGACAGTAGTAGCAAAAGAGTCTGCAAGGATTTTTGCTCAAAAGAAATGGGAGGCTGATACAAATGCATTCAAAGAACCTGCACCTGGTAGACTTCAGCTGACTGATGACCTCTTCAAAGACTACAAAAAGCAATACTACAATACTAGGAGACCTTACCATGACTAAGGTTTCCATGAGGGGCTAATTTCCCTTTTGGGACTTAAGTTTTGGGAAGCTAGAGTTAAATCCTTAAGAGCTTCACACAGAGGTGGTAGAGGTGGAAGAAGTCTACCTACTACTTCAGCAAGAGAATCACTAGAAGAGTTCAATTAATTATACATGCGTCTAGGATTCAGAGTACACCAAAGTAATCTAATTCTACCTAGGCATGGAAATGGTGGAAGGAAGTAAACCCCCATATTGATTTTTCCCTTATTGAAAATCAATGGATGAGAGATATGGTCAGACATAAGGGAATATCAAGAGCAGCAAGAAAGAGAAAGACAAGAAAGAGAAAGAGAAAGGAGGAACTAGATCAGCATACTCACACCTGTTTTTTTATTGCTGAATCTAGATTGTAATAACTTTTGAACAAACATGATTATAATGAGAAATGGCTGAATTTGTTCTGTATTTTTGTTTTTACTCTTTTTGCTTTGTTGTAAGGAGGGTATTGGCATCATCACCAAAAAGGGGGAAATTGTTGGACATATTTTAAGTTTTGGTGATAAATGCCAGACTAGTTGTTATAGAGCAAAGGCAAAAAGATCTCTAGATCAAATGTATAGGCTTATTAGAGTTTGATCTTTGTATAGGTTTGATCAAACAAGCATTGTAAGAGGTCAACTGACTTTTATCAGCAGACCTGTCTAGGTCAGTAAGGTACCTGAGTCAGTAGACTAGTTTAGGAACCTGCTGAAGACGAAGGCTGAGGGCTCAAACACAGTTATTGAAGGCTAAGGGATCAAACTTAGTGTTTAAAGTCAAGGATATGGAATCAGAATTTAGGAAAGTCTGTGATGACATAAACCGATTACATATACCTTGTGTACAAAGTCTAAGTTCCATAAGTTAAGTGGTGATTGGAACTTAGTTATGTTCAATTTGGTGTAATCTAACTTCATAACAAAATGTTAGATATAAAGAAGTCAGCTGCAATGTTTAATAAACACAGCAAACTTGGAACAAATTGATCGCAAGTATTTCAGTAGACTTATATACACAGGAACCTGCTGGATATATATTTTGAATTAATCAAAGGTTACATTGGAAGATTACAAGTATAAGGACAGATAACAACTCTTGAATTTGTCAACAACTCAATGGTTAAGACTAAAGGAACGTTGGAAAGATTCAGAGCTTTATCCAATGGATACAAGTCAAAGGGTGGACAGTCTGAAAACTGTCAAAAAGTAAACTGACAGTGTCAGTACTTTGTACACGGACAGAAAGTAAGTCAAGATGGGGACAAATCTGAAATGGCTATGTTTGAATTTCAAACATAAGTCACAGGATTCTCTACTATAAATAGAGGACTCCTAATTCAGATACAAGTGATGAAAATTGAAGAAAAAAAAAACTATCAATCCTGAGCTATCAGTTTTCTTATCAAGAAATCACCCTGCTGATGTTACAAAGCTTAAAGCTACTGATCTAGTAAATTCTTCAAATGTAACCTGCTATCAAGTTACATCAAGTATACATACTTGAGGATTTCAAGCTGCTGATCATTTCATCGTGATCAAGCTGCTGAAAGCTGAATCACTTACTTGATGGAGTATTTGTTCAGACCTGAGTAATATGCTGTTGAAATAAATTCATGTAAGTTGTAGAGCTTCTGTTGTAGAGTCAGCATCAGACTTTCGATGATCACTTTTAATCCTTCCAATTTCTCCTCAGTTTCAGTTAATTGGCACTGAGATATTTCAGTTTCATTACAGGGAACGTCCTTCAATATAGATTTGCTTGTAGACGTATTTTGGACTTGAGATGAGGAACTAGCTTCATGATAATGAGAGTCATGACTTAATAGTTCTTTCTCATACTCAGTCGTGCAAAATTCAGCATCTTCCAAAACTTCTCTTTGTTTCTCAGTATATCCTTCATGCATCTCAGTTGGAAGTTCACTTTCTTCAGATTCATCTTCAATTATAATAGCGTCTTCTGTTTCAGTTATCTTTGCAAGATATTTGTTCCACATCCTTATTTGTCTCCTTAAGGTTCTTTCATCCAGATTTACAGTTTCACTTCAGCTAGAGTTTGAAGTTTCTCTCATGTCTTCCTTATCGACTTTCCTTTTCTTCGCTCCACTGGACACTGATTTCTGTATAAATTCTATTTCTGTGGATTTTGAGATGGAGAAATAGTCTTGTATACTTTGAACCAAATATGTAAATCCTTTTTTCAATAAGAACTTTTCTCCAACAGCCTTCCTTCCTTGGGCTTTCGCTTTTTCATCTGAAATTTGTTTGATCAATTGCTTGAGAACAAACTTGTTCCAATCCAGTTTTTCTTCAAACCAAATAGCATAGATTAGTTTCAGTTTCTCTGTTGACAAAATGTAAAGATTCCAGGTGTGACCAATGACATTTTTGGTCAGGAAAATTGTCAAAAACGCGAATTCTCGTTTTTGTTGATGAATGGATCCAATGAAATTCTTCTTATCTTTGTTGAGTGCTGTGACATTCCAAAGTTTGTCTTTTTCTTTATTTCCAAAAGTGAGAGATGAAGATCCTCCAAATATGTCCAAACCAAAGACTAGGGAAAGCAGATGTTCATTAACAGTAATGCTTTTATCTTGAACTGCTGTCCTGAAACTCTTTCCATCATCAGCGATTACGGCGTTTCTATAGAAATCTTTGATATTTTCTGGGCACAGAGTGTTGACCTTTGTATCAATCAGATTTTCAAGTCCTCGAACCTTTTTGATTTTGTTTGCAATCTAAGTTGATAGGATGGAGTTTGAAATTTTTTACTGAAGTCATCCAGACTCATGGTAATTCCTTCATCAATGTTGTATCACTCCATGGATTTAAGAATTCTTGGGAGAACTTTGAATGTTTTGAAATTGATTGCAATATTTTGTCAAATATGCGTTTCTGTGTCTTTCAATTACTCAATCGTTTTAAATGAGAGTAGTGTCACAATCAATGAGATTTGTAGGGATGCACATTTACTTCTTCTCCTTGATTGACACGTGTCTTCAGGTGATTTGTCTTGTCAGCCCAAGCGACAGATAGTAGCTGGAAAGTTATCAGCTTTTGACCAATTTTCCCTTCAGCTTTTGCCTTTTTCAGCTTTGTATAGAAAGTCAGTTTTCTCCGGTTTCAGCAACATAAGAACAGACTTAGCCTGCAAAACAGTTTTAAGTTTTCTTCGATACCCATATCTTCTTGCGTCCGGCTGGATTAGTTACTAAAGTACAGACTTCAGTTTCTTTGATTAGAGAATTAACATTTCTCGTCTCTTTTCTAGATAGGCCATTACGCTCAACCTTAGTTGATTTCACAAGGATTCTTTTAGATTTATCATCTTTATTTTCTCTGTGTATTCCGCTAGGTCTTTCAGTATTTTGATGTTTAGATTTTATACTCCTTGAAATCTTAAGACTGGGTAACGATGGGTAATTATCATTGCTTTTGTCAATTTTACTAGATAATAATCTTTCAGCTAGATTTGACATCTCAGTTTCAAGAAACTCATTCCAATCTTTTTCTTTTGCTAAGTTCTATATCTTTTAGTTTCAACTCCAGTGTGAGTTTTTCGGTCAACTTGGCAAGCTCAGAATTTCTCTGACTGAGTTCATCGAATGATAACTGAGTTGTAAAATGTACCTATTCTTGATTACTTGTTACAGCTTCACGATATGAATGTACATTCTTTGGTTGCTCTAATGAATCTTTTATATCGTCAGTTCCTTGCAACAACTCATTTTCTTCTTATTCTAAGAAGTTACTTAGTGATGGAACTCCTCTTGATTTGTCATCATGTACATTGATATTGATATCCATATCATCACTGAGTTGAGGTTCTGGATTTGTATGTGAATTTGTAGCACTAATCCTTTCAAATAGTTGATCCTGAAAATCAGATAAATTTTGCAAACTGTTAGTCAGGGGTGAATAAGACAACTTCTAATTCTAGATGTATCCATTTCAACTAAATGCTTTTACAACTGATACAGTGAAGGGTTTTCAACAACTGGTTTGTAAGATATTTTTGGATCACTTCCAAACAGAAGAACAACTCTGATACCAATTGTTGGTCCCTTGGAAAGGCTAACACAAGTTTAGAGGGGGGGGTGAATAAACTTGTCACCAAAAACTTTCCCAAAACTGAAAGTACCCCAGGAACTGAGCTTCTCAGTAACTCAAACTGAACTATCAAATGGATGTACAATGTGGCTTAGTTCAGTTTCGTTCAAACCCTTTAATCCTGTGTAGGAGTTAGTTTATTCAGCTTAGCTAATGCTGGTATTGTATTAACTTGCAGCGGATAAGATCAAGCCTTTTGTGCACTAGATGTGTCAATAAAGATCTAAGTCTTCTATGTATCAGTTCTGTGCTGACTCAATGTCTAATGTTTGCTGAGTGTAGTGATAGAATGATTATGCAATAAAATAATCACATCACAAATATAAATACGTAAAGTAAATCAACACAGAGTTTGTTTATGGATGTTCCGGGTGGTGTAATCCCGTACATCTCCCCTGCTCCTATGGTATAAGAGGTATCACTATAATCTTGAAGTAACTATTACAAAACCTAGTCTAATGACAGTCCTTCACGACACCCTAGTTTCACTATCTACACATAATGAAGATAGGTGTGATTGCTCCCTTCACTCTGCACACTGATCCTTCGGAGGTGGAATGACTCCTTCACCAGCTCACCACTAACACAAACACAGTCCGCAGACTGCACCAACAGCTGTGGCAACCAAGTTGCAACCGTATGAGGAAAGGTGTAGTTGCTCTCCTCAAACTATAAACAACCAACCCTTTTTCACGAAGGTTAGGTTTAGAATTAATCAATAGATTAATTCAGTGAACTGTCTGATTCTTTTGGATATGACGTTGTAGCTATAAGATGCCATCCCCTTTAATGGGTTACTTGACCTTTCTTTGTAATCTTCAAGGCAATTCCATTGGCTTCCCCTTTTCTAGATATGAAATATGATTTTCTGAATCTGGATCTTTAGATATATGCTTTGTAATGCTTTTTCAGATCCCTTTTTCTCAAGTGCTCGCCTCTGTGTATTTATAGGGGCAATGTAACGGTTAGATGAATTTTATAGCCGTTGCATTTGTTGTTTAGCCAACGTTCATATGTATGACCTTTTGTCGTTATGTTATTTCAAATTAAACAAGGCCTTAACTCAGTTAATTTTCTACTCTTCTTCAAAATTGAGTACCATATATACATGACATCTGACTTTAATTGACTAAGTCAGGGTACACCATTCAGTTTCCTCATTTCTTGGTAACTAATAATCTTTGTCCTTAAGATTATTCAGCTTTACATGATCTATAGTTCAGTTTCAGGTCACCACAGACTTGCCTGAATCCTGACTTATAGTCACGACTTAATCAGCTTCTAACTGAGTTTGCCACCTCAGTTCTTCAGTCATCAATAACTGAGTCTGTGTCCCTCAGTTCTTCCGTCATCTATAACTGAGTTTGTGTCCGTCAGTTCTTCAGTCTTGTAGATAAGCCAACTGAGTTTGTGTCCCTCAGCGAACTTATCTTCTTCAGTTCTTTCATAACTAAGTCTGATCCCTCAGTTCTTCATATGTATACTCATTTTACTTGCTGTGACTTAGCTGTTCGCCTAGTTCCTATCTATTACAATGCTTGTCTGAAACAACCTGTACAAAGTTCAGACTCTAGATAGAACTTATACATTTTTCTCTAGACTATTTCTTGCTTCTTCTTTCATTATGCACTATAACAGTTAGCTATGACTTCATCATCATGGGTTGTATGTGATCTTACTAAATCGTGTCAAATCATCATCAAAACACAGATATTATTTCCAACATATTCCATAAATGGCCTGGAAAAATTTGTTTAACAAAGTGTTAATGTTGGAAATAAAATTTTTGTTTTGATGATGATTCATCAGTTATTTAATTAATTATTGTTTTTAACCCCATTGATGAAGTGTTATAACTAGCTGTTATAGTGCAAAGCAAAAAGATGTCTAGAAATAAATGTATAGAATTTATTAGAGTCTGATATTTGTATAGGTAAATCAGACAAGTACTGTAATAGTTCTAGAATCAGAATAGAGAAAACGAGAAACTGATTTGATGACTTTAACAGAACAGAGTTTACAACCAAAGAAAAATCAGATTGGAAACTGAAGAAGGTAAGTTCGCTGAGGGACACAGACTCAGTTGACTTTTCTAAAACTGAAGACTGAGGGACACAGACTCAGTTATAGAAGATTGAAGAACTGATGGTTCAAACTCAGTTATGGAGGATAAAGCCAAGACTGTAAACTTAGAATTCAGGAAATTCTGTGATGGCCTGAACTGACTTTATGGATCTTGTATGTTACCTAACATACATAAGGACAATGATATCTTAGCTGATTTGTGAATTATGGTGTACTCTGATTAAGTCAATTATAATCAGATGAAGAATAGAGTACTGGGCTTTTTAAAGAAGAGTAAAAACTCAGTTAATGCTCTTAAGTTGAAAACTGTCTAAATCTTATAAGGCAAGTTTTTATACTGAGGTCAAGAAAAACTGAAGGAGAATATACCGTTATAAAGTAAGCAATTTTATTGGTAGCACAGAAATGTCAAAAAGGACGCTGGCATTCAACAGGATAAGCAGGACCACCAATGGCTATTGGGATTCAAATTCAAACATTCAAATTCATCTAACCATTGGAGAAAACCCTATAAATAGGACACTTCTACCACAAGAAGAAGTGCGGAGTGCTAAGGTTAATTTTTTCAAGAAATATTCAAGTAAGAGGGAAAGTGAATCAAAAGAACTTCTGCTAATTTTTATATTGCAAGATCAAGAAATCTTCAAAGTGTTCATAAGTATTCCAAGAAACATCAAGACTCACTCTTGAAGAAAAACAGAGCCTGAGTATATCATATACATCTAGAAGAAGAAGCTCGAAACACAAATTGAATCATTGTTATTGATTCAAGTTTCAACCTTGATTTCATCAAAGGTTTAGACTGTGAAACACCAAGAAGGTGTGAAGGACAATTGAGTGCAGTCAGGAACACTGTGTTTGTGTAGAGCAGGTGAAGAGGCAATCTTACCTTTCAAGGACAAGTGTGGAAAGCTTAGTTCAAACATCAATTTGACCTGTTGAAGACTGAAGCCGAAAGATTGCGAAGCTAGGGATTAGTGAAGGACAATCTGTGTTTAAATTTACTTTGTGTCTTGTAACTGTAAATCTCAAGAACATAGTGAATGTGGCCTCCTACATCACAGGGGAAGAGAGGACTGACAGGATTACACCACTTGGAACCTCTACAATTTTTTTCTCACTTATTCACTTACTTTACGAATTTATTTATTGCATCTTAATTTTCATAGAACATGATCATAGACTCAGCAAACATTAGAAACTGAGTTAGCACAACACTGTATTTAATCTAGATAAACTGATAAACTCATGTTTTTCATAAAGGCATAATTTAATCCGCCGCCGGTTAACCCAGTTAAGGATAAGTCAGTCTTGACTTATACTCAGCTAAGTTATCTTAACTCCACACAAGTTTAAAGCTGAACTCAATCAGTTCAAGATTCAGTTTTCAGTTGGTTTTTAGGGACAAGTTTATTCACCCCCCAACTTGTGTTAGCCTTTCCAAAGGACCAAAAATTGGTATCGGAGCAGTGCTTCTGTTTCGAAGAGATCTATAGCTGAATCTCTATATCTGTTTATTTGCTCGAGGTAACTGTGCTTCAGTTATTTCCGATACCAACAATTGGTATCGGAGTAGTTCTTCCTTTTGGAGGTGATTCAAAGTTACTACTGCTTCGAATCTCTAGTCATAAATTGCTTCCAACTGAGTTATCAATTATCACATCATGGAATCACATAATCATTTTAGAAATATTCTTAGTTGTTCATTTTTTAGATTTGATGAATATAATGCTGAAATACTACCCATAAGCTTTGGAGGAAATGATCATGGTGAAAGTGATGAAGAAATATTACTTTTTGGAACTAATCTGATGAGCCACACTGTTGGATCAAATAATGGCAAGCAGATAATGGAATATGAAGAAGCTATAACTGAGAATTTATCGACACACATCATGAGCTAAATCCTTCCACATCCAACACTCACAGTGCCATGAACAATCATATAAATGAAGATTTCAATGAAAACTTGGACATACTCATAAAGGAAATATAGGAAATTAAAAAAATTATGAGAATGTCAAAAAGGAAAAAGAATTGTTGAAAGCTGAAATTCTAAGATTGAATGTTGAGATTAACCTTATCAAGGCTAACAGTGGAACCAAGGAAAATTGCTCAACTGATGAACTAACAGAGGTAATAAACATCACAAAGTCATTAGTTGATCCAATTCCCAACGTTCAGTTCAAACCAGGAAAACCATTTGGAGATAGAAAACGTTTAGGGTTTGACAATCAATAGAATTCTAAGTTCAGACCTAGTTCAGCTGAACCTATGTTCGAAACTGCACCAAAGTCATGAACACAAAAAAATGATAAAACTGTTAGAACTGACAAAAACTCAGCACAACCTCAATTTAAAACTGACAAATCTGTAAAATCAATCAGTGGCAAACCGCAAATTGTAAGATTCTACAGGAAGAATCAGAAGGCTGAAAAGGGCTCAACTGATCAGAAATCAGTTAAAAGAAGTTCATGTCGTATTCATCAATGAATGATTATCATTCATGGAATAACACATTCAGGGGAAAGGAAGACTCTTTCCTACTGATGAAGATTGGAATGAACCTATGATCACTAAAAGATCATATCAGTTTCACAAAATGGATGAACAAAAGACTGTTAGACCAAAACAGCAAAAGTTTGTGAAAACTGACTTTACTCAGTCAAAATGTCAAGAAATGTATAAGCCTAAGATTAACAAGTCATTTAAGAATTACAGAAATTCAAAAACTAATCAAGAAGGACACAAACAGATATGGATAGCAAAAATCTCTCAATTTGTTTTGCAGTAGAAAATCAAAAGCTAAGAAGACTGAGAACCTATGATTATTAAAACTTAGTCATATTCTCAACTGAGTTTTGGAATTGACCAAAAAGGCAACTGTTTCAAGTTTTGGAGAAGATCAAGCTGGACAATTACAGTTGGAGATACACCGTATCTACTGCATTCAATGATACAAGCTACGGATGACAGAAAAGTTGTGACCTACATTGATCTCGACCGTCCATCCTCTCCACTCACCATCTTTTTCGCAATCTCAACGCCAGATGTGACTTACGAAAAGACCTCTTAAAACCCACTCAAAACATCGGCATTGCATAGAGAAAGGAAACTGCAATTATAGATGGCAAAATTGCAGGTAAAGAAGAAAAATATGGGAAGAGGAAAGTTGAAGGTTCTGAGGCTGAACCTAAAGAAAAGCAAAAGATCAAAGAAGCCTCAAACAAGTGCTGAATTCTTTGAACAAGTGGACGAGTTAAGGGAGAAAAAGAGAAAACTGGAAGAATCTGAAAAGGCCAACGCTGTGGTAATTGCTAAGAAGATCATGGAGCCTTCACCAGCAAAATCTGCTACCTTAGTTGCCAAAAATCTAGCTAAGAAACCCAGAACTTAGGAAACTCCCACAAAACCAGTCACCGATGAGATAACCACCTGTTGAAGCTGTTGTTGAATAAAGGATAGTTCCAGCACTGCCAGAGGCTGACACTCATGAGGAACAAGCCCTGAGAACTAAAATCGATGATGAAGAAACTGATTGGATCAGAAATCTAAACCATGATCAATTTAATTGCTAAGTTTAAATCTACACCACAAAAATCTGCATCTAGGCTTGAGTATGAGGAATCAATCAGATAATTAGAGGCATCTCAATCGCAAGAAAAAGAAGTTGGTGAAGTAGAATCTACACCAGTACAAGCCATCACTCTGGACAAACTTGTTAACGAAGAAAAAGTTGAGAAGAAAGCCGATGATAGTGAAAAAAGGAAGGAGCCAATTTCTGAACTGGAGATTGAACCTGTCAAGGAATCGGTTGCTGAACCAAGTGAGCAGCGGGCAACTGAATTAAGAGAAAATCCAAATCAAACAGCTGAACTTATGGCTATAGTTGAGCCTATTGCTGAAACTGAACCATTATCAGGAAAAGAAGTTGTTGCTGAAGAGAAACTGGAAACTGAGCAAGTTATCTTTGTCCCAGCTGAATCATCCGTCATCCCAGTTGTTGCTGAATAGGAACCCAACAAAACTGAATAAGGGAAAACTGAAGTTGAGAGAATTGAGACTCTAGTAGAGTTCAATCTAAAAATTCCCAGAGTAACTGAAGAAATCACAACCCAGCCTGAACCATCTGTCGATATTGGGAAACTGATTGAAGATGATTGTAGAAGACTTGATGCTTTTCAATACTGGAACTTCAGCTCATTCGAAAATCAAAGAGAACAACAAATGCTGATTGAAACTGAAGAGAAATGGGTGTTTAGTCTGTTTGATATCACTCATCTATCCCAACTATTCAGTTCTGAAGATTTTGTATGCATGGTTTACTCGTTGATCAAGAACAATTACTGGAAGAAGCATGCTGGAAAGGAAATTTCTATGTCTAGGAAGGATGATAATGACAATGATGATGATTCATAGGGAGATCCTAATTTACAAAAAGGGATTCTCGCCTCACTCCAAGAAAAGGAAACGGCAAAAGATGCTTCTGAAGATTCTGATGAAGATAGCACTGAAGGTAAGTAGTGATTCGGACTCTGAGACTCAGTCTGAATCAGAAAATGAAGAGAAAGAAGGATATCAGTCTCCAAATGATAGAGATGTGCTTGAAATAGCAAAAGCTGAAGCTGACCAAGCAAAAGTTGACATTGCTAAAGAAGAAAATGATTATAAGTCACCAGTAAGAGAAACCGCGGATTTCAAAGAAAAGCTGAATCAAATTACTTCTACTCCTCTAAAAGAGATAAAAACAGCTGAGATTGTTGCAAGCAAGTCTCAGATTGAAGCTGAGAAAGTACCTGGAGATGAAAGGGATAAACTGAAGAAAAGAAAGCTGAAACTAAAAATGAAGTGCCTACACAAGTTGAGGCCATCAAATTCTATTTTAATGAGCTTGTGAAAATTCAAAAAGATGATCTAAGTATTTTTTGGAAAAGTGTTAAAGTCCATGGAGGAAAACAAACATGAAAGACTCAACATGGAAAATTGATTGAACAGTGTCAAAGATGATTGCCATAACACTTTGATTGAAATTCGCAAAACTACCATTGAAACTGATGCGAGGAAAACTGAGACACAAGGAAGATTGGAAAGCATTCTTAACAATGTGGTTGACAGATTGATTCTACTTGAGAATGGAATGAAAGACTCAGTTGTTGCACAGACTATATTGGCATCAAATTAGCACCACCTGAATTCTTACATCAGGATCTTGATCAATAAAGATGATGTCAATAAGGGGGAAAGTCTGGACCTATTAAAAGTCAATGCATTTGATATGCCAAATGTTCTTGAAAGCATTGATGAGAAACTGGTCGAACTGAAGAAAGCCAGAGCAGACATGACTGATGAAGAGATGGAGCTGATTGCAAAGTTCTCAGAACAAACTGAGAAAAGACTTGGTCTAGATTCACAGCTGCATAATGTTTTCAGAGAGCTACCCACACAGGAAGGTGAATCAAGGGAACTAGCCCTAGGAACTTTTCTAAGCATGCAAAAGATTCTTGTGCACTATTGGCACAAACTGAGCAAATGGGAGAGAAATGGTACTCTAGATAAGGCTATCAGAAAAAGTTGAAAAGACTGAACCTGAGTTCGTTCAAGACATACTAAAAACAGCCACAAGTGAAAGATTAAGGAGAATTGTATTCGTATTTTCAGTATTGTTCAAGTGTAAATTTTTAAGCAAACATAGCATGACAGATTCATGGAACGTATATCCATGGAATCGAGAGCACGACAACGAATGCTTGTATGAGAGAAATTGCTGAAATCTATGATAACAAGACAAGTGGAGCTAACGAAGGGATAGGAAAAGAAGCTTGAACTTAGTTTCTTTTCATGTATTTGTATTCTAATACTTTGTAACTCAGTTCATCAATAGCATCTTAGTTTCTCAGTTCTTTGTGTTCGTTATTTTATTTTGTCCATATCTTTTTGCATTGCTTTTAAGGAGGGAAATTGTTGGAAATAAAATTTATTTTTCGATGATGATTCATCAGTTATTTAATTATTGTTTTTAACCCCATTGATGAAGTGTCACAACTAGCCGTTATAGTGCAAAGCAAAAAGATGTCTAGAAATCAATGTATTGGATTTATTAGAGTCTGATATTTTTATAGGTTAATCAGACAAGCACTACAATAGTTCTAGGATCAGCACTGAGAAAACGAGAAATTGACTTGATGACTTTAAGAAAACTAAGTTTACAACCAAAGAAAATCAGATTGGAAAGTTGATTCAGAGCACAGCTATAGAAACTGAAGAAGGTAAGTTCGCTGAGGGACACAGACTCAGTTGACATATCTAAAACTGAAGACTGAGGGACACAGACTCAGTTATAGAAGATTGAAGAACTGAGGGAAACTCAATTATGAAGGATAAAGCCAAGACTGTAAAGTTAGAATTTAGGAAAGTCTGTGATGGCCTGAACTGACTTATGGATCTTGTATGTTACCTAAGATATATAAGGACAATGATATCTTAGCTGATTTGTGAATTATGGTGTACTCTGATTAAGTCAATTATAATCAGATGAAGAATATAGTACTAAGCATTTTGAAGAAGAGTAAAAACTCAGTTAATGCTCTTAAGCTGAAAACTGACTAAATCTTATAAGGCAAGTTTTCATGCTAAGGTCAAGAAAAGCTGAAGGAGAATCTGACCGTTATAAAGTAAGCAATTTTAATGGTTGCACAGAAATGTCAGAAAGGACGCTGACATTCAACAGAATCAGCAGGACCACCAACGGATATAGGGATTCAAATTCAAACATTCAGATTCATCTTACCGTTGGAGAAACACCTATAAATAGGACACTTCTACCTCAAGACGAAGTGCGACGTTTTGAGGTTAAATTTATCAAGAAATATTCAAGTAAGGGAGAAAGTGAATCAAAAGAACTACTGCTAATTTCTATATTGAAAGATCAAGAAATCTTCAAAGTGTTCATAAGTATTCATCAAAGGTTTAGACTGTGAAACAGCAAGAAGTTGTGACGGACAGTTGAGTGCAGTCAGGAAGACTGTGTTTGTGTAGCTGGTGTAGAGGCAATACTACCCTTCAAGGACCAGTGTAGCATGCTTAGTTCGTACAGCAATTCGACCCGTTGAAGACTAAAGCTGGAATATGGTGAAGCTAGGGATTAGTGAATGACAATTAGTGTTTAAATTTACTTTGTGTCTTGTAACTGTAAATCTCAAGAACATTGTGAATTTGGCCTCTTACATCACAGGGGAAGAGAGGACTGACAGGATTACACCACCTGGAACATCTATAATTTTTGTCTCACTTATTTACTTACTTTACGCATTTATTTACTGCATCTTAATTTTCATAGCACCTGATCACAAAGGGAGTTTGTCGGTAGTGGTGCTCCTTCAATGTTCAAACTTTGGTTATCAGTGAAAAAGAAACAGAAAAGACAGGTGAGAATTCTTCCACATTCTCACAAGGCTATCATCGTTTTTAGAAACAATTAGAGCTTCGGAATCAAAGGGGGAAGCGATACAAGTTGATACTAAAAAGGTGGAACTTTAAAAAGGTAATAAAAAGCCGTAGTTTTGGTTATTGATCAAGTTCTACTTGTTAAGAGGTTAATTTCATAGTTCTAATGGTTCAGAAGTTGTTGATCACAAGTAATTCTAGTCAAATCGTTGATCAAATAGGTTTTCTTGGGGAAGTTCAGAAGTACGGCAGTTTTCTTGGAAGTTTTTCTTGGATTTTCTTAGCAAACAAGTAAGAGACATTTCTTATTGATTAGTTTTGGTTTTATCATGTTAGGATTGAGTTGTGGTGTTGAATTGTGGTTAAAACTCATGCGTAAGTGTTGTTGTGATGTGATATGTTATAACATGTTTAGAAATTTTTTTTTGTTATTTGCATGTATTTCATGCTGTCAAAATGTTTGGAATCAGATTGAATTCTTAATGTGTTGAAATTGGCAAGTTTTGGTAAAAATGACCCTTTTAGAGTGCACCAGAGGCATTTAGCACGCGCTAAAACGTGAGCAGAATGGACCGGACAAAAGAGGGCATAGCGCGCTCCAAATTACAAGCAGATGTAAGCAGGGTTCTAGTGACGTTTTAGTGCCCGATGAATAGGTTTAGTGCACGCTAAAACAAAACCAGAAAGTTGTCTGATTTGTTGTTCTGTTTTAGCACGCGCTGAAAGTCTATAGCGCGCCAAAACTGTTGTTTTTTCTATATTGAGTGTTTTGAGCCCCCAATCTAGTTTTGAATCTTTTTTATTTAATAACATTATATGAACATGAACAAGCCATGATTAAGCTTCTGATAAGTTTAATTCTGGCACTGAATGTATTCTTCCTAAAGGTTGAAGTTCAGGACAGTCGGAAGAGCTAGATTGGCCAGTGCTTTGATGAATTAGTATTCATTAGTGTCTGTGTAATGTGTTAGGATTTCAACGTCTACTGGTCTAGGTGAGGGAGTAGAAGTTGTAAGTGAGCCTTTCTTTGAAAACACTTAGGTTTCTAGTTAACAATTAGTAACATATGTATGTAGTTAAAAGCCTAAACATCATTTTTTTTTTGTAAGTCACAAGTCTATATCGTGATGTGTGGGCGGTCGGATAAAATTAATAACTCTGCTGACCTCTGATGGGAACCATGAGTAGAGGGACTTCGTGAATGAATATCTCAGTATGTTACTAAGATCCCAAGTATGGAGGGACTTCACCAGAGATGTACACTATCGGGGCTATCCTGTGGTTATTAGTGTGATCGACCAATAGGTTGCACCCAGATACTTTGTGGTGAGTAGCATCATGCGTAGTTCCCTTGAATACAGATGTAACAAAGATATGCTAAGATGGAAACAAGTAGGATCCCACGACATGTTGATGAGCATGAAGTGAACCCTAGAGTTTGAGTCGGTCTCACAAAGATAACATAATAATTACATGTACCTTTCGTTGTAAATCTTAATTATTCAATATCTTATACTCTTTACTAAGTACCTTTGTACTTACCTTGATTTCATGTTTGTTTTGTGCTTTTGCGGTTAGAAGACGAACAGGTTGAACAAGAGCTTGGTGACTACTTTGAGGATGATAATTGACGATGCCATGCTTTACTTGACTTCCTTTTCTTTTATTATCTATGATGTATCAACTAAATTGCTTTCTTTTCCAAGACTTATGTTGTTTTTTATTTCAAGGCTTACTTGTAAGATCAAATGTTTTACCTTACTTTTGAAACATCATTGTTGTAAGATTTGGAATTATTGTAAGATAACATTTCTATCTTTAGCATGGTTTTAATCTATTCTAGTAGCATTTATGATTTCACCCGAGTCTTTTTAGCTTCTGTTTTCTTTATTTTGATACGATGATGTAGAAACTTGCATATAATATTGGATTTATTTAATGTTATACGCGCCGAACGTTCTTTTCTAGATAAGGACTCGGTATCGGAGAACGGGACATTACATACAAAGATGGTAGCTTTATCTGAAATATGCGTCTAAATACTCGTCCGAGCATCAAGTCTGATGTTCTCACTCAAAGTATGGTGATCACGTCTAAATTATGTTCTATTCATGTCTGGTCGGCTCTAAGTCTGAATTTGGTTATATCTTTTGGTATTCGTCTGAATCTGGGAAGGCAGCGTCCGGGGGTGTTTTAGTAAATCAGATAGTGGGTTATTGGGTCGTCTAGGGTTTGGGTCCCAAGACTATAAATACCATGCTGGTGTAGCAATATCATTGTAACTTTCTATAAATAATCAAATCCAATTTTGTATCTATGGATGTAGTCATCAAAACGTTGGCGAACCACATTAAATTTCGTGTCTTCTTTCTTGTTATGCTTGATTAATTGATTTTACGATTTAATTGCTTCTACTTTCTTGGTTCTTCTTGCAATCCATTCAACACACCAGTATCAAAGCGAGGTTCATGGAATTCACATTCCATCCGATCGAGATTGGTTGGCACCAAGGTTGTGATCAAAGCTATGTTTTGGGAACCAGCAAGAAGGATGTCTGCAATTAACATGAAAATCGACAAATTTACAGACAAAAACATTTTCAGTTTAATGCAGATAAAGATACGTGCCTTGTTAAATCAACAAAGGATATATATAGGCTCCGTTGACAAAGACGGTGGATGTCGGATCCGTTGAGATGGCCAGTCTGGATTAAAAGGCATATTCAACAATCATGTTGTGCATGTCAAATGATATTATCATAGAATTTGCGAAAGAGGATATTACGGCTAAGCTGTCGTTGAAACCTGAGATTTTTTACACGGAAAATCTCTGACTAATAAGTTGTTGTTGAAACAATGAATGTTCAGTCTTCAGATTCATGAGGGCACTCAGCTGAAGGATCACCCTTATCAGTTGAATACAATATTTATGGATCAATAGATATTGATGTCAAGATTGAAGATGATGATACAGCCTTGATTCAGTTGGTTTCATTGCCCGCATTATATGAGGACTTTGTGCACTCATTTATTGTTGGGAAGGATACGTTGTCATTGAAGGATGTGAGATTATATCTTTACACTCGAAAGTTACACCATAAGGCGCCTATATTCGGTACAGACAGCAGGCTGCAAGTTTGGTGGTCCGTAGCAGCAAAGGGCATGGAAACCATGGAAATAAGAAGTCAAAGAAGGGTGGTTCCAAAGGTTCTAAGCATACAGCTATCTGTTATTATTTTAAGGAGCAGGGATATTGGAAGAACAAATGTCCAAAGAAGAAGAAACGGAGGAAGAACAAATGTGGCACTGCTGAAATAGCAGAGCATGACACAAATTCAAATGAAGATAGTATAGTGGATGGCGAATCAACACATCATAATGATGTGTGGATTCTTGATTCTAGGGCATTTTACCATATTCTTCCATGTAGGGAGTGGTTTAAAACTTATAAGAAAATGGATGGAGAGCATATTTCTATGGCCAAGGTAAGGTCTTCAAGACAATTGAAATTGGCTCTGTTCAAATCCGGACTCATGATGGTAAATTCTAGACAATGAACAAAGTTAGGCATGTTCCACAGATGACAAAGATTATGATTTCTCTCAGTCTTCTAGACAACAAAGGGTTAAGATTCAGAGGTAGGTATAGTTGTGAATGTCTATAAGGGTTTAAATGTGTTTTCTAAATGTGTCCAAAAGGGGAATTGTGTATCTGTTATACGGGGATCTATCGTATCTGGTTTTGTTGTTGTTGAATCATCTGTAGTTCACCAGAATGATATGACTAAGTTATGGCATATGAGACTTGGTCATATTGGTGAAAAAGGGATGTAAATTATGTCTGAATCTGATCTTCTTGGGAGATATAAGGTCAAGAATCTGGACTTATGTGAGCATTTTGTGTTTGGGATGCCATATGGAAGCAAGTTCCCAAAAGAAATTCACAACACAAAGGCAATAGTTGATTATAATAATCTGATTACCGTGGTCTGTCAATGGTGGAAGAATTGGGTGGTCATACTTTATGTCACTAATTTATGATTATTCAAGAATGACTTGGGTGATTATGATGAAACATAAATATGATGCATTTAAGAATTTTAAGCAGTGAAAGGCCTTGATGGAGAATCAGAAAGGAAAGAAGATCAAGATGCTCCAAACAGATAATGGTCTGGAATTCTCCTGATCTAAGTTGGATGAGTTTTGCAAAGAAGATGGTATAGCAAGACACAATACAATCAAGGATACTCATTATTAGAATGGTGTTGCAGAACAGATGACTTAAACACATCCGGAGAGGGTGATGTTGATGTAGTTTGTAGGATTACAAACAAACAAAATAAAATGCGGAATTATTATTGATCAAGTAAAATTACAAGGTTGATTACAATGCAGCTGATCATGGGGTATTTATAGCTTCATACACATCATAAATCAGTCAGAAGTAAGTTACAAAAGTTTATAACAAAGTATAATAGAATAACCACTTTCTAGTTTACATCATACGGAATGTTATTAGCAGGCTGCTGAGGCTTCCACATTGTCAGTATGCTTCCACACTATCAGCAGCTTATGCACTCAGCATCCCTTTCAGCCTATATATTGTACCACCCCCCTCAAGCTGAGAGTGGTACATGAACATCTTGCACTCAACATCCCTTTCACCTACTTGAATTCTGGAAGATCTTTGAAACTCCAAATTTATCTAGTTGGGACGAGAAAATAGGTACATCCAAGGCCTTGGTGAGGATATCAGCTATCTGTTCTTTTGTATTGACTGGAATAAATTTGATAAGTCGTGATTTGACTTTGTCTCTCATAACATGGTAGTCCATTTCAATATGTTTTGTTCTTTCATGAAAGATAGGATTGTGAACAATGTGCATTGCACTGTAATTGTCACAAAATAACACATCAGGCAACTGAACTGGAATTTGTAAATCCAGTAGTATATAGTTAAGCCACTGGATTTCACAAACTACATTTGCCGTGGCCCTGTACTCAGATTCTGATAAGCTTCTGGCAATTGTTTTTTGTTTCTTTGCCTTCTAGGAGATTGGTGCATCTCCTAAGAACATCATATAACCTGATACTAATCTTCTTGTTTTAGGACAACCAGCCCACTCACTATCTGTAAAACCTTTAAGTACATGATTATTGTCTGCTGGGAAGAAGATTCATTGGCCAGGATTGGTCCTCAAGTACCTCATCAGTCTATAAGCTCCCTTCATATGATTCTCAGTAGGGGTGTCCATAAATTGACTTAGGGGTTATACTGCAAAGGCAATATCTGGTCTGGTAAAAGTGAGGTAATTCAATTTAACCACAAGGGATCTGTATGCAGTGTTATCTTCTAAAAGTGGTGAATCACCATGTTGTAAATTATGTTTGGACTCCATAGGTGTCTTAGCAGGTTTAGTTCATAAAAATTCATATTCTTCTAGGAGGTTAAGTGTGTATTTTTTTTGTTTGAAATGGATATGCCTTTTGGACATCTAGCAACCTCAATCCCTAGGAGATATTTCAAATTTCCAAGATCTTTGATGGTGAACTGCTGATGTAAAGCATCCTTAAATTGCTGAATTAACTCTTCACTAGGGCTAGCAATTATGATATCATCCACATATACCAATAAGGCAATTAATGACTGTCCTGACCCTTTTGTGAATAGATTGTGGTCATGTTTGGATTGAATGAATCCTTGAGCCTCCAATGATTCAGTCAACTTGCAATTCCATTGTCTGCTGGCTTGTTTGAGTCCCTATATGGTAAATTTGAAAACTTGGTTTGGTTTAGTTGCTGCACATCCTGAGGGTAACTGCATGTATACTTTTTCTTGTAGGTCTCTATGTAGAAAGGTAGTGTTGACATCCAGTTGATCTATATGCCAATTGTTGGTTTTTGCTGCTGCTGCTGCTGCAAGAACAGTAGTGATCTTGACAACAAGGGAAAAGGTTTCTTGATAATCAATCTCATATGTTTGTGTGTAGCCTTTTTCTACTAGTCTAGCTTTGTATCTCTCTACTAATCTATCATGATTGTGTTTGATTCTGTACACCCACTTGCACCCTATGGGTTTCTTGCTTGGCGGCAGATCAACTATCTCCCATGTGTGAGTCTTTTGTAAAGCTTCAATTTCTTTGTTCATTGCCTCCTTCCATTCATCATGCTTGATAGCTTGATTGTAGGTCTTAGGCTCTTTAACAGCATCAATAACATTAATGATTCTGGCATAGTCTACTGAGAAGTAATCCAGACTCGTGACTGCACTCACCAGATGTGGAGTCTTCTAAACATTATGAGCACCCCATTGATAAAAGGTTGGTGATTTCCTTGTTTTTCTGGACCTTCTTAGTTGTGTGGGTTCAGGTGCCTAATTTACTGGTGCATGCCCCTCATTGGATGTTTCAGCTGCTGTTGATCCCATTGTTGGTTGGTCTGCTGATTCAGTCAGCAGGTCATTAAAAGTGTCTATTACTGGCAAAGGAACAGGCATGCCAGCAAGATATCTAGGCTTTCCCAACACCTATTGAAAGAGTGGAAAATAATTCTAATGGAATTGAGTATTTCTAGCAACAAAGATATCTTTGTTGGTAATGTCTAAGAGAATAGCACCCTTAGATGTAGTTGAATTCCCAAGATAGACACATGTCCTACATCTTGAGTCAAATTTTATCATATACTGCTGAAGTGTGCATGAAAAAACTAAGCAACCAAAAAATTTAAATACATAATATTCTGGTTTGGTGCCATAAAGCACTTCATGTGGAGTGTTTTCCTTCAGCAGTGGTGTAGGTGTGGCATTAATCAATTTTACAACATGCAAAAGGCAAAAACCCAAATATTCAATGGGTAGATTATTCTGGAACCTCAATCCTCTTTGCAACATTCAGTAGATGATGATGTTTTCTTTCAACAATACCATTTTGCTCGGGTGTACTTACACAGGATGTTGGATGTATGATACCCTGCTGATCAATAAAGTCAGTAAGTTGAAATTTTACACGATTGTCAGATCTAATTAATTTAATAATTTTATGAAACTGAGTAGAAACAAATTTAACAAAAGATTTAACAAGGTCAGATGCTTCAGATATTTTCCTCATAAGAAAAACCCAAGTAAATCTAGAGAAATCATTTACAACAGTAAGAAAAATATTGTTGTCCATTCACGGTATGCTGTCTCAGAGGACCCCAAATATATATATGAACAAGGTCAAAAGTAGCATTTACAGCAGTGGTACTTAAAGGAAAATGATTTTTCTTCAGTTTAGTCATAGGGCAAACATAACAAAGATAATGATTACAAAATTTGACTTCAGCAGACTATGAGCAGATGACTTGTTGTCTCTTATCTGGCAAGTGCCCAAGTCTGTAGTGCCATAAATGTGCATCATCTAATCTATCAGATAAAGTGTGATTTTCTACAGCATTGGCAACACAAACTCTTATTTGTTGATCCATGACATAAAGTCATCTCAGTAACTCAGCTGAACCAATCATTTTCTTGTTCTTGTCCTGCAAAACACATATGTTAGCAAAAAAGGCAGCTGCACCTTTCGTATGATTAATAAAACAAGGTAAAGATAAAAGGTTATAATTAAAACCAGGAATGCAAAACATATCATGTAGGACCAGTTAAGTGTTGATCCTCACTTGTCCTATATGTGTGACAAAGACATTATTCCATTAGGTAATCCCATTTTTATACCAGATGAAGGTTTGGGATTGCTCAATATATCTAATGATCCTACAATGTGATCTGTGGCACCAGAGTCCAAGATCCATTGTATTGATCTTACTAAATTTATGTCACATGTTCCTATAGCAGGTGAGTAATGGGTAACAACATCAACAGGTTGGCCAACAGCAAACCCTGCATGTCTAAAAGGATCACTCAGTAGAGCCATCAACTTATCAAGTTGCTGTGCAGTAAGAGTAGGAAAACCTGGTCCAGCAGACTTACTCGGTGCCTGATCTTCTTCTATTGATTGTTCATCTTCTACCATATTGGCTCTTTTTGACTTGAAACCAGGAAGAAATCAATGCATCTTATAACAAGTCTCCTCAGTATGGATATTGAATCCACAGGAACTATATTGCATATTTTTGGGATTTTTAGGCCTGGGATTTGTAGCAGATTTAAATCTGCTGACAGTCTGATTTTGTCCCTGTCCATTCTTCTGTGACAATAGAACCATGGATTCTTCATTCTTGGCCTTGTTAGCCACATACAACATATGAATCTGAAACTTGATTGCCATTGCAAAGACATCTTGAATTTCTGGAAAGGGCACCATCAACATTGCCCGTGAGACCATTGGTTAAATTCATCCCTCAAACCTTTAAGGAATTTCATGAAATGTTCAACCTCTATATTATCCAACAGATTGCTTATTGCATTGCAGTGACATTAAGGATCACAGGAACAGACTGTTACAGGCCCGATGGTCTTGATTTCTTCCCAAAGAATTATCAATTTTGTGAAATATTGATTGACATAATCTATGCCTTGTTTCAGTAGATGCATTTCTTCAAGAAGATCTGAAAGTCTTAATCAATCAACATTTGAAAACCTTGCTGCAAGATTCTTCCAAACTGCATGAGCATTCTTGAAATACATCAATCTTTGTGCAATGGTGTTCTCTACAGAATTTAAGATCCATGATCTCACCATCGTATCACATTGCCTCCATGCCTTGAAATCTGCTGAATCTGTTGAAGGCCTTTTAATTGTGCTGTCTACAAAGCCATGTTTATTCTTGGTGATTACACCATTTACATGGACATTTTCCATGGATTATAGTTGTTGCCATTCATCAATGGTTGAACAAGAACCAGAGAAGGATTCTCATTAGAATGAACATAGAATGGACTGTAGAGACTTAATTCTTGTTTTATAGCTTCCATGGCTATCAAGAACTCCAGAATTGATCACAAATCAATAATGAAAAGTGAAAAACCGGTCAAGAACTGATCAAAAAATAAAGAAAAAGTTGACAATTTACTCTCAAGAAACTGAAAACTCAAGAAAAATTAAGAACACTCTCAAGATTCTTCAAAAACTGGAGAGAAAACGCAGGAAAGCATTTAGAAATTCTGAAATTTCTGCTCTGATACCATGATGAAGTTCGTAGGATTACAAAGAAACAAAATAAAATGCGGAATTATTATTGATCAAGTAAAATAACAAGGTTGATTACAATACAGCTGATCATGGGATATGTATAGTTTCATACACCTCATGAAACAGTCAGAAGTAAGTTACAAACGGTTATAACAAACTATAACCGAAGTACCGCTTTCTAGTTTACATCATACTGAAAGTGATTAGCAGGATGCTGAGGCTTCCATACGATCAATGAGCTTCACGGACGTCGGCGACTTATGTACTCAGCATCCCTTTCAGCCTATATACTATAACAGTTGTGCATGCTCCCTAACACTGGTTTGGCAAGAAGATTTTAGGCAGAGGCTGTAAGTACAGCATACTACTTAATCAACTACGGACCTCACACAGAGATCGATCTCAAAACACCATATGAAATTTGATTAAAAGGCCTACGGATTACTCAAATTTAAGAGTTTTTTATGCACAATTTATTACCATGTTAGTGAAGGTAAGCTAGAACCAAGAGCCAAATAGGGAGTGTTTGTGGGGTATGAAGATGGAGTTAAGGGGTATGGAATCTGGCCATCAGCTAAAAAATAGGGATATGGTAACCTTAAACCTAGCAGAAATGTATTCTTTGATGAAAATTTTATTCTTAACACCATTGTGAGATCCACAACAGAATCAGAAATCCGATCTGAATCTGAGGGGGTTGACAAACAGGTGGAGCTTCAGGTTCAATCTGTTGAGCTACAACAATCAGTTGAGAACAATCAACACTCATCTGATCTGGCCGAACCATATCTAAATCCGAATCAACCAGTAGAGACTCAAAAAGTTGAAATTGTTCAGCAGACTATAGGTCTTGGCCGAGCTAGAAGGACTAATGTTGGACCTCCGAAGAGGTATGTGTTTGAGAATATGGTTGGATCTGAATTCAAGATGCTGGGGAGGTGGATGGATGGGAACCAAACACCTACATGGAAGTTGTGACATGTACTGAACAATCTTAGTGGCTTGCTGCCATGAGAGATGAAATGGAGTCACATATCACAAATCAGACTTGGGAATTAGTCAAACTACCACAAAGGACGAAGACAATCACATGTAAGTGGGTCTTTAAGGAAAAGGAAGGAATGTCACCAACTGTTAGCATTAGGTATAAGGCATATGTGGTTTCAAGAGAGCTCAGTCAAAAAGAAGGGGTAGACTATGTTTAGATATTCTCACCAGTAGTCATGCACAATACTATGAGGGTGTTACTAGAAATGGTTGCAAATTAGAATCTTGAACTTCATCAACTAGATTTGAAGACAAATTTTCTAGTAGACAGTTGGATAAGAAAATATACATGACTCAGCCAGATGGATTCCAAGTCTGTGGAAAAGAATGGATGTTTGCAAGTTGAATAAATCCTTGGAAGGAATGAAGCAGTCTCAAAGGCAGTGGTACAAGAGGTTTGACAGCTATATGATGAAACTGGGCTACAATAAAAGTTCACAAGATTCATTAGATATAAGGGTTCTCTAGATCAACAGTTTTTATTTTAAACATTATTGAGCACTGAATTGTCGTATTATTTCCTCTTGATGGATTTTTTCTACTAGGTTTGTATGTTAATAGGTTATAATGAAGCGATGTTAGGTCCTGATGTATTATGAGGTTTATCGAAGTGGGTTGGTCCAACTTTTGTACTAATTTAATTTCTTTTCATCCCGTTTTTTAAAATTAACATTTCTTCAAGAAAAAGAGATGTCTAATACAACCTTGCAGTACAATATCTGATTGCGTCAGTTCTCTGTTTAAATATTGTCGTTGGGGCATTGGACGTCTTCGTAACAATGATGGCAATGGTTGCGTATTAAATTGGGGCCTTTAAAAGTACCACACAAAATCTACCATTGCGCTTAAGGACACTCCAGAATATGCCTTTTTTCACCTAGCTTGCTATGCTGGCTCAATTTGATTTAGTGTGATACCTTTACAAGCCCATTTATTTTTCTTAAGCTCCTCATTTTGACCAATGTTTTTGTAGTGTTTAAGGGTAGAAAGGGTCCGTAAGGCTGACGTTTTTTTTTCCTTTTTTTTTGTTCACAAGACAATTGTCTGTGACTAATCTTTTGAGTCTGACGGGATTCTTTTTTAAGTTACACTTAAAAAGCACGGGTATTAATTAACACCAGAGAGAGTAAAACAACAAAGATAATGATGATTATTGAAGATAAATGTTCTCTAAGACAACTTGCACCAATTTAAAAACTGAGAAAAATCACACAGAAAGCACACAATAAAATCAAAATGTAAATAATAATAATAATAATAATATTAAAAAAAAATTGCAACAAATTGAATTCACCCAGTTTTGACACTAACTTTGGCACCCACTTCATGTATCACTCCACGTAGATCTTCACTGCTGAAGCCTAGCTAGTTATCGTCATCGTGTTCGTTTTCTCCTTCACCTTCTCCTTCAGGATCATTATTGCAATCCGAGTCATCGTCATCTCCATCGCTATGCAAATGGAAGGAAGCACCGTTTTTAGGATGATTACCACAAATTAAGCAATTCTTATTATGGTTACAACATGCACACGAATCACAACACTTTAGCTGTAGCATATACCTCGGGAATCCATGAGCTTCCCGAAACACATGCAGCGAACCTGAATCCACACTGATTTCGGTTTGATCTGGTTTTGAACCCTCTCCCACATGTGACAATAGTGCAACCACGAAAACAGCGACACACAAAATTGTAATTTTCATCATTGATTAATATATAACCAATTTTCGGTTGAAAATTTGATGAATTAATTTAATTTTTTAATTCTTCTGAAAAATTACTGATGTATATATAATATCACAAGCACTAAATAACAAATTACATATTATTAGCTGAAGAATTAGTTTAACTTTTGAATTTGCCGTAAGTGTCAAATTTATTGCAACATTTTACATGAAAGTTGTCGAAAAAGTTAAATATCCAGGTCATATATGTCGCGTTTTTCTATTTAAATTTAATATTTTATACTTTCTTCAAGCATAGTAATATGCTACAATTGCTACTGGACGAAAACAAAATGCGAGGCCAGCCCAATGAGTGGCATTGCGGCAACATTGGTAATAACAATGGGGGGACGATATGGGCCCTCCAAAAAAGTACTGTTTTTTTGGCAATCGTTTTAAGTGGTTTCTATTGACACAACGATATTGTTTCAGAGCACCACATACTATTGTATTATTTTTTCACGAGACGAAAGTCATCGTTAGTGACGTTCTCCCGTATAATATTTTGTTTTTTGAGAACTCCCGTATAACATTTAAGGAAAGGAAAGTCATGATACTTACGTTCAGGGAAAATTGCACAAATAGTCATATAACTTGGCCTATTTTGCATTTCACTCCTAGTTTTGCTCCGGTGAAAAAAAATATTCCTGTAACAATTTTTTTTTTTGCAAAAATAGTCACCCTAGCCAGATTTTGATAACTGGGCACCGAAGTTAAAAAATGCTTATTTGGCTGCCACGTGGCTCCCAACGTTGGCTGCCACGTGTTTTGGGGCCTCATTTTCACCACATTGACTAAAAAAACGGGAATTTCTCCCTCCAAATCAATTTCATCCAATTTCATCAGCTTATAAATCAATTTCTTCCCCAATTCTAATTCTAGGTCAAGAAATGATTCCTCAACTTCCATGACTGCGCCGATCGGAAGGTTATCATTAGTGTTTTCATTCCAAGGCTTTCAACAATTTCAATAGTTTAGTAAAAAATTAATTTCCGGCTAGGAGGACTGACTTCACATTTCATAGCTCAGTCACTATAGCATCCCATATTTAATGTCAGGTCGGGTCAGACCTGACATTTTTTTAAGTTTCACGTTGAAATTCCAACGGTTCGTTCCAACTTTGAACACAGAGCAAAAAGAATGGAATCCGCTAAAATTTTGACACACCCGTTGGAATTGAAACGGACACGTCACAATTTGAACGTGGTGCATCAAAATTTAAACGCCTCTGTCAAAATTACAACGAGGAGAGTGGGATTGGGAACTGAAATTCAAATTGCACGTATCACGTTCAATTGTAACGGAAACAGCCTTTCTCCTCGTTGAAAACCGGAAAGCCTCGTTACAATTCGAACGGACCTATTGGATTTGAAAACCCTAATATAATATCTTCTCTTTTTCCTCTTCCATCCATTTCATTCCGTCAGAGTTGAAAAAAATGTGCAGAGGAAAAAAACGTAGAAAGAAACCCCTCTTCTCCTTCTTCAATTTCAACGAGAGTGGTCTGAAAATTAGAACGGGAGTGGTCTACCCAGTGGAATGATCTTTTCTCATTCTTCATCCTCTACCCATTTCATTCTATTAGAAGAAAAAAAAAACGTGGTCTGAAAATTGGAAAGGGAGTGTCTATAAATTGTAACGGGCAAGTGATTGAAGCTCTATATCATCACAATGACTATTCTTCCTTGAGACGACGCTCCTCTTGTAAGTCATTTACGGTTTATTGGGTTTAATTTCGATTATTTTTTCACCAAACCTAAAAAAAAATTTGAAATTTCTTGTATGATAGTGTTATATTTGATTTTTGATTGGAATTCATATATGGTAGTGTAGACAATTTTTTTGATTGGATTTCATGTATGATAGTGTTATATGTATGATAGTGTAGACATTTTTAATTTTGAATTTTTTTATTGGTATTCATGGATAATTCATGTATGACAATATGTATGATAGTGTTTTTTTTTTAATTCGAATTCATGTATCAGAGTGTTACATTTTTTGATTCAAATGTGTAGCATTGTATGTGAGAATGTTGTATGTTTTTTAATTTGAAAATGATTAGTATAAATGCCTTAATTTTGCAAGTGTAGTACTGTATGTTATAGACAATTTTGAAAGTGATTAGTTTAAATTTGTAGTATGAAATGCCTTAGTTAATTTTGAAATGCGTAATATGGTATGACTTTTGAAATACCACCCGAATAAACCAATCGTTGCGGGCAATCACAATGAAAATGTCCATGATTTTATAAAGAATAAATCTGTGATATAAAAACGTGAAACAAACGACAAATAAATGTAGTTTGAAATTACAAAAAGAAAAATATCGACATATTATATGGTACGCCTCGACCTGATGCGAATCTTAGAAATGCATGCATCCCTTGGGTGTTTTCGATTCCTTTTGATCTGCTGTGTCAGCAGAGCATGAAGCATCTGCTGAATCTGCTGTTCGTCTGGGCAACAAAGCGAGTTCATCGCCGCCTGGAGCTGGGTCTACTGATTCTGGGTATTAGCAAAATGACGTCTGCTAGTTCACAGCAGACTTAAGGAACACGTCTGCATGGTTTTCTAAGTCGGTGGAGTTACTTCTGGGGTATTTCAGTCATTTACTGGGTTGGATGTTTAGTCAGTTAGGGTTGGATTCCCAAGGCTATAAATACCGTATGTATTAATTGCTTGATGTAACTTTCTGGTGATAATAAAATATCCTTGTTTGTCCATGGTGTAGTCGCCACATTTCCGGAAACCACATTAAATCTGTGTTCTTCTTGTTTATGTGTTTGCGTGCTTGTTTATCTTATATCTTTACTCACAATCACCATCACTTCTTGATCGATCCGTAATAACAAACTGGTATCGGGGCGTCCAAGTTCATCAAGAAATCTGTTTATCGGTTTTAAGCAAGGGAGATTGGCACAAAGATCATAATTGACTAAGTTGTGGCATATGAGATTAGGTCATATGGGTGAAAGAGGGATGCAAATTCTGTCTAAGTCTGATGTACTTGGGGGACATAAGGCCATGGAACTGGAATTTTATGAACACTGTGTGTTTGGGAATCTACATATGAGCAAGTTCCCAAAAGCAATCCACATCACAAAAGGGACACTTGATTATGTCCATTCTGATTGCTGGGGACCTTCAAGGGTGGAGTCATTGGGTGGTCACAGGTACTTTGTGTCTTTTATAGTTGATTATTCAAGGATGGTTTGGGTAATTATGATGAAGCACAAGAGTAAAGTATTCAAGAACTTCAGGCAGTGGAAGGCTTTGGCTGAAAATCAGACAGAATGAAGATCAAGAAACTTAGAACTGATAATGGACTAGCATTCTGTTGGTCTGAGTTTGATGAATTTTGCAAGAATGAAGGCATTTCCAGGCACCATACTGTAAGAGATACTCCACAACAAAATGGTGTTGCAGAAAGAATGAATCAAACTCTTCTGGAGAGGGACATGTGCATGTTCTCTAATTCTGGTATAGCAAGGACATTTTGGGCAGAGGCTGTCAGTACAGCATGCTACTCAATCAATAGGGGGCCTCACACTAGGATCAAACTTAAAACACCACTTGAAGTTTGGTCAGGGAAGTCAGCAGACTACACTGGACTTAAGGTTTTTGGAAGTACTGTCTACCATCATGTCAGTGAGGGAAAATTGGAGCCTAGGGCCAAAAAGGGTGTGTTTGTTGGATATGGAGATGGAGTTAAGGGGTATAGAATCTGGTCATCAGTTGAAAATAGGTTTATACTCAGTAGGAGTGTAGTTTTTGATGAAAAATCTATGCTTAACTAATCTGTGAGAGCCACATCTGAATCTGAAATTGGATTTGAGACTGAGAATGTTGACAAACAGGTGAAGCTTCAAGTATAGTCTACTGAATCAAAAGACTCAATAGGGAACAGTCAACAGTTAGTAGATCCAGAACAGGATCCAAGCCAGTCTGCTGAACAATGGTCAGCAGAGACTCAAACTGTTGATGTTGGTCAGCAGGGTATAGCTCTCAGTAGAGCTAGTAGGACCAATATCAGACCTCCAAGAAGATATGGGTTTGAGGAGGGTATGGTTGGATATGCACTACAGGTAGCTGAAGAAGTGGATGGATTTGAACCTAACACTTACGGGGAAGCTGTGACATGAGGTATCCCAAAGGCTTGTTTCTATGGGAAAAGAAATGGAGTCACTTCATAAGAATGAGATTTGGGATATGGTCAAATAACCACAAGACTGGAGGGTGGTAACTTGCAAATGTATATTCAAGAAAAATGAAGAAATGACATCTGCTGAGGGTTTTAGATAAAAGGCATGTTTGGTGCTAGGGGGTTCAGTCAGAACGAGGGGGTAGACTATGAAGAAATATTTTCTCCAGTGGTCAGACATACTTCCATCAGGGTGCTGTTAGCAATGGTGCCACATCAGAATCTTGAACATGAGCAATTGAATGTGAAGACAACCTTTCTACATGGAGTAGATAAGGAGATTTATATGACTCAGCCAGAGGGTTTCCAAGTTCCTGGCAAAGAAGGATTTGTGTGCAAGTTGAAGAAGTCCTTATATGGACTTAAGCAGGCTCCAAGGCAGTGGTATAAGAAGTTTGTTGTGTTTTGTTGGACATATTTTAAGTTTTTGTGATTAGTGCCAGACTAACTGTTATAGGCAAAGGAAAAAAGATGTCTAGATCAAATGTATAAGCTTATTAGAGTTTGATCTTTGTATAGGTTTGATCAAACAAGCATTGTAAGAGGTCAGCTGACTTTTGTCAGCAGACCTGTCTAAGTTAGTAAGGTACCTGAGTCAGTAGACTAGTTTAGGACCTATAGAAGACTAAAGGCTGAGGGCTCAAACTCAGTTACTGAAGGCTAAGGGATCAAACTTAGTGTTTAAAGTCAAGGATATGGAATCCGAATTTAGGGAAGTCTGTGATGACCTAAACTGATTACATATACCTTGTGTAAAAGGTCTATGTTCCATCAGTCAAGTGGTGATTGGAACTTAGTTATGTTCAAGTTCGTGTAATCTAACTTCATAACAAAAAGTTAGATATAAAGAAGTCAGCTGCAGTGTTTTATAAACACGGCAAACTTGGAACAGCTGACTGCCAAGTATTTCAGCAGACTTATATACACAGGAACCTGCTGGAAATATATTTTGAATTAATCGAAGGTTACATTGGAAGATTACAAGGATAAGGACAGATAACAACTCTTGAATTTTTCAAAAAATCAATGGTTAAGATTAAAGGAATGTTGGAATGATTCAGAGCTTTATCCAATGTATACAAGTCAAAGGGTGGACAATCTGAAAACTATCTAAAAGTAAACTGACAGTGTCAGTACTATGTACATGGACAGAAAGCAAGTCAAGATGGGGACAAATCTTAAACGGCTATGTTTGAATTTCAAACATATGTCACAGGATATTCTCTACTATAAATAGAGGACTCCTAATTCAGATACAAGTGATGAAAATTGAAGAAAAAAAACAACTATCAATCCTGAGCTATCAGTTTTCTTATCAAGAAATCACCTTGCTGATGTTACTAAGCTCAAAGCTACTGAACTAGTAAAATTCTTCAAGTGTAACCTGCTTTCAAGTTACATCAAGTATACACACTTGAAGATTTCAAGCTGCTAATCATTTCATCCTGATCAAGTTGCTGAAAGCTGAATCACTTAATTGATTCAAACCTTCTTTACATGAAACTGCTGAACACAGAGAGGCACTTAGGTGTCAAAAATTGTTGTTTGTGGGGGAGCTGGTGAAGAGGCAATCCTAACCTTCAAGGACCAGTGGAAGACTTTGGAGCAGCAATCCTACATGTTCCAAGTGTTCAGTTTGTGAAGCCATAGTTATTGGTGAAGGATAGACAACTTAGGGATTTTTGTAACTGCAACCTCAAAGACCTCTAAGGAATTACCTCCAACATCACAGTTTAAGAGTGGACTGGCATGATTACACCACCTGGAACAACTATAAAAATTGCCTACTTACTTTCTGCATTTAATTTCTGCATTTAGTATATTAAGCACATCAACCTATTGAAACTGCAACTGAATCACACACTCACACTACTGAGTATATAATACTTAGTATCATAGTTTAACAACAAGTAATAAGGCTTAACTTGAATATATTCCGCTGCAACAAATTCAGTAAAATTAACAGTCAGTAGACTACGAGCTGTCAGCAGACTACTGAGTGGTCAGCAGACTCTTGAGCAGTCAGCAGGCTACTAAACATGCTGAGTTTGTTAACTCCAAAAGATTTGAGTGTTAAGTTTATTCACCCCCCTATAAACTTAACCAAAGCCTTTTCAAGGGACCAACAATTGGTATCGGAGCAGTGCTTCTGTTCAGAAGTAATCCTACTTGTTGTGCTTGTGAAAATACTTGGAAAACTTTTTCAAGTCTATGATTTTCAAAGATCTGCATCATGGATAACAACCAGTATGCTAGAACAATGTTGATGTGTTCTTTGGATCGTTTTGATGAGTATAAACATCGTATGCCGGATTTTCTAGCTGCAACACATGATGAGTTGATGGATGTGCCGACTGATGGACCACTGGAAATCACAAAAGCTATAAATGTAGATGGTCAAACATAAAACATTCCAAAACCAAAAAGAGAATGGAATGCTGAAGATAAAAAAAGAGCAAACCTCAACAATATTGCTATTGATATCATATACAGAACCTTGGATAGCAATATGTACTTGAAAGTTAAGGATTACAAGACTGCAAAGGAACTTTGGGATATGTTACAATTAATCTGTGAAGGCACTGATGCAATCAAGAAGAACAAAGTCAGTGTGGCAAAGAAGAAGTTCCAAGATTTCAAAATGAAACCAAATGAAAGCATTGAACAAATGGAATCAAGATTCAATGACATCATGGATGAACTCACCCTACTGAGTGTAAACTATTCAAAAGAAGAAATCAACTCTAAAATCTTTGAAGCATTACCTGCAAAAGAAGATTGGGAAATAAAGGTGACTGCCATAGAAGAAAAGAGAAGTTTACATGAAGATGACACCTTCAAATTATTTTTTGATCTCAAGGCGTATGAATTCAGCAAAAAACTTGTACCTGAGACTGAAAAGGAAGAACCAAAGACCACTGCATTGGCTGCTACATATCAAGAAGAAACATCAGGAGCTCAAGATGATCTACTGGATGAGATGCAAGAGCAAATTTCCCAACTGAGCAAGAAAATCAGAATGATGAAAACTAGAAAGGGTTCTCCAAGGAGTTTCACAAAGAAATCCAGTGAAAAGAAGAAGGATGAATCCAAGAAAGACAATGATTACTTGTGCTATCAATGCAAGAAACCAGGAAACTTCAAACCTGACTGTCCTGAACTAAAACAGAAAAAGGAACCTGATTATCTATGCATCAACTGCAAGAACCCTGGACATTTTAGACCTGATTGTCCAGACCTATTGAAGAGCAAAAGTCGGCAAAGAAGATCTGGCAAGAAAGCTATGGTTGTTGAAGATGAATCAGGATATGAAGTTGAATCAGAAAAAAGGAAATGAATCTGATGATACTGCACTTATTGTTGATATGGATGATTATGCTTTAATGGAAAATATGGATGAAACTAAGGAGGTATACAATTATGTGTCTATAAACACTCCTGCTAAAAGTGATTGTGAAGAAACTTTGAATGCCATCCTAAATCAACTGATGATAATACATTCTGCTTATGAGATTGTGAAGGCTGAAAAAGAAGCTCTTCAAACATAAGTTGAAAGGTTAAAAGCTGAATTAAGAATTCTCAAGGGAAAAGAAAAAGAGGTTGGACAGAATCAGCATAAGCCTGCTGTACATTCAGTAGCTGCTGAGTCTGCTGAACAATCTAGTTCCACTACTTCATTCAAATCTGGAAAGCCTTATGGTGATAGAACATGCCTTGGATTTGGGACTAAACAATCTAATAAGATTGGATCCAGTAAGGTTACTGATCCTAGTACCATAATTGGTCCTAAGTTTGAACCTGCACAAGATCAAACTCCCAAAAAAGTTGCTGAGGCAGTGATGCCTACTGAGAAGACTTCAAGGAAGCAAAATCAGAAGTCAAAAAGGTCAACAGTACCTAACAAAAGGAATAAATCCAAAAGTAGGACTGCTGCACCTTCTAGACCTGCTGAAAGCAGACCTGCTACCAAGTCTGCTGGACCACAAAAGGGCAAAAATCAGAAATATTTTAAGGATAAGAATCCTAAAGCTAAAAATGTCAATCATTCTAGGGATACTTATCTCAGGGGGAAAGGTAGATTATTCCCTACTGATGATGATTGGAATATTCTTGTACCTATTGCTAAAAACAATAAATATAACCATACTGCTAGGGTAAAACCTCAGCAAAGGACTCACCAGAGGACTTAGTAGAGGACATATACAAGACCTCAGCAGGGACCTCAGCAGACTCCATATTACAGGGCTGCTCCTAACAGACAGCAAACCTATGGTTATGCGAGTGCTTCTAACAATAGAAATCACTCCAAATAGCATTACATACCAAAAGGCCAGAAAGCATATGTGAGTCCTACACAACCAAATGTTATACCTTATGGATGTGTAGAATACATGTATGAACAAAAGTATAAAACTTTTCAGAGAAGACCTTATGGAAATTTGCCAAGGGTAATGCTTACCACTTACCACTATGGACCCAAACAGTTTTGGGCACCTAAAATACATTAACTTTGTTTTGTAGGGTCTGGTACTTTGACAGTGGATGTTCTAGACATATGACAAAGATTAAGAACTGTCTGACAAACTATGTGGCAAAGGATGGTCCAAGAGTGAATTTTTGCAACAAGAACACACCAGGATACACAAGAGGATATGGCACACTTGTGAGAAATGGATTAACTACGGGAATGTTGCATTTTTGTAAGGACTGGACAACAACCTACTGAGCACTGGACAGTTTTATGACATGGGTTACAAGGTCACTTTTGACAAAGGCACATGTATTGTCATAAGTGAAAGAGGTGATCAAGTTGTGTTGGCTGGAAGAAGACAACAAAACATGTATGCTGTGGATTGGTCTACTGCTGTTCCAGAGACATGCGTGATTGTGCATACCAAGTCAGAACTAAATTTGTTATGGCATAAGAAATTAAATCATCTAAACTTTGATGATATCAATCAGTTGGTGAAGAAGAAACTGGTGATTGGCTTACCTGAGAAACATTCAAAAAGGATGCTATATGTGATGCTTGTCAACAAGTTAAACAAACAAAATCAAGCTTCAAGTCAAAGACCAAGCAATCAACAAAAAGAGTTTTGGAGCTGATGCAAATAGATCTATTTGGACCAGTAACACCAACCAGTGTGACAGGAAAGAAATACACTCTAGTAGTTGTGGATGATTATTCAAGATACACTTTGGTAGTATTCATGAACAAGAAAAGTGGAACACATCAAAAGATGCCTGAACATTGGAAGAGATTGCAAAATGAGAAAAGTTTGACAGTAGTGAAGATCAGATCAGACAAGGGTACTGAATTTCTCAATAAAGTTATAAAAGAATATTGTGAGCAGAATGGTGTGTTGCATCAACTGGCTGCTGCTGGTACACCTCAGCGTAATGGGGTTGCTGAGAGAAGAAACATGACTTTAAAAGAAGCAGGGAGAACTATGATTCGGGAAGCATTATTACCTGAAAGATATTGGGCTGAAGCGGTCAATACAGCATGTTATACACAAAATAGGACCTCAGTGAACAAGATGCTGCTGAAGACACCTTATGAGATTTGGAATGGATGGAAACCCAATATATCTTATTTCCATCCATTTGAAAGCAAATTTTTTATATTAAATCATAAGGAGCAACTGAAGACTTTCCAACCAAAATCAGATGAGGGAATCTTCTTGGGATATTCTTCATTCAGCAAGGAATTCTGGGGACTGAACAAAAGAACACTCAAACATGAAGAAACAATACATGTTGTATTTGATAAACCTAAGTTTACTGGAATGGAAGATAAAGCTTCAGAACCTACTGAGAATGAACAAGTCACTGATCCAGAATGTGTTGATGTTCTGGAAAGGATAAATGATTTAAAGATTTCTGACTCGGCCCCTGCTGAACACCCTGCTAGTAATACTACTGATGCAACAACTGAGGCAGTTCATGGATCTGTTGAACCCCTTGCTGAAGCAATAGCAGACCCTACTGAAGATGATGTTCCTTAGAATCAATCTAACCAAAATCCTCAATGGTTAAGGGATCACCCTGCTGAGCAAGTTATTGGCAATATACATCAAGGTGTGAGGACTAGAAGACAATTAGAAGCTATGTTTACTTGTTTTCTATCTCAAATAGAGCCTAAAGTTGTAGAAGAAGCAATATCAGATCCAGATTGGATCATTGCTATGCAATAAGAATTGAATGAATTTGAAAGAAATCAAGTTTGGACACTAGTGAAAAGGCCTAATCATGCAAATATAATTGGAACAAAATGGGTATACAGAAACAAATTGGATGAATCTGGTACCATTGTAAGGAATAAGGCCAGACTAGTAGCAAAAGGCTATTCTCAAGCAGAAGGAATAGAATTTTATGAGACATATGCCCCTGTTGCAAGATTGGAAGCTATAAGATTATTCGTGGCATATGTTGCTTACAAAAACTTCAAAGTATACCAGATGGATGTCAAGAGTGCATTTCTGAATGGCATTCTAGAGGAAGAGGTTTATGTTCAGCAACCTCCTGGTTTTGAAGTTAAAGATCAAGAAGATAAAGTGTACAGACTCAGTAAAGTACTTTATGGCTTGAAACAAGCACCAAGAGCATGGTATGAGACCTTATCTCAATTCTTGTGGACAATGGCTTTACCAAAAGAACCATTGAGAAGACTCTTTTCAGAATCAATGAAGGAGACAGCACCCTGCTGGTACAGAGTTATGTTGATGACATAATTTTTGGCTCTGAAAATGAATTGCTATGTGAAAAATTTGCTATTCTGATGAAAAGTAAATTCCAAATGAGTATGATATGAGAAATGAACTAGTTCTTGGTATTACAAGTCAAACAAATGAAAGATGGAATCTTCATTCACCAAACCAAGTATACCAAGGAGCTACTGAAGAAATTTGGTATGGAAACAGAACCAGAGTATCAACTCCTATGAGTACAAAAATTAGATTGGATGAAGATAAAGAAGGAAAAGATGTTGATCAAACCTTATACAGAAGGATGATAGGCAGTCTGCTGTACCTTACTGCAAGCAGACATGATATATCCTTTGTTGTAGGTGTTTGTGCAAGATTTTAATCTAAACCAAAAGAAAGTCATCTAGCTGCAGTCAAAAGGATTCTCAAGTATCTAAAAGAGACCTGAGGAGTAGGGATATGGTATTCAAAAGATGGAAGCTTCAAGGTTATATCCTATTCAGATTCTGATTGTGCAGGATGCAAGATTGATAGAAAAAGCACCACATGAACCTATCAATTGATGGGAAATAAACTGATTTCCTGGTTTAGCAAGAAACATAATTCTATATCAACTTGTACTGCTGAAGCTGAATATATAGCTGCTGGAAGTTGATGTGCACAAATATATGGTTAAGACAACAGTTAAAGGATTATAGAATTGAAGAAAGAGAAATTCCTATAATGTGTGACAACACAAGTGCAATTGCAATCACATAAAATCCTATTTTGCACTAAAGAACCAAGCATATTGATGTGAGACATCACTTTATAAGAGATCATGTTGAAAAGAAAGATGTGGTCATTCTTTACATCCCAACTGAATATCAACTTGCTGACATATTCACAAAACCATTGGATTGTGAAAGATCTGCTAAATTAATGACTTACATTGGAATTATAAAAGTTGACTGACACACCTTTGATCAGCAATGTACTGGAATTCACCAAGGGGATTACTCTTTGCTATGTTGGGTGAGCTCACCTACAAGATTAGTCATTGGTATCAACAATTCCATGAACCTATATGTGTTTGGACAATTGAGCAAATGAAGTTGCCAAGGGGATTGGTCTTTGTCCTGTTGGGTAAGCTCATTTGACAGATCAGTCAATGGTGTTAAACTTCATCTTGTATTATCAGTTGGACAAAACAAGAGGAATTGAATATCAGCAGAGTTACTCTGTCAGCAGACTGCGGAGTCATTCTTTATCAGCAGACTGCTGAACTAAGTCTATTGAAGATGAAGGCTGCTAAGCTATATGTTACAATACAGTCAAACTTAAATGAAAGTCAACAGTAAATAGATGTTATTCCTATCAATAATAACCGCAGTTACATGATCGGATGGTTACAACTCTCATGAAATAAATTAGTGGGACACGTGGTGGAATATCATTCATTCCAAATTTAATCGTGGTTATTGCTACAGTACGTGTACAGGACTTTATCTGACAGTTTCAACCACCTACCTATATATATATACAGATATATACACAGAGACTTTACTTACAACTTTCAGATCGATATTTCTCTGAAAACACACTGTGTGAACACAGTTTTGAATGCTCTCTTCTTCATCTTTCTCAAAATTCTAATGGCAGATAAGGATGATGTTCACATTGGAACGAGCCAAAGTGTTAGAGGGTTTGTTGTTGATGCTAATAAAACTGAATTGGCTATCAATATTGGTCGTAGAATCAGAAGATATGAAGGATTAGAAGATGTCCTAAATCTCAGATTGGAAAGAATATCTTATACAAAAGGTATAAACATCTGGAGAAACATTGTGATAAGAGATAATAGAGAAGCATTTACCACCACAGTAAATTGTCAAGAGATTGAATTTTCCTCAAACCTGCTGAGGGAAGCTTTTGGTATTGGACCTGGAAATAATGCTCCAACCAATCCTGAAGAAATTGAGCTGTCAAGATTGGATTTTGTTGATAGAATAATGACCACTGATGCTATAAAATCATCTCTGGGAATCAATGTGAAGCATATTGGGATGGAGTATAATCTGCTGTGCAAGATTATAGCAAAGAATATATTGGGATTTAGTGGAAGCCTTGATACACTGTCTAGACCCAAGATTGACCTAATGATCATCATCGACAAAAGCATGAAGTTTGATTGGGCAGGATTCTTTATTCAGTATATGAAGAAAGTGATAACTGAAGAAAGAGACGGGACAAGAAAGTCCAAAACATTGCCCTTGGGTTTGATGATTCAGGCCCTGCTGACTCATTTGAAGGTTGCTGATGTTGCCCTAAAAAACTAAACAAGTCCAGATTAAAGAATGAGATCAACTATCTCATCCCTGGTATGGATGATGATGAAGAGTTGGATACAGAAAAGATTGAGAGTGACAATGATGGAGATGATGATGGTGGTGGTGAGCAGGTTAAACAAGTTACTAAATCTGCTGTACCTAAGAAAGTTACTGAGAAGAGAAAGGATACTGATACTAGGAAGATTAATGAGATGCTAAAGCTTAAGAAAACAAGGAAGCATTCAGTAGAGACTGCTGAGTCTACTGAGGGCCCAGTTGAAGTCGAAGATACTGACCCTACTGATGTTGTAAAGGAGAAGTCTCCTACTATATTTTAAAAGAGCAACCGAATGAAGATGGAAGAAAGAAGAAAGTTGCTGAGAGTGAAGTTGAACGACCTTCAAAAAGAATGAAGGAAGTTGTGATGAAATAGAAACATGGAAAAGGGAAAGAATTGAGGATTCTAGAAGATCAAAAGGAAGTAGAAGTAAAGGTTAATTGTTGAGCCTATCGCTGATGCTGGTGTTGTTGTTGAGCAACACATTGAAGAACCATAGCAGACTGCTGTACTTGAGCCTGCTGTAGAAGTTGTTGAACCTGTTCCTACCCCGCTGTGGATGCTACAACTCAGGGGGGAGAACACATACTTACTGACCTTGTTGTTACACATACAAGTTAGGAGGAACCAAGTGTGGAACAATTGGAGGTGGTAGGTACAAATGTACAATCTGAGGTACCTACTGACATAGTTGCATCTGCTGAGGAAACATTGAATCTACTTGATGAAACCTTTGGAGGACAACAAGTTGAACAAACAGCACCAAGAGAGCCTTCAATGCCTTTTCAGAGGAAGGAGAAGAAAAGAAAAGAAGGATATGTTTATCCTAAACTTAAACTGGTTGCTGATTACTTTTAATGGATGTTTGAATATTATAAGAAACACAAATTAGCTGCTGAGCCAATGAAAGATTTTGAAGAATGGGCTTTTGAAAAGTTAGAAGTGGAAAACCTACTTGATTTGGTCAATACTTCCTTGCTGGAAATGAGGTTGATGCAACTCATTGAAGAAGAGAAGAAAGAATGAGGTATTATGTTTAAGACTCCTAGGGATGCACCAGATAGTGATGATTCATCATCATCTGATTATGATGATAATCATCCTACACATCAAGGAGAAGCCAGTGGATCTACATTGTCAACTGAATCAAGAGTAGAACAATCTACTCGTGCTGACAAACCTGCTGAGGGCTAGCAACCTGACCAAATGGATGAAAATCTGAAAGATCTTACTATAGATGATTTGGAGGCCCTAATCAATGATGGAATAAATCTTGGAGATAATAGGTTGGCTGGTACATCTGATACATTTTTGGTTATGGAGTCTGATGTGAATCCTGATGATCAGCATATTGAAAATTTGGATGTAGAGAAGGTTATTGAACACAGTGAGCCTGATATCAATTATGAAGATTCAGCTCAATATCTGGAATGGATTGATACTCAGGGCACTCTATCTAAATCTGCTGATACTCTACAGAAAATTACTGATGCTAGAGGATTTCTAGAGGAAAATATGGCTATTTTTCCTTTTACTTTGTAGAAGAAAGGGTCCTACTCACTGAGGAACAAACAATGATTGGACAGAGATTGGACATGGTGATGGGTTTTGAAGGATCACCCATAATTCTTAAGGAGGTTCAAGCTGCTGAGGAACAAACAGCACCTGAACAAAGGTCGGAACTGGAGGTACATGTTGCTGAGGATCAGCGAACACCTGGACAAAGGTTGGAACTCACAATGGGTTTGAAGGAAACCCATGCAACTATTGAAGAACAGGCTGCTGTACTACAGCCTACTGCGGCAAAGGGTACTGATGGAAAAGATAGTCAGCAGACTGCTGTTATTGATGAGGATGAACAGCTGCTGCACTATGATTTCAGTGATGAGGAGTTTCAAATGCCTGAAGAAGAATTTGTTGCTGTTGAACCTCAACAGGCATTTGTACCACTGTTTGAAGCAGAACCTATCTTGGAACCTCAACCAGCACTAGATCCAACTTTGGAAGATATTTTTGGTGCCATGGTTGAAGAAGGTCCTGACCATGCTGGAAGGGATTGAAGTTGGGCCATGGTTGTCAGCAGACAGAGGGCACAGTAAGTAGAAGAGCCTGCTGATGATGCAGCTGGACATATGACTGGAGGTATGGCTGGTGCAGTACCAGCACATTTTTTGGATGAGTTGAGGGTAGTCAGACATGACATTACACTGTTAAGAACTCAACTTGACTGACAAGAGCAAAGATTTGAAGATTTGATGAACCTTGTGGAAAATAGATGGAGGACTACTGAAACAGTTGCTTCCAATATCACATCCACTCAATTTGCTCTTGCTGACCTTACCAAAGATGTGAGAGGCATAAAACAAGGAAATACACTCAAGGATCAGTTCTTGAAAAAACAAATTGCCTCTATTCACAAGAAGCTTGACAACCTTGCAGAAGCACCCAAACCTGCTGTGGCTGACCCTGCTGGTGCCACTCAACCTGCTGCTTTGGATCTTAAGATCACTGAAATGATCAATCTGTTGGAGCAAACACTGGAAGGAAGGATCACAGTAGTTGACACCAGAACAGAAATTATGGAAGGTCAACTGAATAATTTAGTCATCACACAAGAGAGTGTTCATGGCCTGCTTTCCCGTTTTGTTGATGATTTCAATAAGGGGGAAGAGAGCCAAACAATAATAGCAAAATAGGCTGCAAGGATTTTTGCTCAAAAGAAATGGGAGGCTGATACAAATGCATTCGAGAACCTGCACCTGCAGACTTCAGCTGACTGATGACCTCTTCATAGAATACAAGAAGCAATACTACAATAAGAGGAGACCGTAGCATGACAAGTGTTTCCATGAGGGGCTAAATTCCCTTTTAGGACATAAGTTTTGGGAAGCTAGAGTTAAATCCTTAAGAGCTTCACACAAAGGTGGTAGAGGTGGAAGAAGTGGAAGAGGTGGAAGAAGTCTACCTACTACTCAGCAAGAGAATCATTCGAAGAGTTCAAGCAATTATACATGCGTCTAGGATTCAGAGTACACCAAATTAATCAAACTCTACCCGAGGCATGGAAATGGTGGAAGGAAGTAAACCCCCATATTGATTTTTCCCTTATTGAAAATAAATGGATGAGAGATATGGTTAGAGACATAAGGGAATATCAAAAGCAGCAAGAAAGAGAAAGGAGGAACTACATCAGCATACTCACACCTGTTTTTTTATTGCTGAATCTAGATTGTAATAACTTTTGAACAAACAAGATTATAATGAGAAATGACTGAATTTGTTCTGTATTTTTGTTTCTACTCTTTTTGCTTTGCTGTAAGGAGGGTATTGGCATCATCACCAAAAAGGGGGAAATTGTTGGACATATTTTAAGTTTTAGTGATGAGTGCATGACTAGCTGTTATAGAGCAAAGGCAAAAAGATGTCTAGATCAAATGTATAGGCTTATTAGTGTTTGATCTTTGTATTGGTTTGATCAAACAAGCATTGTAAGAGGTCAACTGACTTTCATCAACAGACCTGTCTAGGTCAGTAAGGTACCTGAGTCGGTAGACTAGTTTAGGAACCTGCTGAAGACTGAAGGTTGAGGGCTCCAACTCGGTTATTGAAGGCTAAGGGATCAAACTTAGTGTTTAAAGTCAAAGATATGGAATCAGAATTTAGGGAAGTCTGTGATGACCTAAACTGATTACATATACCTTGTGTACAAGGTCTAAGTTCCATAAGTTAAGTGGTGATTGGAACTTAGTTATGTTCAAGTTGGTGTAATCTAACTTCATAACATAAAGTTAGATATAAAGAAGTCAGCTGCAGTGTTTTATAAACACAGCAAACTTGGAACAGCTAACTGCCAAGTATTTCAGTAGACTTATATACACAGGAACCTGGTGGATATATATTTTGAATTAATCAAAAGTTACATTGGAAGATTACTAGGATAAGGACAGATAAAAACTCTTGAATTTATCAACAAATCCATGGTTAAGATTAAAGGAACGTTGGAAAGATTCAGAGCTTTATCCAATGGATACAAGTCAAAGGGTGGACATTCTGAAAACTGTCAAAAAGTAAACTGACATTGTCAGTACTATGTACAGGGACTGAAAGCAAGTCAAGATGGGGACAAATCTGAAACGGCTATGTTTGAATTTCAAACATAAGACACAGGATTCTCTACTATAAATAGAGGACTCCTAATTCAGATACAAGTGTTGAAAATTGAAGAAAAAAACAACTATCAATCCTGAACTATCAGTTTTCTTATCAAGAAATCACCCTGCTGATTTACTAAGCTTAAAGCTACTGATCTAGTAAATTCTTCAAGTGTAACCTGCTATCAAGTTACATCAAGTATACACACTTGAAGATTTCAAGTTGCTTATCATATCATTCTGATCAAGCTGCTGAAAGCTGAATCACGTACTTGTTGGAGTATTTGTTCAGACCTGAGTAATGTGCTGTTGAAATAAATTCATGTATGTTGTAGTGCTTCTGTTGTAGAGTCTGCATCAGACTTTCGATGATCACTTTAAATCCTTCGAATTTCTGGGAGACACACGTTGGAAGGCTGTGGCTGCTCAAAATACGTGTTCTTGGAGATCTATCGTTCTTGGCGTTTGTTAGGAACATTTTATTATGTTTTGATAACGGCCATACCAAAGAACTTTTCTCCAACAAATTTCCCTCCTTCCTTGGGCTTTCACTTTTTCATCCGAAAGTTGTTTGATCAATTGCTTGAGAACAAACTTGTTCCAATCCAAATTTTCTTCAAACCAAATAGCATAGATTAGTTTCGCTTTCTCTTGACAGAGTGTAAAGTTATAGCAAGCCACATAACGAAATAAGTTAGAACTCTCTCGAATCACAAGATGATCATATATGGATTAATCTTAATCCCGAGGTGATCACGTAGAAGTCTTTACTTAGAGTCGACATGTTGTATAAGTTGAGTCGGACAAGTATTGTACTAGTTGGTAGGACGGCAAAGCAAAAACGTGTTCTTGGAGATATCCGGCGTTTGTGAAGCCGGCCAAGCACCGAAATAAGTTAGCGAGAAAGCAAAAGTTGAGTCATTATTGTAAGGTCGACTTGTAACCAAGGAAGTCTTTTAACCAAGGAAGTCGTGATGACCTTGGACAAGTCTAAGTTATATTACAAGTGATGTACATTAATATTCAAATATGGTGTACACTGATCTCACCCCAATCAAAGATCAGTGAAGTACAAAGATTCTCCTGAAACAAAAACAAAGAAGAAAACAATGAATCGGCAAAGCAGACTCACTTTCGGCTGAGTAAAGACGAAACGGTGAAGGAAAAGCTAAAATGGCTAAGTCAGAAGGATCACTCGACCGTTCTGAAAACAGCGTAGTAACACTTACCAGATCGATTTAGTATACGTTGAAGATTCAGAAGATCATGCATTAAATGCACAATCAATAGAGGATCAATCAAGGACGGATTTTCTGCTATACGTTTGAAGAAAGAATCCGATCACTGAAATCAAGGAGAATGCAATTAAGGGGGAATCAAGAATAAAATCAAGGATTGCCTCATTAATATAGCCAACGGACGGAATTTCAAAATCAAGGTTATTCAAGGCTATAAATAGAAGGCATTGAAAGACAGAGAAAGAGATGTACAAAAACATAAAAAATCAAGTGAAAACTCTGTCAATTTGAAAAGCCTTCTCTCTGAACATACAAGGAAACATCTAGTGATCAACTCAGACATCAGAGCTACCAAGTCATACTCAGCACTGAGATTGATCAAGCAAGTTTGTGAATCACATTCTCATCAAAGTAAAACAACTGAATCAGAGGCAATCTGAGAAGGAGTTGAACCTGTGATAGCTGTTGAAAGATTTCGATCTCAAGGAGCAGCAAGGAAGACTGAATCACTGAAGCTGTTGCAGTCAATGAGTGATAGTCTTGTAGATTGTGAAGCTTGTGAAGCCAAGGACAATCATACTAGTGTATCTGTGAAAACAATAGTGAATTCCTTCGATCATCACAGGAGAAGAGTGGATTAAGGGATTACACCACCCTGAACCACTATAAGCCTTGTGTCAATTTAATTTCTGCAATTTACTTTACAGCATTAATTTAATTTGCCTACACCATAACTTATTTCTGTGATTGTCTAAACTGATTTGAAAACAACATAATAAGAAGGGATTTATCCGCTGCCCAAAAGCTTTCAAATAAAAGAAAAGTTTTTGAAACTCAACTATAGTAATTCACCCCCCCTCTGACTATAGTTTTACCCTTCTCTGGGACCAACAATTGGTATCAGAGCAGTGTTCCTAGTATCAGAACCTGTTCAGATCTAATTTCTGGTAACAAGGAGATCACATATTTTCAAAGTAGTTTTCAAATCTGAGTTTTCTATATATTTACATTTATATCTACATTTGCACTGATGGATTCCTCAAACTTCTTGTCACAAGTACCTGTTTTTAATGTTAATAATTTTGATGAATATAAAATAAGAATGCTATCTCATCTTGAAGCAACTCATGAAGAGATGCTGGATGTAATTAATGATGGACCAATCACAATCACTGCTGTGGTAGGCACCGGAGCAGATCAAGGAAAGGAAATTGACAAACCTAAAAAGGATTGGACCAAGGATGACAGGAGAAGAGCAAACCTGGACTTTGTTGCAAAAGACATGATCTTGAAGACCCTAGATAGCAACATGTTCATGAGAATCAAAGACTGCAAAACAGGAAAAGAGATGTGGGACAAGCTATCACCGATAAATGAAGGATCTAAAGCAGTTAAAGAGAACAAATTATCTGTTGCAAAACAGAAGTTTGAAAACTTCAAAATGAAGACTGGTGAATCCATAGATCAAATGGACAACGATTCTCAAGCATCATCGATGAACGCAACAAATTTTGGACACACATATCCCCAAAAAGAAGTATGCTTGAAGATCTTGAGAGGACTACCTGAAAGATGGAAGATCATAACATCTGTAATCAGAGGAACAACAAATCTTGCAAGCACTGACACTCTGACACTGATGTCCCAATTAAAAGCTCATGAATTCGAATTGAACGGTGAAGATGGTGCTCCGGCAGAGACACAAAAACTTACTACACTGGTTGCACCCCAGCAAAGTAACCTTGCCGATTACATCAGCAAAGAAACACATGAACTTAAAGAACATGTAGCTTTATTGGTTAAACGCTTTGACAGGTTTAGCAAAAAGAAGCCCTTCAAAGGAAATTCATCATCAAACAAGAGGTCAAGCTCAAACAGAGACATGAAGAAGAAAGATGATGAATACAGATGCTTCAACTGCAACAATAAAGGTCACTTCAAGGCAGATTGTCCTGAAGAAAATGACAAAGATGATGAAAAGAAGAAATACAGAGCATTTGAAAAGAGAAAAAGCATGAAAGCACTCAAGGCAGAATCCAGCAGTGAGAAGAATGAAGAATCATCTGATAATGATTCAGATGATAGTGATGAAGAAGACAGCTCAGAAAAGGAGAAAGCATGCATATGCCTCATGACCAAAGAATTGGATGAAGATGAAAGTAATAGTTCAGACACAGAAGAAACAAGCCTATGTCTAATGGCTAAAGAATCAGATGAATCTGAGGTATCATCTAGCTCTTATTCTTCATCTAATACATCCACATCTGACACTGCACAATCTTCTACTCTCCCATTAGATACAGCAGACCTAGTCCAAAATCTCATGACTAAATTTGATGAAATTGAAAAGAATCATGAAATTCTGGAAAAGGAATGCAAGGATCTAAGAAAAGAAAATAAGAAATTAAAGAAAGAACTGGATAAAGCAAAAGCTGAATTAACCAGTAAGGAGACCTACTTAAATGATCAACAAAAATCAGATGATTATACATCTGTCATTGACAGATCAGTTAAGAAAATCTCCTCACCAGTAAAGGTAACCACTGCACCACCAAAAGCACCAGCTTACAAACCCTCAAAAAGGTTTGGATCCAGATCTGGTCTTGGCTACAACAGTCAGGATGAAAGTAGGAATAATGCTCAACACAATTCTAAATTCAGGACCATTAATGGATCAAAATTTGGAAAGGGACAGACCATAGTTCGAACAGATCATCCTGTTCCGGTGAAGTCAAAACTTAGTGTAGTGAAACAGCAGACTAAATCCTCATTCCTGTTAATCAAGAACAACAGCCATCTGAAAGGTAAAGGCAGACTTTACCCTTCAGAGGATGATTGGAATGTTGCACCTCCAAAATACAAGAGGAAACCATTCATCAAAATGCATCATGTGATTAAGAAAAATCAATCTGTTCCTAGACACTTGAAGCAAGAAAGGTTTCCTACTGCATATTGGAAAGTGAAGAAGGATGTAAATGCACCAAAAGGTGGAGAAAAGTATCGAAATACCTTCAGCAAGAATATTAGAAGCTATTCTGCCATGCCTTATACATATGAAGTTGATGACTTCAATTATCCAAAAAGAAGACCTTTTGGATACACACTTGGTATGGGAGGCATGATTGCTAACAGTATGGACCCAAACAAAGGTTGGGTACCTAAACTTAATTAATCTGTTTTGTAGGATGTCCGGTACATAGACAAGTGGATGTTCCGGACACATGACAGAAACAAGAAATGGCTCACCGACTTCAATGCTTTTGATGGACCCAAAGTCACATTTGGAGGCAAAGAAAACCCCGGCAAGATTAAGGGGAAGGCATAATACTTAAGAACAATTTGAAGATTCAAAATGTGGCATATGTCAAAGGACTAAATTTCAATCTGATGAGCATCAGTCAATTCTGTGACAAAGGCTACAATGTGCACTTCAACAAAGAAGGATGCAAAGTGATTCACAGCCAAACCAACACAGTGGTTCTTGCAGGTAGAAGACAAGACAACATGTATGTTGTGGATTGGAGAACAGCCAAGGCAGAAACATGTCTGCTGGTACAAAACAAACAATCTACAAGCTGGATTTGGCACAAAAGACTAAATCATCTGAATTTCAAGAACATCAACAAACTGTCAAAGAACAAGTTAGTTGAAGGTTTGCCAGAGATCACATTCAAGAAAGAAAGTCTATGTGATGCATGTCAGAAAGGAAAACAGATCAAAAGTTCATTCAAGTCAAAGCCTTATCAATCTACAACAAGAGTTCTACATCTGTTACACATGGACCTGTTTGGACCAGTCACACCAGTAAGTGTGAGTGGTATGAAATACACCCTTGTAGTGGTGGATGACTTCTCAAAGTACACCTGGACCATTTTCATGAACAAGAAGAAAGAGACACTCAAAAAGCTGCCGATTTGCCGAGAAGACTCCAAAATGAGAAAGAACTAAATATCATAAAGATCGGATCGTACGGAGGCACCGAATTTCTAAATGAAATCATCAGAACCTACTGTGAAGAAAATGGAGTACTACATCAACTATCTGCAGCAGGCACTCCACAACAAAATGGTGTAGCAGAAAGAAGAAACAGAACCCTCAAAGAAGCAGTCAGAACAATGATTGCTGAAGCATGCTTGCCAAAGAGATTTTGGGCTGAAGCAGCAAACACATCATGTCATACAAAAACCGATCAATCATCAACAAATATCATGGAAAGACTCCATATGAAATATGGAATGGTAGAAAACCCAATATCTCATATTTTCATATGTTTGGATCAAAATGTTTTGTCTTAAACAGGAACCAGCTGCATACCTTTGATGAGAAGGCTGATGAAGCAATCTTCATGGGATACTCAGACACCAACAAAGCATTCAGAGTACTCAATAAAAGAACATTGGTGATTGAAGAATCAATACATGTGGTTTTTGATGAACCAAATACAAATGGTGAAGATCTTCAAGACCAAGAAGAGAAAGCAGCACATAAGGAAATCTATACAAATGCAACCATACCAGCTACTATCCTGAATCATCATTTTGAAAATCAAGTAGAGCCACATATCAGTAGAACAGAAGAAGTACCTGAAGTTGAAGTTCATACTCAGCATGAAGGTATGGAAGCACCAAGTGAAGAACAACTTCAACCAGATCTAAACTGGCTAAGAGATCATCCTGAAGAACAAGTTATTGGAGATATTCACACAGGAGTTAGAACCAGAAGACAACTAGAGCATATGTTAACTTGCTTTCTATCACAAGTGGAACCCAAGACCATAGATGATGCAATCCAAAATGTAGATTGGATCACATCAATGCAAGAAGAACTAAATGAATTTGAAAGAAATGAAGTCTGGGAACTTGTTGACAGACCAGATATGGCCAACATCATTGGTGCAAAATGGGTATTCAGGAACAAGATGGATGAGCAAGGAACTGTTGTCACAAACAAAGCAAGGCTAGTTGCAAAAGGCTACTCTCAAGCAGAAGGAATAGATTATGATGAAACATTTGCACCAGTAGCAAGATTGGAAGCAATCAGACTCTTTCTAGATTTTGATGCATACAAAGACTTCAAAGTCTATCAAATGGATGTCAAGAGTGCATTCCTAAATGGACTTTTGGAAGAAGAAGTTTATGTAGAACAACCTCCTGGATTTCAAATCAAAGGAAAAGAAGACAAAGTATACAAACTCAAGAAGGCCCTCTATGGCCTCAAACAGGCACCCAGAGCCTGGTATGAGACACTATCACAATTTTTTATCAAAAATGGATTCAACAAGGGAACTATTGACAAGACTCTATTCAAACTAGAGGAAGGAACAAGCACATTGCTGGTACAAATCTATGTTGATGATATAATCTTTGGATCAGAGGATGAAAAGCTTTGTGAGAAATTTGCAAACCTGATGAAGAGCAAATTTCAGATGAGAATGATGGGAGAATTAAACTACTTCCTTGGCCTTCAAGTAAAACAAATGAAGGATGGCATTTTCATTAGTCAAGCCAAATACACAAGAGATTTGATACACAAGTATGGGATGGATACAAATGGCACAGCAGACACACCAATGTGTGCCAGAGTCATACTTGGAAAAGATGAAGCAGGAAAGGATGTTGATCAGAAAATGTATAGAGGAATCATTGGATCCTTATTATACTTAACTGCAAGTAGACCTGATATAGCATTTGCAGTAGGAGTGTGTGCAAGATTTTAAGCTCAACCAAAAGAATCATCTTCTAGCAGCCAAAAGGATAATCAAATACTTGAAAAACACTATAAATGTTGGAATTTGGTATCCAAAAGATGGAGGATTTAAATTGATATCTTATTCAGACTCTGACTATGCTGGATGCAAAATAGATAGAAAAAGCACCTCTGGAACATGTCAAATGCTAAGAACCAGACTAGTCTCTTGGTTCAACAAAAAGCAAAACTCCATATCTACATCAACAGCTGAAGCGGAATACATAGCAGCAGGTAGCTGCTGTGCTCAAGTACTTTGGATAAGACAACAGCTAAGGGACTATGGAATGGAAGAGAAAAAAATTCCAATCATGTGTGACAACACAAGTGCAATATCTATTACTGAAAATCCAGTATTGCATTCGAGAACAAAACACATTGATGTGAGACACCATTTTATCAGAGACCATGTTGAAAAGGGAGATGTCATCCTAAACTACATACCCACTGAAGATCAATTGGCTGACATCTTCACTAAACCACTCAGCTATGAAAGATTTAGTATGTTGAGAACTGAGTTAGGAATGATTGAAATTGACTAAGTATCAAGGAGCGGCCAACTAGAGTAATCGGCTAAGTGACTTCATCAACTGGTACAACCTTTGCCGTTACAGGAGGTGTAGCAGGCAAGGCACTGGTATCCAGTGAAGGTAACTTAACTGATTGATAGGAACAGTTAAATGGAGCAGCTCAATAAAGAACCCTTTTTGATCGGCTAAGTGACCAGCCAAGGCACTTCACCAAAATAAAGACTTGGATAAATTAAAAGTGTGAACAAAATCAATTCTGATTACATGTGGAGAATAAGGCAATTATGGAGGATTATTCTGTGAAAAATTACACACGTGGAGATCAATTTATGATCATGGAGGTAATTATATTATTTTTCGAATTAAAAACTCCTCGATTCCCGGGCTCTATCATTACTTACCTCAAACCACTCCCCCATTACGCTCGAATATCGCAATTCACATACACAAAATCACGCCATGATGTCACAAAATCCTTCCATATTCAAATCACATTCACACTACCCAAATCACACTATATAAACCAGACTTAAAGATCTTCAGAAATCTTTACGCTCTCTTGCAAATTACAAACCCTATTTCTGATTTTCACCAAAAAAAAAAAACTTGAAGAACTCCTTTCTAAACATCTATCTACTATCAATGGCCTCATATTCCACAATCTCTCCTACTGAAAAATACTATGAAAAATCAATCATCACTGGTTCGTTTTTCAAACCAGAACACTATCTCTCTTATTGTGATAACGATGCACAAGCACAACGCTTGGTCGATTGCTGTACAAATCTGGGGCTGATGACGTTTCTAAACCCCCCCATAACTGGTATCTGCTATGAAAACCTGATAGCATTCTGGAAAAATGCCAAGTTTATGCCCAGCACAAAGAAGACTGAAGTCGATTGCATCACAAGCTCAATCTTTGGAAAAAACATAGTCATCACGCCTGGTACACTAAACCGATACCTGAACCTTCCCTTAATCGGTCCTGCCAATGTCAAGCTAGTAACGATAGACATCACAAAATTCTGGGCTGAGATAGCCAAAAGCCCCAAGCAAAACAGCAAAACGTACAATCTACCTAGATCAAAACTCAAACTTCCGTTTGCTGAATTTGCACCGGTCATCACCAAAAATATTGAAGGCAGAAAGGGGTCGATGGAAAACCTAACTGAGGTACGGATCAAACTGATGGCCATAATCTATGAACGCATCAAATTTGATTGGGCAACCTTTGTTTTCAATCGATTGAAGGATCAGATTCAAAAGGAAATTGACCTATCATTCACCGCACCGAGCAAGGGTTTGCAGAAAAAGGGCGATTTCTGGGAAAGGAAATCATATGGGTTCCCTCTTCAACACCTGTTCAACGCCTTGAAAGTACAACCCACAAACCTGCAGTCCCCACACAAGTCCAAGACAATGTTCACCTACATCAAGGCTTCCCTGAAGCCCAAACCCGTTGCTGGGAAAAAGAGGAAACAACCTGAATCCAGTAGATCAGGAGTGGGACGAAGAACCAGATCTCAGAAGGCACAAGAGAATACAACTATGCCTGACACCAGCAACTTGTATGAACCTGTGACAATCAGTGATGACACAGCAACAGAAGAAGAGAAGCAGCAAGAGGAAATCACCTACCTTGAAGAAGGTGAGGAAGGATATAGACTCACTTCATCTGAAGAAGAAGAGATAGATGAGGAAGAAGATGAGTCAGAAGATGAACTGACTCTCCAAGAAGTGCTTTTCAAAAGCATTGGTACAGTTGACAAACAGCTCAGTAAGCCAGCTGATAAAGCTCACTTAGCCGAAATTGTCAACTCCCCCACAATTGTACAAGGGGGAACGGTGGCAGATGAAGATGCTCACACTCAACAACAATCTCTAAATGACCCTGTGTCTAATGAGGCAGAACAAGAATAGATGAAACAAAAAGAAGAAGCACAAAATGAAAAGGGAAAAGAGGAAAAGGAAGATCAAGAAGTTGAAGTGGAAAATGAGGAGAAGCAAGGTGGAGATGCTGAGGGAGAAGATGATGAAGATGAAGGGGATGCCGATGCGGCACCAGAAGAAATTACTCCAGAAAGAGTCTTCAATCTGGATATTCAACCTCTCATTGTGGACATGGAAAGGCAATACTACAGCAGGCAAAACTTGAAGCATGCCTTAAGGAGTGAAGCTACCTCCTTCAACCACAAGATTGAGGCCCTCATCAGTCACATCAAGATGCAGGATGAGGTCATGGAGAGACAAGGAAATCTACTTTGCAACTTACAGCACCTCATTCCTCATCATGTTCAAACCAATCTTGAGTTCATTACTGAGACAAATGACAACAATCTCAAGCCATTGGTGGACACTCTCAATACACACACTCAACAAATTCAGCATCTGGAAGAGAAAATGGAGCATTCTGGTAAGCAGTTGGACTTGCTAATCAAAGTTGGGGAGGCGAACAACAAAATACTGGAGAAAAAGTATGGTCCTCTCCCTGAGTCTGAAGCAGCAATTGCAGACCATGAAGCACGTTTTGATGCTGCCACAAAGGGGGAAGGAAACTCAAAGCCTGAGAGCTCCAGTGGAAAGGGAAAGGACAGCAAAGGCAAAGGCATCAGGATTGAAGAAATGAAGAAGTAAACTTGTTACCTGTTGCTTAATTAAATTTGATTTTATCATTTGCCCTTGTTCTTTAAATAAAGAGATGCCCCATGACGGATGAATAAAACTGTTGAATTTTTGTTGTTTATTATGGAAATTTTGATTACTTATGTTCAGGCTTATGAGGGTTTTGGCATCATCAAAAAGGGGGAAATTGTTAGGAACATTTTATTATGTTTTGATGATGGCCATACCAGCTGTTATAGCAAGCCTGAAATAAGTTAGAACTCTCTGTATAAGTCTTTACTTAGAGTCTAACATGTTGTATAAGTTGAGTCAGACAAGTATTGTACTAGTTGGTAGGACGGCAAAGCAAAAACAGATATCCGGCGAGTGAAGCTAGCCAAGCACCAGCAGAGAAGCAAAGCGGACATTAAAGGTCTGACTTGTAACCAAGGAAGTCTGTGATGACCATGGACAAGTCTAAGTTATATTACAAGTGATGTACATTAATATTCAAATATGGTGTACACTGATCTCACCCCAATCAAAGATCAGTGAAGTACAAAGATTCTCCTCAAACAGAAACAAAGAAGAAAACAAGAATCGGCAAAGCGAGACTCACTTTCGGTGAGTAAAGACGAAACGGTGAAGGAAAAGCTAAAACGGCTAAGTCGAAGGATCACTCGACCGTTCTGAAAACAGCGAAGTAACACTTACCAGATCAGATTTAGTATACGTTGAAGATTCAGAAGATCATGCATTAAATGCACAATCAATAGAGGATCAATCAAGGACGGATTTTCTGCTATACGTTTGAAGAAAGAATCCGATCACTGAAATCAAGGAGAATGCAATTAAGGGGAATCAAGAATAAAATCAAGGATTATTCCCTCATTAATATAGCCAACGGACGGAATTTCAAAATCAAGGTTATTTAAGGCTATAAATAGAAGGCATTGACAGACAGAGAAAGAGATGTACAAAAACATAAAAAATCAAGTGAAAACTCAGTCAATTTGAAAAGCCTTATCTCTGAACTTACAAGGAAACATCTAGTGATCAACTCAGACATCAGAGCTACCAAGTCATACTCAGCACTGAGATTGATCAAGCAAGTTTGTGAATCACATTCTCATCAAAGTAAAACAACTGAATCAGAGGCAATCTGAGAAGGAGTTGAACCTGTGATAGCTGTTGAAAGATTTCGATCTCAAGGAGCAGCAAGGAAGACTGAATCACTGAAGCTGTTGCAGTCAATGAGTGATAGTCTTGTAGATTGTGAAGCTTGTGAAGCCAAGGACAATCATACTAGTGTATCTGTGAAAACAACAGTGAATTCCTCCGATCATCACAGGAGAAGAGTGGATTAAGTGATTACACCACCCTGAACCACTATAAGCCTTGTGTCAATTTAATTTCTGCAATTTACTTTACAGCATTAATTTAATTTGCCTACACCATAACTTATTTATGTGATTGTCTAAACTGATTTGAAAACAACATAATCAGAAGGGACTTATCCGCTGCCCAAAAGCTTTCAAATAAAAGAAAAGTTTTTGAAACTCAACTATAGTCATTCACCCCCCTCTGACTATAGTTTTACCCTTCTCTGGGACCAACAGCGTTAAGCACCATAAAAAGGTAGGCTCCTAAACCCCCTTGTAGGTTTAGATCTTTAATTTATGTTCTTTGTTTCGTTTAGATCTAGATCTGATGCATTCCGCTATGTAATCGGGTCAATCTATGATTGATCCGACGATATTACATCTAACAAGTGGTATCAGAGAGCCTTTGATCTAACGATCAAAGTATATGAATTTTAGATCTTGGAGTGGAAAAGCATGTTTTAGGTGTTTTTATTTCGTTTTTGGTAAATTTGAAATTTAATCATGTTGTATGCTTGTGAATGTTGTGGTTGAAGAGATGGACTGGGGTTGGCATTGTTTACCCGGAGATCTATTTTGTAGCTCCATTGTTTAGTAACAATTGAGCATAGGATTTGTATCTTTTATTTTGCTTTTTTCGAAAATTCCATGTAAAAGTAGCATCTTTTATTGTAGTTTGGTTATTCCGGGCTCGAAATATGATGATCTTGCTGAAAAGATGAAGATCAAGGCGAAACCCAAGGTATGAACGAGGAGAAACGGCTAAAAACCTGCGACGCTGAAAAGCGTCGCTATAAGTCTGTTTTTTATAAACCTGCATGCAGCTAGGGTTTTCAGCGGCTGTATGTAAAAAAAAAAAATTTACCTAATTTTTTTTTTATCAAATCTGCCGTTATTTGGGCAAAAAAAAAAAAATAAATAAATTTCTGGAAGTTTTTTTTATACAGCCGCACTTAAATAAATAATAATAAAAAAAGGTCTTTGATAATTATAATAATATTTGTTTATTTAATTAAAAAGTCTTTTCTCCTCTCGGGTGTTCGTGGTTCGTGATCCGGCGGTTCGAGTTCAAGATTCGAAGATCAAGACTCAAAGACATAGTTTATGTTTTACTTTTCCTTAGAAAATAGTTAGTCGGGGTACCAACGGTCCATCTCGGTGTTTATTTTTCGGTATAATTTTGTATTTGATCAAGATTACATGCTTAAAACCGGAAAATTACCATGACTTGCATCTTCATGATTCCACTCCAATGCATACACGTTGTTTTTTAATTTCGAATTAAAATAGACGTGTATAACTCGAATAATTAATATGTGGTAGTTAAATAATAAATAGCTAATTATAAAATCGAGGACCCAGGTTTTTGTCAATCGTTACGATTTTAGTGATGGATTCTCGGTGAATCCCACTTGGATAAATCGTTGAGCTTTTCGGTGATGGGTTCTTAGTGAACCCACCTTAAACAGAAACGAGATTACGCTTTCGGTGACAATTTAGAAATCGGAGAATCTTAGTACAAGGGTTCGGAAATGGTCTAACCATGGTTGGGCGAGTTCAACCGAGCTTCGGCTCAATCGACTCCCCTCACGTGTGATGTACGTTACAGCAGTTCGACAGGACTTAGCATAGCCTATAAGCCTTCGGGCTAAACGGGGCTTCTCTTGCCGGATTGGCCTGAACTGTCACGAATAAGACGGCGTAGGCTTGCCTACATAACTGACCCTATTCGGAGTACTTTGATTTATTGTTTCTTATTGTCAAGGCCAAAACCGTAATTAGTAAACCCACCACTTTTTTCAAATTATTGAGTGGGAGTGGGGAAGGCGACAGCCAAACCCACGGCCTCTACTATAAATGCAAGCACGTGAGAGAAGGGTGACACCTCGAGCCGCTTTGATTCCGGACCCTGCGGGTGGTGTTCACCCCTATCAAAAGTCAAGGCTTGGTTTCCGAAAGGATTGGATTTCAGGTACTTGTTGAGTCACTGACCGACCCTACGGCGGCACAATTGGGGCGTACTTTGAGATCTGATATAGTAGGTCACACTCTTTATGGTTATTTTCGAAATATTTAGGCTAGAAAAAAGAAGTTAGTCAATGAGTAAGGCCCGGGATGTCTGATTCCCACGAGATGTTCGATTCTCGAAGCTTAATCATTGAGAGAGATTGTCTCCGTTTAATCGTCACCTCTTCGACTGACCCTGCGGCGGCACTGAGGTGTGAGATTAAATCCTTGGAATGGTAGGATAGACTTTATATAGTTTATTATTCCTAAAATACAAAATATAGTAGTGTATATTTGATTAAATTTCTGTCATTTTATTTACAGCAACATGTCTTCGCAAATTCAAACTTTACTGAATGATAAGCTAAATGGCGACAATTTTACTAAGTGGAAAAGTAACGTAAACGTGGTGCTCGTATTTGAGAATGCGCAATTTGTTTTGACTGAGGAGTGCCATGTTCTTCCCCCTCAAAATCCGCCTAAACTCATTTGCGATCAACATAAAAAGTGGACAGAGGCAAAATAATAAGGCAAGAGGCATCTTCTTAGCCTCAGTGTCGGATGTCATTCGGAGCAAGATTGAGGATTTTAATACTGCACGAGAAATCTTGCAGCATGTAACCACCGTGTTTGGCAAACCGTCTGATCAAGCAAGACACGAGGCCGTGAGGAAGGCTGTCAATGCCAAGATGAGGCGGGGTCAGTCGGTTACTGGTCATGTGATGAACATTATTAGTTACTTTACCGATGCAGCAACTCATGGTGCGATTATAGACGATGCTACCCAAGTGTCAGTGATTCTCGAATCTCTGACATCTGATTTCCTGACGTTCAGGACCAGCTACGTCATGTCTAAGGCTCACCTTTCCATGATGGATTTGATCAACGAACTTCAAGTCTACGAGGGTCTTTCTACGAAAGATAAAACCCTAGACAAGGAAAAGAAGGCTGAGGCCAATGTGGTCGTAGCCAATGCGTCTAAGTCAAACCAGCAAGGTAAGCAAAAGAATAAGAAACAAACTGCGCCGGTGCCTAAACCTAGGAAGAAGAAGGCTAAGCCGAATACACTATCCAAGCCCAAGGGCAAGTGTCATTACTGCAATGAGATAGGGCACTGGCGTCGTCACTGCCCCGTATATCTCAAAGATGCAAAGGATGGGAAGGTTAAGGCTAGCAATGGGAAAGATAAGAAAGGTAATCATGAATTACTTGTCTTGGAATCTTTTAATGTAGCTAAAGATGTATCAAATTGGATACTGGATACTGAAGCTACTAACCATGTATGTTCTTCTTTACAGATCCTTAGTTCGTTTGAGGAGCTAGAGGAAGGAGCTCAAGTTATGAGAGTCGGCACCGGGGCGTTAGTTTCAGCAAAAGCAGTGGGAGCTATGGTTTTACATTTTGGGAATAAATTTTTACATTTAGACAATGTTTATTTCATTCCGAATTTTCGTAGAAATTTAATTTCGTATTCTGCTTTGAAAGACCAGTTGTACTCTGTTTCTTTTATGAATAATGAGTTTACTATTTCAAAGAATGGTTTTACTTTGTGTACTACTGTATTAGAAAACGGATTGTATTTCATTAAACTCACGCAAGCTCCCCTGTTAAATACTGAAATGTTTAAAGTAACACATCTAAAATCTGCTAAAAGGCAGAAAATTTCTCATAAAGAAGATAGTACATATCTTTGGCACATTAGGCTAGGTCACATTTCCTTGGAAAGAATCAAACGACTGGCTAAGGGTGATTCCTTAAAAGAGTTATCTATTGACTCGCTGCCCGTCTGCGAATCTTGCCTAGGGGGAAAAATGACTAAGCGTCCCTTCTTGTCAAAAGGGAATAGGGCCAAAGAAACTCTAGAGTTAGTACATTCAGACCCCTGTGGTCTGAAGAATGTGCAAGCTAGAGGCGGATTCGAGTATTTTGTTACTTTCATCGACGACTACTCGAGGTTCGGATATGTTTGTCTGCTGCATTGAAAATCCGAGACTTTTGGCAAGTTTAAGAAATTTCAAGCAGAAGCCAAAAGGCAGTTAGGCCAGTCCTTGAAATGCCTTCGCTCGGATCGCGGAGGAGAGTACTTAGACACTGAGTTCACTGACTACCTACTTGAATATGGGATCTGTTCCCAACGTTCTGTGCCTAGGACACCTCAGCAAAATGGAGTTGCTGAAAGGAGATATAGAACATTGATTGACATGGTCAGATCAATGATGAGTTACGCCTCGCTACCGATATCCTTTTGGGGATATGCTCTAGAAGCAGTGGTACACCTTTTGAATGTGGTTCCGTCTAAGTCTGTCAGTTAGACACCCTTGGAACTTTGGAAGAGACATGGCGAAAGCATACGTCACTTTCGAATTTGAGGTTGTCCTGCACATTTACTAGTGGACAAGACTACGAAACTACAAAAGCGTACGAAAGTATGTCTGTTTGTTGGTTACCCCAAGAGAACAATTGGAGGTCTCTTTTACGATCCGGAAGATAACAAGGTAATAGTTTCCACTAACGCCATGTTTTTGGAGGATCAATATATGACAGACTTCAAGCCTCGAAGTAAAGTCGTACTTGAGGAGTTACTTTCTGACGAGGTCAGACCACAAGTGCCACCTAGTGTCACTGTAGACAGTACTATGAATGCAACAGTGACCCATCCTCCTAATCCACCCAGACGTAGTGAGAGAGTGGTTCAGCCACCAAATCGGTATGGACAATCAGAGGCAAACGTAGCCGTCTCTGATGGTGTGGAAGATGATCCAGTGCCTTTTCGCGAGGCCATGGATGATCGTGACAAGGATCAATGGGTTGACGCGATGAATCAAGAGATAGAGTCCATGTACTCTAACTCTGTCTAGAAACTTGTAGATTGCCCTGAAGGGGTAAAAAGCATAGGGAGCAAGTGGCTCTACAAGAGGAAGCAAGGAGTTGATGGTAACGTGCAAACCTTTAAAGCATGGCTTGTAGCTAAGGGCTACACACAGAGAGAGGGTATAGAATACGAAGAGACCTTCTCCCCTGTGGCCATGCTTAAATCCATCCGATCCTCCTTTCTATTGCCGCATGCCTAGATTATGAAATCTGGTAAATGGATGTCGAGACAGTGTTTCTTAACGGCTTTCTCGACGAGGAAATCTATATGCAGCAACCAGAAGGATACATCGAGGAAGGCCAAGAGCACAAAGTGTGCAAGTTGCTCAGATCCATTTATGGGTTGAAGCAAGCATCTCGTTCTTGGAATCATAGATTTGATGACACCATTAAGTCATATGATTTCGAACAAAATCCTGATGAACCTTGTGTATACAAGAAAGTAATTAAGGATAAGGTTGCGTTTCTAGTGTTGTACGTAGATGACATTCTCCTAATTGGAAACGATAAGGGGATGTTGTCGGACGTTAAAATTTGGTTGGCCCGCCAATTCCAAATGAAAGATTTGGGAGAGGCGAATTATGTTCTCAGGATCCAATTAATACGGGATCGTAAGAACAAGATGTTAGCTCTTTCACAAGCAACTTACATTGATAAGGTGATGGCTAGATATAGCATGACGGACGCAAAGAAGGGTTACCTACCAACTCGTCACGGCGTCCATCTCTCTAAGACTCAGAGTCCTCAGACTCCTGAGGAAATAGAGGCTATGCAAAGCGTGCCTTATGCTTCGGCTGTAGGTAGTCCAATGTATGCTATGTTGTGCACTAGACCTGATATCTGTTATGGCGTTGGACTCGTCAGTCGTTATCAGTCTAATCCAGGCAATGAGCATTGGATTGCAGTAAAGAACCACTTAAAGTACTTGAAGAGGACCAAGAATTATATGCTGGTATATTCGGGTGCAAACCTGGATGTACAGTGGTACACTGACTCTGACTTCCAGTCAGATAGAGATGATCTCAAATCTACCTCAGGCTCAGGGTTTACCATTGGTGGTGGTGCAGTCATTTGGAGAAGCGTCAAGCAATCCAGCACGGCTGATTCTACTATGGAAGCTGAATACATAGTGGCCTCTAAGGCAGCTAAGGAAGCAGTTTGGCTCAAGAAGTTCCTGAGTGGTTTAGGGGTCTCTCCAAATCACAACGATCCGATCGCCCTCTATTGTGACAACAATGGGGCGGTATCTAATTCGAAAGAACCCCGTAGTCACCGGAAGTCGAAGCATATCGAGAGAAAGTACCATTTAATCAGAGAGATAGTCCAAAGAGGTGACATTTCCGTCAAGAAAATCGCCTCTGCTGACAACCCTGCTGATCCTTTCATCAAGACATTGCCGTTAAAAGTCTTCAACCGGCACTTGGAAACTATGGGTATTAGGGACATGACTTACTTGCTTTAGAGCAAGTGGGAGTTGTATTGTTGTAATATAGATATAAGGTGTGCTCTAAAACAATTAATCCACTTGCCTTTCATGCAAGTGGGAGATTGTTAGGTTTTATGCCCGAAAGACAATTTGTAATTGTTTTATTTAAATAAATGACATAATTTATTTCATCTTATTTATTCGCATTTATTGCCAATATTGATACACTACAGAAAACCCTAAGTATATTGATTATGTAATCACATAACTCAGTGTATGGCTATACACACGAGGATTGAGTTTGTGAAATATACTTAAAATTAACTTAGTCCGTAGCGTTTATTAATCTGAGTACGGGTCTCTAGATTAATTTGCTAATGATGCGCCCAGAACACATTAGGTGTGACAGTTTTATCCGGACTGTCGGTAATAGGGTACCTAATAGGGCATTTATATATGATGATAATCATATAGGGCTGGACCGATTTGATTTGAGTTCTCGATATAATTACGTAATCGAGAAGTCTTATCGAATCACAAGATGATCATATGTGGATTAATCTTAATCTTGAGGTGATCACAGAAGACTGCTTAGACTAGGGTAGAGTTTGATGTGTTAGTAAGGATCACTTCGCAGTATGCGGTCCAACACTTCTCGTTGGCTCTATTCTGGGATGAGTGAGTAGTCTGTGCTATCACGATATGGAATCCATTCCTTCCCGGGAAGTAGACGACGCTTCCCTTATTTGTTGACCCTAGAAACTGATCGATCGGCCGAGTTCATATTATATTGGATATGAACTAATTGATCACTAGGGGGTTAATGGTAAATAAGGATAATATGTTTCGAGAAGAGTTTATGGAAATATCCCAAATCGAAGTGAACAGTCTAGGAAGGATTTATCCGTATGAAATGATTATATCAGTGGACGCTTTCGACTCATAAATTGAGTGTAAGTTATCTATATTCGATATAGTTCAGTTTTGGGTTAATGGTGGTGTAATCCCGGAATTAATACGTTGGATATGATTATTCTATCTGATGAATAATTTTTATTCGATTTATTGTAGCTAATGAATATGGGTCCATGGTCCCCGACGTGGCTCCTAATATAGCATATAGGTTTCTCGTCGTTGCACATCAATTATAATTAAATAGTGCATTGGGCTAATTAATTGATATGTGGATTAATTGTTTAGTTGGACTAGATGATTAAATACACGGAAATAAAGTTTTTGTGGACTCGGCCCAAATTAGTGTGTTGACCTTTTTACCTAATTGGTCAAATATAGAAAAATTCGTGTGGCCTTTTTTGATTAAGGTTGGAGCGCATGACATATTAATTATTTATCAAGGAATTAGTTTTCTTGGATAATTATTTAATGTGTAATTTATCTTTTATTTGTTAAATGATAATTCATGGAATATTAGATAATAATATGATTTATCCTAATTTGTTTGGGATAATTATTTTATTTATCTTTTATTTGGAAAAAGGATTAATGTAATAATTATCTCTTAATTATTAAATCTTTGGAGTACAATGATTACTCTCCTATATAAAGAGAGTTCTCCCAAGCCTTTTGACACACATTAAACACGCCATATTGACTAGTACTTAGGTTGATATTTTCGACTAAGTACTTTGGGTTTCGAGTTGGGATAATCTTTGGGATTATTCCGGTAGCCTATCAAGGAGGTCCGGCGGCGGGAAACACCATCCACTTGGTGTTGCTAGGAGACACACGTTGGAAGGCTATGGCTGCTCAAAATACGTGTTCTTGGAGATCTATCATTCTGGGCGTTAAGCACCATAAAAAGGTAGGCTCCTAAACCCCCTTGTAGGTTTTGATCTTTAATTTATGTTCTTTGTTTCGTTTAGATCTAGATCTGATGCATTCCGCTGCGTAATCGGGTCAATCTATGATTGATCCGACGATATTACATCTAACAGCTGTGACATTCCAAAGTTTGTCTTTTTCTTCATTTCCAAAAGTGCGAGATGAAGATCCTCCAAATATGTCCAAACCAAAGACTAGGGAAAGCAGATGTTCATTAACAGTAATGCTTTTATCTTGAACTGGTGTCCTGAAACTCATTCCATCATCAGCAATTACGGCATTTCTGTAGAAATCTTTGATATTTTCTGGGCACAGAGTATTGACCTTTGTATCAATCAGATTTTCAAGTCCTTAAACCTTTTTGATTTTGTGTGCAATCTGAGTTGATAGGATGGAGTTTGAAATTTTTTGACTGAAGTCATCCAGACTCATGGTAATTCCTTCATCAATGTTGTATCGCTCCATGGATTTAAGAATTCTTGGGAGAACTTTGAATGTTTTGAAATTGATTGCAAGATTTTGTCAAATATGCGTTTCTAAGTCTTTCAATACTCAATCGTTTTAAATGAGAGTCATGTCAAAATCAATGAGATTTGTAGGGATCCACATGTACTTATTCTTCTTGATTGACACGTGTCTTCATGTGATTTGTCTTGTCAGGCCAAGCGACAGATAGTAGCTGGAAAGTTTTCTGCTTTTGACCAATTTGCCCTTCAGCTTTTGCCTTTTTCAGCTTTGTATAGAAAGTCAGTTTTCTCCGGTTTCAGCAACATAAGAACTGACTTATCCTGTAAAACAATTTTAAGTTTTCTTCGATACCCATATCTTCTTGGGTCCGACTGGATTAGTTACTGAAGTACTGACTTCAGTTTCTTTGATGAGAGAATTAACCTTTCTCATCTATTTTCTAGATAGGCCATTACGCTCAACCTTAGTTGATTTCACAAGGATTCTTTAAGATTTATCTTCTTTATTTTCTCTGTGTAATCCACTAGGTCTTTCAGTATTTTGATGTTTAGAGTTTATACTCCTTGAAATCTTAAGACTGGGTAACGATGGGTAATTATCATTGCTTTTGTCAAATTTACTAGATAATAATCTTTCAGCTAGATTTGACATCTCAGTTTCAAGAAACTCAATCCAATCTTTTGCTTTGCTAACTTCTATATCTTTTAGTTTCAACTCCAGTGTGAGTTTTTCGGTCAACTTGGCAAGCTCAGAATTTCTCTGACTGAGTTCAGCGAATGATAACTGAGTTGTAGAATGTACCTATTCTTGATTACTTGTTACAGTTTCACGATATGTATGTACATTCTTTGTTGCTCTAATGAATCTTTTATATCGTCAGTTCCTTGCAACAACTCCTTTTCTTCTTATTCTAAGAAGTTAGTTAGTGACGGAACTCCTCTGGATTTGTCATCATATACATTGATATTGGTATCCACATCATCACTGAGTTGAGGTTATGGATTGTATGTGAATTTGTAGCACTAATCCTTTCAAATACTTAATCCTGAAAATCAGATACATTTTCAAACAGTTAGTTAGGGGGTGAATAAGCCAACTTCTAATTCTAGATGTATCCATTTCAACTAAATGCTTTTACAACTGATACAGTGAAGGGTTTTCAACAACTGGTTTGTAAGATATCTTTGGATCACTTCCAAACGGAAGAACAACTCCGATACCAATTGTTGGTCCCTTGGAAAGGCTAACAGAAGTTTAGAGGGAGGGGTGAATAAACTTGTCACATAAAAATTTCCCAAATTTGAAAGTACCCCAGGAACTGAGTTTCTCTGTAACTTAAGCTAAACTATCAAACAGATGTACAATGTGGCTTAGTTCAGTTTCGATCCAACCCTTTAATCCTGTGTAGGAGTTAGTTAATTCAGCTTAGCTAATGCTGGTACTGTGTTAACTTGCAGCGGATAAGATCAAGCCATTTGTGCACTAGATGTGTCAAAAAAGATCTAAGTCTTTTATGTATCAGTTCTGTGTTGACTCAGTGGTTAATGTTTGATGAGTGTAGTGATAGAATGATTATGCAATAAAATAATCCCATCACAAATATAAATGCGTAAAGTAAATCAACACAGAGTTTGTTTATGGAAGTTCTGGGTGGTGTAATCCCGTACATCTCCCCTGCTCATGTGGTATAGAAGGTATCACTAGAATCTTGAAGTAACTGTTACAAAATCCTAGTCTAATGACAGTCCTTCACGACACCTTAGTTTCCCTGTCTACACATAATAAAGAAAGGTGTGATTGCTCCCTTCACTCTGCACACTAATCCTTCGGAGGTCGAATGACACTTTCACCAGCTCACCACTAACACAAACACAGTCCGCAGACTGCACCAACAGCTATGGCAACCAAGTTAGAACCGTATGAGGAAAGGTGGAGTTGCTCTCCTCAAACTATGCACAGCCAACCCTTTTTCACAAAGGTTAGGTTTAGAATTAATCAAAAGATTAATTCATTGAGCTATCTGATTCTTCTGGATATGACGTTGAAGTTCCAAGATGCCTTCTTCCCCCTTAAAGAGTTACTGGATCTTTCTTTGTAATCTTCAAGGAAATTCTGCGGGCTTCCCATTTTCTAGATATGAAATCTGATTTTCTGAATCTGGATCTTTATATATATGCTTTGTAAAGCTTTTTCAGATCCCTTTTTCTCAAGTGCTTGCCTCTGTGTATTTATAGGGGCAATGTAATGGTCAGATGAATTTTATAGCCGTTGCATTTGTTGTTTAGCCAACGTTCATATGTACTGTTGGACTTATTTTTGAGTTTTAGTGGTGAGTGCCAGACTAGCTGTTATAGAGCAAAGGCAAAAAGATGTCTAGATCAAATGTATAGGTTTATTAGAGTTTGATCTTGTATAGGTTTGATCAAACAAGCACTGTAAAAGGTCAGCTGATCTACATCAGCAGACTTGTCTATATCAGTAGGGTACATAGGTCAGTAGACTAGTCAGGAACCTGCTGAAGACTGAAGGCTGAGGGCTCAAACTCAGTTATTGAAGGCTAAGAGATCAAACTTAGTAATTAAAGTCAAGGATATGGAATTAGAATTTAGGGAAGTCTGTGATGACCTAAACTGATTACATATACCTTGTGTACAAGGTCTAAGTTCCACAAGTTAAGTGGTGTTTGGAACTTGGTTATGATTAAATGGTGTAATCTAACTTCATAAATAAAAGTTAGATAAAAGAAGTCAGCTGCATTGTCTTATAGACACAGCAAAACATTGATCAGCTGACTAATATGTACTTCAACAGACTCATTATCATAGGAACCTGCTGATACATATAATTCAAATTATTCAAAGGTTACATTGGAAGATTACAAAGAAAGGGACAACTAACAACCTCTGAATTTATCAAACAAATCAATGGTTAAGATTAAAGGGACGTTGGGATGATTCAGACATTTATCCAATGGATACAAATCAAAGGGTGGACAGACTGAAAACTGTCAAAAAGGAATCTGACAGTGTCTGTCCTAGGAGCAGTCAGATAAAGCAAGTCAAGATGGAGACAAATCCAAAACGGCTATGTTTGAATTTCAAACATAAGTCACAAGGATTTCTACCTATAAATAGAGGACTCCTAACTTAGATAGATATGATGATTTTTGAAGAAAAAATAAGAATCTATGTTGAGCTATCAGAATTAAATCGATCAAACACCCTGCTGACCCTACTGAGCATAAAGCTACTGATCCAGTACAATTCTTCAAGTGTAATCTGCGTTCAAGCTACATCAAATTTACACACTTGAAGACATCAAGCTGCTGATCATATCATCCTGATCAAGCTGCTGAAAGCTGAATCACTTACTTGATTCAAACTCTCTTTTACAAGAAATCTACTGAGGACAGTGAAGCACATTTGTGTCCAGGACTGTTGTTTGTGGTGGAGCTGGTGAAGAGGCAATCCTACCCTTCATGGACGAGTGGAAGACTTTGGAGTAGCAAACCTACCTGTTCCAAGTGTTCAGTTTGTGAAGCCATAGTTATTGGTGAAGGACAAGCAACTTAGGGATTTTTGTAACAGCTACCTGAGGAATCTCTAGTGAATTACCTCCAACATCACAGGAGAAGAGTTTACTGACATGATTACACCACTTTGAACCACTATAAAATCTGCCTACTTACTTTCCGCATTTATATTCTGGATTTAGTTTATCTAGCACATCAATCTACTGAATCTAGCAACTGAATCATACACATACACTATTGAGTATCTAATACTTGGTATCATATTTAACAACAAGTAATAAGGCTTAATTTTTGATATATTTCCGCTGCACTAATTCAGTAAACTCAACAGTCAGTAGACTACTGACCAGTCAGCAGGCTGCTGAAGTTGCTGAGTTTGTTAACTCCAAAAGTTTTAAGTGTTAAGTTTATTCTCCCCCCTCTAAACTTAACCAAATCCTTTTCAAGAGACCAACAATTGGTATCGGAGCAATGCTTCTGTTCTGAAGTAATCCTACGTGTTGTGCTTGTGAAAATACTTTGAAAACCAAATGAAAAGGCCTTAAGATATGAAAACAATGTTGATGTGTTCTTTAGATCGTTTTGATGAGTATAAACGTCGTCTGTAGGCTTATCTAGCTGCAACACATGAAGAAATGATGGATGTGCTGACAGATGGACCACTGGAGATTACCAAGTCAGTAACAGTGGGAGACGAGACACAGTACATTCCAAAACCAAAAAGGGAATGGACTGCTGAAGATAGAAAAATAGCAAATCTCAACAATATTGCTATTGGTATCATATACAGAACTTTGGATAGCAATAAGTATATGAAGGTGAAAGATTGCAAGACTGCAAAAGAACTTTGGGATAAGTTGCAATTAATCTGTGAAGGCACTGATGCAATCAAAAAGAACAAGATCAGTGTAGCAAAGAAAAAGTTTCAAGAGTGAAAAATGAAACCAAATGAAACCATTGAACAAATGGAGTCAAGATTCAATGCAATCATGGATGAACTCACCCTACTGAGTGTGAAGTACTCACAAGAAGAGATAAATTCAAAAATCTTGGAAGCATTACCAGGAAAAGAAGTTTGGGAGATGAAGGTGACTGTTATAGAAGAAATGAGGAGTTTACATGAAGAAGACACCTTCAAACTGTTTTCATATCTTAAGTCCTATGAATTTAGCAAAAAGCTTGTGCCTGAGACTGAAAAAAGAGCGAAAGACCACTGCATTGGCTGCTTCACATCAAGAAGAAACATTAGGAGCTCAAGATGATCTACTAGATGAGATGCAAGAGCAGATTGCCCTACTGAGTAAGAAAATAAGAATGATGAAATCAGGAAAGGGTTCTCCAAGGAATTTCACAAACAAATTCAGTGAAAAGAAGAATGATGAATCAAAGAAAGATAATGATTACTTGTGCTATCATTGCAAGAAACCAGGACACTTCAAACCTGACTGTCCAGAATTAAAACAGAAAAAGGAACCTGATTATCTTTGCTTTAATGGCAAGAAGCCTGGACATTTTAGACCTGATTGTCCAGACCTACTGAAGACCAAGAGCCAACAAAGAAGATATGGCAAGAAAGCTATGGTTGCTGAAGATGAATCATGATATGAAGTAGAATCAGAAAAAGGAAATGAATCTGATGCTACTGCACTTGTTGCTGAGATACAGGATCATGCTTTAATGGAAAATATGGATGAAACAGAGGAGGTATACAATTCTGTATCAATAAACACTCCTACTGGAAGTGATTGTGAATCAACTTGTGGTTCAAATCCAAAAAATTCTGACAATGAAGAAACATTAGATGCCATCCTTAATCAACTGAGGATAATACAATCTGGTTATGAGATTGTGAAGGCTGAAAAGGAAGCTCTTCAATCAGAAGTTGAAAGATGCTGAATTAAGAATTCTCAAAGGAACGGAAAAAGAAGTTAGAGAGAATCAGCATAAGCCTGCTGTACATTCTGTAGCTGCTGAGTCTGCTGAACCATCTTGTTCCTGCACTGTATTCAAATCTGGAAAGCCTTATGGTGATAGAACAGGGCTGGGATTTTGAACTCAATAATCCAATAAGAGTTGATCCAGTAAGGTCACTGAACCTAGTACCAGAATTGGTGCTAAGTTTGTGCCTGCACAAGATCCAACTCCCAAAAGGGTTGCTGAGGCGGTAAAGCCTACTGAGAAAGCTTCAAGGAAGCAACATCAGAAGTCAAAAGCTCCTAATAAAAAGAATAAATCTAAAAATAGGACTGCTGTGCCTTCTAGACCTGCTGATAGCAGACCTGCTACCATGTCTGCTAGACCACAAAAAAGGAAAAACCAAAAATATTCCAAGGATAAGAATCCTAAATCCAAAAATGCTAATCATTCAAGGGATACTTATCTCAGGTGGAAAGGTAGATTGTTCCCTACTGATGATGATTGGAATATTCCTGCACCTACTGCTAGAACAACAGATATAACCATGCTGCTAGGGTAAAACCAAAGCAATGGAATCAGCAGAGGACTTATACAAGACCTCAGTAGGGACCTCAACAGACTCCATATTACAGGGTTGTTCCTAACAGACAACAAACCTATGGTTATCCTAGTGCTTCTTACAAAAGAAATCACTTTAAACAACATTATTTTCCAAAAGACCAGAAAGCATATGTGAATCCTATACAACCAATTGTTAGACCTTATGAATGTGTAGAATACAGGTATGACCCAAGTATGATACCTTTCAAAGAAGACCTTATGGAAACTTGCCAAGGGTCATGCTTACCACTGACCATTATGGACCCAAACAGGTTTGGGTACCTAAAATGCACTAACATTGTTTTGTAGGGTGTCTGGTACTTTGACAGTGGATATTCCAGACACATGACAAAGAATAAGAACTGTTTGTCAAGTTTTGTGGCAAACGATGGTCCAAGAGTGAACTTTGGCAACAAGAACACACCAGGATACACAAGGACATATGGCACACTTGTGAGAAATGGATTAACAATCAGGAATGTTGCATATATGGAAGGACTGGACTACAACCTACTGAGCACTGGATAGTTTTGTGACATGGGATACAAGGTAACTTTTGACAAAAACACATGTATTGTCATTAGAAAAAGAGGTGATCAAGTTGTGTTAGCTGGAAGAAGACAACAAAACATGTATGTTGTGGATTGGTCTATTGCTGTTCCAGAAACATGCCTGATTGTTCATACCAAGTCAGAACTTAATTTTTTATGCCATAAGAAGTTGAATCATCTAAATTTTGATGATATCAATCAGTTGGTGATGAAGAAACTGGTGATTGGTTTACCTGAGATCACATTCAAGAAGGATGCTATATGTGATGCATGTCAGCAAGGTAAACAGACAAAGTCAAGCTTCAAGTCAAAGACTAAACAATCAACAAAAAGAGTTTTGGTGCTGATGCACATGGATCTATTTGGACCAGTAACACCAACAAGTGTAGCAGGAAAGAAGTACTCCTTAGTTGTTGTGGATGATTATTCAAGATACACTTGGGTGATATTCATGAACAAGAAAAGTGAAACACTTCAAAAGATGCCTGAACTTTTGAAGAGATTGCAAAATGAGAAAAGTTTGACAGTAGTCAAGATCAGATCAGACAAGGGTACTGAATTTCTCAATAAAGTTATAAGAGAATATTGTGAACGTAATGGTGTACTACATCAATCGGTCGTCGTTGGTACACCTCAACAAAATGGGGTTGCTGAAAGAAGAAATAGAACTCTAAAAGAAGCAGGAAGAACTATGATTTGTGAAGCATTGCTACCTGAAAGATATTGGGCTGAATCAGTTAATACATCATGCTATACACAAAATAGAACATTAGTGAACAAGAAGCTGATGAAGACACCTTATGAGATTTGGAATGGAAGAAAACCTAATATATCTTATTTCCATCCATTTGGAAGCAAGTGTTTTATAGTGAATCATACGGAACAATTGAAGACATTCCAACCAAAATCAGATGAAGGAATTTTCCTGGGATATTCTTCAGTTAGCAAGGCATTCAGGGTACTGAACAAAAGGACACTGAAACATGAAGAAACAATACATGTTGTATTTGATGAACCTAAGTTCACTGGAATGGAAGATGAAGCTTCAGAACCTGCTGAGAATCAACAAGTCACTTATCCAGAATGTGTTGAAGTTTTGGAAAGATTTCACGACTTAAAAGTTTCTGATTCTGCCCCTGCTGAGCACCCTGCTGGAAACACTACTGATGCAACAACTGAAGCAGTTCAAGGATCTGCGGAACCCCCTGTTGAAGAAACATTAGACCCTACTGAAGATGATATTCATGAGAATCAATCTAACCAGAATCCACAATGGTTAAGAGATCACCCTGCTGAACAAGTTATTGGCAATATACAGCAAGGTGTGAGGACTAGAAGACAGTTAGAAGCAATGTTTACTTGCTTTCTAACTCAAATGGAACCTAAAGTTGTTGAAGAAGCAATATCAGATCCAGATTGGATAATTGCTATGCAAGAAGAGTTGAATGAATTTGAAAGAAATCAAGTCTGGACACTAGTGGAAAGGCCTAATCATGCAAATATAATTGGTACAAAATGGGTATACAGAAACAAATTGGATGAATCTGGTACCATTGTGAGAAATAAGGCCAGACTAGTAGCAAAAGGCTATTCTCACGCAAAAGGAATAGATTTTGATGAAACATATGCACCTGTTGCAAGATTGGAAGCTATAAGATTATTCTTGGCATATGCTGCATATAAAAACTTCAAGGTATATTTGATGGATGTCAAGAGTGCATTTTTTAATGGCAATCTGGAGGAGGAGGTCTATGTTCAGCAACCTCCTGGATTTGAAGTTAAAGATCAAGAAGATAAAGTGTATAGACTCAATAAAGCACTCTATGGTTTGAAACAAGCACCAATAGCATGGTATGAGACTTTATCTCAATTCTTGGTAGACAATGGTTTTACCAAAGGTACCATTGACAAGACTCTTTTTAGAATCAATAAAGGAAACAGCACCCTGCTGGTACAAATTTATGTGGATGACATAATATTTGGTTCTGAAAATGATTTACTTTGTGAAAAGTTTGCAAATCTGATGAAAAGTAAATTCCAAATGAGTATGATGGGAGAAATGAACTACTTTTTGGGATTTCAAGTCAAGCAGATGAAAGATGGAATCTTCATTCATCAAACCAAGTATACCAAGGAGCTACTGAAGAAATTTGGTATGGAAAACAGCACCAAAGTATCAACTCCTATGAGTACAAACATTAGATTGGATGAAGACAAAGATGGCAAAGATGTTGATCAGACCTTATACAGAAGGATGATAGGCAGTCTGCTGTACCTCACTGCCAGTAGACATGATATATCCTTTGATGTAGGTGTTTGTGGCAGTTTCATTCAAAACCTAAAGAAAGTCATTTAGCTGCAATAAAAAGAGTTCTCAAGTATCTAAAAGAGACTTTGGGAGTAGGGATATGGTATTCAAAAGATGGAAGATTCAAGGTTATATCCTACTCAGATTCTGATTATGCTGGATGCAAGATTGATAGAAAAAGCACCACAGGAACCTGTCAGTTAATGGGAAATAGACTGGTTTCCTGGTTTAGCAAGAAACATAATTCTATATCAACTTCCACTACTGAAGCTAAATATATTGCTGCTGGAAGTTGTTGTGCACAAATACTGTGGTTAGACAACAATTAAGGGATTATGGAATTGAAGAAAGAGAAATTCCTATAATGTGTGACAACACAAGTGCAATTGCAATCATAGAAAATCCTGTGTTGCACTCAAGAACCAAGCATATTGATGTGAGACATCACTTCATAAGAGATCATGTTGAAAAGAAGGATGTGGTGGTTCTGTATATCCCCACTGAAGATCAACTTGCTGATATTTTCACTAAACCATTAGATAGTGAATGATATGCTAAACTAAGGACTGAACTTGGAATTATAAAAGTTGACTGATACATTTTTGATCAGCAGTGTACTGGAACTCACCGAGAGGATTAGTCTTTGCAATGATGGGTGAGCTCACTTAGCAGACTAGTCATTGGTATCAACAATTCAATGTACTTATTTATGTTTGGACAATTGAGCAAATGAAGTTGCCAAGGGGATTGGTCTTTGTCCTGTTGGGTGAGCTCACTTGACAGATCAATCATTGGTATTAAACTTCATCTTGTATTATCAATTGAACACAACAAGGAGGAATAGAATATCAGCAGAGTAACCCTATCAGCAGGCTACTGAGGCATATTGGTCAGTAGGCTGCTGAGGCAAGGCTGCTGAAGGAAACTTTACACAATCAAACTTACAAAAGTCAAAAAGCAAATGGCGGGATATTTATTATATCTTTGTAATTAACCATAGTTACACGATCTGATGGTTACAAAACGTTATGAAAAAGTAATGGGCCACGTGTCAAGACAGCATTCACTCAGATTTAATCGTGGTTAATACCACAGTATGTGCTCTGACAGTTACAACTACCCTCTATCTATATATACATGCATATACTCAGAGGATACATACAACTCTCGAATTGCTTTTTCTCTGCAAATTTCTTGTGTGAACACAGATTTGAAAGCTCTCTTCTTCATCTCATTCACTCTCAATGGCAAACAAAGATAATGTTCATATTGGCACCAGTCAAAGTGTAAGAGGCTATGTGACTGACTGTCACTTTACTGAATTGGCCATTAATATTGGAAGAAGAATCAGACGGTATGCTGGTTTGGAGAACATTATCAATAGAAGACTGGAAAGGATTTCTTATATCAATGTTTTGGAGTTCTGGAAGAACATTGTTATACATGAAGGTAGAGAGGCCTTCACTACAACTGTTAATGGAAGAGAAATTGAAATTTCCTCAGACCTACTGAGAGAGGTATTTCATTTTGCACCTGAAATAACGCCCCCACCAATCCGTAGGCAATGAATCTACCAAGGATGCAGTTTGTGGATGCAATAAAGACAAATAAGAAAATTGCATCAAATCTTAGCATTAATGTGAAGCATATTGGTTATGAGTATAACCTGCTGAGCAAATTGGTTACCAAGACCATTTTGGGATTTGTTTGGAGTCTAGACACACTGTCTGGACCTAAAATAGATATGCTAATCATCATCTACAGAAGTATGAAGTTTGATTGGGCTGGATTCTTTATACACTACATAAACAAGGTGTTTATTGAAGATAGGGATGGTATAAGGAAGTCCAAGGTCAAGCCCTTAGGTCTACTGATTCAGACCTTGTTGAATCATTTTCAGATACCTAAAATTTCATCTAAAAAGATTAACCAATCCAGATACAAGCCAGAAGTTGCTACTCTTATTCTTGGCTTGGATTATGATGAAGATGTGGATGTTGTGGCTACACAAAATGATGATGATGGTGGAGATGATGATGTTGTTGGTGAGTTGATTAAGAAAGTTGCTAAGTCTGCTGCACCCAAGAAGTCTGTTGAGAAGAGAAAGGCTGCTGATACAAGAAAAATAACAGAAATGTTAAAGCCTATAAAGACTAGAAAGCAAACAGCAGAGACTGATGAGTCTGCTGAGGGTCCAACTGAAATTGAGGTTACTGACCCTGCTGTAGTTGCAAAGAAGAAGACTATTGCTGAAGTCTTCAAGGAGCAACAGAAGGACGCCGGTAGAAAGAGGAAAGCTGATCAAGCTAAATCAGAGCAACTTTCCAAAAGAATGAAAGAGATTGCCAAGAAAAAGAAACATGGCATAGGGAAACAGTTAAGGACTCTAGAGGCTCTGAGGGAAGAAGAAGAAGAAGCAGAGGCTATTGAGGCAGAACCTTTAACAATTATTAAGCCTACTAAGATTTTAGAGGTTTTTGTTGAGCAACCTACTGCAGAATCACAGCAGGCTGCTGCACCTGAGCTTGTTGTAGAAGTTGTTGATTCCTCTCATGTAAAGGCTGCTAAGCCTACTGAAGCTGCACAAGTTGTTGTTGAGCAACTTATTGAAGAACCACAACAGACTACTGAGTCTGTACCTGCTGTCGAAGTTGAAAAGTCAGTACAGGACCCTGCAAGTTTTGCAAGAAGTCAGGGGGAAGAGAAATCTATTGCTAACCCTGCTGATGAGCATGTTAGTCAGGGGGAACCCAGTGTGGAACAGATGGAGGTAGTAGGTACTAATATACAACCTGAGCAACCTACTGACCTAGAGGCATCTGTTGAAGAAACTATGACTCAGCTGGTTGAGACCTTTGGAGGACAGCAGAGTGGACAGACAACTCCTAGAAAGCCAACAATGCCCTTTGAAAGAAAAGAGAAAAAGAAGAAAGAAGGGTATGTTAATCCAAAGCTCCAGCTGATAGCTGATTACTTTCAGTGGAAGTTTTGTTTTTATAAAAGGCAAAAGCCAGCTGCAGAACCAATGACAGATTTTGAGGAATGGGCTTTTGGGAAATTAGGAGTGGAGAATCTACTGGATTTGGTTGATACATCTCTGTTGGAAGCTAAATTGATAGATCTCCTTGATCAACAAAAGAAGGAAGAGGGTATCAAGTTCAAAGATCCTAGAGATGAATCAGACAGTGATGATTCATCATCTGATTCTCGTGATGATTATCCCTCTGGTCTAGGAGGAATCAGTGGGACTGCTTTATTAAATGAACCAAGTGTACAACAGTCCACTAATATTGGTAGGTCTGCTGAGGGCCAGCAGGCTGGACAAATGAATGAGGATGTGGAAAATCACACCATAGATGGTTTGCAGGACTTAATAAATGATGGGATAAATCTTGGAGGCAACGGACTGGTTGGTGTTTCAGATGCTTTATTTGTTGAAGAACCTGCTGAGCATACTGATGATCAGCAGACTGTAGATTTGGAACAGGAGGATCAGCCGCCGAGACTCGACAAAGACTCGAACAAAGGTTGGAACAGGAGGTACAGGTTGCTGAGTCTCAAACAGCACCTAGACAAAGGTTGGAACTATCTTTAGGTTTGGAGGAAACCCCTGCTGTTGTTGTTGAACAGGCTGTTGTAGTGGAGCCTACTGGAAACAAGACCAATGTACGGAAAGATGGTCAGCAGACTGCTGTTATTGATGAGGATGAGCAGCTGCTGGACTATGATTACAATGATGAAGAATTTCAAGTGTCTGAAGAAGAAAATGTTGCTGATGAACCACAACAGGCATTTGTACCCATTTTTGAGGGACCTGCCCTAGATCATATTCTAGAGGAGTTTCAGGGTCCTAACCCTGCTGTGAGAGACATGAGCTATGCCATAATTGTCAGCAGACAACGGGCACAATACAATGTTGAAGAGCCTGCTGATGAAGCTGCTGGACATATGGCTGGTGGAGTACCAGAAGAGGTTGTGGAAGAGTTGAGGGCTGTCAGAAATGACATAACAAGGTTAAGAACTCAACTGGACAGCAAAGAGCAGAGGTTTGAAGACTTGATGAATTTAGTGGAGAATAGAGGAAGAACTACTGAAACTGTTGCTTCCAATATTACCTCCACCCAAGATGCTTTCCGACCTTGCTCGGATGTAAAGGGGATCGACAAGGAAACACAATGAAGGAGAAGATTCTCGAAAGATCAATTTGAAGCCATCCACCGTAAAATTGATAAACTTGCCGAGGCACCCAAGCCTCGCCGCTTCTCCGAGCTCGCCGGAACACTTCAATCTACCGGATTGGATCCTAAGTTTACCGAGAGGATCAATCTACCGAGCAGTAAAATACAACAAAGGATTACCGCAGCTTGATACAAGAACCGAAATTATGGAAGGTCAACCGAGTACTCTAGTCACCACACAGAAAGTGTTCATGGCCTCGTCGTCCCGTTTTGTTGATGATGTCAATAAGGGGGAAGAGAGTCAGACAGCTGTAGAAAAAGAGGCTGCTAGGATCTTTGCAAAGAAAAGATGGGAAGATGACACTAATGCATTCAGAGAACTTGCACCTGGTAGACTTCCACTCACTAATGATCTTCTCAAAGAATATAAGAATGTTTACAACAGCAAGAGGAGACCGTATCATGACAAAGGTTTCCATGAGGGACTTAATTCCTTTCTGGGACTTAAGTTTTGGGAAACAAGGGTTAAAGCCTTGAGAGCTGCACATAGAGGTGGAAGATGTGGGAGAGGTTGTAGAGGTGAAAGGAGTTTACCTACCACCAAGGAAAATGAGTCACTAAATGAATTCAAAGAAATTTACATGCGTTTAGGCTTTAGAGTACATCAAATCAATCTTACTCTACCTGAAGCATGGAAATGGTGGAAAGAAGTGAATCCTCACATTGATTTCTCTCTTATTGAAAATGAATGGATGAGAGAAATGATAAGAGAGATAAGAGCTTATCAAGAGCAAGTGGGGAAAGCAAGGGAAGAAAGAGAAAGAAGAAACTAGATCAGCATACTTTATCTGCTTTATATTTTTGCTGATTCTAGACTGTAATACTTTTGAACAAATGATTATAATGAGAGATGACTAAGTTTGTTCTGTTCTTGTTTTTAATCTTTTTGCTTTGCTATAAGGAGGGTATTGGCATCATCACCAAAAAGGGGGAAATTGTTGGACTTATTTTTGAGTTTTAGTGATGAGTGTCAGACTAGCTGTAATAGAGCAAAGGCAAAAAGATGTCTAGATCAAATGTATAGGTTTATTAGAGTTTGATCTTGTATAGGTTTGGTCAAACAAGCACTGTAAAAGGTCAGCTGATCTACATCAGCAGACTTGTCTATATCGAGGGTACATTGGTCGAGACTAGTCGTGAACCCGCCGAAGACCGAAGGGCCGAGGGCTCAAACTCGCTATTGAAGGCTAAGGGATCAAACTTAGTAATTAAAGTCAAGGATATGGAATCAGAATTTAGGGAAGTCTGTGATGACCTAAACTGATTACATATACCTTGTGTACAAGGTCTATGTTCGACAAGTTAAGTGGTGATTGGAACTTGGTTATGATTAAATGGTGTAATAAAACTTCATAAATAAAAGTTAGATAAAAGAAGTCAGCTTCATTGTCTTATAGACACAGCAAAACATGGATCAGCTGACTAATATGTACTTCAGCAGACTCATGATCACAAGAACCTGATGATACATATAGTTCAATTATTCAAAGGTTACATTGGAAGATTACAAAGAAAGGGACAACTAACAACCTCTGATTTTATCAAACAAATCAATGGTTAAGATTAAAGGGACATTGGGATGATTCAGACCTTTATCCAATAGATACAAGTCAAAGGGAGGACAGATTGAAAACTGTCAAAAAGGAGTCTAACAGTTTCAGTCCTAGGAACAGTCAGAAAAAGAAAGTCAAGATGGAGACAAATCCAAAACGGCTATGTTTGAATTTCAAACATAAGTCACAAGGATTTCTACCTATAAATAGAGGACTCCTAACTCAGCTAGATATGATGATTTTTGAAGAAAATTAAGAATACATCTTGAGCTATCAGAATTAAATCGATCAAACACCCTGCTGACCCTACTGAGCATAAAGCTACTGATCCAGTACAATTCTTCATGTGTAATCTGCATTCAAGCTACATCAAGTTTACACACTTGAAGACATCAAGCTGCTGATCATATCATCCTGATCAAGCTGTTGAAAGCAGAATCACTTACTTGATTCAAACTCTCTTTTACAAGAAATCTATTGAGGACAGTGAAGCACATTTGTGTCAAGGACTGTTGTTTGTGGTGGAGCTGGTGAAGAGGCAATCCTACCCTTGAAGGACGAGTGGAAGACTTTGGAGCAACAAACCTACCTGTTCCAAGTGTTCAGTTTATGAAGCCATAGTTATTGGTGAAGGACAAACAACTTAGGGATTTTTATAACTGCTACCTCAGGAATCTCTAGTGAATTACCTCCAACATCACAATAGAAGAGAGGACTGACAGGATTACACCACTTTGAACCACTATAAAATCGGCCTACTTACTTTCTGCATTTATATTCTGGATTTAGTTTATCTAGCACATCAATCTACTGAATCTAGAAACTGAATCACACAAATACACTACCGAGTATCTAATACTTGGTATCATATTTAACCACAAGTAATATGGCTTAATTTTTGATATATTTCCGCAGCACAAATTCAGTAAACTCAACGGTCAGCAGACTACTGACCGGTCAGCAGGCTGCTGAAGTTGCTGAGTTTGTTAACTCCAAAAGTTTTAAGTGTTAAGTTTATTCACCCCCCCCCCTCTAAACTTAACTAAAGACTTTTCAAGGGACCAACATGTACGACCTTTTGTCATTTTGTTATTTCAAATTAAACAAGGCCTTAACTCAGTATTCTACTCTTCTTCCAAACTGAGTACCTTATATACATGACATCTGACTTTAATTGACTAAGTCAGGGTACACCATTCAGTTTCCTCTTTTCTTGGTAACTCGATAATCTTTTTCCTTAAGATTATTCAAATTTACATGATCTATAGTTCGCCGGTCACCACGTACTTGCTCGAATCCCGACTTATAGTCACGACTTAATCGCCTTCTAACCGAGTTTGCCACCTCGCTTCTTCGCCTTTAATAACTTTGTCTATGCCCCTCGCTTCTTCGCCTTCTATAACCGAGCCGTGTCCCCGCTCTTCGCCTTCTAGATAAGCCAACCGAGTTTGTGTCCCTCAGCGAACTTATCTTCTTCAGTTCTTTCATAACTGAGTCAGATCCCCCAGTTCTTCATATGTATACTCAGTTTACTTGCTGTGACTTAGATGTTCGCCTAGTTCCTATCTATTACAATACTTGTCTGAAACAACCTATACAAAGTTCAGACTGTAGATATAACTTATACATTTTTCTCTAGACTATTTCTTGCTTCTTCTTTCATTATGCTCTATAACAGTTAGCTATGACTTCATCATCTTGGGTTGTATGTGATGTTACTAAATCGTGACAAATCATCATCAAAACACATATATTATTTCCAACATATTCCATAAATGGCCTGGAGAAATTTGTTTAACAAAGTGTTAATGTTGGAAATAAAATTTGTGTTTTGATGATGATTCATCAGTTATTTAATTAATTATTGTTTTTAACCCCATGGATGATGTGTCATAACTAGCTGTTATAGTGCAAAGAAAAAATATGTCAAGAAATAAATGTATAGAATTTATTAGAGTCTTATATTTGTATAGGTAAATCAGACAAGCACTGTAATAGTTCTAGAATCAGAACTGAGAAAACGAGAAACTGATTTGATGGCTTTAAGAGAACTGAGTTTACAACCAAAGAAAAATCAGATTGGAAACTGAAGAAGGTAAGTTTGCTGAGGGACACAGACTCAGTTGACTTATCTAAAACTGAAGACTGAGGGACACAGACTCAGTTATAGAAGATTGAAGAACTGATGGTTCAAACTCAGTTATAGAGGATAAAGACAAGACTGTAAACATAGAATTTAGGAAAGTCTGTGATTGCCTGAACTGACTTTATGGATCTTGTATGTTACCTAAGATACATAAGGACAATGATATCTTAGCTGATTTTTGAATTATGGTGTACTCTGATTAAGTCAATTATAATCAGATGAAGAATAGAGTACTGGGTTTTTAAAGAAGAGTAAAAACTCAGTTAATGCTCTTAAGTTGAAAACTGACTAAATCTTATAAGGCAAGTTTTCATGCTAAGGTCAAGAAAAACTGAAGGAGAATTTACCGTTATAATGTAAGCAATTTTATTGGTTGCACAGAAATGTCAGAAAGGACGCTGGCATTCAACAGGATAAGCAGGACCACCAATGGATATTAGGATTCAAATTCAAACATTCAAATTCATCTAACCATTGGAGAAATCCCTATAAATAGGACACTTCCACCACAAGAAGAAGTGCGGAGTGCTAAGGTTAAATTTTTCAAGAAAGATTCAAGTAAGGGGGAAAGTGAATCAAAAGAACTTCTACTAATTTCTATATTGCAAGATCAATAAATCTTCAAAGTGTTCATAAGTATTCCAAGAAACATCGGGACTAACACTTGAAGAAAAACAAAGCCTGGGTATATCATATACATCTAGAAGAAGAAGCTCGAAACACAAATTTAATCATAGTTATTGATTCAAGTTTCAACCTTGATTTCATCAAAGGTTTAGACTGTGAAACATCAAGAAGGTGTGAAGGACAGTTGAGTGCAGTCAGGAACACTGTGTTTGTGTAGAGCAGGTGAAGAGGCAATCCTACCTTTCAAGGACAAGTGTGGCAAGCTTAGTTCAAACATCAATTCGACCTGTTGAAGACTAAAGCTGGAAGATTGTGAAGCTAGGGATTAGTGATGGAAAATCAGTGTTTAAATTTACTTTGTGTCTTGTAACTGTAAATCTCAAGAACATAGTGAATGTGGCCTCCTACATCACAGGGGAAGAGAGGACTGACAGGATTACACCACTTGGAACCTCTACAATTTTTGTCTCACTTATTTACTTACTTTACGATTTTATTTACTGCATCTTAATTTTCATAGAACATGATCACAGACTCAGCAAACATTAGAAACTGAGTCTGCACAACACTGTATTAAAACTAGACAAACTGATAAACTCAAGTTTTTCATAAAGGCTTAATTTAATCCGCTGCCGGTTAACACAGTTAAGGATAAGTCAGTCTTGACTTATACTCAGCTAAGTTATCTTAACTCCACACAAATTTAAAGCGGAACTCAATCAGTTCAAGATTCAGTTTTCAGTTGGTTTTTGGGGACAAGTTTATTCACCCCCCCCCCCCCCCCCCCCCAACTTGTGTTAGCCTTTCCAAAGGACCAACAATTGGTATCGGAGCATTGCTTCTGTTTCGAAGAGATCCATAGCTGAATCTCCATATCAGTTTTTTTGCTCGAGGTAACTGTGCTTCAGTTATTTCCGATACCAACAATTGGTATCGGAGTAGTTCTTCCTTTTGGAGGTGGTTCAAAGTTACTACTGCTTCGAATCTCTAGGCATAAATTGCTTCCAACTGAGTTATCAAATATCACATCATGGAATCACATAATCATTTTAGAAATATTCTTAGTTGTTCATTTTTTAGATTTGATGAATACAAATGCAAACTGCAGGCTCTTGTTGCTGATACTCAAGAAAAGTTGATTGAGACATTCATTGAATATCCATCCATTACCGACAATGAAGATAATGCCGAAATACTACCCATAAGCTTTGGAGGAAATGATCATGGTGAAAGTGATGAAGAAATCATACTTTTTGGAACTAATCTGATGAGCCACACTGTTGGATCAAATAAAAGCAAGCAGATAATTGAATATGAAGAAGCTATAACTGAGAATTTATCGACACACATCATGAGGTAAATCCTTCCACATCCAACACTCACAGTGCCATGAACAATCATATAGATGAAGATTTCAATGAAAACTTGGACATACTCATAAAGGAAATATAGGAAATTCAAAAAATTATGAGAATGTCAAAAAGGAAAAAGAATTGTTGAAAGCTGAAATTCTAAGATTGAATGTTGAGATTAGCCTTATCAAGCCTAACAGTGGAACCAAGGAAAATTGCTCAACTGATGAACTAACAGAGGTAATAAACATCACAAAGTCATCAGTTGATCCAATTCCCAACGTTCAGTGCAAACCAATAAAACCATTTGGAGATAGAACAGGTTTAGGGTTTGACAATCAATAGAATTCTAAGTTCAGACCTAGTTCAGCTGAACCTAAGTTCAAAACTGCATAAAAGTCAGGAACTCAAAAAAATGAAAGAACTGTTAGAACTGACAAAAACTCAGCACAACCTCAATTTAAAACTGACAAATCTATAAAATCAGTCAGTGGCAAACCGCAAACTGAAAGATTCTACAGGAAGAATCAGATGGCTGAAAAGGGCCCAACTGATCAGAAATCAGTTAAAAGAACATTCAAGTCATATTCATCAATGAATGATTATCGTTCATGGAATAACAGATTCAGGGGAAAGGAAGACTCTTTCCTACTGATGAAGACTGGAATGCACATATGATCACTAAAAGATCATATCAGTTTCACAAAATGGATGAACAAAAGACTGTTAGACCAAAACAGCAAAAGTTTGTGAAAACTGACTTTACTCAGTCAAAATATCAAGAAAGGTATAAGTCTAAGATTAACAAGTCATCTAAGAATTACAGAAATTCAAAAACTAATCAAAAAGGACACAAACAGATATGGATAACAAAAATCTCTCAATTTGTTTTGTAGGAGATAATCAAAAGCTGAGAAGACTGAGAACCTGTGATTATTAAAACTGAGTCATATTCTCAACTAAGTTTTGGAATTGACGAAACATGCAACTGTTTCAAGTTTTGGATAAGATCAAGCTGGACATTTACAGCTGGAGATACACCGTATCTATTGCATTCACTGATACAAGCTACGGATGACAGAAAAGTTGTGACCTACATTGATCTCGACCGTCCACCCTCTCCACTCACCATCTTTTTCGCAATCTCAATGCCAGATGTGACTTATGAAAAGACCTCTTAAAACCCACTCAAAACTTTCTAACTACCTCATCTACTACATATAAAAATTCTCGTATTTTTCACATAAACACTTTACACTCAGTTTTTGCATTATCCCTCACATAAACTTTTTCTCTAATCTTCAAATTTCACCAAAATCAATTCAACCTTCAAAAAGCATGAATTTTACCAGAGTTGAATTGGAATGATCATCTCACTCGATCAATATGTCGCAAGATATACATATCAATCATTAGACAGCCTCGGCGACTTCTATGAGTTTTGGAGCAAAAGCATAGAAGATGAAAGGATCTTTACCTACATAACCCAGGTCAATATGAAAGAAATCAAAGTCACTGAAGATCTTATTGCAGATATATTTGGCTTCAAAAAATCTGGATACTCTTCAGCGTTGAAAGTGACCAAAGAACAAAGGGAAAAGTTGTGGAAAATCATCACAGTTAAAGAAGACTCAAATGTGTTTTTATCTAGAAGTACAGGACTTCTCAAGCCTGAATAAAATTATTTGACTAAGATGCTCACAAATTGTGTAATTGGAAATGCAGGAAATTTCGGTAATCTTTCTGGCACCAAGATAGATTTGCTGTAAGTTATCTGTTTTGAAGAAGATTTCAATTGGCAGAGATATATTTTGGACCAATTGATAGCACAATCTTCTGATGTGCCCAAGAAGAAAACTTACGAGAAGAAAGGAAGATTTGATCAAAAGAACATTCTAGCAATATTGGCTCAAAGGATTATTGACCACTTCGGCATTGCACAGAGAAAGGAAACTGCAATTATAGATGGCAAAATTGCAGCTAAAGAAGAAAAATATGGGAAGAGGAAAGTTGAAGGTTCTGAGGCTGAACCTAAAAAGAAAAGCAAAAGATCAAAGAAGCCTCGAACAAGTGCTGAATTCTTTGAACAAGTGGAAGAGTTAAGGGAGAAAAAGAGAAAACTGGAAGAATTGAAAAAGGCCAACGCTGTGGTAATTGCTAAGAAGATCATGGAGCCTTCACCAGCAAAATCTGCTACCTCAGTTGCCAAAAATCTAACTAACAAACCCAGAACTTAGGAAACCCCCACAAAACCACTCACCGATGAGGGAACCAGCTGTTGAAGCTGTTGTTGAATAAAGGATAGTTCCAGCACTGCCAGAAGCTGACACTCAGGGAGAACAAGCCCTGAGAACTGAAATCGATGATGAAGAAACTGACAGTGAGGAAAAGCTGATTGGATCATAAATCTTGACCATGCTCAATTTAATTGCTATGTCTAAATCTACACCACAAAAATCAACGTCTAGACTTGAGTATGAGGAATCAATCAGAGAATTAGAGGCATCTCAGTCGCAAGAAAAAGAAGTTGGTGAAGTTGAATCTGCACCAGTACAAGCCATCACTCTAGACAAACTTGTTAATGAAGAAAAAGTTGTTGTTGCTGAAGAGAAAACGGAAACTTAGCAAGTTATCTTAGTCCCAGCGGAATCATCCGTCATCCCAGTTGTTGCTGAACAGGAACCCAACAGAACTGAATAAGGGAAAACTGAAGTTGAGAGAATTGAGACTCTAGTAGAGTTCAATCCCGAAATTCCCAGAGTAACTGAAGAAATCATAACCCAGCCTGAACCATCTGTCGATATTGGGAAACTAATTGAAGATGATTGTAGAAGACTTGATGCTTATCAATACTGGAAGTTCAGCTCAATCAAAAATCAAAGAGAACAACAAATGCTGAGGGAAACTGAAGAGAAATGGGTGTTCAGTCTGTTTGATATCACTCATCTATCCCAACTATTTAGTTCTGAATATTTTTTACGCTTGGTTTACTCATTGATCAGGAACAGCTACTGGAAGAAGCATGCTGGAAAGGAAATTTCTAAGTCTAGGAAGGATGATAATGACAATGATGATGATTCATAGGGAGATCCTAATTCTAAAAAAGGGATTCTCGCCTCACTCCAACAAAAGGAAACGGCAAAAGATGCTGCTGAAGATTCGGATGAAGATAGCATTGAAGGAAGTAGTGATTCGGACACTGAGACTCAGTCTGAATCAAAATATGAAGAGAAAGAAGGATATCAGTCTCCAAATTACAGAGGTGTGCTCGAAATAGCAAAAGTTGACATTGCTAAAGAAGAAACTGATTATAAGTCACCAGTAAGAGAAACTGCGGATTTTAAAGAAAAGCTTATTCAAATTACTTCTACTCCTCTCAAAGAGATAAAAACAGCTGAGATTGTTGCAAGCAAGTCTCAGATTGAAGCTGAGAAAGTACCTGGAGATGAAAGGGATAAAACTGAAGAAAAGAAAGCTGAAACTAAAAATAAAGTGCCTACACAAGCTGATGCCATCAAATTCTATTTTAATGAGCTTGTGAAAATTCAAAAAGATGATCTAAGTATTTTTAGAAAAGTGTTAAAATCCACGGAGGAAAACAAACATGAAAGAGTCAACATGGAAAATTGATTGAACAGTGTCAAAGAGGACTGCCACAACCCTTTGATTGAAATTCTCAAAACTACCATTGAAACTGATGCGAGGAAAACTGAGACACAAGGAAGATTGGAAGGCATTCTTAACAATGTGGTTGACAGATTGATTCTACTGAAGAATGCAATGAAAGACCCAGTTGTTGCACAGACTACCTTGGCATCAAATTAGTAGCACCAAAATTCTTACATCAGGAGCTTGATCAATAAGGATGATGTCAATAAGGGGGAAAGTCTGGACCAGTTAAAAGTCAATGCATTTGATATGCCAAATGTTCATGAAAGCATTGATGAGAAACTGGTCGAACTGAAGAAAGCCAGAGCAGACATGACTGATGAAGAGATAGAGCTGATTGCAAAGTTGTCAGAACCAATTGAGAAAAGGATTGGTCTAGATTCACAACTGTATAATGTTTTTAGAGAGCTACCCACACAGGAAGGTGAATCAAGGGAACAAGCCTTAGAAACTTTTCTAAGCATGCAAAAGATTCTTGTGCACTATTGGCACAAACTGAGCAAATGGGAGAGAAATGGTACTCTAGAAAAGGCTTCAGAAAAAGTTGAAAAGACTAAACCTGAGTTCGTTCAAGACATACTAAAAATAGCTACAAGTGAAAGATTAAGAAGAATTGTATTCGTATTTTCAATATTGTTCAAGATTAAATTTTTAAGCAAACATAGCATGACATATTCATGGAAGGTATGGGCAAACATCCATGGAATCGAGAAAACGACAACGAATGCTGGTATGAGAGAAATTGCTGAAATCTATGATAACAAGACAAGTGGAGCTAACGAAGGGATAGGAAAAGAAGCTTGAACTTAGTTTCTTTTCATGTATTTGTATTCTAATACTTTGTAACTCAGTTCATCAATAAAATCTCAGTTTCTCAGTTATTTGTGTTTGTTATTTTATTTTGTCCATATCTTTTTGCATTGCTTTTAAGGAGGGTATTGACATCATCAAAAAGGGGGAAATTGTTGGAAATAAAATTTATGTTTCGATGATGATTCATCAGTTATTTAACTATTGTTTTTAACCCCATTGATGAAATGTCATAACTAGCCGTTATAGTGCAAAGCAAAAAGATGTCTAGAAATCAATGTATTGGATTTATTAGAGTCTGATATTTTTATAGGTAAATCAGAGAAGCACTATAATAGTTCTAGGATCAGAATTGATAAAATGAGAAATTGACTTGATGACTTTAAGAGAACTAAGTTTACAACCAAAGAAAATCAGATTGGAAAGTTGATTCAGAGCACAGCTATAGAAACTGAAGAAGGTAAGTTCGTTGAGGGACACAGACTCAGTTGACATATCTAAAACTGAAGACTGAGGGACACAGACTCAGTTATAGAAGATTGAAGAACTGAGGGAAACTCAGTTATGAAGGATAAATCCAAGACTGTAAAGTTAGAATTCAGGAAAGTCTGTGATGGCCTGAATTGACTTTATGGATCTTGTATGTTACCTAAGATATATAAGGACAATGATATCTTAGCTGATTTGTGAATTATAGTGTACTCTGATTAAGTCAATTATAATCAGATGAAGAATAGAGTACTGAGCTTTTTGAAGAAGAGTAAAAACTCAGTTAATGCTCTTAAGCTGAAAACTGACTAAATCATATAAGGCAAGTTTTCATGCTCAGGTCAAGAAAAACGGAAGGAGAATCTGACCGTTATAAAGTAAGCAATTTTAATGGTTGCACAGAAATGTCAGAAAGGACGCTGACATTCAACAGAATCAGCAGGACCACCAAGGGATATAGGGATTCAAATTCAAACGTTCAAATTCATCTAACCGTTGGAGAAACACCTATAAATAGGACACTTCTACCTCAAGACGAAGTGCGATGTTTTGAGGTTAAATTTATCAAGAAATATTCAAGTAAGGGGGAAAGTGAATCAAAAGAACTCCTGCTAATTTCTATATTGAACGATCAAGAAATCTTCAAAGTGTTCATAAGTATTCATCAAAGGTTTAGATTGTGAAACACCAAGAAAGTGTGAAGGACAGTTGAGTGCAGTCAAGAAGATTGGGTTTGTGTAGCAAGTGTAGAGGCAATACTACCCTTCAAGGACCAGTGTAGAAAGCTTAGTTCAAACAGCAATTCGACATGTTGAGACTAAAGCTGGAAGATGGCGAAGCTAGGGATTAGTGAATGACAATCAGTGTTTAAATTTACTTTGTGTCTGGTAACTGTAAATCCCAAGAACATAGTGAATTTGGCCTCCTACATCACAGGGGAAGAGAGGACTGACAGGATTACACCACCTGGAACCTCTATAATTTTTGTCTCACTTATTCACTTACTTTTCGCATTTATTTACTGATCACAAACTCAGCAAACATTACAAACTAAGTCAGTACAACACTGCATTTAATCTTGGCAAACTGATAAACTCAAGTTTTTCATAAAGACTTAATTTCATCCGCTGCCGGTTAACTCAGTTAAGGATATTATGTTTAATTATTTTATCGTTATTAAATTTTACAATAAATAAAAGGAAGGATTATTGGAATTAAATAATGGAATTCAAGACATTTATTTCAATAACTCGTTGCGGTTATTTTTGGGGAATATAAACCTTCCATATTCAAAGGGATTTTGTCGGTAGTGGTGCTCCTTCAAAGTTCAAACTTCGGTTATCAGAGAAAAAGAAAAGGAAAAGACAAAGGAGAATTCTTCCACATTCTCACAAGGCTCTCATCGTTTTCAGAAACAATTAGAGATTCAGAATCAACGGGGTAAGGGATACAAGTTGATACTAAAAAGGTGGAACTATGAAAAGGTAATAAAAAGCCGTATTTTTGGTTATTGATCAAGTTCTACTTGTTAAGAGGTTAATTTCATAGTTCTAATGGTTCAGAAGTTGTTGATCACAAGTAATTCTAGTCAAATCGTTGATCAAGTAGGTTTCCTTGGGGAAGTTCAGAAGTACGGCAGTTTTCTTGGAAGTTTTTCTTGGATTTTCTTAGCAAACAAGTAAGAGACATTTATTATTGATTAGTTATGGTTTTATCATGTTAGGATTGATTTGTGGTGTTGAATTGTGGTTAAAACTCATGCTTAAGTGTTTTTGTTGTGATGTGATATGTTATAACATGTTCAGAAATTGTTTTTTTTTGTTGTTTGCATGTATTTCATGCTGTCAAATGTTTGGAATCAGATTGAATTCTTAATGTGTTGAAAAGGGCAAGTTTTGGAAAAAATGACCCTTTTAGAATGCACCAGAGGAATTTAGCACGCGCAAAAACGTGAGCAGAATGGACAGGACAAAAGAGGGCATAGCGCGCTCCAAATTACAAGCAGATGTAAGCAGGGTTCTGGTGACGTTTTAGTGCCCGATGAATAGGTTTAGTGCATGCTAAAACCAAACCAGAAAGCTGTCTGATTTGTTGTTCTGTTTTAGCACGCGCTGAAAGTCTATAGCGTGCCAAAACTGTTGTTTTTTCTATATTGAGTGTTTTGAGCCCCCAATCTAGTTTTGAATCTTTTTTTTAATCTAATAACACTATATGAACATGAACAAGCCATGATTAAGATTCTGATACGTTTAGTTCCAGCACCGAATGTATTCTTCCTAAGGGTTGAAGTTCAGGACAGTCGGAAGAGCATGATTGGCCAATGCTTTGATGAATTAGTATTCATTAGTGTCTATGTAATGTGTTAGGATTTTAACGTCTAGTTGTCTAGGTGAGGGAGTAGAAGTTGTAAGTGAGCCTTTCATTGAAAACACTTAGGTTTCTAGTTAACGATTAATAACATATGTATGTAGTTAAAAGCCTAAACATCATTTTATTTCTTGGTAAGTCACAAGTCTATATCGTGATGTGTGGGCGGTCGAATAAAATTAATAACTCTGCTGACCTCTGATAGGAACAATGAGTAGAGGGACTTCGTGAATGAATATCTCCGTTTGTTACTAAGATCCCAAGTACGGAGGGACTTCACCGATCATGTACACTATCGGGGCTATCCTGTGGCTATTAGTGTGATCGACCAATAGGTTGCACCCAGATACTTTATGGTGAGTAGCACCATGCGTAGTACCCTTGAATACAGATGTAACAAAGATAAGCTAAGCTGGAAACAAGTAGGATCCCACGACATGTTGATGAGCATGAAGTGAACCCTAGAGTTTGAGTCGGTCTCACAAAGATAACATAATAATTACATGTACCTTTCATTGTAAATCTTAATTATTCAATAGCTTATACTCTTTACTAAGTGCCTTTGTACTTACCTTGATTTCATGGTTGTTTTGTGCTTTTGGGGTGAGAAGACGAACATGTTGAATAAGAGGTTGGTGACGACTTTGAGGATGATAATTGACGATGCCATGCTTTACTTGACTTCCTTTTCTTTTATTATCTATGATGTATCAACTAAATTGCTTTGTTTTCCAAGACTTATGTTGTTTTTTATTTCAAGGCTTACTTGTAATATCAATTGTTTTACCTTACTTTTGAAACATCATTTTTGTATGATTTGGAATTATCTTTGTTGTAAGACAACATTTCTATCTTTAGCATGGTTTTAATCTATTCTAGTAGAATTTATGATTTCACCCGAGTCTTTTTAGCTTCCGTTTTCTTTATTTTGATACGATGACGTAGAAACTTGCATATAATATTGAATTTATTTAATGTTATACGCGCCGAATGTTCTTTTCTAGATAAGGACTCGGTATCGGAGAACATGAAATTACATACAAAGATGGTAGCTTTATCTGAAATATGCGTCTAAATACTCATCCGAGCATCAAGTCTGATGTTCTCACTCAAAGTATGGTGATCACGTCTAAATTATGTTATGTTCATGTCTGGTCAGCTCTGAGCCAGAATTTAGTTATATCTTGTGGTATTCGTCTGAATCTTGGAAGGCAGCGTCCGGGGGTGTTTTAGTAAATCAGATAGTGGGTTATTGTGTCGCCTAGGGTTTGGGTCCCAAGACTATAAAGACCAAGCTGGTGTAGCAATATCATTGTAACTTTCGGTAAATAATCAAATACTCTTTTCTATCTATGGATGTAGTCAACACAACGTTGGCGAACCACATTAAATTTCGTGTCTTCTTGCTTGTTGTGCTTGATTAATTGATTTTACGATTTAATTGCTTCTGCTTCTTGGTTCTTCTTGCAATCCATTGAACACACCAGTATCAAAGTAAGGTTCATGGAATTCGCATTCCATCCGATCGAGATTGGTTGCCACCAAGGCTGTGATCAAAGCTATGTTTTGGGAACCGGCAAGAAGGATGTCTGCAATTAACGTGAAAATCGACAAATTTACAGACAAAAACATTTTCAGTTTAATGCAGATCAAGATACGTGCCATGTTAAATCAACAAAGGATATATATAGGCTCCATTGACAAAGACGGTGGATTTCGGATCCGCTGAGATGGCTAATCTGGATTAAAAGGCATATTCAACAATCATGTTGTGTATGTCAGATGATATTATCATAGAATTTGCTAAAGAGTATATTGCGGCTGAGCTGTCATTGAAACCTGAGATTTTTTAAACGGAAAATCTCTCACTAGTAAGTTGTTGTTGAAACAACGAATGTTCAGTCTTCGGATTCATGAGGGCACTCAGCTGAAGGATCACCCTTATCAGTTGAATACAATATTTATGGATCAATGGATATTGATGTCAAGATTGAAGATGATGATTTAGCCTTGATTCAGTTTGTTTCATTGCCCGCATTATATGAGAACATTGTGCACTCATTTTTTGTTGAGAAGGATACGTTGTCATTGGAGGATGTGAGATCATATCTTTACACTCGTGAGTTATACCATAAGGCACCTATATTGGGTACAGACAGCAGGCTGCTAGTTTGGTGGACAGTAGCAGCAAAGGGCATGGAAACCAAGGAAATAAGAAGTCCAAAAAGGGTGGTTCCAAAGGTTCTAAGCATACAGATATCTGTAATTATTTTAAGGAGCAGGGATATTGGAAGAACAAACGTCCAAAGAAGAAGAAACGGAGGAAGAACAAATGTTGCACTGCTGAATTAGCAGAGCATGACACAAATTCAAATGAAGACATAGTTATAGTGGATGGTGAATCAACACATCATAATGATGTGTGGATTCTTGATTCTAGGGCATTTTACCGTATTCGTCAAAGTAGGGAGTGGTTTAAAACTTATAAGAAAATGGATGGAGAGCATATTTCTATGGCCAAGGTAAGGTCTTCAAGACAATTGAAAATGGCTCTGTTCAAATCCGGACTCATGATGGTAAATTCTAGACATTGAACGAAGATAGGCATGTTCCACAGATGACAAAGATTATGATTTCTCTCAGTCTTCTAGACAACAAAGGGTTAAGATTCAGAGCTAAATGTGTTTTCTAAATGTGTCCAAAAGGGGAATTGTGTATCTGTTATACGGGGATCTATCGTATCTGGTTTTGTTGTTGTTGAATCATCTGTAGTTCACCAGAATGATATGACTAAGTTATGGCATATGAGACTTTGTCATATTGGTGAAAAAGGGATGTAAATTCTATCTAAATCTGATCTTCTTAGGAGATATAAGGTCAAGAATCTGGACTTATGTGAGCATTGTGTGTTTGGGATGCCACATGGAAGAAAGTTCCCAAAAGCAATTCACAACACAAAGGCAATAGTTGATTATAATAATCTGATTGCCGGGGGCCGTCAATGGTGGAAGAATTGGGTGGTCATACTTTATGTCACTAATTTATGATTATTCAAGAATGACTTGGGTGATTATGATGAAACATAACTATGATGCATTTAATAATTTTAAGAAGTGAAAGGCCTTGATGGAGAATCGGAAAGGCAAGAAGATCAAGATGCTCCAAACAAATAATGGTCTGGAATTTTGTTGATCTAAGTTGGATGAGTTTTGCAAAGAAGGTGGTATAGCAAGACACAAAACAATCAAGGATACTCAATATTAGAATGGTGTTGCAGAACAGATGACTTAAACACATCCGGAGAGGGTGATGTTGATGAAGTTTGTAGGATTACAAACAAACAAAATAAAATGTGGAATTATTATTGATCAAGTAAAATTACAAGGTTGATTACAATGCAGCTGATCATTGGTTATTTATAGCTTCATACACCTCATAAATCACTCAGAAGTAAGTTACAAAAGGTTATAACACAGTATAACAGAATAACCACTTTCTAGTTTACATCATATTGAAAGTGATCAGCAGCTGAGGCTTCCACACTGTCAGTATGCTTTCACACTATCAGCAGCTTAAGCACTCAGCATCCCTTTCAGCCTATATACTGTAACACCCCCCTCAATCTAAGAGTGGTACATGAACATCTTGCACTCAGCATCCCTTTTACCTACTTGAATTCTGGAAGTTCTTTGAAACTCAAAATTTATCTAGTTGGGAATAGAAAATAGGTGCATCCAAGGCCTTGGTGAGGAAGTCAGCTATCTGTTCTTTTCTATTGACTGGAAGAAGTTTGATAAGCCCTGATTTGACTTTGTCTCTCACAACATGGTAGCCAATTTCAATATGTTTGGTTCTTTCATGAAAGATAGGATTGTGAGCAATGTGGATTACACTGTAATTGTCACAAAATAACACAATAGAAAACAATTTGTAAATCCAGTAGTATATAGATAAGCCACTGGATTTCACAAACTACATTTGCCATGGCCCTGTACTCAATTCTGATAAGCTTCTGGCAAATTTTTTTTGTTTCTTTGCCTTCTAGGAGATTGGAGCATATCCTAAGAACATCATATAACCTGATACTGTTCTTCTTGTTTCAGGACAACCAGACCACTCACTATCTGTAAAACCTTTAAGTACAAGACTATTCTCTACTGAGAAGAAGATTCATTGGTCAGGATTGGTCTTCAAGTACCTCATCAGTCTATAAGCTGCCTTCATATGATTCTCAGTAGGGGTGTCAAGAAATTGACTTTGTTGTTATACTGCAAAGGCAATATCTGGTCTGGTAAAAGTGAGGTAATTCAATTTACCCACAAGGGATCTGTATGCAGTGTTATCTTCTAAAAGTGGTGAATCACCATGTTGTAAATTCTGTTTGGACTACATAGGTTTCTTAGCAGGTTTAGTTCCTAAAAATTCATATTCTTCTAGAAGGTTAAGTGTGTTTTTTTTTGTGAAATGGATATGCCTTTTGGACATCTAGCAACCTCAATCCCTAGGAGATATCTCAATTTTCCAAGATCTTTGATGGTGAACTGCTAATGTAAAGCATCCTTAAATTGCTGAATTAACTCTTCACTAGGGCTAGCAACTATGATATCATCCACATATACCAATAAGGCAATTAATGACTGTCCTGACCCTTTTGTGAATAGACTGTGGTCATGTTTGGATTGAATGAATCCTTGAGCCTCCAATGATTCAGCCAACTTGCAATTCCATTGTCTCGGCTTGTTTGAGGCCATATATGGTATGTTTGAAAACTTGATTTGGTTTAGTTACTGCACAACCTGGGGTAACTGCATGTATACTTCTTCATGTAGGTCTCCATGTAGAAAGGCAGTGTTGACATCCAGTAGATCTATATGCCAATTATTGGTTGTTGTTGCTGCTGCTGCAAGAAAAGTAGTGATCTTGACAACAAGGGAAAACATTTCTTGATAATCAATCTCATATGTTTGAGTGTAGCCTTTTGCTACTAGTCTAGCTTTGTATCTCTCTACTAATCTATCATGATTGTGTTTGATTCTGTACACCCACTTGCACCCTATGGGTTTCTTGCTTAGCGGCAGATCAACTATCTCCCATGTGTGAGTCTTTTGTAAAGCTTCAATTTCTTTGTTCATTGCCTCCTTCCATTCATCATGCTTGATAGCTTGATTGTAGGTCTTAGGCTCTTTAACATCATCAATAGCATTAATGAATCTGGCATAGTCTGCTGAGAAGTAATCCAGACTCATGACTGCACTCACCAGATGTGGAGTCTTCTGAACATTATGAGCACCCCCTTGATAAAAGGTTGGTGATTTCCTTTTTCTTGTGGACCTTTTTAGTTGTGTGGGTTTAGGTGCCTGATTTACTGGTGCATGCCCCTCATTGGATGCTTCAGCTGCTGCTGATCCCATTGTTGGTTGGTCTGCTAATTTAGTCAGCAGGTCATCAGAAGTGTCCATTACTGGCAAAGGAACATGCATGTCAGCAAGATATCTAGGCTTTCCCAACACCTATTGAAAGAGAGGAAAAGAAATCTCATGGAATTGAGTATTTCTAGCAACAAAGATATCTTTGTTGGTAATTTCTAAGAGAATAGCACCCTTAGATGTAGTTGAATTCCCAAGATAGACACATGTCTTCCATCTTGAGTCAAATTTTATCCTATACTACTGAAGTGTGCATGAAAAAACTAGGCAGCCAAAAACTTTAAATACATAATATTCTGGTTTGGTGCCATAAAGCACTTCATGTTGAGTGCTTTCATTCAGTAGTGGTGTAGGTGTGGCATTAATCAATTTTACAACATGGAAAAGGCAAAAACCCAATATTCAATGGGTAGAATATTTTGGAACCTCAATCCTCTTTGCAACATTCAGCAGATGATGATGTTTTCTTTCAACGATACCATTTTGCACGGGTGTACTTACACAGGAGGTTGGATGTATGATACCCTGCTGATCATAAAAGTCAGTAAGTTGAAATTCTTCACCATTGTCAGATCTAATTAATTTAATATTTTTATGAAACTGAGTAGAAACAAATTTAACAAAAGATTTATCAAGGTCAGATGCTTCAGATTTTTGCCTCATAAGAAAAACCCAAGTAAATCTAGAGAAATCATCTACAACAGTAAGAAAATATTGTTGTCCATTCACAGTATGTTGTCTTAGAAGACCCCAAATATATATATGAACAAGGTCAAAAGTAGCATTTACAGTAGTGGTACTTAAATGAAAATGATTTTTCTTTAGTTTAGTCATAGGGCAAACATAACAAAGATCATGATTACAAAATTTGACTTCACCAGTCTGTGAGCTGATGACTTGCAGTCTCTTATCTGGCAAGTGACCAAGTCTGTAGTGCCATAAAAGTGCATCATCTAATCTATCAGATAAAGTGTGATTTTCTACAGCATTGGCAACATAAACTCTTATTGGTTGATCCATGACATAAAGTCCTCTCTATAACTTAGCTGAACCAATCATTTTCTTGTTCTAGTCCTGCAAAACACACTTGTTAGGAAAAAAAGACAGCTTCACCTTTGGTATGATTAATAAAACAAGGTAAAGATAAAAGGTTATAATTAAAACCAGGAAGGCAAAACACATCATGTAGGACTAGTTGAGTGTTAATCCTCACTTGTCCTATATGTGTGACAAAGACATTATTCCATTAGGTAATCCTATTTTATACCAGATGAAGGTTTGGGATTGCTCAATAGATCTAATGATCCTATAATGTGATCTGTGGCACCAGAGTCCAGGAACCATTGTATTGATCTTACTAAATTTAGGTCACATGTTCCTATAGAAGGTGAGTAATATGTAACAACATCAACAGGTTGGCCAACAGCAAACCATGCATGTCTAAGAGGATCACTTAGTAGAGCCATCAACTTGTCAAGTTGATGTGCGGTAAGATTAGGAAAACCTGGTCCAGCAGACCAACTTGGGGCCTGATCTTCTTCTATTGATTGTTCCTCTTCTACCATATTGCCTCTTTTTTACTTGAAACCAGGAAGAAATCCATGCTCTTCTTATAACAAGTCTCCTCAGTATGGCCATTGAATCCACAAGAACTATATTGTATCTTTTTGGGATTTTTAGGCCTGGGATTTACAGCAGAGTTAGATCTGTTGATAGTCTGATTTTGTCCCTGTCCATTTTTCTGTGACAATAGAACCATGGATTCTTGATTCTTGGCCTTGTTAGCCACATACAACATATGTATCTCAAACTTGATTGCCATTGCAAAGACATGATGAATTTCTGGAAAGGGCACCATCAACATTGCCTGTGAGACCATTGGTTCAATTCATCCCTCAAACCTTTAAGGAATTCCATGACATGTTCAACCTCTATATGATCCAACAGATTGCTTATTGCATTTCAGTGACATTGAGGATCACAGGAACAGACTGTTACAAGCATGATGGTCTTGATTTCTTCTCAAAGAATCATCAATTTTGTGAAATATTGATTGACATAATCTATGCCTTATTTCAGTAGATGCATTTCTTCAAGAAGATCTGAAAGTCTTAATGCATTAACATTTGAAAACCTTGCTGCAAGATTCTTCCAAACTGCATGAGCATTCTTGAAATACATCAATCTTTGTGCAATGGTGTTCTCTACAGAATTTAAGATCCATGATCTCACCATCGTATCACATTGCCTCCATGCCTGGAAATCTGCTGAATCTGCTGAAGGCCTTTTAATTGTGCCGTCTACAAAGAAATGTTTATTCTTGGTGATTAACACCATTTCCATGGACATTTTCCATGGATTATAGTTGTTGCCATTCATCAATGGTTGAACAAGAACCAGAGAAGGATTCTCATTATAAAGAACATAGAATGGACTGTATGGACTTATTTCTTGTTTAATAGCTGCCATGGCTATCAAGAACTCCAGAATTGATCATAAATCAATAATGAAAAGTGAAAAACCGATCAATAACTGATCAAAAAATAGGGAAAGAGATGACAGTTTACTCTCAAGAAACTGAAAACTCAGGAAAAATTAAGAACACTCTCAAGATTCTTAAAAAACTGGAGAGAAAACGCAAGAAAGCATTTAGAAATTCTGAAATTTCTGCTCTGATACCAGGATGAAGTTTGTAGGATTACAAAGAAACAAAATAAAATGCGGAATTATAATTGATCAAGTAAAATTACAAGGTTGATTACAATACAACTGATCATGGGATATTCATAGTTTCATACACCTCATGAAACAGTCAGAAGTAAGTTACAAACGGTTATATATAACAAACTATAACAGAAGAACCGCTTTCTAGTTTACATCATACAAAAAGTGATCAGTAGGATGCTGAGGCTTCCATACAGTCAGCAGGCTTCCACACTATCAATAGCTTATGCACTCAGCATCCCTTTCAGCCTATATACTTTAACATATGTGCATGCTCCCTAACACTGGTTTGGCAAGAAGATTTTAGGCAGAGGCTGTAAGTATAGCCTACTACTTAATCAACTGCGGACCTCACACAGAGATCGTTCTCAAAACACCATATGAAATTTAATTAAAAAGCTTACTGATTACTCAAATTTGAGAGTTTTTTATGCACAATTTATTACCATGTTAGTGAAGGTAAGCTGGAACCAAGAGCCAAATGGGGAGTGTTTGTGGGGTATGGAGATGGAGTTAAGGGGTATGGAATCTGGTCATCAGCTAAAAACACGGATATTGTAACCCTAAACCTAGCAGAAATGTATTCTTCGATGAAAATTTTATTCTTAACACCATTGTGAGATCCACACCAGAATCAGAAATCCGATCTGAATCTGAGGGGGTTGACAAATAGGTGGAGCTTCAGGTTGATCAATCTATTGAGCTACAACAATCAGTTGAGAACAGTCAACACTCATCAGATTTGGCCGAACCAAATCTAAATCCGAATCAACCAGCTGAGACTCAAAAAGTTGAAATTGGTCAGTAGACTATAGGTCTTGGCAGAGCTAGAAGGAATAATGTTGGACCTCCGAAGAGGTATGTGTTTGAGGATATGGTTGGATCTGAATTCAAGATGCTGGGGAGGTGGATGGATCAGAACCAAACACCTACATGGAAGTTGTGACATGTTTTGAACAATCTCAGTGGCTTGCTGCCATAGGAGAAATGGAGTCACATCTCAGAAATCAGACTTGGGAATTAGTCAAACTACCACAAAAGAGGAAGACAATCACTTGTAAGTGGGTCTTCAAGGAAAAGGAAGGAATGTCACCAACTGATAGCATTAGGTATAATGCATGTGTGGTTTCAAGAGAGCTCAGTCAAAAAGAAGGGGTAGACTATGTTTAGATATTCTCACCAGTAGTCAGGCACAATACTATCAGGGTGTCACTAGCAATGGTTGCAAATTAGAATCTTGAACATCATCAACTAGATGTGAAGACAAATTTTCTACGTAGAAAGTTGGATAAGGAAATATACATGACTCAGCCAGATGGATTCCAAGTCCGTGGAAAAGAATTGATGTTTGCAAGTTGAATAAATCCTTGGAAGGAATGAAGCAGTCTCAAAGGCAGTGGTACAAGAGGTTTGACAGCTATATGATGAAACTGGGCTACAATAAAAGTTCACAGGATTCATTAGATATAAGGGTTCTCTAGATCAACGGTTTTTATTTTAAACTTTATTGACCACTGAATTGTCGTATTATTTCCTCTTGATGGATTTTTTCTACTAGGTTTGTATGTTAAGAGGTTATAATGAGGCGATGTTAGGTCTGACGTATTATGAGGTTTATCGAAGTGGGTTGGTCCAGCTTTTGTACTAATTTAATTTCTTTTCATCCCCTTTTTTTAAAATTAACATTTCTTCAAGAAAAAGAGATGTCTAATACAACCTTGCAGTACTATATCTGATTGCATCAGTTCTCTGTTTAAATATTGTCGTTGGGGCGTTGGACGTCTTCGTTACAATGATGGTAATGGTTGCGTATTAAATTGGGGCCTTTAAAAGTACCACACCAAATCTACCATTGCGCTTAAGGACACTCCAGAATATGCCTTTTTTTTCACCTAGCTCGCTATGCTGGCTCAAATAGATTTAGTGTGATACCTTCACAAGCCCTTTTATTTTTCTCAAGCTCCTCAGTTTTGACCAATGTTTTCGTAGTGTTTAAGGGTAGAAAGGGTCCGTAAGGCTGACGTTTTTTTTTTCTTTTTTACTTTTTTTGGATCACAAAATATTCTCAGACAATTGTCTGTGACTAATCTTTTGAGTCTGACGGGATTTTTTTTAAGTTACACTTAAAAAGCACGGGTATTAATTAACACCAGAGAGGGTAAAACAACAAAGATAATGATGATTATTGAAAATAAATGTTCTCTAAGACAACATGCACCAATTTAAAAACTGAGAAAAATCACACAGAAAGCACACAATAAAATCAAAATGTAAATAATAATAATAGTAATAATAATAATAATATTAAAAAAAATTGCAACAAATTGAATTCACCCAGTTTTGACACTAACTTTGGCACCCACTTCATGTATCACTCCACGTAGAACTTCACTGCTGAAGCCTAGCTAGTTATCGTCATCGTGTTTGCTTTCTCCTTCACCTTCTCCTTAAGGATCATTATTGCAATCCGAGTCATCGTCATCTCCATCGCTACGCAAATGGAAGGAAGCACCGTTTTTAGGATGATTACCACACCTAAGCAACTCTTGTTATGGTTACAACATGCACACGAATCACAACACTTTAGCCGTAGCATATACCTCGGGAATCCATGAGCTTCCCGAAACACATGCAAATAACCCGAATCCACACCGATTTCGGTTTGATCGGTTTTGAACCCTCTCCCACATGTGTCAATAGTGCAACCACGAAAACCGCGACACACAAAATTGTAATCTTCATCATGGATTAATATATAACCAATTTTCTCGTTGAAAAATTGATGAATTAATTTAATTTTTGAATTCTTCGAAAAATTACCGATGTATATATAATAACACAAGCACTAAATAACAAATTACATATTATTAGCTGAAGAATTAGTCTAACTTTTGAATTTGCCGTAAGTGTCAAATTTATAGCAACATTTAACATGAAAGTTGTCGAAAAAGTTAAATATCCAGGTCATATATGTCGCGTTTTTCTATTTAAATTTAATATTTTAAACTTTCTTCACTAGAATTGCTACTGGACGAAAACAAAATGCGAGGCCGGCCCAATGGGTGGCATTGCGGCAACATTGGTAATAACAATGGGGGGACGATAAGGGCCCTCCAAAAAATAACCATAAAAATTAACCATAAAAAATAAACATAAAAAATTCAGTATGTTTTAAGTTGTTTCCATTGACACAACGATATTGTTTCAGAGCACCACATACTATTGGATTATTTTTTCACGAGACGAAAGTCATCGTTAGTGACGTTCTCCCGTATAATATTTTGTTTTTGAGAACTCCCGTATAACAATTAAGGAGAAGTCGTGATACTTACGTTCAGGGAAAATTGCAAAAATAGTCATGCAACTTGGTCTATTTTGCATTTCAGTCCTAGTTTTGCTCCGGTGAAAAAAAAAATTTCCTGTAACCTTTTTTTTTTTGCAAAAATAGTCACCCTAGCCGGATTTTGATAACTGGGCACCGAAGTTAAAAAAAAATGCTTATTTGGCTGCCACGTGGCTCCCAACGTTGGCTGCCACGTGTTTTGGGGGCCTCATTTTCACCACATTGACTAAAAAAACGGGAATTTCTCCCTCCAAATCAATTTCATCCAATTTCATCAACTTATAAATCAATTTCTTCCCCAATTCTAATTCTAGGTCAAGAAATGATTCCCCAACTTCCATAACTGCGCCGATCGGAAGGTTATCATTAGTGTTTTCATTCCTGGGCTTTCAACAATTTCAATAGTTCAGTCAAAAAAAAAATTCCGGCTAGGAGGACTGACTTGACATTTCATAGCTCAGTCCCTGTAGCATCCCATATTTAATGTCAGGTCGGGTCAGACCTAACATTTTTTTAAGTTTCACATTGAAATTCCAACGGTTCGTTCCAACTTTGACAAAACCATTAAAATATAATAGGTGACTCGTTGAACTTTAAACACAGAGCAAAAAGAATGGAATCCGCTAAAATTTTGACACACCCGTTGGAATTGAAACGGACACGTCACAATTTGAACGTGGTGCGTCAAAATTTAAACGCCTCTGTCAAAATTACAACGAGGAGAGTGGGATTGGGAACTGAAATTTAAATTGCACGTATCACATTCAATTGTAACGGAAACAGCCTTTCGCCTCGTTGGAGAATGGAAAGCCTCGTTACAATTCGAACGGACCTGTTGGATTTGAAAACCCTAATATAATCACTTCTCTTTTTCCTCATCCATTGTTCACGGATTTATCTAATGCAAATAAACAAGTAATAATATTTATAAATCCGATATACCACAAGTGCAAGGATCGTAGTAAAGAGGTTAATACCGGGTCAATCTTATGGGGAATCGGGGTTGTGAATTCTAGTTTTTATTTCTAACCTAACTATGTCACGATTACTACTGAAAAGATACTAAAAACAAAACAGTGAATAACTAACAAGCAAGATAACAAACATAGGCTGCACATAAGATCAAGATCTAAAGCCAGGAAAATAAAGTTGCGAACCAATTAAACTAAATCTAATCCTAATATGCAATAAAAAGACTAACTAAGCTAAACAATTCAAGTTCAAGGGATTTTAATCAATAAGTTACGAACGAACAAGCAATTGATCCACCTATTCTACAACATTCAATTTCAATTCAGGTTATCTCGTGATTTCTAACCAAGTTGTGATTCACCTAATCAAAGGTATGAACCCTAATTTCTTAAGCAAGTTCACCTATTAGTCTATTATCTTTCGATTTAAAGATTAACGCTTTCTAACCAAAGGTGTGAAATTTATGAGTTTCTAACCTAGAAATCTAACCTAATTACTCTCGTTAATTAGATTAAAGATCTATTCTTTATTATGGCGATCTAGGGTTTAATATGATTCTCATCAATATAAACAATCAACATGCAAAGATCTTTCGATATAAGTTGCATAAAAACATGATAAACATAATAAAGAAACAACTTGAATTAAATGCTCACAAGACAATCCTGAAACGAAATCAAAGTGTTGGTAGAACGGCTTCACAACGCTTGTTCACAAAGGCTCTAGCCTCTAGACATCACTCGATCACTTGAATAAGTTTGAGTAAAGTGCATAAAAATAGAAGAATCTATCTAGAAATTTAAAAGCATAAAATATGGGTTTGAATGGTGCAAACCACAGGGAAATCGCCCCTTAGGGTTTATGTGGCCGCCTAGGGTAAATTGTATTGTTCAAGGGTTCAGAAAATGCGACTATTTATAGAAAAATAAGTCGGTTCCCGCTAAGTCGGCTCCTGGACGCTCGTCTGGATGGGTGGACGCCCGTTCAGCTTGTATAAACTTCTTCGAGTCGGGCAGAGCTAGATCAGACGCCCGTCCTATGCAAAATTGGAGGCTCGTCCAGCAAATTCTTCAACACTCTGAACCAAAATAGTTCCCCTGGATGCCCGTTCACTTCTTCAGATGCCCGTCCAGATGGACGGGACTTGAACGCTCGTTCAATCACTCAAAAATCAATTTCCTCATCTTTATCTCTTTTCTTCTATCCAATTTCTTCCCTATCTCCTCTTCTTCATAAAATCCGAACTTGATCAACTTTTAGTCATCTTTTGAACCGCAATTATGCATCTACACGTCATCAAAAACATCGCAAAGTGTAATAATATCCAAATAAACATAAAATCATCAATAAAACACATAAATTAACCAATTTTGCGATTAAACCGTTTAAAAACTCATTTGCTCAATAAACCAATTAAACACTTAATTTCTATGCAAATTATACGAATATGGAGAGAATTGTTACAAAATATAACGATATAAATCATATAAAATCACCCTTAACAACTCCCCCACACTTAGCTTTTGCTCGTCCCGAGCAAAACAAAGCAGAATAAAGGCTCGAGAAAAGATAGAAACTTCAGCAAGTACAAAGTATATTCAATAAATCAGATGCTCACCCCTTTGTGTGTGCAAAGCCATAGTAAACTTCCACTAAGTCGAAACTTGAAAATGTCAAGCAAACTAGCTAATACCCCCTACAAACTAAAGATAAATGATACTTATAAGATGTACCCTACAAAACGTAACATATCCCGAAAAAGATGATAGAATACATTTAGGACCTTTCTGACATACTCAGAGGATAATCCCTACAACATATCTATCAGTTTATACTGGGGATAAGGTATGTGATAACTAAGTCTTTTATTCATTTCATACCACTTTCTTATATAAGTTGATTTAATTTGTCTTTCACATTTATACGCTCATCAGAATGAGCTATTGCCCTGTCATAGCAGAATAGGATATTCGAGATATACCCTACCTTACTCAAATCATAAGGCAGCTTCTTCTGACTGTCGTGAGCTTTTGGTCATCATAGTGGTATAGGACATTCGTGATATGACCTACCTCACTCAAATCATCGACCAGCTTCCGACACACCCAATTATTCATTTACAATTCAACTTTTTCAACAACTTTAGTTACGCTTTTCTTATCACATTCAAACCTTAGATATTCATAGTATATCATACTTTGGATCTAAATACAAACTATTATAATTCCCACGATACATACGTTAGCACTAAGCACATGACTTATAAGATAACAAAAATCACTAATCAAAAGGGGTATAGCTTTATATTATAGCTCATCATTCACTATGGCTCGTGAAAAATATATATAGGGTGAAACAACTAACTTACTAAACATACAGTATACAGCATCAATGACTATAGAAATAACGAACAAAGATATGCATTGCTTACTCGGGACAAAACAAAAACACAAATTTCGAAAAATTGAAAATTTTATCTCATTTTTGCATAGAAACAAAACGAAGTAAGAAAATGATCGATACACATAACCATTCCCCTCCCCCACACTTAAACCACAACATGTCCTCAGGTTGTGCAGAACTTAAAAGAGACAAAATACTTAGCTGATTGCAACAGATACTCGAATCGTTGGTCAGGCCGGAGCCTACGTAGTGACAAATAGAACTCGTAACCAGACGATGTAAAAGCGAGCTTGACAATACCGCTAAAAATATACCTGCACTACTTGACAAACACGGAAAAATCTCGGGGAAAACGGGGAAAGTATACCATGATGAAAGTTAACGAAACGATTAGATCAAAAGAGAAAATATCCAATACAATGATAATCGAAATCATAGTAATGTCAAATGAAAGTACGGAATGCCTTATGGCTTACATGATTCATCGGGAAAAATAGACAGTAGCTATATGAAAAGTACAATGATCAAGGAATGAAAAGTAGCCGGACAATACAACCATCGTATCAAAGAAAGAACAAAAGCTAGAATCAGAAAAATAAGATCAGGTCTGCCCCGGTGCCGCAGAATCATCAGCCGGAGGTGATCCACCCGCAGGAGAGTCGGGCTGCTCCTCACCCGAAGACGACTCAGACTCTTGAAGAACATCCACAATGGCCTTCTCAACCTCGTCAGAATAAACGTAATCGATAATGCTCGGGTCGAAGACTCTGTCGTCCCTCGGAGTTCGGCCCTCACTTATACACAGCAAAATAGTCAAGATATTATTCTGGGAAGTCCGAATATCCTCCATCCAGTTCCGCACGCTATTGGCCATGCTCAACCTCATCCGGACTGAGGGAGATAAAGTAGGAAGGGAAGATGCTCGAGGTGGTGCTGAGGAGGAACCGGGCTCACGTGGTGCCTCAGCCTCAGTCTGAATCTGACCAGAAGATTTCACTTTTTCCCGCTACAAGAACCTTGGATTCCTCGGTTTGTGATCGGTCTTGTACTCGGGAACCCTAGCATCTTGACAGAGGCTGTGGATCAAATGCGGACATATCAAACATCGCGTGTATAATTTCTTATTCGTGGCTATCTCATCGAAAATGGCTTGTCCTACATCCACATTTAGCTTGAAATTCAGAGCGTACAACATCCCGAGGTCACCAATGTGAAAATGAGTCAGGTTGTTCTTAGGTAACAACCTGTTCTGGATAAACCGACATTGGACCTTCCAATCCTCCGTCCAACTCGTAGTCACCAACTCTTTCCTATCGCCACCCGGTCTAAGTGTCCACGGCACCTCCGGGCACACCAACAATCTCAACTCCTCCAACGGGTCTTGACCGGCATCCTGCTTGGCCTTTATTGCCTCCTTGTAGTCCAACCTCTCAAAAGGTTCTAACTTGTATTTTTCGTTGATAACCGCTGGTGTAAACGGCACTTGCACTCCCCTAACCATAACTACCCCAGTTTCCAAATCTGTCTCCGAACAGTTCGCATAAAACTCATGAACTAGGGTAGCATTGACCGGAGTTCTAGGGGTTCTCATCAGGGCACCCCACTTCCTATCTGTAAGCAGTTTCACAAAAGCGGGATCAACCTTCGTCTCTAGAACGGCTCTCTCGATCAACATCGTCCTCGTCAGATAGTGCTTGTTAAATACCTCGAAAGCCTTAGGATTAAGGAACCTACGAGCCAAGGGAATAGGGATAGGAGGTCTCACATTCTGTCTAACCGGCTCAGCTCCCTCAGTTGCTTCATCGGTTCTACCCCGAGGTGCATTTGCATCTCTCTCACCCTGAGTCTCTGACACCCTAGTCATCTTTCTCACTAAGGGCTCATCATCAGTGTCAGACCCCGACTCAGACTCATCTCGTAAAGAAACCATGGATTGACCTCTAGGAGGATTCTGACGCTCCTCAATACGGATACCTCAGTTTGGGTTGACTAAAGTGGGGTCCACACCCTTCTTCTTCTTAGTAGGCTCCTTTGCTACCCCCTTACCATGCCGTTTCTGAACCTGTTTGTGCACCATCTTAAACTAAGACTAAACAAACAACAACCCAAATCCAAATTCAAACAAAACCACCCGTTTATCGTCCAAACGGGATTTCCCAAACAATCCAACACCAAACCAATATCAAAACAGCAATGCAGACCATCCATCATCATCCATCAACATCCCAGACCACCCACAGAGGAAGAAAAATAAACAAAACAAGAAGAAAAAACCAATGAGGCAAATTGCATGTAAAAGAGTCGACTCGAAGATCGAACTCAAAAAAAAGTGAAATAATCTAAGAAAAGCTTATAAAATCTTACCAAGTACGATGATGGGATGATGATAAAACGGATTAGAAGTCCAAACAATGCCAAATTGAACCCATAAATCGAATTTTTTCTTCAAAAAGGCCGCACCAACTACGTCACTGAATCGAATTAATGGGTGTTTGTTGGAGGATTTGGAGTGGAAAATCGAAAAGAAGGGATTGAGAGCTGCTTGTGGGACTTTGAATCACCCAATTTGGTATAGAAACGTGGATTTTAGGGTAAAAGGTGTCGAAAAGTCGGGTTTATACTTTGAAATTTTTGTGGCTCGACTGAAAATGGGAAGCAGGGGATATATATAGACGCAGGGTGGACGGGCGTCCAGGATGGGTGGACGCTCGTTCACTGAGGATGGTATGAACTGGACGGGCGTCCAGATATTCAAATGCTCGTCCAGCTGTTCAAATTAAGAACAGAGTTGGAGTGGATCGCGTAGACGGGCATCCAAGATGTGTGGACGCTCGTCCAAGGTAGACACATAACAGACGGGCGTCCAGATATTCATGGACGCACGTCCAAGGTTGAATTTCAGCAAAAACTTAAAAATTTTCATTCAAATCAATTTCAATTTTTTTTCTTCATGAATATTCATACAAAACTTCAATTAACAAAGAAAATTGGAAAACACATAAAAACACGAGAAAATAGTGGGTTGCCTCCCACCGAGCGCTTTTGTTTTACGTCGTTGGCTCGACGAAACAGCCTAACGACGCTAGTCATCATAAATCTCCGCCCAATCCACAATCCGGATCAGACGGCGGAGCATGTCAATAGCAGGAGGAAAATCATACTCGTCCTGTAAAGCCCAGTCCTCGCCAGCAACATCTACTCCTCAGAAATGCTCAGCTTGCAGCACTAGCGCCAAGTCAGTCAGCATCGGATCATTGAGGATTGTATACGGTCGTCCAAAAGTCTCCTGTAGGTCCTCTGAGCTAAAATCTCCACCTCCCGAAGATCGGGGTACAATGAGAACATAAGTAATGGTCCTGATGCGGGTACTAATATCAAAGTCTACGTCCAAAATGATAGTCCCTCCGGGTCTGTCACCTAGAGTGATAAGTGGGATCCTACTAATGAAAGGAAACTCCTCTGGTTGAACTCCATAATCCATATCTAAAAACACAGCTAAACTGAACAAATTCAAACAAAATCTTAATTAGACTTAAGATAAAAACTAATCAAAGAAAAAGAAACAACACAAAAGAGAGTCCTAATATACTAAAGGATATCTAGGATGCCTCCTAGTGGTGCTTTTGGTTAATGTCGTTAGCTCGACATTCTTTCAGATCAGCCTGGATCAGGCCATTTAACTTTTCTACCAGCCACTACCTCGTGTAGGCTTTGATCAGTAGTGTGGCTGCAGAAACAACATCTAACACATGGGGTGAATTCCTTGATTGCCTTCCACACACGCTTAAACCTTCCCATGGTTGATTTCTTCTTCTTCTGACGACGCTTCAACCGTTGCTCCTTCTCAAACTCTTCCATGTCACAACTACCTGCTAGAACTTCTTCAGAGGGACCACTACCGTCATCCTCAGAAAACAATTCGGGCAAAAACTCGTCAAATTTAACGACTTCTGAAGTACCACACCCGAGGATATCGAGGAACCGAACAATCAAAGGCTGTTCTTTGGCTTGACCAATGTAATGCTTGCACCTCTGACCATTCACTCGGAATGCTGGTCACCATAACCTCGTAGTTATAGGACACATCCAGGGGTGACTTGGAGAATTTCAAAGGGACCGGACCATCGTGTCCTCAGCTTACCAGGGAACAGATGTAACCTGGAATTGTACAATAAAACCTGTTCCCCTACTTGAAATTCTCGCTTCTTAATCTTGGCATCGTGAAGGAGTTTTGTCTTTTTCTTAGTTATCCTGGCACTTTCGTAGGCCTGAAGTCTAAATTCGTCCAACTCATGCAACTGTTGCAATCGATGTTTTCCACAAGATTGGGTATCGAAGTTTAAAAACTTCGTGGCCCAATAGGCTCTATGCTCTAACTCGACTGGCAAGTGGCATGGTTTACCATAAACCATTTGATAGGGTGATGTACCCATTGGGGTCTTATAGGCAGTTCGATATGCCCACAGTACATCATCCAATTTTAGACTCCAGTCCTTTCTATGACTGTTAACTGTTTTCTCTAGGATCTTCTTTAAACTTTGGTTGCTTCTTTCAACCTGACCACTAGTCATAGGATGGTATGGAGTGCCAATTTTGTGCCGGACACCATATTTCTCAAGAACTTTCTCCAGAGGTCGGTTGCAAAAATGTGTCCCCTCATCACTAATCAAGGCGCGAGGACACCCGAATCTCATGAAGATGTTTTTCTTTAAAAGCTTCATGACTGTCTTATGATCATTGTGAGACGTGGCTTGGGCCTCCACCCATTTTGATACGTAATCCATGCAGACTAAGATGTATTTATTTCCACAGGATGATGGGAATGGTCCCATAAAATCGATGCCCCATACATCAAAGACTTCGCATTCTAGGATGGGTTTCAATGGCATGTCGAAACGCCTTGTCAAAGTTCCGGTTCTTTGACACCTATCACAAGCTTTACAGAAAGCTTTTGTATCTTTAAAGATCGTGGGCCAATAGAAGCCGGATTGAAAGATCTTAGCAATGGTTTTCCAAGGACCAAAGTGACCGCCAGTGGGTCCACTGTGGCATTGCTCAATGATATCACGTTGCTCAGATTCTGGAACACATCTTCTCAGCAAACCATCTTTACAAATCTTGAAGAGGTAAGGTTCGTCCCAAACGAATGTTTTCATATCCGAGAAGAATTTCTTCTTCTCCTGATAAGACAATTCTGGATCAAGATATTGGGAATGAAGGTAGTTTACGATGGAAGAATACGAAGGAACATCTGGAGGACAACCATCGATAAGCATGATATTTTCCAGAGGAAAGTAAAGATCTATATCGTCAGGTCATCCTTTTCCTCATTCAACATTCTTGAGACATGATCAGCCACCACGTTTTCACTGCCCTTTTTGTCTTTGATCTGGACGTCGAACTCTTGTAGGGTCAGTATCCAACGTAGTAAGCGCGGTTTAGCCTCTTTCTTAGTCATCAAGTATCGCAAAGCAGCGTGATCAGTCCACACAACTACTTGAGCACCTAACAAGTAACTACGAAACTTGTCCATAGCAAAGACTATGGCCAATAATTCCTTTTCAGTCGTCGTGTAGTTTACTTGAGACGGATTCAGTGTGTGACTGGCGTAATAGATTGGCTGGAATTTCCCTTTTATTCTTTGTCTAAAGACTGCGCCAACAGCATAGTTTGACGCATCACACATAAGCTCGAAGGGGAGATTCCAGTCAGGCAAAATAAGCATTGGTGCAGAGATTAATCGACTTTTAAGCTCCTCAAACGCTTGCTTGCAACTCTCATCAAAATCGAATAAAACGTCTTCTTTAAGTAGTGTAGACGGGGGCTTGGCTATCTTGGAAAAGTCCTGAATGAATCTCCTATAGAAACCGACATGTCCAAGAAAACCTCTGACTTCGCGCACATTCTTAGGATAACTCATCTTCTCGATAGCTTCTACTTTGGCCCTGTCTACCTCAATACCTTTGGCGGAAATCTTGTGGCCAAGAACTATTCCCTCATCTACCATGAAATGGCACTTTTCCCAATTTAGTACTAAGTTCTTTTCCACACATCTGGCTAAGACCTGGTCAAGATTATCAAGGCAATCATCGAAGGATTGACCGAAGACCGAAAAGTCATCCATGAAAATTTCCATACATTTCTCAACTAGCCCGTCAAAGATAGCCAGCATACATCTCTGAAATGTAGCTGGGGCATTGCAAAGACCAAATGGCATCCGCCTGTAAGCGAATGTACCATAGGGACAAGTGAAAGTGGTCTTTTCTTGGTCAACAGGATCTATAGGTATATGAAAATATCTTGAATATCCATCCAGGAAACAGTAGAATGCGTGTCCCGCCAGACGCTCAAGCATCTGATCAATGAACGGAAGGGGAAAATGATCTTTCATGGTTACTTCATTGAGCTTTCTGTAATCAATGCAGACTCTGTAACCAGTAACAAGCCTCAATGCTATTTCTTCTCCCTTCTCATTCTTCTCAATCGTAATTCCACCTTTCTTGGGAACTACCTGAGTCGGGGATACCCATTCACTATCAGCGATGGCATAAATGATACCCATATCTAGAAGTTTGATGATTTCTTTCTTAACCACCTCTTGCATATGAGGGTTGAGCCTCCTCTGGGGCTGTCTAACACATTTCGCACCCTCATTAGTCTTGATCTTATGCATACAGATGTCGGGAGATATCCCTCTGATATCTCCTACTTGCCACCCAAAGGCTTTCTCGTTCTTTTTCAAGACGTTTATTAACTTCTTTTCTTCTAGTCGAGACAGTTTGGCAGATATAATCAATGGAAGCTTGTCACCTTCTCTTAAAAACACATACTTTAGATGTTTAGGCAACGGCTTCAGTACCAGATCTGCAGGGGGTCTTCCAAACTTGATTTAAGATCTCCACTTTTTAACTCAACATCGCTGAGTTTACTTAGTGGTCCCACTGCCAAAGCTTCTCCTTTAAACAACTCATCCTCAATTTCAGCTTCTGACTGCTCTAGACTCACCACACCATGATTATTCAAATTATCAACCAATCCCTCATATTCAGTTGCAACAGCCATGACTTGCTCTTCCATAGGATCGTTGAAGTCATCAAACATATCCTCAATGGAAAAGCCGGTTGGAGGACCAGAGGGTCTCTGAATGGATTTGGAGACATTATAGCTTACCTCTTGATCACCAACCCATATAGTCACTTTGCCACCATCACAGTCAATGAGGGCTCTAGCTGTAGACAGAAAGGGTCTTCCAAGTATCAGGGGGTCATTTTCATCCTTTTCAATGTCTAGGACATACCAGTCAACGGAAAAGGTAAATTTATCAATTTGAACTAATACGTCCTTCAGAATCCCCGACTTTCTTAGAAGATCTATCAGCGAATTGCAAATTCATGGTAGTGGGTTCTAGAAGATCATTTAAACCAAGTCATGTTTGCACACGTACAATGGCATCGGGCTTATGGATGCACCCGTGTCACATAAGGAGTTTGGGAAGACTAGGCCTCCCATTAGCAATGTGAGCGCAAATTTCCCAGGGTCACCCCTCTTGGTTGGTAGATCTTCATAATTGATCATAGAGCAGTCCTCACCAATCAACCGATCCATGTCTGCTAATTTCTTCTTAGAAGAAACAACATCCTTGATGAATTTCGTATACTTAGGCATCTCAACCAAAACCTCGGATAATGGAAGATTAACCTGAGTATTTTTCAGGAGGTTTAGCACTTTTTCATACTTTTTATCCTCATTCAAGGAGATGTTGCTCTTTCTAGGTGGAAATGGAAGCTTTTTCAAGTCACTCTCAGAAAAGACTTTCTTCGAGGATGAACTGATAGCTTTGTCTTCCAAATCCTTCCACCTTACTACCTTTTCATTCTTCTTACTAGTCAGGGGATCAGCCTCCTGACTCTCACTTGTTTCTTCATTCCTCAGCGGTTCAGCCACCTGAGGACTTTCAACTCCTTCACCTCTCAGGGGATCAGCCACCTGAGTATTCTCTTTCGGCCAAGGGGAGTGTAGGTGCTCAGCTTCCCCTCCTGCCTTATCACTGGCAGGAGGGGTTAGTGGTTTCCCTGGTGAGGGGGACCACTCAGTTGAGTACCACTTCTTAAATTCATTGCACTGGCCTCTTCTCTACCGTATGGAATTGAAGGTACGAGGTCAGTGCATTGGCCATTGTTCAAATCGGTTTGAGCAACTTGACCACCCTTTGGATTCTTTTCTGTGAAACTGGGCAGCTGCCCTGGGGGTCTAGAAGCTAACCGTTCGACCAATCGCCCGATTTGCCTCTCACGATTTTTCATTGATCTATTTTGCTCCTCCCTAAAGGAGTCCCATTGAGCTTTGATATCACTTGAGTGCGAGGGGCCTTGAGAGTTTTGGAGATTCTGCGAATATGGCTGGCTGGACCGATTCTGAAAAGCAGAATTAGAATTGGTAGGCCAACTCTGATTGAACCTTTGATTTGTATTGGAAAAATTATTGCTTTGGTTCTGATTCAAACCAAGGTTTCGATTGAAGTTTTGATTTGGATTGAAAGTTGAATTTGGATTAAAACTTGGATTCTGGCTGAAACATTGGTTTTGAAAATTATTTTGGCCAGAGAATTGATTAAACCTCTGATTGGACTGGCCAAAGAACGCATTCACTTCAGCACTCTGTCCGTTCATAGGACAGAAACGAGAAGTGTGCCCCACATCGTCACAATTCTGACATGTGACTTGATTATACTGTCCATAATCATGAACAACATTAACTTGACAGGGAGCGGGGGATTAAATTGACACTGGCCAATCATATGGCCAGTCTGACAGCAATTTTCACAATACAGAACCTGAGAGTTCTGTGGAAAATGGGAAGTTTGATTGATCGGATTGGAAATTTGAGATGTTTCCATCTGCTTCTGCAGCATGGCGATCAAACTTTGCATATTCACTTCCTCAACCTTAGGAGGAGGAGGTGCTTGAATGGCTTGGTAAGAGGGAGCATAATTATATTTAGCAATGTCCTCGAACAATGCCCACCCCTCTTCAGGTGTTTTCTTCAAAAATGCCCCACCATAATAACTATTGACCATGCCCTTCGTGAGCTCGGTCAATCCGCTGAAAAAAGTATTCACTTGCCTTTGTAGCGGCAAGCCATGATGGGGACACTTTCTGAGAAGAGACTTGAATCTCTTCCAACATTCGAAAAACGACTCATTGTCTTTCTGATAAAACGTGAAAATGTCGTTTAAACACTGGGCTGTCTTTGAAGGTGGAAAATATTGACTTAAATTTTTTTTTCAAGTTCAGACCAGGTGGTAATAGATTCAGCGGGGAGAGAGGTATACCACTCTTTAGCTTCTCCCTTTAAAGAAAATGGGAACAGTTTCAGTTTTATAGCATCCTCACTTACTCCTTGGATGCGTGTAGTACCGCATATCTCTAAGAATGTATGTAAGTGAGTATGGGGATTCTCTGACTGAAACCCGTGAAAAATGGATGCATGCTGCATCATCTGAATAAGTCCCGGCTTTAGCTCGAAGGTCTGTGCATTTATGGTTGGGAGAACAATATCCGGGTTGACTTTGACTTCGCCAGGCATGGCGTAGTCTGCCAACATACGTCTATCCTCTACAGCCATAATTACGAAGTTTTCAATTTCTTCGGCTAAACGATCCTCTAAATCTTGATCGGCTTCTTCAGAAGGAACCGCAGAACGGATTCTTCGCCTGTTTGGCCGGACTATGGTCCGCTCTAAGTCAGGGGTATATAGTAATGGCCCCTTTTGACTTCGAGTTTGCATAAACCGACCCAAGATCAAGTGGTTGAAACCTAAAAACGAAAAAAAATAAAGTCTAGAAAAAGAAAGGAAAAGAATAGAAAAAGAAATAAAATTAGAAAGAATGGGGGCGGACGGACGTCCAGGGAGTTGGACGGGCGTCTGCCTGAAAACTGGAGTAAACGGACGTTTGGAAATCCAAACGCTCGTCTGATAAGGTGGAAAACTGGACGGGCGTCCGGATTAGATGGACGCTCGTCTGAATAGCTGAAAACGATTCAGAGTTCAAAATTTTCTTAAAACGGACGGGCGTCTACTGGTCAAGATGCCCGTTTGAAAGAGGGAAAACCAGAACAGAACAGATAAAACAGCAGGAAAAATTAAAAAAAAAACGGGAAAAGAAACAGAGAAGAAGACAGAAAAGGGAGAAAAACGAGATAAATTTAGGAAAACCTAATTGCACGCCACAAAACCTAACTACTAAAAACCCTAATAACCTAACTATAACTAACTAAGAAGATAAAAACAAGAAATAAAATTAAAACGAGAAAATAAAAACTAGACAACCGTCCGGTTCCCCGGCAACGGCGCAAAAAACTTGTTCACGGATTTATCTAATGTAAATAAACAAGTAATAATATTTATAAATCCGATATACCTCAAGTGCAAGGATCGTAGTAAAGAGGTTAATACCGGGTCGATCTTACGGGGAATCGGGGTTGTGAATTCTAGTTTTTATTTCTAACCTAACTATGTCACGATTACTACTGAAAAGATACTAAAAACAAAACAGTGAATAACTAACAAGCAAGATAACAAACATAGGCTGGACAGAAGATCAAGATCTAAAGCCAGGAAAATAAAGTTGCGAACCAATTAAACTAAATCTAATCCTAATATGCAATAAAAAGACTAACTAAGCTTAACAATTCAAGTTCAAGGGATTTTGATCAATAAGTTATGAACGAACAAGCAATTGATCCACCTATCCTACAACATTCAATTTCAATTCAGGTTATCTCGTGATTTCTAACCAAGTTGTGATTCACCTAATCGAAGGTATGAACCCTAATTTCTTAAGCAAGTTCACCTATTAGTCTATTATCTTTCAATTTAAAGATTAACGCTTTCTAACCAAAGGTGTGAAATTTATGAGTTTCTAACCTAGAAATCTAACCTAATAACTCTCGTTAATTAGATTAAAGATCTATTCTTTATTATGGAGATCTAGGGTTAATATGATTCTCATCAATATAAACAATCAACATGCAAAGATCTTTCGATATAAGTTGCATAAAAACATGATAAACATAATAAAGAAACAAGTTGAATTAAATGCTCACAAGACAATCCTGAAACGAAATCAATGTTTTGGTAGAACGGCTTCACAACGCTTGTTCACAAAGGCTCTAGCCTCTAGACATCACTCGATCACTTGTATAAGTTTGAGTAAAGTGCATAAAAATAGAAGAATCTATCTAGAAATTTAAAAGCATAAAATATGTGTTTGAATGGTGCAAACCACAGGGAAATCGCCCCTTAGGGTTTATGTGGCCGCCTAGGGTAAATTGTGTTGTTCAAGGGTTCAGAAAATGCGACTATTTATAGAAAAATAAGTCGGTGCCCTCTAAGTCGGCTCCTGGACGCTCGTCTGGATAGGTGGACGCCCGTTCAGCTTGTATAAACTTCTTCGAGTCGGGCCGAGCTGGATCAGACGCCCGTCCTATGCAAAATTGGATGCTCGTCCAGCAAATTCTTCAACACTCTGAACCAAAATAGTTCCCCTGGACGCCCGTTCACTTCTTCAGACGCCCGTCCAGATGGACGGGACTTGAACGCTCGTTCAATCACTCAAACATCAATTTCCTCATCTTTATCTCTTTTCTTCTATCCAATTTCTTCCCTATCTCCTCTTCTTCATAAAATCCGAACTTTATCAACTTTTAGTCATCTTTTGAACCGCAAGTATGCATCTACACGTCATCAAAAACATCGCAAAGTGTGATAATATCCAAATAAACATAAAATCATCAATAAAACACATAAATTAACCAATTTTGCGATTAAACCGTTTAAAAACTCATTTGCTCAATAAACCAATTAAACACTTAATTTCTATGCAAATTATACGAATATGGAGAGAATTGTTACAAAATATAACGATATAAATCATATAAAATCACCCTTAACATCCATCCATTTCATTCCGTCAGAGTTGAAAAAAAAATTGCAGAGGAAAAAAAAACGTAGAAAGAAACCCCTCTTCTCATTCTTCAATTTCAACGAGAGTGGTCTGAAAATTAGAACGGGAGTGGTTTACCCATCGGAATGATCTCTTCTCATTCTTCATTCTCTACCCATTTCATTCTATTAGAATAAAAAAACGTGGTCTGAAAATTGGAACGGGAGTGTCTATAAATTGTAACGGGCAAGTGATTGAAGCTCTATATCATCACAATGACTATCCTTCCTGGAGACGACGCTCCTCTTGTAAGTCATTTACGGTTTATTGGGTTTAATTTCGATTATTTTTTCACCAAACCTAAAAAAAATTGAAAATTTCTTGTATGATAGTGTTATATATGGTAGTGTAGACATTTATTTTAGATTGGATTTAATGTATGATAGTGTTATATTTTTTGATTCAAATGTGTAGCATTGTATGTGAGAATGTTATAAGTTGTTTTGTTTGAAAATTATTAGTATAAATGCCTTAATTTTGCAAGTGTAGTACTGTATGTTATAGATAATTTTGAAAGTGATTAGTTTAAATTTGTAGTATGAAATGCCTTAGTTAATTTTGAAATGCGTAATATGGTATGACTTTTGAAATACCACCCGAATAAACTAATCGTTACGGGAAATCACAATGAAAATGTCCATGATTTTATAAAGAAAAAATCTATGATTTAAAAATGTGAAACAAACGACAAATAAATGTTGTTTGAAATTACAAAAAGAAAAATATCGACATATTATATGGTACGCCTCGACCTGATGCGATGCGAATCTTAGAAATGCATGCATCCCTCGGGTGTTTTCGATTCCTTTTGCTTTTGCTTTAAAAGGTGAAGCAAGCGAGATGGTTTAAGTCGTTAGCACATCATTCCCTCCATACATGGAATGATGTCAAAAGAGCCTTCGCTCTTAAGTGGGTTTCACCAGGCAAGATTATGGAGATGAAACGGGAAATAGCTACTTTCGAGCGGTTGGAGGATGAGACTTGTTGGCAAGGCTTGGGAGAGATTAAATACGTTGATGAGGAAATGCCCCAATCACGGATATGACGGACATGAGTTGTTGGAAGCGTTTCTGAGAGGTGTCTCTCAACCTAATAGAGACTATCTTGACTCCACCGCTCATGGATCCTTCTTAGGGGAGGTGATGAGGCCCCCTTCTACGAGTAGCCGAGACAATTGCCAAGAACAACATGTGGTCGACTCCTAAGAAGACCAATATTGTTAAGAAAGAAGAATACGCAAGCAATCACGATACACGGTTGTTGGTTGCTCGGATGGAATCGATAAGCAAGTTACGGCCAATCTTCGGATGCGGCCTTCGAGGTGAATTATCTTGGAACACGAGGCGAGGGACCGAGATGACGGAGGAGGTAAACTTAATGGATAATCAAAACCAACCCTTCCGAAACTTCAACCGAGAACCGCCGAACTATTCGGGATTTCAAAGGCAAAACTTCAATCAAGCCAAGTCACCACACAAGCCCTTCAAATTCAAATTCTTTCAACTCGAACTATCAAAGGCCAGTTCAGAACTCCCAAAGGCCTCAAGGTGGCTGGAATCAAACTCAGAACAACAATCATACCACCTCATGTGTCCCTCAACACAAATTCGATGAGTGGTAGACATGGTGAAGACTCTTTGTCTACTAGTGTTAAAGCAATTGAGAGACAAGTTGGTCAAATGGCGGACCGGCAAGCAAGCGAGACCTCACGGTAAACTTCCGAGTTATACCGAGAGAAATCCGAAAGGCGATGTGAATGTTTGCACGCCATTACACCTCGGTGGGAGTATGGGCAAGAAGAGGAGTTGAATGAAGTAACTTTGAGAAGTGGTAAGAAAGGCTGGACCCGGCAAGGTGTCGGGAAACGAGTAGCCCCTCCCGACGCCATGAGTTCGGGAGGGAAAATCGAAACCACATGCCGAAGAAAGCAACGATGAGGAGCTTAGTGACAATTCTTCGGAGGATGAAAATAATTCGATGACGAGGAAAGAAAGGAGAGTCGGGAGAGGTGTACCCCCGACTAAGAAAAAGGAAGAAAAGTTTGTGAGATGGAAGGATAAGGAGGATGAGGCGATAAAGAATCAGGCCACGAGGAATGATAAAGCCCTTCCTTACCCACCAAAAGGAAAGAGAAAGCCCTCGCCAAAGACAAGCGATATGATGGGGTGAGGAGGATACTTAGGGACACTAAAGTGAGTATGCCCTTAGCCGAGGTATTGTCCGAAATGCCTAAATGTACTAAGTATCTTAAAGAATTATTTTGTGGGAGCAAGAGAAAGCTTCGAGGGGATGGTGAAGAAGTGTTTCGCGAAGATTGCGCGATGGTTTCACGAGAAAATTCTTTGTTAAGCGAGGTGACCACTGCGGACCTTCAATCTCTGTGAGATCGAAGGTCATTTATTCGAAAACGTCTTATGCGACTCGGGGGCCTCTATTAATGTGATGCCATTAAACGTATGCAAAAAGCTCGGGTTAGATAAAAGGATGCGGGAACGCCCGATTTCTCTTCGGATGGTAGATAAATCTAGCCGGACTGCGGCCGGGTGTGTAGCTAATGTGCTCCTTCAAGTTGAACATTTAGTCTTCCCTACCGGCCGGGTTATTCTAGACTATCCACCACGATAAGGAGATGCCTCTAATTCTAGGCCGAACTTTTTTAGACACTTCTAACGCTCTCATCGACTTCTGCAGCGACGATTACTCTCAAAGTTGGTGACACATCTGTCACCTTCACACGAGGGACACATCTGAAAGAGCCGTAGTTGATGAAATATCGTTTGTCGAAGCCATATATGAGGACGGAGGAGATGCCTATTATGAAGATGCAATGGAGCTTACGAGAGATAGGTGTTTTTGAAGTCATGGACATTGAGGATCCGGTGCTCACACTTTGGGCACATTATTGAGTTAGAAGCATGGAGATGCCCAGCAACAAACGATGATTTCAAAGAACTGAGTCAGGAAGACTTCATCCCTGGTGAAGAAGAAGCTCTGATGGGTAGTTGGGACGAGGTAGAGTTTTGGAGAGAAGCTACTCATTGGGAAGTAGATGATTGGGAAGAGGTTGCCAGAAGAGCTTAAAGATGAAGAGTTAAGAAAAATGATCGATCACAAGAAAAAGGAAGCAAGTGTTGACCGGAGGATTCCGATGGATGATTTGATCCAGTACCTTTCTGGGGTTGAGCCTCGGGAAGATGAGGTGTTCTACTGTCAACCACTTCAAGCTCATAAGGAGAAAGGTGGCCCGTTAAAGTCTAGTATTGAGCAACCACCTGCGATTTAGAGCTCAAACCGCTTCCAAAACACCTTAAGTATGTCTTTCTTAAGGATGAAGATAAATGCCTTTAGTCGTTCGAAACTCGGCCACGAGCAAGAAGCACGAGTGATAGAAGTGCTTAAGAAAAACATCCTCAGCATTCGGGTTGGCAAGTGGGTGATATCCGAGGGATATTGAGACATATGCATGCATAAAATCCGAACGGAGGAAGGAGGCTAAAAAGGTAAGACAACCTGCGAGCGAAGGCGGGAATCCGCGTATACAAGAGGTTGTCAAGAAAGAAGTGATAAAGTGGCTTGACATGGGCATCATCTATGCAATACGCCGATAGCGGAAGTGGGTCGGCCTACTCAAGTTGTGCCAAAGAGAGGGTGGAATCACGATTCGAAAGAATGAAAAAGGGGAGGAAGTTGCCTTACGTCTCGTGGTACGGCCTACGGTACGTATAGACTATCGTAGGCGGAATGAAGTCCTTGCACCAAAGATCAACACCCACTTACCGCTTCATTGACCAACTAATTGAAAAGGCGGTGGTCACAAGTATTATTGTTTTCTCGATGGATACTGCGGTTGCTTCCGGATAGCCGTAGACCACAATGACCAGAGAAGACAACGTTTACGTGTCCATCGAAATACTTTTGCTTTTCGTAGAATGCCATTCGATCTACATGCAATGCACCAGCGACTTTTCATGATTGTATGTTGGCCATTTTCGATGGACTTGTTGAGAAATGCATGGAGGTCTTCATGGATGACTTCTCGGTCTACGGCGATAGTTTTGATGAAATTTTAGAAAACCTAGATATGGTACTCCAACGTTGCGTTGAGAAGAATGCAGTTCTTAGCGGGAGAAATGCCATTTTCTAGTAGACGAAGGAATCGTTTTTGGGACATAAGGTGTCCAATGCTTTGGTATTCAAGTTGATAAAGGCTAAGGTCGAAGCTCAATCGAGACGGATGACGTACCCAAAAACATTGAAAGAGGTGCGAGGTTTTCTAGGACATGTTGGCTTACACGGGCGTTTCATTAGAGACTTTTCTACGATTTAGATAATTTTGAAAGTGATTAGTTTAAATTTGTAGTATGAAATGCCTTAGTTAATTTTGAAATGCGTAATATGGTATGACTTTTGAAATACCACCCGAATAAACTAATCGTTACGGGAAATCACAATGAAAATGTCCATGATTTTATAAAGAAAAAATCTATGATTTAAAAACGTGAAACAAACGACAAATAAATGTTGTTTGAAATTACAAAAAGAAAAATATCGACATATTATATGGTACGCCTCGACCTGATGCGAATCTTAGAAATGCATGCATCCCTCGGGTGTTTTCGATTCCTTTTGATCTCCTGTGTCGGCCTATGCCCTATGCATTGAATTGGGGCTCCTTATATAGCGTAGCTCGTAGAAAATTACATTAGGTCTGCTCAATAAAGCATATTTTCTCATTTTAGGCAGCTTTGTAAAGCCTCGTCCGGAAGTGAGGCATCCGTTAGAGCAAAAATATAAGTTTTGTTATGTTGGCTTTGTCCAGCATCTGTTCTCCCTCGTCATCATCAAATATTCTTTGATGTTGGTATAAACAATCTTCTCTTCTATTTCGCATGTCTACTATTACAACACAACAAAATTAAAATATATATACATTAAACATGCCGACATTAGTGACAATAACAAGTTTTTGATTAGTGTTATAGTTTGAAATGATGTTTTCATACTCAGGTATATATACACACACACACACATGCACACACTCACACAGACACACACACACACACACACACACACACATATATATAATGGTGACGTAAACTTATGCTACTGAGGTCTGGTGTGGAAGTTATGGTGCTCAGCAGAGTATGAAGCATCCGCCGAATCCGCTTCGTTCGTACGGGCGAGCGAGTTGATCGGTCTGTTGGAGCCGGGTCCGCCGATTCGGGGTATTAGCGAGTGACATCTCGTCGGTTCACGAGCGGACTTAAGGAACACGTCTGCATGGTTTCCTAAGTCGGTGGAGTTACTTCTGGGGTATTTCAGTCATTTACTGGGTTGGCTGTTTAGTCAGTTTGGCTTGGATTCCCAAGGCTATAAATACCGTCTGTATTAATTTCTTGATGTAACTTTCTGGTGCTAATAAAATATCCTCGTTTGTCCATTGAGTAGTCTGCACATTGCCGAAAACCACATTAAATCTGTGTTTGCATGCTTGTTTATCTTATATCTTTACTCACAATCACTATCACTTCTTGATCGATCCGTAATAACAAACCGGTATCGGAGCGTCCAGGTTCATCAAGAAATCTGTTTATCGGTTTTAAGCAAGGTATATTGGCACAAAGGTCATAATTGACTAAGTAGTGGCATATGAGATTAGGTCATATGGGTGAAAGAGGGATGAAAATTATGTCTAAGTATGATCTACTTGGGGGACATAAGGTCAAGGAAGTGGATTTTTATGAACACTGTGTGTTTGGGAATCTACATAGGAGCAAGTTCCCAAAGCAATCCACATCACAAAAGGGACACTTGTTTATGTCCATTCTGATTGCTGGGGACCTTCAATGGTGGAGTCATTGGGTGGTCACAGGTACTTTGTGTCTTTTATAGATGATTATTCAAAGATGGTTTGGGTAATTATGATGAAGCACAAGAGTAAAGCATTCAAGAACTTCAGGCAGTGGAAGGCTTTGGCTGAAAATCAGACAGGAAGAAGATCAAAAAACTTAGAACTGATAATGGACTAGAATTCTGTTGGTCTGAGTTTGATGAATTTTGCAAGAATGAAGGCATTGCCAGGAACCATACTGTAAGAGTTACTCCACAATAGAATGGTGTTGCAAAAAGAAGAATGAAACTCTTCTGGAGAGGGCCAGGTGCATGCTCTCTCTGGTCTAGCAAGGAGATTTTGGGCAGAGGATGTCAGTATAGCATGCTACTTAATCAATAGGGGGCCTCACACTAGGATCAAACTTAAAACACCACTTGAAATTTTGTCAGGAAAGTCAGCAGACTATCTAGACTTAAGGTTTTTGGAAGCACTGTCTACTATCATGTCAATGAGGGCAAATTGGAGCCTAGGGCCAAGAAGGGTGTGTTTCTTGGATATGGAGATGGAGTTAATGGGTATAGAATCTGGTCATCAGTTGACAATAGGGTTATACTCAGCAGGAATGTAGTTTTTGTTGAAAACTCTATGCTTAACTCATCTGTGAGAGCCACATCTGAATCTAAAATTGGATCTGAAACTGAGAAGGTTGACAAACAGGTGAAGCTTCAAGTATAGTCTACTGAATCAAAAGACTCAATAGGGAAAAGTCAACAGTCAGTAGATCCAGAACAGGGTCTAAGCCAGTCTGCTGAACAAGGGTCAGTAGAGACTCAAACCGATGATGTTGGTCGGCGGGGTATAGGTCTCGGCGAGAGCTAGGAGGACCAATATCGGACCTCTCCAAGAAGATATGGGTTTGAGAAGGATATGGTTGGATATGCACTACAGGTAGCTGAAGAAGTGGATGGTTTTGAACCTAACATGTACGGGGAAGCTGTGACATGTTCTGAGGTATCCCAAAGGCTTGTTTCTATGGGAGAAGAAATGGAGTCACTTCAGAAGAATGAGATTTGGGATATGGTCAATCAACCACAAGACCGGAGGGTGGTAACTTGCAAATGTATATTCAAGAAAAATGAAGGAATGACAATTGCTGAGGGTTTTAGATAAAAGGCTCGTTTGGTTGCTAGGGGGTTCAGTCAGAACGAGGGGGTAGACTATGAAGAAATATTTTCTCCAGTGGTCAGTCATACTTCCATCAGGGTGCTGTAAGAAATGGTGGCACATCAGAATCTTGAACTTGAGCAATTGGATGCGAAGACATCCTTTCTACATGGAGATGTAGATAAGGAGATTTATATGACTCAGCCAGAGGGTTTCCAAGTTCTTGGCAAAGAAGGATTTGTGTGCAAGTTGAAGAAGTCCTTATATGGACTTAAGTAGGCTCCAAGGCAGTGGTATAAGAAGTTTGACAGCTATATGATTCAGTAGGGTTATAGCAGGAATCCATATGATTGTTGTGTTTTGTTGGACATATTTTAAGTTTTAGTGATGAGTGCCAGACTAGCTGTTATTGAGCAAAGGCAAAAAGATGTCTAGATCAAATGTATAGGCTTATTAGAGTTTGATCTTTGTATAGGTTTGATCAAACAAGCATTGTAAGAGGTCAGCTGACTTTCATCAGCAGACCTGTCTAGGTCAGTAAGGTACCTGAGTCAGTAGACTAGTTTAGGAACCTACTGAAGACTGAAGGCTGAGGGCTCAAACTCAGTTATTGAAGGCTAATGGATCAAACTTATTGTTTAAAGTCAAGGATATGGAATCAGAATTTAGGTCTGTGATGACCTAAACTGATTACATATACCTTGTGTACAAGGTCTAAGTTCCATCAGTTAAGTGGTGATTGGAACTTAGTTATGTTCAAGTTGGTGTAATCTAACATCATAACAAAAAGTTAGATATAAAGAAAGCAGCTGCAGTGTTTTATAAACACAACAAACTTGGAACAGCTGACTACCAAGTATTTCAGCAGACATATATACACAGGAACCTGCTGGAAATATATTTTGAATTAATCAAACGTTACATTGGAAGATTACAAGGATAAGGAAAGATAAAAAGTCTTGAATTTGTCAACAAATAAATGGTTAAGATTAAAGGAATGTTGGAAAGATTCAGAGCTTTATCCAATGGATACAAGTCAAATGGTGGACAGTCTAAAAACTGTCAAAAAGTAAACTGATAGTGTCATTACTATGTACAAGGACATAAAGAAAGTCAAGATGGGGACAAATCTAAAATGGCTATGTTTGAATTTCAAACATAAGTCACAGGATTCTCTACTATAAATAGAGGACTCCTAATTCAGATACAAGTGATGAAAATTGAAAAAAAAAAAACAACTATCAATCCTGAGCTATCAGTTTTCTTATCAAGAAATCACCCTGCTGATGTTACTAAGCTTAAAGCTACTGATCTAGTAATTTCTTCAAGTGTAACCTGCAATCAAGTTACATCAAGTATACACACTTGAAGATTTCAAGCTGCTGATCATTTCATCCTGATCAAGCTGCTGAAAGCTGAATCACTTACTTGATTCAAACCTTCTTTTACAAGAAACCTACTGAAGACAGAGAAGCACTTAGGTGTCAAAAACTGTTGTTTGTGGTGGAGCTGGTGAAGAGGAAATCCTACCCTTCAAGGACCAGTGGAAGACTTTGGAGCAGCAATCCTACCTGTTCCAAGTGTTCAGTTTGTGAAGACATAGTTATTGGTGAAGGACAGACAATTTAAGGATTTTTGTAACTGCAACCTCAAAGATCTCTAGTGAATTACCTCCAACATCATAGGAGAAGAGTGGACTGACATGATTACACCACTTGGAACCACTATAAAAATTGCCTACTTACTTTCTGCATTTAGTAAATTAAGCACATCAACCTATTGAAACTAGCAACTGAATGACACACTCAGACTACTGAGTATCTAATACTTAGTATCATATTTTAACAACAAGTAATAAGGCTTAACTTGAATATATTCCGCTGCAACAAATTCAGTAAAATCAACAGTCAGCAGACTACTGAGCCGTCAGCAAACTTCGAGTGGTCGGCGGACTGCGGCGGTCGATAGGCTACTGAACTTGCTGAGTTTGTTAACTCCAAAAGATTTAAGTGTTAAGTTTATTCACCCCCTCTAAACATAACCAAAGCCTTTTCAAGGGACCAACAATTGGTATCGGAGCAGTGCTTCTGTTCTGAAGTAATCCTACTTGTTGTGCTTGTGAAAATACTTTGAAAACTTTTTCAAGTCTCTGATTTTCAAAGCTCTGTATCATGGATAACAACCAGTATGCTAGAACAATATTGATGTGTTCTTTGGATCAAGTTGATGAGTATAAACATCATATGCAGGCTTTTCTAGCTGCAACACATGATGGGATGATGGATGTGCAGACTGATGGACCACTGGAAATCACAAAAGCTATAACTATAGATGGTCAAACACAGTACATTCCAAAACCAAAAAGAGAATGTAATGCTGAAGATAGAAAAAGAGCAAACCTCAACAATATTTCTATTGATATCATATACAGAACCATGGATAGCAATATGTACATGAAAGTGAAGGATTGCAAGACTGCAAAGGAACTTTGGGATATGTTACAATTAATCTGTGAAGGCACTGATGCAATTAAGAAGAACAAAGTCAGTGTGGCAAAGAAGAAGTTCCAAGAATTCAAAATGAAACCAAATGAAACCATTGAACAAATGGAATCAAGATTCAATGCCATCATGGATGAACTCACCCTACTGAGTGTAAACTATTCAAAAGAAGAAATCAACTCTAAAATCTTAAAAGCATTACCTGCAAAAGAAGTTTGGGAAATGAAGGTGACTGCCATAGAAGAAATGAGAAGTTTACATGAAGAGGACACCTTCAAATTATTTTTAGATCTGAAGGCATATGAATTCAGCAAGAAACTTGTACCTGAGACTGAAAAGGAAGAACCAAAGACCACTGCATTGGCTGCTACACATCAAGAAGAAACATTAGGAGCTCAAGATGATTTACTGGATGAGATGCAAGAGCAAATTGCCCTACTGAGCAAGAAAATCAGAATGATGAAAACTGGAAAGGGTTCTCCAAGGAGTTTCACAAAGAAATCCAGTGAAAAGAAGAAGGATGAATCCAAGAAAGACAATGATTACTTGTGCTATCAATGCAAAAAACCAGGACACTTCAACCTGACTGTCCTGAACTAAAATAGAAAAAGGAACCTGATTATCTGTGCATCAACTGCAAGAAGCCTGGACATTTCAGAACTGATTGTCCAGACCTACTGAAGAGCAAAAGTCAGCAAAGAAGATCTGGCAAGAAAGCTATGGTTGCTGAAGATGAATCAGGATGTGAAGTTGAATCAGAAAAAGGAAATGAAGAAGATCATACTGCACTTTGCTGATATGGATGATTATTCTTTAATGGCAAATATGGATGAAACTGAGGAGGTATACAATTATGTGTCTATAAACACTCCTGCTGAAAGTGATTGTGAATCAACTTGTGGTTCAAATCCTAAAAATTCTGACAATGAAGAAACTTTGGATGCCATCCTTAATCAACTGATGATAATACAATCTGGTTATGAGATTGTGAAGGCTAAAAAAGAAGCTCTTCAAACAGAAGTTGAAAGGTTGAAAACTGAATTAAGAATTCTCAAGGGAAAAGAAAAAAAAGGTTGGACAGAATCAGCATAAGCTGCTGTACATTCAGTAGCTGCTGAGTCTGCTGAACAATCTAGTTCCACTACTGCATTCAAATCTGGAAAGCCTTATGGTGATAGAACAGGCCTTGGATTTGGGACTCAACAATCTAATAAGAGTGGATCCAGTAAGGTTACTAAACCTAGTACCAGAATTGGTCCTAAGTTTGCTGAGGCAGTGAAGCCTACTGAGAAGACTTCAAGGAAGCAAAATTAGAAGTCAAAAAGGTCAATAGTACCTAACAAAAATAATAAATCCAAAAGTAGGACTTCTGCACCATATAGACCTGCTGATAGCAGACCTGCTACCAAGTCTGTTGGACCAGAAAAGGGCAAAAATCAGAAATATTCTAAGGATAAGAATCCTAAAGCTAAAAATGTCAATCATTCTAGGTATACTTATCTAAGGGGGGAAAGGTAGATTATTCCCTACTGATGATGATTGGAATATTCTTGTACTTACTGCTAGAAACAATAAATATAACCATACTGCTAGGGTAAAACCTCAGCAAAGGACTAAGCAGAGGACTCAGTAGAGGACTTATACAAGACCTCAGAAGGGACCTCAGTAGACTCCATATTACAGGGCTGCTCCTAACAGACACCAAACCTATGGTTATGCTAGTGCTTCTAACAATAGAAATCACTCCAAACAGCATTACATACCAAAAGGCCATAAAGCATATGTGAGTCCTACACAACCAAATGTTAGACCTTATGGATGTGTAGAATACATGTACGAACAAAAGTATAACACTTTTCAGAGAAGACCTTATGGAAATTTGCCAAGGGTCATGCTTACCACTGACCACTATGGACCCAAACAGTTTTGGGTACCTAAAATACATTAACTTTGTTTTGTAAGGTGTATGGTACTTTGACAATGGATGTTCTAGACATATGACAAAGAATAAGCACTGTCTGACAAAGTATGTGGCAAAGGATGGTCCAAGAGTGAATTTTGGCTACAAGAACACACCAGGATATGGCACACTTGTGAGAAATGGATTAACTATCAGGAATGTTGCATTTGTGGAAGGACTGGACTACAACCTACTGAGCACTGGACAATTTTGTGACATGGGTTACAAGGTCCCTTTTGACAAAGGCACATGTATTGTCATAAGTGAAAGAGGTGATCAAGTTGTGTTGGCTGGAAGAAGACAACAAAACATGTATGTTGTGGATTTGTCTACTGCTATTCCAGAGACATGCCTGATTGTGCATACCAAGTCAGAACTAAATTGGTTATGGCATAAGAAATTAAGTCATCTGAACTTTGATGATATCAATCAGTTGGTGAAGAAGAAACTGGTGATTGGCTTACCTGAGAAACATTAAAAAAGGATTCTATATGTGATGCTTGTCAACAAGGTAAACGAACAAAATCAAGCTTCAAGTCAAAGACCAAGCAATCAACAAAAAGAGTTTTGGAGCTGATGCACATGATCAATTTAGACCAGTAACACCAACCAGTGTGACAGGAAAGAAGTACACTCTAGTAGTTGTGGATGATTATTCAAGATACACTTGGGTAGTATTCATGAACAAGAAAAGTGAAACACATCAAAAGATGCCTGAACTTTGGAAGAGATTGCAAAATGAGAAAAGTTTGACAGTATTGAAGATCAGATCAGACAAGGGTACTAAATTTCTCATTAAAGTTATAAGATAATATTGTGAGCAGAATGGTGTGCTGCATCAACTGGCTGCTGCAGGTACACCTCAGCATAATAGGGTTGCTGAGAGAAGAAACAAGACTTTGAAAGTAGCAGGAAGAACTATGATTTGTGAAGCATTATTACCTGAAAGATATTGGGCTGAAGCGATCAATACAGCATGTTATACACAAAATAGGACCTTAGTGAACAAGAAGCTGCTGAAGACACCTTATGAGAATTGGAATGGAAGGAAACCCAATATATCATATTTCCATCCATTTGGAAGCAAATGTTTTATATTAAATCATATGGAGCAACTGAAGACTTTCCAACCAAAATCATATGAAGGAATCTTCTTGGGATATTCTTCAGTCGGCAAGGCATTCAGGGTACTGAACAAAACAACACTGATACATGAAGAAACAATACATGTTGTATTTGATGAACCTAAGTTTATTGGAATGAAAGATGAAGCTTTAGAACCTGCTGAGAATCAACAAGTCACTGATCCAGAATGTGTTGATGTTCTGGAAAGGATAAATGATTTAAAGATTTCTAACTCTGCCCCTACTGAACACCCTGCTGGTAATTCTACCGATGCAACAACTGAGGCAGTTCAAGGATCTGCTGAACCCCTTGCTGAAGCAACAGTAGACCCTACTGAAGATGATGTTCCTGAGAATCAATCTAACCAAAATCCTCAATGGTTAAGGGATCACCCTGCTAAGCAAGTTATTGGCAATATACAGCAAGGTGTGAGGACTAGAAGACAATTAGAAGCTATGTTTACTTGTTTTCTATCTCAAATGGAGCCTAAAGTTGTAGAAGAAGCAATATCAGATCCAGATTGGATAATTGCTATGCAAGAAGAATTGAATCAATTTGAAATAAATCAATTTTGGACACTAGTGGAAAGGCCTAATCATGCAAATATAATTGGAACAAAATGGGTATGCAGAAACAAATTGGATAAATCTGGTACCATTGTAAGGAATAAGGCCAGACTAGTAGCAAAAGGCTATTCTCAAGCTGAAGGAATAGATTTTGATGAGACATATGCCCTTGTTGCAAAATTGGAAGCTATAAGATCATTCTTGGCGTATGCTGCTTACAAAAGCTTCAAAGTATACCAGATGGATGTCAAGAGTGCATTTCTGGATGGCATTCTAGAGGAAGAGGTTTATGTTCAGCAACCTCCTGGTTTTGAAGTTAAAGATCAAGAAGATTAAGTGTACAGACTGAATAAAGCACTTTATGGCTTGAAACAAGCACCAAGAGCATGGTATGAGACCCTATCGCAATTCTTATGGACAATGGCTTTACCAAAGGACCATTTACAAGACTCTTTTCAGAATCAATGAAGGAGACAGCACCCTGGTGGTACAGATTTATGTTGATGACATAATTTTTGGCTCTGAAAATAAATTGCTATGTAAAAAATTTGCTAATCTGATGAAAAGTAAATTCCAAATGAGTATGATGGGAGAAATGAACTATTTCTTGGGATTACAAGTCAAAAGAATGAAAGATGGAATCTTCATTCATCAAACCAAGTATACCAAGGAGCTACTGAAGAAATTTGGTATGGAAAACAACACCAGAGTATCAACTCCTATGAGTAAAAACATTAGATTGGATGAAGATAAAGAAGGCAATGATTGTTAGGTGTAGTGCCGAAAGACAATTATGTAATTGTTTTAGGACAGAATTAATAATTAATCTTATTATATGCATGTATGCTTATAATTAAGACACTACTGAAAACCCTAAATACCTCGTTTATGTAATCACATTGTTAGGAACATTTTATTATGTTTTGATGATGGCCATACTAGCTGTTATAGCAAGCCTGAAATAATTTAGAAATTCTCTGTATAAGTCTTTACTTAGAGTCTGACATATTGTATAAGTTAAGTCGACAAGTATTGTACTAGTTGGTAGGACGGCAAAGTAAAGCAGACATTCGGCAGAGTAAGGCCAGCCAAGCCCCAGCAGAGAAGCAGTGAAGACTTAACGGTATGACTTATAACTAAGGAAGTCTGTGATGACCTTGGATAAGTCTAATTATGTTTCAAGTGATGAAACTCAATGTTCAAATATGATGTACACTGATCTCACCCAAATCAATGATCAGTGAAGTACAAAGATTCTCTTTAAAACTGAAGTGATGAAGGAAACAGTGAATCGGCTGAGTAAACTGACTTTCGGCAAAGTGAAGGAAATAACGGTGAAGGAAGATCTAAACGGCAAAGTCAGATGGATAACTCGTCCGTTCAAAGAACGGCGAAGTAATCCTTATCAGAACAGAATTGAAAAATGATGAAGATTCAGAGGATCATGCATTTAATGCACAATCAATAGAGGATCAATCAAGGACATATTTTCTGTTATACATTTGAAGGAAAAATCCGATCACTGAAATCAAGGAGAATATAATTAAGGGGGAATCAAGAATAAAGTCAAAGATTATTCCCCTCATACATATAACCAACGGACGGAATTTCAAATCAAGGATACTCAAGGCGATAAATAGAAGGCATTGACAGACAGATAAAGATAACGATCAGAAAAAGAAAATCAAGCAAAAACTCAGTCAAATTGAAAAGACTTCTCTCTGAACTTACAAGGTTTTATCTAAAGATCAACTCAGACACCAGAAATACAATTTCATATCCTGACCGAGATTGATCAATCAAGTTTGTGAATCTCATTCACCATAAACTGAAGCAACTGAATCAGAAGTCATCTGAGAAGGAGTTGTGCTTGTGATAGCTGCTTAAGGATTTGATCTCAATGAGCAGTGAAACAGACTAAATCACTGAAGCTATTGCAGTCAAGGAGTGATAGTCTTGTAGATTGTGAAGCCAAGGACAATCATACTATTGTATCTGTGAAAAAAATAGTGAATTCCTGCAATCATCACATGAGAAGAGTGGATTAAGGTATTACCCCACCCTGAACCACTATAAGCCTTGTGTCAATTTACTTTCTGCAATTTACTTCACTGCATTCATTTAAATTACCAAGATTATAATCTATATTTGTGACTGTTTAAATTACTTTGAAACAACATAGTAAGAAGGGACTTATCCGCTGCCCAAAAGCTTTTAAACACAAGAAAAGTTTTTGAAACTCCACTATAGTCATTCACCCGCCCCCCTCTCGACTATAGTTTTACCCTTCTCTGGGACCAACAATTGGTTTCGGAGCAGTGTTCCTAGTATCAGAACATGTTCAGATCTAATTTCTGGTAACAAGGAGATCACATATTTTCAAAGTAGTTTTCAAATCTGAGTTTTCTATTCATTCACATATAAATCTATTACTTGTGCTTATGGATTCCTCAAAATTTATTTCAAAAGTACCTGTTTTCAATGTTAATAATTTTGACGAATATAAAATAAGAATGCTGTCTCATCTTGCAGCAACTCATGAGGAGATGCTGGACGTAATCAATGATGGACCAATCATGATCATGACTGTGGTATCCACAGGAGCAGATCAAGGAAATGAGATAGACAAACCTAAGAAAGATTTGACCAAGGATGACAGGAGAAGAGCAAGTCTAGACTTTGTTGCAAAATCATATCGACTCTAGATAGCAACATGTTCATGAGAATCAAAGATTGCAAAACAACAAAGGAAATGTGGGACAAGCTAGCTTTGATAAATGAAGGATCTGAAGCAGTTAAAGAAAACAAATTATCTGTTGCAAAACAGAAATTTGAAAATTTCAAAATGAAGACTGGTGAATCCATTGATCAAATGGACAACAGATTCTCTAGCATCATCAGTGAACTGCAACAACTTGGACACACATATCCCCAGAAAGAAGTATGCTTAAAGATATGAAGAGGCTTACCTGAAAGATGGAAGATCATAACATCGGTAATCAGAGGAACCACAAACCTTGCAAGTACTGACACTCTGACACTGATGTCACAACTTAAGGCTCATGAATTTGAACTGAATGGTGAATATGGTGCTCCGGCAGAGTCACAAAAAACCACGCACCGATTGCACCCCAGCAAAGTAACTTTGCCGATTGTATCAGCAAAGAAACACATGAACTTAAAGAACATGTAGCTTTATTAGTTAAACGTTTTGACAGGTTTAGCAAAAAGAAGCCATTCAAAGGAAATTCATCATCAAACAAGAGGTCAAGCTCAAACAAAGACATGAAGAAGAAAGATGTTGAATACAGATGCTTCAACTGCAACAAGAAAGGTCACTTCAAGGCCGATTGTCCGGAAGAAAATGATAAAGATGATGAAAAGAAGAAATACAAAGCATCTGAAAAGAGGAAAGGCAAAAAAGCACTCAAGGCTGAATCTAGCAGTGAAAAGAATGAAGAATCATCTGATAATAACTCAGATAACAGTGATGAAGAAGACAGCTCAGACAATGAAAAAGCGTGTCTATGCCTCATGACCAAAGAACTAGATGAAGATGAATGTGATAGCTCAGACATTGAGAATACAAGCCTATGTCTAATGGCCAAAGAATCAGATGAAACTGAGGTAACATCTAGCTCTTACTCTTCATCAAATGCATCCACATCTAACACTGCACAATCTTCTATTCTCCCTTTAGATCCAGCAGACCTAGTCCAAAATCTCATGACTAAATTTGATGAAATTGAAATGAATCATGAAATTCTGGAAAAGGAATGCAAGGATCTAAGAAAGGAAAATAAAAAATTAAAGAAAGAACTGGATAAAGCAAAAGCTGAACTAACTAGTAAGGAGATCTACTCAAATGATCAACAAATAGCAAAGGTTCATACATCTGTTGTTGACAGATCAGTTGAGAAAATCCCCTACCGCTTAAGATAACAAATGAACCGGTTTTACAAACCCTCAAAAAGGTTTGGATCCGGATTCGGTCTTGGCTACAACGATCGGGATGAGAGTAGAAACAAAGGTCAACACAATTCTGAATCCAGGATCAACATTGAATCCAAATTCAGAAAGAGACAGACCATGGTCTCAACCACTCATCCTGTACCGGTGAAGCCAAACCCAGTGCAGTAAAACAGCAGACTAAATCATCAATCAAGTCAATCAAAAGCAAGGACTTTCTGAAAGGTAAAGGAAGACTTTATCTTTCAGAGGATGATTGGAATGTTGCACCTCCAAAATACAAGAAGAAACCATTCCATAATATGCATCATGTGCTTAAGAAAAATCAAACTAGGTATACTCCTAAACACATGAAGCAAGTCAGGTTTCCCACTGCATATTGGAGAGTGAAGAAGGATGGAAATGCACCAAAAAGTAGAGAAAAGTATCAGAATAACTTCAGTAGAAATACTAGAAGCTATTCCGCCATGCCTTATATATATGAAGTTGATGACTTTAACTATCCAAAAAGAAGATCATTTGGATATACACTTGGAGTAGGAGGCATGACTACTAAAAGGCATGGACCCAAACAGTGTTGGGTACCTAAACTTAATTAGTTTGTTTTGTAGGATGTCTGGTACATAGACAGTGGATGTTCCAGACACATGACAGGAAACAAGAGATGGCTCAGTAACTTTAAAGCTCTTGACGGACCCAAAGTCACATTTGGAGGCAAAGAAAACCCTGGCAAGATTAAGTGGGAAGGCACAATGCTCAAGAACAATCTGAAGATCCAAAATGTGGCATATGTCAAGGGACTTAATTTCAATCTGATGAGCATTAGTCAATTTTGTGACAAAGGCTACAATGTGCACTTCGGCAAGGAAGGATGCAAAGTCATTCACAGCCAAACCAACACAGTAGTACTTGCAGGTAGAAGAAAATATAACATGTATGTGGTGGATTGGAAAACAACCAAGGCGAGAAACATGTTTGTTTGTCAAAAACAAACAAAACTAGTCAAGTTATGGCATAGAAAACTAAATCATCTAAATTTCAAGACCATCAACAAATTATCAAAGAACAAGTTAGTTGAAGGCACAACGCTAGACATCACATTCAAGAAATAAAGTCTATGTGATGCATGTCGAAAGGGAAACAAATCAAAAGTTCTTTCAAGTCAAAACCCTATCAATCAACAACAAGAATTCTACATCTGTTGCATATAGACCTGTTTGGACCAATCACACCAGTAAGTGTAAGTGGTAAATAATACACCCTGGTAGTAGTGGATGACTACTCAAAATACACTTGGACCACCTTCATGAACAAGAAGAAAGAGACACTCAAAAAGCTGCCAGATTTGTTAAGAAGACTTCAAAATGAGAAATAACTGAAAATCATCAAGATCAGATCAGATAGAGGCACTGAATTTCTTAATGAAATTTCAGAACCTATTGTGAAGAAAATGGAGTACTACATCAATTATCTGCAGCAGGAACCCCACAACAAAATGGTGTAGCAGAAAGAAGAAATAGAACTCTCAAAGAAGCGATCGAACAATGATTGCGAAACATGCTTACCAAAGAGATTTTGGGTCAAGCAAAACGAAAACACAAGATGCCATACACAAAATAGATCAATCATCAACAAACATCATGGAAAAACTCCATATGAAATATGGAATGGTAGAAAACCTAATATCTCATACCTGATGAAGCAATCTTTATGGGATACTCAGAGACCAGCAAGGCATTCAGAGTACTCAACAAAAGAACATTGGCGATTTAAGAATCAATACATGTAGTCTTCGATGAACCAAATACAAATGGTGAAAGTCTTCAAGAACAAGAAGAAGAAGCAGCACAAAAACAAGTGTATATGAACACAACAGTACCAGCAACTATTCTGCATCACAATTTTGGAAATCAAGATGAGCCACAAGTCAATACAACAGAAGAAGCATCAGAACTTGAAGCTCATGCACAACATGAAATTACAGAAGCACCAAGTGAAGAACAACTTCAACCAGACCTAAATTAGCTAAGAGATCATCCTGAAGAACAAGTTATTGAAGATATTCACACAGGAGTAAGAACCAGAAGACAACTGGAGCATATGTTAACATGTTTTATATCACAAGTAGAACCCAAGACAATAGATGATGCAATTCAAGATGCAGATTGGATCACAGCCATGCAAGAAGAACTAAATGAATTTGAAAGAAATGAAGTCTGGGAACTTGTTGACAGACCAGATATGGCCAACATCATTAGTACAAAATGGGTATTCAGAAACAAGATGGATGAGCAAGGAATTGTTGTTAGAAACAAAGCAAGGCTAGTTGCAAAAGGCTATTCTCAAGCAGAAGGAATAGATTATGATGAAACATTTGCACCAGTAGCTAGATTGGAGGCAATCAGACTTTTCCTAGCCTTTGCTGCACACAAAGATTTCAAAGTCTATCAAATGGATGTCAAGAGTGCATTTCTGAATGGACTTTTGGAAGAAGAAGTATATGTGGAACAACCCCCTGGTTTCAACCTCAAAGGAAAGGAAGACAAAGTATACAAACTAAAGAGAGCTCTTTATGGACTCAAACAGGCACCCAGAGCCTGGTATGAAACATTATCACAATTTCTGATCAAGAATGGTTTCAACAAGGGAAATATTGATAAGACTCTATTTAAACTAGAGGAAGGAACAAGCACATTGCTAGTACAAATCTATGTTGACGACATCATCTTTGGATCAGAGGATGAAAAGTTATGTGAAAAATTTGCAAATCTGATGAAGAGCAAATTTCAAATGAGCATGATGGGAGAATTAAATTATTTCCTTGGCCTTCAAGTAAAGCAAATGAAGGATGGCATTTCCAATAGTCAATCCAAGTATACAAAAGACTTAATACACAAGTATGGTATGGATACAAGTGGCACAGCTGATACACCAATGTGTGCAAGAGTCATTCTTGGAAAAGATGAAACTAGAAAGGATGTTGATCAGAAAATGTATAGAGGAATCATTGGATCCCTACTATACTTAACTACAAGCAGACCTGATATAGCATTTGCAGTAGGAGTGTGTGCAAGATTTCAAGCTCAACCAAAAGAATCACATCTTCTAGCAGCCGAAATAATAATCAAATACTTGAAAAACACTATCAATGTAGGAATTTGGTATCCAAAAGATGGAGGATTTAAATTGATATCCTATTCAGACTCTGACTATGCTGGATGCAAAATAGATAGAAAAAGCACATCTGGAACTTGTCAAATGCTAGGCAGCAGACTAGTTTCATGGTTTAGCAAAAAGCAAAACTCCATATCTACTTCAACACCAGAAGCAGAATATATAGCAGCAGGCAGTTGTTGTGCACAAGTACTTTGGATCAGACAACAGCTAAGGGACTATGGAGTGGAGGAGAAAACAATTCCAATCATGTGTGACAACATAAGTGCAATATCTATCACTGAAAATCCAGTGTTGCACTCAAGAACAAAACACATTGATGTGAGACATCACTTCATCAGAGATCATGTTGAAAATGGAGATGTCATTCTAAAATACATACCCACTGAAGATCAATTGGCTGACATCTTCACTAAACCACTCAGTCATGAAAGGTTTAGCATGTTGAGAACTGAGTTAGGAATGATTGAAATTGACTAAAAACCAAAGAGCGGCTAACTGGAGTAATCGGCTAAGTAACTTCATCAGCTGTTTAAACCTTTGCCATTACAGGAGATGTAGCAGGTAAGGCACTGGTACTCGGCGAAGTTACCTTCACTGATTGTTAGGAACAATCAAATAAAGAAGCTCAGTGAAAGAATCACCACACCGGCTAAGTGGCCAGCCAAGGCACTTCACCGAAATAAAGATTGGAATCATGGGTAAATTAAAGTGTGAAGATAATCTACTTTTAGACACGTGGAGAACAAGGGAGTTATGGATGATTATTTTGTGGATGATTACACACGTGGAGATCAATTTATAATTATGGAGGTAATTATATTATTCTTTTCGAATTACAAACGCCTCGATTCCCGGGCTCTATCATTACTTACCACAATCCACTCCCCCACTTCACTCAAATATCGCGACTTACATACACAAAATCACGCCATTATGTCATGAAATCCTTCCATATTCAAACCATGTTCACACTACCCAAATCATCCTATATAAACGGCACGTAGATATTTTCAGAAATTTTTACACTCCCTTGCATATCATACATTCCTCTGCACATTCGCATTTCACTCTCAAAAATTATTTTAACATCCAACAATGGCTTCATCCTCCTCAACCACCGAATCTGGGTATGAAATATCAATTGCCACTGGATCATTCTTTCAAGAAGAACACTACTTAAAGCTTTGTGGAGATGATGAAGAAGCAAAACGACTGGCAGCTGGATGCAAAACCCTAAAACTATCAACCTTTCTCAATCCCCCGGTAACCGAAGTCTGCTATGAAAGTCTGATTTCTTTCTAGAAATCTGCAAAATACGTCTCTGGCCTCCTTGCAGAAGAAGGTGACGAATGGGAAGAAGATAAGATTGTTGCATCCGTCAATGGCAATGACATAGTGATTACATAAAAGGTAATCCGAAAACATCTTAAACTTTCAAATAATGGTCAAGCAAAAGTAACTTTGGTGCCACAAAACCTGGATGATTTTTGGGTAACCATCGCGAAACAGGCAAACCCAGGATCTAAGAAAGTCAATTGTCTTAGATCTGCTTTGAAGAAGCCGTTAAGTGAATTCAGTGCCCTAATTGGCAAAACCATTGAAGGAAAGTTGGGAGCAAATAATGCCATGACAGAAATCAGAATGCGGTTAATGGGAATCATCTACAACAATCTGGAGTTCAATTGGGCAAAGTACTTCTTTTTAAGACTCAAAGAACAAATCCAAGGTGAAGTTAAAGCAGCCAAAAAGGGAACAGCAGAAGGAAAGATAAAGAAGGGACAATTCTGGGTGAAAAATTCATATGGGATTCAGTTACACTATCTGATGCAATGTCTCAAAGTCCCTGTTGTAAAACTTCACAAACTGCATGAGTCCAAGGTCATGTTTACCTATGTTAAACAACAAAAACAAGCCAGAGGAGGGAAGAGAAAGAAAACAACAACTCATCCCTCCGGTCAGAGAAAGAAACAAAAGGTTCAACGCAATTTGGACGAAACAGCCTTTGGAAAATTAATCGATGAAGAAGAAGTTGACGAGGACTCTGATGTTGAGGCACAACAACATGGTGCAGATAATGAAAGTGAAGATGAAGAACCTATAAATGAGGAAGTCATAGGAGACACTGGAGATGATGAGGAATCTCCAAAAGAACCTGCACAGTTGTCTGCAAACAATATTGATGATTGAATTACAGAATATCTTGAATGGAAAGAAGGCGATTCCAGAAATCAGATTCAAGATTCGGAACGCATGCTTGCTGAGGAAGCATGGCTCTTTAATTTTCTGGGAATCACCACTCTGGTTGGTGTACCTGATGAATCTCCTCTCTGGGACTTGGTAGATGCAGCAAAGGCAAAACGACCCCAGATCTCTAACAGCCACAATGATGATTCCGAAGATGGTAGAAATGATGATGATGATACTGATCAAGATGATGGAGATGACCAGGATGACAATGACAATGATGACCATCATGCTGATCATCATGCCAAACAAGGAGAAGAGGTTACTCCTACACCAGATGCAATTGATGATGACATTCTTCTACGCACCTTTCTACAGCCACATGCTTCCCACAAGTCAACAACACCAGCAAAGACAACTACTCATCCACTATCTGCTGCAACTCCGGCTGACAGCATAAACGTAGGGGACACTGGCTCAGCTGCTGCCACTCCAGTCAAGACAATCCCCAGCACAAAGCAAGGGGGAACAGCAGCTAAAGCCACACCAGCATACACATCTACACAAATTCTTGAAGACTTGGATGTCAATGTATTTGTGACTCAGCAACAAGACAGAGGACATCAAACAGACCAAGAACCAGCTGAAATCCGCCACAAACTCTCTCAGCTGGCCACTAGTATATAAAATGAGACCTTTGAAAAAGCAGCAGATCTACTGGCAGAGGAACTAGAGCAACAAGCTATGTATCTTAGATCCATGACCTCGGCATTGAATGACAAAAGCTACTCCATTGAGAGAAAATTTGAGGCACAGAACATTGTGGTTCAACGCCAAGGATACATGATGAGACAACTCAACATAAACATCACAAACAATCTTGCAGGTCTCAGGCAACACATTTCTCAGGAAAATGAATCTTTGGCAGTGGCATTTGGAAAAAGATTACGCAGTGTCACTGAGAAACTGACTAGTCATGATAACATATTCACATCCATCAAATCAAAGCTGGAATCTATGATTGGAACGACAAAGGCAACAAATAGCATCTTACTCCAGCAGAGAGATGATGCTGCCAAAAAGGGGGAAAATCAGGATAAGCCTGAAGGATCAACTATTAGACCCCCAAACTTCACTGAAGAACAACTGAGAGCAAGGAACAGAGACATAAGAATCAGAAATGAAGCAGAAGAACAGCAAATGAGGGCTAGAGAAGAAAGAGAAAGGGCCCTAAATGAACCCTGCACTAGATTTCCTCTTCCTATGCACAGAAGAGACGATGACAGAGACAGATCCGGAAAACAACAAAGGTAAGGATCTAGTCAACCAAGAGGATCAGCAAGTCAGCACAGACTTAGCACCAGAGGAAGCACCAAAGAGAGGCGGCGCGGCTCCGGATACACTTTGGTGGGCACAGAACGTACACTGGTCACAAAAGTAAAGCAGAATACGAAGCAGATGTACTGGATCATGTAAGAGAATTTTTCAGAGTATAGGTAGGACTTTATCCTCATCTCTCACAAGATGAAGCATGGGCTGATTGGCTAAGCTATCAGGATGAAAGGATGAGAAATGATATGGCCAAACTCTACAATGATGTCAAGAGAGAGTTTGCACTTCTAAAACAATCCAACAGCAAACCAAGTTCAGCCATACCACTCTCAGCAAAAGGACCAGAAGACTTGCCAACTGAACAACAAGAAGACTTCAACTATATGGCAAAATTCTTCAACCCAATGGGTAGAATGGACAAACAGGAGCAGTGGAGTCTCTACAAAAGTCTCAAGTTTGCTGACTAACACATTGCTGAAGCTAGGGAGAGACTTGAGAAGTACTTTGGAGAACTTAGGGCAAATGAGACCATGCCAGATTTCAACGGACACTTTGCCAAGAAAGTATTCAAGGGAGTATCAGAATACACTGCTTTGGCATACTGGAATTGGAAGTTTCCAGAAATTGATTGGAAAGACATTGAAGAGGTTCAGACTACAAAGTTTAAAAGGTACAAGGCTGAATTAAGCAAAATGTAGTTTGTAACACCAGAATAAAATTTTGAACTTATTACCCTTGAATGGATGAATAAAATTGTTGAGTTTTGTTCTGTTGATTATCATGAAAAATTGGCATACTTATGTTCAGGCTTATGAAGGTTTTGGCATCATCAAAAAGAGGGAAATTGTTAGGAACATTTTATTATGTTTTGATGATGGTCATACTAGCTGTTATAGCAAGCCTGAAATAAGTTAGAAATTCTCTGTATAAGTCTTTACTTAGAGTCTGACATATTGTATAAGTTAAGTCAGACAAGTATTGTACTAGTTGGTAGGACGGCAAAGTAAAGTAGACATTTGGCAGAGTGAGGCCAGCCAAGCACCAGCAGAGACGCAGTGAAGACTTAATGGTATGACTTATAACCAAGGAAGTCTGTGATGACCTTGGATAAGTCTAAGTATGTTTCAAGTGATGAAACTCAATGTTCAAATATGGTGTACGCTGATCTCACCCAAATCAATGATCAGTGAAGTACAAAGATTCTCTTTAAAACAAAAGTGATGAAGGAAACTGTGAATCGGCAGAGTAAACTGACTTTCGGCAAAGTGAAGTCAATAACGGTGAAGGAAGATCTAAATGGCAAAATCAGATGGATTACTCGACCGTTCAAAGAACGGCGAAGTAATCCTTATCAGAACAGAATTGAAAAATGATGAAGATTCAGAGGATCATGCATTTAATGCACAATCAATAGAGGATCAATCAAGGACGGATTTTCTTCTATACATTTGAAGGAAAAATCCGATCACTGAAATCAAGGAGAATATAATTAAGGGGAAATCAAGAATAAAGCAAAGATTATTCCCCTCATAAATATATCCAACGGACGGAATTTCAAATCAAGGATACTCAAGGCTATAAATAGAAGGCATTGACAGACAGATAAAGATAACGATCAGAAAAAGAAAATCAAGCAGAAACTCTATCAAATTGAAAAGCCTTCTCTCTGAACTTACAAGGTTTTATCTAGAGATCAATTCAGACACCAGAACTACTATTTCATATCCATCACTGAGATTGATCAATCAAGTTTGTGAATCTCATTCACCATAAACTGAAGCAACTGAATCAGAAGTAATTTGAGGAGGAGTTGTGCTTGTGATAGCTACTGAAGGATTTGATCTCAATGAGCAGTGAAACAGACTGAATCACTGAAGCTGTTGCAGTCAAGGAGTAATAGTCTTGTAGATTGTGAAGCTTGGGAAGCCAAGGACAATCATACTATTGTATCTGTGAAAACAATAGTGAATTCCTCCAATCATCACATGAGAAGAGTGGATTAAGGGATTACACCACCCTGAACCACTATAATCCTTGTGTCAATTTACTTTCTGCAATTTACTTCACTGCATTCATTTAAATTACCTAGATTATAATCTATATCTGTGACTGTTTAAATTACTTTGAAACAACATAGTAAGAAGGGACTTATCCGCTGCCCAAAAGCTTTTAAACACAAGAAAAGTTTTTGAAACTCCATTATAGTCATTCACTCCCCCCCCCCCTCTGACTATAGTTTTACCCATCTCTAGGGACCAACACACATGAGGATTGAGTTAGTGAGATGTACTTAAAATTAACTTAGTCCATAGTGTTTATTAATCTGAGTACGGGTCTCATGATTAATTTTCTATTAATACGCCCAAAACACTTTAGGTATGACAGTCTTATCCGGACTGTCGGTAATAGGGTACCTAATGGGGCATTTATATATGATGATAATCATATAGGGCTAGAACGATTTGATTTGGGTTCTCGATATAATTCCGTAATCGAGAAGTCTTATCGAATCACAAGATGATCATATATGGATTAATCTCAATCCTGAGGTGATGTGTTAGTAAGGATCACTTCGCAGTATGTGGTCAAACACTTGTCATTGGCTCTATTCTGGGATGAGTGAGTAGTCTGTGCTATCACAGATATGGAATCCATTCCTTCCCTTGGGAAGTAGACATACAATTCCCTTATTTGTTAATCCTAGAAATTGATCGATCCCGGGAGTTCATATTATATTAGTTATGAACTAATTGATCACTAGGAGGTTAATGGTAAATAAGGATAAGATGTTTCGAGAAGGGTTTACGGAGATATCCCAAATCAAAACGAATAGTGTATGGAAGATTTATCTGTATGTAATGATTATATCAGTGGACGCTTTCGACTCATGGTTGAGTGTAAGTTATCTATATTCGGCAGAGTTCATTTTCGGGTTTATTGTGGTGTAATCCCGGAATTAATAGATTGAATATTATTGTTCGGTCTGACGAATAATTTTATTTAATTTATTGTAGCTACTGAATATGGGTCAATGGTCCCCGACGTGGCTCCTAATATAGCATATTTGTTTTCTCGTCGTTTCACCTCGATTTTAATTAAATAGTTAGATTGGACTATTTAATTGATATGTGGATTAATTGTTTAGTTGGACTAGATAATTAAATACATGAAAAAGACATTTTTCGTTGACTCTGCCCAAATTAGTGTGTTGACTTCTTGACCTAATTGGTCAAGAAGAAAGTGGCGTGTGATGCTTGGTTGATTATCAAGAAAATTTGTTTTCTTGATAATTATATGATACAAGTGATTAAATTATTTATTTGTTAAATAATTTAAGGAAAAGAAAATCTTTTATATATCCGTATTAATTTTGGAATATTCTAGATTTATCTTTTAAGGAAAAGGATTATTTTAATTGATTTTGTATTAATTAAATAATGTCTTGAAGGCTAGGATTTCTCTCCTATATCAAGAGAGAACTCCCAAGCCAAATCGCACACAGACATACACGCTTATTTGCAAGTATTATAGCCTAGAATTTTCGGCTAAATACTAGGGTTTCGAGTTGGGATAATCCTCGGGATTATTCCGGTAGCATATCGAGGAGGTCAAGCGGCTTGAATCACCATCCACTTGGTGTTGATTGGAGATGCACGTCGGAAGACGGTGGCTTCTCAATTCTTGGATCTTGGATCTCGGATTGTTCTTGGTGTTTATTCACAATAAACAGGTAAGCAATCTAAACCCCTCATAGGATTAGATCTATTATTTTATGTGCTTTGGTTGACTAGATCTAGATCTTGTACTTTCCGCTGCGTAATTGGGTGGATCTTGATCCATCCGACGATATTACATCATACAAGTGGTATCAGAGCCTTTGATCTATCAATCAATGTATGTGAATTTTAGATCTAAGGAATGGAATAAGCATGTGTAGATTGCTCTATTTTCGTTTTTAATTTTATTATTTTCGAAATATATATCATGAATGATGCCTTGTGATTGTCGTGGTTGAAGAGATGGATTGGGTTGGTATTGTTTACTCGTTAGATCTATTGTAAACTCATATAAATTCATTTATATGAGTATAGGAAATTTTGTAATTTTAGTTTCCTAGAAGTAGATCTGTTTTGTTGCTGTTCCGTTTTTATTTTATTCCCGGATTTGAGCCGTTGAAACGACAATCCCTTCGATCAAAATGAAGAATAAAAGTTGAAGAACAGGACCTCAAAATTTCATATGACGATCGGAGTCCATCTCGATGTCCAATCGCTGCAATAAATTTGCTGCTGTAACAGAAAAGCACAACAGTCATAAAAACCCTATCTATGAGTTCGTCGATTTTCTGGGAGAGTTCGGAACGTTAAAACGAAGATCCGACCGTTCAGATCGATTATCATGGAGTAATTAACAAGCCCTAAAAATTTCAGGTCGATCGGATTTTGTCTCGATGCCCGATCGGCACCGAGAAGACACTGCTGAGCAGCAGTTATAAACAGATGCAGCAGTTGGATCGGCGGATTGCTGGAGAAAATTAGACCGTTGAAATGAAGATCCAACCGTTCATATTGAAGTAGGAGGAGTGAAGAATAGGTCCATAAAGTTTCGTGACGATCAAGGTTTGTTTGGATTTCCGATCATCGATAAAACGCAGCAGCAGCAGATTAGAAAATAGTAAACCCTAGTTAGGGTTTGTGTTTTTTTTTGTTTTTTTTAATAGGTTAGATACGGGGGTACCAACGATCCATCTCGGTGTTTATTTTTTCCGCATCTTTTTTCGTGTATGATCGAAATTATGTGATAGAAACCGGAAAATTGCCATGACATGCATCATATCATGATTCCACTCCAATGCATACATGTAGCTAGTTTATTTCGAATAAATTAGGCATGTATAACTCGTATAATTAGTTAAAAAACTTTTTTAATTAATATGTGGTAGTTAATTAATTAAGTAACTAATTATTAAAACCGAGAAACCGGGTTTTGTCAATCGTTACGATTTTAGTGATGGATTCTCGGTGAATCCCACTTAGATAAATCGTTGAGTTTTCGGTGAACCTACCTTAAACAGATACGAGATTACGCCAACATAGAAATCGGAAAATTTTAGTACATGGGTTCGGAAATGGTCTAACCATGGTAGGGCGAGTTCAACTGAGCTACGGCTCGATTGACTCCCCTCCACGTGTGACGTTTGCACGGGGGTTCGACAAGACTTATCATATCCGATAAGCCTTCGGGCTAAAAGGGGCTTCTCTTGCCGGATCCGACCGACAGTCACATATGTTCCAACGAATAAGACGGCGTAGGCTTGCCTACTTTACCGACCCTGTTCCGAGTACTTTGATTTATTGTTTCTTATTGTCAAGACCGAAACCGTAATTAGTAAACCCACCACTTTTTCAAATTATTGAGTGGGAGCGGGGAAGGCGACAACCAACCCCACGGCCTCTACTATAGATGCAAGCACGTGAGAGAATGGTGACACCTCGTGCCGCTTTGATTTCGGCCCCTTCGGATGGTGTTCACCGCTATCAAAATTCAAGGCTTGGTCTCCGAAAGGATAGGATATCGGGTACTCGCCGGGTCACTGACCTGCCCCTCGTAGGCATACTCGGGACGTACTCTGAGATCTGATATAGTAGGTCACACTCTTTATGGATATTTTCGAAATATCTAGGCTAGAAAAAGGAAGGTAATCAATGATTAAGGTCCGGGATGTCTAATTCCTGCGAGATGTTCGATTCTCGAAGCTTAATCATTGAGAGATATTGTCTCAGTTTAACCGTCATAGTGCTGATATCGACCCTCTCGGACAGTACTATGCGAGGTTAAATCCTTGGAATGGTAGGATAAACTTTTTTATAGTTTATTATTCCAAAAATAAAATTAGTAGTGAAAATTTACTTTTTGAATTTAACTTTCTGTCATGTTTTACAACTTTAATCTCTAAGCTACTAAGCTGTTTGTAATAGGACTTCATTAAAAATGTGGTAGTAACAAGTACGTTGTAATTATCAAAAGAATGCAGTTAAATTTTTCGGAAGAGATTTTCCCTTGAGCCTATAGGTATGTCACGGATGTCACTCGTGTTGAAAGAGAGATGACAATGCTTAATTTACAAAAGATGATATAGGACTATCAGACAAATTCATTTAGTGGATTTTAAAAGTGTAATTACACAACAAATTTCAAAATTGAAAAATTGGAAAATCATATACATAAGGCGTTGCTAGTTAGACGGTATTTGGAACCGATAAACTAGTGGGAGCCTTAGTCTTATGATTTGTTGTTTTTCTGAATCATTAGAAATGTGTAATGGACTGCACAAGAGTTTTTCCATTCATTGGAAAAACAAGAACAAAGCGTTACAAGTTAGACAATATTTGGAACTGATAAACTAGTGGGAGCTTAGTTCTGGAGATTTTATAATCATTGAAACATCATGAACATAGCGTTACTAGTTAGACAGTATTTGGAACTGATAATGGTAATATCATCCGCAACGGAAGCGATTTAAGGATCTAGATCTATATAATACACGTAATAAAACAACTAGATCTACATCTACAAGGGGGTTGTAGAACATACCTCTTGGATCTCAAAATCCAAGTTGAAGAACCGCAAAAAAAAGATTGTAAGAAGATGTGAAGAGCACCACGATCTTCCGTACGTGTGATCCAAGCAACTCCCGGTGGAAGGAATTCTCGACTCGAACCCTTCCGATATGCTACCCGGAAAATCTCCAAGATTTTCCCCAACCCTCTTGGCCGAAATTTCTTCCTCCTCTATAAGAGGTGGAACTCGAAAATATTGTGTGTCTAAGGCTTGGGAGAACTCTCTTTATATAGGAGAGTAAAACTTAGCCTCCAAGGATTTAATAATTAATACAAAATCAATTATAATAATCCTATTAAATAAAAGATAATCCCATAATATTCTAGGAGAAATCTAGAATAATATTTATCTTTATTTCTTACCATAAATATTTATCCAATAAATACTTTATGTACATGTCTTATTAATACACAAGAAAACAATTTCTTGTTCCATAAAAATAAGAGGGGGGCGAAAATCATTAAATTGACCTAGTCAATATTAATTTTTTTCATTACACAATAATTGGGCCAAGATTATGGAAAATGTCTTTTCCACATATTTAATTATTTAGCCCAACTAATTTAATAGTCCACTAAACAATTAATTCACATATCGTTTTAATAAAGTCCAACAAGAACTAAATTAATATTATTAGGACTCGAAGCCCGAGAATAGCTATGCTATATTAGGAGGCACGTCGGGGACCATGGACTAATAATCAGCGGCTCCGATAAATCAAATAAATAATTATCTTACTAACAGTATAATTATATTCGATAAATCAATCACAGGAATATGCCTCCATAATCCCGTGACTGCACTCCTCCGATTATGAGATTATATTTATCTCCTCACGAGAACAATAATAAGCGTCCATTGATATAATCATTACATATGGTTTAATCCTCCATAGACTGTTCATTCTAAATCGGGAAGTTACCGTTAACACTTTCTAGAACCTCTTATCCTTATTTACCATTAACCCCCTAGTGATCAATTAATTCATACAACTCACTGGTAGCTAATCAGTGTAATATGAACTCCATGGATCGATCAGTTTCTAGGATTAACAAACAAGGGAACTGCGTCTATCTACTTCCATAAATGGAAGGAATGGATTCCGTATCCGTGATAACACAGACTACTCACTCAATCCAAGTACAATGCCAAGATGGGGTAATTCAGACCACAGACTCAGTGTAATCCTTAACCGTCAAGTCAAACTTCATACTGATTCAAGCAGTTGACTGTGATCACCTCAGGATTAAGATATATCCATAAATATGATCATCCATTGATTCGATAAGAATTCTCAATTACGGAATTATATCGTGAACTCTAATCAAATCGGTCCAGCCCTATATGATATATCTATCATATATAAATGCCCCATTAGGTTCTCTTAACCGAAAGTCCGGATAAGACAATCACACCTATTGTGTTCTGGGCGCATTAATAGCACGTTAAAGGAGAGACCCGATACTCTCGATTAACTTCACTACGGGCTAATTGTATTTTAAGTACATCTTCACTAACTCAATCCTCCCGTGTATATACCATACACTGAGTTAAGTGATTACATAAACGATATACTTTAGGGTTTTCTGTAGTGTAATTACTATTGTCACATCGGTGAATATGAGAATAATAAATATGAATAATAATGTAAATTCATTTATTAAATAAAACAATTACAAAATTGTCTTTCGGGCATCACACCTAACAATCTCCCACTTGCACGAAAGCATGTGATTAATTGTTTTAGAGCACACCCTATTATTTAAAATACAACAAACTACATCTCCCACTTGCTCTAAAGCAATGGAGACCCATCCCGTATTCTAGTACCCATTAAGCATATCATAACCATTTCAGATTCCAAAGTACACTCCGAGTATCTTTGTCGTAGGATAGGTCAGTGACTCGGGAAGTACCTACATCTAAATGTCATGGTTCTTAATGATTAGTCAGGTTGTCGGCTCGAGACGATCCGTAGAATCGAAACGTTACCGGTCCATCTAATCATGTGGTACTTTCCCAATATGCTTTTGACCTCTAGTGATTTCGAAAATCCTTATAAGCTACCCCTTCATCGTTTGCACAATGATGTGGTATCGGCTTCCAAATCTAGAATCACTCCAGATATGAAAAGGAAATCCTTAAGCTATATCGCCTCTCTAGCTACTACAAAAGCCGCTAATCACCCAACTAGTTAAAGTCGAGTTGGCGTTCCTGGATTCCTCCAGGCAATAGCTTCAACACAAGAGTAAACACTAAGCCCGAGATTGACTTAACGATCATCCTCAATCTGACTTAAAGTCAAAATCAGTGTATCACACATATCCAAGTTCACACATGAATATGTCCGCATATTATTCATCGTTCTCTCCAAGATACTAAATGACATACTAAACTTGCTTTGTTAACCGCCGAATCTAGGATTCGATCAAAGTTGACGTTCAATAACATGACCATCTCTTACTAGAAAGAGAATCTATCCCATTTCTCTTGATCCGAAGATTTAGAGTGTCATTCCTGAGGCATAGGGTAGAACTTCCTCGTTGAATGTTGCATACACAGATGCATCATCTTAACCAATAAGATGGATGGGAAACCGATGATCGATTCTAATGAATTCGACCGAGTCAAACTCTTAAGAATGTTGTCCAAATCTCTCGTTGCGAGAGAATTGTGGTATTGTCGGATTTCGACTTCGTATAACACACCCATGTTGATTCCAACCGTGCAAGTGTTATCCTTCACAAACACTAATGTATGTAAATATTCACTACTTTGTACTAAAATTGATATCCAAATCTACAAAAGACTTATCAATATTCGGTCAAATCCACATATTGTAGAAATATATGACTTCCAATGACCGAGAGGTTTGCTTTTTATCCACAAAAATACATAAGCCTTGACAGGTCATCTGTCATAAGTTCATAAGGCAATACCCTTTTGTTCCGAATGAATCCAGACTCCGTTTGTTTGGCAAGAAAGTCTCAGGGAATCACCCCTATTTTCTGCTTTTGAACGAAATCATGCAATACCGAACTCATTCTACTCTTTTCCGTGTAGATCCAATTACTCCCACTGGGCTGAGACGCTCGGGTGGTTCTACAAGAGCATGAACAGGGGTTGGAGTATCGAACTCCATTCACGGGGTTATGGCTATTAAACCAACCTCTATTATCGAATCCTATCTTTGCTCACAAAAGAGCCATAGGTCATCAATTGATCCTCGAATACAAAGTCCGCGAGAACCCGTAATGGGTAATGGATAAACCATACTCCCACTACATTCTGGGTGAATCGAAATTCTGATCTAGTTTAGTAGTATTTAGTGTTATCACCAACAACCGATGTTGGATGTGGTCTGATTTTAATCAGTTAGTAACTACCTTGAGTAAACGTACTTCAAGGTTCAAGGTTTTGCTGTTCATGGATTCTATCGGAAAGGATGCAACGGTATAACTGTCCCTTCCCGATTTCAAGAATCCTATATCTAACCTTTATACTCAATAGCTTAAAAAGATATATCACGAATGGTCATTGACCGAACGGATGCGTGAAATTACCGGTCTTACCTTCAAGCACCGTGTGCTAAACGCTTATATTTATGGAAGTGGGGTGAACCGAATCCACACCTTATCCGTAAATTCCAAAGCATATTCTAGGTAGACTTCTCGGTCTTACATTTCAATGTAAACCGTTATTTCGCTTCCAATATCTTTATTGAGTTAAGCAGTGTATTGTAGCACATCTAAAACTATGTAAGGCAATTTAACGGTTTCTCACTTAGTGAGAACATGTCACAATGAGGCGGTGAGCATCGATCTCGAGGACTATGAATGGCCTATTCCGAGTATAGAATACTCTATCTCTCGTTGAAAACGAGAGAACCTCAAAATATTTTGGATAAACTTTCCGGAGTGTTTGAATAGTTATCAGACAAGAAGTCACTACTCGGAAGCTCCTACTAGCTTGTATCTTTCATCAGACCCCGAAGGTCGTCATGAACAAGCTATGTTACTTCTTTATAATCATTATCCTTTCCCGATTGAAAGGAAACTTAGTCATTGAACCTTTGAGACAATCTAACCAGACTGGGAGAAAGGAATCACCCTGAGCCAGTCTTCAGGTCTTGTCTTTTAGGGACTATGCACTAACTATGGAATATGAAGATGCGTTTATCTAAATATAGAAACCAATTGCTTTTAATAGTTCTTAAGATGTGTTTTATATACATATTTCAGCAGTTCTAAGTGGTTTTGACTTTATCAAACAAAAGTCCGAGTCTTGGATTTGTACTACAAATGGTATATTCACTTTCTATACGACAAACAAATTATCGAATAGAAGGTAAATCCATTCGTTCCAACGAATCTTAAACCGAAAATAAATTTTCCGCGATATCCAAGGATTGAATCCGAGATTCATTTCCTTATATCACTCCCACTATTCTAGCTAAAATTAATCGCGCCGTTGTTTACTCCTTTAATCGTTAAATACACTTTGCTACCTTGTTCTTCCAAAGAACTTAGCTCGAGAAAATTGCCAAGGATTCATAGGTTGGTGATCCAAAATCACTATCCTTATCCTATGATTTTCAGTTAATTAATTTTTCGGTTTAGCCTTAAAGTTTACTCAGTTTAGATGACTAACACTTTTAGACATATTCTCCCATTCTTGACTTTCCGTGAATGGAAACAGTCTTGAACCAGCGGTTCGTTTGAGTAGACATTACTCTTGAACCGTGGGGTGTCTATTTTGAGTGTTACTCGTCGGGACTTCTCGAATTTTCTAATATACCAGAAAAAACAACAAATCATAACAATAAAGCTCCCACTAGTTTATCGGTTCCAAATACCGTCTAACGAGCAATGCTTTATGATTTTCCGATTTTTTCGATTAGAAAATCTTTCGTACATAGTTCCAATGTTTCTAGAAAAACAACAAATCATAGAACTCCCACTAGTTCATCGATTCCAAATATCTTCCAACTAGCAACATTTCATGACTTTCCGGTTTTTCAATTAGAACGGTTACGTGTGTAGTCAGTTACACTTTTCTAATGTTCTAGAAAAACAACAAATCATAAAGCTCCCACTAGTTCATCGAATCCAAATATCGTCCAACTAGTAACACTTCATGATTTTCCAATTTTTCAATTAGAAAATTACTCGTGTAATTACTACACATTCAAAATTCACTAAAAGAATTTCAAAGTCCGAAATCACCTTTGTTCAAACTAAGTTTGTCTTCCGTTTGACACGAATGACACTAGTGACATACCTATATGTCACTCTGGTTTTTAAAAGGCTTAAGAGAAAATATCTCTTTCGAAAAATAATTGCATTATCGTCCTAGTTACTTTCCACTTTTTAACGAAGTCAATACTAGTCAATTAATAAATTTTAAGCAATTTAGTAAGGGATATAATGCTGTAAATAAAATGACATATATTAATTCAAGTTAACACTACTATATTTTATTTTAGGAATTGTAAACTAAAATTAAGTCTACTCTACCATTCCAAGGTTTTAACCTCGCATCTCAGTGCCGCCTTAGGGTAGGCCAAAGTGATGACGGTTAAATCGAGACAATCTCATCAATGAATAACTTGTGAGAATCGAACATCCCACGAGAATCGAACATCCCTTTATTCATTGACTACCTTCCTTTTTTAGCCTAGATATTATCAAAAAATACCCATGATGAGTGTGACCTACTATATCGGATCTCTTAGGTACGCCCCGAGTATGCCGTCGTAGGATAGGTCAGTGACCCGACGAGTACCCGGAAATCCTATCCTTTCGGAGACCAAGCCATGAATGTTGATAGGGGCAAACACCATCCTTAGGGGGACGAAATCAAAGCGCCTCGAGGCGTCACCCTTCTCTCACTTACTTGTATCTATAGTAGAGGCCGTGGGGTTGGCTGTCGCTTCCCCCGCTCCCACTCAATATTTTGGAAGTGGTTGTGGGTTAACTAACCACGTCTTTTTGATGTTAACATAAAAGCACATCAAATCAAGGATTCCGAATGGTGTCGGTAACGTAGGCAAGCCTACCCGTCCGATTCGTTGGAACATATGTGACAGTCGGACGAAGTCGGGTCAAGAGAGCCCCATTGAGATAAGAAGGAATCACCCCTCCGCTCTCCGGTGTAGCTTAGTCTTGCCGAACCCCCGTGCATACATCACACTAGGAGGGTTAAGTCGGTCGAGCCTAGCTCAGTTGACCACCCAACCTATAAGCGAACCGTTTTTATCCAAGATTTATTGTTCTTTTACCATCATTCAATCTCGTAGACACTACGAATCGAAAACGTGATCTCGTTTGGGCTTTAAGGCGGTTCACCGAGAACACACACCGAAAGGCTTAACGATTTCATAACCCGTCCTCGGATCTTTAATTAGTTACTAAATTAATTAATTACCACGTATTAATTAAATTTCAACTAATTACACGAGTTTGTATGCATGCCTATTTTAATTACCAAAATTAAAATTCTACATGTATGCATGGAGTGGATTTATGATATGATGCATGTCATGGCAATTCCGATTTTATATCTATTTTATGATCAAACACATAAAAAATAAATTGCGGAAAATTTAAACACCGAGATGGATTGTTGGTACCCCCGTATTTAATCTATCCTAGGAAAAAACAGTAAATTACATAATCTATGTCTTCGAGTCTTGATCTTCGAATCTTGATCTTCGAGTCTTGTCTTCGGGTGGTCGTGGTTCGTGATCCGGAAGTTTCGAGTTCAAGATTCGAAGATCAAGACTCAAAGACATAGATTATGTAATTTACTGTTTTTTCCTAGGATAGATTAAATACGGGGGTACCAACAATCCATCTCGGTGTTTAAATTTTCCGCAATTTATTTTTATGTGTTTGATCATAAAATAGATATAAAATCGGAATTGCCATGACATGCATCATATCATAAATCCACTACATGCATACATGTAGAATTTTAATTTTGGTAATTAAAATAGGCATGTATACAAACTCGTGTAATTAGTTGAAATTTAATTAATACGTGGTAATTAATTAATTTAGTAACTAATTAAAGATCCGAGGACGGGTTATGAAATCGTTAAGCCTTTCGGTGTGTGTTCTCGGTGAACCGCCTTAAAGCCCAAACGAGATCACGTTTTCGATTCGTAGTGTCTACGAGATTGAATGATAGTAAAAGAACAATAAATCTTGGATAAAAACGGTTCGCTTATAGGTTGGGTGGTCAACTAAGCTAGGCTCGACCGACTTAACCCTCCTAGTGTGATGTATGCACGGGGTCCGGCAAGACTAAGCTACACCGGAGAGCGGAGGGGTGATTCCTTCTTATCTCAATGGGGCTGTCTTGACCCGATTTCGTCCGATCGTCACATATGTTCCAACGAATAGGACGGGTAGGCTTGCCTACGTTACCGACACCATTCGGAATCCTTGATTTGATGTGCTTTTATGTTAACATCAAAAAGACGTGGTTAGTTAACCCACCACCACTTCCAAAATATTGAGTGGGAGCGGGGGAGGCGACAGCCAACCCCATGGCCTCTACTATAGATACAAGTAAGTGAGAGAAGGGTGACGCCTCGCGGCGCTTTGATTTCGTCCACCTACGGATGGTGTTCACCCCTATCAACATTCATCGCTTGGTCTCCGAAAGAATAGGATTTCCGGGTACTCGTCGGGTCACTGACCTATCCTACGACGGCACACTCGGGGCATACCTAAGAGATCCGATATAGTAGGTCACACTCATAAAGGATATTTTTGGTAATATCTAGGCTAAAAAAGGAAGGTAGTCAATGAATAAAGGGATGTTCGATTCTCGTGGGATGTTCGATTCTCACAAGTTATTCATTGATGAGATTGTCTCGATTTAACCGTCATCTCTTTGACCTACCCTACGGCGGCACTGAGATGCGAGGTTAAAACCTTGGAATGGTAGAGTAGACTTATTTTTTAGTTTACAATTCCTAAAATAAAATAATATAGTAGTGTTAAACTTGAATTAATTTATGTCATTTTATTTACAGCATTATCCCTTACTAAATTGCTTAAAAATTTATAATTGACTAGTATTGACTTCGTTAAAAATTGGAAAGTAACTAGGACGTTCAACTAGTTAATCGATAATGCAATTAATTTTCGAAAGATATATTTTCTCTTAAGCCTTTTAAAAACCAGTGACATATAGGTATGTCACTAGTGTCATTCGTGTCAAACGGAAGACAAACTTAGTTTGATCAAAGGTGATTTCGGACTTTGAAATTCTTCTAGTGAATTTTGAGTGTGTACACGAGTAATTTTCTAATTGAAAAATCGGAAAATCATGAAGTGTTACTAGTTGGACGATATTTGGAATCGATGAACTAGTGGGAGCTTTATTTTTTTGTTGTTTTTCTAGAACATTAGAAAAGTGTAACTGACTACACACGTAACCGTTCTAATTGAAAAACCGGAAAGTCATGAAATGTCTCTAGTTGGACGATATTTGGAATCGATGAACTAGTGGGAGTTCTATGATCTGTTGTTTTTCTGGAAATATTGGAACTATGAGATTTTTTTTAAAATCGAAAAAATCGGAAAATCATAAATAAAGCATTGCTCGTTAGACGGTATTTGGAACCGATAAACTAGTGGGAGCTTTAATATGATTTGTTGTTTTTTCTGGTATATTAGAAAATTCGAGAAGTCCCGACGAGTAACACTCAAAATAGACACCCCACGGTTCAAGAGTAGTGTCTACTCAAACGAACCGCTGGTTCAAGACTGTTTCCATTCACGGAAAGTCAAGAATGGGAGAATATGTCTAAAAGTGTTAGTCATCTAAACTGAGTAAACTTTAAGGCTAAACCGAAAAATTAATTAATTGAAAATCATAGGATAAGGATAGTGATTTTGGATCACCAACCTATGAATCCTTGGCAATTTTCTCGAGCTAAGTTCTTTGGAAGAACAAGGTAGCAGTGCATTTAACGATTAAAGGAGTAACAAACGGCGCTTAATTTTAGCTAGAATAGTGGGAGTGATATAAGGAAATGAATCTCGGATTCAATCCTTGGATATCGCGGAAAATTTATTTTCGGTTTAAGATTCGTTGGAACGAATGGATTTACCTTCTATTCGATAATTTGTTTGTCGTATAGAAAGTGAATATACCATTTGTAGTACGAATCCAAGACTCGGACTTTTGTTTGATAAAGTCAAAACCACTTAGAACTGCTGAAATATGTATATAAAACACATCTTAAGAACTATTAAAAGCAATTGGTTTCTATATTTAGATTAATGCTTCTTCATATTCCATAGTTAGTGCATAGTCCCTAAAAGACAAGACCTGAAGACTGGCTCAGGGTGATTCCTTTCTCCCAGTCTGGTTATATTGTCTCAAAGGTTCAATGACTAAGTTTCCTTTCAATCGGGAAAGGATAATGGATATAAAGAAGTAACATAGCTTGTTCATGACGACCTTCGGGGTCTGATGAAAGATACGAGCTAGTAGGAGCTTCCGAGTAGTGACTTCTTGTCTGATAACTATTCAAACACTCCGGTAAGTTTATCCAAAATATTGCGAGGTTTCTCTGTTTTCAACAGAGATAGAGTATTCTATACTCAGAATAGACCATTCATAGTCCTAGGGACTGATGCTCGGCCTGCCTAATAGTGAAATGCTTTCACTAAGGGAGACACCGTTGAATTACTTTACATAGTTGTAGATGTGCTACAATACACTGCTTAACTCAATAAAGATATTAGAAGCGAAATTTCGGTTTACATTGAAGTGTAAGACCGAGAAGTCTACCTAGAATATGCTTTGGAATTTACGGATAAGGTGTGGATTCGGTTCACCCCACTTCCATAAATATAAGCATTAGGCACACGGTGCTTGGAGGTAGGTCTGGGAATTTCACGAACACGTTCGGTCAGTGACCAATCGTTATATATCTTGTAGCATTGAGAAAAAGGTTTGTTATAAGATTCTTGAAATCGGGAAGGGACAGTTATACGGTTGCATCCTTTCTGATAGAGTCCATGAACAAAGAAAAACCTTGAACCTTGAAGTACGTTTACTCAAGGTAGTTACTAACTGATTAAAATCAGACCACATCCAACATCGGTTGTTGGTGATAACACTAAATACTACTAAACTAGATCAGAATTTCGATCCACCAAGTAAGTATTGGGAGTATGGTTTATCCATTACCCATTACGGTTTCTGCGGACTTTGTAGTCTGAGGATCGATTGATGACCTATGGCTCTTTTGTGAGCAGTATAGGATTCTGATAATAGTGGTTGGTTTAATAGCCATAACCCTGTGAATGGAGTTCGGTACTCCAATTCTGTTCATGCTCTTGTAGAACCACCTGAGCGTCTCAGGCCCAAAGGGGGAGTAATTGGATCTACACGGAAAAGAGTAAAATGCATAGGAAAGTTTATCTTTCAGAGCAAAGCTTGAGTGCTCTAGAGAGTTAATCAGACCTTGAACTCTCTTATCACTTAGTATTGCATGATTTCGTTCATAAGCAGAAAATAGGGGTGATTCCCTAAGATTTTCTTGCCAAACAAACGGAGTCTGGATTCATTCGAAACAGAAGGGTATTGCCTTATGAACTAATGACAGAATGACTATCAAGGCTTATATCCTTTGTGGATAAAAAGCAAACCTCTCGGTCATTGGAAGTCATATATTTCTACAATATGTGGATTTGACCAGAATATTGATAAGTCTTTTGTAGACTGTATATCAATTTTAGTATAGTAGTGAATATATACATACATATATTAGTGTTTGTGAAAGATAACACTGCACCAGTTGGAATCAACATGGGTGTGCTATCTGAAGTCAGAATCTGACAATACCACAATTCTCTGCAACAGAGATTTGGACAACATTCTGAAGAGTTTGACTCAGTCGGATTCATTAGAATCAGTCACTGGTTTCCCATCCATCTTATTGGTTAAGATGATGCATATGTGTATGCAACATTCAACGAGGAAGTTCTACCCTATGCCTCAGGAATGACTCTCTAAATCTACGGATCAAGAGAAATGGGATAGATTCTCTTTCTAGTAAGAGATGGTCAGGTTATTGAACGTCAACTTTAATCGAATCGTAGATTCGGCTGTTAACAAAGCAAGTTTAGTATGTCCTTTAGTATCTTGAAGAGAACGAGGAATAATATGCGGACATATTCATGTGTGAAATTGGATATGTGTGATACACTGATTTTGACTTTAAGTCAGATTGAGGATGATCGTTAAGTCAATCTCGGGCTCAGTGTTTACTCTTGTGTTGAAGCTATTGCCTGGAGGAATCCAGGAACGCCAACTCGACTTTAACTAGTTGGGTGATTAGCGGCTTTTGCAGTACCACAAGATTAGATGGACCGGTAACGTTTCGATTCTACGGATCGTCTCAAGCCGACAACCTGATTAATCATTAAGACCCATGACATTTAGATGTAGGTACTTCCCGAGTCACTGACCTATCCTACGACGGCATTGATGTATGACAAAAATATGATTATCTTATAAGACTTTTTATTATTATTTTTTATGATATTTTAGTATAATTTCATATAAATGCATTGAAAACTTATAAAAATCATAGTTAGTTATAATTAAATGCATAAGTTATAAAAACGATATAAATAAGGGTTTTAGTGTCAGATTTACGTTTGGTGTTTTGTTGCTCTTATTGAAGGATTATACGTTTATCGAGATCTCAAGAGAGGACATGTTTTGGGGCCTAAATCATATCTTTTAAGGGATAAAAGATTATGCCATAAGCAAACGAGATCGAACGGATCAACTGTCCTTAGTATTTCTACCGTAACTCATCTTCAACGGACATTTGACCTAACTTAGAGGCATTTTCAGAGAAAAAGTCCTTGATGAAAGTTGTAGATCTTCAAGAGAGCTTTCCAACGAATATTAAATCATGTCAATCTGAGGTCTACAGCTCGAGATAGGTTTCTACGAACATCGGAGATGTTGCATGGCCGGCACGCGCCGGAGAAGGCCGGATCTTGCAGAAATATCTCGACACAACGGCACGTGGGTCGACAACAAGAGAATATATACTATTTAGCCGGCACGTGCCGGTGGTGCTCCGGCACGCGCCGGCCTTGTGGTATGGCCTATAAATAGAAGCTCATTGCAAGCTTGGGGAGTTGCACCTATCTTTATATCTCTCTTATATAGATCTCTATCGTCTCTTTTGTTGTTTTTTAGTTAAATAAATGCGTAAACGGCACTCGCCGGAATAATACGATGTAATGTTGTAATATAAGCACCGTTATGATGTTTGGAAAGATTACGGGAGGCTCGTTGTTGTAGAGGAGTTGTTATTTCCGGGGAATATGACTCTAACGCTACAATTGTAATCTAAAGATGAGCGGCTAAGGTCTCGAGGCTAGAACCACCGTTGTGAAGCCACCATCACCGGAATAAACAAGGATTTCGTTTTCATTTTTTCTAGTGAGTTTCTTGTTCTTCCTTCATGTTTGAATTGTTTATGTGCAATTCGTATGATCTATACTTATGTTGCATGCTAATCGAATTTAGATACGATAGTTGATAAATTCGTAGATTACCGTGAAGGAGAATGATAATATTCTTCCAACATACGTAAGTTGAGGGTGAATGTTATTAGATTAGGATTTATATCCATATCTTTGATCCGTAAATGCTTTAGTTGTACCGAGAGTGGTGAACTAATTAAAAGGCGATGAACCGAAAGGGAAAATGCCTCTTTAGCAGATAATAATCCAACAATTTACGAATGAATATGTGTCTTTCTTGTTATTTTCGGTGGGGTGGTGGATCAACGGTGTGTTCTAGTTGTTTTAATCTTTCTTTAAACAAATTTTCACGTATCGTCTTTCTTTTCACGTTTGCTACCTTAGTTTGTTAATTGAAAATCCGAGATCATAATCATCAATTTTAAGAAAGAAATCGAAGGCAAAGACTCTTTTTCGTACAAGTCCCTGCGGATACAATCCGGTTTCACCACTATGGCTGCGAGCCTTCGCACTTGGGGCTGACATCGGTTTTATTTTATTACTTGTTATCTTTTGCTTTGCATAAAACCGCGAACAAGTTTTTGGCGCCGTTGCCGGGGACTTGGCACGGAAAGTTTTCGTTTTCAATCTCTGTTCTGTTTCTATTTTATCTACGCTGTTCAGACCTGTTTCGAGCTTGTTTTAGTTTAGATTTTATTTATTAAGTCTAAAAATAAAAAATAAAAAAAACCCGTGTTCCTTGGTTAATCGTCGAGGTTGGGTGATGGATTCTCGGTGAATCCCACTCTGCGGAAGCATAAGAATTAAAATCCCGAAACCTCGTGGTTAAGGTGTTGGTGTTCGAACGTGGTTTATGAAAACTCGAACTCACGGGGGACCTCTTTTGTATAACCCGGAGCTAGAGCGAACCATCGTTCGACCGAACAAACGTTTGGCCCGGCTCTCCGGACCGACGGACGAGGGAATCACGGAAGAAAACGATCCTGAAGGATACGTTGAGGGAGAAGCTCAAGTAGGAGCCGAGGTTGAGAAAATGGCGGATCAACGGACATTGCGGACTTTGCCATGCCATCTACCGTGAAAGTTAATCCCGCGGTCGTGATTCCCGAAATCACGGTGATAATTTCGAACTCAAAACTTCTTTAATCAATTTGGTAAGAGGTTCCACATTTCATGGATTTTCCACCGAGGACCCGCACGATCACATTCACTCATTTCTAGAATCGTGCGGGACTATTTTAATCAAAGGGGTCACCGAGGACGCCCGAAGATGAAACTTTTTCCCTTCTCACTTTGAAGGGAGAAGCGAAAGAATGGTATAAATCCTTACCAGTCGAATCCATTACTTCGTGGGAGGAGTTGGAGAAAGAATTTCTGAGCTAGTACTTTCCACCTGCAAAGACAGCTCATCTTCTGAATCAGATATTCACTTTTGTGCAACCCGAGAGGGAATCGTTCTACGATACGTGGAGACGATTTAAGGCTCTCTTGAGAAAGTGCCCCCACCATGGGTGGATAAACAAAGATTGGTCAACACTTTCTACGGTGGTTTGACCGAATTGACTAAAGGAATGGTGAATAGTTCTGGAGGTGCATTTCGAGAAAGACACACGATGAGGGATGGACGTTGTTTGAAGATATTGCAAAGTATAATTATGCCCCTACCTATGCAGGGTGCATCCAATCGAAAAGCTCGACTTGCGGGGAAGTATGAGGTAGATGAGACCACGTTTCTTAAAGCTCGGTTGGCCGCACTACAGAAGCAAGTGGCGGCAATGAATGTTCCAAGTCTTGTGTGTGACAACTTCCATGGCCAAGGCCATCGCGATGTCGGTGCCGCTTGACCCAATCTCTCGGGTCAAAGTCGTTCAAAACAATGTTGTTTGCCAAAATTGCGATACCATTGGGCACACATTCCATCGGTGTCATCTATTGTTGCATTCGGAGAGGAGGTGAATGCATTCAATTCTATAAATTATCGACCTTCGGGTCGAATCAAAACACTCAAGGGTTCAATTACAACCGGAACCACCCCGGTTTCCGATGGAGTGATCCTTCCGGGCGACGAACCCCCATCACTTTCGAGGCCCCTAGGCCTAATCAAAGCAATTTTCAATCCAACTATCGACCAAAGCATGGAACACCAATCCACCGCAAAATCAAAATCAATCATTTCGGATCTTAGAACAAAAGTTGAGTGAGCAAATCACGGCCAACACTCAATTGGCAAATGCTTTAAGTACTCGACCGATGGTGAGGAATTTAGAGGTGCAAATGGGACGATTTCGGGGCGAAGCAAGTCGACCTCGGGGTCACCGCCGAGTTTTACCGAGAAGAACCCCCGAGGGGTCAACTTGGTCCGAATGACCAAAATACTTGCACCGATCTAGCCGCACCATGGGACTATGGTCGGGATGAGTTGAATGCCATAAATCGAGGAGTGGGAAAGTGGTTGGCGGTCGAGCCAACCAGGGAAACGAATAGCCCCTCCCCGCGAGCGAGACGCGAGGGGAAGATCTTTGTTCTCCTCGAAAGATGTTGGGACTACTGTTGAGCCAAGTGAAAAAGTAAATTCTGAGAGAAGTGTGAGAGTTGAGAATACTGATGATAAAGAGAAGAGTACTGAGAAGAAGTCAGATTCTAAGTTAAGTTCTGGGAAGCATGTGAGGTGGAAGGATAGGGAAGACAAAGCAATCAATCATAAGACATCAAAGAAGAACTTCACTGAGGAAGACTTTGCTGATCTCCCTTATCCACCTAGAAAAAACAAGCTGTCGTTAACAGTCGATAAAGAGTATAAGAAGGTTATCGACTTGCTCAAGAACACTGAGGCAAACATTCCATTAGTTGATCTTTTGGTAGGAATGCCAAAGTATACAAAGTTTATAAAAGACGCAAAGAAGTTCGAAAAAGAAACTTCAAGAGCTCGAACACATAGTGTTGAATGGAGAATGCTCCGCAATCGGCCAGACTAAACTTCCTGTGAAGTGTCCTGACCCTGGAAGATTTACGATTTCGTGTACTATTGGGAACAGGGACTTCCACAATGTTTTGTGCGATTCGGGAGCATCAATCAATCTGATGTCTACTTCAATCTTCCAATCTCTTGTATTGGATCAATCTATTACTCCTAGATCTATTTCTCTTCAACTTGCAGATAGAAGTGTGAAGTATGCAAGGGGAATCATAGAAGATGTGTTGGTCAAGGTTAAAAACTTCATATATCCAGCTGATTGGGTAATCATGGACATGACCGAGGATGAGAAAACCGCCTTGATCCTTGGAAGACCTTTTCTTGCAACTGCCCGTGCCTTACTAGATTCCCACAGTGGCGAAGTAACCCTATATTTGGAGGATGAGTGTATAAAGTTCAATGTGGGCAACGCAGTGAAGCATGCATCCGGTGATGTTTGTTTAGCTATTGAGGACGATTTCACTGATGAGTATGATAAACAAGTGTTCATGGGTAGTTGGGATGAGGAAGAATTCAATAAACTATCTCGCAACTTGGACTAATGAGGAGTGGATAAAATTTTTAGAAGAGATTGACAAGGAAAGTTCGACTACCGGGAGGTGGTAAGAAAGATAATTAGGAAGAGGCATGGTGATATGCCGTTTGCAAAGGGAGATGAGGCCCCCGTCTGTTTGGGAGGCCATGATGCTTCAGAGCCCTTATAATAAGCTTGGAGATCTAGAGCTTAAGGGAGATAAATTAAGGCCAAGTGTGGAGGAGCCACCGTCAGATTTAGTGTTGAAACCCTTGCCTCAACACTTGAAATACATTTTTCTGAGGGACGGTGATAAGCTTCCTTTGATCATTTCATCTAAGTTAGAACCAAAGGAGGAAGAAAAGCTTATCAAAGTGCTGCAAGATAATATCCTCGCCTTTGGTTGGCAAGTGGGAGATATCAAGGGAATAAGCCCTGATATCTGTATGCATAAGATCAGGACTGTAGAGGGGTCGAAGAAGGTGCGACAGCCTCAGAGAAGGCTAAACCCTCATATGCAGGAAGTCGTTAAGAAGGAAATCATCAAATTGCTTGACATGGGTATCATTTACCCAATAGCCGATAGTGAATGGGTGAGCCCCACTCAGGTGGTGCCAAAGAAAGGAGGGATTACTATTGAAAAGAATGACAAGGGGGAAGAGATTTCCTTACGACAAGTTACTGGGTATAGAGTTTGCATCGACTACAGAAGACTAAATGAGGTAACTCTAAAAGACCACTTCCCTTTGCCATTCATTGACCAGCTCCTTGAGAGGCTTAGTGGCAAGCAATTTTATTGTTTTTTGGATGGCTATTCGGATACTTTCAAATAGCCATCGACCCCACCGATCAAGAAAAGACTACCTTCACCGTCCCTCCGGTACCTTCGCTTACCGAAGGATGCCATTTGGTCTCTGCAACGCACCGGCTACATTTCAAAGATGTATGCTGGCTATCTTTGATGGTTTAGTGGAGAAGGTGATGGAGATTTTTATGGATGACTTCTCTGTATTCGGGGACAGTTTCGACCACTGTTTACACAATCTTGATAAAGTTCTGTCCCGGTGCATAGAGAAGGACTTAGTCTTAAATTGGGAAAAGTGCCACCTGATGGTGGAAGAGGGAATTGTTCTAGGACACAAGGTGTCCAAAGAAGGTATTGAGGTCGACAAAGCAAAGGTAGAAGTTATTGAAAAAATGACATACCCCAAAAATGTAAGAGAAGTGAGAGGTTTCCGGGTCATGTCGGCTTTTATCGGCGGTTCATAAAAGAATTTTCTAAGATAGCCAAGCCTTTGTCAACTCTCTTAAGAGAAGATGTGAAATTTGTTTTCACTCCTGAGTGTGAAAGAGCGTTTAAAGAATTAAAAGACAAGTTGGTTACCTCGCCAATTCTTATAGCACCCGACTGGAAAGCCCCCTTCGAGCTTATGTGTGATGCCTCTAATTATGCAGTCGGTGCGGTGCTAGGTCAGAGAATGGACGGCAAGTTCAAACCCATCTACTACGCTAGTCACACTTTAAACCCAAAGACAAGTAAATTATGCAACAACCGAGAAGGAGTTGTTGGCGTAGTTTTTGCCATGAATAAATTTAGAAGCTACTTGCTTGGGTCGGAAGTTACGGTCCGACGAGACCATTCGCATTGAAATATCTTAAACAAGGCCGATGCCAAGCCTCGTTTGTTGAGATGGATCTTAATTTTACAAGAGTTTGATGTTCATATCCGGGACAAGAAGGGTAGCGAGAATGTGGTAGGCCGACCATATGTCTCGGTTGACCAATGATCCTCGGAGTAGAGTCGGATGAGATTGGAATTGATTTTCCAACCGAGCAACTCATGACATTTGATGTGTGCGAGGTTGCTCCCGCCCGTGCGGAAAAAAAATCTCCTTGGTTTGCACCCTTTGCAAACTTCTTGAGCGGCGATATCCGGACCCCGACTCGACATATCGCAAAAGAAAAGAAATTCTTTTCGGATTTGAACTATTATGTGTGGGACGATCCAATTCTCTTCAAGCGTTGCAAGGATGGATTACTCCGTAGGTGTGTCCCCGAGATCGAGCGAGAGGGACATTATGGAGCAATGCCATGGCGGACCCGTGGGAGGTCATTATGGAGCTGGAAAGACTCTAGCTGCGAAGATTTTTCGATCCGGCTTCTACCGGCCAACAATCTTTAAGGATACAGAGAGCTTTGTAAAAGGGTGTGACCGGTGCCGCCGCACCGGTAAACTTTCTCGGCGAATGGACATGCCTCTCCATCCCATCCAAGAATGCGAGGTTTTCGACGTATGGGGTATTGACTTCATGGGACCATTCCCATCCTCGTATGGGAACAAGTACATTCGAGTGTCCGCGTCGACTACGTGTCAAAGTGGGTGGAAGCGATAGCAACGCGCGGAACGACCACAAGGTGGTCAAGAACTTTCGAGGAAAAATATTTTTACACGGTTTGGTGTCCACGAACTCTCATCGTGACGAGGGAACTCACTTCGCAATACTCCATTAGAAAAGATTTTAGAACGATATGGGGTAAAACACAAAACTGCTACCCCCTATCACCCTCAGACGAGTGGACAAGTTGAAGTAAGTAACCGAAGCTTGAAAAGCATTCTTGAGAAGACGGTAAATTCTCATAGGACGGACTGGAGTCAGAAACTGGATGATGTGCTCTGGGCTTACGGACGCCTTTCAAAACTCCTATTGGCACGTCTCCGTTTCAGATGGTTTATGGCAAGGCCTGCCACCTGCCAATCGAGCTTGAGCACAAAGCGTTCTGGGCTATTAAATTCTTGAATTTTGATAGTCAATTATGTAGAGAAAAGTGATTGTTGCAGTTGCAGGAGCTTGATGAGTTCAGACTCCAGGCCTATGAGAGCTCGAGAATCAGTAAGGAGAGGACTAAATTGCTTCACGACAAGAAAATCAAGAATAGAGAATTCAAAGCGGGCGAATGGGTTTTACTATATAATACCAGGTTACATCCGTTTCCCGGTAAGCTACGCACCCGTTGGTGTGGCCCCTTTCAAATCTCTCGGTTTTCCCTAGTGGAGCGATCGAATTGAAAAATAAACGGGCGAGTTATTCGAGTGAATGGTCATCGGTTGAAACACTATATTGGTCAACAAAAGGAACGACCGATGGTTTTCCATCTGAACGACATCCCTAGTCAAGCTAGCTCCGATTTTTCGGCACCCGATGATTTACGTCTCTGTGAATTCTTTGAAGATGTTGTGATTTATGATGATACACCTCGGCTTGTGGAACTAAAACCTAAAAAGAAAAAGAGAAGAACCATAGGAACAAAGTGGATACAGAAGTTTACTGATATGGCCAATACATTGGCGAGACTTTGTTTTTGTGGGATCCATACTATTAACCCCGAGGAAATCAAGAATGAGTCCGGAGAGAGGCTTCAATGGCCTGACCCGGGTTGAAAATTTTTGGGTTGTCGAGCCAACGACATAAAACAAAAGCGCTTGGGGGGAGGCAACCCCGCCTTAATAAAACTATGTGAAATTAAATAGTTGCTTGTGTGTTTTTATTAGTCGAGCAAACGACGTTAACCAAAAGCGCTACCGGGAGGCAGCCCGTTAATAATAATAATAATAATTTGGATAAAGACTAGTCTTAATGAAATGTAGAATCTGTATGGAAGATTAACACTAAGCACAACTAAGTCTCATGATGAATGTTTGAATATCATTTAAAGGGAACGATTAGGTGGTTATCCGAAAATCCCGAGGTAAAACAAAGATAAAATTCAAATGCTTCATTTCTTGGACTTAGGTTGTTATAACGTTTAGACAAAACCCTTGAGGATCCGGGTATAAAAGACTCACTTCATTTCATTATTTCGTTTTTGTTCCATGATATTGCCTTGTCTATCATTTTTGTGCCCCTATCCCCGAGGTACGTCTTGTTTTCCATGGTGTGCGGATATTTGCGATAGCGATTGTGAACTTTTAGATAAATCGCCTTTACCGGTGGATGGTCCACGATCTCATCGTTTTCATCAAACATTTCGGATCGATTCGCGACCACTTCCAGAATTGCCACCTTCGAATTACAACCAGCTAAGTTTTTCTTATTCTGCACATGCTGAGGACATCATGTAACTTAAGTGTGGGGGAGGGTTTTATATGTTGTCTTGTTTTTAAACGTTTATACTATATATATATATATATATATATATATATATATATATATATATATATATATATATATATATATATATATATATATATATATATATATGATTATGTGCATATTTTCATTTTATAACTACTATATTCCACTCATTATTCATCGATCGAGGTCGATGTCAATTCGTAAGTGGGGAGTAGAGTAAGTTATAAAATTTTGAAAATATTAAAAATTAACGCTAAAATTAAAATAAATATATTGATTGCTTAACACTTAGTTTTATTTTTCATAAGTAGAAATAAGATAGTATATAATTAATATAATAAATTTAATATATTTTGATAGAATAAGTTTTAGTAAGCAAAATAGATTAGATGTATTATGATTATATTATATATGTCAATTTTAGATTTTAATAAGATTTTAAGTATATGTAACTATACATAAGTATTATTGAGTATTGTTGATTTGAAATTAGACAGATATGCTTATATTTATAATGAAATGTTAGATTAATTTTCTTTTCGAAATAAGTATGAATATGGAATCAGACCAAGGATGACGATTTTTGGCATAATAAAGTTAGACAGGTGCTAATATATTTGATCTCACCTCATGACGCTTGCAAGATAGTCGATTCTGGCAATGATTTCGGATATGTTAGTATTCTATGAAAAAAAAAAACACAAATCACCTCGAGTCCATTTGGATACTGCCCCAATTGGGGAGTGTGGTTTACCTTGGACAGTATGGGTTTGAGTGATCTCAGGGTGACTGCCTCTAAAGTTTGGGGAGAGTGTTATACTTTTGAGACGCGACGATTGAAAAAATAATAAATAATATTGGGTTGTAATTTGATAAAAAAAGGTTTTGAGATGAAAGTTAAGTACGTACGACTTATCTTCTTCTTTTGATAATTCTTTATTTTTCCTTTTGATCAAACACCCGCATCCCGATCGTTATACTAAGTCCTTGATTCCAATCATTTCATACAAGTTAAGATTAGAGAATAATTTTAATTTTTATTATATTTACTAAGTAAATTATGTAAAATTTTATAATCATGATATTTGATAAATAATTTATCTATGTTATATACACTTTTTATCTTGTTTAATTCTAAGAAAGATATATTTAATATATTTATAATATTGAAATGATATTTTGCTAACTTGAAAGTTAATCTACCAAGTATATCATTTTTATTATAGTTTTTATATATTATCGCTTATTTTGCTCGAGGACGACCAAAAGCTAAGTGGGGAGTAGTTGATGTATGACAAAAATATGATTATATTATAAGACTTTTTATTATTATTTTTTATGATATTTTAGTATAATTTCATATAAATGCATTGAAAACTTATAAAAATCATAGTTAGTTATAATTAAATGCATAAGTTATAAAAACGATATAAATAAGGGTTTTAGTGTCAGATTTACGTTTGGTGTTTTGTTGCTCTTATTGAAGGATTATACGTTTATCGAGATCTCAAGAGAGGACATGTTTTGGGGCCTAAATCATATCTTTTAAGGGATAAAAGATTATGCCATAAGCAAACGAGATCGAACGGATCAACCGTCCTTAGTATTTCTACCGTAACTCATCTTCAACGGACATTTGACCTAACTTAGAGGCATTTTCAGAGAAAAAGTCCTTGATGAAAGTTGTAGATCTTCAAGAGAGCTTTCCAACGAATATTAAATCATGTCAATCCGAGGTCTACAGCTCGAGATAGGTTTCTACGAACATCGGAGATGTTGCATGGCCGGCACGCGCCGGAGAAGGCCGGATCTTGCAGAAATATCTCTGACACTGGCACGTGGGTCTGACAACAAGAGAATATATACTATTTAGCCGGCACGTGCCGGTGGTGCTCCGACACGCGCCGGCCTTGTGGTATGGCCTATAAATAGAAGCTCATTGCAAGCTTGGGGAGTTGCACCTATCTTTATATCTCTCTTATATAGATCTCTATCGTCTCTTTTGTTGTTTTTTAGTTAAATAAATGCTGTAAACGGCACTCTTCCGGAATAATACGATGTAATGTTGTAATATAAGCACCGTTATGATGTTTGGAAAGATTACGGGAGGCTCGTTGTTGTAGAGGAGTTGTTATTTCCGGGGAATACGACTCTAACGCTACAATTGTAATCTAAAGATGAGCGGCTAATGTCTCGAGGCTAGAACCACCGTTGTGAAGCCACCATCACCGGAATAAACAAGGATTTCGTTTTCATTTTTTCTAGTGAGTTTCTTGTTCTTCCTTCATGTTTGAATTGTTTATGTGCAATTCGTATGATCTATACTTATGTTGCATGCTAATCGAATTTAGATACGATAGTTGATAAATTCGTAGATTACCGTGAAGGAGAATGATAATATTCTTCCAACATACGTAAGTTGAGGGTGAATGTTATTAGATTAGGATTTATATCCATATCTTTGATCCGTAAATGCTTTAGTTGTACCGAGAGTGGTGAACTAATTAAAAGGCGATGAACCGAAAGGGAAAATGCCTCTTTAGCAGATAATAATCCAACAATTTACGAATGAATATGTGTCTTTCTTGTTATTTTCGGTGGGGTGGTGGATCAACGGTGTGTTCTAGTTGTTTTAATCTTTCTTTAAACAAATTTTCACGTATCGTCTTTCTTTTCACGTTTGCTACCTTAGTTTGTTAATTTAAAATCCGAGATCATAATCATCAATTTTAAGAAAGAAATCGAAGGCAAAGACTCTTTTTCGTACAAGTCCCTGCGGATACGATCCGGTTTCACCACTATGGCTGCGAGCCTTCGCACTTGGGGCTGACATCGGTTTTATTTTATTACTTGTTATATTTTGCTTTGCATAAAACCGCGAACAAGGCATACTCGGAGTGTATTTTGGAATCTGAAATGGTTATGATATGCTTAGTGGGTACTAGAATACGGGATGAGTCTTCATTGCTTTAGAGCAAGTGGGAGATGTAGTTTGTTGTATTTTAAATAATAGGGTGTGCTCTAAAACAATTAATCATAAAATTTAATCTAGGTCTTCAAATCTCGATCTTCGATCTTGATCTTGAAACTTCCTGATCTCAAACCTTCGATCTTGACACGTAAATGATTGTTACCAACGATCCATCTCGGTGTTTAAATTTTCCGCAATTTATTTTTTATGTGTTTGATCATAAAATAGATATAGTTTGTTGTATTTTAAATAATATGGTGTGCTCTAAAACAATTAATCACATGCTTTCGTGCAAGTGGGTGATTGTTAGGTGTGATGCCCGAAAGACAATTTTTGTAATTGTTTTATTTAATAAATGAATTGACATTATTATTCATATTTATTATTCTCATATTCACCGATGTGACAATAGTATTTACACTACAGAAAACCCTAAAGTATATCGTTTATGTAATCACTAACTCAGTGTATGGTATATACACGGGAGGATTGAGTTGGTGAAGATGTACTTAAAATACAATTAGCCCGTAGTGAAGTTAATCGAGAGTATCGGGTCTCTCCTTTAACGTGCTATTAATGCGCCCAGAACACAATAGGTGTGATTGTCTTATCTGGACTTTCGGTTAAGAGAACCTAGTGGGGCATTTATATATGATAGATATATCATATAGGGCTGGACCGATTTGATTAGAGTTCACGATATAATTCCGTAATCGAGAAGTCTTATCGAATCAATGGATGATCATATTTATGGATATATCTTAATCCTGAGGTGATCACAGTCAACTGCTTGAATCAGTATGAAGTTTGACTTGACGGTTAAGGATTACACTGAGTTTGTGGTTTGAATTACCCCATCTTGGTATTGTACTGGATTGAGTGAGTAGTCTGTGTTATCACAGATACGGAATCCATTCCTTCCATTTATGGAAGTAGATAGACTGTTTCCTTATTTGTTAATCCTAGAAACTGATCGATCCATGGAGTTCATATTACACTGATTAGCTACCAGTGAGTTGTATGAATTAATTGATCACTAGGGGGTTAATGGTAAATAAGGATAAGAGGTTCTAGAAAGGGTTAACGGTAACTTCCCGATTTAGAATGAACAGTCTATGGAGGATTAATCCATATGTAATGATTATATCAATGGATGCTATTATTATTCTCGTGAGGAGATAAATATAATCTCATAATCGGAGGAGTGCAGTCACGGGATTATGGTGGCATATTCCTGTGATTGATTTATCGAATATAATTATTCTGTTCGTAAGATAATTATTTGTTTGATTTATCGGAGCCGCTGATTATTAGTCCATGGTCCCCGACGTGCCTCCTAATATAGCATAGCTATTCTCGGACGTCGAATCCTAATAATATTAATTTAGTTCTTGTTGGACTTTATTAAAACGATATGTGAATTAATTGTTTAGTGGACTATTAAATTAGTTGAGCTAAATAATTAAATATGTGGAAAAGACATTTTTCATAATTTTTGCCCAAAATGTGTGTTAGTCGAAAATTGTGACTAGGTCACAAGCATTGTAATTTTCGGCCCCTATACGTGTTTTTAGGAAACAAGAATTGTTTTAAGACATGTGCATAAAATATTTATTGGATAAATATTTATGGTAAGAAATAAAGATAAATATTATTCTAGATTTGTTATAGAATATTATGGGATTATCTTTTATTTAATAGGATTATTATAATTGATTTTGTATTAATTATTAAATCCTTGGATGTCCTCGAGACTGATGCTCAGCCTGCCTCATTGTGACATGTTCTCACTAAGTGAGAAACCGTTAAATTGCCTTACATAGTTTTAGATGTGCTACAATACACTGCTTAACTCAATAAAGATATTGGAAGCGAAATAACGGTTTACATTGAAATGTAAGACCGAGAAGTCTACATATAATATGCTTTGGAATTTACGGATAAGGTGTGGATTCGGTTCACCCCACTTCCATAAATATAAGCATTTAGCACACGGTGCTTGAAGGTAGGTCTGGAAATTTCACGAACACGTTCGGTCAGTGACCAATCGTTCTATATCTTGTAGCATTGAGAAAAAGGTTTGTTATAAGATTCTTGAAATCGGGAAGGGACAGTTATACTGTTGCATCCTTCCTGATAGAATCCATGAACATCAAAACCTTGAACCTTGAAGTACGTTTACTCAAGGTAGTTACTAAATGATTAAAATCAGACCACATCCAACATCGGTTGTTGGTGATAACACTAAATACTACTAAACTAAATCAGAATTTTGATCCACCCAGAATGTAGTGGGAGTATGGTTTATCCATTACCCATTACGCGTTCTGCGGACTTTGTAGTCTGAGGATCGATTGATGACCTATGGCTCTTTTGTGAGCAGTATAGGATTCTGATAATAGAGGTTGGTTTAATAGCCATAACCCTGTGAATGGAGTTCGGTACTCCAATTACGATTTCATGCTCTTGTAGAACCACCGAGCGTCTCGGGCCCGGTGGGAGTAATTGGATCTACACGGAAAAGAGTAGAATGAGTTCGGTATTGCATGATTTCGTTCAAAAGCAGAAAATAGGGGTGATTCCCTGAGACTTTCTTGCCAAACAAACGGAGTCTGGATTCATTCGGAACAAAATGGTATTGCCTTATGAACTTATGACAGGATGACTGTCAAGGCTTATGTCCTTTGTGGATAAAGAGAAAACCTCTCGGTCATTGGAAGTCATATATTTCTACAATATGTGGATTTGACCAGTATATTGATACGTCTTTTTGTAGACTGGATATCAATTTTAGTACAGTAGTGAATATATACATTAGTGTTTGTGAAGGATAACACTGCACCAGTTGGAATCAACATAGGTGTGTTATCTGAAGTCAGAATCTGACAATGCCACAATTCTCTACAACAGAGATTTGGACAACATCCTAAAGAGTTTGACTGGGTCGAATTCATTAGAATCAGTCACTGGTTTCCCATCCATCTTATTGGTTAAGATGATGCATCTGTGTATGCAACATTAATTCAACGAGGAAGTTCTACCCTATGCCTCAGGAATGACTCTCTAAATCTACGGATCAAGAGAAATGGGATAGATTCTCTTTCTAGTAAGAGATGGTCAGGTTATTGAACGTCAACTTTGATCGAATCCTAGATTCGGCGGTTAACAAAGCAAGTTTAGTATGTCCTTTAGTATCTTGGAGAGAACGAGGAATAATATGCGGACATATTCATGTGTGAACTTGGATATGTGTGATACACTGATTTTGACTTTAAGTCAGATTGAGGATGATCGTTAAGTCAATCTCGGGCTCAGTGTTTACTCTTGTGTTGAAGCTATTGCCTGGAGGAATCCAGGAACGCCAACTCGACTTTAACTAGTTGGGTGATTAGCGGCTTTTGTAGTAGCTAGAGAGGCGATATAGCTTAAGGATTTCCTTTTCATATCTGGAGTGATTCTAGATTTGGAAACCGATACCACATCATTGTGCAAATGATGAAGGGGTAGCTTATAAGGATTTTCGAAATCACTAGAGGTCAAAAGCATATTGGGAAAGTACCACATGATTAGATGGACCGGTAACGTTTCGATTCTACGGATCGTCTCGAGCCGACAACCTAACTAATCATTAAGAACCATGACATTTAGATGTCCATGGTCCCCGACGTGCCTCCTAATATAGCATAGCTATTCTCGGACGTCGAATCCTAATAATATTAATTTAGTTCTTGTTGGACTTTATTAAAACGATATGTGAATTAATTGTTTAGTGGACTATTAAATTAGTTGGGCTAAATAATTAAATATGTGAAAAAGGCATTTTTCATAAACTTGGCCCAAATGTGTTATAGCCGAAAATTAATTATGACTAGGTCATAATAAATTAAAAGTGGCGCCTCCTACTTAATTATTGACTAAGAAATTGTTTTCTTGTGATTAATTAAGATATGTGCTTAAATGTTTATTGGATAAATATTTTTAAAGCATATAATAAAAGATAAAGTTTATTCTAGAATATTCTAGGATTATCTTTTATTAAAAGGATTTATTTTGTTTGATAAATAAAATCCTTGGAGGACAAGATTAGCTCTTCTATATAAAGAGTGTTTTCCCAACACAATATACAACATATATTTTCGACTTCTCCCTATAGTAGAGAGAGGAAATATTTCGGCCAAGGAGGGAGTGGGAGAAATCTTGGAGATTTTTCCGGGTAGCATATCGGAAGGGTTCGAGTCGAGAATTCCTTCCACCGGGAGTTGCTTGGATCACACGTACGGAAGATCGTGGTGCTCTTCACATCTTCTTACATTCATCCTTTTGCGGTTCTTCAACTTGAATTTTGAGATTCAAGAGGTATGATCTACATCCCCCTAGTAGAATAGATCTAGTTGTTTTATTACGTGTATTATATAGATCTAGATCCTTAAAATCGCTTCCGTTGCGGATGGTATTACTAACAGTGGTATCAGTCGCCAAGGTGATCTATATTTATACGTATAAAATATTAGATCTAGGAGTGGTAAAACATGTAGATTTTTTGTCCCAAATTTTTTTTAAAAAGGGGCCGAAATATTGTTTTAATTTTTTTTATGTTATGAATGTCTTGGTTGAAGAGATGGATTGGGGTTGGTACTGTTTACTCGTTAGATCTATTGTAGCTCCTTTGTTTAGCAACAATTGAGCATAGGATTTGTATTTATTTTATGTCAATTTTCGAAATTTATATGTAAAAGTAGCATCTTTTATTGTAATTTTGAATATCCGGGCTGGAAAAGATGAAGATCTTGCTGGAAAATTGAAGATCAAGGCGAAACCCAAGGTATGAACGAGGAGAAACGGATTAAAATTTATTAAAACTGCTACAGGACTTTCTACGACGCTGAAAAGCGTCGCTATAAGTCCTGTTTAATAAAAATTACGGCTAGGGTTTTATTTATGTTGCGGCAGCATCAAATTTTGTTAACCTAATTTTTTTTGTTTACTAAACTGCCTTTTTGAAAAGAAAAAAAAAATTTAATTATTTTTGGAAAATAATTATAAACAGCCGCATGTAATAAAATAAATTTTTTTTTGGGGTTAATTATAATAAATTGGATTTATTTAATTGAAAAGACCTTTTCTCCTCTCGGGTGTTCGTGGTTCGTGATCCGTCGGTTCGAGTTCAAGATTCGAAGATCAAGACAACAAGATTGTAATTTATTTTTCCTAGGATAGATTAGATACGGGGGTACCAACAATCCATCTCGGTGTTTAAATTTTCCGCAATTTATTTTTTATGTGTTCGATCATAAAATAGATATAAAATCGGAATTGCCATGACATGCATCATATCATAAATCCACTCCAGGCATACATGTAGAATTTTAATTTTGGTAATTAAAATAGGCATGTATACAAACTCGTGTAATTAGTTGAAATTTAATTAATACGTGGTAATTAATAAATTTAGTAACTAATTAAAGATCCGAGAACGGGTTATGAAATCGTTAGGCCTTTCGGTGTGTGTTCTCGGTGAACCGCCTTAAAGCCCAAACGAGATCACGTTTTCAATTCGTAGTGTCTACGAGATTGAATGATGGTAAAAGAACAATAAATCTTTGATAAAAATGGTTCGCTTATAGGTTGGGTGGTCAACTGAGCTAGGCTCGACTAACTTAACCCTCCTAGTGTGATATATGCACGGGGGTCCGGCAAGACTAAGCTACACCGGAGAACAGAGGGGTGATTCCTTCTTATCTCAATGGGGCTGTCTTGACCCGATTTCGTCCGACTGTCACATATGTTCCAACGAATAGGACGGGTAGGCTTGCCTACGTTACCGACACCATTCGGAATGCTTGATTTGATGTGCTTTTATGTTAACATCAAAAAGACGTGGTTAGTTAACCCACCACCACTTCCAAAATTATTGAGTGGGAGCAGGGGAGGCGACAGCCAACCCCACGGCCTCTACTATAGATACAAGTAAGTGAGAGAAGGGTGACGCCTCACGGCGCTTTGATTTCGTCCCCCTATGGATGGTGTTCACCCCTATCAACATTCATGGCTTGGTCTCTGAAAGGATAGGATTTCTGGGTACTCGTCGGGTCACCGACCTATCCTACGACGGCACACTCGGGGCGTACCTAAGAGATCCGATATAGTAGGTCACACTCATAAAGGATATTTTTGGTAATATCTAGGCTAAAAAAGGAAGGTAGTCAATGAATAAAGGGATGTTCGATTCTCGTGGGATGTTTGATTCTCACAAGTTATTCATTGATGAGATTGTCTCGATTTAACTGTCATCTCTTTGACCTACCCTACGGCGGCACTGAGATGCGAGGTTAAAACCTTGGAATGGTAGAGTAGACTTATTTTAGTTTTCAATTCCTAAAATAATATATAGTAGTGTTAAACTTGAATTAATGTATGTCATTTTATTTTCAGCAAAAATGTCTGCTCAAATTTATGCTTTACTGTCTGAAAAATTAACGGGAAACAACTTTAAGAAATGGAAGAGTAACTTAAACGTGGTACTCACGTATGAGAATGTGCAACATGTACTTACTTCTGAATGCCCTACGCTGGCGATCCAAAAACCTGGTAAAGCTGAGATCGAACAGCGTAATCGCTGGATCGAAGCAGATAACCGGGCTCGTGGGATCATCCCGGCGGCGGTGTCGGAGGTTATTAGGACCCGATTGAAGAGTTTGAGTCTACGGGGAGAAATCATGCGGAAACTTACTACGATGTTTGGATCACCTAGCAACCAATCAAGACACGATGCCATCAGGTTGGCCGTTAACACGAAATTGAAGAAAGGTCAAGCAGTGAATGGTCATGTTCTGAATATGATCAGTTACTTCAATGACGCCGGTATTCATGGATCAAAGTTCGATGAAGCAACTCAAGTATCGATGATTTTGGAATCGTTGACTCCACGAGTTTATCCCGTTCAAAACTCAGTATCTGATGGGCAAATATGAGATGACCATGACACAGATGCTGAATGAACTGACTATATACGAGGGCCTGCTATCGAAAGATAAGGTCCAAGTAGGGGATAAGAAAGTTGAAGCCAATATGGCCGAAGCCAGGTCATCAAACAAGCCTAAGGCCAAACCAAAGAAGAAGGGTAATGTTGCACCCGTGCCCAAGCCAATGAAGAAAAAGACTGCCAAGAAAGTTGACGAGGCCAAGCCAAAGGGCAAATGCTTTTACTATAAGGAGGTAGGACATTGGCGACGCCATTGTCCCGAATATCTTCGTGATGTGAAAGATGGCAAAGTCAAGGCTGTCGCTGGAAAAGATAAGAAAGGTAATTTGGAATTACTATTCTTGGAATCTTTTAACGTAGCTAAAGATGTGTCCACTTGGATACTTGATACTGGAGCTACTAACCATGTATGTTCTTCATTGCAGATTCTTAGTTCGTACGAGGAGCTGGAAGAGGGTTCTCAAATGATGCGAGTAGGCACTGGGGCGCTCATTTCGGCTAAAGCAGTGGGAGCTGTGGACTTGCATTTTAATAATAGAATTTTACATTTAGAAAATGTTTATTTTATTCCGAATTTCAGGAGAAATTTGATTTCTTATTCTGCCTTAGTTGAACAATCATTTTCTGTTTCAAGTTTGAATGGTGAATTTGTTATTTCAAAGAATGGCTTTGAATTGTGTTCAACTATAAATGAAAACGGTTTATATTTTGTAAGACCACATAAAGCTCCCCTACTTAATACTGAAATGTTTAAAACTGCTCATCAAAGATCTGCTAAAAGGCAGAAAGTTTCTCAAGTAAAAGAAGATAAAACATACTTGTGGCATCTAAGGCTTGGCCATATTTCCTTGGAAAGACTCAAAAGACTTGAAAAGGTAATGCCTTAGGTGAGTCATCGTTGACACACCGCACTTTTGTCTGCGAGTGTTGCCTGGAGGGAAAAATGACTAAGCGTCCCTTCTCATCAAAAGGTAATAGAGCCACAGGAACTCTAGACTTAGTGCATTCAGATCTTTGTGGTCCGATGAACGTACAAGCTAGAGGCGGATACGAGTACTTTGTGACTTTCATTGATGATTACTCGAGATTCGGTTATGTTTATCTCGCATAGAAAGTCCGAGGCTTTTGGAAAGTTCAAGGAGTTCCAAGCGAGAAGCCGAAAGCCACCTGGCCAAGTCATTGAAATGCCTCCGCTCGGATCGGGGAGGTGAGTATTTAGATACGAGTTCATTGACTACTTGGCTGAAAAAGGAATTTGTTTTTCCAACGTTCAGCGCCTAGGACACCTCAGCAAAACGGAGTTGCTGAGAGGAGAAACAGGACATTGATTAACATGGTTAGATCAATGATGAGCTACGCCTCACTACCTATATCCTTTTGGGGTTATGCTTTAGAAGCAGCGGTCTACATTTTGAATGCAGTACCGTCAAAGTCTGTCGAAAAGACACCCATTGAGATGTGGTCGGGACATCGCGAAAGCATGCGTCACTTCCGCATATGGGGTTGTCCTGCACATGTGCTGATGGACAAGACTACCAAGCTACAATCACGTACGAAAGTATGTTTGTTTGTGGGCTATCCAAAAGGTACACGTGGTGGTCTATTTTACGATCCGGAAGATAACAATGTGCTAGTCTCGACTAACGCTACGTTTTTGGAGGAAAGTTATATGAAAGACCACAGACCTCGAAGTACAATTGTACTAGAGGAATTACTCTCCGATGACATCGGGCTATTGTGGCAGTGATGTTTCTATAAACAACACTAATAATACAACGGTCACTTCCGACATTCTGTTCCACCCGGACGTCTTTGCGAGAGTGGTTCGGCCACCGGCTCGGTACGGCATGGATTTAGAGGCAAACGTAGTCGCCTCGATGGGGTGGAAGATGATCCTCCGACCTATAAGAAGGCCTTCTTGGACCACGATAAGGATAAATGGATTGACGCAATGAATCAAGAGAAGGAGTCTATGTACTCTAACTCGGTCGGAAACTTGTAGAACTTCCTCAGGGTGAAAGGCCCATTGGATGTAAATGGCTCTACAAGCGAAAGAGAGGAGTAGATGGGAAGGTTGAAACCTTCAAAGCACGGCTGGTAGCCAAAGGTTACACCCAGCGAGAAGGTATAGACAACGAGAAAACCTTCTCACCTGTGGCCATGATGAAAACCATCCGCATCCTCCTTTCGATTGCTGCATGTCTGGATTATGAAATCTGGCAAATGGATGTTAAGACAGCGTTTCTAAACGGCTTTCTTGACGAGGAAATCTATATGCAGCAACCAGAGGGATTCATTGAAGAAGGCCGAGAGCACATGGTGTGCAAGTTGCTCAGATCCATTTATGGGTTGAAGCAAGCATCTCGTTCCTGGTATCATAGATTCGATCACACGATCAAGTCTTATGATTTCGAACAACACTTTGCTGAATCTTGTGTGTACAAGAAGGTTATCAAAGATAGTGTTGTATTTCTAGTGTTGTACGTTGATGACATACTCCTAATTGGCAACGATAAGGGGATGATGTCCAACGTGAAAAGTTGGTTGACCTCGCAATTCCAAATGAAAGATTTGGGAGAAGCGAGTTATGTTATAGGGATCCAAATTATAAGGGATCGCAAGGACAGGATGTTAGCTCTATCCCAAGCAACTTATATAGATAAGGTGCTGGCACGCTTCAGTATGGAGAACGCAAAGAAGGGTTTTCTACCAACCCGTCACGGCGTTTATCTCTCTAAGACTCAGGGGCCTCAAACCCCTGAAGAGGCTGAAGCTATGGGAAGAGTGCCATATGCCTCGGCTGTTGGTAGTCTTATGTACGCTATGAGGTGTACGAGACCTGACATTTGTTACGGCGTTGGATTAGTCAGCCGTTTTCAGTCAAATCCAGGGCAACCGCACTGGACAGCAGTAAATAATCTCATCAAATATTTGAAGAGGACCAGAAATTATATGCTCGTCTATTCGAGTGGGAGTTTGGAGCTAGCGGGGTACACCGATTCTGACTTTCAGTCAGACAGAGATGATTCTAAATCTACCTCTGGTTCAGTGTTTACTCTTGGTGGCGGTGCAGTAGAATGGAGAAGCCAAAAGCAATCCAGCACAGCCGATTCAACAATGGAAGCTGAGTTCATAGTGGCCTCGGAGGCAGCTAAAGAAGCAGTTTGGTTAAGAAAGTTCATCAGCGGATTAGGCGTTGTCCCGAATGCTGAAGATCCTATTACTCTCTATTGTGATAACAATGGGGCCATTTCCAACTCTAGGGAACCTCGAAAGCACAGTAATTCGAAGCATATAGAGAGAAAATACTGGGTGATCAACGATTTTGTCGATAGAGGGGACATTTCCGTCAAGAAAATCGCCTCCGCCGATAATCCTGCTGATCCATTCACCAAGACGCTGTCGATTGAAGCTTTTAGTCGACACTTGGAGAGTATAGGTATTAGAGACATGTCTCATTTGCTTTAGAGCAAGTGGGAGTGATAGTTTGCGTATTTTAAATAATAGGGTGTGCTCTAAAACAATTAATCACATGCTTTCGTGCAAGTGGGAGATTGTTAGGTGTGATGCCCGAAAGACAATTTTGTAATTGTTTTATTTAATAAATGAAATGATGTTATTATTCATATTTATTATTCTCGTATTCACCGATGTGACAATAGTATTTACACTACAGAAAACCCTAAAGTATATCGTTTATGTAATCACTTAACTCAGTGTATGGTATATACACGGGAGGATTGAGTTAGTGAAGATGTACTTAAAATACAATTAGCCCGTAGTGAAGTTAATCGAGAGTATCGGGTCTCTCCTTTAACGTGCTATTAATGCGCCCGAACACAATATGTGTGATTGTCTTATCCGGACTTTCGGTTAAGAGAACCTAATGGGGCATTTATATATGATAGATATATCATATAGGGGTATGGACCGATTTGATTAGAGTTCACGATATAATTCCGTAATCGAGAAGTCTTATCGAATCAATGGATGATCATATTTATGGATATATCTTAATCTGAGGTGATCACGATCAAGCTTTGCTTGAATCGGTATGAGGTTTGACTTGACGGTTAAGGATTACACGAGTCCGTAGTCGAATTACCCCATCTTGGCATTGTCTTGGATTGAGTGAGTAGTACGTGTTATCACGGATACGGAATCCATTCCTTCCATTTATGGAAGTAGATAGAACAGTTCCCTTATTTGTTGATCCTAGAAACGATCGATCGTACGTACGAGTTCATATTACACGATTGGCTACCGGTGAGTCGTATGAATTAATTGATCACTAGGGGGTTAATGGTAAATAAGGATAAGAGGTTCTAAAAAGGGTTAACGGTAACTTCCCGATTTAGAATGAACAGTCTATGGAGGATTAATCCATATGTAATGATTATATCAATGGACGCTTATTATTATTCTCGTGAGGAGATAAATATAATCTTATAATCGGAGGAGTGCAGTCACGGGATTATGGTGGCATATTCCTGTGATTGATTTATCGAATATAATTAGCCTTAATAGCCATATAATTAGCCTTAGGCTAATCCTATTCGATAAATCAATCACAGGAATATGCCACCATAATCCCGTGACTGCACTCCTCCGATTATGAGATTATATTTATCTCCTCACGAGAATAATAATAAGCGTCCATTGATATAATCATTACATATGGATTAATCCTCCATAGACTGTTCATTCTAAATCGGGAAGTTACCGTTAACCCTTTCTAGAACCTCTTATCCTTATTTACCATTAACCCCCTAGTGATCAATTAATTCATACAACTCACTGGTAGCTAATCAGTGTAATATGAACTCCATGGATCGATCAGTTTCTAGGATTAACAAATAAGGGAACTGTCTATCTACTTCCATAAATGGAAGGAATGGATTCCGTATCTGTGATAACACAGACTACTCACTCAATCCAAGATAAATGCCAAGATGGGGTAATTCGGACCACGACTCGGTGTAATCCTTAACCGTCAAGTCAAACTTCATACTGATTCAAGCAGTTGACTGTGATCACCTCAAGATTAAGATATATCCATAAATATGATCATCCATTGATTTGATAAGACTTCTCGATTACGGAATTATATCGTGAACTCTAATCAAATCGGTCCAGCCCTATATGATATATCTATCATATATAAATGCCCCACTAGGTTCTCTTAACCGAAAGTCCGGATAAGACAATCACACCTATTGTGTTCTGGGCGCATTAATAGCACGTTAAATGAGAGACCCGATACTCTCGATTAACTTCATTACGGGCTAATTATATTTTAAGTACATCTTCACTAACTCAATCCTCCCGTGTATATACCATACACTGAGTTAAGTGATTACATAAACGATATACTTTAGGGTTTTCTGTAGTGTAAATACTATTGTCACATCGGTGAATATGAGAATAATAAATATGAATAATAATGTCAATTCATTTATTAAATAAAACAATTACAAAAATTGTCTTTCGGGCATCACACCTAACAATCTCCCACTTGCATGAAAGCATGTGATTAATTGTTTTAGAGCACACCCTATTATTTAAAATACAACAAACTACATCTCCCACTTGCTCTAAAGCAATGGAGACTCATCCCGTATTCTAGTACCCACTAAGCATATCATAACCATTTCAGATTCCAAAGTACACTCCGAGTATGCCGTCGTAGGATAGGTCAGTGACTCGGGGAGCACCTACATCTAAATGTCATGGGTCTTAATGATTAGTCAGGTTGTCGGCTCGAGACGATCCGTAGAATTGAAACGTTACCGGTCCATCTAATCATGTGGTACTGAATAAACACTGAGCCCGAGATCGACTTAACGATCATCCTCAATCTGACTTAAAGTCAAAATCAGTGTATCACACTGTTAAGGGCTATTTCATACGACATTTTATGATATTTTTCCTATAAAATTTCTCCACATTAGTAATATCTGCATTGGAATTGGACCTAAAATGGAATTATTGAGTAAAGTGGTTTTTAAATAATAAATTGCAAATAAACTTTAATTCTTTGGGTTAATTATGAATTTCATACTATTTTGGAATTGTATTATGTTTTGCAATATTTATGATATAGATAATGTTGACATCACAAGGATGAGGTGGATAAAAGATAAGAGCCATAAAGGATAAGATCAAGTGGTTTCCAAGTTGTTAGAGGAGAGAGATCAACAAGTGGGACAAAAGGCAGTTGCAAAACCGTTTCATACAACTGAATTCAGTTGCAGCAAGGAAAACGGACGTTTAAAAGATCAAACGGGCGTCCACGAAGAAAAGTCTGATTCAGAGAGTTTGAACGTGCTCAGAACGGGCATTCATCTTGTAGAACGGGCGTTCCATATGTGAAACCAGCGTTCAGTCTGCAGATTTGCTGTTTTTCTATAAATAGCCCCCAGTTATAATCACATAGGGAGGGTATGATTATTATGAGATTTCATCTTCTTCCCAGATCGAAAATCTGAGATTTCTCAGAGCTCAAACAGTTCCAAAAAGTAGATTCAATTCACTTGTTTTTAGTATAGATTTTATGGATTTCTCTTCAAGCATTGTAATCAATCATTCCATGGGTAGCTAAACAGCTTCTGGCAAACGTGGGGATGCAATTGTAATCAACAATCCTGGTTTTCTTATAATTAATCTTGTGTTCTTCAACAAAGGTTAGATCATTTAGCTTGCTTTATTTGTTTCAATTCGTTTACATCGAAAGATAACGATTACGTGATGCTTCATGAATGAAAGTTTATGAAATTAGATCATCTTGCTAAATTGATTGAGCAGTTAGTTTTAGCCCAATGACGAAAGTTGCTGAATTAATTGTTCGGGTTGTTAATCGAGAGATTGCACACCTAGATCGTTAATTGATACAAACGTTGTTAAGAAATTAATCGTTTTGCATTTGATAAGGTGAACCCACCTTTGTTGAAAAACACTTGTTGTTGATTGTAATTGAGCTTTTATTGTTGATTAAATTCTTGAACCAATGTTTGCCACTTTTCCTAATTCGTTTGTTGTTTAGTTTCACGATTTAAGCCTTAGTTTATTTCCCCGTTCTGCTAATTTAACTTCCCTGCACTTTAATTTCCGGTCAAACAATCCTTTCATAGCTTTGAATCAACTTTGATTCTCTGTCTATGCTCGTTTTACCGCCGAATCTAAACCATAAAACATCATCAAAAACCATCTCCCTGTGGATCGACACCCTTACTTATCCTCTGTACTAACAACTACCCGATATTCGGTCGGTTAGGGGTTGGTTTGCATTATAAGTATCGGTTTTATAAAATTAGTTTGTTTTGATTATTGCAAAAATACTCCAAACACACACATATCCAAGTTCACACATGAATATGTCCGCATATTATTCCTCGTTCTCTTCAAGATACTAAAGGACATACTAAACTTGCTTTGTTAACCGCCGAATCTACGATTCGATTAAAGTTGACGTTCAATAACCTGACCATCTCTTACTAGAAAGAGAATCTATCCCATTTCTCTTGATCCGTAGATTTAGAGAGTCATTCCTGAGGCATAGGGTAGAACTTCCTCGTTGAATGTTGCATACACAGATGCATCATCTTAACCAATAAGATGGATGGGAAACCAGTGACTGATTCTAATGAATTCGACCCAGTCAAACTCTTTAGGATGTTGTCCAAATCTCTGTTGTAGAGAATTGTGGCATTGTCAGATTCTGACTTCAGATAACACACCTATGTTGATTCCAACTGGTGCAGTGTTATCCTTCACAAACACTAATGTATATATTCACTACTGTACTAAAATTGATATCCAGTCTACAAAAAGACGTATCAATATACTTGTCAAATCCACATATTGTAGAAATATATGACTTCCAATGACCGAGAGGTTTGCTCTTTATCCATAAAGGACATAAGCCTTGACAGTCATCCTGTCATAAGTTCATAAGGCAATACCCTTTTGTTCCGAATGAATCCAGACTCCGTTTGTTTGGCAAGAAAGTCTCAGGGAATCACCCCTATTTTCTGCTTTTGAACGAAATCATGCAATACCGAACTCATTCTACTCTTTTCCGTGTAGATCCAATTACTCCCACTTGGGCCCGAGACGCTCGGTGGTTCTACAAGAGCATGAACGGGGTGGAGTACGAACTCCATTCACGGGGTTATGGCTATTAAACCAACCTCTATTAGCGAGAATCCTATCTTGCTCACAAAAGAGCCATAGGTCATCAATCGATCCTCAGACTACAAAGTCCGCAGAACCCGTAATGGGTAATGGATAAACCATACTCCCACTACATTCTGGGGTGGATCAAAATTCGATTTAGTTTAGTAGTATTTAGTGTTATCACCAACAACCGATGTTGGATGTGGTCTGATTTTAATCAGTTAGTAACTACCTTGAGTAAACATACTTCAAGGTTCAAGGTTTTGATGTTCATGTATTCTATCAGGAAGGATGCAACATTATAACTGTCCCTTCCCGATTTCAAGAATCTTATAACAAACCTTTTTCTCAATGCTACAAGATATAGAACGATTGGTCATTGACCGAACGTGTTCGCGAAATTTCCAGACCTACCTTCAAGCACCGTGTGCTAAATGCTTATATTTATGGAAGTGGGGTGAACCGAATCCACACCTTATCCGTAAATTCCAAAGCATATTATATGTAGACTTCTCGGTCTTACATTTCAATGTAAACCGTTATTTCGCTTCCAATATCTTTATTGAGTTAAGCAGTGTATTGTAGCACATCTAAAACTATGTAAGGCAATTTAACGGTTTCTCACTTAGTGAGAACATGTCACAATGAGGCAGGCTGAGCATCAGTCTCGAGGACTATGAATGGCCTATTCCGAGTATAGAATACTCTATCTCTGTTGAAAACAGAGAAACCTCAAAATATTTTGGATAAACTTTCCGGAGTGTTTGAGTAGTTATCAGACAAGAAGTCACTACTCGGAAGCTCCTACTAGCTCGTGTCTTTCATCAGACCCCGAAGGTCGTCATAAACAAGTTGTGCTACTTCTTTATAACCATTATCCTTTCCCGATTGAAAGGAAACTTAGTCATTGAACCTTTGAGACAATATAACCAGACTGGGCGAAAAGGAATCACCCTGAGCCAGTCTTCAGGTCTTGTCTTTTAGGGACTATGCACTAACTATGGAATATGAAGAAGCGTTTATCTAAATATAGAAACCAATTGCTTTTAACAGTTCTTAAGATGTGTTTTATACATATTTCAGCAGTTCTAAGTGGTTTTGACTTTATCAAACAAAAGTCCGAGTCTTGGATTCGTACTACAAATGGTATATTGATCACTTTCTATACGACAAACAAATTATCGGATAGAAGGTAAATCCATTCGTTCCAACGAATCTTAAAATAATTTTACCGGGATATCCAAGGATTGAATCCGAGATTCATTTCCTTATATCACTCCCACTATTCTAGCTAAAATTAACTGCCCGTTGTTTACTCATTTAATCGTTAAATGCACTGCTACCTTGTTCCGCAAAGAACTTAGCTCGAGAAAATCGCCAAGGATTCATAGGTTGGTGATCCAAAATCACTGTCCTTATCCTATGATTTTCAGTTTAATTAATTTTCGGTTCAGCCTTAAAATTTTCTTAGTTTAGATGACTAACACTTTTAGACATATTCTCCCATTCTTGACTTTCCGTGAATGGAGACAGTCTTGAACCATCGGTTCGTTTGAGTAGACACTACTCTTGAACCGTGGGATGTCTATTTCGAGTGTTACTCGTCGGGACTTCTCGGATTTTCTAATATACCAGAAAAAACAACAAATCATATTAAAGCTCCCACTAGTTTATCGGTTCCAAATACCGTCTAATGAGCAATGCTTTATTTATGATTTTCCGATTTTTTCGATTTTAAAAAAAATCTCATAGTTCCAATATTTCCAGAAAAACAATAGATCATAGAACTCCCACTAGTTCATCGATTCCAAATATCGTCCAACTAGCGACATTTCATGACTTTCCGGTTTTTCAATTAGAACGGTTACGTGTGTAGTCAGTTACACTTTTCTAATGTTCTAGAAAAACAACAAAAAAATAAAGCTCCCACTAGTTCATAGATTCCAAATATCGTCCAACTAGTAACACTTCATGATTTTCCGATTTTTCAATTAGAAAATTACTCGTGTACACACTCAAAATTCACTAGAAGAATTTCAAAGTCCGAAATCACCTTTGATCAAACTAAGTTTGTCTTCCTTTTGACACGAATGACACTAGTGACATACCTATATGTCACTCTGGTTTTTAAAAGGCTCAAGAGAAAATATCTCTTTCGAAAAATAATTTGCATTATCGATTAACTAGTTCAACGTCCTAGTTACTTTCCAATTTTTAACGATGTCAATACTAGTCAATTATAAATTTTTAAGCAATTTAGTAAGGGATAATGCTGTAAATAAAATGACATAAATTAATTCAAGTTTAACACTACTATATTATTTTATTTTAGGAATTGTAAACTAAAAAATAAGTCTACTCTACCATTCCAAGGTTTTAACCTCGCATCTCAGTGCCGCCGTAGGGTAAGTCAAAGAGATGACGGTTAGATCGAGACAATCTCATCAATGAATAACTTGTGAGAATCAAACATCCCACGAGAATCGAACATCCCTTTATTCATTGACTACCTTCCTTTTTTAGCCTAGATATTATCAAGAATACCCATGATGAGTGTGACCTACTATATCAGATCTCTTAGGTACGCCCGAGTGTGCCGTCGTAGGATAGGTCAGTGACCCGACGAGTACCCAGAAATCCTATCCTTTCGGAGACCAAGCCATGAATGTTGATAGGGGTGAACACCATCCGTAGGGGGACGAAATCAAAGCACCGCGAGGCGTCACCCTTCTCTCACTTACTTGTATCTATAGTAGAGGCCGTGGGGTTGGGCTGTCGCCTCCCCGCTCCCACTCAATATTTTGGAAGTGGTGGTGGGTTAACTAACCACGTCTTTTTGATGTTAACATAAAAGCACATCAAATCAAGGATTCCGAATGGTGTCGGTAACGTAGGCAAGCCTACCCGTCCTATTCGTTGGAACATATGTGACAGTCGGACGAAGTCGGGTCAAGAGAGCCCCATTGAGATAAGAATGAATCACCCCTCCGCTCGTTGGTGTAGCTTAGTCTTGCCGGACCCCCGTGCATACATCACACTAGGAGGGTTAAGTCGATCGAGCGAAGCTCAGTTGACCACCCAACCTATAGGCGAACCGTTTTTATCCAAGATTTATTGTTCTTTTACCATCATTCAATCTCGTAGACACTACGAATCGAAAACGTGATCTCGTTTGGGCTTTAAGGCGGTTCACCGAGAACACACACCGAAAGGCTTAACGATTTCATAACCCGTCCTCGGATCTTTAATTAGTTACTAAATTAATTAATTACCACGTATTAATTAAATTTCAACTAATTACACGAGTTTGTATACATGCCTATTTTAATTACCAAAATTAAAATTCTACATGTATGCATGGAGTGGATTTATGATATGATGCATGTCATGGCAATCCCGATTTTATATCTATTTTATGATCAAACACATAAAAAAAATAAATTGCGGAAAATTTAAACACCGAGATGGATCGTTGGGACCCCCGTATCTAATCTATCAGAAATAAATTAAACAAACCCTAACTAGCAGTGGCGGAACCAGAAAAAATTTTCGGGGTGATCTTGGTATATAAACTGCAAAGCTAAAAAAAATCGTTAAAAAATTGGAAGAGGGAAAATCTTGTATGATCAAAAATGTATTGATTTCGATTAGCTCAAAAGAAGAAAACAAAATCCGGGAAAAAAATAAAAAATGTTTGTAGTGGGTGGGATTTGAACTTACAACATAGAATTATGGATACTGAAAAGGTTTTGTTCTTAAACCACTAGGATATAAGGTCTTTTGTTCAAAAAAAAGACACAGAACATACTAATATTAACACTACTACTAATACAATAATAAAAATTTGGGGGGGGAGGGGGCTTGAGACCATATGGAGGGGGGCTTGACAACATTTGGGAGGGGGGGCTTGAGACCACCCTAGCTATAGGGTAGTTCCGCCCCTGCTAACTAGGTTTACTACTTTCTAACATAATCTGCAGCTGTTCAAATTCTTCGATGATCGGGAAAACAAACGAGCTTGGATCGTGACGAAAATTTTCAGATCTGTTCTTCATTCCTCGGGCTTCAATATGGACGGTTGGATCGGAGATTTGACTTGTCAACTTTCTCCAGTGAGCCGCTCAACTTGCTGCTGGATCTGACTTTTACAGCAGTGCCTCAAAGACTTCCCGAGGCCGATCGGAAATCGAGATGAATCCCGATCGACCTGAAATTTTTATTCCACGTCAAAAAATCCATATTTATCGATCTGACCGGTTGGATTTGCGTTTCAACGGTCCAAACTTTCCCAGAAATTCGAGGAAGTCACAGGTAGGGTTTCTGTGAATCCTGCGTTTTTCTGTTACAACAGCTTCTTTGCAGCAACGAACGGATATCAAAACGGACTCCGGTCGACGCAAAATTTTGTGGAATTGATCATCACCTTTTATTCCTTATTCTGACCGAAGGGATCGTCGTTTCAACGGCTCGGTCAACGGGAAAAACGAAATAACTAAACAGCTCTTAAACAGATCTAATTACTGGAAATTAAAATTGCAATAAAAAATAAATTACATAATTTCCTATACTCATATGAACGAATTTTCATCGTTTATATGAGTTTACAATAGATCAAACGGGTAAACAGTACCAACCCCAATCCATCTATTCAACCACAACAATCGCAACATAAAAAATAAACATATATGCATCGGCCCCTAAAAAAATTGGGACACAAAAACTACATGTAGAAAGGTAAACATGTAGATTTTTTGTCCCAAATATTTTTTTTAGGGGCCGAAAATTTGTTTTATTTATGTTATGAATGTCTTGGTTGAAGAGATGGATTGGGGTTGGTACTGTTTACTCGTTAGATCTATTTTGTAGCTCTTTTGATTAGTATCACTTGAGTATAGGACTTGTAATTTATTTTTATGCAACTCGAAAATTGTAAAGATGGCTTCTTTGTAATTTTAATTTTGATCCGGATTCAAGACGACGAAGATCATGATGTTGAAGATCATCAAGAAAAGGTAAAACGGGAGGAGGCCGAATTTTTTTTTTTAATCGGTCTCGGCAATTTTTTATTGAAATTGAAATTTGGTCTCAGCATTAGTTTTTGCGGCGGCAGCATTCTTTGATAAAAATTGTGTATTCTTTTTTTTTAACCTAATTGTTTGCCGACATAAAAAATAAAATAAAATAAAATAAAATAAAAATCCTAATTTTTTTTGATAAGTTTGCCGAGGGCAATTAGAACAAAAAAAAAATTAAATTATAAAACAAGTTTGTAATATAAATATATTTTAATATATTGGTATGTTACGGCCTCCTCTCCTCGTCGTTCGTGGTTCGTGTCAAGATCGAAGGTTTGAGATCCGGAAGTTTCAAGATCAAGATCGAAGATCGAGATTTGAAGACTTAGAATTAGTCTTACTTTTCCTTAGAAAATAGGTTAGATACGGGGGTACCAACAATCCATCTCGGTGTTTAAATTTTCCGCAATTTATTTTTTATGTGTTTGATCATAAAATAGATATAAAATCGGGATTGCCATGACATGCATCATATCATAAATCCACTCCCTGCATACATGTAGAATTTTAATTTTGGTAATTAAAATAGGCATGTATACAAACTCGCGTAATTAGTTGAAATTTAATTAATACGTGGTAATTAATTAATTTAGTAACTAATTAAAGATCCGAGGACGGGTTATGAAATCGTTAAGCCTTTCGGTGTGTGTTCTCGGTGAACCGCCTTAAAGCCCAAACGAGATCACGTTTTCGATTCATAGTGTCTACGAGATTGAATGATGGTAAAAGAAGAATAAATCTTGGATAAAAACGGTTCGCCTATAGGTTGGGTGGTCAACTGAGCTAGGCTCGACCGACTTAACCCTCCTAGTGTGATGTATGCACGGGGGTCCGGCAAGACTAAGCTACACCAACGAGCGGAGGGGTGATTCCTTCTTATCTCAATGGGGCTCTCTTGACCCGACTTCGTCCGACTGTCACATATGTTCCAACGAATAGGACGGGTAGGCTTGCCTACGTTACCGACACCATTCGGAATCCTTGATTTGATGTACTTTTATGTTAACATCAAAAAGACGTGGTTAGTTAACCCACCACCACTTCCAAAATATTGAGTGGGAGCGGGGAGGCGACGGCCAACCCCACGGCCTCTACTATAGATACAAGTATAGTGAGAGAAGGGTGACGCCTCGCGGCGCTTTGATTTCGTCCCCCTACGGATGGTGTTCACCCCTATCAACATTCATTGCTTGGTCTCCGAAAGGATAGGATTTCTGGGTACTCGTCGGGTCACTGACCTATCCTACGACGGCACACTCGGGGCGTACCTAAGAGATCCGATATAGTAGGTCACACTCATAAAAGATATTTTTGGTAATATCTAGGCTAAAAAAGGAAGGTAGTCAATGAATAAAGGGATGTTCGATTCTCGTGGGATGTTTGATTCTCACAAGTTATTCATTGATGAGATTGTCTCGATTTAACCGTCATCTCTTTGACCTACCCTACGGCGGCACTGAGATGCGAGGTTAAAACATTGGAATGGTAGAGTAGACTTATTTTTTAGTTTACAATTCCTAAAATAAAATAATATAGTAGTGTTAAACTTGAACTAATATATGTCATTTTATTTACAGCATTATATCCCTTACTAAATTGCTTAAAATTTATAATTGACTAGTATTGACTTCGTTAAAAAGTGGAAAGTAACTAGGACGTTGAACTAGTTAATCGATAATGCCATTAATTTTCGGAAGAGATATTTTTCTCTTAAGCCTTTTAAAAACTAGAGTGACATACAGGTATGTCACTAGTGTCATTCGTGTCAAACGGAAGACAAACTTAGTTTGATCAAAGGTGATTTTGGACTTTGAAATTCTTCTAGTGAATTTTGAGTGTGTAGTGATTACACGAGTAATTTTCTAATTGAAAAATTGGAAAATCATGAAGTATCGCTAGTTGGACGATATTTGGAATCGATGAACTAGTGGGAGCTTTATGATTTGTTGTTTTTCTAGAACATTAGAAAAGTGTAACTGACCACACACGTAAGCGTTCTAATTGAAAAACTGGAAATTCATGAAATGTCGCTAGTTGGACGATATTTGGAATCGATGAACTAGTGGGAGTTCTATGATTTGTTGTTTTTCTGGAAATATTGGAATTATGAGATTTTTTCTAAATCGAAAAATTCGGAAAATCATAAAAATAAAGCATTGCTCGTTAGACGGTATTTGGAACCGATAAACTAGTGGGAGCTTTAATATGATTTGTTGTTTTTTCTGGTATATTAGAAAATCCGAGAAGTCCCGACGAGTAACACTCGAAATAGACATCCCACGGTTCAAGAGTAGTGTCTACTCAAACAAACCGCTAGTTCAAGACTGTTTCCATTCACGGAAAGTCAAGAATGGGAGAATATGTCTAAAAGTGTTAGTCATCTAAACTGAGAAAATTTTAAGGCTGAACCGAAAATTAATTAAACTGAAAATCATAGGATAAGGAAAGTGATTTTGGATCACCAACCTATGAATCCTTGGCGATTTTCTCGAGCTAAGTTCTTTGGCAGAACAAGGTAGCAGTGCATTTAACGATTAAAGGAGTAAACAACGGGCAGTTAATTTTAGCTAGAATAGTGGGAGTGATATAAGGAAATGAATCTCGGATTCAATCCTTGGATATCGCGGAAAAAATATTTTCTGTTTAAGATTCGTGCGAACGAATGGATTTACCTTATATTCGATAATTTGTTTGTCGTATAGAAAGTGAATATACCATTTGTAGTACGAATCCAAGACTCGGACTTTTGTTTGATAAAGTCAAAAACCACATAGAACTGCTGAAATATGTATATAAAAACACATCTTAAGAACTATTAAAAGCAATTGGTTTCTATATTTAGATAAACGCTTCTTCATATTCCATAGTTAGTGCATAGTCCCTAAAAGACAAGACCTGAAGACTGGCTCAGGGTGATTCCTTTCTCCCAGTCTGGTTATATTGTCTCAAAGGTTCAATGACTAAGTTTCCTTTAAATCGGTAAAGGATAATGGTTATAAAGAAGTAACATAGCTTGTTCATGACGACCTTCGGGGTCTGATGAAAGACACAAGCTAGTAGGAGCTTCCGAGTATTGACTTCTTGTCGATAACTATTCAAACACTCCGGTAAGTTTATCAAAAATATTTTGAGGTTTCTCTGTTTTCAACGAGAGATAAGTATTCTATACTCGGAATAGGCCATTCATAGTCCTCGAGACCGATGCTCGGCTTTGCTCGTTGTGACATGTTCTCACTAAGTGAGAAACCGTTAAATTGCCTTATATAGTTTTAGATGTGCTACAATACACTGCTTAACTCAATAAAGATATTGGAAGCGAAATAACGGTTTACATTGAAATGTAAGACCGAGAAGTCTACATAGAATATGCTTTGGAATTTACGGATAAGGTGTGGATTCGGTTCACCCCACTTCCATAAATATAAGCATTTAGCACACGGTGCTTGAAGGTAGGTCTGGGAATTTCGCGAACATGTTCGGTCAGTGACCAATCGTTATATATCTTGTAGCATTGAGAAAAAGGTTTGTTATAAGATTCTTGAAATCGGGAAGGGACAAGTATAATGTTGCGTCTTTCTGATAGAGTCTACGAACAGTAAAACCTTGAACCTTGAAGTACGTTTACTCAAGGTAGTTACTAACGATTAAAATCCAGACCACATCCAACATCGGTTGTTGGTGATAACACTAAATACTACTAAACTATATCAGAATTTCGATCCACCCAGAAAGTATTGGGAGTATGTTTTATCCATTACCCATTACGGGTTTCTGCGGACTTTGTAGTCTGAGGATCGATTGATGACCTATGTCTCTTTTGTGAGCGAGATAGGATTCTGATAATAGAGGTTGGTTTAATAGCCATAACCCTGTGAATGGAGTTCGGTACTCCAATTATGTTCATGCTCTTGTAGAACCACCTGAGCGTCTCAGGCCCAATGGGAGTAATTGGATCTACACGGAAAAGAGTAGAATGAGTTCGGTATTGCATGATTTCGTTCAAAAGCAGAAAATAGGGGTGATTCCCTGAGACTTTCTTGCCAAACAAACGGAGTCTGGATTCATTCGGAACAAAAGGGTATTGCCTTATGAACTTATGACAGGATGACTGTCAAGGCTTATGTCCTTTTGTGGATAAAAAGCAAACCTCTCGGTCATTGGAAGTCATATATTTCTACAATATGTGGATTTGACCAGAATATTGATAAGTCTTTTGTAGACTGGATATCAATTTTAGTACAGTAGTGAATATATACATACATTAGTGTTTGTTAAGGATAACACTGCACCAGTTGGAATCAACATGGGTGTGTTATCTAAAGTCAGAATATGACAATACCACAATTCTCTGCAACAGAGATTTGGACAACATTCTGAAGAGTTTGACTCGGTCGAATTCATTAGAATCAGTCACTGGTTTCCCATCCATCTTATTGGTTAAGATGATGCATCTGTGTATGCAACATTCAACGAGGAAGTTCTACCCTATGCCTCAGGAATGACTCTCTAAATCTTCGGATGAAGAGAAATGGGATAGATTCTCTTTCTATAAGAGATGGTCAGGTTATTGAACGTCAACTTTGATCGAATCTTAGATTCGGCGGTTAACAAAGCAAGTTTAGTATGTCCTTTAGTATCTTGAGAGAACGAGGAGCAATATGCGGACATATTCATGTGTGAACTTGGATATGTGTGATACACTGATTTTGACTTTAAGTCAGATTGAGGATGATCGTTAAGTCGATCTCGGACTCAGTGTTTACTAAGTACCACATGATTAGATGGACCGGTAACGTTTCGATTCTACGGATCGTCTCGAGCCGACAACCTGACTAATCATTAAGACCCATGACATTTAGATGTAGGTACTCCCCGAGTCACTGACCTATCCTACGACGGCATACTCGGAGTGTACTTTGGAATATGAAATGGTTATGATATGCTTAATGGGTACTAGAATACGGGATGGGTCTCCATTGCTTTAGAGCAAGTGGGAGATGTAGTTTGCTATATTATAAATAATAGGGTGTGCTCTAAAACAATTAATCACATGCTTTCGTGCAAGTGGGAGATTGTTAGGTGTGATTCCCGAAAGACAATTTTGTAATTGTTTTATTTAATAAATGAAATGATATTATTATTCATATTTATTATTCTCATAATCACCGATGTGACAATAGTATTTACACTACAGAAAACCCTAAGTATATCGTTTATGTAATCACTTAACTCAGTGTATGGTATATACACGGGAGGATTGAGTTAGTGAAGATGTACTTAAAATACAATTAGCCCGTAGTGAAGTTAATCGAGAGTATCGGGTCTCTCCTTTAACGTGCTATTAATGCGCCCGAACACAATAGGTGTGATTGTCTTATCCGGACTTTCGGTTAAGAGAACCTAATGGGGCATTTATATATGATAGATATATCATATAGGGCTGGACCGATTTGATTAGAGTTCACGATATAATTCCGTAATCGAGAAGTCTTATCGAATCAATGGATGATCATATTTATGGATATATCTTAATCCCGAGGTGATCACGAGTCAACCGCTTGAATCGGTATGAAGTTTGACTTGACGGTTAAGGATTACACCGAGTCCGTGGTCCGAATTACCCCATCTTGGCATTGTACTTGGATTGAGTGAGTAGTCCGTGTTATCACGGATACGGAATCCATTCCTTCCATTTCGGAAGTAGATAGACGTTCCACTTATTTGTTAACCCTAGAAACGATCGATCCATGGAGTTCATATTACACCGATTAGCTACCGGTGGGGTGTATGAATTAATTGATCACTAGGGGGTTAATGGTAAATAAGGATAAGAGGTTCTAAAAAGGGTTAACGGTAACTTCCCGATTTAGAATGAACGATCCTATGGAGGATTAATCCATATGTAATGATTATATCAATGGACGCTTATTATTCTTCTCGTGAGGAGATAAATATAATCTCATAATCGGAGGAGTGCAGTCACGGGATTATGGTGGCATATTCCTGTGATTGATTTATCAAATATAATTATTCTGTTCGTAAGATAATTATTTATTTGATTTATCGGAGCCGCTGATTGTTAGTCCATGGTCCCCGACGTGCCTCCTAATATAGCATAGCTATTCTCGGACGTCGAATCCTAATAATATTAATTTAGTTCTTGTTGGACTTTATTAAATCGATATGTGAATTAATTGTTTAGTAGACTATTAAATTAGTTGGGCTAAATAATTAAATATGTGGAAAAGACATTTTCCTTAATCTTGGCCCAATTGTTGTGTGATGGCAAAATTAATATTGACTAGGTCAACATAGAATTTTCGCCCCATGCTTGTTTTATGGAATAAGAAATTAGTTTTCTTGTGTATTAATAAGACATGTGCATAAAATATTTATTGGATAAATATTTATGGAAAGAAATAAAGATAAATATTATTCTAGATTTGTTCTAGAATATTATGAGATTATCTTTTATTTAATGGGATTATTATAATTGATTTTGTATTAATTATTAAATCCTTGGAGGCTAAGTTTTACTCTCCTATATAAAGAGAGTTCTCCCAAGCCTTAAACAACACAATGAAATTCGAATTCTCCTCTTAGAGAGAAGAAGGAATAAAATTCGGCCAAGGGGTTTAAGGGGAAAATCTTGGAGAATCCTTGGAGGCTATTCTCGAGTAATCATCAATGCGAGGTTAAAACCTTGGAATGGTAGAGTAGACTTATTTTAGTTTACAATTCCTAAAATAATATATAGTAGTGTTAAACTTGAATTAATGTATGTCATTTTATTTTCAGCAAAAATGTCTGCTCAAATTTCTGCTTTACTGACTGAAAAATTAACGGGAAACAACTTTAAGAAATGGAAGAGTAACTTAAACATGGTACTCACGTATGAGAATGTGCAACATGTACTTACTTCGAATGCCCTACGCCGGCGATCCAAAAACTGGTAAAGCCGAGATCGAACGGCGTAATCGGCCGGATCGAAGCGGATAACCGGGCTCGTGGGATCATCCCGGCGGCGTGTCGGAGGTTATTAGGACCCAGATTGAAGAGTTTGAGTCTTGATGACGTAGATCAAGTAATAAAATACTTGACCACCATAAACCAATACTAGCAAGAGGACTAGGCCCATCGTAGTATAGCTATAGTGAATCAAGGTCGATCCCACAGGGAACCAATTGTGGATCATTTCATATATAAGCAATTAATTAAACATGTCAAGGACATAGAGGCGGTCTATGACCAACATAAGACAAGAAAAGTAAAGACACGACTCGACACAACGTAATTAACCTCCCCAATTATAGTCCTTATCGTTTGGACCTAGATAATTTATATAATAAACGAACTTATTAACTTGTCAATCCGTTTGTATCTATCTTAGATTGGCTACGGGAGTCATCCTCTTTAACTTGACGTAGCACCGGTAGGTCACTAGATCACCGTGGTATTGTTACGTGACTTCGCCTTTGGTGCCTCCATCTCATATAACTCACACGCTTACGACTCTAAGGATGCCGATATTGACCGTACACCTCGTCTAGGCAACATTCCTATGGTTAGGCGTACTTATACTTCCTAAACGATTACTCAAGCTCTCGTCCAACTAGCACTTACCAAGTTATAGTCTCATGCTAATCTACGACGTACGTATAAGCGAGTGCATGCAATTCCCAAATATAAACCTACCTAGATAACGCTGAACGTCCGAAGATCAATTCATGAGCCTACCTAAGAGTTTTATATTGGTATTTCCTTTTTACACGTTTTAATTAAACTAAGCGAGTAACATAGCCATAGCCATACCTACTGAGATAATAAATTCTATTAAGTTAACCTAACCATAAAGACGTGGCTATTTAACGGATGAAAACGGGGCTCGGTCGACCGAATAGGTGGGCTCGGTCGACCGAGTGAACTCATTCGGTCACCCGAATCAATTTCGTCCCCGATTACATCCACGAACGTATCTCTCGGCGTTTCATCATACGAACAGATTAAACGGTAACTCGTAAAGCATTCATATAAACTAACTTAGATACACATTAATTAAACAATACGTATTCATGAATAAATACTAAGTCTATGACGTAGGTTATGGGACCCCCATAGACAAGGTATCGCCACATCCCTAACGTCATAGCCTAGATCTACATCATCTAGCTATGAATTAACTAACTCAAACAATAAAGCATAATTGGGGGGAATTAATTACTTAAAAGAAAAGAAACGAGAAAATAAAGGCTTACATAACTCGCACCTTTAAATTGCTTTAAACCTTCAATCTACTTATGCTACATTGTATTAAAATATCAAAGTAGAATTATATTCTAAAGTGTGAGAGGTGTGTTTTACAATTGCTCATAGTTTGTTGCTTATATAGGAGTTTCGGCCGACTTAGGAAGGATCTAGAGGATAAACACGATTAAAGTCGAAACCGCCCACGACCGGAGGCTCGGTCAACCGAAGGGATGCACTCGGTCGACCGAAGCATGAGGCTCGGTCGACCGAACCTGGATTTTCCAAGTTCTCCACGTTTTCTTCGTCCGCCTTGCTCCCCACTCCACGCTTCGTGCTTTGATCTCGATTACTTCTTTCGTTTAATGCTCCGATTTTCTTCCTTTATCATCTTGAGATCATTGATTAATTAACATTAATCCTCCCGATTTGTTGTGATCTCGCAAAATAAGCAATTATCGCACAATAAATCGGTCTTTAATAATAAAAACATCTAAATACCAAATATCATATTAATAATCACTTAACATTAAATAATAAATATAAACGAGTGATTTAATATGAAATATACATTATTAATCTCGATTTAAGGTCAACGTTGATGACTTTTACGGGTATAATTTGACCGTCATCAACTACCCCCCACTTAGACTTTGATCGTCCCGAACAAAGCATCAATAAGTCATTCCCCAAGACAACATTTTCTATGGTCAGGTCATACTTACGCAAGAAGCTCAAGTCAACTCATACTAGTCATGCTCGTAAGATATCCATTATTCACTACTCACTATGAATCGAAGTGATGTGTGCATGTGCATTGGTTTTATATATTCGTAGCAAGATTAGAGTTTATGCCAACTTCGTAATCTCAACCTACCAACCTCAGCATTCATACTTCTTAAGTCTTTAAATTTTGAAGCACTAGAGCAATAAGCAAGAGCGTATCTATAGGGATTTTGGACTTGGAGACCGAGTACTACTCAAAGCCTCTTAAAGAGTTGAATATTCTTTTCATATCTTCATATTTTTCAAATACTATTAATCTCAAGGAAGAAAACTTTTTAGAGTATCCCCCTATCTTAGATCATGTATAGCATCGAATATTACCACAAGCGCGGGGCTACTTTGGTAATGTTACTACAAGCCCAGTGTCTAACATTTTGCTAAAACACAGGTACGTCTCAAGCTTATTACTCCGCTTAAATGGCTAGAATATAAGAATACCTCAGCAGATAGATATTGACACTAAGTTTACATAACCAATCATCTATGCAATGTACACATAATTTCTTCAGTTATTATGATTTGCGCGGTATACTCGATTCACAGATTGAGTAATTGAATAATAAATAACTACTTGCAAAAACGAGCATGAATATCCTTAAATTTACTTATAAAATGATCACGTACTCATGAAACTTGGTTCCTTTCCTATCAATTCTTAGCTAGGAACTCACAATTCTAAGGGTACGAGATACCTAATATGGTATTTATTCAATTTTTTCAATCATGTGCCGTTTCATTCAAATTTCAATCATAACATAACATAGATAAGTCTCCTACCCCCCACTTAAACATGGCATTGTCCTCAATGACATAAATAAATGAGAATTTAAGAAAAAGACTTAGCTCTGGAAACGGCTCTTAAGTAAAAGCAGAACATCGGAGTAAATTTCAGCACGTCGTGGAGAAGCAAGTGAAAACCTGTATAAGCAGACAAACTCCACGAAACTGTTAATAACACCACGTCTATGGAAGTTATAGAATAATGTGGCAGTAATTAGGTATGAATACCGAAAAACATTTTAAGCCACTTTATTTTATACAACCAAAGACAAGAAAAATACTAAATAGAAAGAAAAATAAACAAGCAACTAAAGATGGTGGTCTTCATCTACAACCTCCACCGCCTAAATATTCTTAAAACTGGTGGAGAAGACAAAAATCAAAGAGCATGACCCCATGTGGGAAAACACGAGGGTGACTCGATCGAAAATGTATTCAATCTAGGAAAAGAGAAACTTGGTAAGGTATAACAGATTGAATGCGACCTATTGGCTAAAGATAAAATCAAATACTTAACGCAGAAACTTCTCGCTTGCATTGGATATCAACAACTTAGGGAGATGTAGCTACTCCTCGAAATTACTAATAACCCAATGTATCACGTAAAAGTCATAACCGTCATCAACAAGGTCGGATCGGTGTGATAGTTCAGAACAAAACTTATCATCTAGAAATGCCGGAATAGACGGAAAAAAATGTGAAATTTAAAACTTCCGGTAGAAAGATAAGTTGTACTTTGATCGAACCAAAAACCTTTAAAATCTAGCTAGGTTCAGAGCTACACTTACCTCAACTAGGAACATGAAAATCAAAATGATAAAAGATAATCATTAAAGCTTAGCAATATTTCAAATTCCGCAACACATAGGTATTGTGTAAACAAAATGGAGGTTGAGAGTATGATGGGTTTAGAAAAAGATACACATAAGGTTGGGAAGAAAAGATATAGGTGGGTAAGAAATTGTGTTTTTGGGATTGAGAATTGTTAAAAGGAATGGGATTGGGTGGGAGAGTGTAACGGATGGAAAGAAAGAGAGGCGAAGAAAGAATGGTTAGAAATGTGAACTGTTGGGGCAGATTGGTGAGAGGATCGAAAAGGTTTAAGGGTGAAAAGGTATAAATGAAAGGATAAAGGTAGTTGCAGAATGAATTGCGCACCACTTTGAATTTTCACTTGGATCACCATTCTAAAAGATTTTGGAAGTTGACCAAAATTGTTCTTGTTCGCACCAATCATTCTCTGTTACATTTTCAGTAATTCTCAAGCTCTCTTAATGCTTCCATCTTAAGGTTGATTGCTAAATTTCCTTTTATTTAGCAATTTCTCGACTCTCCTACGGAACTATATTTCACGTGGCCTATATTGAGTAAAAAAGTTTTGCACATCCTTAGCCCAATGGCCATCGGAACACGGCAAAATAAAAAACCTCAACATATTTCACGTTACTCTTATTTGACTCAAAGAAAACAAAACCTAAAATCCTAAAAAGAAATCCTAAGGGTTTTAAAGAAGTAGTTCTGAGTTTAAAGTCCATCGACTCGACTTTCCAAAGATTATCCTTGTCGATTTATCATTCTTGGATTGCCGGACTTTGACCCTCGAGCACTATTAGAGGTGGCTTGTCGCTTTTGCGGATTAATACCCTTCCCTTTGTTGTGAGACCTAGGAAACGACATTTATTCATACCATTTATACAAAGCTCTTACCTCGGCTCTCGTTTTAGGAATTAGTGAATTCTAAGAAACTCGGTTAAAATTACGGTTTTGGCCTTGACAATAAGAAACAATGAATCAAAGTACTCCGAATAAGGTCGGTTATGTAGTCAAGCCTACGCCGTCTTATTCGTTGGAACATATGTGACGGTTCGGGCCAATCCGTCAAGATAAGCCCCGTTTAGCCCGAAGGCTTATCGGCTATGCTAAATCTTGTCGAACTATTTGTAACGTACATCACACGTGAAGGGGAGTCGATTGAGCCGAGGCTCGGTTAAACTCGCCCGGCCATGGTTAGACCATTTCCGAACCAATGTACTAAGAGTCTCCGATTTCTAAATTGTCACCCAAAGCGTAATCTCGTTTCTGTTAAGGTGGGTTCACCGAGAAGCCATCACCATAAAACTCAACGAAAACAGAAGATTGTGTTCTCTCAAAACTCAACGTCTTCTTTAGATTGTGAATGCTTAAACTACACAATTTGTTGCTCCCATGGCCAGTAGAAGCAATCCCATGCATAGGCCAAAGAGATTTTAACAGAACTACGAGGTACTCTTTTTTCACTGCTTCCTTTCAACTACTACATGTTTCCTTACACCCTCTAGATGAGACAGATATGGGGCAAAACCTTCAACACTAATAAAATTAATCTTACAAACCAACTCCGGGCTAAGATTCATACTAAGGTTCATGTATAGGCTAACTTATGCTCAAAAAACCAAAAGGTAGTAAAACATAAGCAAAAAAGGGTAGTACCTTGCCTTCAACATTGTACCACGAAGAATTTAAGCGTTAAAATATATATTTTTTTCGGAGCCATCTTGGTGCTTTAAAGGTATTGCTTCCATCGCTTTTCCCATCGTAGAGTAGTAATTCCGCATGTTGCTGGGTTATTTTCTCAGTGCCCTTGAAAAATTACTGACTCAGAATATTGCTTCCCTGGTTTCTGCAAACAGAAGAAAAACAAAAACAAACAGACCATAGACTGATTTTAACATGGTCTCCCATGCTGCTATCAGACTTAGGGATTAAACATACGGGGATAAACAGACACGCGAAATTCCAGACTCGAAAAACACAAATTAGAAACCGTGTAAACAGAACAGAACAAGAACAAAACAAAAAAAAAAAAAAAATTTATAAATTCTCGGTCGACCGAATAAAATTTTTTTTTATTATTATTTTTTTTTTTACTTTTTTTTTTAGAATCTGGAATTTCCAGACAGAGCAGACAACCAGATGGACTCAAAACGTAAACACTGACTCTAAAACAGAAAACTCGACATGAAAAAAAAAAATATTTATATATAAAATTGACCGTTGGTTCCCCGGCAACGGCGCCAAAAACTTGATGACGTAGATCAAGTAATAAAATACTTGACCACCATAAACCAATACTAGCAAGAGGACTAGGCCCATCGTAGTATAGCTATAGTGAATCAAGGTCGATCCCACAGGGAACCAATTGTGGATCATTTCATATATAAGCAATTAATTAAACATGTCAAGGACATAGAGGCGGTCTATGACCAACATAAGACAAGAAAAGTAAAGACACGACTCGACACAACGTAATTAACCTCCCCAATTATAGTCCTTATCGTTTGGACCTAGATAATTTATATAATAAACTGAACTTATTAACTGTCAATCCGTTTGTATCTATCTTAGATTGGCTACGGGAGTCATCCTCTTTAACTTGACGTAGCACCGGTAGGTCACTAGATCACTGTGGTATTGTTACGTGACTTCGCCTTTTGGTGCCTCCATCTCATATAACTCACACGCTTACGACTCTAAGGATGCCGATATTGACCGTACACCTCGTCTAGGCAACATTCCTATGGTTAGGCGTACTTATACTTCCTAAACGATTACTCAAGCTCTCGTCCAACTAGCACTTACCAAGTTATAGTCTCATGCTAATCTACGACGTACGTATAAGCGGTGCATGCAATTCCCAAATATAAACCTACCTAGATAACGGCGAACGTCCGAAGATCAATTCATGAGCCTACCTAAGAGTTTTATATTGGTATTTCCTTTTTACACGTTTTAATTAAACTAAGCGAGTAACGTAGCCATAGCCATACCTACCGAGATAATAAATTCTATTAAGTTAACCTAACCATAAAGACGTGGCTATTTAACGGATGAAAACGGGGCTCGGTCGACCGAATAGGTGGGCTCGGTCGACCGAGTGAACTCATTCGGTCACCCGAATCAATTTCGTCCCCGTTACATCCACGAACGTATCTCTCGGCGTTTCATCATACGAACGTATTAAACGGTAACTCGTAAAGCATTCATATAAACTAACTTAGATACACATTAATTAAACAATACAGATTCATGAATAAATACTAAGTCTATGACGTAGGTTATGGGACCCCCATAGACAAGGTATCGCCACATCCCTAACGTCATAGCCTAGATCTACATCATCTAGCTATGAATTAACTAACTCAAACAATAAAGCATAATTGGGGGGAATTAATTACTTAAAAGAAAAGAAACAGAAAATAAAGGCTTACATAACTCGCAGCCTTTAAATTGCTGGAAACCTTCAATCTACTTATGCTACATTGTATTAAAATATCAAAGTAGAATTATATTCTAAAGTATGAGAGGTGTGTTTTACAATTGCTCATAGCTGTTGCTTATATAGGAGTTTCGGCCGACTTAGGAAGGATCTAGAGGATAAACACGATTAAAGTCAGAAACCGCCCCTGACCAGAGGCTCGGTCAACCGAAGGGATGCACTCGGTCGACCGAAGCATGAGGCTCGGTCGACCGAACCTGGATTTTCCAAGTTCTCCACGTTTTCTTCGTCCGCCTTGCTCCCCACTCCACGCTTCGTCTTGATCGATTACTTCTTTCGTTTAATGCTCCGATTTTCTTCCTTTATCATCTTGAGATCATTGATTAATTAACATTAATCCTCCCGATTTGTTGTGATCTGCAAAATAAGCAATTATCGCACAATAAATCGGTCTTTAATAATAAAAACATCTAAATACCAAATATCATATTAATAATCACTTAACATTAAATAATAAATATAAACGAGTGATTTAATATGAAATATACATTATTAATCTCGATTTAAGGTCAACGTTGATGACTTTTACGGGTATAATTTGACCGTCATCAACTCTGCAGGAGAAATCATGCGGAAACTTACTACGATGTTTGGATCACCTAGCAACCAAGAAAGACACGATGCCATCAGGTTGGCCGTTAACACGAAATTGAAGAAAGGTCAAGCAGTGAATGGTCATGTTCTGAATATGATCAGTTACTTCAATGACGCCGGTATTCATGGATCAAAGTTCGATGAAGCAACTCAAGTATCGATGATTTTGGAATCGTTGACTCCTGAGTTTATCCTGTTCAAAACTCAGTATCGGATGGGCAAATATGAGTTGACCATGACACAGATGCTGAATGAACTGACTATCTACGAGGGCCTGCTATCGAAAGATAAGGTCCAAGTAGGGGATAAGAAAGCTGAAGCCAATATGGCCGAAGCCAGGTCATCAAACAAGCCTAAGGCCAAACCAAAGAAGAAGGGTAATGTTGCACCCGTGCCCAAGCCAATGAAGAAAAAGACGCCAAGAAAGTTGACGAGGCCAAGCCAAAGGGCAAATGCTTTTACTGTAAGGAGGTAGGACATTGGCGACGCCATTGTCCCGAATATCTTCGTGATGTGAAAGATGGCAAAGTCAAGGCTGTCGCTGGGAAAGATAAGAAAGGTAATTTGGAATTACTATTCTTGGAATATTTTAACATAGCTAAAGATGTGTCCACTTGGATACTTGATACTGGAGCTACTAACCATGTATGTTATTCATTGCAGATTCTTAGTTCGTACGAGGAGCTGGAAGAGGGTTCTCAAGTGATGCGAGTAGGCACTGGGGCGCTCATTTCGGCTAAAGCAATGGGAGCTGTGGACTTGCATTTTAATAATAGAATTTTACATTTAGAAAATGTTTATTTTATTCCGAATTTCAGGAGAAATTTGATTTCTTATTCTGCCTTAGTTGAACAATCATTTTCTGTTTCAAGTTTGAATGGTGAATTTGTTATTTCAAAGAATGGCTTTGAATTGTGTTCAACTATAAATGAAAACGGTTTATATTTTGTAAGACCACATAAAGCTCCCCTACTTAATACTGAAATGTTTAAAACTGCTCATCAAAGATCTGCTAAAAGGCAGAAAGTTTCTCAAGGAAAAGAAGATAAAACATACTTGTGGCATCTAAGCCTTGGCCATATTTTCTTGGAAAGACTCAAAAGACTTGAAAAGGTTAATGCCTTAGGTGAGTCATCTGTTGACACACTGCCTGTCTGCGAGTGTTGCCTGGAGGGAAAAATGACTAAGCGTCCCTTCTCATCAAAAGGTAATAGAGCCACAGGAACTCTAGACTTAGTGCATTCAGATCTTTGTGGTCCGATGAACGTACAAGCTAGAGGCGGATACGAGTACTTTGTGACTTTCATTGATGATTACTCGAGATTCGGTTATGTTTATCTCGCCATAGAAAGTCCGAGGCTTTTGGAAAGTTCAAGGAGTTCCAAGCAGAAGCCGAAAGGCAACTAGGCAAGTCATTGAAATGCCTCCGCCCGGATCGTGGAGGTGAGTATTTAGATACTGAGTTCATTGACTACTTGGCTGAAAAAGGAATTTGTTTCCAACGTTCAGCGCGTAGGACACCTCAGCAAAACGGAGTTGCTGAGAGGAGAAACAGGACATTGATTAACTTGGTTAGATCAATGATGAGCTACGCCTCACTACCTATATCCTTTTGGGGTTATGCTTTAGAAGCAGCGGTCTACATTTTGAATGCAGTACCGTCAAAGTCTGTCGAAAAGACACCCATTGAGATGTGGTCCGGACATCGCGAAAGCTTTCGTCACTTCCGCATATGGGGTTGTCCTACACATGTGTTGATGGACAAGACTACCAAGCTACAATCGCATACGAAAGTATGTTTGTTTGTAGGCTATGCAAAAGGTACACGTGGTGGTCTATTTTACGATCCGAAAGATAACAAAGTGCTAGTCTCGACTAACGCTACGTTTTTGGAGGAAAGTTATATGAAAGACCACAGACCTCGAAGTAAAATTGTACTAGAGGAATTACTCTCCGATGACATCAGGCCTATTGTGGCTGCTGATGTTCCCGTAAACAACACTAATAATACAACGGTCACTTCCGACATTCTGTTCCACCCGGACGTCTTGCGAGAGTGGTTCGGCCACCGGCTCGGTACGGCATGGATTTAGAGGCAAACGTAGTCGCCTCGATGGGGTGGAAGATGATCCTCCGACCTATAAGAAGGCCATACTTGGATCACGATAAGGATAAATGGATTGACGCAATGAATCAAGAGATGGAGTCTATGTACTCTAACTCGGTCCGGAAACTTGTAGAACTTCCTCGGGGTGAAAGGCCCATTGGATGTAAATGGCTCTACAAGCGAAAGAGAGGAGTAGATGGGAAGGTTGAAACCTTCAAAGCACGGCTGGTAGCCAAAGGTTACACACAGCGAGAAGGTATAGACTACGAGGAAACCTTCTCACCCGTGGCCATGATGAAAACCATCCGCATCCTCATTTCGATTGCTGCATGTCTGGATTATGAAATCTGGCAAATGGATGTTAAGACAGCGTTTCTAAACGGCTTTCTTGACGAGGAAATCTATATGCAGCAACCAGAGGGATCCATTGAAGAAGGTCGAGAGCACATGGCGTGCAAGTTGCTCAGATCCATTTATGGGTTGAAGCAAGCATCTCGTTCCTGGTATCATAGATTCGATCACACGATCAAGTCTTATGATTTCGAACAACACTTTGCTGAATCTTGTGTGTACAAGAAGGTTATCAAGAATAGTGTTGTATTTCTAGTGTTGTACGTTGATGACATACTCCTAATTGGCAACGATAAGGGGATGATGTCCGACGTGAAAAGTTGGTTGACCACGCAATTCCAAATGAAAGATTTGGGAGAAGCGAGTTATGTTCTAGGGATCCAAATTATAAGGGATCGTAAGAACAATATGTTAGCTCTGTCCCAAGCAACTTATATAGATAAGGTGCTGGCACGCTTCAGTATGGAGAACGCAAAGAAGGGTTTTCTACCAACCCGTCACGGCGTTTACCTCTTTAAGACTCAGGGGCCTCAAACCCCTGAAGAGGCTGAAGCTATGGGAAGAGTGCCATATGCCTCGGCTGTTGGTAGTCTTATGTATGCTATGAGGTGTACGAGACCTGACATTTGTTACGGCGTTGGATTAGTCAGCCGTTTTCAGTCAAATCCAGGGCAACCGCACTGGACGAGCAGTAAAGAATCTCATCAAATATTTGAAGAGAACCAGAAATTATATGCTCGTCTATTCGAGTGGGAGTTTGGAGCTAGCGGGGTACACCGATTCTGACTTTCAGTCAGACAGAGATGATTCTAAATCTACCTCTGGTTCAGTGTTTACGCTTGGTGGCGGTGCAGTAGAATGGAGAAGCCAAAAGCAATCCAGCACAGCCGATTCAACAATGGAAGCTGAGTTCATAGCGGCCTCGGAGGCAGCTAAAGAAGCAGTTTGGTTAAGAAAGTTCATCAGTGGATTAGGCGTTGTCCCGAATGCTGAGGATCCTATTACTCTCTATTGTGATAACAATGGGGCCATTACCAACTCTAGGGAACCTCGAAAGCACAGTAAGTCAAAGCATATAGAGAGAAAATATTGGGTGATCAACGATTTTGTCGATAGAGGGGACATTTCCGTCAAGAAAATCGCCTCCGCCGATAATCCTGCTGATCCATTCACCAAGACGCTGTCGATTGAAGCTTTTAGTCGACACTTGGAGACTATAGGTATTAGAGACATGTCTCATTTGCTTTAGAGCAAGTGGGAGTGATAGTTTGATGTATTTTAAATAATAGGGTGTGCTCTAAAACAATTAATCACATGTTTTCGTGCAAGTGGGAGATTGTTAGGTGTGATGCCCGAAAGACAATTTTGTAATTGTTTTATTTAATAAATGAAATGATGTTATTATTCATATTTATTATTCTCATATTCACCGATGTGACAATAGTATTTACACTACAGAAAACCCTAAAATATATCGTTTATGTAATCACTTACCTTAGTGTATGGTATATACACAAGAGGATTGAGTTAGTGAAGATGTACTTAAAATACAATTAGCCCGTAGTGAAGTTAATCGAGAGTATCGGGTCTCTCCTTTAACGTGCTATTAATGCGCCCAGAACACAATAGGTGTGATTGTCTTATCCGGACTTTCGGTTAAGAGAACCTAATGGGGCATTTATATATGATAGATATATCATATAGGGCTGGACCGATTTGATTAGAGTTCACGATATAATTCCGTAATCGAGAAGTCTTATCGAATCAATGGATGATCATATTTATGGATATATCTTAATCCCGAGGTGATCACGATCAAACCGCTTGAATCGGTATGAGGTTTGACTTGACGGTTAAGGATTACACCGAGTCCGTGGTCCGAATTACCCCATCTTGGCATTGTACTGGATTGAGTGAGTAGTCTGTGTTATCACAGATACGGAATCCATTCCTTCCATTTATGGAAGTAGATAAACAGTTCCCTTATTTGTTGTAATATCCCGATTTTTCGGAAAGGGCATTTCCGTCTTTTAACGAAAAGTCGGAATATTATATTTATCATTCTTTGGATTTAAAAGAAAAGGAAATAAAAGAATTTTTTTTTTGAAATAAAGAATTAAGGAAATTAATGGGATTGGATTTAATTGGGAATTAACTCCCTTAATTCCCATTAATCAGTTTTCACAAAAAGAGGAAACGGTTTCTTCATCAGAGTAGCACGCCGCATTGGGGAAGAAAGAGGGCTGGGAGAAGGTTTCAAAATTGAAGCTAATCCGTCGCTTTTCTGTACAGACTCCTCAAGGGAAAAACATTCTACGGAACGCAAGGATCGTGTGGATACCAATTTCGCCCTGTGAAGGTTAGTCGTTTTGGAGTTATGGTTTACGTGTTTCGGACGAGTTTGAAGCTAAATTCGTTTTGCCTTGTAATCCGTCGAATTTCGACCCTTGATATCTCCCTCGTTTCTATTCCGTTTTCAGATCGTAGCATACCGTTAGAATCCTCGTGACGAGAGCTTTGCATCGGTACTAGGCACAGCAGCCATTTCTGAGTTTTAGGCAGAGAAAGGTAAGGAGAAACCCTTACGTTTCAGTTTTGAAATATGTGGTATTTGTGTTGATTTCTTGTTGTTTTGAGGTTTTTAAATTGCGTTAAATTGATGTCTATGATATGGTTGATGTTGGGTATGGTTGGTAGATTATTTAGATGGAGTTTGGTTAAAAAAGATTGGGTTTTTGGATTGAAAACCGAAGGACAACGATGAAGGATCGCGTTTCAGTTTTCTGGAAATTTCCAGGACGGACGGGCGTCCGGTTTTCTGGACGGGCGTCCAACCTTGGACGGGCGTCTGGGATCCTCGGACGGGCGTCTGAGGTGCAGTTTTTGATACAGGATTGAAAGGGGATGCCTGGACGGGCGTCCACTTTTTGGACGGGCGTCCAGAGCCTTCAGACGGGCGTCTGGTCCTTCAGACGGGCGTCCACCTGGAGCTGGTCTCCCAGCTTGTTTAAATTGGCTTTCGACTATCGTTTAGGGTTGTTTAATCAACCTTAAACCTTTGTAAACGTATTATTATTTTATTATAACACCTTTAAACCTTACTTAGGCTAGAATTGGTCTTTTGATCATAATGAGTGGTGTCGGTAAGGGAGTGTTATCTAAATGAACTAGGAGGGCCAGTTAATCACTTAATACTACACAACTTGCTAGATAAAAGATTAAACACCATGTGGTCTTGGGTAGATCCCGAAGATCTATAGCGTGATGTGTGAACGGACGGTCAAAGTGAGTGTCCTATCGGCTGCGGCCCATAGGCATCGCCGTATGTTCATACTATCGGAACCGGTTATTGTATCCTGAAGATTTCAATACGTTCCGGGGTTATTGTATCCTGAAGATTTCAATATGTCACGTTCCACCTTGATAGCATGTTGTAACAAAGATAAGCTAAGTAGTTACAGTTTAGGCATATTGGGAGATGTAACCTTTATGCGTAGAATCGAGTCTGCCTTGCCTTTTAATAGAAACTTGATAATAAATCTTATATATATTCTAAGCTTAAACGTACTTCTCTTCCTTACTGAGTATTATATACTTACCCCTTGTGCATGTTTTTGTTATATGTGCTTGGGGGTGAGAAGGCGAACGAGGAGTACGAGTATTTCGAGGAGTATGTCCCGAGGAGGATCTCGAGCTTGATATTTCATTCTTTGCACTTTTGTTTACATTTGAATTGTTGCACTATTTTTATATACTTTGTTCATAGTACTTTGGGATGACGTGTGATCATCCTTATTTCTTATTTCATAGTATTTCGTTTGGACTTTCGGGGGATTTCAGTTGTATTGTTTTGATACACTTTCGACTTTTAGTACCTTTTCGTATTCTAGTATCTTTATGGATATTCATTACCCGAGCATTAAATTCCGCGCGCTTTGATCGTATTGATTGTAGGCTTACATATATAAATGAATTAAATTTTATTTATATATGTGCCGAACGTCGTATTTCCGGATAAGGGCTCGGTATCCGGGAACGGGGCGTTACAGTTGGTATCAGAGATACGTGTTCCTTAGGCTTCTATTCCTTGAGTTTAACTCAATCTTATCTTTAGATCCTTAGTAACACTCTGGTTCTCTTGGTTGTCAGGATGAGTAGAAACACAAGATCGAAGACTTTGGCTCTTGGTAATCAGACGTCTGAGAGGGGTGAAACCTCTAGGGGTCGTCGCAGTTTGTCGCCGCCGCCTCGCACAGCTACACCTTCACCTGAGCCGGAGCAGGATCAACATCAGACTCCACCACCACCTCCTCCACCCGTGGTTAACCATGCCGCGTCACTTTGGCCCTCTTCGTATCAACCCAGGTCGGGGCAGTTTCAGCAGAGGACAGTTGTTTATCCACCACCAGTGACACAGGCACTACAGCAGGCTATCCCTCAGTATGGTTTTCAGCAGCCACAGTACCCTCCGCCGTATCCTCCGCAGTACCCAGTGTATCCTCCTTATCGGGGGTGAGCATCGAGCTCCGTACTACTATCGGCGGCGGCCGCGGTACCCCTTGGTTATCCCCCGGTCTATCGGCCTTTCGGGCCACCGGTTCGACGAAGAACGACGGATACCTTATGGTTACCCTCCGGTTTACCCACCGCTTAGGCCGGTTGTTGAGTCGGCACCATCGGTAGATTGGCACACTAGGCCGAGAAGAAACCGTATGCAAGATTTTTATGGGAATGTGGAACATACCAAGGCCGAGGAATGGATCGAAGTTTTGAGAAATCTGCGGGAATATAGGCGTTCCCGAGACGAGAGATGGCACGGTTAGCGGTCGGTTTTCTTTTGGGCTCGGCCGAGGCTTGGATAGATGCGGTTCGAGTAGCGGCGGTAAGGTAACGAGATTGGGCGGCTTTTAAAGCCATGTTCTACAACGAGTACTTTCCAAAACGGTACAAGCGGAAAAGGCTAGCCGGTTTACGAAACTTCGACAAGGTGATCAAATGACGGTGTCCCGGTATACAAATCGGTTCAATGAGTTAGGGAGATTTTATCCGGAGTTGATGCAAGTGGAAGAACGAAAAATGGCCCGTTACAAGGACGGTTTGGCGCATGAGATTCAGGCAGGCAAGCTAGGCTTTACAGCAAGGAACATGGCAGAACTGCTGAATAAAGCTTTAGAAGTCGAGACCTTTAGAAAGAAAGTTACAGTGGGTCAGAAACGCAGTTTCGGGACCAGTCAGGGCAGTGGCAGAGGGGCTCCGCAGCAGCAGTTCAGGAGGTTTCCCACACAGACAGCAGTTAGACCACCGGTTGGTGCCCCATCAGCAGTCAGGCCACCGGCAGCTAGACCACCAGTTGGCGCTCCACCGGCAGCTAGGCCACCGGCTACCTCGGAGTTGTTTCTTTTGTGGCGAGCGGGGTCATTACTCCGGGAATTGTCCACGCGGGGTAGCCGGTGCTCGGGCGGTCGCCCTAGCGAGCAGGGTCCAAGTAAGCAAGTGCAGATGTTTGCTGTTGATGCCAGAGAGGTTGAGCCAGAGGATGATGTGATCACAGGTACCGTTTATGTTTGTTTTGTTCTTTTGAGTTATTTATAGCATGCTTGGAACATGTTGTAACTTTAGTTAACTGGACAAATGCATGATAGGTATGATAAGAATAGGCAATCTAGTAGTCAGGGCCTTATTTGATACAGGAGCTTCAACCACCTTTGTGTCCTCTAGGATTGCTAAGAAACTAGATTTACCTATGGAGCATTTGAGAGATACTATGGAGATTGTTACACCCCTAGGCAAGGTAAATAAGGTGGTTGATACCACAAGTGGATGTTCAGGTTGGACCTTATCAGTGTAAGAGTGACTTCACGGTTATGGATTTCTCAGACTTTGATGCGATTCTTGGGATAGACTGGCTATCCACGAATTATGTTCACTTAGATTGTAGGGCCAAGAGAGTTACTTTCAGAGTCCCGGGGAAAGCAGATAAGACTTATCAGGGGAACGTTTACAGGCCAAGCAAGAGGAGACATCCTATCATTTCAGCGGTCAAGGCCATCAGGGCATGTCAGAAAGGATGTGAGGGCTACTTGTTGTACGCAGTGGATGTGGAACAAGCAAAGCCTAAGTTGGAAGATACTAGAGTGGTCAGAGATTACCCAGAGGTTTTTCCAGATGAGTTGCCAGGGAACATGCCAGACAGGGCCATTGAGTTTGAGATACGGCTAGTCCCGGGGCGGCACCGGTTGCCAAGGCACCATACGGGATGGCACCGGCTGAATTGAAGGAGTTGAAGGCTCAACTCAAGGAGATGTTAGAAAGGAACATCATTCACCTAGTACTTCACCTTGGGGAGCACCGGTTTGTTTGTGAAGAAGAAGGATGGCGGCATGCGGATGTGTATTGACTACGGGGCTTTGAACAATCGACTATCAAGAATAAGTACCCACTACCGAGGATAGATGATCTGTTCAATCAGTTGCAGGGTCGGAAAGTGTTTTCAAAGATTGATTTGCGGTCAGGCTACCAACAGTTAAAAGTTAAAGTGGCAGATATTCCGAAGACAGCATTCAGTACTAGATATGGACATTATGAGTTCCTTGTTATGCCTTTTGGACTCACTAATGCTCCATCTGCATTTATGGATTTGATGCAGCGGGTCTTCATGCCTTACCTAGATAAGTTTGTGATTGTCTTTATTGACGATATTTTGGTATACTCTAGGGATGAGGCGGAGCATGAGGAGCATCTCCGGATTGTTTTGGAAACGTTGAAGAAGGAGCGATTGTATGCAAAATTTTCCAAGTGTGACTTCTGGTTGGACCAAGTGAGCTTTTTGTGTCATGTCATTTCAGGTGATGGCATTCAGGTTGATCCGGCCAAGATTGAGGCAGTTAAGAGTTGGCCTACACCGACTACAGTTTCAGAGGTCAGGAGCTTTCTGGGTTTGGCTGGTTACTACAGAAAGTTTGTGAAGAATTTCGCAAGGATAGCCACTCCACTCACTAGACTTACACAAAAGAACACCAAGTTTGATTGGACACCCGAGTGTGAGTTAGCATTTGAGTTGTTAAAGGACAGGTTGACTACAGCACCGGTATTGGCAGTACCCGAGGTGTTCGATGACTATGATGTCTACACCGACGCTTCAGGGCGGGGGTCTAGGTTGTGTGTTGATGCGGGGAGGAAAGGTCATTGCCTATGCATCCGGGCAATTGAAAGTACATGAGAAGAACTATCCCACACACGACTTAGAGTTGGCGGCGGTGGTTTTCGCATTAAAGACTTGGAGGCACTATCCGTATGGGGTCAAGGCTAGAATCTTCACCGATCACAAAAGTTTAAGGTATTTCTTCACTCAGGAGAATTTGAATATGAGGCAGCGGAGATGGCTAGAGTTCGTGAAGGACTATGACTTGGACATTCAGTACCACCCGGGAAAGGCAAATGTAGTAGCAGATGCCTTGAGTAGGAAACCAGTGGTTTTGGAGCCCAGTGTTGAGGCTATCACAGCGGGGGTTGATGATTTGCAGTTTAGCAGATTTGATCAGATTGAGGACCGTCAGTTTGCAGCACCGTTGTTGGCTAGATCAGAGTTGATGGATGAGATCAGAGCAAAGCAGGACGAAGACGCAGTTTTGGTTGACTTGAAGAGAGTTGCAAGAGAGAACCCTACGGTTGGCTACGTGTTGGATCGAGTGGAAATCGTGGTACCGGGATCGTCTCTGTGTGCCTAATGTTGGAGATTTGAGACGAGAGAGTTATGGAAGAGGCACACAAGATTGCTTTTGCAGTGCATCCGGGTTCTACCAAGATGTACAGGGATTTGAAAGAAAGATTTTGGTGGCCCTCAATGAAGCTAGAGATTGCTAAGTTTGTTTCTGAGTGTGACGTCTGTCAGAGAGTGAAAGCTGAACATAGGAAGCCAGGCGGGATGCTTAAGTCATTAGATATCCCAGAATGGAAATGGGAAAAGATCACCATGGACTTTATTTCAGGTTTACCTAAGACGAAGGGTGGACATGATTCTATTTGGGTGATCGTTGATAGATTAACCAAGTCGGCTCATTTCTTGCCTTTCAAGATGAATATGCCCTTGGCAAGGATGACGGAACTATATATGGACAATATAGTGAAGCTTCATGGAGTTCCAGTCTCCATTGTTTCTGATCGGGATTCGAGGTTCGTCAGTCGGTTTTGGCAGAGCTTACAGGAGGCTTTTGGTACCCGGTTGGATTTGAGTACGGCGTTCCATCCTCGGACGGATGGTCGGTGCGAGAGGACTATCCGGACACTTGAGGATATGCTTAGAGCATGTGTCTTGGAGGTAGGCGGATCTTGGGTAGATTATCTACCGGTTGCGAGTTCGCTTACAACAACGGTTATCACGCGAGCATAGGCATGCCACCGTTTGAAGCTTTGTATGGTAGAAGATGCGGGACGCCTTTGTTTTGGGATGATGTTGGGGAGAAACGACTTGCGGGCCGAGTTAGTTGAGCAAGCCAAAGAGAGGGTTCGGTTAGTGAAGAAAAATCGCGGATAGCTCAAGACGGGCGAAAAAGTTGGGCGGATGTCAGACGGAGACCGCTTGAGTTTGAGGTTGGTGATCGTGTTTACTTGAAGGCATCACCAATGAGAGGAGTAAAGCGTTTTGGTCAGAAAGGAAAGTTGAGCCCGAGGTATGTTGGACCTTTTGAAATTCTGGAGAGGATTGGACCTTTAGCCTATAGACTTCAGTTGCCCAAGTCTATGTCCAGAGTTCACAACGTCTTCCATGTTTCGATGTTGAAGAAGTGTTTGACGAAGACAGAGGTTGAGTCTACAGTGGATCCAGAGATACTTCAGGAAAACCTCGCTTATGATGAAAAGCCGATTAAGATTCTGAACAGGAAAGAAAAGATGATTAAGAGGAAGATGGTTCAGTTGGTTCTTGTTCAGTGGAGCAATCATACACCTGAGGAAGCAACTTGGGAAGTTGAAGGTGATATGGTCAACGAATTTCCGGAGTTTTTGGATTTACCAGGTTCGTTCAAGTTTCGAGGACGAAACTCCTCTTAAGGGGGGAGGAATGTAATATCCCGATTTTTCGGAAAGGGCATTTCCGTCTTTTAACGAAAAGTCGGAATATTATATTTATCATTCTTTGGATTTAAAAGAAAAGGAAATAAAAGAAATTTTTTTTTTGAAATAAAGAATTAAGGAAATTAATGGGATTGGATTTAATTGGGAATTAACTCCCTTAATTCCCATTAATCAGTTTTCACAAAAAGAGGAAACGGTTTCTTCATCAGAGTAGCACGCCGCATTGGGGAAGAAAGAGGGCTGGGAGAAGGTTTCAAAATTGAAGCTAATCCGTCGCTTTTCTGTACAGACTCCTCAAGGGAAAAACATTCTACGGAACGCAAGGATAGTGTGGATACCAATTTCGCCTGTGAAGGTTAGTCGTTTTGGAGTTATGGTTTACGTGTTTCGGACGAGTTTGAAGCTAAATTCGTTTTGCCTTGTAATCCGTCGAATTTCGACCCTTGATATCTCCCTCGTTTCTATTCCGTTTTCAGATCGTAGCATACCGTTAGAATCCTCGTGACGAGAGCTTTGCATCGGTACTAGGCACAGCAGCCATTTCTGAGTTTTAGGCAGAGAAAGGTAAGGAGAAACCCTTACGTTTCAGTTTTGAAATATGTGGTATTTGTGTTGATTTCTTGTTGTTTTGAGGTTTTTAAATTGCGTTAAATTGATGTCTATGATATGGTTGATGTTGGGTATGGTTGGTAGATTATTTAGATGGAGTTTGGTTAAAAAAGATTGGGTTTTTGGATTGAAAACCGAAGGACAACGATGAAGGATCGCGTTTCAGTTTTCTGGAAATTTCCAGGACGGACGGGCGTCCGGTTTTCTGGACGGGCGTCCAACCTTGGACGGGCGTCTGGGATCCTCGGACGGGCGTCTGAGGTGCAGTTTTTGATACAGGATTGAAAGGGGATGCCTGGACGGGCGTCCACTTTTTGGACGGGCGTCCAGAGCCTTCAGACGGGCGTCTGGTCCTTCAGACGGGCGTCCACCTGGAGCTGGTCTCCCAGCTTGTTTAAATTGGCTTTCGACTATCGTTTAGGGTTGTTTAATCAACCTTAAACCTTTGTAAACGTATTATTATTTTATTATAACACCTTTAAACCTTACTTAGGCTAGAATTGGTCTTTTGATCATAATGAGTGGTGTCGGTAAGGGAGTGTTATCTAAATGAACTAGGAGGGCCGTTAATCACTTAATACTACACAACTTGCTAGATAAAAGATTAAACACCATGTGGTCTTGGGTAGATCCCGAAGATCTATAGCGTGATGTGTGAACGGACGAATCAAAGTGAGTGTCCTATCGGCTGCGCAGCCTATAGGCATCGCCGTATGTTCATACTATCGGAACCGGTTATTGTATCCCGAAGATTTCAATACGTTCCGGGGTTATTGTATCCCGAAGATTTCAATATGTCACGTTCCACCTTGATAGCATGTTGTAACAAAGATAAGCTAAGTAGTTACGAGTTTAGGCATATTGGGAGATGTAACCTTTATGCGTAGAATCGAGTCTCGCCTTGCCTTTTAATAGAAACTTGATAATAAATCTTATATATATTCTAAGCTTAAACGTACTTCTCTTCCTTACCGAGTATTATATACTTACCCCTTGTGCATGTTTTTGTTATATGTGCTTGGGGGTGAGAAGGCGAACAGGAGTACGAGTATTTCGAGGAGTATGTCCCTGAGGAGGATCTCTGAGCTTGATATTTCATTCTTTGCACTTTTGTTTACATTTGAATTGTTGCACTATTTTTATATACTTTGTTCATAGTACTTTGGGATGACGTGTGATCATCCTTATTTCTTATTTCATAGTATTTCGTTTGGACTTTCGGGGGATTTCAGTTGTATTGTTTTGATACACTTTCGACTTTTAGTACCTTTTCGTATTCTAGTATCTTTATGGATATTCATTACCCGAGCATTAAATTCCGCGCGCTTTGATCGTATTGATTGTAGGCTTACATATATAAATGAATTAAATTTTATTTATATATGTGCCGAACGTCGTATTTCCGGATAAGGGCTCGGTATCCGGGAACGGGGCGTTACATTTGTTGATCCTAGAAACTGATCGATCGTACGAGTTCATATTACACTGATTAGCTACCAGTGAGTCGTATGAATTAATTGATCACTAGGGGGTTAATGGTAAATAAGGATAAGAGGTTCTAAAAAGGGTTAACGGTAACTTCTCGATTTAGAATGAACAGTCTATGGAGGATTAATCCATATGTAATGATTATATCAATGGACGCTTATTATTATTCTCGTGAGGAGATAAATATAATCTTATAATCGGAGGAGTGCGATCACGGGATTATGGTGGCATATTCCCGTGATTGATTTATCGAATATAATTATTCTATAATTATTTATTTGATTTATCGGAGCCGCCGATTATTAGTCCATGGTCCCCGACGTGCCTCCTAATATAGCATAGCTATTCTCGTACGTCGAATCCTGATAATATTAATTTAGTTCTTGTTGGATTTTATTAAAACGATATGTGAATTAATTGTTTAGTGGACTATTAAATTAGTTGGGCTAAATAATTAAATATGTGAAAAAGGCATTTTTCATAAACTTGGCCCAAATGTGTTATAGCCGAAAATTAATTATGACTAGGTCATAATAAATTAAAAGTGGCGCATCCTACTTAATTATTGACTAAGAAATTGTTTTCTTGTGATTAATTAAGATATGTGCTTAAATGTTTATTGGATAAATATTTTGAAAGCATATAATAAAAGATAAAGTTTATTCTAGAATATTCTAGGATTATCTTTTATTAAAAGGATTTATTTTGTTTGATAAATAAAATCCTTGGAGGACAAGATTAGCTCTTCTATATAAAGAGTGTTTTCCCAACACAATATACAACATATATTTTCGACTTCTCCCTATAGTAGAGAGAAGGAAATATTTCGGCCAAGGAGGGAGTGGGAGAAATCTTGGAGATTTTTCCGGGTAGCATATCGGAAGGGTTCGAGTCGAGAATTCCTTCCACCGGGAGTTGCTTGGATCACACGTACGGAAGATCGTGGTGCTCTTCACATCTTCTTACATTCATCCTTTTGCGGTTCTTCAACTTGAATTTTGAGATTCAAGAGGTATGATCTACATCCCCCTTGTAGAATAGATCTAGTTATTTTATTACGTGTATTATATAGATCTAGATCCTTAAAATCGCTTCTGTTGCGGATGGTATTACTAACAGTGGTATCAGAGACCAAGGTGATCTATATTTATACGTATAAAATATTAGATCTAGGAGTGGTAAACATGTAGATTTTTTTCTCCCAAAATTTTTTTTAACAAAAAAAGGGGGCCGAAAATTGTTTAATTTTTTTTTATGTTATGAATGTCTTGGTTGAAGAGATGGATTGGGGTTGGTACTGTTTACTCGTTAGATCTATTGTAGCTCCTTTGTTTAGTAACAATTGAGCATAGGAATTGTATTTTATTTATGTCAATTTTCGAAAATTTCAATGTAAAAGTTGCATCTTTTATTGTAATTTTGAATATCCGGGCTCGAGACGAAGATCATGGTGTTGAAGATCATCAAGAAGGTAAAAACGGGAGGAGGCCGAATTGTTTAATTTTATTTTGCCGTCGGCAAAATTTTTTTTATGGCGGCAGCAACCTTATTTTTTCTTGTAACCTAATAGAATCATAGTTATCAGACCTGGCCCGGCCCGGCCCGGCGGTCGAACCGGTGGTTGGCCCGGCCCGGGACCAAAACCGGGCCGATTCAAGAGTCTGACCATTCAAGGAGTTGACCCGCCCAGACCCGGAAAACCCGGTGGTTGGACCGGTGAACCGCGACCCGGCCCGGTATGAATCAACCCGGTCTGTTTTTTTTTTATTTTTAAATTGCCACAGGATTTTTTATTATAAAAAAACTTCATTGCTGTGACTTGAACCCAGGTCCCTCAGGTAGGAGTTGAATATCCTAACCATCATTTCTTATTTCGTACTCTATCTTTTGGCAGAAATGAGTTCTTACATTTCTATATTCGTCAAATTAAACACCAGAAACTAAAGTCGAAATTCAATACAACTTCCAAAATTGGCAAGTAATAAATTAACATTGTTTATAAACAAACTTGTTGGGAACGAGGACTAGTTTTTATTTGAATTAATAATGTTACAATGCATGGACCAGCTCTTTTGTAAGAAATTTTGATGGTTTTTCACTTGTATCGTCATGTGTTTTGGTATCAAAAACGCTGTTCATTTGTATTTATTATGATTTGGATGTTGAAAACTTGGAATATTTTGGAATTGATTATTATTATCAATTTTTTTTATTATATGAAAATATTATTTTTAACCTTATGTTGTGACCCACCGGTTGAACCAGTGACCCACCGGTTGAACCGGTGACCCAGTAAGTTTTCCGGGTCGATGACCGGGCCGGGTCTGATAACTATGAATAGAATTGGCCGCAAGGTTTGACCTAAAAAATAAAAAATAAAAAAATTCCTGATTTTTTTTGATAATTTTTGCCGACATGATGTAAAAAAAAAAAAAAAAAAAATTAAAAATTGTTTTTTTTATTTATTTATAAAACAATTTAATATAGATATATTTTAAATATATTGGTATATTACGGCCTCCTCTCCTCGTCGTCCGGAAGTTTCGAGTTCAAGATTCGAAGATCAAGACTCGAAGACATAGATTATGTAATTTACTGTTTTTTCCTAGGATAGATTAGATACGGGGGTACCAACAATCCATCTCGGTGTTTAAATTTTCCGCAATTTATTTTTTTATGTGTTTGATCATAAAATAGATATAAAATCGGAATTGCCATGACATGCATCATATCATAAATCCACTCCATGCATACATGTAGAATTTTAATTTTGGTAATTAAAATAGGCATGTATACAAACTCGCGTAATTAGTTGAAATTTAATTAATACGTGGTAATTAATTAATTTAGTAACTAATTAAAGATCCGAGGACGGGTTATGAAATCGTTAAGCCTTTCGGTGTGTGTTCTCGGTGAACCGCCTTAAAGCCTAAACGAGATCACGTTTTCGATTCGTAGTGTCTACGAGATTGAATGATGGTAAAAGAACAATAAATCTTGGATAAAAACGGTTCGCTTATAGGTTGGGTGGTCAACTGAGCTTCGCTCGACCGACTTAACCCTCCTAGTGTGATGTATGCACGGGGGTCCGGCAAGACTAAGCTACACCGGAGAGCGGAGGGGTGATTCCTCTTATCTCAACGGGGTCGTCTTGACCCGATTTCGTCCGACCGTCACATATGTTCCAACGAATAGGACGGGTAGGCTTGCCTACGTTACCGACACCATTCGGAATCCTTGATTTGATGTGCTTTTATGTTAACATCAAAAAGACGTGGTTAGTTAACCCACCACCACTTCCAAAATATTGAGTGGGAGCGGGGGAGGCAACAGCCAACCCCATGGCCTCTACTATAGATACAAGTAAGTGAGAGAATGGTGACGCCTCGCGGCGCTTTGATTTCGTCCCCCTACGGATGGTGTTCACCCCCTATCAACATTCATGGCTTGTTCTCCGAAAGGATAGGATTTCCGGGTACTCGTCGGGTCACTGACCTATCCTACGACGGCACACTCGGGGCGTACCTAAGAGATCCGATATAGTAGGTCACACTCATAAAGGATATTTTTGGTAATATCTAAGCTAAAAAAGGAAGGTAGTCAATGAATAAAGGGATGTTCGATTCTCGTGGGATGTTCGATTCTCACAAGTTATTCATTGATGAGATTGTCTCGATTTAACCGTCATCTCTTTGACCTACCCTACGGCGGCACTGAGATGCGAGGTTAAAACCTTGGAATGGTAGAGTAGACTTATTTTTTAGTTTACAATTCCTAAAATAAAATAATATAGTAGTGTTAAACTTGAATTAATTTATGTCATTTTATTTACAGCATTATCCCTTACTAAATTGCTTAAAAATTTATAATTGACTAGTATTGACTTCGTTAAAAATTGGAAAGTAACTAGGACGTTGAACTAGTTAATCGATAATGCAATTAATTTTCGAAAGAGATATTTTCTCTTAAGCCTTTTAAAAACCAGTGACATATAGGTATGTCACTAGTGTCATTCGTGTCAAACGGAAGACAAACTTAGTTTGATCAAAGGTGATTTCGGAATTTGAAATTCTTCTAGTGAATTTTGAGTGTGTACACGAGTAATTTTCTAATTGAAAAATCGGAAAATCATGAAGTGTTACTAGTTGGACGATATTTGGAATCGATGAACTAGTGGGAGCTTTATTTTTTTGTTGTTTTTCTAGAACATTTGAAAAGTGTAACTGACTACACACGTAACCGTTCTAATTGAAAAACCGGAAAGTCATGAAATGTCGCTAGTTGGACGATATTTGGAATCGATGAACTAGTGGGAGTTTTATGATCTATTGTTTTTCTGGAAATATTGGAACTATGAGATTTTTTTTAAAATCGATAAAATCGGAAAATCAAAAATAAAGCATTGCTCGTTAGACGGTATTTGGAACCGATAAACTAGTGGGAGCTTTAATATGATTTGTTGTTTTTCTAGTATATTAGAAAATCCGAGAAGTCCCGACGAGTAACACTCGAAATAGATATCCCACGGTTCAAGAGTAGTGTCTACTCAAACGAACCGCTGGTTCAAGACTGTCTCCATTCACGGAAAGTCAAGAATGGGAGAATATGTCTAAAAGTGTTAGTCATCTAAACTAAGAAAATTTTAAGGCTGAACCGAAAATTAATTAAACTGAAAATCATAGGATAAGGACAGTGATTTTGGATCACCAACCTATGAATCCTTGGCGATTTTCTCGAGCTAAGTTCTTTGCGAGAACAAGGTAGAAGTGCATTTAACGATTAAAGGAGTAAACAACGGGCGTTAATTTTAGCTAGAATAGTGGGAGTGATATAAGGAAATGAATCTCGGATTCAATCCTTGGATATCGCGGAAAAATTATTTTCTGTTTAAGATTCGTTGGAACGAATGGATTTACCTTCTATCCGATAATTTGTTTGTCGTATAGAAAGTGAATATACCATTTTTAGTACGAATCCAAGACTCGGACTTTTGTTTGATAAAGTCAAAACCACTTAGAACTGCTGAAATATTTATAAAACACATCTTAAGAACTGTTAAAAGCAATTGGTTTCTATATTTAGATAAACGCTTCTTCATATTCCATAGTTAGTGCATAGTCCCTAAAAAAGACCTGAAGACTGGCTCAGGGTGATTCCTTTTCTCCCAGTCTGGTTATATTGTCTCAAAGGTTCAATGACTAAGTTTCCTTTCAATCGGGAAAGGATAATGGTTATTGTCCCGGATTTTATCAATACAAAACACAAGTAATAAACCGGTTAACCTCAAGTGCAAGGATCGTAGTAAATAGGCTATGCCGGGTCGATCTTACGGGGAACTAGACGAATGTTAACCCTAGCTTTTGTTTTTAACTAACTATTGCCACACAAATATGCAGAAAATAACTAGACAGAGGAGATTAATCCAATGCTAGGAAAGATTGAAAGCGATAAAAATAAACTAAAAGTGCAGGAAAATAAATTAACTAATCTAAACTAAGCTATGAGGATTGTAAATCAAGTTTATAAAAGACAAACGAGGATTGATCCACCTATCAACATGCATTGATCTATTATCTCGATTTTACGTGGTATTTACTTAGGTTGTGATTCACCTTACCTAAACATGAATTCCTAATTCCTTAGGCAATCCATCTATTAACCTAGTATCTTCCAACACTAAATTAACACGTTAAAAAGATCAAAGGTGTCAACTTTTACGTTAACGATCTAGTTTTTAGACTTACTAACTTCCGTTAATATAAATCTAATGAACTATTCTTATCTATGGTGATCTATGCTATTCAAGATTTCCATCAAACAATAACATATCAAGCATACAACATATCTCCCAATATAATTGCATTAAAACAAGAATATGCATAGATAAGAAACAACCGTAGTAAATACTCACAGTAAAAGTCGAAATAAATAGATCAATTCAATGCTGATGGCTTCACAATTCTCGTTTGAAGGAGGTTCTAGCCTCTGAGCATCCTCAGCAACCCAGAAAAGCAGAAAAATAACATACTACTAGCCTACTTTGATCGAATTTAAAGTTGCATAAAACTGGAAATAAAAAGTATAAAATCGCAGCCAAAGCTGCCCCTAGAAATTTAGGGTTCGAATTGTATGTATGAGATTGAGAAATCGCGCCTATTTATAGACTTTTAGGTCGGTTTAGGCTAAGGCGGTGCTTGGACGCCCGTCCACTATCTTGGACGCTCGTCCAACAGCTTCGGACGGAGGTGAACGCTCGTTCAGAACGCGTCTGAACTCTCTGAATGTAAAATATGATTCTGGACGCTCGTCCACTTATCAAACGCCCGTTCAGTCTTGGACGCTCGTTCGGCTCAGATGAACGCTAGTCCAGCTTCGATCAAGACTTGATAATTCCATCTTTATCTTCTTTTCTTCTCTATCCAATTCACCATTATCTCTTTTAACTTGAATTAGCTCGAAATTCATCAACATTTGATCATCAATTGAGCCACATAATTGTACCTACATGACATCAAAAACACCGCAAAGCGTAACATAATTCCAATAAACATAAAATCATAATTAAAACATATAAATTCACCAACTTTGCGATTAACTCATTAAAAATGTTATTTGCTCAATAATTCATTTAAACACTTAATTCCCATGCAATTAATACGAATATGGGGGAAAACATTATAAAATATAACGTCATAAATCATATAATTTCACCCTTAACAACTCCCCCACACTTAAACTTTGCTCGTCCCGAGCAAAACAGAACAAGATAAAGGCTCGGAAAGAATATAGACACCTCAACACATACACCACATAGTCAATAAATTAGAAGTTCACCCGTGTGTGTGTGCATAACCATAGCAAATTTCCACTAAATCCAAACTTGAATATTTCAAGCAAAACCAGCTAATACCCCCTTCAAACTAGTAATAAAAGATACTTATAAGATGCACCCTACAAACGTGACATATCCCGAGAAGAATGATCGAATATATCTAGGGCCTTTCTGAAATACTCAGAGGATAATCCCTACAGCATATCTATCAGTTTATACTGGGGATAAGATTAACGAAAACTAAGCCTTATTCATTTCATAACATATCTTAAGATGATTGAATTCATTCACTTTAAACACACATTAGGGTGAGCTTTTGCCCTCATAGCAGAATAGGACATTTCGAGATAATCCCCTACCTTACTCCAATCATAAGGCACTTTTCCTAACCGTCGTGAGCTCTCGGTCATCATAGTGGTATAGGACATACGTGGTATACCCTATCGCACTCAAATCATCGACTAGCTTCCGACACACACAATGATTCATTTTAAATTTTCAACTTCTCATTTGACATTAGTTACGTGTTACTTATCACATTCAAACCTCTAGATATTCACGGTATCTCATACTTCGGATCTAAATACAAACTATCATAAATCTCAAGATATATACGTAGCACTAAGCACATGACTTATAAGAAAATCAAAAATTACTAATCCAAAACGGGGTATAACTTTATAAATTAGCTCATCATTCACTATGGCTCGTGGAAAATAAATCTTGGTGAAACAACTAACCTATGGAACATATGGCATAAAGCATCGATGAATATAACAAACCGAACAAAAACATGCATTGCTCACTCGAGACAAAACAAAAATTTTGAAAATTTGGCTCATTTAGCTTAGCATAGAAATAATATCATGTAAGCAAATGTGTAGATACATATAGCTTATTCCCCTCCCCCACACTTAAATGACAACATGTCCTCATGTTGTGCAGAATTAAAAAAAAAGAAAGTACTTAGCTGATTGTAGTTCGAAAGTGGCAAGTCTGGAAGTGGCCATGGTCCAGATCCAGAAATGCTTGAGGAAATCGGTAGACTGTGGACCATCCACCGGAAAACTGAAATCGTCTAAAGCTCACAATCGCTATCGAAAATATCCTGCACACTTGAAAAACAAAGAAATACCTCGGGGGATACAAGGAATTATATCATATCGCGCAAAAGTGATAGAGATAAAGATAAGAGGAAATCGTAAGCAAAACAACACTTCGACCCTTTATAAGCCTAGGACGGTGACCGACAAAAACAACACAATCCGAATAAGATTAAAACAACTAGAACAAGGAAAAATAACTAAAGAAAGAAACTAATATAATAAGGGATATCTAGGATGCCTCCTAGTAGCGCTAGTAGTTATTGTCGTTAGCTCGACACATTGTAAGCTCGGCTGGATCGGGCCATTTAACCTTTACGCGCCCCACTACCTCGTTTAAGCTCCGGTCCGTAGTGTGGCTGCAGAAACAGCATCTAACGCATGGGGTTAAATCTTTGAAAGCTCTCCATACCTTTTTAAGTTTCCCCATGGTTGTGTTCTTTCTCCTCCGACTCCTCTGATGACGTTTAAGTTGTCGCTCCCTCTCAAACTCTTCCATATCAGCACTACCTGCTAGAACTTCTTCATACGGATCACTACCGTCATCCTCGGAGAACAAGTCGGGTGATAACTCGTCAAATTCTTCGACTTGAGTAACACCACATCCGAGAATATCGAGAAATTTAACAATCAAAGGTTTCTCTTTAGGTTCACCGATATAGTGCTTGCACCTTTGTCCATTAACTCGAAACGGTTCGCCGCCGCTATAACCGCGAAGTTCTAGAACGCCTCCAGGAATGATTTGGAGAATCTCAAAAGGACCGGACCAACGAGTCCTCAACTTCCCAGAAACAAATGTAACCTAGAATTGTAAAGAAGAACTTGTTCGCCGACTTGGAATTCTCTCTTCTTAATCTTAGCATCGTGGAGTAGCTTCATCTTATCTTTGCTGATCCTGGCACTTTCATATGCCTGGAGTCTGAACTCGTCCAGCTCATGCAACCGCTCGAAGTCGATGCTTGTCCACACGTTTGGGAATCAAAGTTTAAAACTTGGTAGCCCAGTAAGCTCTATGCTCTAGCTCGACCGGCAGATGACATGGTTTCCCGTAGACCATTTGATATGGAGATGTGCCCATAGGAGTTTTATAGGCGGTCCTATAAGCCCATAATACATCATCCAACTTCGGACTCCGCCTTTGCGATGACTATTCACCGTCTTCTCCAGGATCCTCTTCAAGCTCGGTTGCTCCTCTCAACTCGACCACTAGTCATCGGATGATATGGTGTGCCGCTTTGTGACGAACACCATACTTCTCGAGGACTTTTTCCAAAGGTCGGTTGCAAAAGTGTGTCCCTTCATCACCGATCAAGGCACGTGGACAGCCAAACCTCACAAAGATGTTTTTCTTCGAAATTTCATGACCGTTTTATGATCATTGTGAGGAGTGGCAATTGCCTCCACCCATTTCGAAACATAGTCAACGCGACTAAGATGTATTTGTTACCGCAAGATGATGGGAATGGTCCCATAAAATCGATACCCCATACATCAAAGACTTCGCATTCGAGGATGGGTTTCAAAGGCATGTCAAACCGCCTTGTCAGAGCACCGGTTCTTTGGCATCTATCACAAGCTTTACAGAAAGCTTCTGTGTCCTTAAAAATTGTAGGCCAATAGAAACCGGACTGAAAGATCTTAGCAACGGTTTTCCAAGGACCAAAGTGACCTCCGGTGGGTCCACTATGGCATTGCTCAATAATATCACGTTGCTCAGATTCGGAACACATCTCCTAAGCAAACCATCTTTACGAGATCTTAAAAAGATAAGGTTCATCCCAAACGAAATATTTCATATCGAGAAAGAACTTCTTCTTCTCTTGATAAGACATTTCGGGATCAAGATAACGGGCATGAAGGTAGTTCACAATGGAAGAATACCATGGAACAACAGGAGGACAACCGTCTATCAACATAATGTTTTCTAGAGGATAGTAAAGATCTATATCATCAGGATCACTCTTCTCCTCACTTAACATTCTAGAAACGTGATCCGCCACTACATTTTCACTGCCCTTTTTGTCCTTAATTTGAACGTCAAACTCTTGTAGGGTCAGTATCCAACGCAAGGCGCGGTTTAGCATCCTTTTTAGTCATCAAATACTGCAAAGCAGCGTGATCAGTCCACACGATCACTTGAGCACCTAGCAAGTAACTACGGAACTTGTCCATAGCAAACACTACGGCCAATAATTCCTTTTCGGTAGTCGTATAGTTAACTTGCGAAGGATTCAACGTGTGGCTGGCGTAATAGATAGGCTGGAACTTTCCTTCGATTCGCTATCCTAAGACTGCACCAACAGCATAGTTGGATGCATCGCACATAAGCTCAAAAGGCAAGTTCCAGTCTGGCGATATAAGAATTGGAGCGGATATTAACCGATTCTTGAGCTCCTCAAACGCTTGCTTGCAGTTTTCATCGAAATTGAACTCAACGTCTTCCTTGAGCAGAGTAGATAGGGGCTTGGCTACTTTGGAAAAATCTTGGATGAATCTCCCATAGAAACCGACATGTCCGAGGAAACCTCTGACTTCGCGTACATTCTTAGGATAACTCATCTTCTCAATGGCTTCTACCTTGGCCCTATCTACTTCTATACCTTTGGCGGACACTTTGTGGCCAAGGACTATGCCTTCATCTACCATGAAATGGCATTTTTCCCAATTAAGCACTAAGTCCTTTTCCACACATCTGGACAACACCTGATCAAGATTATCGAGGCAGTCATCGAAGGATTGACCAAAGACGAGAAATCATCCATAAAAATCTCCATGCACTTTTCAACTAGCCCGTCAAAGATTGCCATCATACACCTTTGGAAGGTGGCCGGGGCATTACGAGAGACCAAATGGCATCCGCCCGTAGGCGAATGTCCCATAAGGGCAAGTGAAAGTGGTCTTCTCTTGGTCAACGGGATCGATGGGTATCGGAAGTATCCCGAATATCCATCCAGGAAGCAGTAGAATGCGTGCCCCGCCAGACGCTCAAGCATCTGGTCAATGAATGGAAGGGGGAAATGATCTTTCAATGTGACCTCATTGAGCTTCCGATAATCGATACATACTCTGTATCCCGTAACGAGCCTCAATGCTATCTCTTCGCCCTTCTCATTCTTTTCAATAGTAATTCCACCTTTTTTGGGAACTACTTGAGTTGGGGATACCCACTCACTGTCCGCAATGGCGTAAATGATACCCATATCTAGAAGCTTGATAATTTCCTTCTTGACTACCTCTTGCATGTGAGGGTTGAGCCTTCTCTCGAGGCGTCTAACTTGTTTTGCACCCTCCTCCGTCTTGATTTTGTGCATACGACGTCGGGAGATATCCCTCGGATATCTCCCACCTCGCCATCCAAAGGCTTTTTCATTTTTGCGCAAGACGTTTAACAATTTAAGCTCTTCTATACGAGATAGCTTGGCGAGAGATGATCAAAGGAAGCTTGTCACCTTCTCTTAAAAACACATACTTAAGATGTTTAGGCAACGGCTTTAGTACCAAATCTACGGGAGGATCCTCTAGACTTGATTTAAGATCACCACTCTTCAACTCAACATCGCTGAGCTTACTCAGTGGTCCTACTGCCAAGGCTTCTTCTCTTAGCTCATCCTCAAACTCGGTACCGCTAACGGTCTAGATTGACCACACCATGATTATTCGATTATCGATCAATCGCTCATATTCCGCCTCTACTGCCCAAGACTTGCTTATCCATGAAGTCATTGAAGTCATCGACGTCTCCTCAATGGAACGACCGGTTGGAGATCCGAAGGTACTTTGATAGATTTCGAAACACTATAGCTCACCTCCCGGTCACCAACTCGAATGGTGACATGCCCACCATCACAATCGATGAGGGCTCTAGCCGTAGATAGAAAAGGTCTTCCGAGAATCAAAGGGACACTTTCACTTTTCTCAATATCCAAGACGTACCGATCAACCGGAAAGGTAAACCTATCTATTTGAACCAATACGTCCTCGGGATCCCCGAAGCTTTCTTAGAGGACCAATCGGCGAACCTGAGGTTCATGGTAGTGGGTTCTAGAAGATTCTCGCAAACCAAGCCGATTGCAAACGGATAATGGCATCAAGGCCGATGGATGCACCCGGTCACATAAGGAATTCGGGAAGACTAGGCCTCCCATCCGCAATGTGAGCACAAATTTTCCCGGGTCGCTTCTCTTGGTTGGTAAGTCTTGATAATTGACCATAGAACACTCCTTACCAATTGCTTGATCCATTCCTGCTAACTTCTTCTTGGAAGATACAACATCCTTGATGAACTTTGTATACTTAGGCATCTCGACCAAGACCTCGGATAATGGCGATTTACCCGAGTATTTTTCGAAGGTTTAGCACCTTCTCGTACTTTTTGTCTTCAACCAATGGAATGTTGCTCTTCCTCGGTGGAAACGGAAGCTTCTTTAGATCACTCTCGAAAAGACTTTCTTTGAGGATGCGCGATAGCTTTGTCTTCCAAATCCTTCCACCGAACCGTCTTTTCGAAGCTTTCGTTAGTCGGGGGATCGGCCACGACTTTCTTTCCCTTTTTCGGTTCCTCGGGGATCGGCCACTTGAGGATTTCCAACTTGTTCCACTCCTCGGGGGACGGCCACCGAGGGATTTCCAACCTTTTCACCTCTCGGGGGATCGGCCACTGATTACTTGCTTCCGGCCAAGGGGACGATGGGTGCTCAACTTCCCCTCCCGCCTTATCAATGGCGGGGAGGGGCTAGTGGTTTCCCGAAAGCCGGGGGACCACTCGGTGTGTACCGCTTCTTAAACTCATTGTACCGGCCTCCTCTTGTCCATAATGCATTGTTGGTACGAGGTCGGTACATTGGCCGCTCGCTTAAATCGGCTCGAGCAACATGACCGCCCTTAGGATTTTTCTCGGTAAAGCGGGCGGATGCCCCGGGGGTCTTGATGCTAATTGCTCGGCCAGTTGCCCTATCTGTCTTTTGTCTCTCATTGGACTTTTTATTGTCCTACTTTTGCTCCTCCAACTTGGTTTCGAAAGTGTTGGATTGGGAGGGACCTTGAGAATTGGAGATTTTGATTTTGTGGCGATTGGGCCGATTTGAAAGTAGAATTAGAATTGGCGGGCCAATTCGATTAAACCTTTGTGTTTGATTGGAAAAATTTGAGCTTTGGTTCGAACATAACCGGGGTTTCTATTGAAATTTGAATTCGAATTAAAATTCGCAGTTTGGATTGAACGCTGGAAGCTTGATTGAACCCTTGATTTTGAGAATTATTCGGCCGAGAGATGGTTATTAAATCTTTGGTTGTTCGGCCATAAAAAGTATTTACTTCGGCGTTTTGTCCAATCATAGGACGAAACGAGCGGTATGCCCGGATCATCACATACTTGGCATGTGATTGGATTATATACTTGTCCATTACCATGGACGACGTTGACTTGATGAAGAATTGGGGGTTGAAATTGACACATTGGCCATTTACACGTGGCCGGTTGACAACAATTGTCGCAATACGGAGACCCGAGGGTTCTCGTGGAAACGAAGGAGTCGATTCATTAGGAACATTTGAGAGGTTGTCGGAGAGTTAGCCATTTGCTTTTGCAACATGGCGATCGGACTTTGAACATTTCACTTCCTCGACCTTGGGAGGAGGAGGAGTTGGATAGCTTGATAGAGGGGGCATAATTATATTTGGCAATGTCCTCGAACAATGCCCATCCTTCGTCCTGAGGCTTTTTCAAAAATGCCCCACTGATGAACTATTGACCATGCCCTTGGTGAGCTCGGTCAATCCGCTAAAAATGTATTGACTTGCCTCTGCAAGTCAACCCATGGTGGGGACATTTTCGAAGAAGAGCCTTGAATCTCTTCCATGCCTCAAAGAAAGATTCATTTTCCGCTTGATAGAATGTAAGATTTCCCTCAAACACCGGGCCGTCTTTGATGGAGGGAAAGTATTGACTTAAAAATTCTTTTTCCAAGTCCGGCCCAGGTGGTAATGGATTCCGAGGGAGAGAGTATACCACTCTTTAGCTTCTCCCCGCAAAGAAAACGGGAAAAGTTTGAGTTTAATTGCATCCTCACTCACACCTTGAATACGTGTCGTACCACATATCTCCGTAGAATGTGTGTACGTGTGTGTGAGGATTTTCGAAGGGAACCCGTGAAACATTGATGCATGCTTTGCATCATCCGAATAAGTCCCGGGTTTGCTCGAAAGTTTGAGCGGTGATGGCCGGTATAACAATCGCGGGGTTGATGGTGATCTTGCACCGGGCATGGCGTAGTCGCCAATGTCCGTCTATCTTCGGCCGCCATTATTACTATTCTTTCGATTTCTTTTAAAATAATGCTCAAATTCTTGATCTGGTAGCGTTGAACTTCCTTCGTCGAACCGAAGAAGTTTCCGCCTATTGGGTCGGACTATGGTCCGCTCGGGGTCGGGGAGTAAAGATTATGGTCCCTTTCGACTTCGAGTTTGCATAAACCGAGATCCCAGACTCAAGTTGTTGAGCAAGAAAGAAAAACTAAGGAAAAAGAAACCTAAACTACGAAAAATTTAAAACGACGACTAACACTAAAGACTTAAAAAGAGGGAGATGCATCTTTCGAATAGTCTAAGAAAAAAGGAAAACAGAAAACCTCGAAAACGGTGTTAGACGGCCTTTGGCTGTCTGGCAGGTCGGCGCGGACGAACGTCCAAAATTGTGGACGAGCGTCGCCCGTTGGGGATAGACGGTCCTGCGCAAACGTACACTCGAGCCGAAAGTTATGGCCAAAATACTATCAAGTGCTAAAATGGACCCTTTTATCCTAAAATTTGATCGTGAAAGGTGTGAGTCGGGATTCAACCTAAGAAGCCTACCTACGACACTTACCTACGAAAAAACGAGAAAACCTAATCGAAATAAAAATAAAAACTAATGGCGGACGGACGGACGGGCGTCCAATTAACTAAACGCTCGTCCGGAGGAAGCAAGAACTGGACGGGCGTCGTAATACGGACGCTCGTCCAACTGGCGAAACGAACGATAGGAAAAACGAGAAACGTGGTAAACGAAAAACGGGGACTAAAACTAAAAGCAAAAATTTTATATTAACTACTAACAAAACAAAATTAAAACGACGAAATTTGAACAAAAACAACTAAACTACTAAATCACAAAAAAACCTAAAAAAAAATTGAAAGCAAAACCTAAAAACTAATGAAAAACAAAAACTAGACAACCGTCCGGTTCCCCGGCAACGGCGCCAAAAACTTGTCCCGGATTTTATCAATACAAAACACAAGTAATAAACCGGTTAACCTCAAGTGCAAGGATCGTAGTAAAGAGGCTATGCCGGGTCGATCTTACGGGGAACTAGACGAATGTTAACCCTAGCTTTTGTTTTTAACTAACTATTGCCACACAAATATGCGAGAAAATAACTAGACGAGAGGAGATTAATCCAATGCTAGGAAAGATTGAAAGCGATAAAAATAAACTAAAAGTGCGGGAAAATAAATTAACTAATCTAAACTAAGCTATGAGGATTGTAAATCAAGTTTATAAAAGACAAACGAGGATTGATCCACCTATCAACATGCATTGATCTATTATCTCGATTTTACGTGGTATTTACTTAGGTTGTGATTCACCTTACCTAAACATGAATTCCTAATTCCTTAGGCAATCCATCTATTAACCTAGTATCTTCCAACACTAAATTAACACGTTAAAAAGATCAAAGGTGTCAACTTTTACGTTAACGATCTAGTTTTTAGACTTACTAACTTCCGTTAATATAAATCTAATGAACTATTCTTATCTATGGTGATCTATGCTATTCAAGATTTCCATCAAACAATAACATATCAAGCATACAACATATCTCCCAATATAATTGCATTAAAACAAGAATATGCATAGATAAGAAACAACCGTAGTAAATACTCACAGTAAAAGTCGAAATAAATAGATCAATTCAATGCGATGGCTTCACAATTCTCGTTTGAAGGAGGTTCTAGCCTCTCGAGCATCCTCGGCAACCCGGAAAAAGCGAGAAAAATAACATACTACTAGCCTACTTTGATCGAATTTAAAGTTGCATAAAACTAGAAATAAAAAGTGTAAAATCGCGGCCAAAGCCGCCCCTAGAAATTTAGGGTTCGAATTGTATGTATGAGATTGAGAAATCGCGCCTATTTATAGACTTTTAGGTCGGTTTAGGCTAAGGCGGTGCTTGGACGCCCGTCCACTATCTTGGACGCTCGTCCAACCGCTTACGGACGGAGGTGAACGCTCGTTCGAACGCGTCGAACTCTCTCGAATGTAAAATATGATTACGGACGCTCGTCCACTTATCAAACGCCCGTTCGGTCTTGGACGCTCGTTCGGCTCGGATGAACGCTAGTCCAGCTTCGATCAAGACTTGATAATTCCATCTTTATCTTCTTTTCTTCTCTATCCAATTCACCATTATCTCTTTTAACTTGAATTAGCTCGAAATTCATCAACATTTGATCATCAATTGAGCCACATAATTGTACCTACATGACATCAAAAACACCGCAAAGCGTAACATAATTCCAATAAACATAAAATCATAATTAAAACATATAAATTCACCAACTTTGCGATTAACTCATTAAAAATATTATTTGCTCAATAATTCATTTAAACACTTAATTCCCATGCAATTAATACGAATATGGGGGAAAACATTATAAAATATAACGTCATAAATCATATAATTTCACCCTTAACAGTTATAAAGAAGTAACATAGCTTGATTATGACGACCTTCGGGGTCTGATGAAAGATACGAGCTAGTAGGAGCTTCCGAGTAGTGACTTCTTGTCTGATAACTATTCAAACACTCCGGAAAGTTTATCCAAAATATTTTGAGGTTTCTCTGTTTTCAACAGAGATAGAGTATTCTATACTCGGAATAGGCCATTCATAGTCCTCGAGACCGATGCTCGGCTGCCTCATTGTGACATGTTCTCACTAAGTGAGAAACCGTTAAATTGCCTTACATAGTTTTAGATGTGCTACAATACACTGCTTAACTCAATAAAGATATTGGAAGCGAAATAACAGTTTACATTGAAATGTAAGACCGAGAAGTCTACATATAAAATGCTTTGGAATTTACGGATAAGGTGTGGATTCGGTTCACCCCACTTCCATAAATATAAGCATTTAGCACACGGTGCTTGAAGGTAGGTCTGGAAATTTCACGAACACGTTCGGTCAGTGACCAATCGTTCTATATCTTGTAGCATTGAGAAAAAGGTTTGTTATAAGATTCTTGAAATCGGGAAGGGACAGTTATACTGTTGCATCCTTCCTGATAGAATCCATGAACATCAAAACCTTGAACCTTGAAGTACGTTATTCAAGGTAGTTACTAACTGATTAAAATCATACCACATCCAACATCGGTTGTTGGTGATAACACTAAATACTACTAAACTAAATCAGAATTTTGATCCACCCAGAATGTAGTGGGAGTATGGTTTATCCATTACCCATTACGGGTTCTGCGGACTTTGTAGTCTGAGGATCGATTGATGACCTATGGCTCTTTTGTGAGCGGATAGGATTCGATAATAGAGGTTGGTTTAATAGCCATAACTCGTGAATGGAGTTCGGTACTCCAATTACGATTCATGCTCTTGTAGAACCACCTGAGCGTCTCAAGCCCAGTGGGAGTAATTGGATCTACACGGAAAAGAGTAGAATGAGTTCGGTATTGCATGATTTCGTTCAAAAACAGAAAATAAGGGTGATTCCCTGAGACTTTCTTGCCAAACAAACGGAGTCTGGATTCATTCGGAACAAAAGGGTATTGCCTTATGAACTTATGACAGGATGACTGTCAAGGCTTATGTCCTTTGTGGATAAAGAGCAAACCTCTCGGTCATTGGAAGTCATATATTTCTACAATATGTGGATTTGACCAGTATATTGATACGTCTTTTTGTAGACTGGATATCAATTTTAGTACAGTAGTGAATATATACATTAGTGTTTGTGAAGGATAACATTGCACCAGTTGGAATCAACATAGGTGTGTTATCTGAAGTCAGAATCTGACAATGCCACAATTCTCTACAACAGAGATTTGGACAACATCCTAAAGAGTTTGACTGGGTCGAATTCATTAGAATCAGTCACTGGTTTCCCATCCATCTTATTGGTTAAGATGATGCATCTGTGTATGCAACATTCAACGAGGAAGTTCTACCCTATGCCTCAGGAATGACTCTCTAAATCTACGGATCAAGAGAAATGGGATAGATTCTCTTTCTAGTAAGAGATGGTCATGTTATTGAACGTCAAGTTTAGTATGTCCTTTATTATCTTGAGAGAACGAGGAACAATATGCGGACATATTCATGTGTGAACTTGGATATGTGTGATACACTGATTTTGACATTAAGTCAGATTGAGGATGATCGTTAAGTCGATCTCGGGCTCAGTGTTTACTAAGTACCAATTGATTAGATGGACCGGTAACGTTTCGATTCTATGGATCGTCTCGAGCCGACAACCTGACTAATCATTAAGACCCATGACATTTAGATGTAGGTGCTCCCCGAGTCACTGACCTATCCTACGACGGCATACTCGGAGTGTACTTTGGAATCAAAAATGGTTATGATATGCTTAATGGGTACTAGAATACGGGATGGGTCTCCATTCCTTTAGAGCAAGTGGGAGATGTAGTTTGTTGTATTTTAAATAATAGGGTGTGCTCTAAAACAATTAATCACATGCTTTCGTGCAAGTGGGAGATTGTTAGGTGTGATGCCCGAAAGACAATTTTGTAATTGTTTTATTTAATAAATGAAATGATATTGTTATTCATATTTATTATTCTCATATTCACCGATGTGACAATGGTAATTACACTACAGAAAACCCTAAAGTGTATCGTTTATGTAATCACTTAACTCAGTGTATGGTATATACACGGGAGGATTGAGTTAGTGAAGATGTACTTAAAATACAATTAGCCCGTAGTGAAGTTAATCGAGAGTATCGGGTCTCTCCTTTAACGTGCTATTAATGCGCCCAGAACACAATAGGTGTGATTGTCTTATCCGGACTTTCGGTTAAGAGAACCTAGTGGGGCATTTATATATGATAGATATATCATATAGGGCTGGACCGATTTGATTAGAGTTCACGATATAATTCCGTAATCGAGAAGTCTTATCGTATCAATGGATGATCACATTTATGGATATATCTTAATCCTGAGGTGATCACAGTCAACTGCTTGAATCAGTATGAAGTTTGACTTGACGGTTAAGGATTGCACTGAGTCTGTGGTCTGAATTACCCCATCTTGGCATTGTACTGGATTGAGTGAGTAGTCTGTGTTATCACAGATACGGAATCCATTCCTTCCATTTATGGAAGTAGATAGACGGTTCCCTTATTTGTTAATCCTAGAAACTGATCGATCCATGGAGTTCATATTACACTGATTAGCTACCAGTGAGTTGTATGAATTAATTGATCACTAGGGGGTTAATGGTAAATAAGGATAAGAGGTTCTGGAAAGGGTTAACGATAACATCCCGATTTAGAATGAACAGTCTATGGAGGATTAATCCATATGTAATGATTATATCAATGGACGCTTATTGTTCTCGTGAGGAGATAAATATAATCTCATAATCGGAGGATTGCCGTCACGGGATTATGGTGGCATATTCTTGTGATTGATTTATCGAATATAATTATTCTGACGTAAGATAATTATTTATTTGATTTATCGGAGCCGCTGATTATTAGTCCATGGTCCCCGACGTGCCTCCTAATATAGCATAACTATTCTCGGACGTCGAATCCTAATAATATTAATTTATTTCTTGTTGGACTTTATTAAAACGATGTGTGAATTAATTGTTTAGTGGACTATTAAATTAGTTGGGCTAAATAATTAAATATGTGGAAAAGACATTTTTCATAATCTTGGCCCAATTTGTGTATCATAGTCGAAAATTCATAGTGACTAGGACACAATGATGAATTTCGGCCAATGCATATTTTAATGAACAAGAAATTAGTTTTCTTGTGATTTAATAAGACATGTGCGTAAAATATTTATTGGATAAATATTTATGGAAAGAAATAAAGATAAATATTATTCTAGATTTGTTCTAGAATATTATGGAAGTATCTTTTATTAATTGGATTATTTATTTGCAAAATAAAAAATCCTTGGAGGCTAAGTTTTACTCTCCTATATAAAGAGAGTTCTCCCAAGCCTTAACACAACATATATTTTCGACTTCTCCCTATAGTAGAGAGAAGGAAATATTTCGGCCAAGGAGGGAGTGGGAGAAATCTTGGAGATTTTTCCGGGTAGCATATCGGAAGGATTCGAGACGAGAATTTCCTTCCACCGGGAGTTGCTTGGATCACACGTACGGAAGATCGTAGGTGCTCTTCACACCTTTGTTCGTTCTTTCTATTGCGGTTCTTCAACTTGGATTTTGAGATCCAAGAGGTATGTTCTAAAACAATTAATCACATGCTTTCGTGCAAGTGGGAGATTGTTAGGTGTGATGCCCGAAAGACAATTTTGTAATTGTTTTATTTAGTAAATGAAATGATATTGTTATTCATATTTATTATTTTCATATTCACCGATGTGACAATAGTATTTACACTACAGAAAACCCTAAAGTATATCGTTTATGTAATCACTTAACTCAGTGTATGGTATATACACGGGAGGATTGAGTTAGTGAAGATGTACTTAAAATACAATTAGCCCGTAGTGAAGTTAATCGAGAGTATCGGGTCTCTTCTTTAACGTGCTATTAATGCGCCCAGAACACAATAGGTGTGATTGTCTTATCAAGAGGTATGTTCCGAGAATAGCTATGCTATATTAGGAGGCACGTCGGGGACCATGGACTAATAATCAGCGGCTCCGATAAATCAAATAAATAATTATCTTACGAACAGAATAATTATATTCGATAAATCAATCACAGGAATATGCCACCATAATCCCGTGACTACACTCCTCCGATTATGAGATTATATTTATTTCCTCACGAGAATAATAATAAGCATCCATTGATATAATCATTACATATGGATTAATCCTCCATAGACTGTTCATTCTAAATCGGGAAGTTACCGTTAACCCTTTTTAGAACCTCTTATCCTTATTTACCATTAACCCCCTAGTGATCAATTAATTCATACAACTCACCGGTAGCTAATCGGTGTAATATGAACTCCATGGATTGATCGGTTTCTAGGATTAACAAATAAGGGAACGTCTATCTACTTCCATAAATGGAAGGAATGGATTCCGTATCCGTGATAACACGGACTACTCATTCAATCCAAGTACAATGCCAAGATGGGGTAATTCAGACCACAGACTCAGTGTAATCCTTAACCGTCAAGTCAAACTTCATACTGATTCAAGCAGTTGACTGTGATCACCTCAGGATTAAGATATATCCATAAATATGATCATCCATTGATTCGATAAGACTTCTCGATTACGGAATTATATCGTGAACTCTAATCAAATCGGTCCAGCCCTATATGATATATCTATCATATATAAATGCCCCACTAGGTTCTCTTAACCGAAAGTCCGGATAAGACAATCACACCTATTGTGTTATGGGCGCATTAATAGCACGTTAAAGGAGTGACCCGATACTCTCGATTAACTTCACTACGGGCTAATTGTATTTTAAGTACATCTTCACTAACTAAATCCTCCCGTGTATATCCCATACACTGAGTTAAGTGATTACATAAACGATATACTTTAGGGTTTTCTGTAGTGTAAATACTTTTGTCACATCGGTGATTATGAGAATAATAAATATGAATAATAATATCATTTCATTTATTAAATAAAACAATTACAAAATTGTCTTTCGGGCATCACACCTAACAATCTCCCACTTGCACGAAAGCATGTGATGAATTGTTTTAGAGCACACCCTATTATTTAAACTACAACAAACTACATCTCCCACTTGCTCTAAAGCAATGGAGACCCATCCCATATTCTAGTACCCACTAAGCATATCATAACCATTTCAGATTCCAAAGTACACTCCGAGTATGCCGTCGTAGGATAGGTCAGTGACTCGGGGAGCACCTACATCTAAATGTCATGGTTCTTAATGATTAGTCATGTTGTCGGCTCGAGACGATCCGTAGAATCGAAACGTTACCGGTCCATCTAATCATGTGGTACTGAGTAAACACTGAGCCCGAGATCGACTTAACGATCATCCTCAATCTGACTTAAAGTCAAAATCAGTGTATCACACATATCCAAGTTCACACATGAATATGTCCGCATATTATTCCTCATTCTCTCAAGATACTAAAGGACATACTAAACTTGCTTTGTTAACCGCCGAATCTAAGATTCGATCAAAGTTGACGTTCAATAACCTGACCATCTCTTACTAGAAAGAGAATCTATCCCATTTCTCTTGATCCGAAGATTTAGAGAGTCATTCCTGAGGCATAGGGTAGAACTTCCTCGTTGAATGTTGCATACACAGATGCATCATCTTAACCAATAAGATGGATGGGAAACCGAGTCGATTCTAATGAATTCGACCGAGTCAAACTCTTCAGAATTTTGTCCAAATCTCTATTGCAGAGAATTGTGGCATTGTCAGATTCTGACTTCAGATAACACACCCATGTTGATTCCAACTGGTGCAGTGTTATCCTTCACAAACACTAATGTATGTATATATTCGATCGTACTAAAATTGATATCCGATCTACAAAAGACTTATCAATATTCTCGTCAAATCCACATATTGTAGAAATATATGACTTCCAATGACCGAGAGGTTTGCTTTTTATCCACAAAAGGACATAAGCCTTGACAGTCACCCTGTCATAAGTTCATAAGGCAATACCCTTTTGTTCCGAATGAATCCAGACTCCGTTTGTTTGGCAAAAAAAAAAGTCTCAGGGAGTCACCCCTATTTTCTGCTTTTGAACGAAATCATGCAATACTGAACTCATTCTACTCTTTTCCGTGTAGATCCAATTACTCCCACTGGGCCTGAGACGCTCAGGTGGTTCTACAAGAGCATGAACAGAATGGAGTACCGAACTCCATTCACAGGGTTATGGCTATTAAACCAACCTCTATTATCAGAATCCTATACTGCTCACAAAAGAGCCATAGGTCATCAATCGATCCTAAGACTACAAAGTCCGCAGAAACCGTAATGGGTAATGGATAAACCATACTCCCAATACTTACTGGGTGGATCAAAATTCTGATCTAGTTTAGTAGTATTTAGTGTTATCACCAACAATCGATGTTGGATGTGGTCTGATTTTAATCAGTTAGTAACTACCTTGAGTAAATGTACTTCAAGGTTCAAGGTTTTGCTGATCATGGATTCTATCAGAAAGGATGCAACAGTATAACTGTCCCTTCCCGATTTCAAGAATCCTATATCTAACCTTTATACTCAATAGTTTAAAAAGATATAGCATGAATGGTCATTGACCGAACGTATGCACGAAATTCCCAGTCATACCTTCAAGCACCGTGTGATAAATGCTTATATTTATGGAAGTGGGGTGAACCGAATCCACACCTTATCCGTAAATTCCAAAGCATATTGTAGGTAGACTTCTCGGTCTTACATTTCAATGTAAACCGTTGTTTCGCTTTCCAATATCTTTATTGAGTTAAGCAGTGTATTGTAGCACATCTAAAACTATATAAAGCAATTTTAATGGTCTCTCACTTAGTGAGAACATGTCACAATGAGGCAGGATGAGCATCAGTCTCGAGGACTATGAATGGCCTATTCCGAGTATAGAATACTCTATCTCTGTTGAAAGCAGAGAAACCTCAAAATATTTTGGATAAACTTTCCGGAGTGTTTGAATAGTTATCAGACAAGAAGTCACTACTCGGAAGCTCCTACTAGCTCGTATCTTTCATCAGACCTCGAAGGTCGTCATGAACAAGCTATGTTACTTCTTTATATCCATTATCCTTTCCCGATTGAAAGGAAACTTAGTCATTGAACCTTTGAGACAATATAACCAGACTGGGAGAAAGGAATCACCCTGAGCCAGTCTTCAGGTCTTGTCTTTCAGCAGTTCTAAGTGGTTTCGACTTTATCAAACAAAAGTCCGAGTCTTGGATTCTTACTACAAATGGTACATTCACTTTCTATATGACAAACAAATTATCAAATAGAAGGTAAATCCATTCGTTCCAACGAATCTTAAACTGAAAATAAATTTTCCGCGATATCCAAGGATTGAATCCGAGATTCATTTCCTTATATCACTCCCACTTTTCTAGCTAAAATTAACTGCCCGTTGTTTACTCCTTTAATCGTTAAATGCACTGCTACCTTGTTCTTCCAAAGAACTTAGCTCGAGAAAATTGCCAAGGATTCATAGGTTGGTGATCCAAAATCACTATCCATATTCTATGATTTTCAGTTAATTAATTTTTCGGTTTAGCCTTAAAGTTTACTCAGTTTAGATGACTAACACTTTTAGACATATTCTCCCATTCTTGACTTTCCGTGAATGGAAACAGTCTTGAACCAGCGGTTCGTTTGAGTAGACACTACTCTTGAACCGTGGGATGTCTATTTCGAGTGTTACTCGTCGGGACTTCTCGGATTTTCTAATATACCAGAAAAAACAACAAATCATATTAAAGCTCCCACTAGTTTATCGGTTCCAAATACCGTCTAACGAGCAATGATTTATTTTTATGATTTTCCGATTTTTTCGATTTAGAAAAAAATCTCGTACATAGTTCCAATGTTTCCAGAAAAACAACAAATCATAGAACTCCCACTAGTTCATCGATTCCAAATATCGTCCAACTAGCGATACTTCATGATTTTCCAATTTTTCAATTAGAAAATTACTCGTGTAATCACTACACACTCAAAATTCACTAGAAGAATTTCAAAGTCCAAAATCACCTTTGATCAAACTAAGGTTGTCTTCCGTTTGACACGAATGACACTAGTGACATACCTGTATATCACTCTGGTTTTTAAAAGGCTTAAGAGAAAAAATATCTCTTCCGAAAATTAATTGCATTATCGATTAACTAGTTCAACGTCCTAGTTACTATCCACTTTTTAACGAAGTCAATACTAGTCAATTATAAATTTTAAGCAATTTAGTAAGGGATATAATGATGTAAATAAAATGACATATATTAATTCAAGTTAACACTACTATATTTATTTTAGGAATTGTAAACTAAAATTAAGTCTACTCTACCATTCCAAGGTTTTAACCTCGCATCTCAGAGCCGCCGTAGGGTAGGTCAAAGAGATGACGGTTAAATCGAGACAATCTCATCAATGAATAACTTGTGAGAATCAAACATCCCACGAGAATCGAACATCCCTTTATTCATTGACTACCTTCATTTTTTAGCCTAGATATTATCAAGAATACCCATGATGAGTGTGACCTACTATATCGGATCTCTTAGGTACGCCCCGAGTGTGCCGTCGTAGGATAGGTCAGTGACTCGACGAGTACCCAGAAATCCTATCCTTTCGGGGACCAAGCCATGAATGTTGAAAGGGGTGAACACCATCCGTAGGGGGGACGAAATCAAAGCGCCGCGAGGCGTCACCCTTCTCTCACTTACTTGTATCTATAGTAGAGGCCGTGGGGTTGGCTGTCGCCTCCCCCGCTCCCACTCAATATTTTGGAAGTGGTGGTGGGTTAACTAACCACACGTCTTTTTGATGTTAACATAAAAGCACATCAAATCAAGGATTCCGAATGGTGTCGGTAACGTAGGCAAGCCTACCCGTCCTATTCGTTGGAACATATGTGACAGTCGGACGAAATCGGGTCAAGACAGCCCCATTGAGATAAGAAGGAATCACCCCCTCGCTCTCTAGTGTAGCTTAGTCTTGCCGGACCCCCGTGCATACATCACACTAGGAGGGTTAAGTCGGTCGAGCGAAGCTCAGTTGACCACCCAACCTATAGGCGAACCATTTTTATCCAAGATTTATTGTTCTTTTACCATCATTCAATCTCGTAGACACTACGAATCGAAAACGTGATCTCGTTTGGGCTTTACGGCGGTTCACCGAGAACACACACCGAAAGGCTTAACGATTTCATAACCCGTCCTCGGATCTTTAATTAGTTACTAAATTAATTAATTACCACGTATTAATTAAATTTCAACTAATTACGCGAGTTTGTATACATGCCTATTTTAATTACCAAAATTAAAATTCTACATGTATGCATGGAGTGGATTTATGATATGATGCATGTCATGGCAATTCCGATTTTATGTCTATTTTATGATCAAACACATAAAAAATAAATTGCGGAAAATTTTAAACACCGAGATGGATCGTTGGTACCCCCGACTAACCTATTTTCTAAGGAAAAGTAAAAATTAATCTAAGTCTTCAAATCTCGATCTTCGATCTTGATCTTGAAAACTTCCGGATCTTCAAAACTTCGATCTCTACACGAACCACGAACGACGAGGGAGGAGACCGTAATATACCAATATATTATAAAATATATCTATATTATCAAATTGTTTTATAAAAAAAAAACTTAAATTTTTTTTTTAATAACAGGCCCTCGGCCATAAAAAAAAACTTCATTGTGACATGTTCTCACTAAGTGATGTAGTTTGTTGTATTTTAAATAATAGGGTGTGCTCTAAAACAATTAATCACATGCTTTCGTGCAAGTGGGAGATTGTTAGGTGTGATGCCCGAAAGACAATTTTGTAATTGTTTTATTTAATAAATGAAATGATATTATTATTCATATTTATTATTCTCATATTCACCGATGTGACAATAGTATTTACACTACAGAAAACCCTAAAGTATATCGTTTATGTAATCACTTAACTCAGTGTATGGGATATACACGGGAGGATTGAGTTAGTGAAGATGTACTTAAAATACAATTAGCCCGTAGTGAAGTTAATCGAGAGTATCGGGTCTCTCCTTTAACGTGCTATTAATGCGCCCATAACACAATAGGTGTGATTGTCTTATCCGGACTTTCGGTTAAGAGAACCTAGTGGGGCATTTATATATGATAGATATATCATATAGGGCTGGACCGATTTGATTAGAGTTCACGATATAATTCCGTAATCGAGAAGTCTTATCGAATCAATGGATGATCATATTTATGGATATATCTTAATCCTGAGGTGATCACGATCAACTTTGCTTGAATCGGTATGAAGTTTGACTTGACGGTTAAGGATTACACGAGTCCGTGGTCTGAATTACCCCATCTTGGCATTGTATGCTTGGATTGAGTGAGTAGTACGTGTTATCACGGATACGGAATCCATTCCTTCCATTTATGGTAGTAGATAGACAGTTCCACTTATTTGTTAATCCTACAAACGATCGATCCATGGAGTTCATATTACACTTTGATTAGCTACCGGTGAGTTGTATGAATTAATTGATCACTAGGGGGTTAATGGTAAATAAGGATAAAAGGTTCTAAAAAGGGTTAACGGTAACTTCCCGATTTAGAATGAACAGTCTATGGAGGATTAATCCATATGTAATGATTATATCAATGGACGCTTATTATTATTCTCGTGAGGAGATAAATATAATCTCATAATCGGATGAGTGCAATCACGGGATTATGGTGGCATATTCTTGTGATTGATTTATCGAATATAATTATTCTGTTCGTAAGATAATTATTTATTTGATTTATCGGAGCCGCTGATTATTAGTCCATGGTCCCCGACGTGCCTCCTAATATAGCATAGCTATTCTCGGACGTCGAATCCTAATAATATTAATTTAGTTCTTGTTGGACTTTATTAAAACGATATGTGAATTAATTGTTTAGTAGACTATTAAATTAGTTGGGCTAAATAATTAAATATGTGGAAAAGACATTTTCCATAATCTTGGCCCAATTGTTGTGTGATAGCAAAATTAATATTGACTAGGTCAACATATAATTTTCGCCCCATGTCTATTTTTATGGAACAAGAAATTATTTTCTTGTGTATTAATAAGACATGTGCATAAAATATTTATTGGATAAATATTTATGGAAAGAAATAAAGATAAATATAATTCTAGATTTGTTCTAGAATATTATGGAATTATCTTTTATTTAATAGGCTTATTATAATTGATTTTGTATTAATTATTAAATCCTTCGAGGCTAAGTTTTACTCTCCTATATAAAGAGAGTTCTCCCAAGCCTTAGACACATTGTAAAATTCGACTTCTCCTCTTAGAGAGGAAGAAGAAAATTTTTTCGGCCAAGGGGAAATAATTGGGGAAAAATCTTGGAGGTTTTTCCGGGTAGCATATCGGAAGGATTCGAGACGAGAATTTCCTTCCACCGGGAGTTGCTTGGATCACACGTACGGAGGATCGTGGTGCTCTTCACACCTTGTTCGTTTTTCTATTGTGGTTCTCCAACTTGGATTTTGAGATCCAAGAGGTATGTTCTACAACCCCCTTGTAGATATAGATCTAGTTATTTTATTACGTGTATTTTATAGATCTAGATCCTTAAATCGCTTCCGTTGCGGATGGTATTACTAACAGTGCGATTTAAGGATCTAGATCTATAAAATACACGTAATAAAATAACTAGATCTACATCTACAAGGGGGTTGTAGAACATACCTCTTGGATCTCAAAATCCAAGTTGAAGAACCGCAATAGAAAGAACGAACGAAGGTGTGAAGAGCACCACGATCTTCCGTACGTGTGATCCAAGCAACTCCCGGTGGAAGGAAATTCTCGTCTCGAATCCTTCCGATATGCTACCCGGAAAAATCTCCAAGATTTCTCCCACTCCCTCCTTGGCCGAAATATTTCCTTCTCTCTACTATAGGGAGAAGTCGAAAATATATGTTGTGTTAAGGCTTGGGAGAACTCTCTTTATATCGGAGAGTAAAACTTAGCCTCCAAGGATTTTTTATTTTGCAAATAAATAATCCAATTAATAAAAGATAATTCCATAATATTCTAGAACAAATCTAGAATAATATTTATCTTTATTTCTTTCCATAAATATTTATCCAATAAATATTTTATGTACATGTCTTATTAAATCACAAGAAAACTAATTTCTTGTTCATTAAAATATGCATTGGCCGAAATTCATCATTGTGACCTAGTCACTATGAATTTTCGACTATGATACACAAATTGGGCCAAGATTATGAAAAATGTCTTTTCCACATATTTAATTATTTAGCCCAACTAATTTAATAGTCCACTAAACAATTAATTCACACATCGTTTTAATAAAGTCCCACAAGAACTAAATTAATATTATTAGGATTCGACGTCCGAGAATAGCTATGCTATATTAGGAGGCACGTCGGGGACCATGGACTAATAATCAGCGGCTCCGATAAATCAAATAAATAATTATCTTACGTCAGAATAATTATATTCGATAAATCAATCACAGGAATATGCCACCATAATCCCGTGACTGCACTCCTCCGATTATGAGATTATATTTATCTCCTCACGAGAACAATAATAAGCGTCCATTGATATAATCATTACATATGGATTAATCCTCCATAGATCGTTCATTCTAAATCGGGAAGTTACCGTTAACCCTTTCCTAACCTCTTATCCTTATTTACCATTAACCCCCTAGTGATCAATTAATTCATACAACTCACTCGGTAGCTAATCGGTGTAATATGAACTCCATGGATCGATCGCTTTCTAGGATTAACAAATAAGGGAACCGTCTATCTACTTCCATAAATGGAAGGAATGGATTCCGTATCTGTGATAACACAAACTACTCACTCAATCCAGTACAATGCCAAGATGGGGTAATTCAGACCACAGACTCAGTGCAATCCTTAACCGTCAAGTCAAACTTCATACTGATTCAAGCAGTTGAGTGTGATCACCTCAGGATTAAGATATATCCATAAATATGATCATCCATTGATTCGATAAGACTTCTCGATTACGGAATTATATCGTGAACTCTAATCAAATCGGTCCACCCTATATGATATATCTATCATATATAAATGCCCCACTAGGTTCTCTTAACCGAAAGTCCGGATAAGACAATCACACCTATTGTGTTCTGGGCGCATTAATAGCACGTTAAAGGAGAGACCCGATACTCTCGATTAACTTCACTACGGGCTAATTGTATTTTAAGTACATCTTCACTAACTCAATCCTCCCGTGTATATACCATACATTGAGTTAAGTGATTACATAAACGATACACTTTAGGGTTTTCTGTAGTGTAAATACTATTGTCACATCGGTGAATATGAGAATAATAAATATGAATAACAATATCATTTCATTTATTAAATAAGAAAATTACAAAATTGTCTTTCGGGCATCACACCTAACAATCTCCCACTTGCACGAAAGCATGTGATTAATTGTTTTAGAGCACACCCTATTATTTAAAATACAACAAACTACATCTCCCACTTGCTCTAAAGCAATGGAGACCCATCCCGTATTCTAGTACCCATTAAGCATATCATAACCATTTCGGATTCCAAAGTACACTCCGAGTATGCCGTCGTAGGATAGGTCGGTGACTCGGGGAGCACCTACATCTAAATGTCATGGGTCTTAATGATTAGTCGTTTGTCGGCTCGAGACGATCCGTAGAATCGAAACGTTACCGGTCCATCTAATCATGTGGTACTTAGTAAACACTGAGCCCGAGATCGACTTAACGATCATCCTCAATCTGACTTAAAGTCAAAATCTGTGTATCACACATATCCAAGTTCACACATGAATATGTCCGCATATTGTTCCTCGTTCTCTCAAGATAATAAAGGACATACTAAACTTGCTTTGTTAACCGCCGAATCTAAGATTCGATAAAAGTTGACGTTCAATAACCTGACCATCTCTTACTAGAAAGAGAATCTATCCCATTTCTCTTGATCCGAAGATTTAGAGAGTCATTCCTGAGGCATAGGGTAGAACTTCCTCGTTGAATGTTGCATACACGGATGCATCATCTTAACCAATAAGATGGATGGGAAACCGATGGATCGATTCTAATGAATTCGACCGAGTCAAACTCTTCGAATGTTGTCCAAATCTCTATTGCGAGAATTGTGGCATTGTCGTATTCGACTTCGGATAACACACCCATGTTGATTCCAACCGGTGCGGTGTTATCCTTCACAAACACTAATGTATGTATATATTCACTACTTGTACTAAAATTGATATCCGCCTACAAAAGACTTATCAATATTCTCGTCAAATCCACATATTGTAGAAATATATGACTTCCAATGACCGAGAGGTTTGCTTTTTATCCACAAAAGGACATAAGCCTTGACGGTCATCCCGTCATAAGTTCATAAGGCAATACCCTTTTGTTCCGAATGAATCCGGACTCCGTCCGTTTGGCAAGAAAGTCTCGGGGAATCACCCCTATTTTCTGCTTTTGAACGAAATCATGCAATACTAAGTGGTAAGAGAGTTCAAGGTCTGATTAACTCTCTACTTCTTAGGGAATTACCCCTAGACCACTCAAGCTTTGCTCTGAAAGATAAACTTTCCTATTCATTCTACTCTTTTCCGTGTAGATCCAATTACTCCCACTGGGCCTGAGACACTCAGGTGGTTCTACAAGAGTATGAACAGCTATGGAGTACCAAACTCCATTCACAGGGTTATGCCTTGTAAACCAACCTCTATTATCAGAATCCTATACAGCGCACAAAAGAGCCATAGGTCATCAATCGATCCTGTAGACCATTAAGTCCTCAGAACCCGCAATGGGTAATGAATAAACCATACTCCAACTACATTCTGGGTGGATCGAAATTATGATCTAGTTTAGTAGTATTTAGTGTTATCACCAACAACCGATGTTGGATGTGGTCTGATTTTAATCAGTTAGTAACTACCTTGAGTAAACGTACTTCAAGGTTCAAGGTTTTACTGTTCAAGGACTCTATCAGAAAGGATGCAACAGTATAACTGTCCCTTCCCGATTTCAAGAATCCTATATCTAACCTTTATACTCAATAGCTTAAAAGGATATATCACGAATGGTCATTGACCGAACGGATGCATGAAATTACCAGTCTTACCTTCAAGCACCGTGTGCTAAATGCTTATATTTATGGAAGTGGGGTGAACCGAATTCACACCTTATCCGTAAATTCCAAAGCATATTCTATGTAGACTTCTCGGTCTTACATTTCAATGTAAACCGTTATTTCGCTTCTAATATCTTTATTGAGTTAAGCAGTGTATTGTAGCACATCTACAACTATGTAAAGTAATTCAACGGTTTCTCCCTTAGTGAAAGCATTTCACTATGAGGCAGGCCGAGCATCAGTCCCTAGGACTATGAATGGCCTATTCCGAGTATAGAATTCTCTATCTCTGTTGAAAACAGAGAAACCTCAAAAATATTTTGGATACACTTACCGGAGTGTTTGAATAGTTATCAGACAAGAAGTCACTACTCGGAAGCTCCTACTAGCTCGTATCTTTCATCAGACCCTGAAGGTCGTCATGAACAAGCTATGTTACTTCTTTATAACCATTATCATTTCCCGATTGAAGGGAAACTTAGTCATTGAACCTTTGAGACAATATAACCAGACTGGGAGAAAGGAATCACCCTGAGCCAGTCTTCAGGTCTTGTCTTTTAGGGACTATGCACTAACTATGGAATATGAAGAAGCGTTTATCTAAATATAGAAACCAATTGCTTTTAACAATTCTTAAGATGTGTTTTTATATACATATTTCAGCAGTTCTAAGTGGTTTTTGACTTTATCAAACAAAAGTCCGAGTCTTGGATTCGTACTACAAATGGTATATTCACTTTCTATACGACAAACAAATTATCGAATATAAGGTAAATCCATTCGTTCCAACGAATCTTAAACAGAAAATAATTTTTCCGCGATATCCAAGGATTGAATCCGAGATTCATTTCCTTATATCACTCCCACTATTCTAGCTAAAATTAACGCCCGTTGTTTACTCCTTTAATCGTTAAATGCACTTTGCTACCTTGTTCGCAAAGAACTTAGCTCGAGAAAATCGCCAAGGATTCATAGGTTGGTGATCCAAAATCACTGTCCTTATCCTATGATTTTCAGTTTAATTAATTTTCGGTTCAGCCTTAAAATTTTCTCAGTTTAGATGACTAACACTTTTAGACATATTCTCCCATTCTTGACTTTCCGTGAATGGAAACAGTATTGAACTAGCGGTTCGTTTGAGTAGACACTACTCTTGAACCGTGGGATGTCTATTTCGAGTGTTACTCGTCGGGACTTCTCGGATTTTCTAATATACCAGAAAAAACAACAAATCATATTAAAGCTCCCACTAGTTTATCGGTTCCAAATACCGTCTAACGAGCAATGCTTTATTTTTATGATTTTCCGATTTTTTCGATTTAGAAAAAATCTCATAGTTCCAATATTTCCAGAAAAACAACAAATCATAGAACTCCCACTAGTTCATCGATTCCAAATATCGTCCAACTAGCGACATTTCATGACTTTCCGGTTTTTCAATTAGAACGGTTACGTGTGTAGTCAGTTACACTTTTCTAATGTTCTAGAAAAAACAACAAATCATAAAGCTCCCACTAGTTCATCGATTCCAAATATCGTCCAACTAGTAACACTTCATTATTTTCCGATTTTTCAATTAGAAAATTACTCGTGTAATCACTACACACTCAAAATTCACTAGAAGAATTTTAAAGTCCGAAATCACCTAAGTTTGTCTCCCGTTTGACACGAGTGACACTAGTGTCATACCTATATGTCACTCTGATTTTTAAAAGGCTTAAGAGAAAATATCTCTTTCGAAAATTAATTGCATTATCGATTAACTAGTTCAACGTCCTAGTTACTTTCCACTTTTTAACGAAGTCAATACTAGTCAATTAATTTTTTAAGCAATTTAGTAAGGGATATAATGTTGTAAATAAAATGACATATATTAATTCAAGTTTAACACTACTATATTATTTTTATTTTAGGAATTGTAAACTAAAAAATAAGTCTACTCTACCATTCCAAGGTTTTAACCTCGCATCTCAGTGCCGCCGTAGGGTAGGTCAAAGAGATGACGGTTAAATCGAGACAATCTCATCAATGAATAACTTGTGAGAATCAAACATCCCACGAGAATCGAACATCCCTTTATTCATTGACTACCTTCCTTTTTTAGCCTAGATATTACCAAAAATATCCTTTATGAGTGTGACCTACTATATCGGATCTCTTAGGTACGCCCCGAGTGTGCCGTCGTAGGATAGGTCAGTAACCCGACGAGTACCCGTAAATCCTATCCTTTCGGAGACCAAGCCATGAATGTTGATAGGGGTGAACACCATCCGTAGGGGGACGAAATCAAAGCGCCGCGAGGCGTCACCCTTCTCTCACTTACTTGTATCTATAGTAGAGGCCGTGGGGTTGGCCGTCGCCTCCCCGCTCCCACTCAATATTTTGGAAGTGGTGGTGGGTTAACTAACCACGTCTTTTTGATGTTAACATAAAAGTACATCAAATCAAGGATTCCGAATGGTGTCGGTAACGTAGGCAAGCCTACCCGTCCTATTCGTTGGAACATATGTGACAGTCGGACGAAATCGGGTCAAGACAGCCCCAATGAGATAAGAAGGAATCACCCCTCCACTCTCCAGTGTAGCTTAGTCTTGCCGAACCCCCGTGCATACATCACACTAGGAGGGTTAAGTCGGTCGAGCCTAGCTCAGTTGACCACCCAACCTATAGACGAACCGTTTTTATCCAAGATTTATTGTTCTTTTACCATCATTCAATCTCGTAGACACTACGAATCGAAAACGTGATCTCGTTTGGGCTTTAAGGCGGTTCACCGAGAACACACACCGAAAGGCTTAACGATTTCATAACCCGTCCTCGGATCTTTAATTAGTTACTAAATTAATTAATTACCACGTATTAATTAAATTTCAACTAATTACGCGAGTTTGTATACATGCCTATTTTAATTACCAAAATAAAAATTCTACATGTATGCATGGAGTGGATTTATGGTATGATGCATGTCATGGCAATTCCGATTTTATGTCTATTTTATGATCAAACACATAAAAAATAAATTGCGGAAAATTTAAACACCGAGATGGATTGTTGGTACCCCCGTATCTAATCTATCCTAGGAAAACAGTAAATTACAATCTATGTCTTCGAGTCTTGATCTTCGAATCTTGAACTCGAACCGCCGGATCACGAACCACGAACACCCGAGAGGAGAAAAGACTTTTTAATTAAATAAATCCAATTTATTTGATAAATAAAACCCTTTTTTTTTTTTTTATTCCTTCGGCTGTTATAAAAAATATTACCAAAAATATAATTTTTTTTTAATTTTTTATTTTAATAATCTGCCAAACGGCAGTTAAGTTTACCAAAAAAAAATTAGGTCAAATAAAAAAAAACATACAGCCGCAAAGAAAACCCTAGCTGCAAACTAGTTTTATTATACAGGACTTATAGCGACGCTTTTCAACGTCGCAGAAAGTCCTGTAGCGCAGATTTTTAATTAAAATCAGGTTTTTATCCGTTTCTCCTCGTTCATACCTTGGGTTTCGTCTTAATCTGCAACTTTTCTTCAAGATCTTCATCTTTTCGAGCCCGGAACATCAAAATTACAATAAAAGATGCTACTTTTACATAAATTTCGAAAATTGACATAAAAAAAATACAATTCCTATGCTCAATTGTTACTAAACAAAGGAGCTACAAAATAGATCTAACGAGTAAACAGTACCAACCCCAATCCATCTCTTCAACCAAGACATTCATAACATAAAAAAAAATTAAACAATTTTCGGTCCCCTTTTTTTGTTAAAAAAATTTTTTTGGGACAAACAAATCTACATGTTTACCACTCCTAGATCTAATATTTTATACGTATAAATATAGATCACCTTGGGCTCTGATACCACTGTTAGTAATACCATCCGCAACGGAAGCGATTTAAGGATCTAGATCTATAAAATACACGTAATAAAATAACTAGATCTACATCTACAAGGGGGTTGTAGAACATACCTCTTGGATCTCAAAATCCAAGTTGAAGAACAAAGAATAGAAAGAACGAACGAAGGTGTGAAGAGCACCACGATCTTCCGTACGTGTGATCCAAGCAACTCCCGGTGGAAGGAAATTCTCGTCTCGAATCCTTCCGATATGCTACCCGGAAAAATCTCCAAGATTTCTCCCACTCCCCTCATTGGCATATAGGAGAGTAAAACTTAGCCTCCAAGGATTTTTTATTTTGCAAATAAATAATCCAATTAATAAAAGATAATTCCATAATATTCTAGAACAAATCTAGAATAATATTTATCTTTATTTCTTTCCATAAATATTTATCCAATAAATATTTTATGCACATGTCTTATTAAATCACAAGAAAACTAATTTCTTGTTCATTAAAATATGCATTGGCCGAAATTCATCATTGTGACCTAGTCACTATGAATTTTCGACTATGATACACAAATTGGGCCAAGATTATGAAAAATGTCTTTTCCACATATTTAATTATTTAGCCCAACTAATTTAATAATCCACTAAACAATTAATTCACACATCGTTTTAATAAAGTCCAACAAGAACTAAATTAATATTATTAGGAATTCGACGTCCGAGAATAGCTATGCTATATTAGGAGGCACGTCGGGGACCATGGACTAATAATCAGCGGCTCCGATAAATCAAATAAATAATTATCTTACGTCAGAATAATTATATTCGATAAATCAATCACAGGAATATGCCACCATAATCCCGTGACTGCATTCCTCCGATTATGAGATTATATTTATCTCCTCACGAGAACAATAATAAGCGTCCATTGATATAATCATTACATATGGATTAATCCTCCATAGACTGTTCATTCTAGATCGGGAAGTTACCGTTAACCCTTTCCAGAACCTCTTATCCTTATTTACCATTAACCCCTAGTGATCAATTAATTCATACAACTCATGGTAGCTAATCGGGTAATATGAACTCCATGGATCGATCAGTTTCTAGGATTAACAAATAAGGGAACCGTCTATCTACTTCCATAAATGGAAGGAATGGATTCCGTATCTGTGATAACTCAGACTACTCACTCAATCCAGCACAATGCCAAGATGGGGTAATTCAGACCACAGACTCAGTGCAATCCTTAACCGCCAAGTCAAACTTCATACTGATTCAAGCAGTTGACTGTGATCACCTCAGGATTAAGATATATCCATAAATATGATCATCCATTGATTCGATAAGACTTCTCGATTACGGAATTATATCGTGAACTCTAATCAAATCGTCTAGCCCTATATGATATATCTATCATATATAAATGCCCCACTAGGTTCTCTTAACCGAAAGTCCGGATAAGACAATCACACCTATTGTGTTCTGGGCGCATTAATAGCACGTTAAAGGAGAGACCGGATACTCACAATTAACTTCACTACGGGCTAATTGTATTTTAAGTAAATCTTCACTAACTCAATCCTCCCGTGTATATACCATACACTGAGTTAAGTGATTACATAAACGATACACTTTAGGGTTTTTTGTAGTGTAATTACTATTGTCACATTGGTGAATATGAGAATAATAAATATGAATAACAATATCATTTCATTTATTAAATAAAACAATTACAAAATTGTCTTTCGGGCATCACACCTAACAATTATTGTTAGGTGTGATGCCCGAAAGACAATTTTGTAATTGTTTTATTTAATAAATGAAATGATGTTATTATTCATTTTTTTATTATTCTCATATTCACCGATGTGACAATAGTATCTACACTACAGAAAACCCTAAAGTATATCATTTATGTAATCACTTAACTCAGTGTATGGTATATACACATGAGGATTTAGTTAGTGAAGATGTACTTAAAATACAATTAGCCCGTAGTGAAGTTAATCGAGAGTATCGGGTCTCTCCTTTAACGTGCTATTAATGCGCCCAGAACACAATAGGTGTGATTGTCTTATCCGGACTTTCGGTTAAGAGAACCTAATGGGGCATTTATATATGATAGATATATCATATAAAATTGGACCGATTTGATTAGAGTTCACGATATAATTCCGTAATCGACAAGTCTTATCGAATCAATGGATGATCATATTTATGGATATATCTTAATCCCGAGGTGATCACGCTCAACCGCTTGAATCGCATGAGGTTTGACTTGACGGTTAAGGATTACACTGAGTCTGTGGTCTGAATTACCCCATCTTGGCATTGTACTGGATTGAGTGAGTAATCTGTGTTATCACAGATACGGAATCCATTCCTTCCATTTATGGAAGTAGATAGACAGTTCCCTTATTTGTTAATCTTAGAAACTGATCGATCGTTCGAGTTCATATTACACTGATTAGCTACCAGTGAGTTGTATGAATTAATTGATCACTAGGGGGTTAATGGTAAATAAGGATAAGAGGTTCTAAAAAGGGTTAATGGTAACTTCCCGATTTAGAATGAACAGTCTATGGAGGATTAATCCATATGTAATGATTATATCAATTGACGCTTATTATTATTATTCTCGTGAGGAGATAAATATAATCTTATAATCGGAGGAGTGCAGTCACGGGATTATGGTGGCATATTCCTGTGATTGATTTATCGAATGTAATTATTCTATAATTATTTATTTGATTTATCGAAGCCGCTGATTATTAGTCCATGGTCCCCGACGTGCCTCCTAATATAGCATAGCTATTCTCGGACGTCGAATCCTAATAATATTAATTTAGTTCTTGTTGGACTTTATTAAAACGATATGTGAATTAATTGTTTAGTGGACTATTAAATTAGTTGGGCTAAATAATTAAATATGTGGAAAAGACATTTTCCATAATCTTGGCCCAATTATTGTGTGATGGCAAAATTAATATTGACTAGGTCAATATTTGATAATTTCGCCCCCCCCCCCCCCCTCTTATTTTTATGGAACAAGAAATTATTTTCTTGTGTATTAATAAGACATGTGCATAAAATATTTATTGGATAAATATTTATGGTAAATAATAAAGATAAATATTATTCTAGATTTGTTCTAGAATATTATGGAATTATCTTTTATTAATTGGATTATTTATTTCAAAATAAAAATCCTTGGAGGCTAAGTTTTACTCTCCTATATAAAGAGAGTTCTCCCAAGCCTTAACACACACATGATATTTTCGAGTTCTCCTCTTAGAGAGAAGAAGTGATAAAATTCGGCCAAGGGGTATAAGGGAAGAATCTTGGAGGTTTTTCCGGGTAGCATATCGGAAGGGTTCGAGTCGAGAATTCTTCCACCGGGAGTTTCTTGGATCACACGTACGGAAGATCGTGGTGCTCTTCACATCTTCTTACATTCATCCTTTTGCGGTTCTTCAACTTGAATTTCGAGATTCAAGAGGTATGATCTACATCCTCCTTGTAGATATAGATCTAGTTGTTTTATTACGTGTATTATATAGATCTAGATCCTTAAAATCGCTTCCGTTGCGGATGATATTACTAACAGTGGTATCGGAGCCAAGGTGATCTATATTTATACGTATAAAATATTAGATCTAGGAGTGGTAAAACATGTAGATTTTTTTGTCCCAATTTTTTTTTTAAAAAGGGGCCGAAATTTTGTTTTATTTTTTTATGTTATGAATGTCTTGGTTGAAGAGATGGATTGGGGTTGGTACTGTTTACTCGTTAGATCTATTGTAGCTCCTTTGTTTAGCAACAATTGAGCATAGGAATTGTATTTATTTTATGTCAATTTTCGAAATTTATATGTAAAAGTAGCATCTTTTATTGTAATTTTTAATATCCGGGCTGAAAAAGATGAAGATCTTGCTGGAAAATTGAAGATCAAGGCGAAACCCAAGGTATGAACGAGGAGAAACGGATTAAAATTTATTAAAAACTGCTACAGGACTTTTCTGCGACGCTGAAAAGCGTCGCTATAAGTCCTGTTTAATAAAAATTGCGGCTAGGGTTTTATTTATGTTGTGGCAGCATCAAATTTTGTTAACCTAATTTTTTTTTTGTTTACTAAACTACCGTTTTGAAAAGAAAAAAAAAATTAATTATTTTTGGAAAATAATTATAAACAGCCGCATGTAATAAAATAAATTTTTTTTTGGGTTAATTATAATAAATTGGATTTATTTAATTGAAAAGACCTTTTCTCCTCTCGGGTGTTCGTGGTTCGTGATCCGGCGGTTCGAGTTCAAGATTCGAAGATCAAGACTCGAAGACAATAAGATTGTAATTTATTTTTTCCTAGGATAGATTAGATACGGGGGTACCAACAATCCATCTCGGTGTTTAAATTTTCCGCAATTTATTTTTTATGTGTTCGATCATAAAATAGATATAAAATCGGAATTGCCATGACATGCATCATATCATAAATCCACTCCATGCATACATGTAGAATTTTAATTTTGGTAATTAAAATAGGCATGTATACAAACTCGTGTAATTAGTTGAAATTTAATTAATACGTGGTAATTAATAAATTTAGTAACTAATTAAAGATCCGAGGACGGGTTATGAAATCGTTAGGCCTTTCAGTGTGTGTTCTCGGTGAACCGCCTTAAAGCCCAAACGAGAACACGTTTTCAATTCGTAGTGTCTACGAGGTTGAATGATGGTAAAAGAACAATAAATCTTGGATAAAAACGGTTCGCTTATAGGTTGGGTGGTCAACTGAGCTAGGCTCGACCGACTTAACCCTCCTAGTGTGATGTATGCACGGGGGTCCGGCAAGACTAAGCTACACTGGAGAGCGGATGGGTGATTCCTTCTTATCTCAATGAGGCTGTCTTGACCTGATTTCGTCCGACTGTCACATATGTTCCAACGAATAGGACGGGTAGGCTTGCCTACGTTACCGACACCATTCGGAATCCTTGATTTGATGAGCTTTTATGATAACATCAAAAAGACGTGGTTAGTTAACCCACCACCACTTCCAAAATATTGAGTGGGAGCGGGGGAGGCGACGGCCAACCCCACGGCCTCTACTATAGATACAAGTAAGTGAGAGAAGGGTGACGCCTCGAGGCGCTTTGATTTCGTCCCCCTAAGGATGGTGTTCACCCCTATCAACATTCATGGCTTGGTCTCCGAAAGGATAGGATTTCTGGGTACTCGTCGGGTCACTGACCTATCCTAAGACGGCACACTCGGGGCGTACCTAAGAGATCCGATATAGTAGGTCACACTCATAAAGGATATTTTTTTGATAATATCTAGGCTAAAAAAAGGAAGGTAATCAATGAATAAAGGGATGTTCGATTCTCGTGGGATGTTCGATTCTCACAAGTTATTCATTGATGAGATTGTCTGGATTTAACCGTCATCTCTTTGACCTACCCTAAGGCGGCACTGAGATGCGAGGTTAAAACCTTGGAATGGTAGAGTAGACTTATTTTTAGTTTACAATTCCTAAAATAATATATAGTAGTGTTAAACTTGAATTAATGTATGTCATTTTATTTTCAGCAAAAATGTCTGCTCAAATTTCTGCTTTATTGTCTGAAAAATTAACGGGAAACAACTTTAAGAAATGGAAGAGTAACTTAAACGTGGTACTCACGTATGAGAATGTGCAACATGTACTTACTTCGAATGCCCTACGCCGGCGATCCAAAAACCCGGTAAAGCCGAGATCGAACGCGTAATCGCCGGATCGAAGCGTATAACCGGGCTCGTGGGATCATCCCGGCGGCGGTGTCGGAGGTTATTAGGACCCGTTGAAGAGTTTGAGTCTCAGGAGAAATCATGCGGAAACTTACTACGATGTTTGGATCACCTAGCAACCAAGCAAGACACGATGCCATCAGGTTGGCCGTTAACACGAAATTGAAGAAAGGTCAAGCAGTGAATGGTCATGTTCTGAATATGATCAGTTACTTCAATGACGCCGGTATTCATGGATCAAAGTTCGATGAAGCAACTCAAGTATCGATGATTTTAGAATCGTTGACTCTTAAGTTTATCCCGTTCAAAACTCGGTATCTGATGGGAAAATATGAGTTGACCATGACACAGATGCTGAATGAACTGAATATCTACGAGGGCCTGCTATCGAAAGATAAGGTCCAAGTAGGGGATAAGGAAGTCAATAATATGGCCGAAGCCGTGTCATCAAACAAGCCTAAGGCCAAACCAAAGAAGAAGGGTAATGTTGCACCCGTGCCCAAGCCAATGAAGAAAAAGACTGCCAAAAAAGTTGACGAGGCCAAGCCAAAGGGCAAATGCTTTTACTGTAAGGAGGTAGGACATTGGCGACGCCATTGTCCCGAATATCTTCGTGATGTAAAAGATGGCAAAGTCAAGGCTGTCGCTGGGAAAGATAAGAAAGGTAATTTGGAATTACTATTCTTGGAATCTTTTAATGTAGCTAAAGATGTATCCACTTGGATATTTGATACTAGAGCTACTAACCATGTATGTTCTTCATTGCAGATTCTTAGTTCGTACGAGAAGCTGGAAGAGGGTTCTCAAGTGATGCGAGTAGGCACTAGGCCGCTCATTTCGGCTAAAGCAGTGGGAGCTGTGGACTTGCATTTTAATAATAGAATTTTACATTTAGAAAATGTTTATTTTATTCCGAATTTCAGGAGAAATTTGATTTCTTATTCTGCCTTAGTTGAACAATCATTTTCTATTTCAAGTTTGAATGGTGAATTTGTTATTTCAAAGAATGGCTTTGAATTGTGTTCAACTATAAATGAAAACGGTTTATATTTTGTAAGATCACATAAAGCTCCCTTACTTAATACTGAAATGTTTAAAACTGCTCATCAAAGATCTGCTAAAAGGCAGAAAGTTTCTCAAGTAAAAGAAGATAAAACATACTTGTGGCATCTGAGGCTCGGCCATATTTCCTTGGAAAGACTCAAAAGACTTGAAAAGGTTAATGCCTTAGGTGAGTCATCTGTTGACACACTCCCTGTCTGCGAGTGTTGCCTGGAGGGAAAAATGACTAAGCGTCCCTTCTCATCAAAGGGTAATAGAGCCACGGGAACTCTAGACTTAGTGCATTCGACCTTTGTGGTCCGATGAACGTACAAGCTAGAGGCGGATACGAGTACTTTGTGACTTTCATTGATGATTACTCGAGATTCGGTTATGTTTATCTGTCGCATAGAAAGTCCGAGGCTTTTGGAAAGTTCAAGGAGTTCCAAGCGTAAGCCGAAAGGCAACTAGGCAAGTCATTGAAATGCCTCCGCTCGGATCGTGGAGGTGAGTATTTAGATACGAGTTCATTGACTACTTGGTGAAAAAGGAATTTGTTTCCAACGTTCGCGCCTAGGACACCTCAAAGAAAACGGAGTTGATGAGAGGAGAAACAGGACATTGATTAACATGGTTAGATCAATGATGAGCTATGCCTCACTACCTATATCCTTTTGGGGTTATGCTTTAGAAGCAGCGGTCTACATTTTGAATGCAGTACCGTCAAAGTCTGTCGAAAAGACACCCATTGAGATGTGGTCCGGACATCGCGAAAGCTTTCATCACTTCCGCATATGGGGTTGTCCTACACATGTGTTGATGGACAAGACTACCAAGCTACAATCGCATACGAAAGTATGTTTGTTTGTAGGCTATGCAAAAGGTACACGTGGTGGTCTATTTTACGATCCGAAAGATAACAAAGTGCTAGTCTCGACTAACGCTACGTTTTTGAGGAAAGTTATATGAAAGACCATAGACCTCGAAGTAAAGTTGTACTAGAGGAATTACTCTCCGATGACATCAGGCCTATTGTGGCTGCTGATGTTCCTGTAAACAACACTAATAATACAACAATCACTTCCGACATTCTGTTCCACCCGTACGTCTTTGCGAGAGTGGTTCGGCCACCGGCTCGGTACGGCATGGATTTAGAGGCAAACGTAGTCGCCTCGATGGGGTGGAAGATGATCCTCCGACCTATAAGAAGGCCTTACCGGATCACGATAAGGATAAATGGATTGACGCAATGAATCCGGAGATGGAGTCTATGTACTCTAACTCGGTCCGGAAACTTGTAGAACTTCCTCGTGGTGAAAGGCCCATTTGATGTAAATGGCTCTACAAGCGAAAGAGAGGAGTAGATGGGAAGGTTGAAACCTTCAAAGCACGGCCGGTAGCCAAAGGTTACACACACGGCGAGAGGGTATAGACTACGAGGAAACCTTCTCACCCGTGGCCATGATGAAAACCATCCGCATCCTCCTTTCGATTGCTGTATGTCTGGATTATGAAATCTGGCAAATGGATGTTAAGACAGCGTTTCTAAACGGCTTTCTTGACGAGGAAATCTATATGCAGCAACCAGAGGGATTCATTGAAGAAGGTCGAGAGCACATTGTTAGGAACATGTTATTATGTTTTGATGATGGCCATACTAGCTGTTATAGCAAACCTGAAATAAGTTAGAATTCTCTGTATAAGTCTTTACTTAGGGTCTGACAAGTTGTATAAGTTAAGTCAGACAAGTATTGTACTAGTTGGTAGGATGGCAAAGCAAAGACAGATATTCGGCAGAGTGAAGCCAGCCAAGCACCAGCGGAGAAGTAATGAAGACTTTATAGTCTGACTTATAACCAAGGAAGTCTGTGATGACCTTGGATAAGTCTAAGTTATGTTTTAAATGATAAAACTCAAATGTTCAAATATGGTGTACACTGGTCTCACCCAAATCACGGATCGGTGAAGTTCAAAGACTCTCCAAATACTAGAACAAAGAAGGAAACAATGAATCGGCTGAGTAAACTGACTTTCGGCAAAGAGAAAACAAAACAGCGAAGAAGAAGTGACGGCTAAGTCAGTAGGCTCACTCGACCGTTCTAGAAATGGCGAAGAGACACCTACAAGGCAGGAATTGATATACGATGAAGATTCAGAAGATCATGCATTAAATGCTCAAATCATTAAAGGATCAATCAAGGACGGATTATCTGCTATACGTTTGAAGAAAGAATCCGATCACTGAAATTAAGAAGAATACAATTAAGGGGGAATCAAGAATAAAATCAAGGATTATTCCCTCATTAATATAGCCAACGGACGGAATTTCAAAAACGAAGGTATTCAAGGCTATAAATAGAAGGCATTGACGAGAAAAACAAAAAAACAATCAAGAAAGAAAAATCTAGCATAAACTCTGTCAATTTGAAAAGCCTTCTCTCTGAAATTACAAGGATACATCTAGTGATCAACTCAGACTTCAAAGCTACAAAGTCATACTCAGAACTGAGGATTGATCAAGCAAGTGTGTGAATCACATTCACATCAAACTGAAGCAACTGAATTAGAGGCAATCTGAGAAGGAGTTGAATCTGTGATAGCTGTTGAAGGATCTTGATCTTAAGGAACATCAGAAGGAAGACTGAATCACTGAAGCTGCTGCAGTCAAGGAGTGATAGTCTTGTAGATTGTGAAGCTTGGGAAGCCAAGGACAATCATACTATTGTATCTGTGAAAACAATAGTGAATTCCTCCAATCATCACAGGAGAAGAGTGGATTAAGGGATTACACCACCCCGAACCACTATAAGCCTTGTGTCAATTTAATTTCGCAATTTACTTTACGATTCATTTAATTTGCATACATCATAATTTGCATCTGTGACTGTCTAAACCGATTTGAAAACAATATAGTAAGAAGGGACTTATCCGCTGCCCAAAAGCTTTTAACTAGAAGAAGAAAAGTTTTTGAAACTCCACTATAGTCATTCACCCCCCCCTCTGACTATAGTTTCACCCTTCTCTGGGACCAACAATTGGTATCAGAGCAGTGTTCCTAGTATCGAACCTCGTTCGCATCTAATTTCGGTAACAAGGAGATCACATATTTTCAAAGTAGTTTTCAAATCGAGTTTTTCATTCACCGTCATTTATATCTTCAATTGCACCGATGGATTCCTCAAACTTCTTGTCAAAAGTACCGTTTTCAATGTTAATAATTTTGATGAATATAAAATAAGAATGTTATCTCATCTTGCAAAGCAACTCATGAGGAGATGCTTGGATGTAATCAACGACGGCCCAATCATGATCACTATTGTGCAGTAGGCACGGAGCGAGATCAAGGAAAGGAGATAAACAAACCCAAGAAAGATTGGACCAAAGATTACAGGAGAAGAGCAAACCTAGACTTTGTAGCAAAAGATATGATCTTAAAGACTCTAGACAGCAACATGTTCATGAGAATAAAGGATTGCAAAACAGAAAGGAGATGTGGGACAAGCTGGCACTAATCAATGAAGGATCTGAAGCAGTCAAAGAAAATAAACTATCTGTTGCAAAACAGAAGTTTGAAAATTTCAAGATGAAGGCAGGTGAATCCATTGATCGGATGGACAACGATTCTCAAGCATCATCGTGAACCGCAAATGACTTGGTCACACATATCCCCAAAAAGAAGTATGCTTGAAGATCTTGAGAGGACTACCTGAAAGATGGAAGATCATAACATCAGTAATCAGAGGAACAACAAATCTTGCAAGCACTGACACTCTGACACTGATGTCCCAATTAAAAGCTCATGAATTCGAATTGAACGGCGAAGATGGTGCTCCGGCAGAGACACACAAAATCACTGCATTAGCTGCACCCCAGCAAAGTAACTTTGTTGAATGCATCAGCAAAGAGACACAAGAACTAAAAGAACAGTAGCTTTATTAGTTAAACGTTTTGACAGTTTAAAAAGAAGCCATTCAAAGGAAATTCATCATCAAACAAAAAGTCAAGCTCAACCAGAGACATGAAGAAGAAAGATGATGAATACAGATGCTTCAACTGCAACAAGAAAGGTCACTTCAAGGCTGATTGTCCCGAAGAAAATGACAAAGATGATGAAAAGAAGAAATACAAAGCATCCGAAAAGAAAAGGAGCAAGAAGGCACTTAAGGCGAAATCCAAAGAAAGTGAAAAGCATGAAGAATCATCTGACAATGACTCAGATGATAGTGATGAAGAAGACAGTTCAGAAAATGAAAAAGCATGCCTATGTCTCATGACCAAAGAATTGGATGAAGATAAAGTGATAGCTCAGACACTGAGGAAACAAGCCTATGTTTAATGGCTAAAGAATCAGATGAAACTGAGGATGTCTGGTACATAGACAGTGGATGTTCCAGACACATGACAGGAAACAAGAGATGGCTCACTGACTTCAAAGCTTTTGATGGACCCAAAGTCACATTTGGAGGTAAAGAAAACCCTGGAAAAATTAAGGGGGAAGGCACAATAATCAAGAACAATCTAAAGATTCAGAATGTGGCATATGTCAAGGGACTTAACTTCAATCGATGAGCATCGATCAATTTTGTGACAAAGGCTACAATGTGCACTTCAACAAAGAAGGATGCAAAGTGATTCACGATCAAACCAACACAATAGTTCTTGCGGGAAGAAGACAAGACAACATGTATGTGGTGGATTGGAGAACGACCAAGGCGTAAACATGTCTACTTGTCAAGAATAAACAATCAACAAGTTGGATTTGGCACAAAAGATTAAATCACACGAATTTCAAGACCATCAACAAACTATCAAGGAGCAAGTTAGTTGAAGGCCTCGCCGAGAGATCACATTCAAAAAGGAAAGTCTATGTGATGCTTGTCGAAAGGAAAACAAATAAAAAGCTCATTCAAGTCAAAGCCTCATCAATCTACAACAAGAGTTCTACATCTACACATGGACTGTTTGGACCGGTCACACCGGTGAGTGTGAGTGGTAAGAAATACACTCTTGTAGTGGTGGATGACTTCTCAAAGTACACCTGGACCATCTTCATGAATAAGAAGAAAGAAACACTCAAGAAGCCGCCGATTTGTTGAGAAGACTCCGAGAATGAGAAAGAACTAAAGATTATCAAGATCGTATCGGATAGAGGCACCGAATTTCTAAATGAAATTATCGAACCTATTGTGAAGAAAATGGAGTATTACATCAACTATCTCACGAGCGGAACTCCACAACAAAATGGTGTAGCAGAAAGAAGAAACAGAACCATCAAGGAAGCAGTCAGGACAATGATAGCAGAAACATGTTTACCAAAGAGATTTTGGGCTAAAGCAGTAAACACAGCATGCCATACACAAAACAGATCAATCATCAACAAACACCATGGAAAAACTCCATATGAAATATGGATTGGTAGAAAACCCAATATCTCATATTTTCATATGTTTGGATCAAAATGTTTTGTCTTAAACAGGAATCAACTGCATACCTTTGATGAGAAGGCTGATGAAGCAATCTTCATGGGATACTCAGACACCGGCAAAGCATTCAGAGTACTAAATAAAAGAACTTTGGTGATTGAAGAATCAATACATGTGGTTTTTTATGAACCAAACACAAATGATGAAGATCTTCAAGATCAAGAAGAGAAAGCACCACAAAGAGAAATCTATACAAATGCAACCATACCAACTACTATCCTGAATCATCATTCTGAAGATCAAGAGGAGCCACATACCAATACACCAGATGAAGCTCCTCAAGTTGAAGTTCATGCTCGGCATGAAGGTATGGAAGCACCAAGTGAAGATCAACTTCAACCGGATCTAAATTGGCTAAGAGACCATCCCGAAGAACAAGTCATTGGAGACATTCACACAGAGTCGAACCGAAGACAACCTGGAGCACATACTAACTCGCTTTCTATCACAAGTGGAACCCAAGACCATAGATGATGCAATCCAAGATGCAGATTGGATCACGAACATGCAAGAAGAACTAAATGAATTTGAAAGAAATGAAGTCCGGGAACTTGTTGACAGACACGAAATGGCCAACATCATGGGTGCAAAATGGGTATTCGGGAACAAGATGGATGAGCAAGGAACTGTTGTCGAAACAAAGCAAGGCTAGTTGCAAAAGGCTATTCCCAAGTCAAGGAATAGATTATGATGAAACTTTTGCTCCGGTAGCAAGATTGGAAGCAATCGGACTTTTTCTAGCATTTGCTGCACACAAAGACTTCAAAGTCTATCAAATGGATGTAAAGAGTGCATTCCTAAATGGACTCTTGGAAGAAGAAGTTTATGTAGAACAACCTCCTGGATTTCAAATTAAAGGAAAAGAAGACAAAGTATACAAACTCAAGAAGGCCCTCTATGGACTCAAACAGGCACCTGGAGCCTGGTATGAAACACTGTCACAATTTCTGATCAAGAATGGATTCAGCAAAGGAACTATTGACAAGACTCTATTTAAACTGGAGGAAGGAGCAAGCACATTGCTAGTGCAAATCTATGTTGATGATATAATCTTTGGATCAGAGGATGAAAAGCTGTGTGAGAAATTTGCAAACCTGATGAAGAGCAAATTTCAGATGAGCATGATGGGAGAATTAAACTACTTCCTTGGCCTTCAAGTAAAGCAAATGAAGGATGGCATTTTCATTAGTCAAGCAAAGTATACAAGAGATTTGATACACAAGTATGGGATGGATACAAGTGGCACAGCAGACACACCAATGTGTGCCAGAGTCATACTTGGAAAAGATGAAGGAGGAAAAGATGTTGATCAAAAATTGTATAGAGGAATTATTGGATGTTCGCGGTTTTATGCAAAGCAAAAGATAACAAGTAATTAAATAAAACCGATGTCAGCCCCAAGTGCGAAGGCTCGCAGCCATAGTGGTGAAACCGGATCGTATCCGCAGGGACTTGTACGAAAAAGAGTCTTTGCCTTCGATTTCTTTCTTAAAATTGATGATTATGATCTCGGATTTTCAATTAACAAACTAAGGTAGCAAACGTGAAAAGAAAGTCGATACGTGAAAATTTGTTTAAAGAAAGATTAAAACAACTAGAACACACCGTTGATCCACCACCCCACCGAAAATAACAAGAAAGACACATATTCATTCGTAAGTTCTTGGATTATTATACGCTAAAGAGGCATTTTCCCTTTCGGTTCATCGCCTTTTAATTAGTTCACCACTCTCGGTACAACTAAAGCATTTACGGATCAAAGATATGGATATAAATCCTAATCTAATAACATTCACCCTCAACTTACGTATGTTGGAAGAATATTATCATTCTCCTTCACGGTAATCTACGAATTTATCAACTATCGTATCTAAATTCGATTAGCATGCAACATAAGTATAGATCATACAAATTGCACATAAACAATTCAAACATGAAGGAAGAACAAGAGACTTACTAGAACGAATATGTTCAAACTCTTATTTATTCCGGTGATGGTGGCTTTACAATGGTGGTTCTAGCCTCGGGACCTTAGCCGCTCATCTTTAGATTACAATTGTAGCGTTAGAGTCGTATTCCCCGGAAATAACAACTCCTCTACAACAACGAGCCTCCCGTAATCTTTCCAAGCATCATAACGGTGCTTATATTACAACATTACATCGCATTATTCGGGCAGAGTGCCGTTTACAGCATTTATTTAACTAAAAAACAACAAAAGAGACGATAGAGATCTATATAAGAGAGATATAAAGATAGGTGCAACTCCCCAAGCTTGCAATGAGCTTCTATTTATAGGCCATACCACAAGGCCGGCGCGTGCCGGAGCACCACCGGCACGTGCCGGCTAAATAGTATATATTCTCTTGTTGTCAGACCCACGTGCCAGTGTCAGAGATATTTCTGCAAGATCCGGCCTTCTCCGGCGCGTGTCGGCCATGCAACATCTCCGATGTTCGTAGAAACCTATCTCGAGCTGTAGACCTCAGATTGACATGATTTAATATTCGTTGGAAATCTCTCTTGAAGATCTACAATTTTCATCAAGGACTTTTTCTCTGAAAATGCCTCTAAGTTAGGTCAAATGTCCGTTGAAGATGAGTTATGGTAGAAATACTAAGGACAGTTGATCCGTTCGAACTCGTTTTCTTATGGCTTAATCTTTTATCCCTTAAAAGATATGATTTAGGCCCCAAAACATGTCCTCTCTTGAGATCTCGATAAACGTATAATCCTTCAATAAGAGCAACAAAACACCAAACGTAAATCTGACACTAAAACCCTTATTTATATCGTTTTTATAACTTATGCATTTAATTATAACTAACTATGATTTTTATAAGTTTTCAATGCATTTATATGAAATTATACTAAAATATCATAAAAATAATAATAAAAAGTCTTATAATATAATCATATTTTTGTCATACATCAACTACTCCCCACTTAGCTTTTGGTCGTCCTCGAGCAAAATAAGCGATAATATATAAAAACTATAATAAAAATGATATACTTGGGAGATTAACTTTCAAGTTAGCAAAATATCATTTCAATATTATAAATATATTAAACATATCTTTCTTAGAATTAAACAAGATAAAAAGTGTATATAACATAGATAAATTATTTATCAAATATCATTGAAATGAAATTTTACATAATTTACTTAGTAAATATAATAAAAATTAAAATTATTCTCTAATCTTAACTTGTATGAAATCCCCTCAAAAAAAAAAAAAAAAAAAAACTTGTATGAAATGATTGGAATCAAGGACTTAGTATAACGATCAGGATCTGGGTGTTTGATCAAAAGGAAAAATAGAGAATTATCAAAAGAAGAAGATAAGTCGTACGTACTTAACTTTCATCTCAAAACCCCCCCTTTTTTTTTTATCAAATTACAACCCAATATTATTTATTATTTTTTCAATTGTCGCGTCTCAAAAGTATAACACTCTCCCCAAACTTTAGAGGCAGTCACCCTGAGATCACTCAAACCCATACTGTCCAAGGTAAACCACACTCCCCAATTGGGGCAGTATCCAAATGGACTCGAGGTGATTTGTGTTTTTATTTTATTTTATTTTATTTATTTTTTTTTTTTTTTTCATAGAATACTAACATATCCGAACTCATTGCCAGTATCGACTATCTTGCAAGCGTCATGAGGTGAGATCAAATATATTAGCACCTGTCTAACTTTATTATGCCAAAAATCGTCATCCTTGGTCTGATTCCATATTCATACTTATTTCGAAAAGAAAATTATTCTAACATTTCATTATAAATATAAGCATATCTGTCTAATTTCAAATCAACAATACTCAATAATACTTATGTATAGTTACATATACTTAAAATCTTATTAAAATCTAAAATTGACATATATAATATAATCATAATACATCTAATCTATTTTACTTACTAAAACTTATTCTATCAAAATATATTAAATTTATTATATTAATTATATACTATCTTATTTCTACTTATGAAAAATAAAACTAAGTGTTAAGCAATCAATATATTTATTTTAATTATAGCGTTAATTTTTAATATTTTCAAAATTTTATAACTTACTCTACTCCCCACTTACGAATTGACATCGACCTCGATGAATAATGAGTGGAATATAGTATTTATAAAATGAAAATATGCACATAATCATATATATATATATATATATATATATATATATATATATATATATATATATATATATATATATATATATATATATATATATATATAGTATAAACGTTTAAAAACAAGACAACATATAAAACCCTCCCCCACACTTAAGTTACATGATGTCCTCGGCATGTGCGTAATAAGAAAAACTTAGTTTGGTTGTAATTCGAAGGTGGCAATTCGGAAGTGGTCGCGAATCGGATCCGAAATGTTTGATGAAAACGATGAAGATCGTGGACCATCCACCGGTAAACTGATTTATCTAAAAGTTCACAATTGCTATCGCAAATATCCTGCACGCCATGGAAAACAAGACGTACCTCGGGGATAGGGGCACAAAAATGATAGACAAGGCAATATCATGGAACAAAAACAGAAATAATGAAATGAAGTGAGTCTTTTATACCCAGATCCTCAAGGGTTTTGTCTAAACGTTATAACAACCTAAGTCCAAGAAATGATGTATTTGAATTTTATCTTTGTTTTACCTCGGGATTTTCGGATAACCACCTAATCGTTCCCTTTAAATGATATTCAAACATTCATCATGAGACTTAGTTGTGCTTAGTGTTAATCTTCCATACAGATTCTACATTTCATTAAGACTAGTCTTTATCCAAATTATTATTATTATTATTATTAACGGGCTGCCTCCCGGTAGCGCTTTTGGTTAACGTCGTTTGCTCGACTAATAAAAACACACAAGCAACTATTTAATTTCACATAGTTTTATTAAGGCGGGGTTGCCTCCCCCCAAGCGCTTTTGTTTTATGTCGTTGGCTCGACAACCCAAAAATTTTCAACCCGGGTCAGGCCATTGAAGCCTCTCTCCGGACTCATTCTTGATTTCCTCGGGGTTAATAGTATGGATCCCACAAAAACAAAGTCTCGCCAATGTATTGGCCATATCGATAAACTTCGTATCCACTTTGTTCTGTGGTTCTTCTCTTTTTCTTTTTAGGTTTTAGTTCCACAAGCCGAGGTTTATCATCATAAATCACAACATCTTCAAAGAATTCACGAGACGTAAATCATCGGGTGCCGAAAAATCGGAGCTAGCTTGACTAGGGATGTCGTTCGGATGGAAAACCATCGGTCGTTCCTTTTGTTGACCAATATAGTGTTTCAACCGATGACCATTCACTCGAATAACTCGCCTGTTTATTTTTCAATTCGATTTGCTCCACTAGGGAAAACTTTGAGAGATTTGAAAGGGGCCACACCAACGGGTGCGTAGCTTACCGGGAAACGGATGTAACCTGGTATTATATAGTAAAACCCATTCGCCCGCTTTGAATTCCCTATTCTTGATTTTCTTGTCGTGAAGCAATTTAGTCCTCTCCTTCGATTCTCGAGCTCTCATAGGCACCGGAGTCTGAACTCATCAAGCTCCCGCAACGCAACAATCGCTTTTCTCTACATAATTGACTATCAAAATTCAAGAATTTAATAGCCCGAACGCTTTGTGCTCAAGCTCGATTGGCGGGTGGCGAGCCTTGCCATAAACCATCGAAACGGAGACGTGCCAATAGGAGTTTTGAAAGGCGTCCTGTAAGCCCGAGCACATCATCCGGTTTCGACTCCGGTCCGTCCTATGAGAATTTACCGTCTTCTCAAGAATGCTTTTCAAGCTTCGGTTACTTACTTCAACTTGTCCACTCGTCGAGGGTGATAGGGGGTAGCGAGTTTTGTGTTTTACCCCATATCGTTCTAAAATCTTTTCTAATGGAGTATTGCAGAAGTGAGTTCCCTCGTCACTGATGAGAGCTCGAGGACAGCCAAACCGTGTAAAAATATTTTTCCTCAGGAAGTTCTTGACCACCTTGTGGTCGTTCCGCGGCGTTGCTATCGCTTCCACCCACTTTGACACGTAGTCGACGCAGACCAGAATGTACTTGTTCCCATACGAGGATGGGAATGGTCCCATGAAGTCAATACCCCATACGTCGAAAACCTCGCATTCTTGGATGGGATGGAGAGGCATGTCCATTCGCCGAGAAAGTTTACCGGTGCGCTGGCACCGGTCACACTCTTTTACAAAGCTCTCTGTATCCTTAAAGATTGTTGGCCAGTAGAAGCCGGACTGAAAAATCTTCGCAGCAGTCTTCCCAGCTCCATAATGACCTCCCACAGGTCCGCCATGGCATTGCTCCATAATGTCCCTCTGCTCGATCTCAGGGACACACCTACGGAGTAATCCATCCTTGCAACGCTTGAAGAGAATTGGATCGTCCCACACATAATAGTTCAAATCCGAAAAGAATTTCTTCTTTTGCTGATATGTCAGGTCAGGGTCCAGATATCTGCCGCTCAAGAAGTTTGCAAAGGGTGCAAACCAAGGAGATTTTTTTCCCGCACGGGCAGGAGCAACCTCGCACACATCAAATGTCATGAGTTGCTCAGTTGGAAAATCAATTCCAATCTCATCCGACTCTACCTGAGGATCATTGGTCAACCGAGACATGTGGTCAGCTACCACATTCTCGCTACCCTTCTTGTCCCGGATATGAACATCAAACTCTTGTAAAATTAAGATCCATCTTAACAAACGAGGCTTGGCATCAGCCTTGTTTAACGGTATTTCAATGCCAGAATGGTCTGTCCAGACCGTAACTTCCGACCCAAGCAAGTAGCTTCTAAATTTATTCATGGCAAAAACTACTGCCAACAACTCCTTCTCAGTTGTTGCATAATTTACTTGTGCTGGGTTTAAAGTGTGACTAGCGTAGTAGATGGGTTTGAACACCGCCGTCCATTCTCGACCTAGCACCGCACCGATTTGCATAATTAGAGGCATCACACATAAGCTCGAAGGGAGCTTTCCAGTCGGGTGCTATAAGAATTGGCGAGGTAACCAACTTGTCTTTTAATTCTTTAAACGCTCTTTCACACTCAGGGGTGAAAACAAATTTCACATCTTCTCTTAAGAGAGTTGACAAAGGCTTGGCTATCTTAGAAAAGTCTTTTATGGACCGCCGATAAAAGCCGACATGACCCAGGAAACCTCTCACTTCTCTTACATTTTTGGGGTATGTCATTTTTTCAATAACTTCTACCTTTGCTTTGTCGACCTCAATACCTTCTTTGGACACCTTGTGTCCTAGAACAATTCCCTCTTCCACCATCAGGTGGCACTTTTCCCAATTTAAGACTAAGTCCTTCTCTATGCACCGGGACGAACTTTATCAAGATTGTGTAAACGATGGTCGAAACTGTCCCCGAATACGGAGAAGTCATCCATAAAAATCTCCATCACCTTCTCCACTAAACCATCAAAGATAGCCGGCATACATCTTTGAAATGTAGCCGGTGCGTTGCGAGACCAAATGGCATCCTTCGGTAAGCGAAGGTACCGGAGGGACAGGTGAAGGTAGTCTTTTCTTGATCGGTGGGGTCGATGGCTATTTGAAAGTATCCGAATAGCCATCCAAAAAAACAATAAAATTGCTTGCCACTAAGCCTCTCAAGGAGCTGGTCAATGAATGGCAAAGGGAAGTGGTCTTTTAGAGTTACCTCATTTAGTCTTCTGTAGTCGATGCAAACTCTATACCCAGTAACTTGTCGTAAGGCAATCTCTTCCCCCTTTTCATTCTTTTCAATAGTAATCCCTCCTTTCTTTGGCACCACCTGAGTGGGGCTCACCCATTCACTATCGGCTATTGGGTAAATGATACCCATGTCAAGCAATTTGATGATTTCCTTCTTAACAACCTCCTGCATATGAGGGTTTAGCCTTCTCGAGGTACATCGCACCTTCTTCGATCCCTCTACAGTCCTGATCTTATGCATACAGATATCAGGGCTTATTCCCTTGATATCTCCCACTTGCCAACCAAAGGCGAGGATATTATCTTGCAGCACTTTGATAAGCTTTTCTTCCTCCTTTGGTTCTAACTTAGATGAAATGATCAAAGGAAGCTTATCACCATCCTTCAGAAAAATGTATTTCAAGTGTTGAGGCAAGGGTTTCAACACTAAATCTGACGGTGGCTCCTCCACACTTGGTCTTAATTTATCTCCCTTAAGCTCTAGATCTCCAAGCTTATTATAAGGGCTCTGAAGCATCATGGCCTCCCAGCAGACAGGGGCCTCATCTCCCTTTGCAAATCTTGGCATATCACCATGCCTCTTCCTAATTATCTTTCTTACCACCTCCCGGTAGTCGAACTTTCCTTGTCAATCTCTTCTAAAAATTTTATCCACTCCTCATTAGTCCAAGTTGCGGATAGTTTATTGAATTCTTCCTCATCCCAACTACCCATGAACACTTGTTTATCATACTCATCGGTGAAATCGTCCTCAATAGCTAAACAAGCATCACCGGATGCATGCTTCATCTGCGTTGCCCACATTGAACTTTATACTCTCATCCTCCAAATGTAGGGTTACTTCGCCACCGTGGGAATCTAGTAAGGCACGGGCGCTGCAAGAAAAGGTCTTCCAAGGATCAAGGGGTTTTCTCATCCTCGGTCATGTCCATGATTACCCAATCGGTGGATATATGAAGTTTTTAACCTTGACCAACACATCTTCTATGATTCCCCTTGCATACTTCACACTTCTATCGCAAGTTGAAGAGAAATAGATCTAGGAGTAATAGATTGATCCAATCCAAGAGATTGGAAGATTGAAGTAGACATCGGATTGATTGATGCTCCCGAATCGCACAAAACATTGTGGAAGTCCTGTTCCCAATAGTACACGAAATCGTAAATCTTCCGGGGTCGGGACACTTCACGGGAAGTTTAGTCGGCCGATTGCGGAGCATTCTCCATTCAACACTATGTGTTCGAGCTCTTGAAGTTTCTTTTTCGAACTTCTTGCGTCTTTTATAAACTTTGTATACTTTGGCATCCCTACCAAAAGATCAACTAATGGAATGTTTGCCTCGGTGTTCTTGAGCAAGTCGATAACCTTCTTATACTCTTTATCGGCCGTTAACGACAGCTTGTTTTTGCTAGGTGGATAAGGGAGATCAGCAAAGTCTTCCTCAGTGAAGTTCTTCTTTGCTGTCTTATGATTGATTGCTTTGTCTTCCCTATCCTTCCACCTCACATGCTTCCCAGAACTCAACTTAGATTCTGATTTCTTCTCAGTACTCTTCTCTTTATCATCAGTATTCTCAACTCTCACACTTCTCTCAGAATTTACTTTTTCACTTGGCTCAACAGTAGTCCCAACATCTTTCTGAGGAGAACAAAGATCTTCCCCTCCTGCGTCTCTGCTCGCAGGAGGGGCTATTCGTTTCCCTGGTTGGCCTGACTGCCAACCACTTTCCCACTCCTCGGATTTATGGAATTCAACTCATCCCGACCATAGTCCCATGGTGCGGCTAGATCGGTGCAAGTATTTTGGTCATTACGGACCAAGTTGACCCCTCGGGGGTTCTTCTCGGTAAAACTCGGCGGTGACCACGAGGTCGACTTGCTTCTTTGCCCGAAATCTGTCCCATTTGCACCTCTAAATTCCTCACCGTCTTGGTCGAGTACTTAAAGCATTTGCCAATTGAGTGTTGGCCGTGATTTGCTCACTCAACTTTTGTTCTAAGATCGAAATGATTGATTTTGATTTTGCGGTGGATTGGTGTTCCATGCTTTGGTCGATAGTTGGATTGAAAATTGCTTTGATTAGGCCTAGGGGCCTACGAAAGTGATGGGGGTTCGCTGCCCCGGAAGGATCACTCCATCGGAAACCGGGGTGGTTCCGGTTGTAATTGAACCCTTGAGTGTTTTGATTCGACCCGAAGGTCGATAATTTATAGAATTGAATGCATTCACCTCCTCTCGAATGCAACAATAGATGACAACGATGGAATGTGTGCCCAATGGTATCGCAATTTTGGCAAACAACATTGTTTTGAACGACTTTGACCCGAGAGATTGGGTCAAGTGGCAAAGATGCTTGCGATGGCCTTGGCCATGGCGGTTGTCACACACAAGACTTGGAACATTCATTGCCGCCACTTGCTTTTGTAGTGCGGCCAACCGAGCTTTTAGAAACGTGGTCTCATCTACCTCATACTTCCTGCGGTCGAGCTTTTCGATTGGATGCACTGCATAGGTAGGGGCATAATTATACTTTGCAATATCTTCAAACAACGTCCATCCCTCATCGGTGTCTTTCTCGAAATGCACCTCCGGCGAGATATTCACCATTCCTTTAGTCAATTCAGTCAAACCACCGTAGAAAGTGTTGACCAATCTTTGTTTATCCGACCCATGGTGGGGGCACTTTCTCAAGAGAGCCTTAAATCGTCTCCACGTATCGTAGAACGATTCCCTCTCGGGTTGCACAAAAGTGAATATCGATTCGAGAAGATGAGTTTGTCTTTGCGGTGGAAAGTACGGCTCGAAATTCTTTCTCCAACTCCTCCCACGAAGTAATGGATTCGACTGGTAAGGATTTATACCATTCTTTCGCTTCTCCCTTCAGTGAGAAGGGAAAAAGTTTCATCTTCAGGGCGTCCTCAATGACCCCTTTGATTATAATAGTCCCGCACGATTCTAGAAATGAGTGAATGTGATCGTGCGGGTCCTCAGTGGAAAATCCATGAAATGTGGAACCTCTTACCAAATTGATTAAAGAAGTTTTGAGTTCGAAATTATCAGCCGTGATTTCGGGAATCACGACCGCGGGATTAACTTTCACGGTAGATGGCATGGCAAAGTCGCCAATGTCCGTTGATCTGCCATTTTCTCAACCTCGGCTCCTACTTGAGCTTCTCCTCAACGTATCCTTCAGGATCGTTTTCTTCCGTGATTCCCTCGGCCGTCGGTCCGGAGAGCCGGGCCAAACGTTTGTTCGGTCGAACGATGGTTCGCTCTAGCTCCGGGTTATACAAAAGAGGTCCCCCGTGAGTTCGAGTTTTCATAAACCACGTTCAAACACCAACACCTTAACCACGAGGTTTCGGGATTTAATTCCTTATGCTTCCGCAGAGTGGGATTCACCGAGAACCCATCACCCAACCTCGACGATTAACCAAGGAACACGGGTTTTTTTTTATTTTTTATTTTTATTTTTATTTTTTTTATTTTATTATTATTATATATATATATATATATATATATATATATATATATATATATATATATATATTTTTTTAGACTTAATAAATAAAAACTAAACTAAAACAAGCTCGAAACAGGTCTGAACAGCGTAGATAAAATAGAAACAGAACAGAGATTGAAAACGAAAACTTTCCGTGCCAAGTCCCCGGCAACGGCGCCAAAAAAACTTGTTCGCGGTTTTATGCAAAGCAAAAGATAACAAGTAATTAAATAAAACCGATGTCAGCCCCAAGTGCGAAGGCTCGCAGCCATAGTGGTGAAACCGGATCGTATCCGCAGGGACTTGTACGAAAAAGAGTCTTTGCCTTCGATTTCTTTCTTAAAATTGATGATTATGATCTCGGATTTTCAATTAACAAACTAAGGTAGCAAACGTGAAAAGAAAGTCGATACGTGAAAATTTGTTTAAAGAAAGATTAAAACAACTAGAACACACCGTTGATCCACCACCCCACCGAAAATAACAAGAAAGACACATATTCATTCGTAAGTTCTTGGATTATTATCTCGCTAAAGAGGCATTTTCCCTTTCGGTTCATCGCCTTTTAATTAGTTCACCACTCTCGGTACAACTAAAGCATTTACGGATCAAAGATATGGATATAAATCCTAATCTAATAACATTCACCCTCAACTTACGTATGTTGGAAGAATATTATCATTCTCCTTCACGGTAATCTACGAATTTATCAACTATCGTATCTAAATTCGATTAGCATGCAACATAAGTATAGATCATACAAATTGCACATAAACAATTCAAACATGAAGGAAGAACAAGAGACTTACTAGAACGAATATGTTCAAACTCTTATTTATTCCGGTGATGGTGGCTTTACAATGGTGGTTCTAGCCTCGGGACCTTAGCCGCTCATCTTTAGATTACAATTGTAGAGTTAGAGTCGTATTCCCCGGAAATAACAACTCCTCTACAACAACGAGCCTCCCGTAATCTTTCCAAGCATCATAACGGTGCTTATATTACAACATTACATCGCATTATTCCGGCAGAGTGCCGTTTACAGCATTTATTTAACTAAAAAACAACAAAAGAGACGATAGAGATCTATATAAGAGAGATATAAAGATAGGTGCAACTCCCCAAGCTTGCAATGAGCTTCTATTTATAGGCCATACCACAAGGCCGGCGCATGCCGGAGCACCACCGGCACGTGCCGGCTAAATAGTATATATTCTCTTGTTGTCGACCCACGTGCCGGTGTCGTTTCGAGATATTTCTGCAAGATCCGGCCTTCTCCGGCGCGTGCCGGCCATGCAACATCTCCGATGTTGGTAGAAACCTATCTCGAGCTGTAGACCTCAGATTGACATGATTTAATATTCGTTGGAAAGCTCTCTTGAAGATCTACAATTTTCATCAAGGACTTTTTCTCTGAAAATGCCTCTAAGTTAGGTCAAATGTCCGTTGAAGATGAGTTACGGTAGAAATACTAAGGACAGTTGATCCGTTCGAACTCGTTTTCTTATGGCATAATCTTTTATCCCTTAAAAGATATGATTTAGGCCCCAAAACATGTCCTCTCTTGAGATCTCGATAAACGTATAATCCTTCAATAAGAGCAACAAAACACCAAACGTAAATCTGACACTAAAACCCTTATTTATATCGTTTTTATAACTTATGCATTTAATTATAACTAACTATGATTTTTATAAGTTTTCAATGCATTTATATGAAATTATACTAAAATATCATAAAAATAATAATAAAAAGTCTTATAATATAATCATATTTTTGTCATACATCATTGGATCAATATTATACTTAACTGCAAGCAGACCTGACATAGCATTTGCAGTAGGAGTATGTGCAAGATTTCAAGCTCAACCAAAAGAATCACATCTTCTAGCACTAAAAGGATAATCAAATACTTGAAAAACACTTTAAATGTTGGTATTTGGTATCCAAAAGATGGAGGATTTACATTGATATCATATTCAGACTCTGACTATGCTTTGGATGCAAAATAGATAGAAAAAGCACCTCCGGAACTTGCCAAATGCTAGGAACCGACTAGTCTCTTGGTTCGGTAAAAAGCAAAACTCCATATCTACATCAACAGCTGAAGCAGAATACATAGCAGCAGGTAGCTGTTGTGCACAAGTACTGTGGATAAGACAACAGCTAAGGGACTATGGAGTAGAAGAGAAAACAATTCCAATCATGTGTGATAACACAAGTGCAATATCTATTACAGAAAATCCAGTATTGCACTCAAGAACAAAGCACATTGATGTAAGACATCATTTTATCAGAGACCATGTTGAAAAGGGGGATGTCATCCTAAAACACATTCCCCACTGAAGATCAATTGGCTGACATCTTCACTAAACCACTCAGTTATGAAAGATTCAGCAAGCTAAGAACTGAGTTAGGAATGATTGAAATTGAATAAGTATCAAAAAGCGGCTAACCGGAGTAATCGGCTAAGTGACTTCATTAACTCGTTACGACCTTTGCCGTTACGGGAGATGCGACAAGTAAGGCACTGGCATCCAGCGAAGGTAACTTAACTGATTGTTAGGAACAGTGAAATGGAGCAGCTAAGTAAAGAACCTATAGAACGTCTAAGTGGCCAACGAAGGCACTTCACCGAAATAAAGACTTGGACAAATTAAGAGTGTGAACAAAATCAATTCTGATTATACATGGAGAATAAGGAAATTATGGAGGATTATTCTATACACACGTGGCGATCAACTTATGATCATGGAGGTAATTATATTATTTTTCGAATTATAAACTCCTCGATTCCCGGGCTCTATCATTACTTGCCTCAAACCACACCCCCACTCCACTCGAATATCGCGATTTTCATACGCAAAATCATGCCATTTATGCCACAAGTCCTTCCATATTCAAAACCACGTTCACACTACCCAAATCACACTATATAAACAATACTTAGAGATTTTCAGAAATCTTTACATACTTCTGCAAATTACAAACCCTACTTTTTCTCACTAAAACCTCAAGATATACTCTTCTAATCCTCCTCTACCTATCAATGGCTTCATCCTCCCAAATCACTGCTCCTGAAAAATACTACGAAAAATCAATCATAACCGGCTCGTTTTTCAAACCCGAGCACTATCTCTCATTTTGTGATAATGACTCAAAAGCTCAACGTTTGGTTGATTCTGCTCGAATTTGGGGCCGATGACTTTCCTAAACCCTCCAATAACCGGAATCGCTATGAGAATCGATAGCGTTTTGGAAAAACGCCAAATTTGTGCCTAGCACAAAGAAGACGAAGTTGATCGCATCCAAAGCTCAATCTTTGGAAGAGAAATAATCATCACACCAGGTGCACTCAACCGTTACCTTCACCTTCCATTGAAAGGACTCCTAATGTCAAGCTTTTCACAACCGACATTGCAAAGTTACGACCGAGATAGCCAAAAGTCCAAAGAAAAACGAAGAAACATACAATCTACCCAGATCAACGCTCAAACTTCCGTTTGCTGAGTTTGCACCAGTTATCACCAAAAATATTGAAGGCAGAAAAGGGTCAATGGAAAACCTGACTGAGGCACGAATTAAACTGATGGCCATTATCTACAATTGCATCAAATTTGACTGGGCAACATTTATGTTCAATCGAATGAAGGATCAGATTCAAAAGGAAATCGATCTATCCATCACTGCACCAGGCAAGGGTTTGCAGAAAAAGGGTGATTTCTGGGAGAAGAAATCATATGGGTTCCCTCTTCAACATTTGTTCAATCAATTGAAAGTACGACCCACAAACTTGCAGTCTCCACACAAATCCAAGACGATGTTTACTTACATCAAGGCTTCCCTAAAACCCAAACCCATAGCTGGGAGCAAAAGAAAGCAACCTGAAGGCAGTAGATCAGGAGTGGGACGGAGAACCAGATCTCAAAAGACACAAGAGGAGGCCAATATGCCGACACCGGAATTTGGATGAGCTCGTGACCATCGGTGATGACACGAACGAAGAAGAAACGCAGCCGGAGGGAGTCGCCTACCCGGAAGAAGGTGAAGAAGGATATAGACTCACCTCATCCGATGAGGAGGAGATACAAGATGAAGGGGATGAGTCGAAGATGACCACTCGAAGGAGGAAATCCCGAAACAAATCAAGAAGATTTGGAGATTTCGATGATGAACCGACTCTCCAGAAGTGCTTTTCAAAAGCATAGGCAAAGTTGACAACCACCAAGTGAGCCGGTGATAAAGCTCACTCGGCCGAACTTGTCAACTCCCCCACAATTGCACAAGGGGGACCAGTGGTAGATGAAGCAGTCCACACTCAACAACAACCTCTAAATGACCCTGTGTCTAATGAGGCAGAACAAGAGCAGATGGAAGAAAAGGAAGAAGCACAAGATGCAAAGGAAGAAGAGGAAAAGGAAGAGCAAGAAGTTGAAGAAGAAAATGAGGAGAAGCAAGGTGAAGATGCTGAGGATGAAAGTGATGAGGATGAAGAGGATGCCCATGTGGCACCAGAAGAAATTGATCCAGAAAGAGTGTTCAATCTGGACATTCAACCTCTCATTGTGGACATGGAAAGGCAATACTACAGCAGGCAAAATCTGAAGACTGCATTAAGGAGTGAAGCAACCTCCTTCCATCACAAGATTGAGGCCCTCATCAGCCATATCAAAATTCAAGATGAGGTCATGGAGAGACAGGGAAACTTAATTTGCAACTTACAACACCTCATCCCTCACCATGTCCAAACCAATCTTGAATACCATGCTGAGACGGTTGACAACAATCTCAAGCCATTGGTAGACACCCTCAATGCTCACACAGCCAAAATTCAGCATCTAGATGAAATCATGGAACATTCTGGCAAGCAACTGGACTTTCTCATCAAAGTTGGTGAGGCCAACAACAAAATACTGGAGAGAAAGTATGGCCCTCTCCCTGAGTCTGATGCGGCAATTGTAGACCTTGAGGCACGTTTTGATGCTGCCACAAAGGGGGAAGGTAACTCAAAGCCTGAAAGCTCTAGTGGGAAGGGAAAGGTGGAAAGCTCCAGTGGAAAGAGAAAGGGCAGCAAAGGCGAGGACAGCAAAGGCAAGGGCATCAGGTTTGAAGAAATGAAGAAGTAAACCAATTGCCTGTTGCTTAATTCAATTCAATTTATCTTATCATTTGCCTTTGTTCATTTAAATAAAAAGATGCAATATCTTATTGCCCTATGATGGATGAATAAAATTATTGAACTTTCAATCCGTTGTGTATTATGAAAATCTTGATTACTTATGTTCAGGCTTATGAGGGTTTTGGAATCATCAAAAAGGGGGAAATTGTTAGGAACATGTTATTATGTTTTGATGATGGCCATACTAGCTGTTATAGCAAGCCTGAAATAAGTTAGAATTCTTTGTATAAGTCTTTACTTAGGGTCTGACAAGTTGTATAAGTTAAGTCAGACAAGTATTGTACTAGTTGGTAGGATGGCAAAGCAAAGACAGATATTCGGCAGAGTGAAGCCAGCCAAGCACCAGCAGAGAAGTAATAAAGACTTTATGGTCTGACTTATAACCAAGGAAGTCCGTGATGACCTTGGATAAGTCTAAGTTATGTTTTAAATGATAAAACTCAACTTGTTCAAATATGGTGTACACCGGTCTCACCCAAATCAAGGATCGGTGAAGTTCAAAGTCTCTCCAAATACTAGAACAAAGAAGGAAACAATGAATCGGCTGAGTAAACTGACTTTCGGCAAAGAGAAAACAAAACAGCGAAGAAGAAGTGACGGCTAAGTCAGTAGGCTCACTCGACCGTTCTAGAAACGGCGAAGAGACACCTACAAGGCCAGAATTGATATACGATGAAGATTCAGAAGATCATGCATTAAATGCTCAAATCATTAAAGGATCAATCAAGGACGGATTATCTGCTATACGTTTGAAGAAAGAATCCGATCACTGAAATTAAGAAGAATACAATTAAGGGGGAATCAAGAATAAAATCAAGGATTATTCCCTCATTAATATAGCCAACGGACGGAATTTCAAAAACGAAGGTATTCAAGGCTATAAATAGAAGGCATTGACAGAAAAACAAAACAACAATCAAGAAAGAAAAATCTAGCAGAAACTCTGTCAATTTGAAAAGCCTTCTCTCTGAAATTACAAGGATACATCTAGTGATCAACTCAGACTTCAAAGCTACAAAGTCATACTCGGGCGAGGATTGATCAAGCAAGTGTGTGAATCACATTCACATCAAACTCGAAGCAACTAAATCGAGGCAATGCGAGAAGGAGTTGAATCTGTGATAGTCGTTGAAGGATCTTGATCTTAAGGAACAACGAAGGAAAGACGAATCGGTGAAGCTGCTGCAGTCAAGGAGTGATAGTCTTGTAGATTGTGAAGCTTGGGAAGCCAAGGACAATCATACTATTGTATCTGTGAAAACAATAGTGAATTCCTCCAATCATCACAGGAGAAGAGTGGATTAAGGGATTACACCACCCTGAACCACTATAAGCCTTGTGTCAATTTAATTTCTGCAATTTACTTTACAGCATTCATTTAATTTGCATACATCATAATTTGCATCTGTGACTGTCTAAACCGATTTGAAAACAATATAGTAATAAGGGACTTATCCGCTGCCCAAAAGCTTTTAACTAGAAGAAGAAAAGTTTTTGAAACTCCACTATAGTCATTCACCCCCCCCCCCTCTGACTATAGTTTCACCCTTCTCTGGGACCAACACACATGGTGTGCAAGTTGCTCAGATCCATTTATGGGTTGAAGCAAGCATCTCGTTCCTGGTATCATAGATTCGATCACACGATCAAGTCTTATGATTTCGAACAACACTTTGCTGAATCTTATGTGTACAAGAAGGTTATCAAAGATAGTGTTGTATTTCTAGTGTTGTACGTTGATGACATACTCCTAATTGGCAACGATAAGGGGATGATGTCCGACGTGAAAAGTTGGTTGACCACGCAATTCCAAATGAAAGATTTGGGAGAAGCAAGTTATGTTCTAGGGATCCAAATTATAAGGGATCGTAAGAACATGATGTTAGCTCTGTCCCAAGCAACTTATATAGATAAGGTGCTGGCATGCTTCAGTATGGAGAACGCAAAGAAGGGTTTTCTACCAACCCGTCACGGCGTTTACCTCTCTAAGACTCAGGGGCCTCAAACCCCTGAAGAGGCTGAAGCTATGGGAAGAGTGCTATATGCCTCGGCTGTTGGTAGTCTTATGTATGCTATGAGGTGTACGAGACACGACATTTGTTACGGCGTTGGATTAGTCGGCCGTTTTCGGTCAAATCCGGGGCAACCGCACTTTGGACGACGATAAAGAATCTCATCAAATATTTGAAGAGAACCGAAATTATATGCTCGTCTATTCGAGTGGGAGTTTGGAGCTAGCGGGGTACACCGATTCGACTTTCGGTCGGACGAGAGATGATTCTAAATCTACCTCTGGTTCAGTGTTTACGCTTGGTGGCGGTGCAGTAGAATGGAGAAGCCAAAAGCAATCCAGCACAGCCGGATCAACAATGGAAGCTGAGTTCATAGCGGCCTCGGAGGCAGTTAAAGAAGCAGTTTGGTTAAGAAAGTTCATCAGCGGATTAGGCGTTGTCCCGAATGCTGAGGATCCTATTACTCTCTATTGTGATAACAATGGGGCCATTGCCAACTCTAGGGAACCTCGAAAGCACAGTAAGTCGAAGCATATAGAGAGAAAATACTGGGTGATCAACGATTTTGTCGATAGAGGGGACATTTCCGTCAAGAAAATCGCCTCCGCCGATAATCCTGCTGATCCATTCACCAAGACGCTGTCGATTGAAGCTTTTAGTCGACACTTGGAGACTATAGGTATTAGAGACATGTCTCATTTGCTTTAGAGCAAGTGGGAGTGATAGTTTGCTGTATTTTAAATAATAGGGTGTGCTCTAAAACAATTAATCACATGCTTTCGTGCAAGTGGGAGATTGTTAGGTGTGATGCCCGAAAGACAATTTTGTAATTGTTTTATTTAATAAATGAAATGATGTTATTATTCATTTTTTATTATTCTCATATTCACCGATGTGACAATAGTATCTACACTACAGAAAACCCTAAAGTATATCGTTTATGTAATCACTTAACTCAGTGTATGGTATATACACAGGAGGATTGAGTTAGTGAAGATGTACTTAAAATACAATTAGCCCGTAGTGAAGTTAATCGAGAGTATTGGGTCTCTCCTTTAACGTGCTATTAATGCGCCCAGAACACAATAGGTGTGATTGTCTTATCCGGACTTTCGGTTAAGAGAACCTAATGGGGCATTTATATATGATAGATATATCATATAGGGGTACCGGACCGATTTGATTAGAGTTCACGATATAATTCCGTAATCGAGAAGTCTTATCGAATCAATGGATGATCATATTTATGGATATATCTTAATCTGAGGTGATCACGGTCAAGCGCTTGAATCGGTATGAGGTTTGACTTGACGGTTAAGGATTACACCGAGTCGTGGTCGAATTACCCCGTCTTGGCATTGTCTTGGATTGAGTGAGTAGTCGTGTTATCACGGATACGGAATCCATTCCTTCCATTTATGGAAGTAGATAGACGCAGTTCCCTTATTTGTTAATCCTAGAAACTGATCGATCGTACGAGTTCATATTACACGATTAGCTACCAGTGAGTTGTATGAATTAATTGATCACTAGGGGGTTAATGGTAAATAAGGATAAGAGGTTCTAAAAAGGGTTAACGGTAACTTCCCGATTTAGAATGAACAGTCTATGGAGGATTAATCCATATGTAATGATTATATCAATGGACGCTTATTATTATTATTCTCGTGAGGAGATAAATATAATCTTATAATCGGAGGAGTGCAGTCACGGGATTATGGTGGCATATTCCTGTGATTGATTTATCGAATGTAATTATTCTATAATTATTTATTTGATTTATCGGAACCGCTGATTATTAGTCCATGGTCCCCGACGTGCCTTCTAATATAGCATAGCTATTGTCGGACGTCGAATCCTAATAATATTAATTTAGTTCTTGTTGGACTTTATTAAAACGATATGTGAATTAATTGTTTAGTGGACTATTAAATTAGTTGGGCTAAATAATTAAATATGTGGAAAAGACATTTTCCATAATCTTGGCCCAATTATTGTGTGATGGCAAAATTAATATTGACTAGGTCAATATTTGATAATTTCGCCCCCCCTCTTATTTTTATGGAACAAGAAATTATTTTCTTGTGTATTAATAAGACATGTGCGTAAAATATTTATTGGATAAATATTTATGGTAAATAATAAAGATAAATATTATTCTAGATTTGTTCTAGAATATTATGGAATTATCTTTTATTAATTGGATTATTTATTTCAAAATAAAAATCCTTGGAGGCTAAGTTTTACTCTCCTATATAAAGAGAGTTCTCCCAAGCCTTAACACACACATGATATTTTCGACTTCTCCTCTTAGAGAGAAGAAGTGATAAAATTCGGCCAAGGGGTATAAGGGAAGAATTTTGGAGGTTTTTCCGGGTAGCATATCGGAAGGGTTCGAGTCGAGAATTCCTTCCACCGGGAGTTTCTTGGATCACACGTACGGAAGATCGTAGTGCTCTTCACATCTTCTTACATTCATCCTTTTGTGGTTCTTCAACTTGAATTTCGAGATTCAAGAGGTATGATCTACATCCCCCTTGTAGATATAGATCTAGTTGTTTTATTACGTGTATTATATAGATCTAGATCCTTAAAATCGCTTCCGTTGCGGATGATATTACTAACAGTCATCCGCAACGGAAGCGATTTAAGGATCTAGATCTATATAATACACGTAATAAAATAACTAGATCTATTCTACAAGGGGGATGTAGATCATACCTCTTGAATCTCGAAATTCAAGTTGAAGAACCGCAAAAGGATGAATGTAAGAAGATGTGAAGAGCACCACGATCTTCCGTACGTGTGATCCAAGCAACTCCCGGTGGAAGGAATTCTCGACTCGAACCCTTCCGATATGCTACCCGGAAAAATCTCCAAGATTTCTCCCACTCCTTCCTTGGCCGAAATATTTCCTTCTCTCTACTATAGGGAGAAGTCGAAAATATATGTTGTATCTTGTGTTGGGAAAAGACTCTTTATATAGAAGAGCTAATCTTGTCCTCAAGGATTTTATTTATCAAACAAAATAAATCCTTTTAACAAAAGATAATCCTATAATATTCTAGAACAAATCTAGAATAATATTTATCTTTATTATTTACCATAAATATTTATCCAATAAATATTTTATGCACATGCCTTAATTAATCACAAGAAAACAATTTCTTAGTCAATAATTAAGTAGGAGGCGCCACTTTTAATTTATTATGACCTAGTCATAATTAATTTTCGGCTATAACACATTTGGGCCAAGTTTATGAAAAATGCCTTTTTCACATATTAAATTATTTAGCCCAACTAATTTAATAGTCCACTAAACAATTAATTCACATATCGTTTTAATAAAGTCCAACAAGAACTAAATTAATATTATTAGGATTCGACGTCCGAGAATAGCTATGCTATATTAGGAGGCACGTCGGGGACCATGGACTAATAATCAGCGGCTCCGATAAATCAAAAAATAATTACAGAATAATTATATTCGATAAATCAATCACAGGAATATGCCACCATAATCCCGTGACTGCACTCCTCCGATTATAAGATTATATTTATCTCCTCACGAGAATAATAATAAGCGTCAATTGATATAATCATTACATATGGATTAATCCTCCATAGACTGTTCATTCTAAATCGGGAAGTTACCGTTAACCCTTTTTAGAACCTCTTATCCTTATTTACCATTAACCCCTAGTGATCAATTAATTCATACAACTCACCGGTAGCTAATCGTTGTAATATGAACTCGTACGATCGATCGCTTTCTAGGATTAACAAATAAGGGAACTGTCTATCTACTTCCATAAATGGAAGGAATGGATTCCGTATCCGTGATAACACGTACTACTCACTCAATCCAAGACAATGCCAAGATGGGGTAATTCGACCACGTACTCGGTGTAATCCTTAACCGTCAAGTCAAACTTCATACCGATTCAAGCGATTGACTGTGATCACCTCGGATTAAGATATATCCATAAATATGATCATCCATTGATTCGATAAGACTTCTCGATTACGGAATTATATCGTGAACTCTAATCAAATCGGTCCAGCCTTATATGATATATCTATCATATATAAATGCCCCATTAGGTTCTCTTAACCGAAAGTCCGGATAAGACAATCACACATATTGTGTTCTGGGCGCATTAATAGCACGTTCAAGGAGAGACCCGATACTCTCGATTAACTTCACTACGGGCTAATTGTATTTTAAGTACATCTTCACTAACTCAATCCTCCTGTGTATATACCATACACTGAGTTAAGTGATTACATAAACGATATACTTTAGGGTTTTCTGTAGTGTAAATACTATTGTCACATCGGTGAATATGAGAATAATAAATATGAATAATAACATCATTTCATTTATTAAATAAAAGAATTACAAAATTGTCTTTCGGGCATCACACCTAACAATCTCCCACTTGCACGAAAGCATGTGATTAATTGTTTTAGAAAGCACACCCTATTATTTAAAATACACAAACTATCACTCCCACTTGCTCTAAAGCAAATGAGACATGTCTCTAATACCTATAGTCTCCAAGTGTCGACTAAAAGCTTCAATCGACAGCGTCTTGGTGAATGGATCAGCAGGATTATCGGCGGAGGCGATTTTCTTGATGGAAATGTCCCCTCTATCGACAAAATCGTTGATCACCCAGTATTTTCTCTCTATATGCTTCGACTTACTGTGCTTTCGAGGTTCCCTAGAGTTGGCAATGGCCCCATTGTTATCACAATAGAGAGTAATAGGATCTTCAGCATTCGGGACAACGCCTAATCCGCTGATGAACTTTCTTAACCAAACTGCTTCTTTAGCTGCCTCCGAGGCCGCTATGAACTCAGCTTCCATTGTTGAATCGGCTGTGCTGGATTGCTTTTGGCTTCTCCATTCTACTGCACCGCCACCAAGCGTAAACACTGAACCAGAGGTAGATTTAGAATCATCTCTGTCTGACTGAAAGTAAGAATCGGTGTACCCCGCTAGCTCCAAACTCCCACTCGAATAGACGAGCATATAATTTCTGGTCCTCTTCAAATATTTGATGAGATTCTTTACTGCTGTCCAGTGCGGTTGCCCTGGATTTGACCGAAAACGGCCGACTAATCCAACGCCGTAACAAATGTCGTCTCGTACACCTCATAGCATACATAAGACTACCAACAGCCGAGGCATATGGCACTCTTCCCATAGCTTCAGCCTCTTCAGGGGTTTGAGGCCCCTGAGTCTTAGAGAGATAAACGCCGTGACGGGTTGGTAGAAAACCCTTCTTTGCGTTCTCCATACTGAAGCGTGCCAGCACCTTATCTATATAAGTTGCTTGGGACAGAGCTAACATCCTGTTCTTGCGATCCCTTATAATTTGGATCCCTAGAACATAACTCGCTTCTCCCAAATCTTTCATTTGGAATTGCGTGGTCAACCAACTTTTCACATCGGACAGCATCTCCTTATCGTTGCCAATTAGGAGTATGTCATTAACGTACAACACTAGGAATACAACACTATCTTTGATAACCTTCTTGTACACACAAGATTCAGCAAAGTGTTGTTCGAAATCAAAAGACTTGATCGTGTGATCGATGTTAGTAATATCATCCGCAACGGAAGCAATTTAAGGATCTAGATCTATAAAATACACGTAATAAAATAACTAGATCTACATCTACAATGGGGTTGTAGAACATACCTCTTGGATCTCAAAATCCAAGTTGAAGAACCGCAATAGAAAGAACGAACAATGTGTGAAGAGCACCACGATCTTCCGTACGTGTGATCCAAGCAACTCCCGGTGGAAGGAAATTCTCGTCTCGAATCCTTCCGATATGCTACCCGGAAAAATCTCCAAGATTTTCCCCAATATCCCCTTGGCCGAATTTTTGATCCTTCTCTCTAAGAGAAGTCGAAATTTGTGTGTTAAAAGGCTTGGGAGAACTCTCTTTATATAGGAGAGTAAAACTTAGCCTCCAAGGATTTAATAATTAATACAAAATCAATTATAATAATCCCATTAAATAAAAGATAATCCCATAATATTCTAGAACAAATCTAGAATAATATTTATCTTTATTTCTTTCCATAAATATTTATCCAATAAATATTTTATGCACATGTCTTATTAATAAACAAGAAAATAATTTCTTGTTCCAAAAATAAGGCTTGGGGCGAAAATTCACCAATATTGACCTAGTCAATATTAATTTTGCCATCACACAATAATTGGGCCAAGATTATGGAAAATGTCTTTTCCACATATTTAATTATTTAGCCCAACTAATTTAATAGTCCACTAAACAATTAATTCACATATCGTTTTAATAAAGTCCAACAAGAACTAAATTAATATTATTAGGATTCGACGTCCGAGAATAGCTATGCTATATTAGGAGGCACGTCGGGGACCATGGACTAATAATCAGCGGCTCCGATAAATCAAATAAATAATTATCTTACGAACAGAATAATTATATTCGATAAATCAATCACAGGAATATGCCACCATAATCCCGTGACTGCACTCCTCCAATTATAAGATTATATTTATCTCCTCACGAGAATAATAATAAGCGTCCATTGATATAATCATTACATATGGATTAATCCTCCATAGACTGTTCATTCTAAATCGGGAAGTTACCGTTACCCTTTCTAGAACCTCTTATCCTTATTTACCATTAACCCCCTAGTGATCAATTAATTCATACAACTCACTGGTAGCTAATCAGTGTAATATGAACTCCATGGATCGATCAGTTTCTAGGATTAACAAATAAGGGAACTGTCTATCTACTTCCGTAAATGGAAGGAATGGATTCCGTATCCGTGATTAACACGGACTACTCACTCAATCCAAGACAATGCCAAGATGGGGTAATTCGGACCACGTACTCGGTGTAATCCTTAACCGTCAAGTCAAACTTCATACCGATTCAAGCGCTTGATCGTGATCACCTCGGGATTAAGATATATCCATAAATATGATCATCCATTGATTCGATAAGAATTCTCGATTACGGAATTATATCGTGAACTCTAATCAAATCGGTCCACCCCTATATGATATATCTATCATATATAAATGCCCCATTAGGTTCTCTTAACCGAAAGTCCGGATAAGACAATCACACCTATTGTGTTCTGGGCGCATTAATAGCACGTTAAAGTGGAGACCCGATACTCTCGATTAACTTCACTATGGGCTAATTGTATTTTAAGTACATCTTCACTAACTCAATCCTCCCGTGTATATCCCATACACTGAGTTAAGTGATTACATAAACGATATACTTAGGGTTTTCTGTAGTGTAAATACTATTGTCACATCGGTGATTATGAGAATAATAAATAGGAATAATAATATCATTTAATTTATTAAATAAAACAATTACAAAATTGTCTTTCGGGCATCACACCTAACAATCTCCCACTTGCACGAAAGCATGTGATTAATTGTTTTAGAGCACACCCTATTATTTAAAATACAACAAACTACATCTCCCACTTGCTCTATAGCAATGGAGACCCGTCCAGTATTCTAGTACCCATTAAGCATATCATAACCATTTCAGATTCCAAAGTACACTCCGAGTATGCCGTCGTAGGATAGGTCAGTGACTCGGGAAGTACCTACATCTAAATGTCATGGGTCTTAATGATTAGTCAGGTTGTCGGCTTGAGACGATCCGTAGAATCGAAACGTTACCGGTTCATCTAATCATGTGGTACTGAGTAAACACTGAGCCCGAGATCGACTTAACGATCATCCTCAATCTGACTTAAAGTCAAAATCAGTGTATCACACATATCCAAGTTCACACATGAATATGTCTGCATATTGTTCCTCGTTCTCTTCAAGATACTAAAGGACATACTAAACTTGCTTTGTTAACCGCCGATTCTAAGATTCGGTCATAGTTGACGTTCAATAACCTGACCATCTCTTACTAGAAAGAGAATCTATCCCATTTCTCTTGATCCGAAGATTTAGAGAGTCATTCCTGAGGCATAGGGTAGAACTTCCTCGTTGAATGTTGCATACACGTATGCATCATCTTAACCAATAAGATGGATGGGAAACCGATGTGATCGATTCTAATGAATTCGACCGAGTCAAACTCTTCGAATGTTGTCCAAATCTCTCGTTGCGTAGAATTGTGGTATTGTCGTATTCGACTTCGTATAACACACCCATGTTGAATCCAACTCGGTGCAGTGTTATCCTTCACAAACACTAATGTATATATTCACTACTCTACTAAAATTGATATCCAGACTACAAAAAAGACTTATCAATATTCTGGTCAAATCCACATATTGTAGAAATATATGACTTCCAATGACCGAGAGGTTTGCTTTTTATCCACAAAAGGACATAATCCTTGACAGTCATCCTGTCATAAGTTCATAAGGCAATACCCTTTTGTTCCGAATGAATCCAGACTCCGTTTGTTTGGCAAGAAAGTCTCAGGGAATCACCCCTATTTTCTGCTTTTGAACGAAATCATGCAATACCGAATTCATTCTACTCTTTTCCGTGTAGATCCAATTACTCCCACTGGGCCTGAGACGCTCAGGTGGTTCTACAAGAGCATGAACAGAATTGGAGTACCGAACTCCATTCACAGGGTTATGGCTATTAATCCAACCTCTATTATCAGAATCCTATACTGCTCACAAAAGAGCCATAGGTCATCAATCGATCCTTAGACTACAAAGTCCGCATAACCCGTAATGGGTAATGGATAAACCATACTCCCACTACATTCTGGGTGGATCGAAATTCTGATCTAGTTTAGTAGTATTTAGTGTTAACACCAACAACCGATGTTGGATGTGGTCTGATTTTAATCAGTTAGTAACTACCTTGAGTAAACTTACTTCAAGGTTCAAGGTTTTGCTGTTCATGGACTCTATCAGGAAGGATGCAACAGTATAACTGTCCCTTCCCGATTTCAAGAATCTTATAACAAACCTTTTTCTCAATGCTACAAGATATATAACGATTGGTCACTGACCGAACGTGTTCGTGAAATTCCCAGACCTACCTTCAAGCACCGTGTGCTAAATGCTTATATTTATGGAAGTGGGGTGAACCGAATCCACACCTTATCCGTAAATTCCAAAGCATATTCTATGTAGACTTCTCGGTCTTACATTTCAATGTAAACCGTTATTTCGCTTCCAATATCTTTATTGAGTTAAGCAATATATTGTAGCACATCTAAAAAACTATATAAGGCAATTTAACGGTTTCTCACTTAGTGAAAGCATTTCACTATGAGGCAGGCCGAGCATCAATCCCTAGGACTATGTGATGGCCCATTTCTGAGTATAGAATACTCTATCTCTGTTGAAAACAGAGAAACCTCAAAATATTTTGGATAAACTTACCGGAGTGTTTGAATAGTTATCAGACAAGAAGTCACTACTCGGAAGCTCCTACTAGCTTGTATCTTTCATCAGACCCCGAAGGTCGTCATGAACAAGCTATGTTACTTCTTTATATCCATTATCCTTTCCCAATTGAAAGGAAACTTAGTCATTGAACCTTTGAGACAATCTAACCAGACTGGGAGAAAGGAATCACCCTGAGCCAGTCTTCAAGTCTTGTCTTTTAGGGACTATGCACTAACTATGGAATATGAAGAAGTGTTTATCTAAATATAGAAACCAATTGCTTTTAATAGGTCTTAAGATGTGTTTTATATACATATTTTAGCAGTTCTAAGTGGTTTTGACTTTATCAAACAAAAGTCCGAGTCTTGGATTCGTACTACAAATGGTATATTCACTTTCTATACGACAAACAAATTATCGAATAGAAGGTAAATCCATTCGTTCCAACGAATCTTAAACTGAAAATAAATTTTCCGCGATATCCAAGGATTGAATCCGAGATTCATTTCCTTATATCACTCCCACTATTCTGGCTAAAATTAACGCCCGTTGTTTACTCTTTTAATCGTTAAATGCACTGCTACCTTGTTCTTCCAAAGAACTTAGCTCGAGAAAATCTCCAAGGATTCATAGGTTGGTGATCCAAAGTCGCTGTCCTTATCCTATGATTTTCGCTTAATTAATTTTTCGGTTCAAATTTAAAGTTTTCTCGCTTTAGATGACTAACACTTTTAGACATATTCTCCCATTCTTGACTTTCCGTGAATGGAAACAGTCTTGAACCAGCGGTTCGTTTGAGTAGACACTACTCTTGAACCGTGGGATGTCTATTTCGAGTGTTACTCGTCGGGACTTCTCGGATTTTCTAATATACCAGAAAAAACAAAAAATCATAACATTAAAGTTCCCACTAGTTTATCGGTTCCAAATACCGTCTAACGAGCAATGCTTTATTTTTATGATTTTCCGATTTTTTCGATTAGAAAAATCTATAGTTCCAATGTTTCCAGAAAAACAACAAATCATAGAACTCCCACTAGTTCATCGATTCCAAATATCGTCCAACTAGCGACATTTCATGACTTTCCGGTTTTTCAATTAGAACGGTTACGTGTGTAGTCAGTTACACTTTTCTAATGTTCTAGAAAAACAATAAATCATAAAGCTCCCACTAGTTCATCGATTCCAAATATCGTCCAACTAGCGATACTTCATGATTTTCCAATTTTTCAATTAGAAAATTACTCGTGTAATCACTACACACTCAAAATTCACTAGAAGAATTTCAAAGTCCAAAATCACCTTTGATCAAACTAAGTTTGTCTTCCGTTTTGACACGAATGACACTAGTGACATACCTATATGTCACTCTGGTTTTTTGAAAGGCTTAAGAGAAAAAATCTCTTTCGAAAATTAATTACATTATCGATTAACTAGTTCAACGTCCTAGTTACTTTCCACTTTTTAACGAAGTCAATACTAGTCAATTATAAATTTTAAGCAATTTAGTAAGGGATATAATGCTGTAAATAAAATGACATATATTAATTCAAGTTAACACTACTATGTTTATTTTAGGAATTGTAAACTAAATTAAGTCTACTCTACCATTCCAAGGTTTTAACCTCGCATCTCTGTGCCGCCGTAGGGTAGGTCAAAAAGATGACGGTTAAATCGAGACAATCTCATCAATGAATAACTTGTGAGAATCAAACATCCCACGAGAATCGAACATCCCTTTATTCATTGACTACCTTCCTTTTTTAGCCTAGATATTACCAAAAATATCCTTTATGAGTGTGACCTACTATATCGGATCTCTTAGGTACGCCCCGAGTGTGCCGTCGTAGGATAGGTCAGTGACCCGACGAGTACCCGTAAATCCTATCCTTTCGGAGACCAAGCCATGAATGTTGATAGGGGTGAACACCATCCGTAGGGGACGAAATCAAAGCGCCGCGAGGCGTCACCCTTCTCTCACTTACTTGTATCTATAGTAGAGGCCGTGGGGTTGGCTCTCGCCTCCCCGCTCCCACTCAATATTTTGGAAGTGGTGGTGGGTTAACTAACCACGTCTTTTTGATGTTAACATAAAAGCACATCAAATCAAGGATTCCGAATGGTGTCGGTAACGTAGGCAAGCCTACCCGTCCTATTCGTTGGAACATATGTGACGCCGGACGAATTCGGGTCAAGAGAGCCCCATTGAGATAAGAAGGAATCACCCCTCCGCTCGCCGGTGTAGCTTAGTCTTGCCGGACCCCCGTGCATACATCACACTAGGAGGGTTCAGTCGGTCGAGCGAAGCTCGCTTGACCACCCAACCTATAGGCGAACCGTTTTTATCCAAGATTTATTGTTCTTTTACCATCATTCAATCTCGTAGACACTACGAATCGAAAACGTGATCTCGTTTGGGCTTTAAGGCGGTTCACCGAGAACACACACCGAAAGGCTTAACGATTTCATAACCCGTCCTCGGATCTTTAATTAGTTACTAAATTAATTAATTACCACGTATTAATTAAATTTCAACTAATTACGCGAGTTTGTATACATGCCTATTTTAATTACCAAAATTAAAATTCTACATGTATGCAAGGAGTGGATTTATGATATGATGCATGTCATGGCAATTCCGAGTTTATGTCTATTTTATGATCAAACACATAAAAAAATAAATTGCGGAAAATTTAAACACCGAGATGGATCGTTGGTACCTCCGACTAACCTATTTTCTAAGGAAAAGTAAAAAAAATTAATCTAAGTCTTCAAATCTCGATCTTCGATCTTGATCTTGAAACTTCCGGATCTCGAACATTCGATCTTAACACGAACCACGAACGACGAGGAGAGGAGGCCGTAATATACCAATATATTTTAAATATATCCATATTAATAATTGTGTTTTTTTTTTTTTAATATTAAATTAAAACCTCACGGCAGGAACTATTTACCTTAAAAGACCTAATTGTCTAAACAAGGACATTTATATCAACAAAAAAAAAAAAAAAAGGAAGCTGCCGCATAAAAAACAATTGCCGTGACCCTTTTTTTTTTTTGGGATATTTATTTAAAAGCCGTGACCCCTTTTTTTTTTTGAAGGGTTTTTATGTTTTAAATAAAGACCTAATTGTTGACAATTGGATCAAAGAGAAAGAAAAAAAAAAAAAAAAAAAAAAAAAACGTCGATGCATAAGTTAAACAATTTTCGGCCTCCTCCCGGTTTTACCTTCTTGTTTCATCATCTTGATGATCTTCAACACCATGATCTTCGTCGTCTCGAATCCGGAACCAAAAAATAAATACAAAAGGTACTACCTTTTTAAAAAAAAAAAAAATTTTTTTTTTTTCGCATGACATAAAAAAATTACACATCCTATGCTCAATTGATGCTAATCAAAAGAGCTACAAAATAGATCTACGGGTAAACAATACCAATCCCAATCCATCTCTTCAACCAAGACATTCATAACATAAAATAAAAAAAAATACATACATGTGCATCGGCCCCAATAAAAAAATTGGGAAAAAAATCTACATGTTTTACCACTCCTAGATCTAACATTTTATACGTATAAATATAGATCAACCTGGCTCTGATACCTTTGTTAGTAATATCATCCGCAACGGAAGCAATTTAAGGATCTAGATCTATAAAATACACGAAATAAAATAACTAGATCTACATCTACAATGGGGTTGTAGAACATACCTCTTGGATCTCAAAATCCAAGTTGAAGAACCGCAATAGAAAGAACGAACAAGGTGTGAAGAGCACCACGATCTTCCGTACGTGTGATCCAAGCAACTCCCGGTGGAAGGAAATTCTCGTCTCGAATCCTTCCGATATGCTACCCGGAAAAATCTCCAAAATTTTCCCCAATATCCCCTTGGCCGAATTTTTGATCCTTCTCTCTAAGAGAAGTCGAAATTTGTGTGTTAAAAGGCTTGGGAGAACTCTCTTTATATAGGAGAGTAAAACTTAGCCTCCAAGGATTTAATAATTAATACAAAATCAATTATAATAATCCCATTAAATAAAAGATAATCCCATAATATTCTAGAACAAATCTAGAATAATATTTATCTTTATTTCTTTCCATAAATATTTATCCAATAAATATTTTATGCACATGTCTTATTAATATACAAGAAAATAATTTCTTGTTCCAAAAATAAGGCTTGGGGCGAAAATTAATTTTGCCATCACACAATAATTGGGCCAAGATTATGGAAAATGTCTTTTCCACATATTTAATTATTTAGCCCAACTAATTTAATAGTCCACTAAACAATTAATTCACATATCGTTTTAATAAAGTCCAACAAGAACTAAATTAATATTATTAGGATTCGACGTCCGAGAATAGCTATGCTATATTAGGAGGCACGTCGGGGACTATGGATTAATAATCAGCGGCTCCGATAAATCAAATAAATAATTATCTTACGAACAGAATAATTATATTCGATAAATCAATCACAGGAATATGCCACCATAATCCCGTGACTGCACTCCTCCAATTATAAGATTATATTTATCTCCTCACAAGAATAATAATAAGCGTCCATTGATATAATCATTACATATGGATTAATCCTCCATAGACTGTTCATTCTAAATCGGGAAGTTACCGTTACCCTTTCTAGAACCACTTATCCTTATTTACCATTAACCCCCTAGTGATCAATTAATTCATACAACTCACTGGTAGCTAATCAGTGTAATATGAACTCCATGGATCGATCAGTTTCTAGGATTAACAAATAAGGGAACTGTCTATCTACTTCCATAAATGGAAGGAATGGATTCCGTATCCGTGATTAACACGGACTACTCACTCAATCCAAGACAATGCCAAGATGGGGTAATTCGGACCACGGACTCGGTGTAATCCTTAACCGTCAAGTCAAACTTCATACCGATTCAAACAATTGATCGTGATCACCTCGGATTAAGATATATCCATAAATATGATCATCCATTGATTCGATAAGAATTCTCGATTACGGAATTATATCGTGAACTCTAATCAAATCGGTCCAGCCCTATATGATATATCTATCATATATAAATGCCCCATTAGGTTCTCTTAACCGAAAGTCCGGATAAGACAATCACACCTATTGTGTTCTGGGCGCATTAATAGCACGTTAAAGGGGAGACCCGATACTCTCGATTAACTTCACTATGGGCTAATTGTATTTTAAGTACATCTTCACTAACTCAATCCTCCCGTGTATATCCCATACACTGAGTTAAGTGATTACATAAACGATATACTTAGGGTTTTCTGTAGTGTAAATACTATTGTCACATCGGTGATTATGAGAATAATAAATATGAATAATAATATCATTTCATTTATTAAATAAAACAATTACAAAATTGTCTTTCGGGCATCACACCTAACAATCGAATCTATGATACCAGGAACGAGATGCTTGCTTCAACCCATAAATGGATCTGAGCAACTTGCACACCATGTGCTCTCGACCTTCTTCAATGAATCCTTCTGGTTGCTGCATATAGATTTCCTCGTCGAGAAAGCCGTTTAGAAACGCTGTCTTAACATCCATTTGCCAGATTTCATAATCCAGACATGCAGCAAGCGAAAGGAGGATGCGGATGGTTTTCATCATGGCCACAGGTGAGAAGGTTTCCTTGTAGTCTATACATTCTCGCTGTGTGTAACCTTTGGCTACCAGCCGTGCTTTGAAGGTTTCAACCTTCCCATCTACTCCTCTCTTTCGCTTGTAGAGCCATTTACATCCAATGGGCCTTTCACCCTGAGGAAGTTCTACAAGTTTCCAGACCGAGTTAGAGTACATAGACTCCATCTCTTGATTCATTGCGTCAATCCATTTATCCTTATCGTGGTCCAGTAAGGCCTTCTTATAGGTCGGAGGATCATATTCCACCCCATCAGAGGCGACTACGTTTGCCTCTAAATCCATGCCGTACCGATCCGGTGGCCGAACCACTCTCGCAGTACGTCTGGGTGGAACAGGAATGTCGGAAGTGACTGTTGTATTATTAGTGTTGTTTATAGGAACATCAGCGGCCACAATAGGCCCGATGTCATCGTAGAGTAATTCCTCTAGTACAATTGTACTTCGAGGTCTGTGGTCTTTCATATAACTTTCCTCCAAAAACGTAGCGTTAGTCGAGACTAGCACTTTGTTATCTTCCGGATCGTAAAATAGACCACCACGTGTACCTTTTGGATAGCCCACAAACAAACATACTTTCGTACGTGATTGTAGCTTGGTAGTCTTGTCCATCAGCACATGTGCAGGACAACCCCATATGCGGAAGTGACGCATGCTTTCGCGATGTCCCGACCACATCTCAATGGGTGTCTTTTCGACAGAATTTGACGGTACTGCATTCAAAATGTAGACCACTGCTTCTAAAGCATAACCCCACAAGGATATAAGTAGTGATGCGTAGCTCATCATTGATCTAACCATGTTAATCAATGTCCTGTTTCTCCTCTCAGCAACTCCGTTTTGCTGAGGTGTCCTAGGCGCTGAACGTTGGAAACAAATTCCTTTTTCAGCCAAGTAGTCAATGAACTCAGTATCTAAATAGTCACCTCCAAGATCCGAGCGGAGGCATTTCAATGACTTGCCTAGTTGCCTTTCGGCTTCTGCTTGGAACTCCTTGAACTTTCCAAAAGCCTCGGACTTTCTATGCAACAGATAAAACCTCAAGTAATAAAACAACTAGATCTACATCTACAAGGGGGTTGTAGAACATACCTCTTGGATCTCAAAATCCAAGTTGAAGAACCGCAAAAGAAAGATTGCAAGAAGATGTGAAGAGCACCACGATCGTCCGTACGTGTGATCCAAGCAACTCCCGGTGGAAGGAATTCTCGACTCGAACCCTTCCGATATGCTACCCGGAAAATCTCCAAGATTTTCCCCAACCCTCTTGGCCGAAATTTCTTCCTCCTCTCTAAGAGGTGGAACTCGAAAATATTGTGTGTCTAAGGCTTGGGAGAACTCTCTTTATATAGGAGAGTAAAATTAACTTAGCCTCCAAGGATTTAATAATTAATACAAAATCAATTATAATAATCCTATTAAATAAAAGATAATCCAATAATATTCTAGAACAAATCTAGAATAATATTTATCTTTATTTCTTACCATAAATATTTATCCAATAAATATTTTATGCACATGTCTTATTAATACACAAGAAAACAATTTCTTGTTCCATAAAAATAAGAGGGGGGCGAAAATCATTAAATTGACCTAGTCAATATTAATTTTTTTCATTACACAATAATTGGGCCAAGATTATGGAAAATGTCTTTTCCACATATTTAATTATTTAGCCCAACTAATTTAATAGTCCACTAAACAATTAATTCACATATCGTTTTAATAAAGTCCAACAAGAACTAAATTAATATTATTAGGACTCGACGCCCGAGAATAGCTATGCTATATTAGGGGCACGTCGGGGACCATGGACTAATAATCGGCGGCTCCGATAAATCAAATAAATAATTATCTTACGAACGTAATAATTATATTCGATAAATCAATCACGGGAATATGCCACCATAATCCCGTGATCGCACTCCTCCGATTATGAGATTATATTTATCTCCTCACGAGAACAATAATAAGCGTCCATTGATATAATCATTACATATGGATTAATCCTCCATAGATCGTTCATTCTAAATCGGGAAGTTACCGTTAACCCTTTCTAGAACCTCTTATCCTTATTTACCATTAACCCCCTAGTGATCAATTAATTCATACAACTCACTGGTACCTAATCAGTGTAATATGAACTCCATGGATCGATCAGTTTCTAGGATTAACAAACAAGGGAACTATCTATCTACTTCCATAAATGGAAGGAATGGATTCCGTATCTGTGATAACACGTACTACTCACTCAATCCAAGACAATGCCAAGATGGGGTAATTCGGACCACGTACTCGGTGTAATCCTTAACCGTCAAGTCAAACTTCATACTGATTCAAGCAGTTGACTGTGATTACCTCGTGATTAAGATATATCCATAAATATGATCATCCATTGATTCGATAAGAATTCTCAATTACGGAATTATATCGTGAACTCTAATCAAATCGGTCCAGCCCTATATGATATATCTATCATATATAAATGCCCCATTAGGTTCTCTTAACCGAAAGTCCGGATAAGACAATCACACATATTGTGTTCTGGGCGCATTAATAGCACGTTAAAGGAGAGACCCGATACTCTCGATTAACTTCACTACGGTCTAATTGTATTTTTAGTACATCTTCACTAACTCAATCCTCCCGTGTATATACCATACACTGAGTTAAGTGATTACATAAACGATATACTTTAGGGTTTTCTGTAGTGTAATTACTATTGTCACATCGGTGAATATGAGAATAATAAATATGAATAATAATGTCAATTCATTTATTAAATAAAACAATTACAAAATTGTCTTCCGGGCATCACACCTAACAATCTCCCACTTGCACGAAAGCATGTGATTAATTGTTTTAGAGCACACCCTATTATTTAAAATACAACAAACTACATCTCACACTTGCTCTAAAGCAATGGAGACCCATCCCGTATTCTAGTACCCATTAAGCATATCATAACCATTTCAGATTCCAAAGTACACTCCGAGTATGCCGTCGTAGGATAGGTCGGTGACTCGGGGAGCACCTACATCTAAATGTCATGGGTCTTAATGATTAGTCGTGTTGTCGGCTCGAGACGATCCGTAGAATCGAAACGTTACCGGTCCATCAAATCATTTGGTACCGAGTAAACACTGAGCCCGAGATCGACTTAACGATCATCCTCAATCTGACTTAAAGTCAAAATCAGTGTATCACACATATCCAAGTTCACACATGAATATGTCCGCATATTGTTCCTCGTTCTCTCAAGATACTAAAGGACATACTAAAATTGCTTTGTTAACCGCCGAATCTAAGATTCGATCAAAGTTGACGTTCAATAACCTGACCATCTCTTACTAGAAAGAGAATCTATCCTATTTCTCTTGATCCGAAGATTTAGAGAGTCATTCCTGAGGCATAGGGTAGAACTTCCTCGTTGAATGTTGCATACACAGATGCATCATCTTAACCAATAAGATGGATGGGAAACCGATTGGATCGATTCTAATTAATCCGACCGAGTCAAACTCTTCGAGAATGTTGTCCAAATCTCTGTTGCAGAGAATTGTGGTATTGTCAGATTCTGACTTCAGATAGCACACCCATGTTGATTCCAACTGGTGCAATGTTATCCTTCACAAACACTAATGTATATATTCACTACCGTACTAAAATTGATATCCAAATACAAAAGACTTATCAATATTCTGGTCAAATCCACATATTGTAGAAATATATGACTTCCAATGACCGAGAGGTTTGCTTTTTATCCACAAAGGACATAAGCCTTGACAGTCATTCTGTCATTAGTTCATAAGGCAATACCCTTCTGTTTCGAATGAATCCAGACTCCGTTTGTTTGGCAAGAAAATCTTAGGGAATCACCCCTATTTTCTGCTTATGAACGAAATCATGCAATACTAAGTGATAAGAGAGTTCAAGGTCTGATTAACTCTCTAGAGCACTCAAGCTTTGCTCTGAAAGATAAACTTTCCTATGCATTCTACTCTTTTCCGTGTAGATCCAATTACTCCCACTGGGCCTGAGACGCTCAGGTGGTTCTACAAGAGCATGAATAGAATTGGAGTACCGAACTCCATTCACAGGGTTATTGCTATTAAACCAACCTCTATTATCAGAATCCTATACTGCTCACAAAAGAGCCATAGGTCATCAATCGATCCTCAGACTACAAAGTCCGCAGAAACCGTAATTGGTAATGGATAAACCATACTCCCAATACTTACTTGGTGGATCGAAATTCTGATCTAGTTTAGTAGTATTTAGTGTTATCACCAACAACCGATGTTGGATGTGGTCTGATTTTAATCAGTTAGTAACTACCTTGATTAAACGTACTTCAAGGTTCAAGGTTTTGCTGTTCATGGACTCTATCAGAAAGGATGCAACAAAGATAACTCGTCCCTTCCCGATTTCAAGAATCTTATAACAAACCTTTTTCTCAATGCTACAAGATATATAACGATTGGTCACTGACCGAACGTGTTCGCGAAATTCCCAGACCTACCTCCAAGCACCGTGTGCCTAATGCTTATATTTATGGAAGTGGGGTGAACCGAATCCACACCTTATCCGTAAATTCCAAAGCATATTCTAGGTAGACTTCTCGGTCTTACACTTCAATGTAAACCGAAATTTCGCTTCTAATATCTTTATTGAGTTAAGCAGTGTATTGTAGCACATCTACAACTATGTAAAGTAATTCAACGGTTTCTCCCTTAGTGAAAGCATTTCACTATGAGGCAGGCCGAGCATCAGTCCCTAGGACTATGAATGGTCTATTCTGAGTATAGAATACTCTATCTCTGTTGAAAATAGAGAAACCTCGCAATATTTTGGATAAACTTACCGGAGTGTTTGAATAGTTATCAGACAAGAAGTCACTACTCGGAAGCTCCTACTAGCTCGTATCTTTCATCAGACCCCGAAGGTCGTCATGAACAAGCTATGTTACTTCTTTATATCCATTATCCTTTCCCGATTGAAAGGAAACTTAGTCATTGAACCTTTGAGACAATATAACCGTACCGGGAGAAAGGAATCACCCCGAGCCGCTTCGTGTCTTGTCTTTTAGGGACTATGCACTAACTATGGAATATGAAGAAGCGTTTATCTAAATATAGAAACCAATTGCTTTTAATAGTTCTTAAGATGTGTTTTATATACATATTTCAGCGAGCTTCTAAGTGGTTTTGACTTTATCAAACAAAAGTCCGAGTCTTGGATTCGTACTACAAATGGTATATTCACTTTCTATACGACAAACAAATTATCGAATAGAAGGTAAATCCATTCGTTCCAACGAATCTTAAACCGAAAATAAATTTTCCGCGATATCCAAGGATTGAATCCGAGATTCATTTCCTTATATCACTCCCACTATTCTAGCTAAAATTAACTGCCCGTTGTTTACTCCTTTAATCGTTAAATGCACTGCTACCTTGTTCTTCCAAAGAACTTAGCTCGAGAAAATTGCCAAGGATTCATAGGTTGGTGATCCAAAATCACTATCCTTATCCTATGATTTTCAATTAATTAATTTTTCGGTTTAGCCTTAAAGTTTACTCAGTTTAGATGACTAACACTTTTAGACATATTCTCCCATTCTTGACTTTCCGTGAATGGAAACAGTCTTGAACCAGCGGTTCGTTTGAGTAGACACTACTCTTGAACCGTGGGGTGTCTATTTTGAGTGTTACTCGTCGGGACTTCTCGAATTTTCTAATATACCAGAAAAAACAACAAATCATAACAATAAAGCTCCCACTAGTTTATCGGTTCCAAATACCGTCTAACGAGCAATGCTTTATGATTTTCCGATTTTTTCGATTAGAAAATCTTTCGTACATAGTTCCAATGTTTCTAGAAAAACAACAAATCATAGAACTCCCACTAGTTCATCGATTCCAAATATCGTCCAACTAGCAACATTTCATGACTTTCCGGTTTTTCAATTAGAACGGTTACGTGTGTAGTCAGTTACACTTTTCTAATGTTCTAGAAAAACAACAAATCATAAAGCTCCCACTAGTTCATCGAATCCAAATATCGTCCAACTAGTAACACTTCATGATTTTCCAATTTTTCAATTAGAAAATTACTCGTGTAATTACTACACATTCAAAATTCACTAAAAGAATTTCAAAGTCCGAAATCACCTTTGTTCAAACTAAGTTTTTCTTCCGTTTGACACGAATGACACTAGTGACATACCTATATGTCACTCTCGTTTTTAAAAGGCTTAAGAGGAAATATATGTTTCGAAAAATAATTGCATTATCGATTAACCAGTTCAACGTCCTAGTTACTTTCCACTTTTTAACGAAGTCAATACTAGTCAATTAATAAATTTTAAGCAATTTAGTAAGGGATATAATGCTGTAAATAAAATGACATATATTAATTCAAGTTAACACTACTATATTTTATTTTAGGAATTGTAAACTAAAATTAAGTCTACTCTACCATTCCAAGGTTTTAACCTCGCATCTCAGTGCCGCCTTAGGGTTTGTCAAAGAGATGACGGTTAAATCGAGACAATCTCATCAATGAATAACTTGTGAGAATCGAATATCCCACGAGAATCGAACATCCCTTTATTCATTGACTACCTTCCTTTTTTAGCCTAGATATTATCAAAAAATACCCATGATGAGTGTGACCTACTATATCGGATCTCTTAGGTACGCCCCGAGTATGCCGTCTTAGGATAGGTCAGTGACCCGACGAGTACCCGGAAATCCTATCCTTTCGGAGACCAAGCCATGAATGTTGATAGGGGCGAACACCATCCTTAGGGGGACGAAATCAAAGCGCCTCGAGGCGTCACCCTTCTCTCACTTACTTGTATCTATAGTAGAGGCCGTGGGGTTGGCTGTCGCCTCCCCCGCTCCCACTCAATATTTTTGAAGTGGTTGTGGGTTAACTAACCACGTCTTTTTGATGTTAACATAAAAGCACATCAAATCAAGGATTCCGAATGGTGTCGGTAACGTAGGCAAGCCTACCCGTCCTATTCGTTGGAACATATGTGACAGTCGGACGAAGTCGGGTCAAGAGAGCCCCATTGAGATAAGAAGGAATCACTCCTCCGCTCTCCGGTGTAGCTTAGTCTTGCCGGACCCCCGTGCATACATCACACTAGGAGGGTTAAGTCGGTCGAGCCTAGCTCGCTTGACCACCCAACCTATAAGCGAACCGTTTTTATCCAAGATTTATTGTTCTTTTACCATCATTCAATCTCGTAGACACTACGAATTGAAAACGTGATCTCGTTTGGGCTTTAAGGCGGTTCACCGAGAACACACACCGAAAGGCTTAACGATTTCATAACCCGTCCTCGGATCTTTAATTAGTTACTAAATTAATTAATTACCACGTATTAATTAAATTTCAACTAATTACACGAGTTTGTATACATGCCTATTTTAATTACCAAAATTAAAATTCTACATGTATGCATGGAGTGGATTTATGATATGATGCATGTCATGGCAATTCCGATTTTATATCTATTTTATGATCAAACACATAAAAAATAAATTGCGGAAAATTTAAACACCGAGATGGATTGTTGGTACCCCGTATTTAATCTATCCTAGGAAAAAACAGTAAATTACATAATCTATGTCTTCGAGTCTTGATCTTCGAATCTTGAACTCGAAACTTCCGGATCACGAACCACGAACACCCGAGAGGAGAAAAGGCTTTTTAATTAAATAAATCCAATTTATTTGATAAATAAAAACCTTTTTTTTTTTTATTACATGGTACATGCGGCTGTTACACAAAAAATATTTTCCAAAAATAATCTTTTTTTTTTTTTTTTTTTTTGGGTGCCAAACGGCAGTTTTCCATAAAAAAAAAATTAGGTTAAACAAAAAGTTAATGCAGCCGCAAGACTTAAGCCCTAGCCGCATGCAATTTTATTATACATGACTTATAGCGATGCTTTTCAGAGTCGCAGAAAGTCCTGTAGCGCAGATTTTTAATTAAAATCAGGTTTTTATCCGTTTCTCCTCGTTCATAACTTGGGTTTCGACTTAATCTGCAACTTTTCTTCAAGATCTTCATCTTTTCGAGCCCGGAACATCAAAATTACAATAAAAGATCCTACTTTTACATAAATTTCGAAAATTGACATAAAAAAAATACAATTCCTATGCTCAATTGTTACTAAACAAAGGAGCTACAAAATAGATCTAACGAGTAAACGGTACCAACCCCAATCCATCTCTTCAACCAAGACATTCATAACATAAAAAAAAAATTAAACAATTTTCGGCCCCTTTTTAAAAAAAAATTGGGACAAAAAAATCTACATGTTTACCACTCCTAGATCTAATATTTTATACGTATAAAATATTAGATCTAGGAGTGGTAAACATGTAGATTTTTTGTCCCAATTTTTTTTATTGGGGCCGATGCATATGTTTATTTTTTTATGTTATTTGTTTATAAGGACGTGTTTTGGGACTTAATTAGACACTTAGGACACACTTAAAAGATCATTAGTTATAAGGACACATTTTATTCAACTTTCCTATTTTACCCTTAGAAAATAATTCTGCAGCAGCCTTCTTCTTCGACCTTCCATGTCTGCCTTCTTCTTCGACCTTCCATGTCTGCCTTCTTCTTCGACTCCCATCATCGGAACAGCCCAAACCAATCCACCTCAATACGCCACCCATATTCTCTTTCCCGCCATTCCTCTCTTCTATTTCTCCATTTCCCCTCTTCTTCTGCACTTTTCCGGCGCACCAACGACCACACATGGAGGTAGTTCGAGTGCTTCTCTTCATCAATTAACCACTGGGCTTTCTTTGTCTCCTGTTTGTAAGGTAAAACAGCTTGCTCCCCTCCAGTTTTCAGTTTAGATTTAGTCGAATTTCCTGATTGTTGGGGCTGTTTTTCATCCTTCCGGGTTTTGGCCTGAAAAGTTTCATCTTTTTGTTCTATATTTCGATTTGGGAGTTATAGTGATAATGTTTGTGTATAATGTTAAAGTCTCTTTTCTTCTATAATGGATGCATTTGCAGCATTTTTTTCTAATGATTCTGCAACGAAAATTAAAGTGTTGATACAATTTTGATGATCACATAAGAAACTTATTTGATTGTGAGCCAGTTTGTTCAGGCTTAAAAAGGGATTTCTTGTTTTGAATTTATCTGTTGTCAATGGCAATTGATGTGTGTTTGTGGTGAATTTTTTATCGTAAGCCTTGTCGGAAAAAAATGGGCAAGTTTTGTTTTATGAGCTGCTAATGTTGCTTTATCTAGTATTCTTAATGATGTTTCATTGGCTGAAAATGCCGTTTCTTGGGCAAATTTGTTCAAACAAAATAGAGTTTTCACTAATGAAGTCATCAAATTAAGAGAGGATTTTTCTGATATGTCATGTAATCTTGTTTATCTCAAAGAATGTAGTCTTTGAACCCGATGACATGGAATCTTTGAGTTTGATTGGATACTTCCCATCCAAATTCCCTGTAAAAGAAGCTGTTCAAAGCCTAGTGAATTCTTGGCTGAAGAAGTGCAGTGACATTGATGTCACTGCATATATATCACGGCTTGATCGAGGTACATCAGTGGCATCCAATATATTTGATTGGAAAAAGGAGAAAATTGATAGAGGTACATCAGTGGCCTTGCTTGAAAATCAATTCAAAAAGGCTAAAAAAAAGAACATGGTTTGTTAAGAAGTTATGAAATTTTGAGATGAAAAGAAACATACAAATGGCTGAATGTATCCCAACGGCATTTCTTGAAATTTTGGCACTTGTTAAGAAGTTATGTATCAATTCTAACATGGAAAGCTTCTAAAAAGAAGATGTTGGATTGACATCAGTAATTTTTGTAACTTAGTTCAAGTTTTTTTGTGATCATCTATGTGATCTTGCTTGCACCATTACCGTTGCCTCGCCGCCTTGCTAAATTCGAACCGCATAATTTGAACACCTTGTAATAGTTCTAAGTAGTAGATTTCGTAGGTTGAACTCCGTATTCGCATTTGAGATTTTAGCCGTGATAATCCGGTTTGTTTAACCGATTATCGTCTCTAAAACCTCGCCGATAGTTCAAGCTCGTTGCTTATCCGTTTCGACTTGTACTTCATATTGCCGAATCCGTAAGATTCATATATATTGGTTGAACCTTTCTCGTTTGTATTAATTTAATTTATTAAACTTTGAGTTGTAATATTGGTCCGTAATAATATTAATTGAAGTATTCTTTTTACAACCTACCCGAACTTGGAATTTGGTTTTTACATATACTTGGTGCGATAGTTTATTAGTTTGCGCATTCATTTTTTTTAAACCCGAACTTGAGTAGTTTTTTTGTTGTTCAGTGATCTGTTTTGTATCTGAGAGATGGTGTATCAACAAAAACCAATTAGGATGGAGCATTCCGAGTTCCGAGTTCCGAGTTCTGAGTTCCGAGTTCCGAGTTCCGAGTTCCGAGTTCCGAGTTCCGAGTTCCGAGTTCCGAGTTCCGAGTTCCGAGTTCCGAGTTCCGAGTTCTGAGTTCCGAGTTCCGACTTCCGAATTCGACGGAGACGATTACGGTTACGGTTGTTTATCGCTCTCTTGCTTCGTGTAGATTAAATCATGGAGTGTAGTGTGAAATAATTGCCCATATGGAGATCATGATTGTGTTGCAACCTGCAAGAGAATGTGGAGTTTATGCCATTTTAAATCAATGGCTTTATGTTGCAAATTTCTCGTTCGTTTTTATGTGTTTGTTGTGCTCGTTTTCATGATGTTTTTTTTCCAGGCCAATGCTAGGTGCAATTACAAGAGGTTGAAGGGCATTCTTGAGTTTCCAAGACAGCATTTTGCTGATGAATGCCACTGGTTACTGGAGAATATCTTAATAGATAGTCATTTTAGAGTGTATTTCCTTTTTCATTTTGGACATGTAGACGGGTTTATGTTGTTTGGCTGTTACAACTCCTTCTGGTACTACTGGTTTGAATGAGGGTTCTCATTTGCAGAAAAAAGTGTCTGAGAAAGGAAAGAACAATTTATGTATGTATGATTGGTGTAGTGACATGAATTTGATGGTAGGTTTGTGTATGATTTGTAATAAAATTGATGGAGTGACATTAATGTCACTGCATTTTCTTTTTTTCTTAGCGTTGTTGTTTATTACATTGAAGCCTTTTTCTTTAGTTGTCATTTCTTTAGGTATAATCACTTTATAGAGTATACATTCTTGAAATTCAACGGCATCATGCAATCTGTAGAATTTCTTGTCATACGATGCATAATGGCTTAAAAACCACATTCATAGTGACCGAACTCTTGGCCGATGTCATTGCATAAATTGTTGATGTCACGCATATTTATTGTCGATGTCACTGCATAAAATGCCGATGTCACTGCATAAATTATTGATGTCACTGCATAAAATACCGATGTCACTGCATAAATTGCCGATGTCACTGCATAAAATGTTGATGTCACTGCATTTCTGATTGCCGATGTCACTGCATAAATTGTTGCCGATGTCAGTGCATAAAATGTTGATATCACTGCATATATGATTGCCGATGTCACTACATAAAAATATGAATTAAGGTGAAAAATTTATGTTGATTGTAGATTTATATCAAAAGATATAGCCATTTGAAGTCGATTTTATGAAATTTCGGAAAAATATCAAATGTCATCACGGTGTTGCTTCATCAAATGTCACTGCATCCCGATGATCAATGCATCCCGATGGTCTCTGCATCGCGGTGTCTCTGCATCGGGAGTGGCCACTTCATCGCGGTGTCTCTGCATCAGGGGTGGCCACTTTATCGCGATGTCACTGCATAAATTGTCGATGTCACGCATATATGATTGTTGATGTCACTGCATATATAATTGTCGATGTCAATGCATCGCCGTGGTCAATGCAGCGCGGTTGTTAGTGCATCGCGGTGTCTCTGCATCGAGGAGGTCAATGCAGCGCGGTTGTTAGTGCATCGATGAGGTCAATGTATCACGGTGGTCAATGCATAAATTGTTGATGTCGCGTATATATGATTGCCGATGTCACTGCATAAAATGTTGATATCACTGCATATATGATTGCCGATGTCACTGCATAAAAATATGAATTAAGATGAAAGATTTATGTTGATCGGAGTTTTATATAAAAAGATATAGCCATTTGAAGTCGAATTTATGAAGAAAAGAAATCGATTTTATGAAATTAAGTCGGAAAAATATCAAATGTCATCACGGTATTGCTTTATCAAATGTCACTGCATCCCGATGATCACTGCATCTCGATGGTCTCTACATCGCGGTGTCTCTGCATCGGGGGTGGCCACTTCATCGCGGTGTCTCTGCATCGGGGGTGGCCACTCCATCGCGGTGTCACTTCATCGCGATGTCTCTGCATATATGATTGCCGATGTCACTACATAAATTGTTGATGTCATTCATATATGATTGTTGATGTCACTGCATAAAATGTTGATGTCACTGCATATCTGATTGCCGATGTCACTGCATAAATTGCATAAATTGTCAGTGCATCACGGTGGTCAATGCGTCGCGGTAATCAATGCATCGGTGTGGTCCATGTATCACGGTGATCAATGAAAAAAGCAAAAATAAACTTTCACCGTCAAAAAAAAAAAAAAAAATTTAGCGTCCATCCTGAAAAAAAAAAAAAAAAAAAAAAAACCATACTTTTTGACGTCCATACTGAAAGAAAAAAAAAACACCAAACAATACAAAACAAAACAAACAAAACACAAGAACAACTTGACATTGTAATAAATAGTTAAAAAAAAACCATTCAGCGTGTGCCGTGTGCCCCTTTTTTATTTTTTATTTTATTTTTTCTCTTCATTAAGGGTATTTGGGTCTATCTACCTAATTTTTGTCCTTATAACTAAGTGTTTGTTTTGAATGTCCTTTTTGCCTAATTAAGTCCAATATGTGTCATTTTCAATAATTGTCCCTATTTTTTTTATGTTGCGATTGTTGTGGTTGAAGAGATGGATTGGGGTTGGTACTGTTTACCCGTAGATCTATTTTGTAGCTCTTTTGATTAGGATCAATTGAGAATAGGACGTGTAATTTATTTTATGTCATGCGAAAAATTGTAAAAGGTAGCACCTTTTGTATTTTATTTTTGATCCGGGTTCGAGACGACGAAGATGATGCGACGAAGATCATGGTGTTGAAGATCATCAAGAAGATAAAACGGAAGGAGGCCGGATTGTTTATTTTTTTTCTTTCATCGGCGGTAAATTTTTGATGCGGCTGCTGAATTTATTTTCTAACCTAATGCAGCAGCCGAAAGTTTTGACCTGAGAAAAAAAAAAAAAAAAAAAAAAAAAAAAAAAAAAGGGGCAGCACACGTTTTTCCTTTCTTTTAAAACGATGCGGCAAAAGATTTCATAGTTGCATGTTTTTTTTCTCCTTTTGCATGCGGCTAGGGCTGCTTGTATAATTAAAATAAAAATAAAAAAAGGGAAATTTTTTTTAAAAACAATTATTAATATAGATATATTTTTCAATATATTGGTATATTACGGCCTCCTCTCCTCGTCGTTCGTGATTCATGTCAAGATCGAAGGTTTGAGATCCGGAAGTGTTCAAGATCAAGACCGAAGATCGAGATTTGAAGACTTAGATTAAACTTTTACTTATCCTTAGAAAATAGGTTAGTCGGGGGTACCAACAATCCATCTCGGTGTTTAAATTTTCCGCAAATTATTTTTTATGTGTTTGATCATAAAATAGATATAAAATCGGAATTTCCATGACATCATCATATCATAAATCCACTCCATGCATACATGTAGAATTTTAATTTTGGTAATTAAAATAGGCATGTATACAAACTCGCGTAATTAGTTGAAATTTAATTAATACGTGGTAATTAATTAATTTAGTAACTAATTAAAGATCCGAGGACGGGTTATGAAATCGTTAAGCCTTTCGGTGTGTGTTCTCGGTGAACCGCCTTAAAGCCCAAACGAGATCACATTTTCGATTCGTAGTGTCTATGAGATTGAATGATGGTAAAAGAACAATAAATCTTGGATAAAAACGGTTCGCTTATAGGTTGGGTGATCAACTAAGCTAGGCTCGACCGACTTAACCCTCCTAGTGTGATGTATGCACGGGGGTCCGGCAAGACTATGCTACACCGGAGAACGGAGGGGTGATTCCTTCATATCTCAATGGGGCTGTCTTGACCCGATTTCGTCCGACTGTCACATATGTTCCAACGAATAGGACGGGTAGGCTTGCCTACGTTACCGACACCATTCGGAATCCTTGATTTGATGTGCTTTTATGTTAACATCAAAAAGACGTGGTTATAGTTAACCCACCACCACTTCCAAATTATTGAGTGAGAGCGGGGGAGGCAACAGCCAACCCCACGGCCTCTACTATAGATACAAGTAAGTGAGAGAAGGGTGACGCCTCGTGGCGCTTTGATTTCGTCCCCCTACGGATGGTGTTCACCCCTAACAACATTCATGGCTTGGTCTCCGAAAGGATTGGATTTCTGGGTACTCGTCGGGTCACTGACCTATCCTACGACGGCACACTCGGGGCGTACCTAAGAGATCCGATATAGTAGGTCACACTCATAAAGGATATTTTTGGTAATATCTAGGCTAAAAAAGGAAGGTAGTCAATGAATAAAGGGATGTTCGATTCTCGTGGGATGTTCGATTCTCACAAGTTATTCATGGATGAGATTGTCTCGATTTAACCGTCGTCTCTTTGACCTACCCTACGGCGGCACTGAGATGCGAGGTTAAAATCTTGGAATGGTAGAGTAGACTTAATTTTAGTTTACAATTCCTAAAATAAAATATAGTAGTGTTAAAATTGAATTAATATATGACATTTTATTTACAGCATTATATCCCTTACTAAATTGCTTAAAATTTATAATTGACTAGTATTGACTTCTTTAAAAAGTGGAAAGTAACTTGGACGTTGAACTAGTTAATCGATAATGCAATTAATTTTTGGAATAGATATTTTCTCTTAAGCCTTTTAAAAATCAGAGTGACATATAGGTATGTCACTAGTGTCATTCGTGTCAAACGGGAGACAAACTTAGGTGATTTCGGACTTTGAAATTCTTCTAGTGAATTTTGATGTGTAGTGATTACACGAGTAATTGAAAAATCGGAAAATCATGAAGTGTTACTAGTTGGACGATATTTGGAATCGATAAACTAGTGGGAGCTTTATGATTTGTTGTTTTTCAAGAACATTAGAAAAGTGTAAATGACTACACACGTAACCGTTCTAATTGAAAAACCGGAAAGTCATGAAATGTTGCTGGTTGGACGATATTTGGAATCGATGAACTAGTGGGAGTTCTATGATTTGTTGTTTTTCTGGAAACATTGGAACTATGTACGAAAGATTTTCTAATCGAAAAAAAAGGAAAATCATAAAAACAAAGCATTGCTCGTTAGACGATATTTGGAACCGATAAACTAGTGGGAGCTTTAATGTTATGATTTGTTGTTTTTTCTGATATATTAAAAAATCCGAGAAATCCTGACGAGTAACACTCGAAATAGACATCCCACGGTTCAAGAGTAGTGTTTACTCAAATGAACCGCTGGTTCAAGACTGTTTCCATTCACGGAAAGTCAAGAATGGGAGAATATGTCTAAAAGTGTTAGTCATCTAAACTAAGAAAATTTTAGGCTGAACCGAAAATTAATTAAACTGAAAATCATAGGATAAGGACAGTGATTTTGGATCACCAACCTATGAATCCTTGGCAATTTTCTCGAGCTAAGTTCTTTGGCAGAACAAGGTAGCAGTGCATTTAACGATTAAAGGAGTAAACAACGGGCAGTTAATTTTAGCTAGAATAGTGGGAGTGATATAAGGAAATGAATCTCGGATTCAATCCTTGGATATCGCGGAAAAATTATTTTCTGTTTTAAGGTTCGTTGGAACGAATGGATTTACCTTCTATTCGATAATTCGTTTGTCGTATAGAAAGTGAATATACCATTTGTAGTACGAATCCAAGACTCGGACTTTTGTTTGATAAAGTCAAAACCACTTACAACTATTTGAAATATGTATATAAAACACATCTTAAGAACTATTAAAAGCAATTGGTTTCTATATTTAGATAAACGCTTCTTCATATTCCATAGTTAGTGCATAGTCCCTAAAAGACAAGACCTGAAGACTGGCTCATGGTGATTCCTTTCTCCAGTCTGGTTATATTGTCTCAAAGGTTCAATGACTAAGTTTCCTTTCAATCGGGAAAGGATAATGGTTATAAAGAAGTAACGTAGCTTGTTTATGACGACCTTCGGGGTCTGATGAAAGATACGAGCTAGTAGGAGCTTCCGAGTAGTGACTTCTTGCCTGATAACTATTCAAACACTCCGGAAAGTTTATCCAAAATATTTTGAGGTTTCTCTGTTTTCAACAGAGATAGCGTATTCTATACTCGGAATAGGCCATTCATAGTCCTCGGGACTGAAGCTTAGCCTGCCTCATTGTGACATGTTCTCACTAAGTGAGAAACCGTTAGATTGCCTTACATAGTTTTGGATGTGCTACAATACAATGCTTAACTCAATAAAGATATTGAAAGCGAAATAACGGTTTACATTGAAATGTAAGACCGAGAAGTCTACATAGAATATGCTTTGGAATTTACGGATAAGGTGTGGATTCGGTTCACCCCACTTCCATAAATATAAGCATTTAGCACACGGTGCTTGAAGGTAGGTCTGGGAATTTCGCGAACACGTTCGGTCAGTGACCAATCGTTATATATCTTGTAGCTATTGAGTATAAAGGTTGGATATAGGATTCTTGAAATCGGGAAGGGACAGTTATACTGTTGCATCCTTTCTGATAGAATCCATGAACAGCAAAACATTGAACCTTGAAGTACGTTTACTCAAGGTAGTTTCTAACTGATTAAAAATCAGACCACATCCAACATCGGTTGTTGGTGATAACACTAAATACTACTAAACTATATCAGAATTTCGATCCACCCAGTAAGTATTGGGAGTATGGTTTATCCATTACCCATTACGGTTTCTGCGGACTTGGTAGTCTGAGGATCGATTGATGACCTATGGCTCTTTTGTGAGCTGTATAGGATTCTGATAATAGAGGTTGGTTTAATAGCCATAACCCTATGAATGGAGTTCGGTACTCCAGTTCTGTTCATACTTTTGTAGAACCACCTGAGCGTCTCAGGCCCAGTGGGAGTAATTGGATCTACATGGAAAAGAGTAGAATGAATAGGAAAGTTTATCTTTCAGAGCAAAGATTGAGTGGTCTAGGGGTAATTCCCTAAGAAGTAGAGAGTTAATCAGACCTTGAACTCTCTTACCACTTAGTATTGCATGATTTCGTTCAAAAGAAAATAGGGGTGATTCCCTGAGACTTTCTTGCCAAACAAACGGAGTCTGGATTCATTCGAAACAGAAGGGTATTGCCTTATGAACTTATGACAGGATGACTGTCAAGGCTTATGTCCTTTGTGGATAAAAAGCGAACCTTGCGGTCAATGGAAGTCACATAATTCTACAATATGTGGATTTGACAAGAATATTGATAAGTCTTTTGTAGACTGGATATCAATTTTAGTACGGTAGTGAATATATATACATATATTAGTGTTTGTGAAGGATAACACTGCACCAGTTGGAATCAACATGGGTGTATTATCTGAAGTCAGAATCTGACAATGCCACAATTCTCTGCAACAGAGATTTGGACAACATCCTAAAGAGTTTGACTCGGTCGAATTCATTAGAATCGATCCTTCGGTTTCCCATCCATCTTATTGGTTAAGATGATGCATCCGTGTATGCAACATTCAACGAGGAAGTTCTACCCTATGCCTCATGAATGACTCTCTAAATCTACGGATCAAGAGAAATGGGATAGATTCTCTTTCTAGTAAGAGATGGTCGTTTATTGAACGTCAACTTTGATCGAATCTTTAGATTTTTTGGCGCACAAAATATATGCGGTAGAAAATAAGGTCATCCATCAAAGACACAAAAGTAACACGAGAGGAATAAAGGATTGTATTGAAATTCAGCAAGTTGTTGGAAAATACATGCAATTCAGTGTACAAAATCTACTGAAAGGAAATGAAAAAACTAATATGCACCATAAGCTACCCTTAGCAAATAGGGGGCTAGAGAGAAAATAGGAAATACACTACGTTCAACCTCAGGATTACAATAAGCACCAAGGCAGCAACAAAAATGAGCCTTGTTGAAGATAACAAATAACAGTAGTTCCATTTCAGCGATGAGGGCCATCCATCAGAGAAACAAATGAGGCAACAGATAAATAAAGAGATCAATCACCCAGCATCATCTAATTTGCATACAGTCCACCAAAGGCATGATTCAAACAAAGACGAGAATTATTTCATATCCCATTGTAGGCATCATGATGACATGGACAAATCATAATAGAAGCCAGCATAAGAGGAATGGAGATACAGATCACCATCAATGTCCAGGTCACACGAACTGGAAAGACCATCATCTTGCAACATAAGACCATAACAAAATAATGTGACCTGAAATGAAATCGGGTAATGAATGAACAAATCCAATGTCCCAATGGGTAACAGAGAATGAAGACAAAAGAGGAAGTATATAAGTAAATCCACCGGAAAAGAAAGCCGCAAAACCGATAGGAAAAACAACATAAACTATTATTTTATAAGAAAAACAAGAGACTCGTCTACTATTAAAGAGAAACAGCTTGATCGTGAAGAAATTATAAGTCATGCAATATGACGGAAAGAAGAACCAGAACGAACATATTTGACGTGACACGCAAGGACTAATGTATAGATTAGAGGACGTGTGCCGATTTGTTCATTCCTAGAGCAAAACAACAGCAGTGTGGCTTCCCAAACATCTTTCTAATCATTTTACTATGAGGAAGTTATCGACATGATTAATAGACAAACAAAATTTAATACATTTAACATATCTTCCCTACCCGTTACACGTCTTCATGCATTAATAAGTACTAAACAATAAACGGTACTTGTTAAGCATTACACACTAAAAACCAAGCACTATAAGCCTTAAATAAACCAAACAAATTCTCCAATCTCCATCAAAAGAGCTTCTTTATTGTTGTTGTTAACATTCTTCAGATTTACGCGTGATGGGGTTCACATTGCATGCAAGTAAATCATAAAATTTAATGAGCTGTTTTACTAACTAGAGGTCCGAAAATGTGTTTTCATCCAATGAATAGAGATGCTAATATTTGGGACAATGAAATAATGTTTCAACTAAATGTAAACACAATATAATCTTCATCACATGGTGAAGCTTTATATGCATGTTCTAAGGGAATTATTACACCAAAGAATTTTTATTGCACCACATAGTCACTAGGACTTATTTATATAGTATATGAATATTTTGAATTCGTTCGTTCCCATAGAAAAACAACAGCAACTTTGTTCGTTCCTACACAGAAACAACAATGATGTGGCTTCTCAAGCTCCTTTCATAGCATTTTCTTATGCTTAAGTTAACGAATACATGAATAAACAAACAAAATTATAATAAACCACCATTTCCAAGCCAGTTTATAGATCCATTAACATATCTTTCCTTAGCAAAAACATTTCTTCCCAAAAAAATGAAGCGATCAAAAACTTTCGAAGTTATGTTATATATTGGACATAACATAAAGCTACTGAAAACATCAAAATATAACCTTATTGGCTTCTTGAGCAGACAGAGAAAGATAGGGATAAAAGTCTCCTCTTCAAAGCCAATATGCAGAAACCTTTCTCCTTATCTCTTCCATAAGACTTTCTTCTGTGAAAAATAAAATAAAAATTGACAAAGGGATACACACATTAAATCATAAGGGTAACCTAAAGAGGATGCCAAGATACACCCAATCTGTATAGTTTTGTAAAGGGAAAAGAAACTTACAATTGACAACTCTCAGTTTTTAATTTTTAATTTTTAATACCGTGGGCTTATAGTGCAAAAGGGTGTAATGTTGATGTAATATGTTTTCACTCAATACCCTGCTGGAAGCATGGTACATGAAGGACACACATTATAACTATCAATCTGAACCAGTTGAAATAAGAAGTACATAGAAAGATATCAGCCAACAAATAAACTAAAATAGTCCATATTGTAATAAATAAACCCATATTGTAAGTTAATAAAACAATCCTACATCCCGAAATAATAAAAAGACATGTAGGAATGAATAAGAAGTGGTAAGAAGAATTCAAAAGCACGAATCAAACAAAATATAGGTTAACTAGAACCGTAAACCTATAACTTATATTATAAAAACTAACCCAAATATATACACTAAATCAATAAACAAAGGGTAAAATCAAGATGAAGGCAGACAAATCAAGAATAGCCAAAACTCAACACGGGAAATAGATCAATTAACTTTTAGAAAAAAAAACCCATAAGTGACAGTGATCTTGCATATCTATGTTGATACTCCACATTCTTGCGCTGAACCCAAGAAGAGAAGGTTTGGAGGCTATCGATTTCTTAGCTAATATTTTATAGAAATTACCATGAATTATTGAATGTAAGAAGCTCTTGCACGATCCATGAAATTGGGTGTTAACGGGACCCAACAAACCTAACCTGATGGAAAATTTGTATCAGACATTACGCCATACCTGAAAGACGAAGCTTTTGTAGTTTCGGGCAACAAACCCAAGGTCCCTTAGATGCTGACAGTGCGTAGCTAATGCATTGTGGCATCTGCAGTGACTTCACGAATACCTGAAAGACAAAGATTTTGCAGTTGTCGGGGGCGAAAAACCGCAACTGATTTTATTGCATCACCTATAATCCTTACACAAAAGTCCGGTCCGAGCTGAAGACTCTCGAGTCTCTTGTGTCGAGCAGCGATAACCGATAGAGTAGCATCATGGATTTAAGGCAGTAATAACCACTAATATCCAACAAATTCCTAGCTTGAAGAAATACAATTGCATCAGCTCATTCAACACCATGAAACAGAAGCTTAGGAAGATAACGATACCTAGGGGCAAGAGAAGCAGTGGCGGATACATCACATTTGTGAGGACGGATGTCTAAAGCCTGCCATAAGCACATAGACGCCCCCTAAAGTCCTCCAAGTCATACGGGTGGACGACAAGCTTGCTCTATCACGATAATTTAGACATGAAAACAGTTATATCACCATATCATCAGGTAGTTTAGTCAAATCAGCAATCCCTTCATCGTCTAAAACTAAGAACTCTTCGGACTCTATGTAATCCACCTTCTCTTTACCTTTCCTTGTCACCTTCCTCCTAACTGTAGGACTCATACTCAATCAACTCCGTAAACAACAGTTTGCTACTGACTAGTTCAACAAATGATCAATGCTTGAAATGCTGACTACACAAGAAACAGACAGATTCTTGAGAAACCAAAACCGTTGTCTGCTAATACTCAAAGATCAAAAGCAGTAGACAAATCCCCGCTATCTTGATAACAATTTAACCACATGGCAAAACCAATACATCAAAGAAAAATAATGAAAACTAACTGGACAGCAAATGGGCACTATCTTCACTTTGAATTTCCAACTTTATCAATCAACCCAGACACCAATCAGCTCAATGAACAATACCCAAATCAAGCAAATAACAAAATATTGGTAAAGTGCCCAGATAAAATCAACCGATTACAGCTCAAAAGTCCTAATCCACAAGCTACATAGAATCCAAATCAACCACACAGAAGAAGCCCAAGCTACAAATTCAAACCTCATGAGCAATATGATAGCCGCCCAAAGACCAAAGTCTACACCTTTTTCCAAAATTTCCACACGAATCTTGTTCAAAGCCCCTCTAAAAGCTGAAACTTTCTCATAAAATGATCTAATCGAAAACTACCCAGAAACAAAAATAAGCACTTCAAATTGAGAGATGCCCACAAAATATCAATACCCGAGAATTGATATATGCCTATTTAATAATCTATTTATCCACAAATTATGTGCGGCAAGAAGACATAAATGAGAGGACAATGGTTCAAAGAGAATTCAGGGGCTACAATCGAGGCTTTGACTTGTCCAATATAGCAAAAAAGAAGAAGGAAAAAGGAAACAAAAACATGAATTCTACTGACTAATTTTCAACAAATTACAAAAAAAAAAAAAAGAAACGATCTGGTTTTGAGCTGAGATTTAGTGAATTGACAACTGAGTAAGGCTATATAATTCAGTGTGTGGAATCCATCAGAGGAATTACCTACTCCGCCTTGATGTCACCAGAATTAGACTTTCATAATGCATATGGAAGGGAAATGACACAGAAGGATGCCATCAAGAATAGAGATGTTGGGGAGAAGATAAGAATGGCGATATGGCTTCTGATTATGCTTCAAGTTGAAAAATTGATTCTATAATGAAAAATTTTTGATGTGAAGAACTGAAAGGGATGAATGATTTGGGAATCTGATGATGGAGGAGGAGGAGGAGGAGGAGGAAGAGTTTGTGCATCCCAAAGAGATGGTTACAAACGTGGGTTGGGGAAAACCGAGGGATGTGTCGTCGTCTAAATTCGTTTTGGAGAAGATAAATATAAATTCTTGTAAATTTATTTTATTGCACTTTTTTCTTGTAAATTAATTTATTTTAATGGACTTATACTTATATAAATGTATATTACATATATTAACATTAGAATATTTTTTTGGGATAACAATAGAATATTTTTAAAAATATAAAGAACAATTTAGTGAAGCTCAATTATATTATTCTTAATTCAATCACTTATAATGATCAATAGTTTACGTCAAACTATTGTTAAAGCACATATATTAATGTTAGCCAGCTTACATCATTGAGGGTGGTAGGGCTCGATCGACTGTCAATTTGATGTTCATTTAACTTATCTTAGAGTTTAGGGTTGATGAAGCTTTGATGAACTATCAATTTGATGCTCAGTTAACCTATTATAGTGTTTATGGTTGATGAAGCTTTGACGAACTATCAATTTAAGGTTCAATTAACCCAATTATAGTGTTTATGGATGATCGGGCTTGATTGATCATCAATTTGACGTGCAAATGACCCAATTACAGTGTTTGTGTTGATCAAACTTGATCGGCCGTGAATTTGATGTTCAATTAACCAGAATAAAGTGTCTCTGGTTGATCGAACTTAATCGAAGTTCAATTGACCCAATTACAATGATTAAGGTTGGTCGGGCATGATCGACTATCAATTTAAGATTCAGTTAACCCGATTCTAGTACTTATGGTTGACTACGATTGATCGACCATCAATTTGATGTTCATGTTTACTCAATCACATTGTTTGGGGTTGATTAGGTTTGATTGACCATCAATTCAAGGTTCAATTAGCCTGATTACAGTGTACCGGTTGATCGAGTTTGATTGACCATCAACTTGAGGTCATTTAACCCAATTAAAGTGTTTATGGTTAATTAGGGGTTAAACTAGTATAGCGTTTATGGCTGATGAAGATTTGGCGAACCATCAACTTGAGGTTTAGTTAACCCAATTAGAGTGTTTATGGTTGATCAAGCTTGATCGATTGTCAATTTGACGTTCAATTGATTGATCAACTGTCAGTTTGATGTTTAGTTAACCATATTAAAGTGTCTTTGGTTGATTGAGGCTTAATCAAAGTTTAAATTGAAGTTTATCCAACCGAATGACAATGATCAAATTTTATCGATCTTGTTCGATTGTCCATTTGATGTTCGGTGAACTCATTTACAGTCTTTATGGTTGACCAAGTTTGATCAACCGTCAATTTCATGTTCAATTAATCTGATTAAAGTGTTTCTAGTTGATCAGGCTTAATCAAAGATCAAATTGAAGTTCAATCAACCCAATTATAATGATTAGGGTTGTCACAAATGATCGACTGTCAATTTGAGGTTCAATTAACCTTATTACAGTGTGTCTGGTTGACCATGCTTGATCTACCATCGTTTTGATGTTCACGTTAGCCTAATTAGAGTGTTTGGGTTTGATCAGACTGTCAATCTGAGGTTCAATTAACCAGATAATCGTGTTTCACCTTGATAGGGATTGATAGACTGTAAATTTAATGTTCACTTAACCCGATTACAGTAATTGGGGTTGATCAGACTCGATCGACTGTCAATTTGAGGTTTGCATAAAGTGATTACCATGTTTGTTGTTGATCGGGACAATACATATTAAAAAGGGTCGAGGTGGCTTGGAAAATTAATAATTTATTGTAGTGATATAATAAATCAAATATAATGCAATTTATTTATTGTTATTTTTTTTAGAAAACAATAACATATGTGATTAACTTATAATGCAATTTATGTTTATTGTGGGGTTATTCATCGAATGGATATTAACTTACATTTATTATATTGTTTATTTATGAACACATATGTGATTTAACATTAATTTGATGTTTTTATTTTATTATAACGCTATTTATTAATATAGGTGATTCAGCATCGATTTGGGATTTTTCAAAAAAAAAAAAAGCAAAGAAAAGCATACATTTGTTGTTAATTGAAATTTATTTGTGCTTTAAAAAAAAATTGTTTAATAAAATTAGTATTATAAGTATATATAAATGCTTTAGAAAAATATGTATAAAAATTTGTTTATTATTTTTTAACTGTACCTAATATATATATATATATATATATATATATATATATATATATATATATATATATATAATGCGTGTGTGTTTAATCAATTACTTAATGCGTGGATAATAATAATAATTATCCGTGTATATATATTTATTATTATGCATGTTTTTTTTTTTTTTGCATGGATATTGCATGCGTGTTTAATAATCATATTTACATCCATTAAAAAAGAATATCATATTTTATTTATCATAATTGTAATTAAACACAGCATAGTTTGAATATATAATTTCTAAGACCGGTCATGCATCAAGTAATTGTTTTATGTAGTGGTACACGGTGTGTTTTGTCACCCTGACGTAGAGGGATCGAATCTTGGTTAACAAATGTTTTTTCAACTTCAATTAATGGTACTATACACAATTGAAGTAGAACTAGTGGGGCCACCGTGCGATGCACGGTGTGCCCTCACTTTTTTTATGCACCGATTATAGTTTTTATGTCTGCAATAAATTTACTTTAGCAAAAATAAAGAAGATATCAACCTACTTCAATGCTTAGAAAAGCATTTAAACCATCCTCTGTGACATGATATGCTCGTGTTGCGGCAAGAAAGATTACATGTGGGGAAAAAATCCTGAAGATCAAAATGCACCTTCGTGCAAAAAAAAGTCAAACCAGAGTTTCTGTGAACCAATAAAAACTACATAATAACAAAATTAAAATTTCCCAAACTCGAATAAATGAATTGTTAGTCGTAGAATATTATTCATGTCAGACTTAACCCTAACTAATACTAATAAAAAGAAATAAAAAAGAAAAGGTTCGGAAGATTTTTCATTTTCTTATCTTTTATCGAAGTAAATTAACCGAAGGATAAGTAAGATAAATGGGAGTTGGATCTCGTTTTTTATTTTTATGTATCTTTTATGTATCATAGATCGAATGAACATTCTCATTCCTTGTCTAATTTTTTTACAATATTTTATTTTCTAGTAGTTTTTGTGGCACCGTACCAAATCATACGACTTTGTTTTACTTAACCAAAAAATTCTGAAGATCGAAATGCACATTCGTGCACAAAAAGTCAAACCAGAGTTTCAGTGTACCAATAGAAACTACATATAATAACACAATTAAAATTTCCGAAACTCGAATCAAACAATTGAATGCTTCAAATAAAAACCCTAGTGATAAACACGTTGATGTGATAACACCGTATCAAATCATACGACTTCGTTTTACCTAACCAAAAAAAAAAAAAAAAAAGGGAAAAGACAAAAATTTTGGTATAGCGACGACCAAAACGTCGCTAAAGCCGGACGACCAAAACGTCGCAAAAAGCGTACTACCAAAGATGCAACTTTAATAGTCTACTACTAAGTATGATAAAAAGCTTTTTTTTTCCCACCAAAAACGAATGTTTCATTTCCATCAAAAGATAACTAATTTACAATAAAACCTAGCCAAAGCTAGACTAAAGACGCGGCCACACGCTGCACTACAACCCGGCCTAATGCTAGACTAACAGAAACAAAACAAACCGAGATTACAACAAAATGAAGTCAGGTAATATATTGGTCAAATAAAAAACTTATTCAACTAAAAAAATTCGAAATCTCAACATATTTAACCGGAAAACTTGGTCAAACGACTTAGGCAAATTTTATGGTGGTCAATTACCACCAAACTCCGATTTAAGAATTATGTTGGGTAATCGATGATTGGATGTCGGAGAAGACCATGTACAAGTGAAGCAACCCCTCTCCTTTATGTGTATGTGTGTTTGTTTTTAGGCATAAAAAATGGCAACCTGAGAAGTTTCGTGCATTTGACAACATATCTTCAAAATGCCATGATATTGCCACAAACTTTTCCGACATAATCATGAAATGTCGCAAAAGTGACGCGTATTATACGACATAACATTAAAGTGCCACAAAAAGTGCCATGCATTTGTGACATAAACAATAAGTGCCGGTTAATTGTCGGTAATTAGCGTCATAAAAAAATATGCTGCAAAAATGTCGTACTTTTGTGGCAATTAGTAACTTGCGTCGGTAAATTTACGACAATTATCAAAATGCCAGGAATAAAGTGTCGTCAAAAGACTATTTTGTTGTAGTGAATAAAGCAAGTTTAGTATGTCCTTTAGTATCTTGAGGAGAACGAGGAATAATATGCGGACATATTCATGTGTGAACTTGGATATGTGTGATACACTGATTTTGACTTTAAGTCAGATTGAGGAAGATCGTTAAGTCGATCTCGGGCTCGGTATTTATTCAGTACCACATGATTAGATGGACCGGTAATGTTTCGATTCTACGGATCGTCTCGAGCCGACAACCTGACTAATCATTAAGACCCATGACATTTAGATGTAGGTGCTCCCTGAGTCACTGACCTATCCTACGACGGCATACTCAGAGTGTACTTTGGAATCTAAAATGGTTATGATATGCTTAATGGGTACTAGAATACTGGATGGATCTCCATTGCTTTAGAGCAAGTGGGAGATGTAGTTTGTTGTAGTTTAAATAATAGGGTGTGCTCTAAAACAATTAAATCACATGCTTTCGTGCAAGTGGGAGATTGTTAGGTGTGATGCCCGAAAGTCACTTTTTGTAATTGTTTTATTTAATAAATGAATTGACATACCACTGTTAGTAATACCATCCGCAACGGAAGCGATTTTAAGGATCTAGATCTATATAATACACGTAATAAAACAACTAGATCTATTCTACAAGGGGGATGTAGATCATACCTCTTGAATCTCAAAATTCAAGTTGAAGAACCGCAAAAGAATGAATGTAAGAAGATGTGAAGAGCACCACGACCTTCCGTACGTGTGATCCAAGCAACTCCCGGTGGAAGGAATTCTCGACTCGAACCCTTCCGATATGCTATCCGGAAAAATCTCCAAGATTTCTCCCACTCCTCCTTGGCCGAAATATTTCCTTCTCTCTACTATAGGGAGAAGTCGAAAATATATGTTGTATATTGTGTTGGGAAAACACTCTTTATATAGAAGAGCTAATCTTGTCCTCCAAGGATTTTATTTATCAAACAAAATAAATCCTTTTAATAAAAGATAATCCTAGAATATTCTAGAATAAACTTTATCTTTTATTATATGCTTTCAAAATATTTATCCAATAAACATTTAAGCACATATCTTAATTAATCACAAGAAAACAATTTCTTAGTCAATAATTAAGTAGGAGGCGCCACTTTTAATTTATTATGACCTAGTCATAATTAATTTTCGGCTATAACACATTTGGGCCAAGTTTATGAAAAATGCCTTTTTCACATATTTAATTATTTAGCCCAACTAATTTAATAGTCCACTAAACAATTAATTCACATATCGTTTTAATAAAGTCCAACAAGAACTAAATTAATATTATCAGGATTCGACGTCCGAGAATAGCTATGCTATATTAGGAGGCACGTCGGGGACCATGGACTAATAATCAGCGGCTCCGATAAATCAAATAAATAATTATATTCGATAAATCAATCACAGAAATATGCCACCATAATCCCGTGACTGCACTCCTCCGATTATAAGATTATAAGATTATATTTATCTCCTCACGAGAATAATAATAAGCGTCCATTGATATAATCATTACATATGGATTAATCCTCCATAGACTGTTCATTCTAAATCGGGAAGTTACCGTTAACCCTTTTTAGAACCTCTTATCCTTATTTACCATTAACCCCCTAGTGATCAATTAATTCATACGACTCACTGGTAGCTAATCAGTGTAATATGAACTCGTACGATCGATCAGTTTCTAGGATCAACAAATAAGGGAAGCTGTCTATCTACTTCCATAAATGGAAGGAATGGATTCCGTATCCGTGATAACACGGACTACTCACTCAATCCAAGTACAATGCCAAGATGGGGTAATTCGGACCACGGACTCGGTGTAATCCTTAACCGTCAAGTCAAACCTCATACCGATTCAAGCGATTGACTGTGATCACCTCGGGATTAAGATATATCCATAAATATGATCATCCATTGATTCGATAAGACTTCTCGATTACGGAATTATATCGTGAACTCTAATCAAATCGGCCCACCCTATATGATATATCTATCATATATAAATGCCCCATTAGGTTCTCTTAACCGAAAGTCCGGATAAGACAATCACACCTATTGTGTTACGGGCGCATTAATCGCACGTTAAAGGAGAGACCCGATACTCTCGATTAACTTCACTACGGGCTAATTGTATTTTAAGTACATCTTCACTAACTCAATCCTCCCGTGTATATACCATACACCGAGTTAAGTGATTACATAAACGATATACTTTAGGGTTTTCTGTAGTGTAAATACTATTGTCACATCGGTGAATATGAGAATAATAAATATGAATAATAACATCATTTCATTTATTAAATAAAACAATTTCAAAATTGTCTTTCGGGCATCACACCTAACAATCTCCCACTTGCACGAAAGCATGTGATTAATTGTTTTAGAGCACACCCTATTATTTAAAATACAGCAAACTATCACTCCCACTTGCTCTAAAGAAAATGAGACATGTCTCTAATACCTATAGTCTCCAAGTGTCGACTAAAAGCTTCAATCGACAGCGTCTTGGTGAATGGATCAGCAGGATTATCGGCGGAGGCGATTTTCTTGACGGAAATGTCCCCTCTATCGACAAAATCATTGATCACCCAGTATTTTCTCTCTATATACTTTGACTTACTGTGCTTTCGAGGTTCCCTAGAGTTGGCAATGGCCCCATTGTTATCACAATAGAGAGTAATAGGATCTTCAGCATTCGAGACAACGCCTAATCCGCTGATGAACTTTCTTAACCAAACTGCTTCTTTAGCTGCCTCCGAGGCCGCTATGAACTCGGCTTCCATTGTTGAATCGGCTGTGTCTTGGGATTGCTTTTGGCTTCTCCATTCTACTTGCACCGCCACGAAGCGTAAACACCGAACCGAGAGGTAGATTTAGAATCATCTCTCGTCCGACGAAAGTCGAATCGGTGTACCCCGCTAGCTCCAAACTCCCACTCGAATAGACGAGCATATAATTTACGGTTCTCTTCAAATATTTGATGAGATTCTTTCTTCTTTGTCCGGTGCGGTTGCCCCGGATTTGACCGAAAACGGTGACTAATCCAACGCCGTAACAAATGTCAGGTCTCATACACCTCATAGCATACATAAGACTACCAACAGCCGAGGCATATGGCACTCTTCCCATAGATTCAGCCTCTTCAGGGGTTTGAGGCCCCTGAGTCTTAGAGAGGTAAACGCCGTGACGGGTTGGTAGAAAACCCTTCTTTGCGTTCTCCATATCGAAGCGTGCCGGCACCTTATCTATATAAGTTGCTTGGGACGAGCTAACATCCCGTTCTTACGATCCCTTATAATTTGGATCCCTAGAACATAACTCGCTTCTCCCAAATCTTTCATTTGGAATTGCGTGGTCAACCAACTTTTCACGTCGGACATCATCCCCTTATCGTTGCCAATTAGGAGTATGTCATCAACGTACAACACTAGAAATAGAACACTATCTTTGATAACCTTCTTGTACACACAAGATTCGGCAAAGTGTTGTTCAAAATCATAAGACTTGATCGTGTGATCGAATCTATGATACCAGGAACGAGATGCTTGCTTCAACCCATAAATGGATCTGAGCAACTTGCACCCCATGTGCTCTCGACCTTCTTCAATGAATCCCTCTGGTTGCTGCATATAGATTTCCTCGTTAAGAAAGCCGTTTAGAAACGCTGTCTTAACATCCATTTGCCAGATTTCATAATCCAGACATGCAGCAATCGAAAGGAGGATGCGGATGGTTTTCATCATGGCCATAGGTGAGAAGGTTTCCTCGTAGTCTATACCTTCTCGCTGTGTGTAACCTTTGGCTACCAGCCGTGCTTTGAAGGTTTCAACCTTCCCATCTACTCCTCTCTTTCGCTTGTAGAGCCATTTACATCCAATGGGCCTTTCACCACGAGGAAGTTCTACAAGTTTCCGGACCGAGTTAGAGTACATAGACTCCATCTCTTGATTCATTGCGTCAATCCATTTATCCTTATCGTGATTCGGTAAGGCCTTCTTATAGGTCGGAGGATCATCTTCCACCCCATCGAAGCGACTACGTTTGCCTCTAAATCCATGCCGTACCGAGCCGGTGGCCGAACCACTCTCGCGGTACGTACGGGTGGAACAGGAATGTCGGAAGTGATTTGTTGTATTATTAGTGTTGTTTACGGGAACATCGGCGGCCACAATAGGCCCGATGTCATCGGAGAGTAATTCCTCTAGTACAATTGTACTTCGAGGTCGTGGTCTTTCATATAACTTTCCTCAAAAACGTAGCGTTAGTCGAGACTAGCACTTTGTTATCTTCCGGATCGTAAAATAGACCACCACGTGTACCTTTTGGATAGCCTACAAACAAACATACTTTCATACGTGATTGTAGCTTGGTAGTCTTGTCCATCAGCACATGTGCAGGACAACCCCATATGCGGAAGTGACGCATGCTTTCGTGATGTCCCGACCACATTTCAATGGGTGTCTTTTCGATAGACTTTGACGGTACTGCATTCAAAATGTAGACCGTTGCTTCTAAAGCATAACCCCAAAAGGATATAGGTAGTGAGGCGTAGCTCATCATTGATCTAACCATGTTAATCAATGTCCTGTTTCTCCTCTCAGCAACTCCGTTTTGCTGAGGTGTCCTAGGCGCTGAACGTTGGAAACAAATTCCTTTTTCAGCCAAGTAGTCAATGAACTCAGTATCTAAATACTCACCTCCACGATCCGAGTGGAGGCATTTCAATGACTTGCCTAGTTGCCTTTCGGCTTCTGCTTGGAACTCCTTGAACTTTCCAAAAGCCTCGGACTTTCTATGCAGCAGATAAACATAACCGAATCTCGAGTAATCATCAATGAAAGTCACAAAGTACTCGTATCCGCCTCTAGATTGTACGTCATCGGACCACAAAGATCTGAATGCACTAAGTCTAGAGTTCCTGTTGCTCTATTACCTTTTGATGAGAAGGGACGCTTAGTCATTTTTCCCTCCAGGGCAACACTCGCGGACGGGCAGTGTGTCAACAGATGACTCACCTATGGCATTAACCTTTTCAAGTCTTTTGAGTCTTTCCAAGGAAATATGGCCAAGCCTTAGATGCCACAAGTATGTTTTATCTTCTTTTACTTGAGAAACTTTCGCGCCTTTTAGCGGATCTTTGATGAGCGAGCTTTAAACATTTCGGTATTAAGTAGGGGAGCTTTATGTGGTCTTACAAAATATAAACCGTTTTCATTTATAGTTGAACACAATTCAAAGCCATTCTTTGAAATAACAAATTCACCATTCAAACTTGAAACGAGAAAATGATTGTTCAACTAAGGCGAGATAAGAAATCAAATTTCTCCCGAAATTCGGAATAAAATAAACATTTTCTAAATGTAAAATTCTATTATTAAAATGCAAGTCCACAAACTCCCACTTTGCTTTAGCCGAAATGAGCGCCCCGGTGCCTACTCGCGTCACTTGAGAACCCTCTTCCAGCCTCCTCGTACGAACTAAGAATCCGCAATGAAGAACATACATGGTTAGTAGCTCCAGTATCAAGTATCCAAGTGGACACATCTTTAGCTACGTTAAAAGATTCCAAGAACAGTAATTCCAAATTACCTTTCTTATCTTTCCCAGCGACAGCCTTGACTTTGCCATCTTTCACATCACGAAGATATTCGGGACAATGGCGTCGCCAATGTCCTACCTCCTTACAGTAAAAGCATTTGCCCTTTGGCTTGGCCTCGTCAACTTTCTTGGCAGTCTTTTTCTTCATTGGCTTGGGCACGGGTGCAACATTACCCTTCTTCTTTGGTTTGGCCTTAGGCTTGTTTGATGACCTGGCTTCGGCCATATTGGCTTCGACTTTCTTATCCCCTACTTGGACCTTAACTTTCGATAGCGAGGCCCTCGTAGATAGTCGGTTCATTCGGCATACGTGTCATGGTCAACTCATATTTGCCCATCGATACGAGTTTTGAACGGGATAAACTCGGGAGTCAACGATTCCAAAATCATCGATACTTCAGTTGCTTCATCGAACTTTGATCCATGAATACCGGCATCATTGAAGTAACTGATCATATTCAGAACATGACCATTCACTGCTTGACCTTTCTTCAATTTCGTGTTAATCGCCAACTTTGATGGCATCGTGTCTTGCTTGGTTGCTAGGTGATCCAAACATCGTAGTAAGTTTCTCGCATGATTTCTCCTGCGACTCAAACTCTTCAATCGGGTCCTAATAACCTCCGACACGCCGCCGGGATGATCCCACGAGCCCGGTTATCGCCGATCCGGCGATTACGCCGTTTCGATCTCAGCTTTACCAGGTTTTTGGATCGCCAGCGTAGGGCATTCAGAAGTAAGTACATGTTGCACATTCTCATACGTGATTACCATGTTTAAGTTACTCTTCCATTTCTTAAAGTTGTTTCCCGTTAATTTTTCAGACAGTAAAGCAGAAATTTGAGCAGACATTTTTGCTGAAAATAAAATGACATACATTAATTCAAGTTTAACACTACTATATATTATTTTAGGAATTGTAAACTAAAATAAGTCTACTCTACCATTCCAAGGTTTTAACCTCGCATCTCAGTGCCGCCGTATGGTAGGTCAAAGAGATGACGGTTAAATTGAGACAATCTCATCAATGAATAACTTGTGAGAATCAAACATCCTACGAGAATTGAACATCCCTTTATTCATTGACTACCTTCCTTTTTTAGCCTAGATATTACCAAAAATATCCTTTATGAGTGTGACCTACTATATCGGATCTCTTAGGTACGTCCCGAGTGTGCCGTCGTAGGATAGGTCAGTGACCCGACGAGTACCCAGAAATCCTATCCTTTCGGAGACCAAGCCATGAATGTTGATAGGGGTGAACACCATCCGTAGGGGGACGAAATCAAAGCGCCGCGAGGCGTCACCCTTCTCTCACTTACTTGTATCTATAGTAGAGGCCGTGGGGTTGGCTGTCGCCTCCCCCGCTCCCACTCAATAATTTTGAAAGTGGTGGTGGGTTAACTAACCACGTCTTTTTGATGTTAACATAAAAGCACATCAAATCAAGGATTCCGAATGGTGTCGGTAACGTAGGCAAGCCTACCCGTCCTATTCGTTGGAACATATGTGACAGTCGGACGAAATCGGGTCAAGACAGCCCCATTGAGATAAGAAGGAATCACCCCTCCGTTCTCTAGGTGTAGCTTAGTCTTGCCGGACCCCCGTGCATACATCACACTAGGAGGGTTAAGTCAGTCGAGCCTAGCTCAGTTGACCACCCAACCTATAAGCGAACCATTTTTATCCAAGATTTATTGTTCTTTTACCATCATTCAATCTCGTAGACACTGCGAATTGAAAACGTGATCTCGTTTGGGCTTTAAGGCGGTTCACCGAGAACACACACCGAAAGGCCTAACGATTTCATAACCCGTCCTCGGATCTTTAATTAGTTACTAAATTTATTAATTACCACGTATTAATTAAATTCAACTAATTACACGAGTTTGTATACATGCCTATTTTAATTACCAAAATTAAAATTCTACATGTATGCATGGAGTGGATTTATGATATGATGCATGTCATGGCAATTCCGATTTTATATCTATTTTATGATCGAACACATAAAAAATAAATTGCGGAAAATTTAAACACCGAGATGGATTGTTGGTACCCCCGTATCTAATCTATCCTAGGAAAAATAAATTACAATCTTGTTGTCTTGATCTTCGAATCTTGAACTCGAACCGACGGATCGCGAACCACGAACACCCGAGAGGAGAAAAGGTCTTTTCAATTAAATAAATCCAATTTATTATAATTAACCCAAAAAAAAATTATTTTATTACATGCGGCTTTTTATAATTATTTTCCAAAAATAATTAAATTTTTTATTTTTTTTTCAAAACGGCAGTTTAGTAAACAAAAAAAATTAGGTTAACAAAATTTGATGCTGCCGCAACATAAACAAAACCCTAGCCGCAATTTTTATTAAACAGGACTTATAGCGACGCTTTTCAGCGTCGCAGAAAGTCATGTAGCAGTTTTTAATAAATTTTAATCCGTTTCTCCTCGTTCATACCTTGGGTTTCGCCTTGATCTTCAATTTTCCAGCAAGATCTTCATCTTTTCCAGCCCGGATATTCAAAATTACAATAAAAGATGCTACTTTTACATATAAATTTCGAAAATTGACATAAAATAAATACAATTCCTATGCTCAATTGTTGCTAAACAAAGGAGCTACAATGGATCTAACGAGTGAACAGTACCAACCCCAATCCATCTCTTCAACCAAGACATTCATAACATAAAAAAAATTAAAACAAAATTTCGGCCGCTTTTTAAAAAAAAATTGGGACAAAAAATCTACATGTTTTACTACTCCTAGATCTAATATTTTATACGTATAAATATAGATCACCTTGGCGACTGATACCACTGTTAGTAATACCATCCGCAACGGAAGCGATTTTAAGGATCTAGATCTATATAATACACGTAATAAAACAACTAGATCTATTCTACTATGGGGATGTACATCATACCTCTTGAATCTCAAAATTCAAGTTGAAGAACCGCAAAAGGATGAATGTAAGAACATGTGAAGAGCACCACGATCTTCCGTACGTGTGATCCAAGCAACTCCCGGTGGAAGGAATTCTCGACTCGAACCCTTCCGATATGCTACCCGGAAAAATCTCCAAGATTTCTCCCACTCCCTCCTTGGCCGAAATATTTCCTTCTCTCTACTATAGGGAGAAGTCGAAAATATATGTTGTATATTGTGTTGGGAAAACACTCTTTATATAGAAGAGCTAATCTTGTCGTCCAAGGATTTTATTTATCAAACAAAATAAATCCTTTAAATAAAAGATAATCCTAGAATATTCTAGAATAAACTTTATCTTCTATTATATGCTTTCAAAATATTTATCCAATAAACATTTAAGCACATATCTTAATTAATCACAAGAAAACAATTTCTTAGTCAATAATTAAGTAGAAGGCGCCACTTTTAATTTATTATGACCTAGTCATAATTAATTTTCGGCTATAACACATTTGGGCCAAGTTTATGAAAAATGCCTTTTTCACATATTTAATTATTTAGCCCAACTAATTTAATAGTCCACTAAACAATTAATTCACATATCGTTTTAATAAAGTCCAACAAGAACTAAATTAATATTATCAGGATTCGACGTCCGAGAATAGCTATGCTATATTAGGAGGCACGTCGGGGACCATGGACTAATAATCAGCGGCTCCGATAAATCAAATAAATAATTATAGATTAATTATATTCGATAAATCAATCACATGAATATGCCACCATAATCCCGTGACTGCACTCCTCCGATTATAAGATTATATTTATCTCCTCACGAGAATAATAATAAGCGTCCATTGATATCATCATTACATATGGATTAATCCTCCATAGACTGTTCATTCTAAATCGGGAAGTTACCGTTAACCCTTTTTAGAACCTCTTATCCTTATTTACCATTAACCCCCTAGTGATCAATTAATTCATACGACTCATTGGTAGCTAATCAGTGTAATATGAACTCGTACGATCGATCAGTTTCTAGGATCAACAAATAAGGGAACTGTCTATCTACTTCCATAAATGGAAGGAATGGATTCCGTATACGTGATTAGACGGACTACTCACTCAATCCAAGTACAATGCCAAGATGGGGTAATTCGGACCACGGACTCGGTGTAATCCTTAACCGTCAAGTCAAACCTCATACTGATTCAAGCAGTTGACTCTGATCACCTCAGGATTAAGATATATCCATAAATATGATCATCCATTGATTCGATAAGACTTCTCGATTACGGAATTATATCGTGAACTCTAATCAAATCGGTCCAGCCCTATATGAACCGAAAGTCCGGATAAGACAATCACACCTATTGTGTTCTGGGCGCATTAATAGCACGTTAAAGAAGAGACCCGATACTTTCGATTAACTTCACTACGGGCTAATTGTATTTTAAGTACATCTTCACTAACTCAATCCTCCTGTGTATATACGTTAAGTGATTACATAAACGATATACCGATACTATTGTCACAACGGTGATTATGACGAATAATAAATATGAATAATAACATCATTTCATTTATTAAATAAAACAATTACAAAAATTGTCTTCATTACACCTAATTTAATTGTTAGGTGTAATGCCGTAAAGACAATTTTTGTAATTGTTTTATTTAATAAATGAAATGATATTGTTATTCATATTTATTATTCTCATATTCACCGATGTGACAATAGTAATTACACTACGTAAAAAACCCTAAAGTATATCGTTTATGTAATCACTTAACTCAGTGTATGGTATATACACGGGAGGATTGAGTTAGTGAAGATGTACTTAAAATACAATTAGCCCGTAGTGAAGTTAATCGAGAGTATCGGGTCTCTCCTTTAACGTGCTATTAATGCGCCCATAACACAATAGGTGTGATTGTCTTATCCGGACTTTCGGTTAAGAGAACCTAATGGGGCATTTATATATGATAGATATATCATATAGGGCTGGTCCGATTTGATTAGAGTTCACGATATAATTCCGTAATCGAGAAGTCTTATCGAATTAATGGATGATCATATTTATGGATATATCTTAATCCCGAGGTGATCACGATCAACCGCTTGAATCGCATGAAGTTTGACTTGACGGTTAAGGATTACACTGAGTCTGTGGTCTGAATTACCCCATCTTGGCATTATACTGGATTGAGTGAGTAGTCTGTGTTATCACGTATACGGAATCCATTCCTTCCATTTATGGAAGTAGATAGACGCTTCCCTATTTGTTAATCCTAGAAACCGATCGATCCATGGAGTTCATATTACACTTGATTAGCTACCAAAGAGTTTCATGAAATAATTGATCACTAGGGGTTAATGGTAAATAAGGATAAGAGGTTCTAAAAAGGGTTAACGGTAACTTCCCGATTTAGAATGAACAATCTATGGAGGATTAATCCATATGTAATGATTATATCAATGGACGCTTATTATTATTCTCGTGAGGAGATAAATATAATCTTATAATCGGAGGAGTGCGCTCACGGGATTATGGTGGCATATTCCCGTGATTGATTTATCGAATATAATTATTCTATAATTATTTATTTGATTTATCGGAGCCGCCGATTATTAGTCCATGGTCCCCGACGTGCCTCCTAATATAGCATAGCTGTTCTCGGACGTCGAATCCTGATAATATTAATTTAGTTCTTGTTGGACTTTATTAAAACGATATGTGAATTAATTGTTTAGTGGACTATTAAATTAGTTGGGCTACATAATTAAATATGTGGAAAAGACATTTTCCATAATCTTGGCCCAATTATTGTGTGATGGCAAAATTGATATTGACTAGGTCAAATATTGGTAAATTTCACCCCCTTATTATTATGGAACAAGAAATTCTTTTCTTGTGTATTAATAAGACATGTGCATAAAATATTTATTGGATAAATATTTATGGTAAGAAATAAAGATAAATATTATTCTAGATTTGTTCTAGAATATTATGGAATTATCTTTTATTTAATGGGATTATTATAATTGATTTTGTATTAATTATTAAATCCTTGGAGGCTAAGTTTTACTCTCCTATATAAAGAGAGTTCTCCCAAGCCTTACAACAACACAATATTTCGACCTACACCTCTTAGAGAGGAGAAGGTGAAAATTTTCGGCCAAGGGGAATATGGGGAAAATCTTGGAGATTTTTCCGGGTAGCATATCGGAAGGATTCGAGACGAGGATTTCCTTCCACCGGGAGTTGCTTGGATCACACGTACGGAAGATCGTGGTGCTCTTCACACCTTTGTTCGTTCATTCTATTGCGGTTCTCCAACTTGGAATTTGAGATCCAAGAGGTATGTTCTACAACCCCCTTGTAGATGTAGATCTAGTTATTTTATTACGTGTAATTTATAGATCTAGATCCTTAAATCGCTTCCGTTGCGGATGGTATTACGACAAGTGGTATCAGTCGCCAAGGTGATCTATATTTATACGTATAAAATATTAGATCTAGGAGTGGTAAACATGTAGATTTTTTGTCACAAAATTTTTTTTTTTAAAAAAAGGGGGCCGAAAATTGTTTATTTTTTTATGATTATGAATGTCTTGGTTGAAGAGATAGATTGGGGTTGGTACTGTTTACTCGTTAGATCTATTGTAGCTCCTTTGTTTAGTAACAATTGAGCATATGAATTGTATTTATTTATGTCAATTTTCGAAATTTATATGTAAAAGTAGCATCTTTTATTGTAATTTTGAATATCCGGGCTGGAAAAGATGAAGATCTTGCTGGAAAATTGAAGATCAAGGCGAAACCCAAGGTATGAACGAGGAGAAACGGATAAAAAACCTGATTTTAAATTAAAAATCTCGCTATAAGTCCTGTATAATAAAACTAGCTTGCGGCTAGGGTTCTCTTTGCGGCTGTATGTTTTTTTTTTTATTTGACCTAAATTTTTTTGGTAAACTTAACTGCCGTTTGCCAGATTATTATTAAAAAAAAAAAATTATATTTTTGGTAATTTTTTATAACAGCCGAAGGAATAAAAATAATAAAAAACAAAAAGGGTTTTATTTATCAAATAAATTGGATTTATTTAATCAAAAAGCCTTTTCTCCTCTCGGGTGTTCGTGGTTCGTGATCCGGCGGTTCGAGTTCAAGATTCGAAGATCAAGACTCGAAGACATAGATTATGTAATTTACTGCTTTTCTAGGATAGATTAGATACGGGGGTACCAACAATCCATCTCGGTGTTTAAATTTTCCGCAATTTATTTTTTATGTGTTTGATCATAAAATAGACATAAAATCGGAATTGCCAGGACATGCATCATATCATAAATCCACTCCATGCATACATGTAGAATTTTAATTTTGGTAATTAAAATAGGCATGTATACAAACTCGCGTAATTAGTTGAAATTTAATTAATACGTGGTAATTAATTAATTTAGTAACTAATTAAAGATCCGAGGACGGGTTATGAAATCGTTAAGCCTTTCGGTGTGTGTTCTTGGTGAACCGCCTTAAAGCCCAAACGAGATCACGTTTTCGATTCGTAGTGTCTACGAGATTGAATGATGGTAAAAGAACAATAAATCTTGGATAAAAAAGGTTCGCCTATAGGTTGGGTGGTCAACTGAGCTTCGCTCGACCGACTTAACCCTCCTAGTGTGATGTATGCACGGGGGTCCGGCAAGACTAAGCTACACCAGCGAGCGGAGGGGTGATTCCTTCTTATCTCAATGGGGCTCTCTTGACCCGACTTCGTCCAACTGTCACATATGTTCCAACGAATAGGACGGGTAGGCTTGCCTACGTTACCGACACCATTCGGAATCCTTGATTTGATGTACTTTTATGTTAACATCAAAAAGACGTGGTTAGTTAACCCACCACCACTTCCAAAATATTGAGTGGGAGCGGGGGAGGCGACAGCCAACCCCACGGCCTCTACTATAGATACAAGTAAGTGAGAGAAGGGTGACGCCTCGCGGCGCTTTGATTTCGTCCCCCTACGGATGGTGTTCACCCCTATCAACATTCATGGCTTGGTCTCCGAAAGGATAGGATTTCTGGGTACTCGTCGGGTCACTGACCTATCCTACGACGGCACACTCGGGGCGTACATAAGAGCTCCGATATAGTAGGTCACACTCATAAAGGATATTTTTTGTAATATCTAGGCTAAAAAGGAAGGTAGTCAATGAATAAAGGGATGTTCGATTCTCGTGGGATGTTCGATTCTCACAAGTTATTCATTGATGAGATTGTCTCGATTTAACCGTCATCTCTTTGTCCTACCCTACGGCGGCACTGAGATGCGAGGTTAAAACCTTGGAATGGTAGAGTAGACTAATTTTTTAGTTTACAATTCCTAAAATAAATATAGTAGTGTTAAACCTGAATTAATATATGTCATTTTATTTACAGCATTATATCCCTTACTAAATTGCTTAAAATTTATAATTGACTAGTATTGACTTCTTTAAAAAGTGGAAAGTAACTAGGACGTTGAACTAGTTAATCGATAAAGCAATTAATTTTCGAACGAGATATTTTCTCTTAAGCCTTTTAAAAACCAGAGTGACATATAGGTATGTCACTAGTGTCATTCGTGTCAAACGGGAGACGAACTTAGGTGATTTCGGACTTTGAAATTCTTCTAGTGAATTTTGAGTGTGTAGTGATTACACGAGTAATTTTCTAATTGAAAAATCGGAAAATCATGAAGTGTTACTAGTTGGACGATATTTGGAATCGATAAACTAGTGGGAGCTTTATGATTTGTTGTTTTTCTAGAACATTAGAAAAGTGTAACTGACTACACACGTAACCGTTCTAATTGAAAAACCGGAAAGTCATGAAATATCGCTAGTTGGACGATATTTGGAATCGATGAACTAGTGGGAGTTCTATGATTTGTTGTTTTTCTGGAAATATTGGAACTATGAGATTTTTTCTAAATCGAAAAAATCGGAAAATCATATATAAAGCATTGCTCGTTAGACGGTATTTGGAACCGATAAACTAGTGGGAGATTTAATATGATTTGTTGTTTTTTCTGGTATATTAGAAAATCCGAGAAGTCCCGACGAGTAACACTCGAAATAGACATCCCACGGTTCAAGAGTAGTGTATACTCAAACGAACCGCTGGTTCAAGACTGTTTCCATTCACGGAAAGTCAAGAATGGGAGAATATGTCTAAAAGTGTTAGTCATCTAAACTAAGAAAATTTTAAGGCTGAATAGAAAATTAATTAAACTGAAAATCATAGGATAAGGACAGTGATTTTGGATCACCAACCTATGAATCCTTGGCGATTTTCTCGAGCTAAGTTCTTTGGAAGAACAAGGTAGTAGTGCATTTAACGATTAAAAGAGTAAACAACGGGCAATTTTAGCTAGAATAGTGGGAGTGATATAAGGAAATGAATCTCGGATTCAATCCTTGGATATCGCGGAAAATTTATTTTCATTTTAAGATTTGTTGGAACGAATGGATTTACCTTCTATTCGATAATTTGTTTGTCGTATAGAAGGTGAATATACCATTTGTAGTACGAATCCAAGACTCGGACTTTTGTTTGATAAAGTCAAAACCACTTAGAACTAAAGAGGTGACTGACGTAGCTACAAACGGATTGAAATATGTATATAAAACACATCTTAAAGAACTATTAAAAGCAATTGGTTTCTATATTTAGATAAACGCTTCTTCATATTCCATAATTAGTGCATAGTCCCTAATAGACAAGACCTCGAAGACTTATAATATTTTTGTTTTGTCGGCTCGGGGTGATTCCTTTTCTCTTTGGATCACCAACCTATGAATCCTTGGCGATTTTCTCGAGCTAAGTTCTTTGGAAGAACAAGGTAGTAGTGCATTTAACGATTAAAAGAGTAAACAACGGGCAATTTTAGCTAGAATAGTGGGAGTGATATAAGGAAATGAATCTCGGATTCAATCCTTGGATATCGCGGAAAATTTATTTTCATTTTAAGATTTGTTGGAACGAATGGATTTACCTTCTATTCGATAATTTGTTTGTCGTATAGAAGGTGAATATACCATTTGTAGTACGAATCCAAGACTCGGACTTTTGTTTGATAAAGTCAAAACCACTTAGAACTGCTGAAATATGTATATAAAACACATCTTAAAGAACTATTAAAAGCAATTGGTTTCTATATTTAGATAAACGCTTCTTCATATTCCATAATTAGTGCATAGTCCCTAATAGACAAGACCTGAAGACTGGCTCAGGGTGATTCCTTTTCTCCCAGTCTGGTTATATTGTCTCAAAGGTTCAACGACTAAGTTTCATTTCAATCGGGAAAGGATAATGGTTATAAAGAAGTAACATAGCTTGTTCATGACGACCTTCGGGGTCTGATGAAAGATACAAGCTAGTAGGAGCTTCCGAGTAGTGACTTCTTGTCTGATAACTATTCAAACGCTCCGGTAAGTTTATCCAAAATATTTTGAGGTGTCTCTGTTTTCAACAGAGATAGAGTATTCTATACTCGGAATAGGCCATTCATAGTCCTCGAGACTGATGCTCAGCCTGCCTCATTGTGACATGTTCTCACTAAGTGAGAAACCGTTAAATTGCCTTACAAAGTTTGAGATGTGCTACAATACACTGCTTAACTCAATAAAGATATTGGAAGCGAAATAATGGTTTACATTGAAATGTAAGACCGAGAAGTCTACCTAGAATATGCTTTGGAATTTACGGATAAGGTGTGGATTCGGTTCACCCCACTTCCATAAATATAAGCATTTAGCACACGGTGCTTGAAGGTATGACTGGGAATTTCGTGCATACGTTCGGTCAATGACCATTCGTGCTATATCTTTTAAGCTATTGAGTATAAAGGTTAGATATAGGATTCTTGTAATCGGGAAGGGACAGTTATACTGTTGCATCCTTTCTGATAGAGTCCATGAACAGCAAAACCTTGAACCTTGAAGTACGTTTACTCAAGGTAGTTACTAACTGATTAAAAATCAGACCACATCCAACATCGGTTGTTGGTGATAACACTAAATACTACTAAACTAGATCGAATTTCGATCCACCCGGTAAGTATTGGGAGTATGGTTTATCCATTACCCATTACGGTTTCGCACTTTGTAGTCCGAGGATCGATTGATGACCTATGGCTCTTTTGTGAGCGGATAGGATTCTGATAATAGAGGTTGGTTTAATAGCCATAACCCTGTGAATGGAGTTTGGTACTCCAGAGCTGTTCATACTCTTGTAGAACCACCTGAGCGTCTCAGGCCCTGTGGGAGTAATTGGATCAACACGGAATAGAGTAGAATGAATTCGGTATTGCATGATTTCGTTCAAAAGCAGAAAATAGGGGTGATTCCCTGAGACTTTCTTGCCAAACAAACGGAGTCTGGATTCATTCGGAACAAAAGGGTATTGCCTTATGAACTTATGACAGGATGACTGTCAAGGCTTATGTCCTTTTGTGGATAAAAAGCAAACCTCTCGGTCATTGGAAGTCATATATTTCCACAATATATGGATTTGACCAGAATATTGATAAGTCTTTTGTAGAATGGATATCAATTTTAGTACAGTAGTGAATATATACATACATATATTAGTGTTTGTGAAGGATAACACTGCACCAGTTGGAATCAACGTGGGTGTGTTATCTGAAGTCAGAATCTGACAATGCCACAATTCTCTGCAACAGAGATTTGGACAACATTCTTAAGAGTTTGACTCGGTCGAATTCATTAGAATCGATCCACCGGTTTCCCATCCATCTTTTGGTTAAGATGATGCATCCGTGTATGCAACATTCAACGAGGAAGTTCTACCCTATGCCTCGGAATGACTCTCTAAATCTTTGGATCAAGAGAAATGGGATAGATTCTCTTTCTAGTAAGAGATGGTCGGGTTATTGAACGTCAACTTTGATCGAATCTTAGATTCGGCGGTTAACAAAGCAAGTTTAGTATGTCCTTTAGTATCTTGAAGAGAACGAGGAATAATATGCGGACATATTCATGTGTGAACTTGGATATGTGTGATACACGATTTTGACTTTAAGTCGATTGAGGATGATCGTTAAGTCGATCTCGGGCTCGTGTTTACTCGCACCACATGATTAGATGGACCGGTAACGTTTCGATTCTACGGATCGTCTCGAGCCGACAACCCGACTAATCATTAAGACCCATGACATTTAGATGTAGGTACTCCCCGAGTCACTGACCTATCCTACGACGGCATAATCGGAGTGTACTTTGGAATCTGAAATGGTTATGCTATGCTTAATGGGTACTAGAATACGGGATGGGTCTTCATTGCTTTAGAGCAAGTGGGAGATGTGGTTTGTTGTAGTTTAAATAATAGGGTGTGCACTAAAACAATTAATCACATGCTTTCGTGCAAGTGGGAGATTGTTAGGTGTAATGCCCGAAAGACAATTTTTGTAATTGTTTTATTTAATAAATGAAATGATATTGTTATTCATATTTATTATTCTCATATTCACCGATGTGACAATAGTAATTACACTACAGAAAACCCTAAAGTATATCGTTTGTGTAATCACTTAACTCAGTGTATGGTATATACACGGGAGGATTGAGTTAGTGAAGATGTACTTAAAATACAATTAGCCCGTAGTGAATTTAATCGAAAGTATCGGGTCTCTCCTTTAACGTGCTATTAATGCACCCATAACACAATATGTGTGATTGTCTTATCCGGACTTTCGGTTACGAGAACCTAATGGGGCATTTATATATGATAGATATATCATATAGAGCTGGACCGATTTGATTAGAGTTCACGATATAATTCCGTAATCGAGAAGTCTTATCGAATCAATGGATCATCATATTTATGGATATATCTTAATCATGAGGTGATCACAGTCAACTGCTTGAATCGGTATGAAGTTTGACTTGACGGTTAAGGATTACACCGAGTCCGTGGTCCGAATTACCCCATCTTGGCATTGTACTTTGGATTGAGTGAGTAGTCCGTGTTATCACGGATACGGAATCCATTCCTTCCATTTATGGAAGTAGATAGACAGCTTCCCTTATTTGTTAATCCTAGAAACTGATCGATCCATGGAGTTCATATTACACTGATTAGCTACCAGTGAGTTGTATGAATTAATTGATCACTAGGGGGTTAATGGTAATAAGGATAAGAGGTTCTAAAAAGGGTTAACGGTAACTTCCCGATTTAGAATGAACAGTCTATGGAGGATTAATCCATATGTAATGATTATATCAATGGACGCTTATTATTATTCTCGTGAGGAGATAAATATAATCTTATAATCGGAGGAGTGCGATCACGGGATTATGGTGGCATATTCCCGTGATTGATTTATCGAATATAATTATTCTATAATTATTTATTTGATTTATCGGAGCCGCTGATTATTAGTCCATGGTCCCCGACGTGCCTCCTAATATAGCATAGCTGTTCTCGGACGTCGAATCCTAATAATATTAATTTAGTTCTTGTTGGACTTTATTAAAACGATATGTGAATTAATTGTTTAGTGGACTATTAAATTAGTTGGGCTAAATAATTAAATATGTGGAAAAGACATTTTCCATAATCTTGGCCCAATTATTGTGTGATGGCAAAATTGATATTGACTAGGTCAAATATTGGTAAATTTCGCCCCCCCCCCCTTATTATTAAGGAACAAGAAATTATTTTCTTGTGTATTAATAAGACATGTGCATAAAATATTTATTGGATAAATATTTATGGTAAGAAATAAAGTTAAATATTATTCTAGATTTGTTCTAGAATATTATGGAATTATCTTTTATTTAATGGGATTATTATAATTGATTTTGTATTAATTATTAAATCCTTGGAGGCTAAGTTTTACTCTCCTATATAAAGAGAGTTCTCCCAAGCCTTACAACAACACAATATTTCGACCTACACCTCTTAGAGAGGAGAAGGTGAAAATTTTCAGCCAAGGGGAATATGGGGAAAATCTTGGAGATTTTTCCGGGTAGCATATCGGAAGGATTCGAGACGAGGATTTCCTTCCACCGGGAGTTGCTTGGATCACACGTACGGAAGATCGTGGTGCTCTTCACACCTTCGTTCGTTCTTTCTATTGCGGTTCTCCAACTTGGATTTTGAGATCCAAGAGGTATGTTCTACAACCTCCTTGTAGATGTAGATCTAGTTATTTTATTACGTGTAATTTATAGATCTAGATCCTTAAATCGCTTCCGTTGCGGATGGTATTACTAACAGTTCTAATCTTTGAAAAATCATAAATACAAAGTGTTGCTAGTTAGACGGTATTTGGAACCGATAAACTAGTGGGAGCTTTGCTCTTATAATTTGTCGATTAGAAAAATCGAATAGTCCAAGCTAGTAACACTATCATTAGGCATCCCACAGTTCAAGAGTAGTGTCTACTCAAACGAACTGCTAGTTCGAGACTGTTTCCATTTAAGGAAAGTCGAGAATGGGAAAGAATGTTTATACGTGTTAGTCATCTAAACTAATTAGTTTTAAGGCTAAACCGGAAAATTAATAAATTGGAAATTAGAGGATAAGGAAAGTGATTTCGAATCACTGACCAATGCATCCTTAGCAATTTTCTCAAAAATCTAAGTTCTTTGGAAGAACTAGGTAGCTTTGCATTAAACAATAAATAAAATAGACAACGGGCAGTTATTTCAGATAGACTAGTGGGAGTGATATAAGGAAATGAATCTCGGATTCAATTCTTGAGTATCACAGAAAATTCATTTTCTGTTTTCGGATTCGTTGGAACGAACGTATTCATTTTCAATAGGATAATTTGTTTGTCTTATTGACGATGAATATAACATTCGTAGCACGAACCCAAGACTTGGAATTTTGTTTGATAAAGTCAGAACCACTAATCATTGCTGAAAAGGTATTAGTAACACATCTTAAAATATATAAACGCAAATGGTTTCCATATTTCGATAAACGCTTCTTTCTATACTATTAATTAGTGCACATTCCCTAAAGACAAGATCTGAAGACTGGCTTAGGGTGATTCCTATCTCCCAGTCAAAGGAACACTGTCTCAAAGGAACAATGATTAAGTTTCCTTTCAATCAGGAAAGGGTAATAGATTTAAAGAAGAAACATAGCTTGTTCATAACAACCTTCGGGGTCATATGAAAGGTACAAGCTAGTGGGAGCTTTTGAAGTAGTGACATATTGTCTGATAACTACTCGAACCTCCGGTAAGTTTATCCAAAATATTAGGAGGAATCTCTAATTTCACCAGAGATAGAGTATTCCATACTCAGAAATAGGCTGTCGTTTAGTCTTCGGGACTGATACTCGGCCTGCCTCCCAGTGGAATGATTTCACTGAGGATACCATAAATTTGCCTTGTATAGTTATTGATGTGCTACGATACGCTGCTAAACTCATTTAAGATATTGGTTGCAAAATTAACGGCTTACATTATCATATGAAACCGAGAAGTCTATCTAGAAGATGCCTACACATTTGTGGATAAGGAGTGAATTCGGTTTACCCCACTTCCGTAAATAGAGGCATTTAGCACCGAGTGCTTGAAAGTAGGACTGGAAATTTTGCATACACGTTCAGGTCATGAATATCTTAATGCATTGAGTAAAGGTTGGTTATAAAAATCGTAAAATCAGAGAATGACGGTTATACTGTCAAACTCGGTCTGATAGAGTCTATAAATAACAACCTTATATCTTGAAGTATTTGTACTCATGATGTTACTAACTGATTTTTTTAGTCCACATCCAACACCGGCAGTTGGTGATAACACTAATAAAAACTACTAAACTAGATCAATACATCAATCCACCCCGAACGCAGTGGTAGTATGGTTTGTCCATTACCCATTGCAGGACCTTACGGTCTATAGGGTAGATTGACGACCTATAGTCCTTCGTGGGCTGTATAGGATCCTGATTGTCACGGATTTTATCAACAGAAAATAAACAAGTAATAAATTAAATCCGATATACCTCAAGTGCAAGGATCGTAGTAAAGAGGTTGATACCGGGTCGATCTTACGGGGAACTGGCGATTGCTAACCCTAGTTTTTGTTTAACTAACTAACCTATGTCACGAACACTAATCTAAACAAGGATTATCAAAACCAAGCGGATAAAACTAAATGAAACCGAAAACAAACTTAACTAAAGCGTAAAAAATACGTAAAGGAGATTGTACACACACATCACATGCGCCGCGTAAAAGAAGATTAATTTATCAACAAAGTCTCTAACCCTTACTAAATAGAAGTTGCAATAAAATAAAACCATTGGTTCCAACTCTAACAAATATGTCATTTCCCGCAAGTATTAATGGTATATGTTCGTGAATGCATTCCTTAAGCCGAGAATAAAGGTCCTACAAGAAGTCATAGCACAATAAGAAGTTGTTTTCAACAAAGGACCTTTATCAAGATTAAAGTGCCAAGATAGCAAAAGAATAACAGAGCATTTCAAGTATTATACATGGAAAATCATCTTCTATTGAAAAGGCAACCAAAAAGTTAAAAAGTATTAATGGTACTTGTTCACAGCGAAGAGATTTATCTTAGCTTCTTCATGTCTACATTCGATGAAAGCACATCCACCTAAACCTAAATACACAAGTAATATCTTCATAGCACCTATATATTCTCAAAATATCCAAACAAAAAGTGAAGGACGAGAAGATACGATCTAAAGCCAGGAAAGATACGGGTTGCGAACCAATTCAAACTAAACTAATTATGAAATAAGAGAAAATAACTAAACTAGGCAATTCAAGTTTCACGGGATTAAATTTAAGTTTTAACGAACAAACGAGCGATTGATCCACCTATCCTAACAAGTATCGATTCCGATCTCGATTATATTGCGTTTTCTAACCAAGTTGTGGTTTCACCTTGTCTAAAACATGAACCCTAATTTCTTAGGTAATTCACCTATTAATCTATATCTTTCGATATAAGATTAACGATTTTACTAATCAAAGGTGTAAACTTTGAGAGACTTTATGGTGCAACGGTTGTAAGAAGGTTGTACCAAGTGGCATACATTAGAGCCTCTCATTTTTACTCTCTTTCACACAATACACTTTTATCGTGTGTGAGAGGTTAGAAATGAATGGTTGTAATGTATGCCACTTGGTACAACCTTGCTACAACGGTTGTATTATAAAATTTGTCGTAAACTTTAACCTAGCAATTTAACCTATTAACTCTCGTTATGATAGATTAAACAACTATTCCTTATCATGATGATCTAGGGTTTATAGAGATTTTCATCAACATAAAACAATCATAACATGCAAGTCTTTCGATACAATTGCAATCAAACAATATAAACAATGATAAAGGAAACAACTTAAGATAAAACTCACAATATAATCGCAGACACGGAATCAAAACGTGTTGGATGGCTTCACAATGATCGTTTGATAAGGCTTTAGCCTCTCAACATCACTTGATCAACTCGAAAAGCTTGAGAAAAGTACATAAATTTGAAGGTGTTTATCTAGAAATTAAAAGCATAAAAACTGGATGGAAACTAAGGAAAAACGCAGCTGAGCTGCCCCTAGGTTTAGGGTTTGAATCATGTGTGTTGATATGAAGAAAACACGCAGCTATATATAGAATTTTAAGGCGGTGCTGCTATGTCGGCCGATTGGACGCCCGTTCGCTGGGTTGAACGCCCGTCCAGCCTTCAGTGTAAACTTCGAATCGGGCCGAGTCATGATCAGACGCCCGTCCTGCTAGCGTCCACTCCAGCGTCCAAACTCTCTGAATCATCTTTTCTCAAACGGACGCTCGTTCACTTCAGCGGACGCCCGTCCAGACGGACGGGGCTTGGACGTTCGTTCAATATGATCGAATTTTGATTTCTTGATCTTTATCTCTTTTATCTCTATCCCATTCCCTCATTATCTCTTTTATCATCAATTAGCTCGAACTTAATCAACTTTTGATCATCTTTTGAGCCTCAATCATGTATCTACAACACATAAAAACACCGCAAAGTGTAATATCATCCAAATAAACATAAAATCACAATTAAAACACATAAATTAACCTATTTTGTGATTAACTCATTTAAAACCTCATTTGCTTAATAAATCTATTAAACACTCGTTTCTTATGCAATTTATACGAATATGAGGGGAAATATCATAGAATATAGCGTTATAAACCGTATAAATTCACCCTTAACAACTCCCCCACACTTAAGCTTTTGCTCGTCCCGAGCAAAACAAAACAAAAATCAAGGCTCGGAAAAAGATAGACATCTCAGACGATATATCAAAGATCCAATAAATCAGAGGTTCACCATTGTGTGTGTGCAAAGCCATAGAAAACTTCCACTAAATCCAAACTTGAGAAACTCAAAGCAAAACTAGCTAATACCCCCTCCAAACTAGCGATAAATGACACTCATAAGATGTACCCTACAAACGTGACATATCCCGAAAAGGATGATCGAGTATATCTAGGGCCTTTCGGAGATACTCAGAGGATACTCCCTACAGCATATCTATCAGTTTCTACTGGGGATAAGATAGACGGTAACTTAGTCTTATATCCATAACAATTCATTAGTTGATTTAACTACTTCACAATTAAACGCACATCAGAATGAGCTATTGCCCTGTCATAGCAGAATAGGATATTCGAGATATACCCTACCTTACTCAAATCATAAGGCAGCTTTTTCCTGACTGTCGTGAGCTTTTAGTCATCATAATGGTATAGGACATACGTGGTATACCCTATCGCACTCAAATCATCGACTAGCTTTCGACACACCCAATTTATTCATTCAAATTCAACTTTTTCATTTGACAATAAGTCACGTGTTACTTATCACATTCAAACCTTAGATATTCACAGTATAACATACTCCGGATCTAAATACAAACTATCATAAATCTCAAGATACACACGTAGCACTAAGCACACGACTTATAAGAAAATAAAAAATCACTAATCAAAAAGGGGTATAACTTTATAAATTAGCTCATCATTCACTATGGCTCGTGAAATATATATATCGGGTGAAACAACTAACTTATCAAACATATGATATATATAGCATCAATGAATATTAAAAATAACGAACATTGATTATGCATTGCTTACTCGGGACAAAACAAAACAAAAATGTTAGCTCATTTTGCATAGAAACATAACGAATTAAGCAAATGTTTAGATACTATCACATCATTCTCCCCCCCACACTTAAAGATCAACATGTCCTCGTGTTGTGCAGAATTAAAGAAAAGATAAAAGAACTTAGCTGATTTCAAACGTTACTCGAATCGTCGGTCAGGCCGGAGCCTACATCGTGACACTTAGAACGCGTAACCATACAATGTAGCTCGACAAAACCGCTAAAAATATACCTGCACGACTTGACAAACACGGAAACATCTCGGGGAAAACGGGGAATCACACCGGAACAAAATCGAGTAATATCAAAAGATAAAGCATTCAATACATCCAAAAGTTGAAACAAAATAAAAATGAAAGTGCTGATGCCTTATGGCTTACATGATCCATCGGAAAGAATAAATAGTAACAATATCAAAAGTACAACGAATCAAGTAAGGAAAAGTGTCAAAATAATACAAAACCATCCTATCTAGGACAAAGTAGAGTCTAAAATGGAAAAATAAGAGCAGGGTTGCCCCGGTGCGGCAGAATCATCAGCCGGAGGATCAGAGGAGGGTCCAGATTGTGGTGCCGTAGTCCTCTCTTCTGAGTCAGACTGCTCCTCCTATGAAGACGACTCAGACTCCCGAAGAACATCCGTAATGGCCTGCTCAATCTCATCTGAATAAGTGTAATCAATAACGCTCGGAGTGAAGATTCTGTCGTCTCGGATAGGCCGGCCCTCACTCATACACTTCAAAACTGTCAAAATATTGTTCTGGGAAGTCCGGATATCCTCCAACCAGTTCCTTACATTGTTGCCCATACGTAACCTCATCCGAACCGAGGGAGTCAAAGGTGGAAGGAAAGATGCCCGAGGCGGTGCCGACGATGAACCAGGCTCACGTGCTATCTCAGCCTCAGTCTCAGTCTGACCCGAAGATTTTATTTTTTCCCTCTGCAAGAACCTAGGATTCTTCGGTTTGTGGTCGGTCTTGTATTCGGGAACTCGAGCATCCTGACAGAGACCGTGGATCAAATGTGGACATATCAAACACCGTGTATATACCTTCTGATTCATAGAAATCTCATCGAAAATCGCTTGTCCTACATCAACATTGAGCTTGAAGTTCAAGGCATATAGCATCCCAAGGTCACCAATGTGGAAGTGAGTCAGGTTGTTCTTAGGCAACAACCTATTCTGGATAAACCGACACTAGACCTTCCAATCTTCCGTCCAACTCGTGGTCACTAATTCCTTTCTAGCCCCGCCCGGCCTGAGTGTCCATGGTACCTCGGGGCACACCAACAACCGTAACTCCTCCAACGGATCCTCACCGGCATCCTGCTTGGCCTTTATCGCCTCCTTGTAGTCCAACCCCTCAAAAGGATCCAACCCGTACTTCCCATTGATAGCCGCCGGTGTAAATGGCACCTGAACTCCGCGAACAGTGACCACCCCAGTTGTCAAATCCGTCTCCGAACAATTCGCATAAAACTCACGAACTAGGGTAGCATTGACAGGAGTTCTAGGGGTTTTCATCAGGACACCCCACTTTCTATCCGTAAGCAGCTTAGCAAAAACGGGATCAACATTGGTCTCAAGGACGGCTCGCTCTATCAACATTGTCCTCGTCAAATAATGCTTATTATAGACCTCCATCGCCTTAGGGTTGATGAATCTACGAGCAAAGGGAATAGGGATAGCGGGTCTCACTCTTCTGTCACCCTAGTTCGCATCCTCACTAATGGCTCATCATCAGTTTCAGACCCAGACTCAGGCTCATCCTGTAAGGGAACTCTAGATTGACCTCTAGAGGGGTTCTGACGCTCACCAATACGAATACCTCGGTTGGGATTGACTAAAGTGGGGTCCACACCCTTCTTCTTCTTGGCAGGTTCCTTAGCTACCCTCTTACCATGCCGTTTCTGAACCTGTTTGTGCGCCATCTTAAACTAAGACTAAACAACCAACAATCCCGAATCCAAATTCAAGCAAAAACACCCGTTTAACGTCCAAACGGGATTTCCCAAACAATCCAAAACCAAACCACAACAAAACAGCAATGCAGACCATCCAACATCATCCATCAACATCCCAGATCACCACAGAACAAGAAACAAGAACAGAACAAGAAAGAAAAACAAATAGAGAAAATTCCTATAAAACAGTCGACTCGAAGATCGACTAAAAAAAAACGTGCAATAATCTAGGAAAAGCTTACAAAATCTTACCAAGTATGATGATGGGATGATGATAAAACGGATTAGAAGTCCAAACAATGCCAAATTGAACCCAAAAATCAAATTTTTCTTCAAAATAGTCGCACCAACTATATTACTGAATCGAATTAATGGTTGTTCGTTGGAGGATTTAGAGTGGAAAATCGACAAGAGGGGATTGAGAGCTGCTTGTGGGACTTTGAAGCGCCCAATTTGGTGTAGAAACAAGGATTTTAGGGCAAAAGGAGGGCAAAAGTCGGGTTTGCCTTTCAAATTTTCTGATGCGAATAAAGAATTGGAAACAGGGGGTATATATAGATGCAGGCCGGAACGGGCGTCCATGATACTGGACGGGCGTTCGCCTGGGATCACATGAACCGGACGGGCGTCTGGTTTTGCAGACGTGCGTCCAGGTGCCCAAAACACGTACAGAGTTGGAAGGAGGATTTCGGACGGGCGTCCAAGAATGTTGGACACTCGTTCAAGAATTGTGCATGGCGGACGGACGTCCATCATTCTGGACGGGCGTCCAAGGCAGAGAAAAGCAAAAATTATAAAATTTCATACAATTTAAATTCAAACTTGCATTTTCTCATTAAACTTAAATAAAACTTCAAAAATACAAATGAAAATCACGACGTACATAAAATTACTAGAAAATAAGTAAAAACAAATAGAAAATGGTGGGTTGCCTCCCACCAAGCGCTTTTGTTTTACGTCGTTTGCTCGACGAAACAACCTAAGAACGCTAGTCATCGTAAATTTCCGACCAATCCACAACTCGGATAAGACGGCGGAGCATGTCAATCGCCGGAGGGAAGTCATACTCATCCTGCAAACCCCAATCCTCACCGGCTACATCAACACCTTGAAAATGTTCAGCTTGCAGCACTAGCGCTAAATCTGTCAGCATCGGATCATTCAGGATTGTGTATGGACGTCCTAGAGCCGCCTGTAACTCCTCAGTAGTAAAGTCTCCACCTCCCGAACAGCGGGGAACAATAAGAACATAGGTGACAGTCTTGATGCGGGTACTAATGTCAAAGTCTACGTGCAAAACGATAGTCCCTCCGGGTCCGTCATCTACAGTAATTAGTGGGATCCTCCTAAGGAAAGGTAACTCCTCTGGCAGAACTCCGAAATCCATATCTAGAAAGCACAACTAACTGACAGATAAAAACAAAAACTTAATAAGGCTAAAACTTAGTAAACTAAACTTAAATACTAAAACTACAAAAGCATAAAACAGAAACAACAAAAAGACGATATCTAGGTTGCCCCCTAGTGGCGCTTTGGTTAATGTCGTAAGCTCGACACTGTTGAAAGCTCAGCCTGGATCAGGCCATTTGACTTTTCTGCCAGCCACTACTTCGTCTAGACTTGGGTCAGTAGTTCGGCTGCAGAAACAGCACTTAACGCATGGGGTTAAATCTGTGATAGCTTTCCAAATACGTCTAAACTTCCCCATGGTTGACTTCTTCTTCTTCTGAGTCTTCTGATGACGTTTCAGCTGACGCTCCCTCTCATACTCTTCCATATCCCAACTACCGGCTAGAACTTCTTCGGATCGACCACTACCGTCATCCTTTGAAAATAGGTCGGGTGAAAACTCGTCAAACTCTTCGACTTTTGTAGCACCACACCCGAGGATATCGAGGAAACGAACAATCAAAGGCTTTTCCTTAGGTTCACCAATGTAGTGCTTACACATTTGACCATTCACTCGAAACGGTTGGTCACCATAACCTCGTAGTTCTAGAACGCCTCTAGGAATAAGTCGGAGAATTTCGAAGGGACCGGACCAACGTGTCCTCAACTTTCCAGGAAACAGATGTAGCCTGGAATTGTATAGAAGAACTTGTTCTCCGACTTGAAATTCTCTCTTTTTAATCTTGGCGTCATGGAGGAGTTTCATCTTATCTTTACTAATCCTGGCACTTTCGTAAGCCTGGAGTCTGAATTCGTCTAATTCATGTAACTGTTGCAGTCGATGCTTACCACAGGATTGGGAATCAAAGTTTAGAAACTTTGTAGCCCAATAAGCTCTATGCTCTAATTCGACTGGCAGATGACATGGCTTACCATAGACCATTTGATATGGAGATGTACCCATAGGAGTCTTATAGGCGGTTCTATATGCCCAAAGTACATCATCCAATTTCAAACTCCAGTCTTTTCTATGACTGTTGACCGTTTTCTCCAGGATTTTCTTGATACTTTGGTTGCTCCATTCAACCTGACCACTAGTCATCGGGTTATATGGTGTGCCAGTTTTATGATGAACACCATACTTTTCAAGAACTTTCTCTAGGGGTCGGTTGCAGAAATGCGTCCCTTCATCACTGATCAAGGCACGTGGACATCCAAACCTCACGAAGATATTTTTCTTTAGAAATTTCATGACCGTCTTATGATCGTTGTGAGGAGTGGCTTGAGCCTCCACCCATTTAGATACGTAGTCTACACAGACTAAGATGTATTTGTTACCGTAAGATGATGGGAATGGTCCCATAAAATCGATACCCCATACATCAAAGACCTCGCATTCTAGGATGGGTTTCAAAGGCATGTCAAAACGCCTTGTCAAAGTACCGGTTCTTTGGCATCTATTACAAGCTTTACAGAAAGCTTCTGTGTCCTTAAAGATCGTAGGCCAATAGAAACCGGATTGGAAGATCTTAGCAACGGTTTTACACGGACCAAAGTGACCTCCAGTGGGTCCACTGTGGCACTGCTCAATAATATCGCGCTGCTCAGATTCTGGAACACATCTTCTAAGCAGACCATCTTTACAGATCTTAAAAAGATAAGGTTCATCCCAAACGAAAGATTTCAAATCAGAGAAGAACTTTTTCTTCTCCTGATAGGACATTTCTGGATCGAGATAACGGGCATGAAGGTAATTGACAATGGAAGAATACCATGGAACATCAGGAGGACAACCGTCAATAAGCATAATGTTTTCTAGAGGAAAGTAAAGATCTATATCTTCTGGATCATCCTTTTCCTCACTTAGCATTCTCGAAACGTGATCCGCCACGACGTTTTCACTACCCTTTTTGTCTTTAATCTGGACATCGAACTCTTGTAGGGTCAGTATCCAACGTAGTAAGCGCGGTTTGGCCTCTTTCTTAGTCATCAGATACCGCAAAGCAGCGTGATCAGTCCACACAATCACTTGAGCTCCTAACAAATAACTACGAAACTTGTCCATAGCAAAAACCACGGCCAATAGTTCCTTTTCAGTAGTAGTATAATTAACTTGAGAGGGGTTCAATGTGTGACTGGCATAATAGATTGGCTGGAATTTCCCTTTGATTTTTTGTCCTAGAAAAGCACCAACTGCATAGTTTGATGCGTCGCACATAAGTTCAAAAGGTAGGTTCCAGTCAGGCGATATAAGAATTGGAGCAGAGATTAAACGGTCCTTAAGCTCCTCAAACGCTTGCTGCAGCTCTCGTCAAAATTGAACTCAACGTCTTCCTTTAGTAAAGTAGACAGGGGCTTGGCTATCTTGGAGAAGTCTTGGATGCATCTTCTGTAAAAGCCGACATGTCCAAGAAAGCCTCTCACTTCACGCACATTCTTAGGATAGCTCATCTTCTCGATAGCTTCTACTTTTTCCCTGTCAACTTCTATACCTTTGGCGGAGATTTTGTGGCCAAGAACTATTCCCTCATCAACCATGAAATGGCATTTTTCCCAATTGAGTACTAAGTTCTTTTCCACACATCCGGGATAACACTTGATCAAGATTGTCAAGGCAATCATCAAAAGACTGACCAAAAACCGAAAAATCGTCCATAAAGATCTCCATACACTTTTCTACGAGCCCGTCAAAGATAGCCAGCATACATCGTTAAAATATAGCTGGGGCATTGCAGAGGCCAAATGGCATTCGCCTGTAAGCGAATGTACCATAAGGGCAGGTGAAAGTGGTCTTTTCTTGGTCAGCTGGATCAATGGGTATCTGGAAGTATCATGAATATCCATCTAGGAAGCAGTATAATGCGTGTCCCGCCAGACGCTCAAGCATCTGATCAATGAATGGAAGGGGAAAGTGATCTTTCATGGTTACCTCATTGAGCTTTCTATAATCGATACAGACTCTGTAACCAGTGACAAGTCTCAATGCTATTTCCTCTCCCTTCTCATTCTTCTCAATCGTAATTCCACCTTTCTTGGGAACTACTTGAGTCGGGGAAACCCATTCACTATCGGCGATGGCATAAATGATTCCCATGTCCGAAGTTTGATGATCTCCTTCTTAACCACCTCTTGAATATGAGGGTTGAGCCTCCTCTCGAGGTCATCTAACACATTTCGCACCCTCATTAGTCTTGATCTTATGCATACGGATGTCCGGAGATATCCCTCGATATCTCCTACTTGCCAACCAAAGGCTTTTTCATTTTTCTTCAAGACGTTGATTAATTTCATCTCCTCTAAACGAGACGACTTAGCGAGATATAATCAATGGAAGCTTGTCACCTTCTCTTAAAAACACATACTTAAGATGTTTAGGCAACGGCTTCAACACCAGATCTGCAGGGGGGTCTTCTAAACTAGACTTAAGATCTCCAATTTTCAACCCAACATCAAGTGGTCCCACTGCCAAAGCTTCTCCTTTCAATAACTCATCCTCAATATCAGCTTCTAACTGCTCTAGACTTACCACACCATGATTATTCAAATTATCAACCAGTCGCTCATACTCCGTTGCAACAGCCATGACTTGCTTTTCCATCAAATCATCGAAGTCATCTGACGTATCCTCAATGGAAAAACCGGTTGGAGGACCAGAGGGTACTTGAATGGATTGGGAAACATTATAGCTTACCTCTTGATCACCAACACGGATCGTCACTCGCCCGCCATCGCAGTCAATGAGGGCTCTGGTTGTGGAAAGAAAAGGTCTTCCAAGAATCAGGGGAACATTTCCATCCTTTTCAATATCCAGGACGTACCAGTCGACAGGAAAAGTAAATCTGTCGATTTGAACTAGTACGTCTTTTAAGATTCCCGTTGCTTTCTTAGAAGATCAATTAAACCTAGCTACTTGCACACAGACAATGGCATGAGGCTTATAGATGCACCCAGGTCACACAAAGAGTTAGGGAAGACCAGGCCTCCCATTAACACTGTAAGCACGAACTTTCCAGGGTCACTTCTCTTGGTTGGTAGGTTTTCGTAATTGATCATTGAACAATCCTCACCAATCAGCCTCTCCATGTCTGACAACTTCCTTTTCGAAGAAACAACATCCTTGATAAATTTTGTATACTTAGGCATTTCAACCAAGACATCTGATAATGGAAGATTTACCTGAGTATTTTTCAAAAGGTTTAGCACCTTTTCATACTTCTTATCTTCATTCAAAGGGATGTTGCTCTTTCTTGGTGGAAATGGAAGCTTTTTCAGATCATTCTCAGAAAAGACTTTCTTTGAAGATGCATTGACAGCTTTGTCTTCCAGATCCTTCCACCTAACGGCTTTTTCAATCTTTTTATTAGTCAGGGGATCAGCCTCCTGACTCACACTAGAATCTTCATTCCTCAGGGGATCAGCCACCTGAGGATTTCCAGCTTTTTCACCTCTTAGGGGATCAGCCTCCCGAGTATTCTCTTTCGGCCAAGGGGAGTGTAGGTGCTCAGCTTCCCCTCCTGCCTTATCAATGGCAGGAAGGGGCTAGTGGTTTCCCTGGTGGGAAGGACCACTAACTTGAGTACCACTTCTGAGGTTCATTGCACTGGCCTCCTCTCTACCGTATGGAATTGATGGCACGAGGTCAGTGCATTGGCCTTTGTTCAAGTCAGCTTAAGCAACTTGACCACCCTTTGGATTCTTCTCAGTAAAACTGGGCAGCTGCCCTGGGGGTCTAGAAGCTAACTGTTCAGCCAGTTGCCCAATTTGCCTCTCAAGATTTTTCATTGATCTACTTTGCTCCTCCAATTTAGCTTCAAGAATTGTTAGATTGGGAGGGGCCTTGAGCGTTTTGGAAATTTGGAGAATAGGGCTGGCTGGGCCGACTTTGGAATTGAGAATTTGAATTGGAAGGCCAATTCTGATTGAATCTTTGAGTAGGATTGGAAAATTTTGAGTTTTGGTTCTGAGTAAAACCAGGGTTTCTATTGAAATTTTGATTCGAATTAGAATTCGAATTAGGATTGAAGCTTGAAGATTGATTAAACCCTTGGTTTTGGAAATTATTCTGGCCAGAAAACTGATTGAACCTTTGATTGTTCTGGCCGTAGAATGCATTTACTTCCGCATTCTGTCCGTTCATAGGACAGAATCTAGATGTGTGCCCCACCTCGTCACAATTCTAACATGTGACTTGATTACACTGTCCATAATCATGAACATCATTCACTTGATAAGGTGCAGGGGGATTGAATTGACACTGGCCAACCATGTGGCCAGTTTGACAACAGTTCTCACAATACGAAACCTGGGAGTTCTGTGGAAAAGAAGAAGTTTGATTCATTTGATTGGAAATTTGAGACGTTGCCATCTGCTTCTGCAGCATGGCGATCAAACTTTGCATGTTTACTTCCTCAACCTTAGGAAGGGGAGGTGCTTGAATAGCTTGATAAGATGGGGCATAGTTATATTTAGCATTGTCCTCGAACAATGCCCATCCCTCTTCAGGCGTTTTCTTCAGAAATGCCCCACCAGATGAACTATTCACCATGCCTTTTGTAAGCTCGGTCAATCCACTAAATAAAGTGTTGACTTGCCTTTCCAGTGGCAAGCCATGGTGGGGACACTTTCTAAGAAGAGACTTGAATCTCTTCCAACATTCAAAAAATGACTCATTCTCTTTTTGATAAAAAGTGAATATCTCGTTTAAACACTGGGCTGTTTTTGAAGGTGGAAAGTATTGACTCAAGAATTCTTTTTCAAGTTCAGACCAGGTGGTAATAGATTCTGAGGGGAGAGAGGTGTACCATTCTTTAGCTTCTCCCTTCAACGAAGATGGAAACAGTTTCAGTTTGATAGTATCCTCACTTACTCCTTGATGCATGTAGTACCGCATATCTCTAAGAATGTATGTAAGTGAGTATGGGGATTCTCTGACTGATAACCGTGGAAAATAGATGCATGCTGCATCATCTGAATAAGCCCCGGCTTTAACTCGAAGGTTTGTGCAGTTATGGCTGGGATAACAATAGCCGGGTTGACTTTGACTTCGCCTGGCATGGCGAAGTCTGCCAACGTACGTCTATTATTAGCAGCCATTATTACAAAATCAGTGATTTCCTTGGCTAGTTGATCCTCAAGATCTTGCTCGGCTCTGTCTGCCGGAACCGCAGAACGGAAAATCCGCCTGTTTGGCCGGACTACGGTTCGCTCGGGGTCAGGGGTGTATAGTAACGGTCCCTTTTGACTCCGAGTTTGCATAAACCGGACCAAAAACAAGTGGAAGAAGCCTAAAAACTAAGAATGTAAAAACCTAAACTGAAAATTAAAGCCTAAGAAGTGAAAAAGAAATAGAATTAGTTAAGACAGGGGAACAGACGGGCGTCTGCCTAGAATTTGAACTAGACGGGCGTCCGGAGGTCCAAACGCTCGTCTGATCAAATGAAGAATTGGACGGACGTCCAAATTAGATGAACGCTCGTCCCACTAGTCAAAAACGATTCAGAGTTGAGAAATTTTGAACAGACGGGCATCCACGTTTCTAGACGCCCGTTTGGAAGCAGAAAACGAAGCAGGAAAAGAGAGAAACAACAGAAGAAAAAAAAAAGAGATGTGGAGAAAGATAGAAAGACAGAAAAACAGAAAGAAAGAAAATCTAATCACAAGAGAACTATAAAGAGAAGACCTAAAACCCTAACTAAAACCCTAATTACCTAATTAAAAACTACCTAATACAATTAAAAACAGGAAATAAAATTAAAACAGGAAAACAAAAACTAGACAACCGTCCGGTTCCCCGGCAACGGCGCCAAAAACTTGTCACGGATTTTATCAACAGAAAATAAACAAGTAATAAATTAAATCCGATATACCTCAAGTGCAAGGATCGTAGTAAAGAGGTTGATACCGGGTCGATCTTACGGGGAACTGACGATTGCTAACCCTAGTTTTTGTTTAACTAACTAACCTATGTCACGAACACTAATCTAAACAGCGGATAAAACTAAACGAAACTGAAAACAAACTTAACTAAAGCATAAAAAAAACTGGACAGAAGATACGATCTAAAGCCAGGAAAGATACGGGTTGCGAACCAATTCAAACTAAACTAATTATGAAATAAGAGAAAATAACTAAACTAGGCAATTCAAGTTTCACGGGATTAAATTTAAGTTTTAACGAACAAACGAGCGATTGATCCACCTATCCTAATTAACAAGTATCGATTCCCATCTCGATTATATTGCGTTTTCTAACCAAGTTGTGGTTTCACCTTGTCTAAAACATGAACCCTAATTTCTTAGGTAATTCACCTATTAATCTATATCTTTCGATCTAAGATTAACGATTTTACTAATCAAAGGTGTAAACTTTAACCTAGCAATTTAACCTATTAACTCTCGTTATGATAGATTAAACAACTATTCCTTATCATGTTGATCTAGGGTTTATAGAGATTTTCATCAACATAAAACAATCATAACATGCAAGTCTTTCGATACAATTGCAATCAAACAATATAAACAATGATAAAGGAAACAACTTAAGATAAAACTCACAATATAATCGCAGAAACGGAATCAAAACGTGTTGGATGGCTTCACAATGCTCGTTTGATAAGGCTTTAGCCTCTCAACATCACTTGATCAACTCGAAAAGCTTGAGAAAAGTACATAAATTTGAAGGTGTTTATCTAGAAATTAAAAGCATAAAAACTGGATGGAAACTAAGGTAAAACGCAGCTGAGCCGCCCCTAGGTTTAGGGTTTGAATCATGTGTATTGATATGAAGAAAACACGCAGCTATATATAGAATTTTAAGGCGGTGCTGCTATGTCGGCCGACTGGACGCCCGTTTTCTGGGTTGAACGCCCGTCCAGCCTTCAGTGTAAACTTCGAATCGGGCCGAGTCATGATCAGACGCCCGTCCTGCTAGCGTCCACTCCAGCGTCCAAACTCTCTGAATCATCTTTCCTCAAACGGACGCTCGTTCACTTCAGCAGACGCCCGTCCAGACGGACGGGGCTTGGACGTTCGTTCAATATGATCGAATTTTGATTTCTTGATCTTTATCTCTTTTATCTCTATCCCATTCCCTCATTATCTCTTTTATCATCAATTAGCTCGAACTTAATCAACTTTTGATCATCTTTTGAGCTTCAATCATGTATCTACATCACATAAAAACATCGCAAAGTGTAATACCTTCCAAATAAACATAAAATCACAATTAAAACACATAAATTAACCTATTTTGTGATTAACTCATTTAAAACCTCATTTGCTTAATAAATCTATTAAACACTCGTTTCTTATGCAATTTATACGAATATGAGGGGAAATATCATAGAATATAGCGTTATAAACCGTATAAATTCACCCTTAACACTGATCATAGAGGTTGGTTTATAAGCCATAACCCAGTGAATGGAGTTGTTTGCACTCCAGTTTTGTTGAAACTCTTGTAGAACCACCTGAGTATCTCAGGCCCAGTAGGAGTAATTGGAACTACACGGAAAAGAGTCGTATGAATAGGAAAGTTTAACTTTCAACGCAAAGCTGAGAAAAATTTAGGGGTGATTCCCTAAACGGTAGAGAGTTAACCACACCGTGATCTCTCTTACCACTCTATCTTGCTTGTTTTCGTCAGAAAGCGGGAAATTGGGGTGATTCCCTAAGACTTCCTTGCCAAAAAACGGAATCTGAATTCATTCAGAATAGAAGGGTTTTAGCTGAGAACAAATAACGGATTCGTTACAAAGTTGAAAATAGGGGTGATTCCCTAAGACCTTTTTGCGAGACTAACGGTATCTTAATTTATTCAGAAAGAACCTTTGGCTGGATGCCTGCCATAGCTTATATCCTTTGGGGATTAAAGCAAACCTCAGGGTCCTATCAAAGTCATATATTTTAATATGTGGACTTGACCAGAATATAAGTCTTCCGTAGACTAGGCATCAATATTCGTAAAGTAGTATGTAGATTAGTGTTTGTGAATGGTAACACTAAAACAGTTGGAAACAACATGGGTGTGTTATATGAAGTTAGAGTCTGACATGCCATCGGGATTCATTCTAAAGGATTTGATTCGCTCAAATTCTTGAGAATCGATCATTGGAAATCCCATCCATTCACCTGGTTAAGATATTCTTGCATTTATGCAACATTCAACGATGTAGTCTACCCTACCTCTCAGGAATGGTTATCTAAACCTATAGATGAATACGAAATGGGATGTTTAGTCAATCCTCAAGTCTCTTCGGGTGAATAAGAAATAATATGCTGGTATATTCAGGTGCAAACTAGAATATAAGTGATAACACTGATTCTGGCTTTAGGTCGGATTAAGGATGATCGTAAAGTCGATCTTGTCCTCAGTGTTGACTCAAAGGCATATTGAAATTCGTACCACCGGGTTAGATGGAAAGGCGACGTTTTGATCCCAAAGATTTACCCAAGCCGCCAACCTACCTGATCAGTGTACCAAGTCATATGGTATTCGGATTCTAAGTACGCGCCGGGTCACTGACCTACCCTGCGGCGGCACACTCCGGTCGTGCTTGGAAGGATGAATTACTAAGATACGCTTGAGGGTACAGATTTGAGGGATACGTCTCACTTGTTTTGAGCAAGTGGGAGAATGTTGTAGATATAGATATAAAGGGTGTGCTCTAAAACAATTAATCCACTATCCTTTCGTGCAAGTGGGAGATTGTTAGGTGTAGTGCCCGAAAGACAATTATGTAATTGTTTTAGGACAGAATTAATAATTCATCTTATTATATGCATGTATGCTTCTAATTAAGACACTACTGAAAAACCTAAGTACCTCGTTTATGTAATCACATAACTCAGTGTATGGCTATACACAAGAGGATTGAGTTAGTGAGATGTACTTAAAATTAACTTAGTCCATAGTGTTTATTATTCTGAGTACGGGTCTCATGATTAATTTGCTATTATTGCGCCCAGAACACTTTAGGTGTGACAGTCTTATCCGGACTGTCGGTAATAGGGTACCTAATGGGGCATTTATATATGATGATAATCATATAGGGCTGGACCGATTTGATTTGAGTTCTCGATATAATTCCGTAATCGAGAAGTCTTATCGAATCACAAGATGATCATATATGGATTAATCTCAATCCTAAGGTGATCACAGACAACTGCTTAGACTAGGGTAGAGTTTGATGTGTTAGTAAGGATCACTTCGCAGTATGTGGTCCAACCCTTGTCGTTGGCTCTATTCTGGGATGAGTGAGTAGTCTGTGCTATCACAGATATGTAATCCATTCCTTCCCTCGGGAAGTAGACAGACAGTTCCCTTGTTTGTTAATCCTAGTAACTGATCGATCCCGGGAGTTCATATTATATTAGTTATGAACTAATTGATCACTAGGGGGTTAATGGTAAATAAGGATAAGATGTTTCGAGAAGGGTTTACGGAGATATCCCGAACCGAAACGAACAGTCTATGGAGGATTTATCCGTATGTAATGATTATATCAGTGGACGCTTTCGACTCATGGTTGAGTGTAAGTTATCTATATTCGGCAGAATTCAGTTTCGGGTTTATGGTGGTGTAATCCCAGAATTAATAGATTGAATATTATTGTTCGGTCTGACGAATAATTTTATTTAATTTATTGTAGCTAATGAATATGGGTCCATGGTCCCCGACATGGCTCCTAATATAGCATATTTGTTTTCTCGTCGTTTCACCTCGATTATAATTAAATAGTTGGATTGGACTATTTAATTGATATGTGGATTAATTGTTTAGTTGGACTAGATAATTAAATACATGAAAAATACATTTTTCGTGGACTCGGCCCAAATTAGTGTGTTGACTTCTTGACCTAATTGGTCAAGAAGAAAATGGCGTGTGATGCTTGGTTGATTATCAAGAAATTTGTTTTCTTGATAATTATATGATACAAGTGATTAAATTGTTTATTTGTTAAATAATTTAAGGAAAAGAAAATCTTTTATATATCCTTATTAATTTGGGAATATTCTAGATTTATCTTTTAAGGAAAAGGATTATTTTAATTGATTTTATATTAATTAAATCATGCTTTGAAGGCTAGAATTTCTCTCCTATATAAAGAGAGTACTCCCAAGCCAAATCAAACACATACATACACGCATATTTGCAAGTGTTATAGCCTATAATTTTTGGCTAAATACTAGGGTTTTGAGTTGGGATAATCCTCGGGATTATTCCGGTAGCATATCGAGGAGGTCAAGCGGCTTGAATAACCATCCACTTGGTGTTGCTTGGAGATACACGTCGGAAGACGGTGGCTTCTCAATTCTTGGATCTTGGATTGTTCTTGGTGTTTATTCACAATAAACAGGTAAGAATCTAAACCCCTCATAGGATTAGATCTATTATTTTATGTGATTTGGTTGACTAGATCTAGATCTTGTACTTTCCGCTGTGTAATCGGGTAGATCTTGATCCCCGACGATATTACATCCTACAAAGATGTTGATCAAACCTTATACAGAAGGATGATAGGAAGTCTATTGTACCTTCCTGCCAACAGACCTGATATATCCTTTGTTGTAGGTGTTTGTGCAAGATTTCAATATAAACCAAAAGAAAGTCATCTAGCTGCAGTCAAAAGGATTCTCAAGTATCTAAACGAGACCTTAGGAGTAGGGATATGGTATTCAAAAGATGGAAGCTTCAAGGTTATATCTTATTCAGATTCTGATTATGCAGGATGCAATATTGATAGAAAAAGCACCACGGGAACCTGTCAATTGATTGGAAATAGACTGATTTCCTGGTTTAGTAAGAAACATAATTCTATATCAACTTCTACTGCTGAAGCTGAATATATAGCTGCTGGAAGTTGATTTGCACAAATATTATGGTTAAGACAATAGTTAAGGGATTATGGAATTGAAGAAAGAGAAATTCCTATAATGTGTGACAACACAGGTGCAATTGCAATCATAGAAAATCCTGTTTTGCACTCAAGAACCAAGCATATTGATGTGAGACATCACTTTATAAGAGATCATGTTGAAAATAATGATGTGGTGGTTCTTTACATCCCAACTGAAGATCAACTTGCTGAAATATTCACAAAACCATTGGATAGTGAATGATCTGCTAAGTTAAGGACTGAAATTAGGATTATAAAAGTTGACTGACACACCTTTGATCAGCAATGTACTGGAATTCACCAAGGGGATTAGTCTTTGCTATGTTGGGTGAGCTCACCTAGCTGATTAGTCATTGGTATCAACAATTCCATGTACTTATATGTGTTTGGACAATTGAGCAAATAAAGTTGCCAAGGGGATTGGTCTTTGTCCTGTTGGGTGAGCTCATTTGATAGATTAGTCATTGGTGTTAAACTTCATCTTGTATTATCAGTTGGACAAAACAAGAGGAATTGAATATCAGCAGAGTTACTCTATCAGCAGACTGCGGAGTCATTCATTATCAGCAGACTGCTGATCCAAGTCTACTGAAGATGAAGGCTGCTGAGCTATATATTACAATACTATCAAACTTAAATGAAAGTCAATAGTAAATAGATGTTATTCCTATCCATAATAACCGCAGTTACACGATCGGATGGTTACAACTCTCATGAAATAAATTAGTGGGACACGTGGCGGAATCTCATTCATTCCAAATTTAATCGTGATTTTTGCTACGGTACGTGTACAGGACTTTATCTGGCAGTTTCAACCACCTACATATATATATACAGATATATACACAGAGACTTTACTTAAAACTTTCAGATCAATATTTCTCTGAAAACCCACTGTGTGAACACAGTTTTGAAAGCTCTCTTCTTCATCTTTCTCAAAATTCTAATGGCAAGAATATCTTATACGAATGTTGTAAACATCTGGAGAAACATTGTGATAAGAGATAATAGAGAAGCATTTACCACCACAGTAAATTGTCAAGAGATTGAAGTTTCCTCAAACCTGCTGAGGGAAGCTTTTGGTTTTGGACCTGTAAATAATGCTCTAACCAAACCTGAAGAAATGGAGCTGTCAAGATTGGATTTTGTTGATAGAATAAAGGCCACTGATGCTATAAAATCATCTCTGGGAATCAATGTGAAGCATATTGGGATGGAGTATAATCTGCTAAGCAAGAAATAGCAAAGAATATCTTGGGATTTAGTGAAAGCCTTGATACACTGTCTGGACCCAAGATTGATCTAGTGATCATCATCTGCAAAAGCATGAAATTTGATTGGGCAGGATTCTTTATTCAGTATATGAAGAAAGTGATAACTGAAGAAAGAGAAGGGACAAGAAAGTCCAAAACATTGCCCTTGGGTTTGATGATTCAGGCCCTGCTGACTCAATTTAAGGTTGCTGATGTTGCACCTGAAAACTAAACAAGTCCAGATATAAGAAGGAGATCAGCTATCTCATCCCTGGTTTGGATGATGATGAAGAGTTGGATACAGAAAGGACTAAGAGTGACAATGATGGAGATGATGATGCTGGTGGTGAGCAGGTTAAACAAGTTGCTAAATCTGATGTACTTAAGAAAGTTACTGAGAAGAGAAAGGCTACTGATACTAGGAAGATTACTGAGATGCTAAAGCTTAAGAAAACAAGGAAGCAATCAGTAGAGACTGCTGAGTCTACTGAGGGACCAGTTGAAGTCGAAAATACTGACCTTACTGATGTTGTAAATGAGAAGTGTGCTGCTGATATTTTAAAAGAGCAACAGAAGGAAGATGGAAGAAAGAGGAAAGCTGCTGAGAGTGAAGCTGAACAACCTTCAAAAAGAATGAAGGAAGTTGTGAAGAAAAAGAAACATGGAAAAGGGAAAGAATTGAGGATTCTAGAATATCAAATGGAAGTAGAAGTAGAGGCTGTGGAGCCTATCGCTGATGCTGGTGTTGTTGTTGAGCAACACATTGAAGAACCACAGCAGACTACTGTATTTGAGCCTGCTATAGAAGTTGTTGAACCTGTTCCTGACCCTGCTGTGGATGCTACAACTCAGGGGGAAGAACACATAGTTGCTGACCATGCTGTTACACATACAAGTTAGGAGGAACCAAGTATGGAACAAATTGAGGTGGTAGGTACAAATGTACAATCTGAGGTACCTACTGACATAGTTGCATCTGCTGAGGAAACATTGAATCTACTTGTTGAAACCTTTGGAAGACAACAAGTTGAACAAACAGCACCAAGAAAGCCTTCAATGCCTTTTGAGAGGAAGGAGAAGAAATGAAAAGAAGGATATGTTGATCCCAAACTTAAACTGGTTGCTGATTACTTTCAATGGAAGTTTGAATATTATAAGAAACAAAAATCAGTTGCTGAGCCAATGACAGATTTTGAAGAATGTGCTTTTGAAAAGTTAGAAGTGGAAAACCTACTTCATTTGGTCAATACTTCCTTGCTGGAAATGAGTTTGATGGAACTCATTGAAGAAAAGAAGAAAGAGTGAGGTATTATGTTTAAGACTCCTTGGGATGCACCAGATAGTGATAATTCATCATCATCTGATTCTGATGTTGATCATCCTACACATCAAGGAGAAGCCAGTGGATCTGCATTGTCAACTGAATCAAGAGTAAAACAGTCTACTGGTGCTGACAAACCTGCTAAAGGCCAGCAACCTGACCAAATGGATGAAAATCTAGAAGATCTTACTATAGATGATTTGGAGGCTCTAATCAATGATTGAAAAAATCTTGGAGTTAACAGGTTGGTTGGTACATCTGATACATTTTTGGTTGTGGAATCCGATGTGAATCCTGATGATCAGCAGACTGAAAATTTGGATGTAGAGAAGGTTATTGAACACAGTGAGCCTGATATCAATTCTAAAGATTCAGCTCAATATCATGAATGGATTGATACATAGGGCACTATATCTAAATCCGCTGATACTCTACAGAAAATTACTGATGCTAGAGGATTTCTAAAGGAAAATATGGCTATTTTTCCTTTTATTTTTGTAGAAGAAAGGGTCATACTCACTGAGGAACAAACAGTGATTGGACAGAGATTGGACATGGTGATGGGTTTTGAAGGATCACCCATACTTATTGAGGAGGTTCAGGATGTTGAGGAACAAACAGCACCTGAACAAAGGTCGGAACTGGAGGTACGGGTTCTTTGAGGATCGACAAAGACTCGGACAAAGGTTGGAACTCACAATGGGTTTGAAGGAAACCCTTGCAACGATTGAAGAACATGCGGCTGTAGTACAGCCTACTGTGGCAAAGGGTACTGATAGAAAAGATAGTCAGCAGACTCTTGTTATTGATGGGGATGAACAGCTGTTGGACTATGATTTTAGTGATGAGGAGTTTGAAATGCCTGAAGAAGAATTTGTTGCTGTTGAACCTCAACTGTTATTTGTACCACTGTTTGAAGAAGAACCTATCTTGGAACCTCAACCAGCACAAGATCCAACTTTGGAAGAAATTTTTGGTGCCATGGTTGAAGAAGGTCATGACCCTGCTGGAAGGGATACAAGTTGGGCCATGGTTGTCAGCAGACAGAGGGCACATTATAATGTTGAAAAGCCTGCTGATGATGCTGCTTGACATGTGACTGGAGGTATGGCTGGTGCAGTACCAGCACATGTTTTGGATGAGTTGAGGGCAGTCAGACATGACATTAGACAAGAGCAAAGATTCGAAGATTTGATGAACCTTGTGGAAAATTGATGGAGGACTACGGAAACAGTTTCTTCCAATATCACATCCACTCAATTTGCTCTTGCTGACCTTACCAAAGATGTGAGAGGCATAAAACAAGGAAATACACTCAAGGATCAGTTCTTGAAAGAACAATTTGCCTCTATTCACGAGAAGCTTGACAACCTTGTTGAAGCACCCAAACCTGCTGTGGCTGACCTGTGCCACTCAACCTGCTGCTTTGGATCCTAAGATCTTTGAAAGGATCAATCTATTGGATCAAACACTAGAAGGAAGGATCACAGCAGTTGACACAAGAACAGAAATTATGCAAGGTCAACTGAATAATTTAGTGATCACATAGGAGAGTGTTCATGGCCTGCTTTCCCATTTTGTTGATGATGTCAATAAGGGGGAAGAGAGCCAGACAGTAGTTGCAAAAGGGGCTGCAAGGATTTTTGTGCAAAAGAAATGAGAGGCTGATACAAATGCATTCAGAGAACCTGCACTTGGCAGACTTCAGCTGACTGATGACCTCTTCAAATAATACAAGAAGCAATACTACAATAAGAGGAGACCTTACCATGACAAGGGTTTCCATGAGGGGCTAAATTCCCTTTTAGGACATAAGTTTTAGGAAGCTAGAGTTAAATCCTTAAGAGCTTCACACAGAGGTGGTAGAGGTGGAAGAAGTGGAAGAGGTGCAAGAAGTCTACCTACTACTTCAGCAAGAGAATCATTAGAAGAGTTCAAGCAATTATACATACGTCTAGGATTCAGAGTTCACCAAATTAATTTAACTCTACCTGAGGCCTGGAAATGGTGGAAGGAAGTAAACCCCTATATTGATTTTTCCCTTATTGAAAATCAATGGATGAGAGATATGGTCAGAGACATACGGGAATATCAAGAGCAGCAAGAAAGAGAAAGACAAGAAAGAGAAATGAGGAACTAGATCAGCATACTCACACCTGTTTTTTTATTGCTGAAATTGTTGGACATATTTTAAGTTTTAGTGATGAGTGCCAGACTAGCTGTTATAGAGCAAAGGCAAAAAGATGTCTAGATCAAATGTATAGGCTTATTAGAGTTTGATCTTTGTATAGGATTGATCAAACAAGAATTGTAAGAGGTCAACTGACTTTCATCAGCAGACCTGTCTAGGTCAGTAAGGTATCCGAGTCAGTAGACTAGTTTAGGAACCTGCTGAAGACTAAAGGCTGAGGGCTCAAACTCAGTTATTGAAGGCTAAGGGATCAAACTTAGTGTTTAAAGTCAAGGATATGGAATCATAATTTAAGGAAGTCTGTGATGACCTAAACTGATTACATATACCTTGTGTACAAGATCTAAGTTCAAAAAGTTAAGTGGTGATTGGAACATAGTTATGTTCAAGTTGGTGTAATCTAACTTCATAACAAAAAGTTAGATATAAAGAAGTCAGCTGCAGTGTTTTATAATCACAGCAAACTTGGTACAGCTGACTGCCAAGTATTTCAGTAGACTTATATACACAAGAACCTGCTGGATATATATTTTGAATTAATCAAAGGTTACATTGGAAGATTACAAGGATAAGGATAGATAACAACTCTTGATTTTGTCAACAAATCAATGGTTAAGATTAAAGGAACATTGGAAAGATGCAAAGCTTTATCCAAGGGTGACAGTGTCAAAAACAGTCAAAAAGTAAACTGACAGTTTCAGTACTATGTACAGGGACAGAAAGCAAGTCAAGATGGGGACAAATCTGAAACGGCTATGTTTGAATTTCAAACATAAGTCACAGGATTCTCTACTATAAATAGAGGACTCCTAATTCAGATACAAGTGATGAAAATTGAAGAAAAAAAACAACTATCAATCCTGAGCTATCAGTTTTCTTATCAAGAAATCACCATGCTGATGTTACTAAGCTTAAAGCTACTGATCTAGTAAATTCTTCAAGTGTAACCTGCTATCAAGTTACATCAAGTATACACACTTGAAAATTTCAAGCTGCTCATCATTTCATCCTGATCAAGCTGCTGAAAGCTGAATCACTTACTTGATTCTAACTTTCTTTTACAAGAAACCCGCTGAAGATAGAGAAGCACTAGATGTCAAGAACTGTTGTTTGTGGTGGACCTGGTGAAGAGGCAATCCTACCCTTCAAGGACCAGTGGAAGACTTTGGAGCAGCAATCCTACCTGTTCCAAGTGTTCAGTTTGTGAAGCCATTGTTATTGGTGAAGGACAGACAACTTAGGTATTTTTGTAACTGCAACCTCAAAGATCTCTAGTGAATTACCTCCAACATCACAGGAGAAGAGTAGACTGACAGGATTACACCACCTGGAACCACTATAAAAATTGCCTACTTACTTTCTACATTTAGTATGTTAAGCACATCAACCTATTGAAACTAGCAACTGAATCACACACTCACACTACTGAGTGTCTAATACTTAGTATCATATTTTAACAAGAAGTAATAAGGCTTAACTTGAATATATTCCGCTGCAACAAATTTAGTAAAATCAACAGTTAGTAGACTACGAGCATCGACGGACTACGAGCGATCGGCGAGCTAGTTACCGAACTTGCTTTGAGTTTGTTAACTCCAAAAGTTTTAAGTGTTAAGTTTATTCCCCCCCCCCCTAAACTTAACCAAAGCCTTTTCAAGGGACCAACATGTTTATCACAACAAGTTGAAGGATGGATCAATCATCTACATGGTGCTGTATGTAGATGATATGCTAATAGTAGCTGCAAACAAGTCTGACATTTAAGATCTAAAGAATCTGCTCAAGGCTGAATTTGAGATGAAGGATTTGTGGAATTCAAAGAAAATTCTAGGGATGGAGATCTATAGAGATAGGAAGCAGAGGAAGATGTTCTTGTCTCAGCAGGGGCACATTGAAAAGGTATTATCCAAGTTTGGCATGTCAGCAGCCAAACCTATAGATACTCCAATGGCACCAAATTTACATCTGCCTGCTGTGTTTGCTCCACAGTCAGCTGAAGAGGAAGAATACATGTCTAAGGTTCCATATGCTAGTGCAATGGGTAGCTTAATGTATGCCATGGTTTGCACTAGGTCTGATTTGGCTCAGGCAATCGGTGTTGTCAGCAGGTTTATGGCTTAACCTGGAAAGGAACACTGGAAAGCAGTAAAGAGGATATTCAGGTACCTTAGGGATACATCAAATATTGGACTCATTTATGGAGGTGGTACTCAATGTTTTGTCAAAGGGTACTGTGATTCTGATTATGCTACTAATGTGGGCAGCATGAGATTTATGACTGGGTATGTGTTTACTTTGGTTGATTATGTGGTAAGTTGGAAGGCAACTTTACAGGGTACAATGACATTGTCTACTACTGAAGCAGAGTATATGGCACTGACAGAAGCAGCAAATGAGGCAATCTGGTTGAAAGGGCTAGCCACAAACCAGTGCATAATGCACGGGGATTTCGAAACTAAACAATTATGAAGATGAGAACTCATCAAGTACAAATATGCAACCGATAAAAAGGGAATCGAGTTGATATTAGATGGCATAATATTTCGCTCTTTTTGGACAGCAATACGACAACATCTTGAAACACAGCCAAAAATGAAGCTAGAGAAACGAAAATAGAAATGTAAAAATACATAATTTTATATTGTATCACCGAAAGCTACAAAATTTTGAAGTTAACAACTTCCTATAAGAGAAAGCTAACAAATTTCGTCAAAATAGTCTTGCATTATTTTACTCACGGTCTACATATCTAGTGCTAGGCCATGGTTACTTTTTCTCCTTGATCATCAACAAAGTAGGCTAATGCTGATGACACAAAGGTATATCTAGGCAGCTAGTACCACATCATGCAAAAGTAGATTGAATGCTCAAAAGAGTAGAAGGTTATACATTACCAACAAAAGCTGAAAGAAAATGTCATCACATTCTAAAGATGTGTTTGAAAAACGATAAGTTGTTAGAAGGCGGAGCTTACCTCAATCTAGAGCTTGCAAGCGACGAAAAAAGTAATGGTGTTAATTGAAAGAATATTTTTCGTAGTATTTCCATTCTGTCAATTGTACATATATACTGAAATACAACCAATCTAGACTCCTAACTGTTTACAGTATATCTAGAGATTCTATGGAATCCTAACATATTACAGTATATCTAAAATAAAAAATACTTACTCTAAATAAATACAGAATATTACAATATAAATATTTACATATTCTATCACACCCCCACAGTCGTAGCGGGAGGCTCACGAACGCTTAGACTGGACCGAAAATCCTCAAAAAGAACAAGTGGTAATCCCTTTGTGAAAATGTCTGCAACCTGATACCGCGAAGGAACATGATGAATGCGAACATCCGCACGAGCAACTCGTTCCCTAACAAAATGAATGTCCATCTCAACATGTTTTGTGTGATGATGTTGGACAGGATTACCCGAAAGGTACACCGCACTAATATTATCACAATACATAAAAGTTGCCTTAGCAATTGGACAATGAAGCTCAAGTAGCAAATTGCGTAGCCAACATGATTCAGCCACCACATTTGCGACACCCCTGTATTCAGTCTCAGCACTTGAGCGAGATAAAGTCGGTTGTCTCTTGGTGACCAAGAAATCAAATTATCTTCTAAAAATATGCAATAGCCAGATGTTGAACGGCACGTATCGGGACACCCACCCCAATCAGCATCAGTGTAGGCTACTAGATTCGTGACAGGAAACGAATATAAATGCCACCTCAAAATGAAGAGTGCCCTGTATGTAGCGAATGATACGTTTGAGCGCCTGCATGTGCTCAACCCGGGGATCTTGCATGTGCAAACATACCTGCTGAACTGCGTATGAGATGTTAGGTCTGGTAAACCTAAGATACTGGAGGGGCCCCAGCTAGACTGTGATAAAGGGTAGGATCCTCAAAAGGAACTCCAGATGATGCACTTAGCTTGCCCTTAGTATCCACTAGAGTAAGCGCATGCTTACAGTTGCTCATACCTGCCCGATCAATAATCTCTCTAGCATACTTCTGCTGGGACAAAAACAACCCGTCCGGATGACGAGTGACCCGAATGCCAAGAAAATAATTTAGGGGACCTAAATCTTTCCTAGCAAACTCAGAACGGAGGCGGTCAACAAACGTGGTCCGAAGCTGAGGTGAAGATGTCGTCAGAATAATGTCATCAACATAGAGCAGGAGGTACGCCACATAAGAACCATGCCGGTATATAAATAGAGACGGGTCTGAAGTACTGTTAACAAAACCAATAGACAGAACATAATCCGCAAACCGTTTATACCAAGCCCGTGGGGCCTGCTTGAGGCCATAGAGTGATTTACGCAACCTGCAAACATAGTCCGGGTGGGCCGAATCACGGAAACCCATAGGTTGATGCATGTATACTACCTCTTTTAACTCGCCCTGTAAAAACGCATTTTTAACATCCAAATGCCTGATATCCCATTGCCTAGACAGTACTAGACTCAGAACCGTACGAATCGTAGCCGGGTTGACCACCGGACCAAACGTCTCTCCACAATCAATTCCAACCCGTTGAGTGTTGCCATCACCTACAAGACGAGCTTTATACCGCTCAAACGAACCATTAGATTTTTCTTTATGATTAAAAATCCACATTGATCGTATTATATTAACACCGAAAGAATGGGGTACCAAATCCCACGTCTTATTATTAATAAGAGTTGTATACTCGTCGTTCATAGCCATTTTCCAATTTGGATCCCGAAGTGCCTCGAGAGGAGTACGGGGAAGGGGAGAACGATCGGCTATAAGGTGATTTGTGGCAAAGGATTGGTATTTTGGGTTGGGACGGAAAATGCCACTTTGGCTCCTAGTGGTGGGCCGAGATTGTGAAGGAGTCGGTGGTGGGAGGGGATGAACAGGGGCTGACCGAGAGGGGCTCAAATCTGGGCCTGGGGCTGTTCTTGGGCAGGGGGCGAGGGGGTGGTGAGGCCGGAGGATTGGGCTGGGTGGTTGCGGGCTCATTTACTGTTGGGGTGGAATTAAATAAGTGCTGGGCCAATATAGGTGACAACCCAGTATCTAAAAATTCATAGGATGCAGGGGTAGGCTTATGCATTATGGAAAAAGGAAATTGATTTTCATCGAACTGAACATGATGACTCGTTATGATTTTATGACTTGATAAATCGTAGCATAAGTAACCCCTATGATCAGGCGGATAACCCAAAAAGACGCAAGGAGTAGATCGAGACTGAACTTTGTGAATGGTCGTTGATGGAATCAACGGAAAACACAAACACCCGAAGACACGGAGATGATCATACGAAGGGTCTTTTTAGTATAAAACGTGAAGAGGGGACCTAAAATTCAATAAACGACTCGGAAGAATATTAAGTAGATAAGTAGCCATTTGTAACGCGTAGGTCCAAAACGTCGAAGGCATAGAGGCATGTAACAGAAGACTACGCATGATATTATTTATCGTTCGGATTTTTCTTTCAGCTTTACCATTTTGGGATGACGTGTGTGGACAGGAAATACGAAAAGTAATGCCATTTGTAGTACAAAAATCTCGAAACGGTGTACCAACATATTCACCCCCATTATCACACTGTATATTTTTTATGGGACGCTCGAATTGGGTGACAATATGAGATTTTAATTTCAAAAAATAATGCAATACTTGGGATTTTTTCGCAATGGGAAACGTCCACAGATAATTGGAAAAATTATCCAAAAATAAGACATAATAACGATGACCCGACGAACATAAAATAGGAGATGTCCACACATCACTGTGAATAATATCAAATGGAGAAACTGTAACAGAATGCGAACGAACAAAAGGCAACTTAATATGTTTTCCAAGAATACATTATTGACAAGGAGAACTATGAGTACTAGTACAATCAATGAGTTTATTATGCTTAAGCGAATTTAAAATAGACAATCCCGGATGACCCAACCGGTAGTGCCAGAGAGACGTGGCAAGAAAAGCAGACGGTTTGGCTGGACAATTTGGAGACAGAGGGTAAAGATCCCCAGTACTATTACACCTCATGAGACACGCCCGGGTCTGTATATCATGCATAGAAAAACCAAAAGGGTCAAAATAACATAGACATTATTATCAACTGTGAATTTTCTTACAGACACTAAGTTCTTAATAAGGTGAGGAGCATGGAGGACATTTTTTAAAGCTAGGGGGTATGGGGGAGACAATGAGACACACCCAGAACCACGAACCGGAATAGAATGGCCACTACCGACAATAATAGTAGAATTATTGCTTGAATTAATATAAGACGAGAGATTACCTGCTGACGATGTCATATGAGTCGTTGCCCCAGTGTCCATATACCAGTTATGATCCGGAGGAGTTAAACTCATAGTGTGCATCGGCTCCGCGATATCAGTAGGTGCATAACCTGCCGCATAAGCCAGATGTGGTATGACAAGTCGTTGCCCAAGCACCCCTGGCTGCGGCTGCTGTCCTGGCCATGCATAAGGCTGACAAGACCGAGTAGGGTAAGAAGTCGGCGGCATTGCCCATGGAGGGGGGGTACATGGCCCACCATGGCGGCTGCTGCCACTTCTGCTGGTAGGACCCACCACTGCGGCCCCCTTGATTATGGCCGGAAGCGTGCCCTGCGGATAAACCACCGGAATTGCATGTAGACTGGCCCTTTCCACCCTCATTCTTCCTTTTTCGATTGCCAGACTTACCCTTGCGCTGTCCCTGCTTCCCCTCTTAGGAAATCGGTGCCGGAGGAGGTCCATCGGACCAGCGGTCATGAGATGCTGCAAGAGAAACCGAGGTGTTCTCCCCCTTCAATCTCTTGGCAATGGTGGTTTCCTCTAAAGCCAATTTAGAGCGGGCCACCGAGAACATAGGCAGTGTCTTCTTATTTTGAATCACAGTGACAAAATTGGAGTACTTCTCTGTCAAACCCTTCAATAATTTCAACACAAGGGCATGGTCCGTAACCGGTGCCCCAACATTCTTCAATTAGTCAAACAATGATTTCAGATGATTACAGTACTCACCAGTAGATGAAAAATCAGACAGAGAAGCATTGGATAGCTCTTTATTGAGATATAAAGTGCGTGAATTTTGGTTATACTAAAATAACGCAGCCACGGTTTTCCAAGTATTCTCAATAGTATCATCCTCAACCAGGATTGTAGTAAGGATATCCTGAGAGATCGTTGAATAAATCCACTGTAGGACAGCGGCATCAAGTCGATTCCGGAGAGAACGATCAGCTTCCCTGGCCTTTAAATATGCCGTACGATCAACCCCATCCGCCAGAGGGAGGATGTGATGGAGAACGTCATGAACCCTAGCCTGAACTTTGAAAAGAGCCGCCCAGCTTCTGTATGATCCAGTTTTCGTGTCCAAGGTGATCGGAATTAGAGCCTTCACATTCGAAATTGAAAGAGCAGGATGAAATTTGGTGGGTTCACCCATGGATTCCGGTATTAAGGTGGTGGCGGAAAAAAAGAGGGGGGTGGCGGAAAGAAGGAAAAAAAAAATAGAGAGAGAGCGGAAGCGTATCGAAAAACCTAGTTCTCTGATACCATGAAAGAATATTTTCCGTAGTATTTCCTTTCTGTCAAACGTACATATATACTGAAATACAACCAATCTAGACTCTTAACTGTTTACAGTAAATCTAGAGATTCTATGGAATCCTAACATATTACAGTATATCTAAAATACAAAATACTTACTCTAAATAAATACAGAATATTACAATATAAATATTTACATATTCTATCATTATACTCACTGTTCGACAAAAGTTTCCTTTCAGTTGGATTCATCAGGCATATAAACAATCAAAAAAAGTGTTGGGTGATGAACATATTTTCGGAGACTTGAGACCACTTTAAACCTTTCCCCATCATACATACATATTTGATATGACTAACGAATAAGAATCCCACATGCAACTAATACACCCTCCCAACCCATCCACTCAAAGACACATAACCATAACTAAATGATCGGAAACCATTTTGCATTCTTCCTCATTTTCCAAAGTTGTATAATTACCTACTTGTAAAAATAATTTTAAAAAAAATATTGAGCAGGGTTGGAATCAACATCTCACCCTCATCAATAAAAAAAAAAAAAATCTAAAAGAAAACAAATAAACAAATAACCATCCCCCACACCTCAAGAATATATTCAATAATGTATGAGAGAAGACGATGGTTGGAAAGGGAATGTTCATGTTCGAAAGAGAGGGGTGAAAAAAAACTGTCATGCCAAGTATCTGCATAAATGATAAGTTAAATGGTAAAAGAATATTGAGTGCATAATGAAAACCAATGATAAAAATAATATTTGTCATGAATGATTGAAAAAGGAAACGAAAGATTTATTAAAATCAAATAGTGAAATAAATTTAGCAATATTGCCTAGTCTTTACCAAAGGAACCAAGCATTAACATTAAACATAACCATATTCAAGGCAGAACCATAATAAATAGATCAACTACCTTTTTCAAAACAGTTTTAGAAGAGATCAAAGAACTATGAGAGTAGAAAAAAGGTAATGTACCTGTAAATAGCCAATGTATTTTATACACCATTGAATTCTTTCAACTCCAAAAAAAAAAGGCTGACTTACCATGTGGAGAGAATAGGCTTATCAGAATTATTAATAAGATTGTTCCTCTTCTACCATATTGCCTCTTTTTGACTTGAAACCAGGAAGTAATCCATGCTTCTTATAACAAGTCTCCTTAGTATGGCCATTGAATCCACAAGAACTATATTGTATCTTTTTGGGATTTTTAGGCCTGGGATTTACAGCAGAGTTAGATCTGTTGACAGTCTGATTTTGTCCCTGTCCGTTCTTCTGTGACAATAGAACCATGGATTCTTGATTCTTGGCCTTGTTAGCCACATACAACATATGTATCTCAAACTTGATTGCCATTGCAAAGACCTCATGAATTTCTGGAAAGGGCACCATCAACATTGCCTGTGAGACCATTGGTTCAATTCATCCCTAAAACCTTTAAGGAATTTCATGACATGTTCAACCTCTATATGATCCAACAGATCGCTTATTGCATTGCAGTGACATTGAGGATCACAGGAACAGACTGTTACAAGCATGATGGTCTTGATTTCTTCTCAAAGAATCATCAATTTTGTGAAATATTGATTGACATAATCTATGCCTTATTTCAGTAGATGCATTTCTTCAAGAAGTTCTGAAAGTCTTAATGCATCAACATTTGAAAACCTTGCTGCAAGATTCTTCCAAACTGCATGAGCATTCTTGAAATACATCAATCTTTGTGCAATGGTGTTCTTTACAGAATTTAAGATCCATGATCTCACCATCGTATCACATTGCCTCCATGCCTGGAAATCTGCTGAATCTACTGAAGGCCTTTTAATTGTGCAGTCTACAAAGAAATGTTTATTCTTGGTGATTAACACCATTTCCATGGACATTTTCCATGGATTATAGTTGTTGCCATTCATCAATGGTTGAACAAGAACCAGAGAAGTATTCTCATTAGAAAGAACATAGAATGGACTGTATGGACTTATTTCTTGTTTAATAGCTGCCATGGCTATCAAGAACTCCAGAATTGATCATAAATCAATAATGAAAAGTGAAAAACCGATCAATAACTGATCAAATAATAGGGAAAGAGATGACAGTTTACTCTCAAGAAACTGAAAACTCAGGAAAAATTAAGAACACTCTCAAGATTCTTAAAAAACTGGAGAGAAAACACAGGAAAGCATTTAGAAATTCTGAAATTTCTGCTCTGATACCATGATGAAGTTTGTAGGATTACAAAGAAACAAAATAAAATGCGGAATTATAATTGATCAAGTAAAATTACAAGGTTGATTACAATACAGCTGATCATGGGATATTTATAGTTTCATACACCTCATGAAACAGTCAGAAGTAAGTTACAAACGGTTATAACAAACTATAACAGAAGAACCGCTTTCTAGTTTACATCATACAAAAAGTGATCAGCAGGATGCTGAGGCTTCCATACAGTCAGCAGGCTTCCACACTATCAATAGCTTATGCACTCAGCATCCCTTTTCAGCCTATATACTATAACAGATGTGCATGCTCCCTAACACTGGTTTGGCAAGAAGATTTTAGGCAGAGGCTGTAAGTATAGCCTACTACTTAATCAACTGCGGACCTCACACAGAGATCATTCTCAAAACACCATATGAAATTTAATTAAAAAGCTTACTGATTACTCAAATTTGAGAGTTTTTTATGCACAATTTATTACCATGTTAGTGAAGGTAAGCTGGAACCAAGAGCCAAATCGGGAGTGTTTGTGGGGTATGGAGATGGAGTTAAGGGGTATGGAATCTGGTCATCAGCTAAAAACAGGGATATTGTAACCCTAAACCTAGCAGAAATGTATTCTTTGATGAAAATTTTATTCTTAACACCATTGTGAGATCCACACCAGAATCAAAAATCCGATCTGAATCTGAGGGGGGTTGACAAACAGGTGGAGCTTCAGGTTTAATCTATTGAGCTACAACAATCAGTTGAGAACAGTCAACACTCATCAGATTTGGCCGAACCCGATCTAAATCCGAATCAACCAGCTGCGACTCAAAAAGTTGAAATTGGTCAGTAGACTATAGGTCTTGGCAGAGCTAGAAGGACTAATGTTGGACCTCCGAAGAGGTATGTGTTTGAGGATATGGTTGGATCTGAATTCAAGATGCTGGGGAGGTGGATGGATCGGAACCAAACACCTACATGGAAGTTGTGACATGTTCTGAACAATCTCAGTGGCTTGCTGCCATGGGAGAAATGGAGTCACATCTCAGAAATCAGACTTGGGAATTAGTCAAACTACCACAAAAGAGGAAGACAATCACTTGTAAGTGGGTCTTCAAGGAAAAGGAAGGAATGTCACCAACTGATAGCATTAGGTATAAGGCATGTGTGGTTTCAAGAGAGCTCAGTCAAAAAGAAGGGGTAGACTATGTTTAGATATTCTCACCAGTAGTCAGGCACAATACTATCAGGGTGTCACTAGCAATGGTTGCAAATTAGAATCTTGAACATCATCAACTAGATGTGAAGACAAATTTTCTACGTAGAGAGTTGGATAAGGAAATATACATGACTCAGCCAGATGGATTCCAAGTCCGTGGAAAAGAATGGATGTTTGCAAGTTGAATAAATCCTTGGAAGGAATGAAGCAGTCTCAAAGGCAGTGGTACAAGAGGTTTGACAGCTATATGATGAAACTGGGCTACAATAAAAGTTCACATGATTCATTAGATATAAGGGTTCTCTAGATCAACGGTTTTTATTTTAAACTTTATTGACCACTGAATTGTCGTATTATTTCCTCTTGATGGATTTTTTCTACTAGGTTTGTATGTTAAGAGGTTATAATGAGGCGATGTTAGGTCCTGACGTATTATGAGGTTTATCGAAGTGGGTTGGTCCAGCTTTTGTACTAATTTAATTTCTTTTCATCCCCTTTTTTTAAAATTAACATTTCTTCAAGAAAAAGAGATGTCTAATACAACCTTGCAGTACTATATCTGATTGCATCGGTTCTCTGTTTAAATATTGTCGTTGGGGCGTTGGACGTCTTCGTTACAATGATGGTAATGGTTGCGTATTAAATTGGGGCCTTTAAAAGTACCACACCAAATCTACCATTGCGCTTAAGGACACTCCAGAATATGCCTTTTTTTCACCTAGCTCGCTATGCTGGCTCAAATAGATTTAGTGTGATACCTTCACAAGCCCATTTATTTTTCTCAAGCTCCTCAGTTTTGACCAATGTTTTCGTAGTGTTTAAGGGTAGAAAGGGTCCGTAAGGCTGACGTTTTTTTTTTTTTTTTTTACTTTTTTTTGATCACAAAATATTCTCAGACAATTGTCTGTGACTAATCTTTTGAGTCTGACGGGATTTTTTTTAAGTTACACTTAAAAAGCACGGGTATTAATTAACACCAGAGAGGGTAAAACAACAAAGATAATGATGATTATTGAAGATAAATGTTCTCTAAGACAACATGCACCAATTTAAAAACTGAGAAAAATCACACAGAAAGCACACAATAAAATCAAAATGTAAATAATAATAATAGTAATAATAATAATAATATTATAAAAAAAAATTGCAACAAATTGAATTCACCCAGTTTTGACACTAACTTTGGCACCCACTTCATGTATCACTCCACGTAGAACTTCACTGCTGAAGCCTAGCTAGTTATCGTCATCGTGTTTGTTTTCTCCTTCACCTTCTCCTTAAGGATCATTATTGCAATCCGAGTCATCGTCATCTCCATCGCTACGCAAATGGAAGGAAGCACCGTTTTTAGGATGATTACCACAGCCTAAGCAACTCTTGTTATGGTTACAACATGCACACGAATCACAACACTTTAGCTGTAGCATATACCTCGGGAATCCATGAGCTTCCCGAAACACATGCAGCGAACCTGAATCCACACTGATTTCGGTTTGATCTGGTTTTGAACCCTCTCCCACATGTGTCAATAGTGCAACCACGAAAACTGCGACACACAAAATTGTAATCTTCATCATGGATTAATATATAACCAATTTTCTGTTGAAAATTTGATGAATTAATTTAATTTTTGAATTCTTCTGAAAAATTACTGATGTATATATAATAACACAAGCACTAAATAACAAATTACATATTATTAGCTGAAGAATTAGTCTAACTTTTGAATTTGCCGTAAGTGTCAAATTTATAGCAACATTTAACATGAAAGTTGTCAAAAAAGTTAAATATCCCGGTCATATATGTCGCGTTTTTCTATTTAAATTTAATATTTTAAACTTTCTTCACTACAATTGCTACTGGACGAAAACAAAATGTGAGGCCGGCCCAATGGGTGGCATTGCGGCAACATTGGTAATAACAATGGGGGGACGATGGCCCTCCAAAAAATAACCATAAAAAATAAATATAAAAAATTGAGTATGTTTTAAGTTGTTTCCATTGACACAACGATATTGTTTCAGAGCACCACATACTATTGGATTATTTTTTCACGAGGCGAAAGTCATCGTTAGTGACGTTCTCCCGTATAATTTTTTGTTTTTGAGAACTCCCGTATAACAATTTAGGAGAAGTCGTGATACTTACGTTCAGGGAAAATTGCAAAAATAGTCATGCAACTTGGTCTATTTTGCATTTCAGTCCTAGTTTTGCTCCGGTGAAAAAAAAATATTCCTGTAACCTTTTTTTTTTGCAAAAATAGTCACCCTAGCCGGATTTTGATAACTGGGCACCGAAGTTAAAAAAAATGCTTATTTGGCTGCCACGTGGCTCCCAACGTTGGCTGCCACGTGTTTTGGGGGCCTCATTTTCACCACATTGACTAAAAAACGGGAATTTCTCCCTCCAAATCAATTTCATCCAATTTCATCAACTTATAAATCAATTTCTTCCCCAATTCTAATTCTAGGTCAAGAAATGATTCCCCAACTTCCATAACTGCGCCGATCGGAAGGTTATCATTAGTGTTTTCATTCCTGGGCTTTCAACAATTTCAATAGTTCAGTAAAAAAAAAATAATTCCGGCTAGGAGGACTGACTTTACATTTCATAGCTCAGTCACTGTAGCATCCCATATTTAATGTCAGGTCGGGTCAGACCTGACATTTTTTTAATTTTCACGTTGAAATTCCAACGGTTCGTTCCAACTTTGACGAAACAATTAAAATATAATAGGTGACTCGTTGAACTTTAAACACAGAGCAAAAAGAATGGAATCCCCTAAAATTTTGACACACCCGTTGGAATTGAAACGGACACGTCACAATTTGAACGTGGTGCGTCAAAATTTAAACGCCTCTGTCAAAATTACAACGAGGAGAGTGGGATTGGGAACTGAAATTTAAATTGCACGTATCACATTCAATTGTAACGGAAACAGCCTTTCGCCTCGTTGAAGAATGGAAAGCCTCGTTACAATTCGAACGGACCTGTTGGATTTGAAAACCCTAATATAATCTCTTCTCTTTTCCCTCATCCATCCATTTCATTCCGTCAGAGTTGAAAAAAAATTGCAGAGGAAAAAAAACGTAGAAAGAAACCCCTCTTCTCCTTCTTCAATTTCAACGAGAGTGGTCTGAAAATTAGAACGGGAGTGGTTTACCCATTGGAATGATCTATTCTCATTCTTCATCCTCTACCCATTTCATTCTATTAGAAGAAAAAAAACGTGGTCTGAAAATTGGAACGGGAGTGTCTATAAATTGTAACGGGCAAGTGATTGAAGCTCTATATCATCACAATGACTATCCTTCCTGGAGACGACGCTCCTCTTGTAAGTCATTTACGGTTTATTGGGTTTAATTTCGATTATTTTTTCACCAAACCTAAAAAAAATTGAAAATTTCTTGTATGATAGTGTTATATTTGATTTTTTATTGGAATTCATATATGGTAGTGTAGACATTTTTTTTAGATTGGATTTAATGTATGATAGTGTTATATTTTTTGATTCAAATGTGTAGCATTGTATGTGAGAATGTTATAAGTTGTTCTGTTTGAAAATTATTAGTATAAATGCCTTAATTTTGCAAGTGTAGTAATGTATGTTATAGATAATTTTGAAAGTGATTAGTTTAAATTTGTAGTATGAAATGCCTTAGTTAATTTTGAAATGCGTAATATGGTATGACTTTTGAAATACCACCCGAATAAACTAATCGTTACGGGAAATCACAATGAAAATGTCCATGATTTTATAAAGAAAAAATATGTGATTTAAAAACGTGAAACTAACGACAAATAAATGTTGTTTGAAATTACAAAAAGAAAAATATCGACATATTATATGGTACGCCTCGACCTGATGCGAATCTTAGAAATGCATGCATCCCTCGGGTGTTTTCGATTCCTTTTGATCTGATGTGTCGGCCTATGCCCTATGCATTGAATTGGGGCTCCTTATATAGCGTAGCTCGTAGAAAATTACATTAGGTCTGCTCAATAAAACATATTTTCTCATTTTAGGCAGCTTTGTAAAGCCTCGTCCGGAAGTGAGGCATCCGTTAGATCGAAAATATAAGTTTTGTTATGTTGGATTTGTCCAGCATCTGTTCTCCCTCGTCATCATCAAATATTCTTTGATGTTGGTATAAACAATCTTCTCTTCTATTTCGCATGTCTACCGTTACAACACAACGAAATTAAAATAAAATTAATATATATATATATATATATATATATATATATATATATATATATATATATATACATTAAACATGCCGACATTAGTGACAATAACAAGTTTTTGATTAGTGTTATAGTTTTGAAATGATGTTTTCACACTCAGGTATATATACACACACACACACAATAACAAGTTTTTGATTAGTGTTATAGTTTTGAAATGATGTTTTCACACTATATATATACACACACACATATATATATATATATATATATATATATATATATATATATATATGTAATGGTGACGTAAACTTATGCTACGAGGTCCGGTGTGGAAGTTATGGTGCTCATCAGAGTATGAAGCATCTGCGCCGAATCCGCCGTTCGTCCGGCGCAGAGCGATAGCGAAGTTGATCAGTCTGTTGGAGCTGGGTCTGCTGATTCAGGGTATTAGCAGAGTGACGTCTGCTGGTTCACAGCAGACTTAAGGAACATGTCTGCATGGTTTCCTAAGTCGGTGGAGTTACTTCTAGGGTATTTCAGTCATTTACTGGGTTGGCTGTTTAGTCAGTTAGGGTTGGATTCCCAAGGCTATAAATACCGTCTGTATTAATTGCTTGATGTAACTTTCTGGTGCTAATAAAATATCCTCGTTTGTCCATGGAGTAGTCGGCACATTGCCGAAAACCACATTAAATCTGTGTTCTTCTTGTTTCTGGGTTTGCAGGCTTGTTTATCTTATATCTTTACTCACAATCACTATCACTTCTTGATCGATCCGTAATAACAAACCGGTATCGGAGCGTCCAGGTTCATCAAGAAATCTGTTTATCGGTTTTAAGCAAGGTATATTGGCACAAAGGTCATAATTGACTAAGTTGTGGCATATGAGATTAGGTCATATGAGAGAAAGAGGGATGCAAATTATGTCTAAGTATGATCTACTTGGGGGACATAAGGTCAAGGAAGTGGAATTTTATGAACACTGTGTGTTTGGGAATCTACATAGGAGCAAGTTCCCAAAGCAATCCACATCACAAGAGGGACACTTGATTATGTCCATTCTGATTGCTGGGGACCTTCAAGGGTGGAGTCATTGGGTGGTCACATGTACTTTGTGTCTTTTATAGATGATTATTCAAAGAGGTTTGGGTAATTATGATGAAGCACAAGAGTAAAGCATTCAAGAACTTCAGGCAGTGGAAGGCTTTGGCTGAAAATCAGACAGGAAGAAGATCAAGAAACATAGAACTGATAATGGACTAGAATTCTGTTGGTCTGAGTTTGATGAATTTTGCAAAAATCAAGCATTGCCAGGAACCATACTATAAGAGTTACTCCACAACAGAATGGTGTTGCAGAAAGAAGAATCAAACTCTTCTGGAGAGGGCCAGGTGCATGCTCTCTCTGGTTTAACAAGGAGATTTTGGGCAGAGGCTGTCAGTATAGCATGCTACTTAATCAATAAGGGGCCTCACACTAGGATCAAACTTAAAACACCACTTGAAATTTGGTTAGGAAAGTCAGCAGACTACTCTAGACTTAAGGTTTTTGGAAGCACTGTCTACTATCATGTCAGTGAGGGCAAATTGGAGCCTAGGGCCAAGAAGGGTGTGTTTCTTGGATATGGAGATGGAGTTAATGGGTATAGAATCTGGTCATCATTTGACAATAGGGTTATACTCAGCAGGAGTGTAGTTTTTGTTGAAACCTCTATGCTTAACTCATCTGTGAGAGCCACATCTGAATCTAAAATTGGATCTGAGACTGAGAAGGTTGACAAACAGGTGAAGGTTCAAGTATAGTCTACTGAATCAAAAGACTCAATAGGGAAAAGTCAACAGTCAGTAGATCTAGAACAGGGTCTAAGCCAGTCTGCTGAACAAGGGTCAGTAGAGACTCAAACTGATGATGTTGGTCAGCAGGGTATAGGTCTCAGCAGAGCTAGGAGGACCAATATCAGACCTCCAAGAAGATATGGGTTTGAGAAGGATATGGTTGGATATGCACTACAGGTAGCTGAAGAAGTGGATGGTTTTGAACCTAACATGTACGGGGAAGCTGTGACATGTTCTGAGGTATCCCAAAGGCTTGTTTCTATGGGAGAAGAAATGGAGTCACTTCAGAAGAATGAGATTTGGGATATGGTCAAACAACCACAAGACCGGAGGGTGGTAACTTGCAAATGTATATTCAAGAAAAATGAAGGAATGACAATTGCTGAGGGTTTTAGATAAAAGGCTCGTTTGGTTGCTAGGGGTTCACTCAGAACGAGGGGGTAGACTATGAAGACATATTTTCTCCAGTGGTCAGTCATACTTCCATCAGGGTGCTGTAAGAAATGGTGGCACATCAGAATCTTGAACTTGAGCAATTGGATGCGAATACATCCTTTCTACATGGAGATGTAGATATGGAGATTTATATGACTCAGCCAGAGGGTTTCCAAGTTCTTGGCAAAGAAGGATTTGTGTGAAAGTTGAAGAAGTCCTTATATGGACTTAAGCAGGCTCCAAGGCAGTGGTATAAGAAGTTTGACAGCTATATGATTCAGTAGGGTTATAGCAGGAATCCATATGATTGTTGTGTTTTGTTGGACATATTTAAGTTTTAGTGATGAGTGCCAGACTAGCTGTTATTGAGCAAAGGCAAAAAGATGTCTAGATCAAATGTATAGGCTTATTAGAGTTTGATCTTTGTATTGGTTTGATCAAACAAGCATTGTAAGAGGTCAGCTGACTTTCATCGACGGACTGTCTAGGTCGATAAGGTACACGAGTCGGTAGACTAGTTTAGGAACCTACGAAGACCGAAGGGCCGAGGGCTCAAACTCGGTTATTGAAGGCTAATGGATCAAACTTATTGTTTAAAGTCAAGGATATGGAATCAGAATTTAGGTCTGTGATGACCTAAACTGATTACATATACCTTGTGTACAAGGTCTAAGTTCCATCAGTTAAGTGGTGATTGGAACTTAGTTATGTTCAAGTTGGTGTAATCTAACATCATAACAAAAAGTTAGATATAAAGAAAGCAGCTGCAGTGTTTTATAAACACAACAAACTTGGAACAGCTGACTGCCAAGTATTTCAGTAGACTTATATACACAGGAACCTGCTGGAAATATATTTTGAATTAATCAAAGGTTACATTGGAAGGTTACAAGGATAAGGAAAGATAAAAAGTCTTGAAATTGTCAACAAATAAATGGTTAAGATTAAAGGAATGTTGGAAAGATTCAGAGCTTTATCCAATGGATACAAGTCAAATGGTGGACAGTCTGAAAACTGTCAAAAAGTAAACTGATAGTGTCATTACTATGTACAAGGACATAAAGCAAGTCAAGATGGGGACAAATCTAAAACGGCTATGTTTGAATTTCAAACATAAGTCACAGGATTCTCTACTATAAATAGAGGACTCCTAATTCAGATACAAGTGATGAAAATTGAAAAAAAAAACAACTATCAATCCTGTGGCTATCAGTTTTCTTATCAAGAAATCACCCTGCTGATGTTACTAAGCTTAAAGCTACTGATCTAGTAAATTCTTCAAGTGTAACCTGCAATCAAGTTACATCAAGTATACACACTTGAAGATTTCAAGCTGCTGAAAGCTGAATCACTTACTTGATTCAAACCTTCTTTTACAAGAAACCTGCTGAAGACAGAGAAGCACTTAGGTGTCAAAAACTGTTGTTTGTGGTGGAGCTGGTGAAGAGGAAATCCTACCCTTCAAGGACCAATGGAAGACTTTGGAGCAGCAATCCTACCTATTCCAAGTGTTGAGTTTGTGAAGACATAGTTATTGGTGAATGACAGACAATTTAAGGATTTTTGTAACTGTAACCTCAAAGATCTCAAGTGAATTACCTCCAACATCACAGGAGAAGAGTGGACTGACATGATTACACCACTTGGAACCACTATAAAAATTGCCTACTTACTTTCTGCATTTAGTATATTAAGCACATCAACCTATTGAAAATAGCAACTGAATGACACACCCAGACTACTGAGTATCTAATACTTAGTATCATATTTTAACAAAAAGTAATAAGGCTTAACTTTAATATATTCCGCTACAACAAATTCAGTAAAATCAACAGTCAGCAGACTATTGAGCCGTCAGCAAACTTCTGAGTGGTCAGCATGCTACTGAACTTGCTGAGTTTGTTAACTCCAAAAGATTTAAGTGTTAAGTTTATTCACCCCCCCTCTAAACATAACCAAAGCCTTTTCAAGGGACCAACAATTGGTATCGGAGCAGTGCTTCTGTTCTAAAGTAATCCTACTTGTTGTGCTTGTGAAAATACTTTGAAAACTTTTTCAAGTCTCTGATTTTCAAAGCTCTGTATCATGGATAACAACCAGTATGCTAGAACAATATTTATGTGTTCTTTGGATCAATTTAATGAGTATAAACATCATATGCAGGCTTTTCTAGCTGCGACACATGATGGGATGATGGATGTGCAAACTGATGGACCACTGGAAATTGATGAGAGATAAATTTATGATCATTATTATGACATTTCGCCCCACTTCTGATACCATTTTGAGCATTATTGTATCAAATCAAGTCAAAATTACTAAGTTTTATTCAAATGTATAAGTAGTTGTTATTATATAAATTATCGTATTTTTATAAGTTTTTTATTAGTTTTTGTACCGGTTTAGTAACCGGAGTGTCGTGTCGGATTTACGTTTGGTATTTTGGTGGTTCATTGCAGGATTATACATTGACCAAGATTCCACGTAACGACATGTTTTGAGTCTAAAAGATGTGTTTAGAGGATTAGAAGAAGGTGCCACAAGTTTATAAGTTCAACGGAGCAAATTTTCCTAAGTACTTAAACAGTAATTTATTTTCGATGGAAATTTGACCCAGCTTAGAGGCATTTTCAGGGGATGACTTCTTCATGAAAGTGGTAGATTATTCAACGAGCTTTCCAATGTCGCTGAAATCATGTCGTTTGGAGTTCGGGAACTCAAGTTATGGTCAATTGACTAATCGATTCGTATTAGTAGAAATCCCGTAAAAGAGTCGACATACGAATGGCTCATCAAAACGACATTTTCTGAAGAAGTTTCCTTCATAAAAGTTGTATATCTTCAAGAAAGCTTTCCAATGGATTTTGAATCAAGTCAATCGGACTTCTACAACTCAAATGGTGGTCAAGTGGCTAATTGATTCAATTTCGTAAAAATCCCGCAAAACGTTCGGAGTATGAATTTGCTTATCAAGACGGCGTTTTCTGAAGAAGAGTCCTTGATGAAAGTTGAAGAATTTTCCGAGAGCTTAATTATGACGTCTGGATCATGATTTTTGGAGGTCTACAACTAAAGATATGGATTTTAGAAGTTTTATTACAATAAAATATATTCGGAAGGATCCAGAACTGTGAGTCATCTCGGTAATGATGATTCCGGACCGATCCGGCTCCATTTCGGACCGGTCCGGCCTCCCCATATGTCTATATATACGAAGCAAATGGAATGGATCAATTGCCCCTTTTCTTTCCTTCTTTCTTTCTTTCTTCTTCTTCTTTCGTCGTCTCTCTCGTTCTTTTTATTTTTTTTGTTGAAGATCATATATATGATATATATATAGATCTATATCTCTTTTGTCTTTTTATTTTATTTTCGGGCCCGTATATACATATGTCTATGTATGTATATATGTTTTTATAAATAAAAGTAGTACCGTTGTAATGCTCGAAAGGATTATCCGAAAAATTGTGTTGAAGAAGTTGCTATTTTCGTAGGATACGACTTAGATCCGCAATAAACGGGTAATTTTATCAAGTATTATGTTTGTTGTTTTTATATACAAATAAAGTAGTTATAGTATCGTTATAATGGTAGAATAATTATCGAAGATTGTAGATCTGGCGGAAATGACCCCGATTCAACAGTTGTAATCGGTAATTTATTCTAATATTATGATGTTTATTATAACTATGTTAAGCTAAAAATATATCTAGCCAAGATATGAATCTGAATTAGTTAATCTTTTGGTAAAATGAATGATCGACTCTGGTAATAATGATTAAAATCGATTATGATGAATCTCTTTCTTTCTGCGCTTAATGAAACGTTAAAATTGAAAGACCGGAGGGTAAAAATGGCCGAGTGACAACGGAATCCTATTTCCTACCCGGGGGCAGATTTGTCCTGGAAAGATGAATCTTATTGAAATTTGTACTCGAGATCTTAATAATGTTAAAATCACAGCTTTAATTGAAACTACACCGTTTGTGTTAAATCGATCCGCTTGACAACCGGAGCCTCTTGAATAACATCGGCCGTCCGACGAACGGAATAACCTCTTTTATCCGGGGTAGATTTGTACTCGGTACACTGTTCGTACTAACTAATATTAGCATGGGGCGCTTGTGGACCTTGGACCGATGACATTTGACATATGACAATTTCATACGCTCGTGTGAGGAGGAGTTGTCTAGCTTAGGAGTACACCGATTCATATATAATTTACACCTTGAATAAAGGAAGATCTGTCTCATTTATTTCTACTAAAAGATATTGATTCAGTAAAGTATTCTTGGCTAGATCCAAAAATATATCTATATATCTATTTGTATTTATTTACTGTTTTACTAACATCTAACTCTAACAATCTAACTACTAACATAATCTAACCCAGGAAAAAGTAAAAACTGCGACTTAGATCGAGTTAATAATAGCTTCTTGGTGTTTAACCCCACTTAAAAGAATTACCATGTTTTCCCTGAGGAATACGACCTGACTCACCAGACTAGAGCTACAATTTGACCCGGTACACTGCCGGTTAGGATCTGTATAGCCTAGGTAATGTCCGTCAGCTTTCTGGCGCCGTTTCCAAGGTTAGGTTTAGGTCTGTCAGCATTTTGGCGCCGTTGCCGGGGATCGAACCCGGGTCACCTGCGTGACAGGCAGGAATACTCACCACTATACTCCTGGTAGAAAATTGGAATTAATAGTCGAAATTGCCAACTTTAAACAAGGATCTGAAGAAATGCTTGGGAATGCTTGGGAAAGATTTAAAAAATTATTAAGAGCTTGTCCCGATCATGGTTATTCCTTAGATATGCAAATCCAACTTTTCTGTCGTAAATTAAGAAAAGATTCACGTGCAGATATAGATCATGCATGTGGTGGTTCGTTAATGATGAGTGAAACTCAAGTAGTTTACGATGCTATAGAAAAGATTTCCAAAAATAACAGAATGTGGGAAACCGGTTCTAGCACCAGGAAAGTAGCATTTGCAGGAGAAAGTACATCGAATACAGAAGTCCTAGCACACTTGGAGAATTTGAGTAGGAAATTTGACGGCTTATTAGCCAGTAAAAATGTAAACTCAGAAAATATCTTACCGAATGACTACTCAAATCATGATAATGTGTCATTAGGGATGGAAGAACCAAAAGGATATTCAAGGGAAAAGGTGAGTTTTTTTTACAACAGCATAGGAATTTGAACAATGCGTATTCAAACTCGTTTAATGCTTTTAGAAGAGATCACCCTACTTTTCGTTGGTCTGAAAACCCTAGTAAGCCAGGACAACCGCTGTATCCAGTTCAATATAAGAATCCATATAATAATCAAGTTTATCAAGGAGATACCACGAATCAAAATCTACAATCATTACCTAGATCGTATCCACAATATACCACTCAAAGCATACCAGTCACCCAAAGTTCAACTCAACCTGAAGGAGTTGATAAATGGGAGAAATTAATGGAAAATCTGATAGGTATGATATCTACTCAAGCTCAAAATATGGAAATTATGATAACTTCTATAGGTACAGTCACTAAGGATATGAGTACGTTGAAAACATATATGAGTGGACATGATACCAGAATAAGAATTATAGAAGCTTCATTGAGGAATCTGGAATATCACTTGAGTAGAGAAGTAGAACGTAAAAACAGTAAACCCTCAGAAGGATTGCCAAGTAATATCGAAAGAAATCTGAGTGGGGTAAATGCTGTTATTACCGAAGTGGAAGGATCTCGTGGAAGTAATGGATTAGAAAAATTCGGGAATAATGAAGTAGATGATGATTTAGATGGTAAATATAAGAAGAATATGGAATCTAAAGGGCCATTTCAAACCGAACCTTATCCGGCTCAACCTAAATTCACATCGGTTCAACCTGGAAGGGCATCACCACATCCACTCGCATATTTTGAAGAAAAAGGTACTGAATGATGACACACTATGTCTTCAAAAGGCACAATCATTCAAGGAAGCTTTACCATCTTCATCTAACGACAAGGGTAAGGGAGGTATTCATTCTAACCCTACTGATCTTGAATTACTCCCCCATTCCCCGAGAAATGAAATGAAAAAGATGAAGTTGGATAATAAGTATGCATATTTTCTTGACACTTTTCGGCACTTAACTATTAATACCCCTTTCATCGATGTTTGTAAGGGAGAGCTTAGTTTGGGAGTGAATGATGAGCGCGTTATCTTCAACATTTACAATTCATTGAAATATCCATACATTACACTAGAATCTAGTTCTTGTGTAGACACTTTGTGTTCTCTTGTGGTGGATCGTACTAACACGCAGGTAACTGAAGAAGATGACTCCAGTAATAATGTGAAAGCTCGTAAACCTAAAGCTCGAAAATTAAAGGAAAAGGTCAAGAACCGTTGGATTCGACGGCATTCGTCTAACATATGTTGGAAAGCAATATTGATAAAAAAGACGGATGCGGCGTGAGGATGACCCACCACCGGTGCCTTAAAAACTCGAAGCACGGTAAAGTCCGGCTATAGACTATAAATGTAGTCAATGACGGGTACTATCCTTCCTTTTTACTCCTTAAGCATTTATTTTTAGTGGATTATGTGCTTAATTGTTACGTGCTTTTGTGAGTAATTGTTAGAAGTATCCCGTTTTGTTTAGTATATTATATTAGTTAATCATTATCATTTTGGTCGAGCGAACGACGTTAACCAAAAGCGCTACCGGGAGGCAGCCCGCAAAAATGTTAAATATAATAATTACTCATACTTTGGATGATACTTTGCTAATACTTAGGATTGATTTTCATTTTGTTTCACCAAGTCTTAGGATGAATGTTTGAATGTCATTAAAAACGGGAACGATTAGGTGGTTATCCGAAAATCCCGATGGAGAAAAAAGAGAAAAATTCAAATGCGTCATTTCTTGGACTTAGGTTGTTAGAACGATTTGAAATAACCCTTGAGGATCTGGGTATAAAAGACTCAGAGTTAATACTTTGTCACACATTTCATATCATGATCTAGTCTGTTTTAAATTTCAAATAATGTGTGACATGTATTAGTTCAACTACTGTGGAATATTGTGTGTTTTAAATCAATAAAAGTTTATGTGGTGTGTTTATCTACCCTTTTGCATTACATTGTTACACTCCACACACTTTTATTTTATTTGCACACACAATGGTCATAACTTTGACCCACCCACCCACCCTTTTTTATCATCCGAGTATTTGTTTTGACTTGTTTTAGTGCACCATTGATTTCCCAACAACTTATTTACACTCACTTTACATTGAGGACAATGTAAGTTCGTAAGTGGGGAGTGGAGTCGTTGGTCTAGCAATGGCATTAATGTTTATTTTATATCAATAAATCCCTTAGTTTTCGATTTTTTTCGAGCATTATTTAGTTGATTAAAATAAATTGTAGAAGGTATATATTTCATGGATTTGAAGATATAATGATCAATTTGGATGTGTATAACTAATGTGAACCGTAAGTGCATTGTAATTCCAAATATATTTGTGTAACATGAATTCCTTCACGTAAGCCTTTGATATTGAAACGAAAATTTTAAACTGTATCCATTCAGTATCCTAGTGGTTATTCTATAGATAATTGCAGTAACTTAGTACCTAACTTTTGAACGTATACTGTGAATATCTGAAGGTTTGAATGTGATAGAGAGGATATAAGTTAAGTTTATAAAATAAAAAAAATAAAAAAAAATAAAGATGAACTATCTATATGTTGGTTGTAGCTACCAATGATTTGAGTGCAGTAGGGCGTTATCACGAAACGTCCTATATCACTATGAGGTTTAAAAGCTCCCGACTGCCTGATGATAGAAGTCCAGCTAGGGTGTTATCACGAAACGTCCTATTGCTGGGAATGAGGGCATATGCTACACATGTGAAAAAAGAAAAAAAAATTTAAGCGTGGTTGAAAATTTAGTTATCTTCTGACTATCCCCAGTATAAACTGAATGATATGCTTTAGGGATTATCCTAATAAGTACTCGGAAGAACTTTGTGTGGAACTCATTCGCTTATACCTAGGAAAGTCATTAGGGCAGTTCTGAATGGATATTTGTGTGTTTTGCTTGATTTATTCAAGAGAGGATAGTGGAAATTGAAAAGGCTTGTCACACACACACTCTCGTTATACATTTATATTGAGGTTAAAGCCTGGTTATAATTCTAAAGGTTATATTATCTGGTTGTCCCTTATATCTTCTATCTTCATGAATTTATCTCTTATTCATTTTGTTTTATCGCTTGTTTTGATCGAGGACGACCAAAAGCTAAGTAGGGGGTTGTGATGAGAGATAAATTTATGATCATTATTATGACATTTCGCCCCACTTCTGATACCATTTTGAGCATTATTGTATCAAATCAAGTCAAAATTACTAAGTTTTATTCAAATGTATAAGTAGTTGTTATTATATAAATTATCGTATTTTTATAAGTTTTTTATTAGTTTTTGTACCGGTTTAGTAACCGGAGTGTCGTGTCGGATTTACGTTTGGTATTTTGGTGGTTCATTGCAGGATTATACATTGACCAAGATTCCACGTAACGACATGTTTTGAGTCTAAAAGATGTGTTTAGAGGATTAGAAGAAGGTGCCACAAGTTTATAAGTTCAACGGAGCAAATTTTCCTAAGTACTTAAACAAGTAATTTATTTTCGATGGAAATTTGACCCAGCTTAGAGGCATTTTCAGGGGATGACTTCTTCATGAAAGTGGTAGATTATTCAACGAGCTTTCCAATGTCGCTGAAATCATGTCGTTTGGAGTTCGGGAACTCAAGTTATGGTCAATTGACTAATCGATTCGTATTAGTAGAAATCCCGTAAAAGAGTCGACATACGAATGGCTCATCAAAACGACATTTTCTGAAGAAGTTTCCTTCATAAAAGTTGTATATCTTCAAGAAAGCTTTCCAATGGATTTTGAATCAAGTCAATCGGACTTCTACAACTCAAATGGTGGTCAAGTGGCTAATTGATTCAATTTCGTAAAAATCCCGCAAAACGTTCGGAGTATGAATTTGCTTATCAAGACGGCGTTTTCTGAAGAAGAGTCCTTGATGAAAGTTGAAGAATTTTCCGAGAGCTTAATTATGACGTCTGGATCATGATTTTTGGAGGTCTACAACTAAAGATATGGATTTTAGAAGTTTTATTACAATAAAATATATTCGGAAGGATCCAGAACCAGTGAGTCATCTGGTAATGATGATTCCGGACCGATCCGGCTCCATTTCAGGACCGGTCCGGCCTCCCCATATGTCTATATATACAGAAGCAAATGGAATGGATCAATTGCCCCTTTTCTTTCCTTCTTTCTTTCTTTCTTCTTCTTTCTGTCGTCTCTGTTCTTTTTATTTTTTTTGTTGAAGATCATATATATGATATATATATAGATCTATATCTCTTTTGTCTTTTTATTTTATTTTCGGGCCCGTATATACATATGTCTATGTATGTATATATGTTTTTATAAATAAAAGTAGTACCGTTGTAATGCTCGAAAGGATTATCCGAAAAATTGTGTTGAAGAAGTTGCTATTTTCAGAGGATACGACTTAGATCTGCAATAAACGGGTAATTTTATCAAGTATTATGTTTGTTGTTTTTATATACAAATAAAGTAGTTATAGTATCGTTATAATGGTAGAATAATTATCGAAGATTGTAGATCTGGCGGAAATGACCCCGATTCAACAGTTGTAATCGGTAATTTATTCTAATATTATGATGTTTATTATAACTATGTTAAGCTAAAAATATATCTAGCCAAGATATGAATCTGAATTAGTTAATCTTTTGGTAAAATGAATGATCGACTCTGGTAATAATGATTAAAATCGATTATGATGAATCTCTTTCTTTCTGCGCTTAATGAAACGTTAAAATTGAAAGACCGGAGGGTAAAAATGGCCGAGTGACAACGGAATCCTATTTCCTACCCGGGGGCAGATTTGTCCTGGAAAGATGAATCTTATTGAAATTTGTACTCGAGATCTTAATAATGTTAAAATCACAGTTTAATTGAAACTACACCGTTTGTGTTAAATCGATCCGCTTGACAACCGGAGCCTCTTGAATAACATCGGCCGTCTGACGAACGGAATAACCTCTTTTATCCGGGGTAGATTTGTACTCGGTACATTGTTCGTACTAACTAATATTAGCATGGGGCGCATTGTGGACCTTGGATCGATGACATTTGACATATGACAATTTCATACGCTCGTGTGAGGAGGAGTTGTCTAGCTTAGGAGTACACCGATTCATATATAATTTACACCTTGAATAAAGGAAGATCTGTCTCATTTATTTCTACTAAAAGATATTGATTCAGTAAAGTATTCTTGGCTAGATCCAAAAATATATCTATATATCTATTTGTATTTATTTACTGTTTTACTAACATCTAACTCTAACAATCTAACTACTAACATAATCTAACCCAGGAAAAAGTAAAAACTGCGACTTAGATCGAGTTAATAATAGCTTCTTGGTGTTTAACCCCACTTAAAAGAATTACCATGTTTTCCCTGAGGAATACGACCTGACTCACCAGACTAGAGCTACAATTTGACCCGGTACACTGCCGGTTAGGATCTGTATAGCCTAGGTAATGTCCGTCAGCTTTCTGGCGCCGTTTCCAAGGTTAGGTTTAGGTCTGTCAGAAATCACAAAAGCTATAACTGTAGATGGTCAAACACAGTACATTCCAAAACCAAAAAGAGAATGTAATGCTGAACATAGAAAAAGAGCAAACCTCAACAATATTTCTATTGATATCATATACAGAACCATGGATAGCAATATGTACATGAAAGTGAAGGATTGCAAGACTGCAAAGGAACTTTGGGATATGTTACAATTAATCTGTGAAGGCACTGATGCAATCAAGAAGAACAAAGTCAGTGTGGCAAAGAAGAAGTTCCAAGAATTCAAAATGAAACCAAATGAAACCATTGAACAAATGGAATCAAGATTCAATGCCATCATGGATGAACTCACCCTACTGAGTGTAAACTATTCAAAAGAAGAAATCAACTCTAAAATCTTAAAAGCATTACCTGCAAAAGAAGTTTGGGAAATGAAGGTGACTGCCATAGAAGAAATGAGAAGTTTACATGAAGAGGACACATTCAAATTATTTTTAGATCTCAAGGCATATGAATTCAGTAAGAAACTTGTACCTGAGAATGAAAAGGAAGAACCAAAGACCACCGCATTGGCTGCTACACATCAAGAAGAAACATTAGGAGCTCAAGATGATTTACTGGATGAGATGCAAGAGCAAATTGCCCTACTGAGCAAGAAAATCAGAATGATGAAAATTGGACACTTCAAACCTGACTGTCCTGAACTAAAATAGAAAAAGGAACCTGATTATCTGTGCATCAACTGCAAGAAGCCTGGACATTTCAGAACTGATTGTCCAGACCTACTGAAGAGCAAAAGTCAGCAAAGAAGATCTGGCAAGAAAGCTATGGTTGCTGAAGATGAATCAGGATGTGAAGTTGAATCAGAAAAAGGAAATGAAGCTGATCATACTGCACTTATTGCTGATATGGATGATTATTCTTTAATGGCAAATAGGGATGAAACTGAGGAGGTATACAATTCTGTGTCTATAAACACTTCTGCTGAAAGTGATTGTGAATCAACTTGTGGTTCAAATCCTAAAAATTCTGACAATGAAGAAACTTTGGATGCCATCCTTAATCAACTGATGATAATACAATCTGGTTATGAGATTGTGAAGGCTAAAAAAGAAGCTCTTCAAACGGAAGTTGAAAGGTTGAAAGCTGAATTAAGAATTCTCAAGGGAAAAGAAAAAAAAAGGTTGGACAGAATCAGCATAAGCCTGCTGTACATTCAGTAGCTGCTGAGTCTGCTGAACAATCTAGTTCCACTACTGCATTCAAATCTGGAAAGCCTTATGGTGATAGAACAGGCCTTGGATTTGGGACTCAACAATCTAATAAGAGTGGATCCGGTAAGGTTACTAAACCTAGTACCAGAATTGGTCCTAAGTTTGCTGAGGCAGTGAAGCCTACTGAGAAGACTTCAAGGAAGCAAAATTAGAAGTCAAAAAGGTCAATAGTACCTAACAAAAGGAATAAATCCAAAAGTAGGACTGCTGCATCATATAGACCTGTTGATAGCAGACCTGCTACCAAGTCTGCTGGACCAGAAAAGGGCAAAAATCTGAAATATTCTAAGGATAAGAATCCTAAAGCTATAAATGTCAATCGTTCTAGGGATACTTATCTTAGGGGGAAAGGTAGATTATTCCCTACTGATGATGATTGGAATATTCTTGTACCTACTGCTAGAAACAATAAATATAACCATACTGCTAGGGTAAAACCTCAGCAAAGGACTAAGCAGAGGACTCAGTAGAGGACTTATACAAGACCTCAGAAGGGACCTCAGTAGACTCCATATTACAGGGCTGCTCCTAACAGACAGCAAACCTATGGTTATGCTAGTGCTTCTAACAATAGAAATCACTCCAAACAACATTACATACCAAAAGGCCATAAAGCATATGTGAGTCCTACACAACCAAATGTTAGACCTTATGGATGTGTAGAATACATGTACGAACAAAAGTATAACACTTTTCAGAGAAGGCCTTATGGAAATTTGCCAAGGGTCATGCTTTCCACTGACCACTATGGACCCAAACAGTTTTGGGTACCTAAAATACATTAACTTTATTTTGTAGAGTGTATGGTACTTTGACAATGGATGTTCTAGACATATGACAAAGAATAAGCAATGTATGACAAACTATGTGGCAAAGGATGGTCCAAGAGTGAATTTTGGCTAGAAGAACACACCAGGATACACAAGAGGATATGGCACACTTGTGAGAAATGGATTAACTATCAGGAATGTTGCATTTGTGGAAGGACTGGACTACAACCTACTGAGCACTGGACAATTTTGTGACATGGGTTACAAGGTCCCTTTTGACAAAGGCACATGTATTGTCATAAGTGAAAGAGGTGATCAAGTTGTGTTGGCTGGAAGAAGACAACAAAACATGTATGTTGTGGATTTGTCTACTGCTATTCCAGTGACATGCTTGATTGTGCATACCAAGTCAGAACTAAATTGGTTATGGCATAAGAAATTAAATCATCTGAACTTTGATGATATCAATCAGTTGGTGAAGAAGAAACTGGTGATTGGCTTACCTGAGAAACATTAAAAAATGATGCTATATGTGATGCTTGTCAGCAAGGTAAACGAACAAAATCAAGCTTCAAGTCAAAGACCAAGCAATCAACAAAAAGAGTTTTGGAGCTGAAATAATGATCAATTTAGACCAGTAACACCAACCAGTGTGACAGGAAAGAAGTACACTCTAGTAGTTGTGGACGATTATTCAAGATACACTTGGGTAGTATTCATGAACAAGAAAAGTGAAACACATCAAAAGATGTCTGAACTTTGGAAGAGATTGCAAAATGAGAAAAGTTTGACAGTATTGAAGATCAGATCAGACAAGGGTACTAAATTTCTCAATAAAGTTATAAGATAATATTGTGAGCAGAATGGTGTGCTGCATCAACTGGCTGCTGCAGGTACACCTCAGCATAATGGGGTTGCTAAGAGAAGAAACAAGACTTTGAAAGTAGCAGGAAGAACTATGATTTGTGAAGCATTATTACCTGAAAGATATTGGGCTGAAGCGATCAATACAGCATGTTATACACAAAATAGGACCTTATTGAACAAGAAGCTGCTGAAGACACCTTATGAGATTTGGAATGGAAGGAAACCCAATATATCCTATTTCCATCCATTTGGAAGCAAATGTTTTATATTAAATCATATGGAGCAACTGAAGACTTTCCAACCAAAATCATATGAAGGAATCTTCTTGGGATATTCTTCAGTCAGCAAGGCATTCAGGGTACTAAACAAAACAACACTGAAACATGAAGAAACAATACATGTTGTATTTGATGAAACTAAGTTTACTGGAATGAAAGATGAAGCTTTAGAACCTGCTGAGAATCAACAAGTCACTGATCCAGAATGTGTTGATGTTCTGGAAAGGATAAATGATTTAAAGATTTCTGACTCTGCCCCTACTGAACACCCTGCTGGTAATTCTACTGATGCAACAACTGAGGCAGTTCAAGGATCTGTTGAACCCCTTGCTGAAGCAACAGCAGACCCTACTGAAGATGATGTTCCTGAGAATCAATCTAACCAAAATCCTCAATATTTAAGGGATCACCCTGCTGAGCAAGTTATTGGCTACAGCAAGGTGTGAGGACTAGAAGACAATTAGAAGCTATGTTTACTTGTTTTCTATCTCAAATGGAGCCTAAAGTTGTAGAAGAAGCAATATCAGATCCAGATTGGATAATTGCTATGCAAGAAGAATTGAATGAATTTGAAATAAATCAAGTTTGGACACTAGTGGAAAGGCCTAATCATGCAAATATAATTGGAACAAAATGGGTATACAGAAACAAATTGGATAAATCTGGTACCATTGTAAGGAATAAGGCCAGACTAGTAGCAAAAGGCTATTCTCAAGCTGAAGGAATAGATTTTGATGAGACATATGCCCTTGTTGCAAAATTGGAAGCTATAAGATCATTCTTGGCGTATGCTGCTTACAAAAACTTCAAAGTATACCAGATGGATGTCAAGAGTGCATTTCTGGATGGCATTCTAGAGGAAGAGGTTTATGTTCAGCAACCTCCTGGTTTTCAAGTTAAAGATCAAGAAGATAAAGTGTACAGACTGAATAAAGCACTTTATGGCTTGAAACAAGCACCAAGAGCATGGTATGAGACCCTATCGCAATTCTTATGGACAATGGCTTTACCAATGGACCATTTACAAGACTCTTTTCAGAATCAATGAAGGAGACAGCACCCTGCTGGTACAGATTTATGTTGATGACATAATTTTTGTCTCCGAAAATAAATTGCTATGTAAAAAATTTGCTAATCTGATGAAAAGTAAATTCCAAATGAGTATGATGGGAGAAATGAACTATTTCTTGGGATTACAAGTCAAAAAAATGAAAGATGGAATCTTCATTCATCAAACCAAGTATACCAAGGAGCTACTGAAGAAATTTGGTATGGAAAACAGCACCAGAGTATCAACTCCTATGAGTAAAAACATTAGATTGGATGAAGATAAAGAAGGCAATGATTGTTAGGTGTAGTGCCCGAAAGACAATTATGTAATTGTTTTAGGACAGAATTAATAATTAATCTTATTATATGCATGTATGCTTATAATTAAGACACTACTGAAAACCCTAAATACCTCGTTTATGTAATCACATTGTTAGGAACATTTTATTATGTTTTGATGATGGCCATACTAGCTGTTATAGCAAGCCTAAAATAAGTTAGAAATTCTCTGTATAAGTCTTTACTTAGAGTCTGACATATTGTATAAGTTAAGTCAGACAAGTATTGTACTAGTTGGTAGGACGGCAAAGTAAAGCAGACATTCGGCAGAGTAAGGCCAGCCAAGCACCAGCAGAGAAGCAGTGAAGACTTAATGGTATGACTTATAACCAAGGAAGTCTATGATGACCTTGGATAAGTGTAATTATGTTTCAAGTGATGAAACTCAATGTTCAAATATGATGTACACTGATCTCACCCAAATCAATGATCAGTGAAGTACAAAGATTCTCTTTAAAACAGAAGTGATGAAGGAAACAGTGAATCGGCAGAGTAAACTGACTTTCGGCAAAGTGAAGGAAATAACGGTGAAGGAAGATCTAAACGGAAAGTCAGATGGATAACTCGTCCGTTCAAAGAACGGCGAAGTAATCCTTATCAGAACAGAATTGAAAAATGATGAAGATTCAGAGGATCATGCATTTAATGCACAATCAATAGAGGATCAATCAAGGACGGATTTTCTGCTATACATTTGAAGGAAAAATCCGATCTCTGAAATCAAGGAGAATATAATTAAGGGGGAATCAAGAATAAAGTCAAAGATTATTCCCCTCATAAATATAACCAACGGACGGAATTTCAAATCAAGGATACTCAAGGCTATAAATAGAAGGCATTGACAGACAGATAAAGATAACGATCAGAAAAAGAAAATCAAGCAGAAACTCTGTCAAATTGAAAAGGCTTCTCTCTGAACTTACAAGGTTTTATCTAAAGATCAACTCAGACATCAGAAATACAATTTCATATCCAGCACTGAGATTGATCAATCAACTTTGTGAATCTCATTCACCATAAACTGAAGCAACTGAATCAGAAGTCATCTGAGAAGGAGTTGTGCTTGTGATAGCTGCTTAAGGATTTGATCTCAATGAGCAGTGAAACAGACTGAATCACTGAAGCTGTTGCAGTCAATGAGTGATAGTCTTGTAGATTGTGAAGCCAAGGACAATCATACTATTGTATCTGTGAAAACAATAGTGAATTCCTCCAATCATCACAGGAGAAGAGTGGATTAAGGGATTACACCACCCTGAACCACTATAAGCCTTGTGTCAATTTACTTTCTGCAATTTACTTCACTGCATTCATTTAAATTACCTAGATTATAATCTATATCTGTGACTGTTTAAATTACTTTGAAACAACATAGTAAGAAGGGACTTATCCGCTGCCCAAAAGCTTTTAAACACAAGAAAAGTTTTTCAAACTCCACTATAGTCATTCACCCCCCCCCCCTCTCGACTATAGTTTTACCCTTCTCTGGGACCAACAATTGGTTTCGGAGCAGTGTTCCTAGTATCAGAACCTATTCAGATCTAATTTCTGGTAACAAGGAGATCACATATTTTCAAAGTAGTTTTCAAATCTGAGTTTTCTATTCATTCACATATAAACCTATTACTTGTGCTTATGGATTCCTCAAAATTTATGTCAAAAGTACCTGTTTTCAATGTTAATAATTTTGACGAATATAAAATAAGAATGCTGTCTCATCTTGCAGCAACTCATGAGGAGATGCTGGACGTAATCAATGATGGACCAATCATGATCATGACTGTGGTATCCACAGGAGCAGATCAAGGAAATGAGATAGACAAACCTAAGAAAGATTTGACCAAGGATGATAGGAGAAGAGCAAGTCTAGACTTTGTTGCAAAATCATATCGACTCTAAATAGCAACATGTTCATGAGAATCAAAGATTGCAAAACAACAAAGGAAATGTGGGACAAGCTAGCTTTGATAAATGAAGGATCTGAAGCAGTTAAAGAAAACAAATTATCTGTTGCAAAACAGAAAATTGAAAATTTGAAAATGAAGACTGATGAATCCATTGATCAAATGGACAACAGATTCTCTAGCATCATCAGTGAACTGCAACAACTTGGACACACATATCCCTAGAAAGAAGTATGCTTAAAGATCTTAAGAGGCTTACCTGAAAGATGGAAGATCATAACATCAGTAATCAGAGGAACCACAAACCTTGCAAGTACTGACACTCTGACACTGATGTCTCAACTTAAGGCTCATGAATTTGAACTGAATGGTGAATATGGTGCTCCGGCAGAGACACAAAAAGCCACTGCACTGATTGCACCCCAGCAAAGTAACTTTGCCGATTGTATCAGCAAAGAAACACATGAACTTAAAGAACATGTAGCTTTATTAGCTAAACGTTTTGACAGGTTTAGCAAAAGAAGCCATTCAAAGGAAATTCATCATCAAACAAGAGGTCAAGCTCAAACAAAGACATGAAGAAGAAAGATGTTGAATATAGATGCTTCAACTGCAACAAGAAAGGTCACTTCAAGGCCGATTGTCCGGAAGAAAATGATAAAGATGATGAAAAGAAGAAATACAAAGCATCTGAAAAGAGGAAAGGCAAGAAAGCACTCAAGGCTGAATCTAGCGGTGAAAAGAATGAAGAATCATCTGATAATAACTCAGATAACAGTGATGAAGAAGACAGCTCAGACAATGAAAAAGCATGTATATGCCTCATGACCAAAGAACTAGATGAAGATGAATGTGATAGCTCAGACATTGAGAATACAAGCCTATGTCTAATGGCCAAAGAATCAGATGAAACTGAGGTAACATCTAGCTCTTACTCTTCATCAAATGCATCCACATCTAACACTGCACAATCTTCTATTCTCCCTTTAGATCCAGCAGACCTAGTCCAAAATCTCATTACTAAATTTGATGAAATTGAAATGAATCATGAAATTCTGGAAAAGGAATGCAAGGATCTAAGAAAGGAAAATAAAAGATTAAAGAAGGAACTGGATAAAGCAAAAGCTGAACTAACTAGTAAGGAGATCTACTCAAATGATCAACAAACAGCAGAGGTTCATACATCTGTTGTTGACAGATCAGTTGAGAAAATCTCCCTACCAGTTAAGATAACAAATGAACCAGTTTACAAACCCTCAAAAAGGTTTGGATCCAGATCTGGTCTTGGCTACAACAGTCAGGATGAGAGTAGAAACAATGGTCAACACAATTCTGAATCCAGGATCAACATTGAATCCAAATTCAGAAAGAGACAGACCATGGTCTCAACCACTCATCCTGTACCGGTGAAGCCAAAACCCAGTGCAGTAAAACAGCAGACTAAATCATCAATCAAGTCAATCTAAAGCAAGGACTTTCTGAAAGGTAAAGGAAGACTTTATCTTTCAGAGGATGATTGGAATGTTGCACCTCCAAAATGCAAGAAGAAACTATTCCATAATATGCATCATGTGCTTAAGAAAAATCAAACTAGGTATACTCCTAAACACATGAAGCAAGTCAGGTTTCCCACTACATATTGGAGAGTGAAGAAGGATGCAAATGCACCAAAAAGTAGAGAAAAGTATCAGAATAACTTCAGTAGAAATACTAGAAGCTATTCTGCCATGCCTTATATATATGAAGTTGATGACTTTAACTATCCAAAAAGAAGATCATTTGGATATACACTTGGAGTAGGAGGCATGACTACTAAAAGGCATGGACCCAAACAGTGTTGAGTACCTAAACTTAATTAGTTTGTTTTGTAGGATGTCTGGTACATAGACAGTGGATGTTCCAGACACATGACAGGAAACAAGAGATGGCTCAGTAACTTTAAAGCTCTTGACGGACCCAAAGTCACATTTGGAGGCAAAGAAAACCCTGGCAAGATTAAGGGGGATGGCACAATGCTCAAGAACAATCTGAAGATCCAAAATGTGGCATATGTCAAGGGACTAAATTTCAATCTGATGAGCATTAGTCAATTTTGTGACAAAGGCTACAATGTGCACTTCAGCAAGGAAGGATGCAAAGTCATTCACAGCCAAACCAACACAGTAGTACTTGCAGGTAGAAGAAAATATAACATGTATGTGGTGGATTGGAAAACAGCCAAGGCAGAAACATGTTTGTTTGTCAAAAACAAACAGTCAACTATCTGGTTATGGCATAGAAGACTAAATCATCTAAATTTCAAGACCATCAACAAATTATCAAAGAACAAGTTAGTTGAAGGCCTGCTAGACATCACATTCAAGAAATAAAGTCTATGTGATGCATGTCAGAAAGGGAAACAAATCAAAAGTTCTTTCAAGTCAAAACCCTATCAATCAACAACAAGAATTCTACATCTGTTGCATATAGACCTGTTTGGACCAGTCACACCAGTAAGTGTAAATGGTAAAGAATACACCCTGGTAGTAGTGGATGACTACTCAAAATACACTTGGACCACCTTCATGAACAAGAAGAAAGAGATACTCAAAAAGCTACCAGATTTGTTAAGAAGACTTCAAAATGAGAAAGAACTGAAAATCATCAAGATCAGATCAGATAAAGGCACTCAATTTCTTAATGAAATTATCAGAACCTATTGTGAAGAAAATGGAGTACTGCATCAATTATCTGCAGCAGGAACCCCACAACAAAATGGTGTAGCAGAAAGAAGAAATAGAACTCTCAAAGAAGCAGTCGGAACAATGATTGCAGAAGCATGCTTACCAAAGAGATTTTGGGCTGAAGCAGCAAACACAGCATGCCATACACAAAATAGATCAATCATCAACAAACATCATGGAAAAACTCCATATGAAATATGGAATGGTAGAAAACCTATTATCTCATACTTACATTTGTTTGGATCAAAATGTTTTGTTTTCAATAGGAATCAACTGCATGCCTTTGATGAAAAGGCTGATGAAGCAATCTTTATGGGATACTCAGACACCAGCAAGGCATTCAGAGTACTCAACAAAAGAACATTGGCGATTTAAGAATCAATACATGTAGTCTTCGATGAACCAAATACAAATGGTGAAAGTCTTCAAGAACAAGAAGAAGAAGCAGCACAAAAACAAGTGTATATGAACACAACAAGATACAAAGAACTATTACGCATCACAATTTTGGAAATCAAGATGAGCCACAAGTCAATACAACGAAGAAGCATCGAACTTGAAGCTCATGCACAACATGAAATTACGAAGCACCAAGTGAAGAACAACTTCAACCGAGACCTAAATTGGCTAAGAGATCATCCCGAAGAACAAGTTATTGGAGATATTCACACAGGGAGTAAGAACCAGAAGACAACTGGAGCATATGTTAACATGTTTTCTATCACAAGTAGAACCCAAGACAATAGATGATGCAATTCAAGATGCAGATTGGATCACAACCATGCAAGAAGAACTAAATGAATTTGATAGAAATGAAGTCTGGGAACTTGTTGACAGACCAGATATGGCCAACATCATTAGAACAAAATGAGTATTCAGAAACAAGATGGATGAGCAAGGAATTGTTGTCAGAAACAAAGCAAGGCTAGTTGCAAAAGGCTATTCTCAAGCAGAAGGAATAGATTATGATGAAACATTTGCACCAGTAGCTAGATTGGAGGCAATCAGACTTTTCCTAGCCTTTGCTGCACACAACGATTTCAAAGTCTATCAAATGGATGTCAAGCGTGCATTTCTGAATGGACTTTTGGAAGAAGAAGTATATGTGGAACAACCCCCTGGTTTCAACCTCAAAGGAAAGGAAGACAAAGTATACAAACTAAATAAAGCTCTTTATGGACTCAAACAGGCACCCAGAGCCTGGTATGAAACACTATCACAATTTCTGATCAAGAATGGTTTCAACAAGGGAACTATTGATAAGACTCTATTTAAACTAGAGGAAGGAACAAGCACATTGCTAGTACAAATCTATGTTGACGACATCATCTTTGGATCAGAGGATGAAAAGTTATGTGAAAAATTTGCAAATCTGATGAAGAGCAAATTTCAAATGAGCATGATGGGAGAATTAAATTATTTCCTTGGCCTTCAAGTAAAGAAAATGAAGGATGGCATTTCCAATAGTCAATCCAAGTATAAAAAGACTTAATACACAATTATGGTATGGATACAAGTGGCACAGCTGATACACCAATGTGTGCAAGAGTCATTCTTGGAAAAGATGAAACTGGAAAGGATGTTGATCAGAAAATGTATAGAGGAATCATTGGATCCCTACTATACTTAACTGCAAGCAGACCTGATATAGCATTTGCAGTAGGAGTGTGTTCAAGATTTCATGCTCAACCAAAAGAATCACATCTTCTAGCAGCCGAAATAATAATCAAATACTTGAAAAACACTATCAAAGTAGGAATTTGGTATCCAAAAGATGGAGGATTCAAATTGATATCATATTCAGACTCTGACTATGCTGGATGCAAAATAGATAGAAAAAGCACATCTGGAACTTGTCAAATGCTAGGCGGCAGACTAGTTTCATGGTTTAGCAAAAAGCAAAACTCCATATCTACTTCAACGACGAAGCGAAATATATAGAAAGCGAGCGGTTGTTGAGCACAAGTACTTTGGATCAGACAACAGCTAAGGGACTATGGAGTGGAGGAGAAAACAATTCCAATCATGTGTGACAACACAAGTGCAATATCTATCACTGAAAATCCAGTGTTGCACTCAAGAACAAAACACATTGATGTGAGACATCACTTCATCAGAGATCATATTGAAAAAGGAGATGTCATTCTAAAATACATACCCACTGAAGATCAATTGGCTGACATCTTCACTAAACCACTCAGTCATGAAAGGTTTAGCATGTTGAGAACTGAGTTAGGAATGATTGAAATCGACTAAAAACCAAAGAGCGGCTAACTGGAGTAATCGGCTAAGTAACGTCATCAGCTGTTTAAACCTTTGCCATTACAGGAGATGTAGCAGGTAAGGCACTGGTACTCGGTGAAGTTACCTTCACTGATTGTTAAGAATAGTCAAATAAAGCAGCTCAGTGAAAGAATCACCACACCGGCTAAGTGGCCAGCCAAGGCACTTCACCGAAATAAAGATTGGAATCATGGGTAAATTAAAGTGTGAAGATAATCTACTTTTAGACACGTGGAGAACAAGGGAGTTATGGATGATTACACACGTGGAGATCAATTTATAATTATGGAGGTAATTATATTATTCTTTTCTAATTACAAACGCCTCGATTTCCGGGCTCTATCATTACTTACCACAATCCACTCCCCCACTTCACTCGAATATCGCGACTTACATACACAAAATCACGCCATTATGTCATGAAATCCTTCCATATTCAAACCACGTTCACACTACCCAAATCATCCTATATAAACGGCACTTAGATATTTTCAGAAATTTTTACACTCCCTTGCATACCATACATTCCTCTGCACATTCGCATTTCACTCTCAAAAATTATTTTTACATCCAACAATGGCTTCATCCTCCTCAACCACCGAATCTGGGTATGAAATATCAATTGCCACTGGATCATTATTTCAAGAAGAACACTAATTAAAGCTTTGTGGAGATGATGAAGAAGCAAAACGACTGGCAGCTGGATGCAAAACCCTAAAACTATCAACCTTTCTCAATCCCCCGGTAACCGAAGTCTGCTATGAAAGTCTGATTTCTTTCTAGAAATCTGCAAAATACGTCTCTGTCCTCCTTGCAGAAGAAGGTGACGAATGGGAAGAAGATAAGATTGTTGCATCCGTCAATGGCAAAGACATAGTGATTATAGAAAAGGTAATCCGAAAGCATCTTAAACTTTCAAATAAGGGTCAAGCAAAAGTAACTTTGGTGCCACAAAACCTGGATGATTTTTGGGTAACCATCGCGAAATAGGCAAACCCAGGATCTAAGAAAGTCAATTGTCTTAGATCTGCTTTGAAGAAGCCGTTCAGTGAATTCAGTGCCCTAATTGGCAAAACCATTGAAGGAAATTTGGGAGCAAATAATGCCATGACAGAAATCAGAATGCGGTTAATGGGAATCATCTACAACAATCTGGAGTTCAATTGGGCAAAGTACTTCTTTTTAAGACTCAAAGAACAAATCCAAGGTGAAGTTAAAGCGACCAAAAAGGGAACAACGAAGGAAAGATAAAGAAGGGACAATTCTGGGTGAAAAAGTCATATGGGATTCAGTTACACTATCTGATGCAATGTCTCAAAGTCCCTGTTGTAAAACTTCACAAACTGCATGAGTCCAAGGTCATGTTTACCTATGTTAAACAACAAAAACAAGCCAGAGGAGGGAAGAGAAAGAAAACAACAACTCATCCCTCCGGTCAGAGAAAGAAACAAAAGGTTCAACGCAATTTGGACGAAACAGCCTTTGGAAAATTAATCGATGAAGAAGAAGTTGACGAGGACTCTGATGTTGAGGCACAACAACATGGTGCAGATAATGAAAGTGAAGATGAACAACCTCTAAATGAGGAAGTCATAGGAGACACTGGAGATGATGAGGAATCTCCAGAAGAACCTGCACAATTGTCTGCAAACAATATTGATGATCGAATTACAGAATATCTTGAATGGAAAGAAGGCGATTCCAGAAATCAGATTCAAGATTCGGAACGCATGCTTGCTGAGGAAGCATGGCTCTTTAATTTTATGTAAATCACCACTCTGGTTGGTGTACCTGATGAATCTCCTCTCTGGGACTTGGTAGATGCAGCAAAGGCAAAACTGCCCCAGATCTCTAACAGCCACAATGATGATTCCGAAGATGGTAGAAATGATGATGATAATACTGATCAAGATGATGGAGATGACCAGGATGACAATGACAACGATGACCATCATGCTGATCATCATGCCAAACAAGGAGAAGAGGTTACTCCTACACCAGATGCAATTGATGATGACATTCTTCTACGCACCTTCCTACAGCCACATGCTTCCCACAAGTCAACAACACCAGCAAAGACAACCACTCAGCCACTATCTGCTGCAACTCCGGCTGACAGCATAAACATAGGGGACACTGGCTCAGCTGCTGCCACTCCAGTCAAGACAATCCCCAGCACAAAGCAAGGGGGAACAGCAGCTAAAGACACACCAGCATACACATCTACACAAATTCTTGAAGACTTGGATGTCAATGTAGATGTGACTCAGCAACAAGACAGAGGACATCAAACAGACCCAGAACCAGCTGAAATCCACCACAAACTCTCTCAGCTGGCCACTGGTATATCAAATGAGACCTTTGAAAAAGCAGCAGATCTACTGGCAGAGGAACTAGAGCAACAAGCTATGTATCTTAGATCCATGACCTCGGCATTGAATGACAAAATCTACTCCACTGAGAGAAAATTTGAGGCACAGAACATTGTGGTTCAACGCCAAGGAGACATGATGAGACAACTCAACATAAACATCACAAACAATCTTGCAGGTCTCAGGCAACACATTTCTCAGGAAAATGAATCCTTGGCAGTGGCATTTGGAAAAAGATTACGCAGTGTCACTGAGAAACTGACTAGTCATGATAACAGATTCACATCCATCGAATCAAAGCTGGACTCTATGATTGGAACGGCCGAGGCAACAAATAGCATCTTACTCCAGCAGAGAGATGATGCTGCCAAAAAGGGGGAAAATCAGGATAAGCCTGAAGGATCAACTATTAGACCCCCAAACTTCACTGAAGAACAACTGAGAGCAAGGGACAGAGACATAAGAATCAGAAATGAAGCAGAAGAACAGCAAATGAGGGCTAGAGAAGAAAGAGAAAGGGCCCTAAATGAACCCTGCACTGGATTTCCTCTTCTTATGCACAGAAGAGACGATGACAGAGACAGATTCGGAAAACAACAAAGGCAAGGATCTAGTCAACCAAGAGGATCAGCAAGTCAACACAGACTTAGCACCAGAGGAAGCACCAGCAGAGGCAGCAGCAGCTCCAGATACACTGGTGGGCACAGAACGTACACTGGTCACAAAAGAAAAATAGAATACGAAGCAGATGTACTGGATCATGTAAGAGAATTTTTCAGAGTATAGGAAGGACTTTATCCTCATCTCTCACAAGATGAAGCATGGGCTGATTGGCTAAGCTATCAGGATGAAAGATGAGAAATGATATGGCCAAACTCTACAATGATGTCAAGAGAGAGTTTGCACTTCTAAAACAATCCAACAGCAAACCAAGTTCAGCCATACCACTCTCAGCAAAAGGACCAGAAGACTTGCCAACTAAACAACAAGAAGACTTCAACTATATGGCAAAATCCTTCAACCCTATGGGTAGAATGGACAAACAGGAGCAGTGGAGTCTCTACAAAAGTCTCAAGTTTTCTGACTCACACATTGCTGAAGCTAGGGAGAGACTTGAAAAGTACTTTGGAGAACTTAGGGCAAATGAGACCATGCCAGATTTCAACGGACACTTTGCCAAGAGAGTATTCAAGGGAGTATCAGAATACACTGCTTTGGCATACTGGAAGTGGAAGTTTCCAGAAATTGATTGGAAAGACATTGAAGAGGTTCAGACTACAAAGTTTAAAAGGTACAAGGCTGAATTAAGCAAATGTAGTTTGTAACACCAGAATAAAATTTTGAACTTATTACCCTTGAATGGATGAATAAAATTGTTGAGTTTTGTTCTGTTGATTATCTTGAAAAATTGGCATACTTATGTTCAGGCTTATAAGGATTTTGGCATCATCAAAAAGAGGGAAATTGTTAGGAACATTTTATTATGTTTTGATGATGGCCATACTAGCTGTTATAGCAAGCCTGAAATAAGTTAGAAATTCTCTGTATAAGTCTTTACTTAGAGTCTGACATATTGTATAAGTTAAGTCAGACAAGTATTGTACTAGTTGGAAGAACAGCAAAGTAAAGTAGACATTTGGCAGAGTGAGGCCAGCCAAGCACCAGTAGAGACGCAGTGAAGACTTAATGGTATGACTTATAACCAAGGAAGTCTGTGATGACCTTGGATAAGTCTAAGTATGTTTCAAGTGATGAAACTCAATGTTCAACTATGGTGTACACTGATCTCACCCAAATCAATGATCAGTGAAGTACAAAGATTCTCTTTAAAACAGAAGTGATGAAGGAAACTGTGAATCGGCAGAGTAAACTGACTTTCGGCAAAGTGAAGTCAATAACGGTGAAGGAAGATCTAAACGGCAAGGTCAGATGAATCACTCGACCGTTCAAAGAACGGCGAAGTAATCCTTATCAGAACAGAATTGAAAAATGATGAAGATTCAGAGGATCATGCATTTAATGCACAATCAATAGAGGATCAATGAAGGACGGATTTTCTTCTATACATTTGAAGGAAAAATCCGATCACTGAAATCAAGGAGAATATAATTAAGGGGAAATCAAGAATAAAATCAAAGATTATTCCCCTCATAAATATAGCCAACGGACGGAATTTCAAATCAAGGATACTCAAGGCTATAAATAGAAGGCATTGACAGACAGATAAAGATAACGATCAGAAAAAGAAAATCAAGCAGAAACTCTATCAAATTGAAAAGCCTTCTCTCTGAACTTACAAGGTTTTATCTAGAGATCAATTCAGACACCAGAACTACTATTTCATATCCAGCACTGAGATTGATCAATCAATTTTGTGAATCTCATTCACCATAAACTGAAGCAACTGAATCAGAAGTAATTTGAGGAGGAGTTGTGCTTGTGATAGCTATTGAAGGATTTTGATCTCAATGAGCAGTGAAACAGACTGAATCACTGAAGCTGTTGCAGTCAAAGAGTAATAGTCTTGTAGATTGTGAAGCTTGGGAAGCCAAGGACAATCATACTATTGTATCTGTGAAAACAATAGTGAATTCCTCCAATCATCACAGGAGAAGAGTGGATTAAGGGATTACACCACCCTGAACCACTATAATCCTTGTGTCAATTTACTTTCTGCAATTTACTTCACTGCATTCATTTAAATTTCCTAGATTATAATCTATATCTGTGAGTGTTTAAATTACTTTGAAACAACATAGTAAGAAGGGACTTATCCGCTGCCCAAAAGCTTTTAAACACAAGAAATGTTTTTGAAACTCCATTATAGTCATTCACCCCCCCCCCCCCCTCTGACTATAGTTTTACCCTTCTCTGGGACCAACACACATAACTCAGTGTATGGCTATACACAAGAGGATTGAGTTAGTGAGATGTACTTAAAATTAACTTAGCCCGTAGTGTTTATTAATCTGAGTACGGGTCTCATGATTAATTTTCTATTAATGCGCCCAGAACACTTTTGGTATGACAGTCTTATCCGGACTGTCGGTAATAGGGTACCTAATGGGGCATTTATATATGATGATAATCATATAGGGCTGGAACGATTTGATTTGGGTTCTCGATATAATTCCGTAATCGAGAAGTCTTATCGAATCACAAGATGATCATATATGGATTAATCTCAATCCTGAGGTGATCACATACAACTGTTTAGACTAGGGTAGAGTTTGATGTGTTAGTAAGGATCACTTCGCAGTATGTGGTCCAACACTTGTCATTGGCTCTATTCTGGGATGAGTGAGTAGTATGTGCTATCACAGATATGGAATCCATTCCTTCCCTTGGGAAGTAGACAGACAGTTCCCTTATTTGTTAATCCTAGAAATTGATCGATCCCGGGAGTTCATATTATATTAGTTATGAACTAATTGATCACTAGGAGGTTAATGGTAAATAAGGATAAGATGTTTCGAGAAGGGTTTACGGAGATATCCCAAATCAAAACGAACAGTCTATGGAGGATTTATCCGTATGTAATGATTATATCAGTGGACGCTTTCGACTCATGGTTGAGTGTAAGTTATCTATATTCGGCAGAGTTCATTTTCGGGTTTATTGTGGTGTAATCCCGGAATTAATAGATTGAATATTATTGTTCGGTCTGACGAATAATTTTATTTAATTTATTGTAGCTACTGAATATGGGTCAATGGTCCCCGACGTGGCTCCTAATATAGCATATTCCTTTTCTCGTCGTTTCACCTCGATTTTAATTAAATAGTTGGATTGGACTATTTAATTGATATGTGGATTAATTGTTTAGTTGGACTAGATAATTAAATACATGAAAAAGACATTTTTCGTTGACTCGGCCCAAATTAGTGTGTTGACTTCTTGACCTAATTGGTCAAGAAGAAAGTGGCGTGTTATGCTTGGTTGATTATCAAGAAAATTTGTTTTCTTGATAATTATATGATACAAGTGATTAAAATATTTTGTTAAATAATTTAAGGAAAAGAAAATCTTTTATATATCCTTATTAATTTTGGAATATTCTAGATTTATCTTTTAAAGAAAAGGATTATTTTAATTGATTTTGTAATAATTAAATAATGTCTTGAAGGCTAGGATTTCTCATCTATATCAAGAGAGTACTCCCAAGCCAAATCGCACACAGACATACACGCTTATTTGCAAGTATTATAGCCTAGAATTTTCGGCTAAATACTAGGGTTTCGAGTTGGGATAATCCTCGGGATTATTCCGGTAGCATATCGAGGAGGTCAAGCGGCTTGAATCACCATCCACTTGGTGTTGATTGGAGATACACGTCGGAAGACGGTGGCTTCTCAATTCTTGGATCTTGGATCTCGGATTGTTCTTGGTGTTTATTCACGATAAACAGGTAAGCAATCTAAACCCCTCATAGGATTAGATCTATTATTTTATGTGCTTTGGTTGACTAGATCAAGATCTTGTACTTTCCGCTGCGTAATTGGGTGGATCTTGATCCATCCGACGATATTACATCCTACAAGTGGTATCAGAGCCTTTGATCTATCAATCAATGTATGTGAATTTTAGATCTAAGGAATGAAATAAACATGTGTAGATTGCTCTATTTTCGTTTTTAATTTTATTATTTTCGAAATATATATCATGAATGATGCCTTGTGATTGTCGTGGTTGAAGAGATGGATTGGGGTTGGTATTGTTTACTCGTTAGATCTATTGTAAACTCATATAAATTCATTTATATGAGTATATGAAATTTTGTAATTTTAGTTTCCTAGAAGTAGATCTGTTTTGTTGCTGTTCCGTTTTTATTTTATTCCCGGATTTGTGCCGTTGAAACGACAATCCCTTCGGTCAGAATGAAGAATAAAAGTTGAAGAACAGGACCTCAAAATTGCATGACGATCGGATTCCATCTAGATGTCCAATCGCTGCAATAAATTTGCTGCTGTAACAGAAAAGCACAACAGTCATAAAAACCCTATCTGTGAGTTCGTCGATTTTCTGGGAGAGTTCGGAACGTTAAAACGAAGATCCGACCGTTCAGATCGATTATCATGGAGTAATTAACAAGCCCTAAAAATTTCAGGTCGATCGGATTTTGTCTCGATGCCCGATCGGCACCGGGAAGACACTGCTGAGCAACAGTTGTAAACAGATGCAGCAGTTGGATCGGCGGATTGCTGGAGAAAATTGTACCGTTGAAATAAAGATCCAACCGTTCAGATTGAGGTAGGAGGAGTGAAGAACAGGTCCATAAAGTTTCGTGACGATCAAGGTTTGTTTGGATTTCCGATCATCGATAAAACGCAGCAGCAGCAGATTAGAAAATAGTAAACCCTAGTTAGGGTTTGTGTTTTTTTTTGTTTTTTTTAATAGGTTAGATACGTGGGTACCAACGATCCATCTCGGTGTTTATTTTTTCCGCATCTTTTTTCGTGTATGATCGAAATTATGTGATAGAAACCGGAAAATTGCCATGACATGCATCATATCATGATTCCACTCCAATGCATACATGTAGCTAGTTTATTTCGAATAAATTAGGCATGTATAACTCGTATAATTAGTTAAAAAGATTTTTTAATTAATATGTGGTAGTTATTAATTAAGTAACTAATTATTAAAACCGAGGAACCGGGTTTTGTCAATCGTTACGATTTTAGTGATGGATTCTCGGTGAATCCCACTTAGATAAATCGTTGAGTTTTCGGTGAACCTACCTTAAACAGATACGAGATTACGCCAACATAGAAATCGGAAAATCTTAGTACATGGGTTCGGAAATGGTCTAACCATGGTTGGGCGAGTTCAACTGAGCTACGGCTCGATTGACTCCCCTCCACGTGTGACGTTTGCACGGGGGTTCGACAAGACTTAGCATATCCGATAAGCCTTCAGGCTAAAAGGGGCTTCTCTTGCCGGATCCGACCGACAGTCACATATGTTCCAACGAATAAGACGGCGTAGGCTTGCCTACTTAACCGACCCTATTCCGAGTACTGTGATTTATTGTTTCTTATTGTCAAGACCGAAACCGTAATTAGTAAACCCACCACTTTTTCAAATTATTGAGTGGGAGCGGGGAAGGCGACAACCAACCCCACAGCCTCTCCTATAGATGCAAGCACGTGAGAGAATGGTGACACCTCGTGCCGCTTTGATTTCGGCCCTCTTCGGATGGTGTTCACCGCTATCAAAATTCAAGGCTTGGTCTCCGAAAGGATAGGATATCGGGTACTCGCCGGGTCACTGCCCGGCCCCTCATAGGCATTCTCAGGGCGTACTCTGAGATCTGATATAGTAGGTCACACTCTTTATGGATATTTTCGAAATATCTAGGCTAGAAAAAGGAAGGTAATCAATGATTAAGGTCCGGGATGTCTAATTCCCGCGAGATGTTCGATTCTCGAAGCTTAATCATTGAGAGAGATTGTCTCAGTTTAACCATCATAGTGCTGATATCGACCCTCTCGGACAGTACTAAGCGAGGTTAATCCTTGGAATGGTAGGATAAACTTTTTTATAGTTTATTATTCCTAAAATAAAAATCTAGTAGTGAAAATTTACTTTTTGAATTTAACTTTCTGTCATGTTTTACAACTTTAATCTCTAAGACACTAAGCTGTTTGTAATAGGACTTCATTAAAAATGTGGTAGTAACAAGTACGTTGTAATTATCAAAAGAATGCAGTTAAATTTTTCGGAAGAGATTTTCCCTTGAGCCTTTAAAAACATAAGTGACATAGTATAGGTATGTCACGGATGTCACTCGTGTTGAAAGAGAGATGACAATGCTTAATTTACAAAATATGATATAGGACTATCAGACAAATTCATTTAGTGGATTTTAAAAGTGTAATTACACAACAAATTTCAAAATTGAAAAATTGGAAAATCATATACATAAGGCGTTGCTAGTTAGACGGCATTTAGAAGCGATAAACTAGTGGGAGCCTTAGTCTTATGATTTGTTGTTTTTCTGAATCATTAGAAATGTGTAATGGACTGCACAAGAGTTTTTCCATTCATTGGAAAAACAAGAACAAAGCGTTACAAGTTAGACAGTATTTGGAACTGATAAACTAGTGGGAGCTAGTTCTGGAGATTTTATAATCATTGAAACATCATGAACATAGCGTTACTAGTTAGACAGTATTTGGAACTGATAAACTAGTGGGAGCTTAGTTCTAGGTGATGTTCTAATCTTTGAAAAATCATAAATACAAAGTGTTGCTAGTTAGACGGTATTTGGAACCGATAAACTAGTGGGAGCTTTGCTCTTATGATTTGTCGATTAGAAAAATCGAATAGTCCAAGCTAGTAACACTATCATTAGGCATCCCACAGTTCAAGAGTAGTGTCTACTCAAACGAACTGCTAGTTCGAGACTGTTTCCATTTAAGGAAAGTCGAGAATGGGAAAGAATGTTTATACGTGTTAGTCATCTAAACTAATTAGTTTTAAGGCTAAACCGGAAAATTAATAAATTGGAAATTAGAGGATAAGGAAAGTGATTTCGAATCACTGACCAATGCATCCTTAGCAATTTTCTCAAAAAGCTAAGTTCTTTGGAAGAACTAGGTAGCTTTGCATTAAACAATAAATAAAATAGACAACGGGCAGTTATTTCAGATAGACTAGTGGGAGTGATATAAGGAAATGAATCTCGGATTCAATTCTTGAGTATCACAGAAAATTCATTTTCTATTTTCGGATTCGTTGGAACGAACGTATTCATTTTCAATAGGATAATTTGTTTGTCTTATTGACGATGAATATAACATTCGTAGCACGAACCCAAGACTTGGACTTTTGTTTGATAAAGTCAGAACCACTAATCATTGCTGAAAAGGTATTAGTAACACATCTTAAAATATATAAACGCAAATGGTTTCCGTATTTCGATAAACGCTTCTTTCTATATATACTATTAATTAGTGCACATTCCCTAAAGACAAAATCTGAAGACTGGCTTAGGGTGATTCCTATCTCCCAGTCAAAGGAACACTGTCTCAAAGGAACAATGATTAAGTTTCCTTTCAATCAGGAAAGGGTAATAGATTTAAAGAAGAAACATAGCTTGTTCATAACAACCTTCGGGGTCATATGAAAGGTACAAGCTAGTGGGAGCTTTTGAAGTAGTGACATATTGTCTGATAACTACTCGAACCTCCGGTAAGTTTATCCAAAATATTAGGAGGAATCTCTAATTTCACCAGAGATAGAGTATTCCATACTCAGAAATAGGCTGTCGTTTAGTCTTCGGGACTGATGCTCGGCCTGCCTCCCAGTGGAATGATTTCATTGAGGATACCATAAATTTGCCTTATATAGTTATTGATGTGCTACGATACGCTGCTGAACTCATTTAAGATATTGGTTGCAAAATTAACGGCTTACATTATCATATGAAACCGAGAAGTCTATCTAGAAGATGCCTACACATTTGTGGATAATGAGTGAATTCGGTTTACCCCACTTCCGTAAATAGAGGCATTTAGCACCGAGTGCTTGAAAGTAGGACTGGAAATTTTGCATACACGTTCAGGTCATGAATATCTTAATGCATTGAGTAAAGGTTGGTTATAAAACTCGTAAAATCAGAGAATGACGGTTATACTGTCAAACTCGGTCTGATTGAGTCTATAAATAACAACCTTATATCTTGAAGTATTTGTACTCAAGATGTTACTAACTGATTTTTTCAGTCCACATCCAACACCGGCAGTTGGTGATAACACTAATAAAAACTACTAAACTAGATCAGTACATCAATCCACCCCGAACGCAGTGGTAGTATGGTTTGTCCATTACCCATTGCAGGACCTTACGGTCTATAGGGTAGATTGACGACCTATAGTCCTTCATGGGCTGTATAGGATCCTGATCATAGAGGTTGGTTTATAAGCCATAACCCTGTGAATGGAGTTGTTTGCACTCCAGTTTTGTTAAAACTCTTGTAGAACCACCTGAGTATCTCAGGCCCAGTAGGAGTAATTGGAACTACACGGAAAAGAGTCGAATGAATAGGAAAGTTTAACTTTCAACGCAAAGCTGAGAAAAATTTAGGCGTGATTCCCTAAACGGTAGAGAGTTAACCACACCGTGATCTCTCTTACCACTCAGTCTTGCTTGTTTTTGTCAGAAAGCGGGAAATTGGGGTGATTCCCTACGACTTCCTGGCCAAAAAACGGAATCTGAATTCATTCAGAATAGAAGGGTTTTAGCTGAGAACAAATAACGGATTCGTTACAAAGCAGAACATAGGGGTGATTCCTTAAGACCTTTTTGCGAGACTAACGATATCTTAATTTATTCAGAAAGAACCTTTGGCTGGATGCCTGCCATAGCTTATATCCTTTGGGAATTAAAGCAAACCTCTAGGTCCTATCAAAGTCATATATTTTAATATGTGGACTTGACCAGAATATTGATAAGTCTTCCGTAGACTAGGCATCAATATTCGTAAAGTAGTATGTAGATTAGTGTTTGTGAATGGTAACACTAAAACAGTTGGAAACAACATGGGTGTGTTATATGAAGTTAGAGTCTGACATGCCATCGGGATTCATTCTAAAGGATTTGATTCGCTCAAATTCTTGAGAATCGATCATTGGAAATCCCATCCATTCACCTAGTTAAGATATTCTTGCATTTATGCAACATTCAACGATGTAGTCTACCCTACCTCTCAGGAATGGTTATCTAAACCTACAGATGAATACGAAACGGGATGTTTAGTCAATCCTCAAGTCTCTTCGGGTGAATAAGAAATAATATGCTGGTATATTCAGGTGCAAACTGTTTACGACTAATTTTATGGTTTTTTATCGAGTTGTTTCGTAACATTATCTCCCGTGTTTTAGTGATTTTTATAGAAAATCACTCGCCAAAAGGATAAACTGAGCAAATGATGTTTAAAGATAATAAATTGCAAAAGTGGCTGATTTATGTGTTTTTATCGTTGGTTTTATGTTTATTTGGATGTTGTTACACTTTGCAATATTTTGGATATCTTGTAGATGCATATCTTCGGTCTAAAAGAGGTGTTTAGAGGGTTAGAAGAAGATGCCACAAGTTTACGAGTTCAACGGAGCAAATTTTCCTAAGTACTTAAATCGTTACATATTTTCGACGGAGATTTGACCCAGCTTAGAGGCATTTTCAGGGGAGGACTTCTTCATGAAAATTGTAGATCTTTGAAAGAGCTTTCCAACGCACTTTGAATTACGTCAATCGGACTTCTACAACTCAAATGGTGGTCAAGTGGGTAATCAATTTGGGTAAGTGGAAAATCCCGAAATATACTCGTAATACGACGGGCTAATCAAAAAGGCGTTTTCTAAAGAAGAGTCCTTAAAGAAAGTTGTAGAGTTTTCCGAGAGCTTTTTTATGACATTCGGATCATAATTTTTGGAGGTCTACAACTCAAGATATGAATTTTAGAAGTTGCAAGGCAGAAATTTGATACAGGATGACCGACCTTGAGCCACCGCCTCAAACTCCTATAAATTCAGCGCTGAGGAAACCCTAATACAGACACATCATATACGCACATTCACAGCAGCCGCACTTTTTCTGGGAATACAGCCGCATCTTTCAGCAAACAAAAAAAGGGATGATTTCTTCTCCAATACTCATGATTATCATCATGGTTATTGGCTAAAGCACATAGCGGTAGAGCAACGGGATGAAACCACACAACGTCATCACAACCATGAATCGTTAGTTTATTTTTTATTTATGATTTCGAATATTGTTTTATTTATCGATTGAATCTTGGATTAATTGTTAAGTGTTTTATTAGATAGGAATGTCAATGAAACCATATTTTGCTTTGAATTTATATGGAAATATGATTCAATAGTAGAGCTTTCAATCGATACGGTTAATGATAATTTGAGGAATCACTTGTTGTTAATTGGGTTGTTTAATTTGGGAACAAATTTATGATCTTGTTATGAATGTTAATTTGTTTTGCTTGGAAAAGAAAACAAATCCTAGAAATTGATTTAAAGGAATTTAGTCGATTTCGAGATTGATCATACCAATAAATCGTATTTGGATCATAAAAAGTGGTTGCGTGATTGTTGTGTGGTGGATCCTTGTTGTTTTACCGTTCTTTTAAATCTTTGATAAACCGAAATCGTTCGTAACAATCGTCAATTGCTACGTCTAGTTAGTTAATTAGTGTTAGAAACCCTAGTTGTTAATTGCTAATTTTCTGCAAATTTACTGTTCATCGTTTTTTTACTATTCATCGAAGTTACTGTTCATCGTCATTTTTACTGTTCATAATTAGCATAAACCCTAGTTTAATTAGTATAAAATTTAATTTTAGTTAATAAGTTGTGACATTATTTATAACAGCTATATTTTAATCCGATAATTGTACGATTCCCTTAGGACGACTCGGTAACACCCTATACTACGATCCTTATACTTGGGGTGTTCCGGTAAAATAAATATAAAACAAGTTTTATCGAACAAGTTTTTGGCGCCGTTGTCGGGGAATCGGTAACGGTTGTCGGATTATTTGTTAGTATAGTTTTTGTGTCGGTACTAACTCTGTTTTGCAGGGTACAAGTGCTAGCAGGTACATTTTATTTTTATTTTTATTTTATTTTTTATTTTACTTCAGTTTTTAGTTTATAAATTTTGTTTCATAAATTTATTTAGTTGTTAGTTTTAGTTTGTTATAAAAGGCTTAGATTTAGGGTTAGTTAAATTTAAATTTTTTTTTTATTTATCTTATTTTTATTTTATTTTATAGCTAACTGATCGATAACTAAGTTTTAGGATTTAATTTAGTGTCTTCTGTTCGTTATCCCTGCTGTTTTCTCTGTTCTACCCTCGTTTTAGCTTTCAAACGGGCGTCCAACCATACCGACGCCCGTCTGGTCTTAATCCCTATCTTGAACCGTTCCAGCACACCAGACGAGCGTCTGGAGTACCAAACGCTCGTCCGGATCTCATTCCAGGCAGACGCCCGTCCAAGCTTTGGACGCCCGTCTGTTTCCTCTTTTTTTTTTCTCACTAATTTAATTCCATCCTTTTCTTTTCCTTTCTTTTCTCAACCCTTGTTTACAAGGTTAAATCCCTTGTCAACCTGACCTTTGGTCAGTGTTGACTTTTCTGTTTGCTCCCCTGGTTTATGCAAACCAGGAGTAAGAAAGGACCGTTATTATACGCCGAACACCGAACGGGACATTGTCAAGATGAGACTTTTCCCAAACCCTGACAACATGAGCGAACACGGTTTTAGTGATGACGAACCGGAGAACCAAGGGAATAATAACCAACATCCCGCTCAATTAAACCAAATTCTGATGCAAATGTTGCAGAACCAACAACATCAGCAAGCCTGGATAAACCAGCAGATGCAACAACAACCTCAGAATGTTCAACAAAGAATAACGGCCCCGGGCGGCCGCAAATTGTTGTGCAGCAAGACCCTTATGCGCCATATCTTGATCAAGACTTCTTGGAAGGGCATAGACCAATCCGACCTCCGGAGATGGGAGGAATCCATTTTGATCTTAAGAATGGAGTTGTGGGGATGGTCCAAAATAGTTCATTCCATGGCACTGCTGCAGAAGACCCACATGACTTCTTGTCGACTTTTGTGCAAATATGTGAAGCAGGTCACTACCATGGCGTCCCTTTAGAAGTTGTTAAATTGAAACTTTTCCCGTTTGCTTTGAAGGGTGAAGCAAATCGTTGGTTTAATTCCTTACCCCATCACTCTCTTCATAACTGGGCCGATGTTAAAAGAGCCTTTGCTCGAAATTCGTTTCACCCGGAACGATAATGGAACGAAAAAGAGATATAGCCACTTTCGAGGAACTAGAAGGGGAGAGTGTGGGAAAGGCTTGGGAGAGGTTGAATCGTTAATGAGAAAATGCCCTAACCATGGATATACTCGACATGAGCTTCTAGAATTATTCTATCAGGGTGTTACGCAACCCAATAGAGATTACTTGGATTCCACACTCATGGATCGTTTTTAGGAGGAGGAGATGATCCCGCCTATAGGGTAGCAGAAACGATAGCTAAGAATAACATGTGGGCAACTCAAAAGAAGACCCATGCTGGTGGAAGCAAAAAGGAGGCTGCTGCAAGTGACTCAGAGACAAAGATGCTAGTTGCTCAAATGGAAATAATGAACAAGCAACTAGCCAATCTACAAATGAAGCAGCAAGAAGGGCCAGTAGATGTGAATCACTCGGGCATACAGGCCGGGAATGTGATGAATGAGGAAGTACAAGCCATGGAGAACCAGAATCAACCTTTCAGAGGCTTCAGTCAAAATTCTGGTCAATCGAGTCAAACTCAGAACCGCAACTTTTCGGGAAATCCGCGGAATAGTTATTATACACCGCCTGGTGCATCCAATAATCCAAGACCCCAAGGTAACTGGGCTCAAACGCAAAATCAACAGCCCACCTATGTCTCTCAGAAGAAATTCGATGAGCTAGTAGACATGGTGAAAACACTAGCCACCGGTCAAAAGACGATGGAGAGACAGATTGGTCAGATGGCTGATCAAAAAGCAAGCAGACCTCAAGGAAGACTGCCGAGCTATATAGATAAAAACCCTAAGGCAGATATCAATGCTTGCACTGTGCCATCACACCTCAATGGGAGTATGGAGAGGAGGAGTTGAATGCAGTCACCCTCAGAAGCGGTAAACGAGTAGCCCCTCCTGACGCCATAAGTTCAGGAGGGGGCAATCAGAAGTTAAATGCCAAGGAAAGCAACAGTGAGGAAGAGCTGAGTGGTGATGATTCTTCGGGGGATAGTGATGAGGATGTTGAGAAGAGAAGTCAGGTATCTGAACCCCTGACTAAAAAGAAAACTGAGAAGTTTGTCAGATGGAAGGATAAGGAGGATGAAGCCATTAAAAGTCAACCTATGGTTAATCATTCGAAAACCCTTCCTTATCCGGCAAAGAAAAGAGAGAATATCCTAAACTCTGACAAACAGTATGACGGAGTGAAAAAGATGCTTAGAGATACTATGGTGACTATGCCTCTTGCAGAGGTATTAACTGAGATGCCTAAATGCTCTAAGTATCTTAAGGATTCCTTTGGAAGTAAGAAGAAGCTAAAGGAAATGGCAGAAGAGGTACTAAGAGAAGAATGTTCAACGGTTTCACAGAGCATTGCAATCAAGCGAGGTGACCCCGGACGACCTTCAATCTCTTGCACGATTGAAGGCCGCACGTTCCACAATGTCTTATGCGACTCAGGGGCCTCTGTCAATGTGATGCCATTGAACGTTTGCAAAAATCTCGGGTTGGACAAGAGGCTAAGGAAGAGCCCCGTCTCTCTTCGGTTGGTAGACCGATCTAGCCGTCTAGCAAACTGGTTGTGTTAACAACGTCCTTATCCATGTTAAACATTTAATTTTTCCAATCGGGCGGGTCATACTTTGGATTACCGGTCTGACAAGGAGATGCCCCTGATTCTAGGCCGTACTTTTCTTAGACACCTCTGCCGCCACTATTGACTTCCAAACTGGCCAAATCACTCTGAGAATAGCAGACACTTCCGTCACCTTCGAGCAAGAAAAAAGTTCTGCAGAAACCCCGATCCAGGGAATTTCATTCATTGAAGCAATCTATGGAGATGACTCCGATAATTGTTCACAGGCCGTTGTCACTGTAGAGCTGTCTCAACAGCTTGGCATACTGAGCCTACTAGTGAACGGAAAATCTGGGACATTCCAGGGATGAGCAGTGATGATTTGAAAGAGCTTAACCAGGCAGACTTTAACCTTGCAGAGGAGGAAGTTTTAATGGGTAGTTGGGACGAAATAAATTTCTGGAGAGAAACTACCAATTGGGAGTTGGTTGATTGGGAACAGCTTGCAGAAGAGCTTGAAGAAGAAGAACTTAAGAAGATGGTTAAGCATAAGAAAGAGAAAACGGAAGCTGACAGGAAGATTCCTCTAGATGATGTCATTCAATACCTTTCTGGGGTTACACCTCAGGAAGATGAGGTGTTTTTCAGTCAACCGGTCCAAGCTTACAAGGAAAAATGTGGTCCCTTAAAATCTAGTATAGAGCAACCACCTGCTGACTTAGAGTTGAAACCACTTCCGCAGCACTTAAAATACATCTTCTTAAAAGACGGTGATAAGCTGCCCTTGATCATCTCATCTAAACTCGAGCCGGAGCAAGAGGCATAATTGATCAAAGTGCTTGAGAAACATATCCTCGCGTTCGGATGGCAGGTGGGCGATATCAGAGGAATCAGCCCAGACGTGTGCATGCATAAGATTCGAACGGAGGAAGGAGCGAAGAAGGTTAGACAACCTCAAAGGAGGCTAAATCCGCACATGCAGGAGGTTGTCAAAAAGGAAATCATCAAATGGCTTGATATGGGAATTATTTATGCCATAGCTGATAGCGAGTGGGTTAGCCCCACTCAAGTTGTGCCAAAGAAGGGGGTATTACCGTTGAGAAGAACGAAAGAGGGGAAGAAGTAGCCTTACGACTCGTGACAGGCTATAGAGTCTGCATTGACTATCGTAGACTTAACGAGGTTACTGCCAAGGACCACTTTCCCCTACCCTTCATTGACCAGGTTAGCGAAAGATTGAGTGGTCACAAGTATTATTGTTTCCTCGATGGATACTCTGGTTACTTCCAGATAGCCATCGACCCCAATGACCAGGAAAAGACCACATTTACTTGTCCATCTGGCACTTTTGCTTTTCGCAGAATGCCATTCGGCTTATGCAATGCACCCGCGACTTTTCAACGGTGCATGTTAGCCATTTTTGATGGACTTGTGGAGCAATGCATGGAGGTCTTCATGGATGACTTCTCAGTCTACGGCGACAGCTTTGATGAAATCTTAAAGAATCTAGATATGGTACTCCAACGTTGCGTTGAGAAAAATTTGGTGCTTAACTGGGAGAAATGCCATTTTCTAGTCGAAGAAGGGATTGTGTTAGGACACAAGCTGTCCAGTGATGGTATTCAGGTGGATAAGGCTAAAGTAGAAGCCATTGAGAGAATGTCATACCCGAAGACAGTGAAGGAGGTACGAGGATTTCTGGGGCATGTAGGCTTCTATCGGCGATTCATTAAAGATTTTTCAACGATAGCAAAGCCGTTATCCAACCTACTGAAAGAGGAAGTGGAGTTCTTATTTGATGATGGGTGTAAGAAAGCTTTTAATTGCTTAAAGGATAAGTTAACCAGTGCCCCCATTTTAATCGCGCCCGACTGGACTAAACCTTTTGAACTATTGTGCGATGCCTCTAACTACGCCGTAGGCGCAGTTCTAGGGCAGAGAATTGACAAAAAGTTCAGGCCGATTTACTATGCTAGCCGCACTTTGAACCCAGCTCAATGCAATTACGCCACTACCGAGAAGGAATTCTTGGCAGTCGTTTTTAGGATCCAAAGTGGTGGTGTGGACAGATCACGCAGCACTACGCTACCTTATGGGCAAAGCAGACGCTAAACCAAGGTTGCTCAGATGGATTCTGATACTACAGGAATTTGACCTTGAAATTAAGGACAAGAAAGGTAGTGATAATGTTGTAGCTGACCACTTATCTCGCCTAGTGAATGAGGGTGGCGAAATCCCTAAGGAGATAGGCATTGACTTTCCGACTGAGCAATTGATGAAGCTAGAGACTTTGAGGCCGTGGTATGCTGATTACGTTAACTACTTAGCAAGTGGGCATTTAGAAGATATGACGTATCAGGAGAAGAAGAAATTTTTCAGTGACTTAAAGTATCTCGTATGGGAGGATCCTTATCTGTTTAAAGTCTGCAAGGACGGGTTGCTTAGAAGGTGCGTTCCGGAGCATGAACAATTGGATATCTTGTAGATGCATATCTTTGGTCTAAAAGAGGTGTTTAGAGGGTAAGAAGAAGATGCCACAAGTTTACGAGTTCAACGGAGCAAATTTTCCTAAATACTTAAATCGTTATATATTTTCGACGGAGATTTGACCCAGCTTAGAGGCATTTTCAGGGGAGGACTTCTTCATGAAAATTGTAGATCTTTGAAAGAGCTTTCCAACGCACTTTGAATTACGTCAATCGGACTTCTACAACTCAAATGGTGGTCAAGTGGGTAATCAATTTGGGTAAGTGGAAAATCCCGAAATATACTCGTAATACGACGGGCTAATCAAAAAGGCGTTTTCTGAAGAAGAGTCCTTAATGAAAGTTGTAGAGTTTTCCGAGAGCTTTTTTATGACATTCGGATCATAATTTTTGGAGGTCTACAACTCAAGATATGAATAGGATGTTAACGGGTCGTCCTAAGGGAGTGGAATGTTTATCGGATCAAGGAACAATTATTCTATCGATTATGTCACGACTATTAACTAAAACTAGATTTAAACTAATTAAACTAGGGTTTATACTAATTATGAACAGTAAAAATGACGATGAACAGTAACTTCGATGAATAGTAAAAACGATGAACAGTAACTTGGAAACTTAAAATATGCAAAAACAACTAGAATTTTAAAACAACTAAACTTAACAATCAACGATTGATACGAACTATTTGGTTTATCAAATAATTAAAACAACGGCAAGGCATCGGGAATCCACCGATCAATCAACCCAACCCCAACTAGACGGCAAGTTAAAGATATAATTTTTAGTAATGATCTATCACGAATTCGATTAAATTTCTCTAAACGAATTCTAGGGTTTCGTTTTCTTTTTCAAGTAAAACAAAACGACATGCAAAACACGATCACGAGATTATTTCTAATACTCCTACTCAACTAACTATGATCAATCTCTTGAAACATAATCAATCGCATCAATTGAAAAGGTCACAACTTGAACAATATTTTCATATAAATTCAAAGCATAAAAGATGGTTTCATCGATCTCTCGATTCGAATAAAACGTAAACGATAAATAACAAATTCTAATTGATGAAAAAAGATAACTTTACTCACTAAAAGTACGGCTAAAAATCTCTCTAGTTGGTGTTGATGTTGATCGGTTTCATCCGTTGTCCCACCGCGATGTGCTTAGCCAACAACCATGATGTTAATCATGATCATTGGGATGGAGAGATTCATCTTTGAATCTCCTCTTTTGAATGATGCGGCTGCTGCTCTTTTCTTATGTGCGGCTGCTGCTGCAATTATGCGTATGGAATGGCTCAGTAGGGTTTATCATGCGGCCTGTATTTATAGATGGATAGGTCGGTTGCTGAGGCGGTGCACTCCGGATGCTCGTTTACTTCTAAAATTCATATCTTGAGTTGTAGACCTCCAAAAATTATGATCCGAATGTCATAAAAAAGCTCTCGGAAAACTCTACAACTTCCATTAAGGACTCTTCTTTAGAAAATGCCTTTTTGATTAGCCCGTCGTATTACGAGTCGTTTTCGGGATTTTCCACTTACCCAAATTGATTACCCACTTGACCACCATTTGAGTTGTAGAAGTCCGATTGACGTAATTCAAAGTGCGTTGGAAATCTCTTTCAAAGATCTACAATTTTCATGAAGAAGTCCTCCCCTGAAAATGCCTCTAAGCAGGGTCAAATCTCCGTCGAAAATATGTAACGATTTAAGTACTTAGGAAAATTTGCTCCGTTGAACTCGTAAACTTGTGGCATCTTCTTCTAACCCTCTAAACACCTCTTTTAGACCGAAGATATGCATCTACAAGATATCCAAAATATTGCAAAGTGTAACAACATCCAAATAAACATAAAACCAACGATAAAAACACATAAATCAGCCACTTTTGCAATTTATTATCTTTAAACATCATTTGCTCAGTTTATCCTTTTGGCGAGTGATTTTCTATAAAAATCACTAAAACACGGGAGATAATGTTACGAAACAACTCGATAAAAAACCATAAAATTAGTCGTAAACAACTCCCCCACACTTAGACTTTTGCTCGTCCCGAGCAAAACAATCAAAACTAGCTCACTTTATATGCAATCCAAATAGATTCCTAACTCACGTAACAAAATATACAACAACTATAGCAAATAATACCCACATAGAGATAGATTCGGTGTGTGTATAACAAGCCCTTTTCAATCTCCACAATCCTCTCAAACAAATATCCTCTCAAATAATTTTAATGACTATCCTTGGTATAGGCAGCAGTCGTTCCAACACAAAGTCTTCCCGCGCACTCAGTAGGATAATCCCTACAGCATATCATTCGGTTTATACTGGGTACAAGTTCAACGATAACAAAGTCTTTAATTTTTTTCTTCACTTTCTTTTTGTTTTTATTTTATTTTAATAAACATCAAGATGAGCTCTTACCCGTCATAGTAGAATAGGATGTTTCGAGATAACACCCTACCTTACTCAAATCATAGGGTAGCTTTTCCTGACTGTCGTGAGCTTTTGGTCATCATAGTGGAATAGGACATTTCAAGATAATGCCCTACCGCACTCCAATCATTGGCCAGCTTCCGACACACCCCTTTATTTATTTATTTTTTTAATATTTTTTTCAAGACATTAGTTACGTTTCACTTATCACATTCAAACCTTCAGATATTCACAGTGCACGTTCTGAACTTAGGTGTTACTTCACTGTCACTATTAAGAACGAATCTCTCTAAGATAAATCACTAAAATAATGAAAGGATAAAGTTCAAAATTTTTGCTTCAATATCAAAGGCTTTCGTGAGTGTGAAATGAATACTATCTCAAAGCAGTAAAAACATGCTATAATCATCTCTCAGAAGTTACAGAAAATCATCGTCAGGAAACTACAACTAGCAAGCCATTTGTTTCAATTACATGCTCAAGATTTACAAATATCCAAGTGTAAATTTAAAATTTCACTATTTATCAAAGATCACAAATATTTACTCATACTGTTGAAAATAAAGCATGAATTGCACCCCCCCCCCCCACACTTAAATCACATTATGTCCTCGAATGTGCAAATAAAAGAAAAGAATACTTAGTTTGGTTTCAAAGTGGTTGTCGGGTGTAGGTTGACAAAGTGGTCGAGCCATAACATGAATGTACCGCTGCAGCTCGTATCACGAACAAGACAACACTAAAAGTGATAACTGGCAAAAACCGCTCAACAGTATCTGCAACACTCGACATAACAGATAATCTCGGGGTATACGGGGTATATGAGTAAACATGTATACACATAAAGCAACCACAAATGGGACGAGGATAACCAACACACAACTCACCAAAGTTTTATTCCTACTAACCTAAAAACTTAACTAAAAAGAAATACTTAAAAGACTAGGCTGCCTCCTAGGAGCGCTTCTTTTATGTCATTAGCTTGACAAAGATCTCAAAATCAACCCGGATCGGGCCACTTTGGTTTGATCAGGGCTACTTCTTTATCAGAGTCAGAGTGGAGAGCATCGGTGTGGTCACAGCAACAACAAGCCAAGTGCGCGACTAAGTCTTGGACTTTAGCCATCCAGACAGCACTGATTCTCTTCTTTGTGTTGTTGCTTAATTTTGGCACCGGCATACTAATGGGTGCAGGAGTCGTGGTAGAAGCATCTTTAAGATGAAGGGCAATAATGTCATCATCCGAATTAAAGAAGTCGGATGGGATCTCATCACAAATCGGACATCGGTCATGTCAACCACCTTCCTCGAAAGTATAGGACTTCGGGTGCTTCATAAGGCTGTCCGAAATACTTTTTCAATCTATGACCATTTACTTTAAAAGGTTGACCGTTGTACCCTTTTAAGGAGATCGCTCCACCCGGATGAACTTCGACAATTTCAAAGGGTCCGGACCATCTGGACTTAAGCTTGCCAGCAAACAGATGTAATCTGGTGTTGTAAAGCAAAGCCATCTCTCCTACCTTGAAATCTCTATCTTTTATCTTGGCATCGTGGAGCGCCTTTGTTCTCTCCTTGCTCAGCTTGGCATTCTCGTAGGCCCTAAGTCTGGATTCGTCGAGCTCATGAAGTTGCAGTAATCTTTTCTCCCCACAGAGTTGGCTATCGAAGTTTAATAATTTAATAGCCCAATAAGCTCTGTGCTCCATCTCGACTGGTAGATGGCAAGCTTTTCCATAAACCATTTGAAAGGGCGACGTACCCATAGGGGTCTTGAATGCAGTGCGATAAGCCCAGAGTGCGTCGTCCAACTTCAGACTCCAGTTGGTTCTATTCGAATTCACCGTTTTCTCCAAAATCCGCTTTAGACTTCTGTTGCTCACCTCGACTTGGCCACTGGTCTGGGGGTGGTATGGTGTACCAATTCTATGCTTGACACCATATCTCTCAAGAGTTTTATCCAGTGGTGCATTACAGAAATGCGATCCTTCATCACTGATAAGGGCTCTAGGACAGCCAAATCTAGTAAAGATATTCTTTTGTAAGAATTTCTTTACCACTTTGTGATCATTGGTTGGGTGGCTATGGCCTCTACCCACTTGGAAACATAGTCCACACAGACCAGAATATATTTGTTAGAGCATGATGATGGGAAAGGTCCCATAAAATCAATGCCCCAGACGTCGAAAACCTCACATTCCAAGATAGGCCTCAAAGGCATCTCCATCCTATTACTGAGTCTCCCTACTCTTTGGCATCTATCACGCCTTTGCAAAAGGCTTCGACATCTTTAAACGAGTAGGCCAGTAAAAACCAGCTTGAAGGATTTTTGTGACTGTCTTAGGTGCTCCGTAGTGTCCACCAGCGGGACCACTATGACATTGCTCCAGGATATCGAAAGACTGAGTGGTCACAAGTATTATTGTTTCCTCGATGGATACTCTGGTTACTTCCAGATAGCCATCGACCCCAATGACCAGGAAAAGACCACATTTACTTGTCCATCTGGCACTTTTGCTTTTCGCAGAATGCCATTCGGCTTATGCAATGCACCCGCGACTTTTCAACGGTGCATGTTAGCCATTTTTGATGGACTTGTGGAGCAATGCATGGAGGTCTTCATGGATGACTTCTCGCCTCTACGGCGACAGCTTTGATGAAACCTTAAAGAATCTAGATATGGTACTCCAACGTTGCGTTGAGAAAAATTTGGTGCTTAACGGGAGAAATGCCATTTTCTAGTCGAAGAAGGGATTGTGTTAGGACACAAGCTTTGTCCAAAGATGGTATTCGGTGGATAAGGCTAAAGTAGAAGCCATTGAGAGAATGTCATACCCGAAGACAAGTGAAGGAGGTACGAGGATTTCGGGGCATGTAGGCTTCTATCGGCGATTCATTAAAGATTTTTCAACGATAGCAAAGCCGTTATCCAACCTACTGAAAGAGGAAGTGGAGTTCTTATTTGATGATGGGTGTAAGAAAGCTTTTAATTGCTTAAAGGATAAGTTAACCAGTGCCCCCATTTTAATCGCGCCCGACTGGACTAAACCTTTTGAACTATTGTGCGATGCCTCTAACTACGCCGTAGGCGCAGTTCTAGGGCAGAGAATTGACAAAAAGTTCAGGCCGATTTACTATGCTAGACGCACTTTGAACCCAGCTCAATGCAATTACGCCACTACCGAGAAGGAATTCTTGGCAGTCGTTTTTGCTATTGACAAATTCAGAAGTTATCTTTTAGGGTCCAAAGTGGTGGTGTGGACGGATCACGCCGCACTACGCTACCTTATGGGCAAAGCAGACGCTAAACCAAGGTTGCTCAGATGGATTCTGATACTACAGGAATTTGACCTTGAAATTAAGGACAAGAAAGGTAGTGATAATGTTGTAGCTGACCACTTATCTCGCCTAGTGAATGAGGGTGGCGAAATCCCTAAGGAGATAGGCATTGACTTTCCGACTGAGCAATTGATGAAGCTAGAGACTTTGAGGCCGTGGTATGCGATTACGTTAACTACTTAGCAAGTGGGCATTTAGAAGATATGACGTATCAGGAGAAGAAGAAATTTTTCAGTGACTTAAAGTATCTCGTATGGGAGGATCCTTATCTGTTTAAAGTCTGCAAGGACGGGTTGCTTAGAAGGTGTGTTCCGGAGCATGAACAATTGGATATCTTGTAGATGCATATCTTCGGTCTAAAAGAGGTGTTTAGAGGGTTAGAAGAAGATGCCACAAGTTTACGAGTTCAACGGAGCAAATTTTCCTAAGTACTTAAATCGTTACATATTTGCGACGGAGATTTGACCCAGCTTAGAGGCATTTTCAGGGGAGGACTTCTTCATGAAAATTGTAGATCTTTGAAAGAGCTTTCCAACGCACTTTGAATTACGTCAATCGGACTTCTACAACTCAAATGGTGGTCAAGTGGGTAATCAATTTGGGTAAGTGGAAAATCCCGAAATATACTCGTAATACGACGGGCTAATCAAAAAGGCATTTTCTGAAGAAGAGTCCTTAATGAAAGTTGTAGAGTTTTCCGAGAGCTTTTTTATGACATTTGGATCATAATTTTTGGAGGTCTACAACTCAAGATATGAATTTTAGAAGTTGCAAGGCAGAAATTTGATACAGGATGACCGACCTTGAGCCACCGCCTCAAACTCCTATAAATTCAGCGCTGAGGAAACCCTAATACGTACACATCATATACGCACATTCACAAAGCAGCCGCACTTTTTCCGGGAATACGGCCGCATCTTTCAAAAAACAAAAAAAAAGGGATGATTTCTTCTCCAATACTCATGATTATCATCATGGTTATTGGCTAAAGCACATAGCGGTAGAACAACGGGATGAAACCACACAACGTCATCACAACCATGAATCGTTAGTTTATTTTTTATTTATGATTTCGAATATTGTTTTATTTATCGATTGAATCTTGGATTAATTGTTAAGTGTTTTATTAGATAGGAATGTCAATGAAACCATATTTTGCTTTGAATTTATATGGAAATATGATTCAATAGTAGAGCTTTTCAATCGATACGGTTAATGATAATTTGAGGAATCACTTGTTGTTAATTGGGTTGTTTAATTTGGGAACAAATTTATGATCTTGTTATGAATGTTAATTTGTTTTGCTTGGAAAAGAAAACAAATCCTAGAAATTGATTTAAAGGAATTTAGTCGATTTCGAGATTGATCATACCAATAAATCGTATTTGGATCATAAAAAGTGGTTGCGTGATTGTTGTGTGGTGGATCCTTGTTGTTTTACCGTTCTTTTAAATCTTTGATAAACCGAAATCGTTCGTAACAATCGTCAATTGCTACGTCTAGTTAGTTAATTAGTGTTAGAAACCCTAGTTGTTAATTGCTAATTTTCTGCAAATTTACTGTTCATCGTTTTTTACTATTCATCGAAGTTACTTGTTCATCGTCATTTTTACCGTTCATAATTAGCATAAACCCTAGTTTAATTAGTATAAAATTTAATTTTAGTTAATAAGTTGTGACATTATTTATAACAGCTATATTTTAATCCGATAATTGTACGATTCCCTTAGGACGACTCGGTAACACCCTATACTACGATCCTTATACTTGGGGTGTTCCGGTAAAATAAATATAAAACAAGTTTTATCGAACACAAACTAGAATATAAGTGATAACACAGATTCTGGCTTTAGGTCGGATTAAGGATGATCGTTAAGTCGATCTTGTCCTCAGTGTTACTCAAAGGCATATTGAAATTCGTACCACCGGGTTAGATGGAAAGGCGACGTTTTGATCCCAAAGATTTACCCAAGCCGCCAACCTACCTGATCAGTGTACCAAGTCATATGGTATTCGGATTCTAAGTACGCGCCGGGTCACTGACCTACCCTGCGGCGGCACACTCCGGTCGTGCTTGGAAGGATGAATTACTAAGATACGCTTGGAGGGTACAGATTTGAGGGATACGTCTCACTTGTTTTGAGCAAGTGGGAGAATGTTGTAGATATAGATATAAAGGGTGTGCTCTAAAACAATTAATCCACTAGCCTTTCGTGCAAGTGGGAGATTGTTAGGTGTAGTGCCCGAAATAGAATTATGTAATTGTTTTAGGACAGAATTAATAATTCATCTTATTATATGCATGTATGCTTCTATTTAAGACACTACTGAAAAACCTAAGTACCTCGTTTATGTAATCACATAACTCAGTGTATGGCTATACACAAGAGGATTGAATTAGTGAGATGTACTTAAAATTAACTTAGTCCATAGTGTTTATTATTCTGAGTACGGGTCTCATGATTAATTTGCTATTAATGCGCCCAGAACACTTTAGGTGTGACAGTCTTATCCGGACTGTCGGTAATAGGGTACCTAATGGGGCATTTATATATGATGATAATCATATAGGGCTGGACCGATTTGATTTGAGTTCTCGATATAATTCCGTAATCGAGAAGTCTTATCGAATCACAAGATGATCATATATGGATTAATCTCAATCCTAAGATGATCACAGACAACTGCTTAGACTAGGGTAGAGTTTGATGTGTTAGTAAGGATCACTTTGCAGTATGTGGTCCAACACTTGTCGTTGGCTCTATTCTGGGATGAGTGAGTAGTCTGTGCTATCACAGATATGGAATCCATTCCTTCCCTCGGGAAGTAGACAGGCAGTTCCCTTGTTTGTTAATCCTAGTAACTGATCGTTCCTGGGAGTTCATATTATATTAGTTATGAACTAATTGATCACTAGGGGGTTAATGGTAAATAAGGATAAGATGTTTCGAGAAGGGTTTACGGAGATATCCCGAACCGAAACGAACAGTCTATGGAGGATTTATCTGTATGTAATGATTATATCAGTGGACGCTTTCGACTCATGGTTGAGTGTAAGTTATCTATATTCGGCAGAATTCAGTTTCGGGTTTTTGGTGGTGTAATCCCGGAATTAATAGATTGAATATTATTGTTCGGTCTGACGAATAATTTTATTTAATTTATTGTAGCTAATGAATATGGGTCCATGGTCCCCGACATGGCTCCTAATATAGCATATTTGTTTTCTCGTCATTTCACCTCGATTATAATTAAATAGTTGGATTGGACTATTTAATTGATATGTGGATTAATTGTTTAGTTGGACTATATAATTAAATACATGAAAAAGACATTTTTCGTGGACTCGGCCAAAATTAGTGTGTTGACTTCTTGACCTAATTGGTCAAGAAGAAAGTGGCGTGTGATGCTTGGTTGAGTATCAAGAAATTTGTTTTCTTGATAATTATATGATACAAGTGATTAAATTGTTTATTTGTTAAATAATATAAGGAAAAGAAAATCTTTTATATATCCTTATTAATTTGGGAATATTCTAGATTTATCTTTTAAGGAAAAGGATTATTTTAATTGATTTTATATTAATTAAATCATGCTTTGAAGGCTAGAATTTCTCTCCTATATAAAGAGAGTACTCCCAAGCCAAATCAAACACATACATACACGCATATTTGCAAGTGTTATAGCCTATAATTTTTGGCTAAATACTAGGGTTTTGAGTTGGGATAATCCTCGGGATTATTCCGGTAGCATATCGAGCAGGTCAAGCGGCTTGAATCACCATCCACTTGGTGTTGCTTGGAGATACACGTCGGAAGACGGTGGCTTCTCAATTCTTGGATCTTGGATTGTTCTTGGTGTTTATTCACAATAAACAGGTAAGAAATCTAAACCCCTCATAGGATTAGATCTATTATTTTATGTGCTTTGGTTGACTAGATCTAAATCTTGTACTTTCCGCTGCGTAATCGGGTAGATCTTGATCCCCGACGATATTACATCCTACAAAGATGTTGATCAAACCATATACAGAAGGATGATAGGGAGTCTACTGTACCTTACTGCCACCAGACCTGATATATCCTTTGTTGTAGGTGTTTGTGCAAGATTTCAATATAAACCAAAAGAAAGTCATCTAGCTACAGTCAAAAGGATTCTCAAGTATCTAAACGAGACCTTAGGAGTAGGGATATGGTATTCAAAAGATGGAAGCTTCAAGGTTATATCCTATTCAGATTCTGATTATGCAGGATGCAATATTGATAGAAAAAGCACCACAGGAACCTGTCAATTGATTGGAAATAGACTGATTTCATGGTTTAGCAAGAAACATAATTCTATATCAACTTCTACTGCTGAAGCTGAATATATAGCTGCTGGAAGTTGATTTGCACAAATATTATGGTTAAGACAACAGTTAAGGGATTATGGAATTGAAGAAAGAGAAATTCCTATAATGTGTGACAACATAGGTGCAATTGCAATCATAGAAAATCATGTTTCGCACTCAAGAACCAAGCATATTGATGTGAGACATCACTTTATAAGAGATCATGTTGAAAATAATGATGTGGTGGTTCTTTACATCCCAACTGAAGATCAACTTGCTGAAATATTCACAAAACCATTGGATAGTGAATGATCTGCTAAGTTAAGGACTGAAATTGGAATTATAAAAGTTGACTGACACACCTTTGATCAGAAATGTACTGGAATTCACCAAAGGGATTAGTCTTTGCTATGTTGGGTGAGCTCACCTAGTAGATTAGTCATTGGTATCAACAATTCCATGTACTTATATGTGTTTGGACAATTGAGCAAACAAAGTTGCCAAGGGGATTGGTCTTTGTCCTGTTGGGTGAGCTCATTTGATAGATTAGTCATTGGTGTTAAACTTCATCTTGTATTATCAGTTGGACAAAACAAGAGGAATTGAAGATCAACAGAGTTACTCTATCAGCAGACTGCGGAGTCATTCATTATCAGCAGACTGCTGATCCAAGTCTACTGAAGATGAAGGCTGCTGAGTTATATATTACAATACGGTCAAACTTAAATGAAAGTCAATAGTAAATAGATGTTATTCCTATCCATAATAACCGCAGTTACACGATCGGATGGTTACAACTCTCATGAAATAAATTAGTGGGACACGTGGCGGAATCCTATTCATTCCAAATTTAATCGTGGTTTTTGCTACAGTACGTGTACAGGACTTTATCTGACAGTTTCAACCACCTACATATATATATATACAGATATATACACAGAGACTTTACTTAAAACTTTCAGATCAATATTTCTCTGAAAACCCACTGTGTGAACACAGTATTGAAAGCTCTCTTCTTCATCTTTCTCAAAATTCTAATGGCAAGAATATCTTATACGAATGTTGTAAACATCTGGAGAAACATTGTGATAAGAGATAATAGAGAAGCATTTACCACCACAGTAAATTGTCAAGAGATTGAAGTTTCCTCAAACCTGCTGAGGGAAGCTTTTGGTTTTGGACCTGGAAATAATGCTCTAACCAAACCTGAAGAAATGGAGCTGTCAAGATTGGATTTTGTTGATAGAATAAAGGCCACTGATGCTATAAAATCATCTCTGGGAATCAATGTGAAGCATATTTGGATGGAGTATAATCTGCTAAGCAAGATAATATCAAAGAATATCTTGGGATTTAGTGGAAGCCTTGATACACTGTCTGGACCCAAGATTGATCTAATGATCATCATCTGCAAAAGCATGAAGTTTGATTGGGCAGGATTCTTTATTCAGTATATGAAGAAAGTGATAACTGAAGAAAGAGATGGGACAAGAAAGTCCAAAACATTGCCCTTGGGTTTGATGATTCAGGCCCTGTTGACTCAATTTAAGGTTGCTGATGTTGCACCTGAAAACTAAACAAGTCCAGATATAAGAAGGAGATCAGCTATCTCATCCCTGGTTTGGATGATGATGAAGAGTTGGATACAGAAAGGACCGAGAGTGACAATGATGGAGATGATGATGCTTGGTGGTGAGCAGGTTAAACAAGTTGCTAAATCTGATGTACTTAAGAAAGTTACTGAGAAGAGAAAGGCTACTGATACTAGGAAGATTACTGAGATGCTAAAGCTTAAGAAAACAAGGAAGCAATCAGTAGAGACTGCTGAGTCTACTGAGGGCCCAGTTGAAGTCGAAGATACTGACCCTACTGATGTTGTAAATGAGAAGTGTGCTGCTGATATTTTAAAAGAGCAACAGAAGGAAGATGGAAGAAAGAGGAAAGCTGCTGAGAGTGAAGCTGAACAACCTTCAAAAAGAATGAAGGAAGTTGTGAAGAAAAAGAAACATGGAAAAGGGAAAGAATTGAGGATTCTAGAAGATCAAATGGAAGTAGAAGTAGAGGTTGTTGAGCCTATCGCTGATGCTGGTGTTGTTGTTGAGCAACACATTGAAGAACCACAACAGACTACTGTATTTGAGCCTGCTATAGAAGTTGTTGAACCTGTTCCTGACCCTGCTGTGGATGCTACAACTCAAGGGGAAGAACACGTAGTTGCTGACCATGTTGTTACACATACAAGTTAGGAGGAACAAATTGAGGTGGTAGGTACAAATGTACAATCTGAGGTACCTACTGACATAGTTGCATCTGCTGAGGAAACATTGAATCTACTTGTTGAAACCTTTGGAAGACAACAAGTTGAACAAACAGCACCAATAAAGCCTTCAATGCCTTTTGAGAGGAAGGAGAAGAAAAGAAAAGAAGGATATGTTGATCCCAAACTTAAACTTGTTGCTGATTACTTTCAATGGAAGTTTGAATATTATAAGAAACAAAAATCAGTTGCTGAGCCAATGACAGATTTTGAAGAATGTTCTTTTGAAAAGTTAGAAGTGGAAAACCTACTTCATTTGGTCAATACTTCCTTGCTGGAAATGAGGTTGATGGAACTCATTGAAAAAAAGAAGAAAGAATGAGGTATTATGTTTAAGACTCCTTGGGATGCACCAGATAGTGATAATTCATCATCATCTGATTCTGATGTTGATCATCCTACACATCAAGGAGAAGTCAGTGGATCTGCATTGTCAATTGAATCAAGAGTAAAACAGTCTACTGGTGCTGACAAACTTGCTAAGGGCCAGCAACCTGACCAAATGGATGAAAATATAGAAGATCTTACTATAGATTATTTGGAGGCTCTAATCAATGATGGAATAAATCTTGGAGTTAACAGGTTGGTTGGTACATCTGATACATTTTTGGTTGTGGAGTCCGATGTGAATCCGGATGATCAGCAGACTGAAAATTTGGATGTAGAGAAGGTTATTGAACACAGTGAGCCTGATATCAATTCTAGAGATTTAGCTCAATATCAGGAATGGATTGATACTTAGGGCACTATATCTAAATCTGCTGATACTCTACAGAAAATTACTGATGCTAGAGGATTTCTAAAGGAAAATATGGCTATTTTTCCTTTTATTTCTGTAGAAGAAAGGGTCATACTCACTGAGGAACAAACAGTGATTGGACAGAGATTGGACATGGTGATGGGTTTTGAAGGATCACCCATACTTATTGAGGAGGTTCAGGCTGTTGAGGAACAAACAGCACCTGAACAAAGGTCGGAACTGGAGGTACATGTTGCTGAGGATCAGACAGCACCTGGACAAAAGTTGGAACTCACAATGGGTTTGAAGGAAACCCTTGCAACGATTGAAGAACAGGCTGCTGTAGTACAGCCTACTGTGGCAAAGGGTACTCATAGAAAAGATAGTCAGCAGACTGTTGTTATTGATGGGGATGAACAACTGTTGGACTATGATTTTAGTGATGAGGAGTTTGAAATGCCTGAAGAAGAATTTGTTGCTGTTGAACCTCAACTGTCATTTGTACCACTGTTTGAAGAAGAACCTATCTTGGAACCTCAACCAGCACAAGATCCAACTTTGGAAGAAATTTTTGGTGCTATGGTTGAAGAAGGTCATGACCCTGCTGGAAGGGATACAAGTTGGGCCATGGTTGTCAGCAGACAGAGGGCACAGTATAATGTTGAAAAGCCTGCTGATGATGCTGCTTGACATGTGACTGGAGGTATGGCTGGTGCAGTACCAGCACATGTTTTGGATGAGTTGAGGGCAGTCAGACATGACATTAAACAAGAGCAAAGATTCAAAGATTTGATGAACCTTGTGGAAAATTGATGGAGGACTACTGAAACAGTTGCTTCCAATATCACATCCCCTCAATGTGAGAGGCATAAAACAAGGAAATACACTCAAGGATCTGTTCTTGCAAGAACAATTTGCCTCTATTCACAAGAAGCTTGACAACCTTGTTGAAGCACCCAAACCTGCTGTGGCTGACCTGTGCCACTCAACCTGCTGCTTTGGATCCTAAGATCTTTGAAAGGATCAATCTGTTGGATCAAACACTGGAAGGAAGGATCACAGCAGTTGACACAAGAACAGAAATTATGGAAGGTCAACTGAATAATTTAATGATCACACAGGAGAGTGTTCATGGCCTGCTTTCCCATTTTGTTGATGATGTCAATAAGGGGGAAGAGATCCAGACAGTAGTAGCAAAAGGGGCTGCAAGGATTTTTGTGCAAAAGAAATGAGAGGCTGATACAAATGCATTCAGAGAACCTGCACCTGGCAGACTTCAGCTGACTGATGACCTCTTCAAATAATACAAGAAGCAATACTAGGGATGAAGATGATATGCTAATAGTAGTTGCAAACAAGTTGAAGGATTTGTGGAATTTGAGATGAAGGATTAGTAGCTGCAAACAAGGCTGAATTTGAGATGAAGGATTTGTGGAATTCAAAGAAAATTCTAGGGATGGAGATCTATAGAGATAGGAAGCAGAGGAAGATGTTCTTGTCTCAGCAGGGGTACATTGAAAAGGTATTATCCAAGTTTGGCATGTCAGCAGCCAAACCTATAGATACTCCAATGGCACCAAATTTACATCTGCCTGCTGTGTTTGCTCCACAGTCAGCTGAAGAGGAAGAATACATGTCTAAGGTTCCATATGCTAGTGCAGTGGGTAGCTTAATGTATGCCATGGTTTGCACTAGGCCTGATTTGGCTCAGGCAATCGGTGTTGTCAGCAGGTTTATGGCTCAGCCTGGAAAGGAACACTGGAAAGCAGTAAAGAGGATATTCAGGTACCTTAGGGATACATCAAATATTGGACTCATTTATGGAGGTGGTACTCAATGTTTTGTCAAAGGGTACTGTGATTCTGATAGCATGAGATTTATGACTGGGTATGTGTTTACTTTGGTTGATTATATGGTAAGTTGGAAGGCAACTTTACAGGGTACAATGACATTGTCTACTACTGAAGCAGAGTATATGGCACTGACAGAAGCAGCAAAGGAGGCAATCTGATTGAAAGGGCTAGCCACAAACCAGTGCATAATGCACGGGGATTTCGAAACTAAACAATTATGAAGATGAGAACTCATCAAGTACAAATATGCAACCAATAAAAAGGGAATCGAGTTGATATTAGATGGCATAATATTCTGCTCATTTTGGACAGCAATACGACAACATCTTGAAACACAGCCAAAAATGAAGCTAGAGAAACGAAAATAGAAATGTAAAAATACATAATTTTATATTGTATCACCGAAAGCTACAAAATTTTGAAGTTAACAACTTCCTATAAGACAAAGTTAACAAATTTCGTCAAAATAGTCTTGCATTATTTTACTCACGGTCTACATCTCTAGTGCTAGGCCATGGTTACTTTTTCTCCTTGATCATCAACAAAGTAGGCTAATGCTGATGACACAAAGGTATATCTAGGCAGCTAGTACCACATCATGCAAAAGTAGATTGAATGCTCAAAGATTAGAAGGTTATACATTACCAACAAAAGCTGAAAGAAAATGTCATCACATTTTAAAGATGTGTTTGAAAAACGATAAGTTGTTAGAAGGCGGAGCTTACCTCAATCTAGAGCTTGCAAGCGACGAAAAAAGTAATGGTGTTAATTGAAAGAATATTTTTCGTAGTATTTCCATTCTGTCAAATGTACATATGTACTGAAATACAACCAATCTAGACTCCTAACTGTTTACAGTAAATCTAGAGATTCTATGGAATCCTAACATATTACAGTATATCTAAAATACAAAATACTTACTCTAAATAAATACAGAATATTACAATATAAATATTTACATATTCTACGCATGATATTATTTATCGTTCGGATTTTTCTTTCAGCTTTACCATTTTGAGATGACGTGTGTGGACAGGAAATACGAAATGTAATGCCATTTGTAGTACAAAAATCTCGAAACGGTGTACCAACATATTCACCCCCATTATCAAACTGTATATTTTTTATGGGACGCTCGAATTGGGTGAAAATATGAGATTTTAATTTCGAAAAATAATGCAATACTTGGGATTTTTTCGCAATGGGAAACGTCCACCGATAATTGGAAAAATCATCCAAAAATAAGACATAATAACGATGACCCGACGAACATAAAATAGGAGATGTCCACACATCACTGTGAATAATATCAAATGGAGAAACTGTAACAGAATGCGAATGAACAAAAGGCAACTTAATATGTTTTCCAAGAATACATTATTGACAAGGAGAACTATGAGTACTAGTACAATCAATGAGTTTATTATGCTTAAGCGAATTTAAAATAGACAATCCCGGATGACCCAACCGGTAGTGCCAGAGAGACGTGGCAAGAAAAGCAGACGGTTTGGCTGGACAATTTGAAGACAGAGGGTAAAGATCCCCAGTACTATTACACCTCATGAGACACGCCCGGGTCTGTATATCATGCATAGAAAAACCAAAAGGGTCAAAATAACATAGACATTATTATCAACTGTGAATTTTCTTACAGACACTAATTTCATAATAAGGTGAGGAGCATGGAGGACATTTTTTAAAGCTAGGGGGTATGGGGGAGACAATGAGACACACCCAGAACCACGAACCGGAATAGAATGGCCACTCACTACTAGAAAAATGGTCTTTAATGAGGAGAATTCTCATCACTAATTATCCATTTCTCGTCATTAATGGCTTTTAATGAGGAGATGTGTCTCCTCTTTACAGCTTCCGCCACTAAAGACATATAATGAGGAGAAGTAGCTCTCCTTATTAATTACATGTTACAATTAATGAGGATATATTCTACTCATTAAAATTATTCTTAGTGACGGCAAATCTCCTCATTAAGGTCATTTGCTCCTCATTAAATAAAAATTCAATGACAACACATCTCCTCATTATAGAGTGATTTGATACTCATTAATCATGAATTAATTAATCAAAAAAATCAATATCCTGCCATTGTACAAGTATTCAACCAAAATGACTAGCAACCATGATATCCGAAATCTTAAAACAAAAAAAAATACCTTTTTATAACAATATTGATACACTTTTGAAGCCCATAATTACATTAAGGAAACACAACAAATGTTTACTAGTCACAAGAATCTATAACTTCATCCAAACAGGTGTTTACAAGTCAAAAAAATCTAAAACATCATCCAAAACGGTGCCTTTTCATGCCAAAAAGAAGGCAGTTCACCTTCGTATTTTTTCCTTAAGCTTATGAGTTTTTGGAGTTGGGCCTTATAATTCCAAGCAAGCATGGTTGCCAAATTGAAATCCTTGTATCACCTGCTCGAGAACAACGAGTAAGCACAAGAAAAAGTTCCAATGCTTAAAGATTCGAACCAAGAGGAGGAGCTATAGTTTAATCCATTCAAACTTTAACAATGAAGACATTTATACACTAGGAGAGTAAAATTCAACTACAATAATTTAGAAGCAACATCAAGAATATAGAATTCCTCAAGTATGTCCTTAAAACATATCGGAATGCATGCATACCTTTATATGTATCTTGCATTTAAATTAGCTACATTGAGTACCTATATGCTTGTATGTTTAATAATGTATACCAAACTTAAGCAAAAATGCAGAGTTGTACTAGATTATAAGTAGTGAACATAGCAGGCTTAAATATTCAACACAAGCATACAAGTTATGTCCAAAACACAAAAACAACACATGCAGGGCAATCCCCGAGGTGGAAACAACACATGCAGGGCAATCCCCGAGGTGGAAACAAGGATAAAGGAAATATATGTCATAAAAAAAAGGCATGCCAAGAAAGAATGAGATTAGATGTTATAGATAAAATGTAGTACCTTAAATTCTGTAATCCCCACCATAAGCAGTAAAAGTACTTTTGAAAGAAACTTGCTGAGAAGACGTTTTTCGAAACCGTATTAACTACCGCTCCAGATGCACAAGCTATGTCCACAAGGTCCACAAGGAGTTAATATAGAAAAGTAGCAAAGTCAATAATCTGAAGTATTTCAAACCAAACAATTTTAGTTAGATTTCAAACTGAACAATTTGAGTTAAATTTCAAACCGAACAATTTCGGAAAAGTTGCACTAAAAGTAACGAAAAGACTTACTTTCCCATCACTGGACAAGAACCAAGAACCACGGTCGCTAGATCTTCTAGTGCGTCGAGAAGAGACCCCGTACCACTGTTTAGTGTTTCTCTATCCACATCTTCCACGTATTCAGCCAGGACTCTAAAAGACATCTTTACATGACATAACAATGATCCTTTTTCAATTGCAATGGTCTATATTATTATTTTTTTCATCGAAATAAAACATCAAATTAAGAAAAGCACACGGGATATCATGCTACATCGCCACAGCAAAACCAGCATCTTTTTGCAAAATGCTATTTTACTATTCACTTATAAGAATATTTGTATGGTAATATGATTACTGCCTCCCAAGTTCCATAACACTACTAATTCACATCTACAAACACTAGTCCACAACTGAAAGTAGGAAAGCAACTTACTTGGACTCGAAATCCAAGAATAGACATGCCGAACATGAGTCTTGATCACATTTGAAGCTGTCATTTATGGTTAAATTAATGTCACCTGACAAGTCTTACACAAATAACGGCACAAAAATATTTCTTACAATGTTCTATTGAATCATCTCTGCCTCAGCCATATGCAGCATGTAACAAACCAATACCTTATTCTCTGCCTCAACAGATAAAATATAGTGCCAAAAAAAACCAGCAGGTTTGGATAGATATGAGACTAATACACAACAGATGCAAAACCAAAACATGATTACTTAACAGAGTGCTGATCAGACAAACACAAAACCTAGAAAGACCTGGACTTATAGCAGACTGAACAAACTAATTCTAAACAGAGCATAGCTTCACACAGGGTTGATAAACTACATACAAATCTGATCGTGAAGCTACCACATTGAGTCTACAAATAAATGCATATAAAACAGACAGGTTCAAAGCTGAATACTTTATCATATCATAGCATGCCTAAAAGTAGATTCTAATAGATCCATGACTTTGGTACTTAAACAGAGTTTCAAGCCCTAACACAGGAAAATAAAGATGTCTATCTTACTAGACATTCTAGACTCAGACAAATTCAGGCAGACAAGGCTGATTAAGCAAGCAGGACTGATGCAAGGGATGCATATGACAAAATCCACCATATTACTCACCGGTGCCTAAGCCTCATGGTTCCGGAGCTAGTTGTAGATGGAAAAGAACCAAGTTCTTTTCATCAGCTGTAATCACCTTCCATTCCTCTATTACTAACTTATTTGGTGTTGGCAGCGCAGCGGCGCCACCACTTCCTCCATCACCACAACAGCTTTTTCAATACAACATTCCACTTCTTTTTTCCGATGTCGTTTCTTAAATGATGTCAAAGCTTGAATTGCAGTAGAGGTACATTCAACATAGCTACATAAAATTGATGAAAATAGTCATGACCCAGTACAAAAATCATAAAGAGACAAATTTAACTATGTAACTTCAACTGAGGTGCGATCACTTTGCGCCACTTCATCGGTTAAATCTATAAGGCATGAAGTTAAAGCAACGACTATTAGGCTATACAAACATCTATCAGTGTTTTAAAAGAATGTTAGAGTTTCATGTCAATCTATCCAAAACAGTTCCAAAATCGTCTTATTTCCAACAGGAATTATTGTTTTGCATCTAGATGCCATGCACAATCTAATATATAAGTTAATGTCCCTCTCGTAATAACTTTTCCTTTAAAACAGCCATCTATTTCACACTCTGCAGTAACAATCATTAGTAGCAAAGATAGCAAATAATTTAAAAGAAAGAAAATTAGTAGAATAAGCTTCTACTAATGACAATGTCGCCAAAAGTTTCTGCAGGGTCAATTATCTGCCAAAGGAAGATGATCATAAAGAATAAATGTACGTAAAATAGCTGAAAGAAAAGGAGATCATGAACAAATCATTTTTTTATGCAAAAAGAGTATAACTTTATTGACATGTTGTGGAAAACAAGCGAAAAATATAGCTAATATACAGCCGCACAAAGGATAATGACCGTAGAGTGGGATGCTATGGTTGTTAATTTAGCCCTATCAAAGAAAAGACTTCTAAATTCCTACTCAAAAAGTAATCATGTCAGCCGAGAAGATTTGATCATTGTGCCGTTCTATTTTGAGTACCGCACTTAGGAGGAAAAAAGGAAAAAAAAAATAAAGGTACTCAAACTTTTGAAGTTTTGCTCAAATAGTAATTAGGGCTGTAAATGAACGTCAGTATTCGATTCGATTCGCTGTATTCGGCTCGAAAAAAGCTCGATTCGAGTTCGATTCGAACCTTCGAACGTCGAGCCGAACGTTAGGTATTTGATATTCGTCTATCGAGCCGAACCGTATCGAACACGTTCGGCTCGAACTATTGTATATTTAAAAAAAAAAAACTATATATATAAGGTTCGAACATGTTCGAACCGTTCGAACATGTTCGAACATGTCGAACATGTTCGAACTTTCGAACCCGAGCCGAACCTTGCTAAACTAAGGTTCGACCAGTTCGAGCCGAGCCGAACCTTAGGTTCGAACCTTTCGAGCCGAACTCGAACCCTGCACATGTTCGGTAGGGTTCGGCTCGTTTACAGCCCTAATAGTAATCATGTCCGCCACCTCAAATTCGAAAAGGTACTACAACAGCGATACAAAATAGATACATTTTTTGTAAATACTACTCTTACATTGACCTTCTGGATAAAGGTGTACAACACCGTCAAGTGTATAAAGGCATCATTTTCTTGTAAACGAAAATGATCATGCTGTTGAACTTACAAGTGACAGATAAAATAAAAGGAAATAATTACCTCTGCAGTTCAACAAAAAACAGAAGGGAAATTACCTCCATCCAGCTATATGATCTTGTGAGCTCATAAGTTGCAAACCCACCACCACCATTCTAAAACAGTTAAAAACGTCATGATAGCAATTAGCAAACATACCTACCCACCCGCCCACACAAGCACAAACAAGAAAAAAGAAGAAAAAAAGCAATAGCAATGACAATACAATCAACAAAATGAAACCTATAAAGAGAACCTCAGAATTAGCTTTGGAGTACATGATTTCCTCAGCTTTCAATACCACAACAGGTAGCTTTTCTTGCCATTCCTTGTACTTCTTAGTGACATAGTCGTGATGCTCATAGACAACCCTGATCAAACACGTGGTGTGCATTAGACAAATTAACCAGAACTTCTCATAGATTGATGCCTATCACTATCCCAGGCCTTGGCATTCTTCCTCTACTTCTACACCGATCTGAAAACTAAAATACTACAAGAGAAATGGGTCTAACACAAGAAATAATCAGTGAAAAGAAATGAAAAAACACAAGTGAACCATAGAACAGAGGTCTTACCAGCTGGGATTGAAGATGATTTTTCCCATTTAGATTTACAAATTGAAGCATTAAACAATTAACTTTGCTAACCCACATTACAAATTTACTCCCTTATAAATCAAATCAACACCCAAAACACATGCCAACCCAACGAAAAAAAAACAAAAAAACAATTAACTTTGCAGACCCACATTATAAAATGAGCATACGCATTGTATCATATAGCTCAAGGACGCACTGGCAGTGAATAATAAATACGGATTCGGGTCATACCAGATGACGGTGTTGGGCAATCAGCTTGCACTCGTTGAGATGCAGGGATTTCTTCTCTTTTCTACGTTTCCACTTTCTAGATACCGGAGTTTGGGAAGAAGCGAGAGTAATATGCAGCGGCCGAAACCCGGTAGTGTTTGTACGACCGGTTAAGGACCCGAACAGGATCGATGAAGACGGTATCTGAATCTTTGAAGCTATAAATTCCCGAATATATAAATTCTCCTTTGAAGACTCTGTCGCCAGTAAAATTGGATCATATTAAGGAAATCGGAAGGAAAACAAGAGCTGTTATTTTTTAGAATGAGGGGCGGTGGTGGTGGTGAAGGTGGAGGCTTTGTAAGCCCATCGCCGTCCTGAGTGTCTGGACGGCGGCAGGGGATGTGATTCTACGATTAAGCATGCAGCTTTGTGTAAAATGAAGGGGAATTGAATTATTGCAAAGCTTGAAACTTGGTAGGCCAAGTTTATGACCATGGTGGCCGGCGTCGGTGGTTTTGGAGAGTGACGAGCAAATGCTGGGTATGAGAGGTGCGATTAGGTTAGGTGGGGGTTATGTGAGGAAGAGGCGTTTTTGGTAGAATTTTTATTTAATTATTATTATTATATGTTAGGATTAAAATGTTTCAAAATATATATTTTATGAAATAATGAGGAGATTTTTTATATATATGTGTAATGAGGAGATTTTCACATCAATAATGAGGAGAAACACAAATTGGTCATCAAATTCCACCACTCCTCGTTAAAAGAAACATCTAATGACGAAATTTTTGCTCCTTATTAATTTCTCCTCATTGGAAATCATTTTTCTTGTAGTGACTACCGACAGTAATAGTAGAATTATTGCTTGAATTAATATAAGACGAGTGATTACCTGCTGACGATGTCATATGAGTCGTTGCCCCAGTGTCCATATACCAGTTCTGATCCGGAGGAGTTAAACTCATAGTGTGCATCGCCTCCGCGATATCAGTCGGTGCATAACCTGCCGCGTAAGCCAGATATGGTATGACAGGTCGTTTCCCAAGCACCCCCGGCTACGGCTGCTGTCCTGGCCGTGCATAAGGCTGACAAGGCCGAGTAGGGTAAGAAGTCGGCGGCATTGCCCATGAAGGGGGGGTACATGGCCCACCATGGCGGCTACTGCCACTGCTGCTGGTAGGACCCACCACTGCGGCCCCCTTGACTATGGCCGGCAGCGTGCCTTGCGGATAAACCGCCGGAATTGCATGTAGACTGGCCCTTTCCACCCTCATTCTTCCTTTTTCGATTGCCAGACTTACCCTTGCGCTGTCCCTGCTTCCCCTCTTAGGAAATCGGTGCCGGAGGAGGTCCATCGGACCGGCGGTCATGAGATGCTGCAAGAGAAGCCGAGGTGTTCTCCCCCTTCAATCTCTTGGCAATGGTGGTTTCCTCTAAATCCAATTTAGAGCGGGCAACCAAGAACATAGGCAGTGTCTTCTTATTTTGAATCACAGTGACAAAATTGGAGTACTGCTCTGTCAAACCCTTCAATAATTTCAACACAAGGGCATGGTCCGTAACCGGTGCCCCAACATTCTTCAATTAGTCAAACAATGATTTCAGATGATTACAGTACTCACCAGTAGATGAAAAATCAGACAGAGAAGCATTGGATAGCTCTCTATTGAGATATAAAGCGCGTGAATTTTGGTTATACTAAAATAACGCAGCCACGGTTTTCCAAGCATTCTCAACAGTATCATCCTCAACCAGGATTGTAGTAAGGATATCCTGAGAGATCGTTGAATAAATCCACTGTAGGACAGCGGCATCAAGTCGATTCCAGAGAGAACGATCAGCTTCCCTGACCTTTAAATATGCCGTACGATCAACCCCATCCGCCAGAGGGAGGATGTGATGGAGAACGTCATGAACCCTAGCCTGAACTTTGAAAAGAGCCGCCCAGCTGCTGTATGATCCAGTTTTCGTGTCCAAGGTGATCGGAATTAGAGCCTTTACATTCGAAATTGAAAGAGCAGGATGAAATTTCGTGGGTTCACCCATGGATTCCGGTGTTAAGGTGGTGGCGGAAAAAAAGAGGGGGGTGGCGGAAAGAAGGAAAAAAAATAGAGAGAGAGCGGAAGCGTATCGAAAAACCTAGTTCTCTGATACCATGAAAGAATAATTTCCGTAGTACTTCCTTTCTGTCAAACGTACATATATACTGAAATACAACCAATCTAGACTCTTAACTGTTTACAGTAAATCTAGAGATTCTATGGAATCCTAACATATTACAGTATATCTAAAATACAAAATACTTACTCTAAATAAATACAGAATATTACAATATAAATATTTACATATTCTATCATTAATGATACTCACTGTTCGACAAAAGTTTCTTTCAGTTGGATTCATTAGGCATATAAACAATCAAAAAAAGTGTTGGGTGATGAACATATTTTCGGAGACTTGAGACCACTTTAAACCTTTCCCCATCATACATACATATTTGATATGACTAACGAATTAGAATCCCACATGAAACTAATACACCCTCCCAACCCATCCACTCAAAGACACATAACCATAACTAAATGATCGGAAACCATTTTGCATTCTTCCTCATTTTCCAGAGTTGTATAATTACCTACTTGTAAAAATAATTTTAAAAAAAATATTGAGCAGGGTTGGAATCAACATCTCACCCTCATCAATAAAAAAAAATCTAAAAGAAAACAAATAAACAAATAACCATCCCCCACACCTCAAAAATATATTCAATAATGTATGAGAGAAGACGATGGTTGGAAAGGGAATGTTCATGTTCGAAAGAGAGGGGTGAAAAAAAACTGTCATGCCAAGTATCTTCATAAATGATAAGTTAAATGGTATAAGAATATTGAGTGCATAATGAAAACCAATGATAAAAATAATATTTGTCATGAATGATTGAAAAAGGAAACGAAAGATTTATTAAAATCAAATAGTGAAATAAATTTAGCAATATTGCCTAGTCTTTACCAAAGGAACCAAACATTAACATTAAACATAACCATATTCAAGGCAGAACCATAATAAATAGATCAACTACCTTTTTCAAAACAGTTTTAGAAGAGATCAAAGAACTATGAGAGTAGAAAAAAGGTAATGTACCTGTAAATAGGCAATGTATTTTGATGAGAATGACCTGCATATTGAAAGCCAAAATGAGAATATGTTGAAAATCAGATCAACTAAAATATATAGTCTTTTCCATTGCTTCCACGACCTCTTGATTACCCCTTTAGTTATCCTCGAACAACATTTTTTACATACACGATATCTATATATATATATAACACTTTAATGGAATACAAACGACATAAAGTCAACTTTTCTCTTCCTATAGCAAGATTTGAAAATGGAATCTACATGGAAGGCATGACTCCTGAGATGACATAGTCATATTTCGACATCCTAATACAGGATATTATCTAACATTAGTTAAAACAAAGGCAATATGCCATAAAGGGCACTATAGTAACTATGCCGACCTATTGAGGAGCATCATGTGTAGAAGTCGTATCATAGTGACATGCACTCCAGGTGAAGAATCTGTAACCATCCTTTCCATCATGAAAAAAGGGACTATTCGGTGTATTGTAGCATCCAGTTCATATGGGATCCGGGTCATAAATCTACATAAATGATTGATTATATTCATAGATGTCATGGATTCGAGTTGTGGAAAAAGTTTCTAACAAAAACATGAGGTAAGATCGCATATAATAGACCCAAATGTCAAAGTCCCTCTTCGGACCCTGAGTTTGTATAAAGATTAGACACTCAATTGAAATAAACACAACAATAGCAAGTAAAGCTTGTAAATTTCTCATTTTCCTTTCTGTTTGGCATGTATTGTCAATATTACAGCCGAATCAACTTTGCAAACATAAATGAATGAATATAAATCCATGTTGATATTCGTTGACTGGATAACCAAATCTTAGAATCATATAAATAGAAAAACCTCAATCAATTTTAAAAACACACCCAAAAATTCATAAGTAATATTGAGCAGTCACAACCAAATTGTGTAGTAATGCACGGATTCAATGAAAAATAGTACTAATTAAACCAATGGAAAGAGAATTAGTTCCTGAACTCATCTCAGTGGGAATCCATAATATGGGTATGTAGTTGATGTTTTACTTCGGACTGATAACCAGATTTAGCTTAAATTCAGCATCAAAACTGAAAAATCAACTAAAAGGTTCCAGGTCACGAAAGGACACAAAATTATTAGATCCGCAAGATTCAAAACAACATGAAAATGTGAAATTGGGTTTAACACTGTCACTTGTTTTTCGCATTGAAACCATGCAATGGTCTGCTGGAACTTCTCGCTAAAAAATCATTGCCGATGAGGATGAAGTTGTGGATTGATATGAATCGCAATTCGATCTCCCGCTGTAACTGATATTGTCAACCTAGAAACGCAAACGTCAAAACTTCAAAAATCCATTCAGTTGATATAATGAAGCTCTCCGAGATAAGTCGAAGCAACAAAATCATCTACCCATTTTCTTCTGCTTTTTTTTGGCTACACAACATGATGAGCTTACCACACTGAAAAATATGTGGAGTACAAATCTGTTAAGAATTAAATGCATATCTATCTATATATAATGGTACGCTTTAAGAACAAAATCGTAAACATTAAACATATTAAATGATTGTCGTAAGCTCACTGATCACTCTTACAGATCATTTATCAACAAACATTGTGCAGAATAATTGTTGTAAGCTCAATGAGAGGTTAACTAATTACATGTAACACTTCGTTTCCTGTGAATGTGGAGTCTCCAATAGAAATCCTCAGAGAAACAGACATTAAATCCATAATTCATTATAAAAAAATAAATTTATAAAAAAACAGAAACAAAAAAATAAAAAACAAAACTCTCAATCTTCAAGAACATGGGAGGAGAACTAACCTTAAATGTCTGTCTTCTAGTCACATAGATCTTAGATGTCAAATAGTAACCCCTAAAAGAAAAGATAGAGTGCAAAAAAACCAACAATACGCCAAAATAAACCATATTTCCAATCACTCGGGCCATACTAACATTTACGTACATGTGTCACTGTTGGAATATGCAGCCTGTCCTTATTAGTCATTTTATATTTATTAGTATGACAACATTTATTATCTATAAGCTGCGTATTGAGCCTAACTAATATGCAGTTAGTTTGTTATTTATTTCAGATAAATTAGGAGAATAAATGTTGTTAGGAGTTTGTTTTGGTTTAAGTTGTGATAAGATAGAGTTTTATGCTTATCCAACTCCTACTGAACTGTGTATTTAAAGGGATTAGCACACTGCTAATTTATCAACTCATTATAATAAAGAGAACCATTTCTATAAAACTGTACATGGTATCAGAGCGGCGATCCAAAACTCCTATTCGCCAATGAACTATAGGGCAGCAGCCATGGCCGGAGAGAGATCAGCCACCTCCTATGGTGTCATATCCGGTGGTCCCGATACAAATGGAGTAACCAGGAATGTTGAGAACTCAAATTCCTCCTCATCGTCCCTGATACTCACCTCCCGTAAACTAACCGGAAAGAATTATTTAGAATGGTCTCATACCGTTCAGTTGGCTATTGATGGAAGAGGCAAACTTGGTTATCTAACTGGTGAAACCAAGGCACCTGACGAAGGAGATCCAAAAAGGAAGCAGTGGAAGTCTGAAAACTCTTTGGTCAAGGCATGGTTGATCAATGCCATGGAGCCAAACATAGCAAGACCCCACATGTTTTTACCCACAGCAAAGGACATGTGGGATGCAATTAAGGAAATGTATTCTGACATTGAGAATTCGCCCCAAATTTACGAACTCAAAACCAGAATATGGAGGATTAAGCAAGATAACAGAGAAGTGAGTGATTTCTACAATGAGGTAGTCTCATTATGGCAAGAACTGGATTTGTGCTACAATCAGACATGGGAATGCCCTGCTGACAGATCCAAATTCCAAAAGAGGGAGGAAAGTGAAAGAGTATTCTCCTTCTTGGCAGGTCTAGAATCAGAATTGGATGAGGTAAGAGGAAGAATTCTGGGAAGGAATCCTTTACCGTCCCTGAGAGAGGTGTTCTCAGAAGTCAGAAGGGAAGAAGCCAGAAGGAAAGTCATGGGAAAGCATGCCACAGCAACTACAGATGGGGAAGGATTTGCACTAGCAACCACCAGAAATGAGGGGAGGAACAATAGCAATGGCAAAACCAGGCCCCAGTGTGAGCATTGTAAGAATGTTGGCCATACCAAAGAGATTTGCTGGGATATCCATGGTAAACCAGCATGGAAAAACAAGGGTGTAGGAGGTCAAAAAGGAGATGGAGGGATGGCAAACCAGGCCTCAATGGATTCTGGAATAGCACCTTTCACTCAAGAATAACTGGAGCATCTAACCAAACTCCTCAAGATCCAAACTTCCACAAATTCCACACTAAACCGCTCTTTGTTGATTCCGGTAATGCAGCTTTCCTTAACTCCAAACAAGTGGTATGACCAGTAATTCAGAGGTTTTTTCCACTTATGTCCCTTTACCTGGAAACCAAAAAATCATATTAGCAGATGGATCCCTTACTCCTATTGAAGGAAAGGAATCCATCCCTATCACATCACACCTAACACTTAAAAATGTTCTTCATGTACCCAAACTAGCCTGTAATTTATTATATGTTAAGAAACTAACATTGGACAGAAACTGCAATGTTGTTTTTTCTAAGGATAACTGCTTGTTTCAGGACAGGGACTTAAAGATGAAGATTGGCAAGTCCAGGAGTGTGAAGGCCTCTATGTGTTGGACCAAGAACTCTGCCTAGATAATTCTCATGTTTTAAAATTTCAATGTAATTCTATTTCCAGTGTGAATCTTATAAGATCCTTCTCTGGCATTCCAGATTAGGACACCATAGTTTATCCTTCATGAAAAAATTGTGTCCTCAGTTGTTTTTGAACAAAAATGCTACATCTTTGAATTGTGAAACGTGTGAATTGGCCAAACTTGCCAGAAAACCCTACCCCATTCAACCTTATAAACCATCAGCTCCCTTCTATATGATTCACAGTGACATATAGGGACCCTATAGGGTCAAAACACTAGCTAATAAAAGATGTTTATTACATTTATTGACGATCACACTAGACTTACGTGGATATATTTGTTGGAAGAGAAATCAGAAGAAAAATCAGTTTCAAACACAGATTAAAATCTTTAGAAGTGATAATGGAACTGAATACTTTAACTCAATTTTGGGAAAGTTTTTTGAAGAAACTGGCATAGTACATCAAAGCTCCGGTGTGGGAACACCCCAACAAAATGGAGTGCCTGAAATAAAAAACAGACATCTCCTAGAAATAACTAGAGCTTTGATGATCTATGCTCATTGTCCTAAATACCTTTGGGGGGAGGCTGTTTTGGCTGCAACCTATCTAATCAACAAAATGCCTTCCAAAATTTTGAACTTTCAAACCCCCCTCAATAGGCTCAAATCTGTTTTTCATGATAACAGATTGTTTTGTGATCTACCCTTAAGGGTGTTTGGATGCGTAGGGTTTATTTATCAGAATACAGGCAATAAGTTAGACCCTATAGCCAAGAAATGTGTCTTCCTAGAGTATTTTTCCACTAAGAAAGCGTATAAGTTTTTTGATCCCTTAAAGGAGAAACTATATGTCACTATGGATACCACTTTCTATGAACACCTATCCTTTTTCAACTCACAAAAACAGTCCCAATCTGAGGATACCACCTCTGATATGATTCTCATCCCAGAAACTAACACAGAACTAGGGGTTACATTTTATCACACTGGTGCAAAAGACTAAACAGGGAGGAAGGTGGTCCTATTGAAAGTGGGAATAACCCACCTTCTAACCCTTTGGAAACTTTTAAAGGGAGAGTTAATCAAATGAGAGGAAAAAGGTCTGGAGTAGATGCCTTACACACTCCAGATGAACCAACAGAATCTCAAGACAATCCTGGTACACAGGATCCATGGGATAATGGTAGTGCAGAGTCTGACCAGGGTGAGCCTTCCGACAGTGAGTTATCTAATGAAGAACCAACCCAACCGGAAAAAAGGGCCCTTGATTTCCGGCCCATTGCCTTGAGAAAATAGCCTAGAAAATGTGCCAAGTACAACAAACCAACCTATCCTATGTCCAATCACATCTCATATGATCATCTATCCAAAAAATACAAAGCCTTTATCTCAGCCACCCAAACCACTCAAATACCTAAAACCATCCATGAGGCTTTAAGTGTTATAGAGTGGAAGGGTGTTGTCTTAGAAGAAATGAGGGCCTTGGAAAAGAATCAGACATGGGAGTTGGTGGATCTACCTAATGATAGAAGAACAGTGGGGTGCAAGTGGGTTTTTACAGTAAAATATAACACTGATGGGTCCATATTGAGGCACAAGGCTAGGTTAGTAGCAAAGGATTTTTCACAGACTCATGGAGTGGACTTTAGTGAGACATTCTCACCTGTTGCAAAACTCAACACCATCAGAATCATCTTATATGTTGCTGTGAATCTAGACTGGCCCTTGACACAACTAGATGTCAAGAATGCCTTCCAACATGGCAATTTAAAAGAGGAGATTTACATGAAGAAGCCCCCAGGCTTTGTGCACAAGTTCCAGGGGAAGGTATGCAAACTGAAAAAGTCCTTATATGGACGAAAACAAAGCCCTAGGGCTTGGTTTGAAAGACTTATGTTGGTTTTGAAGAAGATTGGGTTCACTCAAGGGCACTCTGATCACACCCTTTTTTGTAAAACGGTCAGTCCAAAATAAATTAACCATTATTATTGTTTATGTAGATGACATGGTTCTGACAGGGGATGATGTAGAAGAAGCAGCTAGAGTTAAAACAAAGTGGCCACTGAATTTGAAATAAAATACTTAGGTCCATTGAGATATTTTCTGGGTATGGAGGTAGCTAGATCAAAAGAGGACTTAGTTTTATCTCAGAGAAAGTACACCTTGGATCTGCTGGAGGAGACTGGAATGACAGATGCAAAGCCTACCGGCACACCAATGGATTTCAATGTGAAGTTAGGGGAAGATACTAGTGAAGCCCCTGTAAACAGAGAGAGATTTCAAAGGCTGGTAGGAAGACTAATATACTTGTCTCATACTAGGCCAGACATTGCATATGCTGTGAGCTCCATAAGTCAGTTTATGCACTCTCCAACCCAAAAGCATCTTGATGCAGCCCATAGAATTCTCAAATTCCTAAAGGATGCACCTGGGAAAGGACTACACTTTCAAAAAATAGAAAAAATAAAAAGAAAAAAAAAGGGCTTAGAAGCTTATACAGATGCAGATTGGGGAAGCTGTGTCAAGACCAGAAGATCTGTGACTGGGTATTGCACCTTTGTTTGGGGCAATCCAGTCACACGGAGGAGCAAAAAACAGAATGGGGTCTAAAGGAGCAGCTCAGAATCAGAACTTAAGGCTATGGCTCAAGGTATATGTGAAGAAATGTGTATAAGGAGGGTACTACAAGACCTAAGAGTCCAGTGCAGTATGCCTTTGAAGTTGTTTTGTGACAAAAAAGGGGCAATTGATATAGTCAATGAACCAGTGCAGCATGACCGGACCAAGCATGTGGACATTGACAGACATTTTATCAAGGAGAAGATGGAAGAAGGCACTCTCTGTATTCCCTTTCTTCCAACTCCTAAACAGATAGCTGATGGCCTCACCAAGGCACTGATGAAACCAGATTTCCAAAAGTTTGTCAGCAAGTTGGGGATGAAGGATATTCATGCACCAACTGGAGGGGGGTGTTGGAATATGCAGCTGTCCTTATTAGTCATTTTATATTTATTATTATGTCAGCATTTATTATCTATAATATCAGTTGTCGTTATTAGTCATTTTATATTTATTATTATGTCATCATTTATTATCTATAAGTTGCGTATTTAGCCTAACTAATATGCAGTTAGTTTGTTATTTATTTCAGATAAATTAGGAGAATAAATGTTGTTAGGAGTTTGTTTTGGTTTAAGTTGTGATAAGATAGAGTTGTATGCTTATCCAACTCCTACTGGACTGTGTATTTAAAGGGATTAGCACACTGGTAATTTATCAACTCATTATAATAAAAGGAGTTTCCATTTCTATAAAACTCTACGGTCACTATATGACACATAGAGAGACAAAAATATTGAGTATTGGCCGATTGAACATAATGGAAATTCAAACCTCATTATAATGAGCAGATTTGGCAGCTATAGATGCGCGCTAAGACGGAATGTCTTGAAAAATCTTCCCAGAAATATAAAACACAACCAAAAACATAAAAGAATCAATTAAAATAGCATATAAACACATACAAACACATGGATTAACCAAACTCAATGGAAATGATCAAAGAAAAAGAGAAAGACACTAAACTTACACAAAGACTGCACAAACATAGCTTGCATCAACATAGCCTGAACACAAAAATAAAATTGTTCTTTAAAAACCCAAGTCAAAAAACCGCGAATTGATTCTGCAAACATGTGCACATAAGTATAAATGAAAGCATATTCCCCACCAGCCTAGTGGTAATCACTGAGGTTGTTAACCCGGAGGTTCCGGATTCGAGTCCCAGTGAAGACAAAAGTGTGTGTGCGTGTCAAATATAATATATATTAAAAAAAAGAAGCATATTGCCCACCAGCCAAAATCAGTGGTAAGTAGAAGCTCAAATTGAAGAAAACCTTCATCAACAAATGATGCATGTGGGAAACCCAATCGACCTCCTACTCGGATTCTTGATCATCAACACTGACATCGTTGCGATCTCCAGTTCGAGCTGATCCCAGCAGATGCGCTATGACTCAAAGATTATTGGACTTAAAAACTATTGCCTTCACATTTAGCTCAAATTAAAAAGTGCCAATAGTACATAAAAAGTTTCTAGGGACCAGAACTAACGGCAATATGGACGTCTGAACTGTCATTGATGATGCTAAATTAAGCACCTCCGATTTAACAGTGCCAACTGTAATCTAAGGATGAGTTAAGAAGAATAAGAATGGCTGCAATAATGGTAAAGATTGGGTTTCTTAGGGTTTTGTGGCTGAGTCCAAGAATGTATCTCGGATTGCCTACGTATCTTGTGTATTGTCCAGGAATCAAGCCTCACGTAGTTCCTGGAGTTGTGTATTTATAGTCATAGGCCATGTTAAGCCCTAAATCATAAGGCGGCGGTGTCTATTGACGTTAATAACCCTTATTAGGCCTAGCCCCATGCCCAAGTAACCCATGGATATTGGGCTTGTGAAACTAGGCCAGACTTCTGGTCTCGACTCGAACATCTCCGACATGGGTGTTCGAGATGGGACACTTGTGCAACCTGCTGGATGCTCCGGTCTTCATTGGCATGTCTCATGTTTGACCCGAGGTGAATACTATAGGCTTGGACTCCTCACACGCCAGCTGGACCAATCAGATAATTCCACGTGGAGGAGTGAAATCCCGTATCATCATAAGCCCCCCAGATCGGAGAGAAGCCTTTTTTTATGCTGAGGTCGGATCTAGAATTTTGAATTATCTTTCGATATGCGATTCTCTTTAGGCGGGAAAACAGCAGTCCCCTTAGTCGATGCAGGCAGTCGTAGGATGACGTCACGCTGTATTAGCATTAATGGGTGCAGGAAACGAAGCGTTCTTATTGGTCCACACGGGGGTTCCACCCCTGATTACCATGCCTCCAACTCTATAACTGCCCCAAATCTTGTCTTTTTAAATCATTTGGAGGATTTTGCAGCATAAAAGGAGTCCTGGGAACCGGAGTCTCTCACTCGCCATTTCAAAAACCATGTTTTATCCGAATATACAAGTAAGGCACGTTTTCATTTAAATTCTTTCTTCGTTTCTTATTTCCTTTATCTTTCGTCAATCCGATGTCTAGGAGTGAGAGTGATTCTCAAAATAGGGAGGAATTTGTTGAGAGAAGAAGAATCAGCGGAGAGGACAGTTTCTGAGCGGCCTCAGGTTTCCGGTGAGAGGGTAGCCGGAGAAGTAGAGGAAGGAGGAGAAGAGGAATCGACTTCTCACCTGGGGTTAATAAACGCAAAACCAGGATGAAAGGCCAGGAGCCTTATGGTTGTATGTCCATCCTAACCCAAGAAAAGGCAAAGGCCGCTTGTACAAAGTACGGCATCCCCTACTCTTCTGAAAATATTAAAGTATCTCACGGTCGATATCAATATGCTTGTGATCCTCCCCCTGGGTTCTGTGCCATATACGAGGCACAATTGAAAGAAGGGTTAAGGTATCCTTTCGATCCGGCCCTCAAAGATGTTCTTCGCCACTATCAGATCAACATCACACAACTTGCTCCAAACGGAATTAGGAGCGTTATGGGTTTTGTAGTGGCGTGTCGAATCACCAAGGTCGAATTCTCAGTCCGTCTATTCAGGCAGTACTACTCGATCCAAGCCCTGCAAGATGCGGGATGGTACACTTTTCAGAGGCGTCCCTTGGTCTCGGAATTTTTTTCAGAAGGGTGACCTCGTCTCAGGGCGAATGGAAGCCCCACTTTTTCTTCATCCGACATGGCGTAGAAGATGTCGATATCCACACCTGGTGTAAAAGACCCAAAAAAAGGCACGATAAGTTGCACTCAGCTGCTCCCTCTGAATGCCGGATTCTCGAGAGGGTTAACCCCGATGTTGCGACTCAGAATCTACATTCTTTATACCCTTACGCTGATATCGAGACGGCGGGTCCGGGTTGTTATATGGAACTCGACGAGGACGTTCAGATATTGCGTAGGGCTTTTATTCGCTCTGTCGAGCCGCTATACTTTGCGTTTATTCCTTTTGTTTGTATTTTACAGCATTGTGTATTAATGTCGATCCTCTTTTCTTCGCAGTGGATTTTTTCTCAAAGTTGGAGGAGGTAGGAAACATGCCTAACCCCAAGAGGGTTGATCCTAAGAAAATTCAGCAACTGGCAGGCATTGGGTCGAAGAAACCTATATCTGGCACAATCATCTCTGGGGGTCAAAAGACTCCTGCTCGATCTTCCCTCCCTGCTTTGACATCCGATCTCCTGATAGAGCAACCTGACGAGGCCCATGTTACTGAGCATCCTGAAGGGAGTCTTGTCCCAAGAAAACGCTAGAAAACCATGGAGGTGAGACACGGAGTCAGAAAAGAAGCTCGTAACCTCCTTCCTCAAGGCTCGAATACGATCGAAATGATCCCTGAAGTGAGTGTTGCCGAGATAGAAGTCATGGCTCCTGAGGAGTTGAGTGACTATTTTACCAAAAGCATCCGAGCTGTAAGTTTTCACTTCATTCCTTTAATTTTGGGATTTTTTGTCTGCTCCTTGTACAAACATCATCCCTTTTGCAGGTTCGACTAGCGGATAAAGTGGCCATGAACAGGATCGAGTGCCCATCCGCTATCCTGGAGGAACAGAGAGAAACAATCAACCGGCTGACCTCCGATATCGAGAAACAGAAGTCGGGGCTGAAAAAGTTGGAGGGTCGACGAGCCAAACTCAAGTCAGACTTGGCAACCTCCCTGGACAAATTGTCCAAGGCACATAAAGACTCATCTGACAGGGATGCTCAGCTTGCTAAGGTAACATTCGAGCTTGGTGAGGCAAAGACTGAACTGGCGCAATCTCAGAAAACTCGAGACGACCTTCAATATGAGGTCGACAGCTACGCAGCTCGCCTGGCCTCTGCCAAAAAAGACTTTCGGCTTTCTGAGGAACTTGAAAACGACCTGACTTTGCTGATGAGCCAGGCTATGAAGGGGGGATTTTCCAATGCGATCGATCAGGTCAATATGGTCATCCCAGATTTTGAAGTTTCCAGCATCGAGAAGGCCCATTTATACGATCATGATGCCATCCCTCGATATACTCAATATTTCACGGATTTCAAGGCTGGCGTGTCTTTGCATGATAAGTACGTGGCCCCCGCTATGGACGAGGATGGGGAGGATGATGACGTCTTGGAGGAGCCGGTCGACCTAACGCATCCACTTCAAACCAACCTGCTGCTTGAGAATGTTTTGCGTTATTATTTTTTTGGGAACAACTTTATTCGATGTGGTTGTAATAACTTTTTATCGCACCTTTACTTATCTGAATATAATTTTTGTCGAGGTGAATCTATGATTTTTGAATTTCGATTTCTGACTTTTCCATTGAATGTCGTTTGTGCTGTCGTAATTTGTCTAGTGTGTAGTCCTTTGGACTTAATTCCCTATTGCTTTATGGGGTGTAGTCCTTTGGACTTAATTCCCCTAAGCCCCTCGAAGTATAGTATGAGTACATGACTCGTGGTACACTTGAATGAGTTGACCCAGTGTTGTACTGCCTTATGGTTTTGACTGGGCTATTTGGTCGGAGCTCGATTCGACTGTCGTGCCTCGTCAGGCTTATGAACTGGTCGAATTGAATAAATCCTTACTCGACCGTCGCACTGCATGGTGCTTATGAGCTGGTCGAATAAGGTACCCATCGTGGGATCTTCCAACTCCTTCGCATCGTGGCTTATTGGTAGGTTGGGAGTGACATAAGCACTGTCATTGACTTGGCTTCATTCACTATTTTATTTCAACTTCATCATATCGAGAATCATTGTTGGGGTTGATTCCTACCTTTGGTATCTTTTAATCGCATGAATTCATAAGTAATGGTATAATCTGAAAAGAAATAAACTCAAATAAAGTGCCCCAAAATCAATTGTCGTATCGACTTATTACAAATAACTAGGAATGTAAAAGCAGCGAATGAAACAAAGAGGAAAGTGAATCAAACATAATATTTTCTGAGGTTGGTGGCGTTCCAAGTTCGAGGCACTATACTTCCATCCAATCTGCCGAGTTGATACGATCCCTTAGGATGGACTTTCAGAATCTTGTAGGGACCTTCCCAATTTGGCTCGAGTTTGCCCATTGGATCCTGCTTGCTTGCCTTGTTTTTTCTCAACACGAGGTCACCCACTTGGAAGTATTTATACTTCACTCTTGCATTGTAGTACTGTGAGATCTTCCTATTGTAATTAGCCATTCGATGCGCTGCAATCTATCTTCTTTCTTCGACATTGTCCTTCTCCTGCCGTAGATCGGCAGCGTTGGTCTCGATGTTGTAGGCAAGAACCCGAGGTGAGGACAACCCGATCTCCGCCGGAATCACTGCCTCAACCCATAGGCCATGGCAAAGGGAGTTTCCTGCGTGGCCGTATTAGGTGCTGTTCGATACAACCATAGAATACTAGGCAGTTGAGTTGCCCAATCACGGCCCTCATCTTCCAGTCGCTTCTTTAAACCAAACTTTATCTGTCTATTCATTTGTTCGACCTGCCCATTGGACTGAGATCGAGCCACTGAGGTCGGCTTATGCTCGATCTTGTACTCTTTAAGCCATTTTTGTACCCTTTCATCGAAAAACTGAGTTCCATTGTCCGAGATTAAATACTTCGGAACCCCATACCTGCATAAGATATTCTCCCAGAGGAATTTCTTGATTGTCGAGGCTTGGATGTCAGTAAGAGCCTTGGCCTTGAACCACTTGGTAAAGTAGTCCACTGCTACCACCACAAACTTGAAGTTGCCAGGGCTCGAGGTAAGGGGCCAACTATGTCGATTCCCCACTCATCAAATGGCCATACGGATTCGATAGCGTTCATTTCCTGGGCTTGTTGGTGCGTTATCACATCGTGTACTTGGCCAGCTCTGCATCCCATCACAAGACGGTTGGCGTCTCTTTGCATCGATGGCCAGAAATACCCTGCTAGCTAACATTTTCTTGCCAGCATCCGAGCTCCGCAGTGATAGCCGCAAACCCCCCGATGTATTTCATGGAGCAGATATGCTCCTTCATCTTCCGAGGCACACCACATCCAAGGGGACACAAAGGACCTACGATAAAGGATGTAATCGAACAGTGCGTACCTGGAGGATTGTAGCCGGATCTTCCGGGCCTAGGACTTGTCAGATGGAAGAATCCCATCTTTCAAGTATAAAGCTATCGGGTCCATCCATGTCGATCCCTGAGTAACCGGCTGAACATCGACCTCGTCGTAACTCCGCTCGGCTAACATTTCGACCAGGTCCTTCTTTTTTGATTGAAATTCGATGTGAGTTTAGACAGTGTATCGGCCCTTTTGTTCTCCCTACGAGGCACTTGTTCGACTTGAACCATTCTAAATTTTGAAATAAACCCTTGAACCACTTTCAAATAACACTTCATGGTTTCTTCTTTAGCTTCATATTCGCCTCGAATATGATTAACTACGAGCTGCGAGTCACTATAGACCACTAGATCCTCGACCCCTAATTTGGATGCTAGCTTCAGACCCAAAATCATGGCTTCGTACTCTGTATCGTTGTTGGTGGCCTCAAAACGAAGTGCATAGGGGAATTCTTCTCCTTTCGGACTGACCAATAGTAACCCAGCTCCTGATCCTTCTTTATTGGATGCCCCATCGACATGAAGGGTGCATTGCTCCTCTGGCGGTTGCTTTTTTTGCTCTAATTGAATAGATAATCCCTCGGCAATGAAGTCTGCTAGGGCTTGGCCTTTAACTGCTGTTCGAGGTAAGAACTCGATATCATACTCAGCTAATTCAACGACCCATTTTGCTAGCCAACCCGATGTCTCGGGCTTGGCCAAAATTTGTTTCAAAGGTTGGTTGGTGACCACTGCAATTGGGTGTGCCTGGAAATAAGGCTTTAACTTCCTCGATGCGTGAACTAAACCCAGTGCTAACTTCTCGGCTGGTGAGTATCTGATCTCTGCCCCATGTAGTGCCTTACTCACAAAATTAACTGGAACTTGTCCCTGCTCATCCTCTCTAACCAACACTGTGCTCACTGCCTCTTCACAAATTACTAAATAGACCAATAGTTTTTCTCCTTCTCGAGGTGATGTCAGTGTTGGTAACTCGGATAAATAGCTTTTTTGGTCTCCAAATGCTTTATGACACTTGTCATCCCACTGAAAGGGACTTACCTTCCTCAATATCTTGAGGAAGGGTAGTGCTCTCTACGCAGATATCGATAAAAAGCGGTTGAGGGCCGCCATACGACTTGTCAACCTCTGTACTTCTTTAACGTTACGAGGTGCGGGCATGTTTTGGAGCACGTCAATTTTGTCCGGGTTTGCTCGAATTCCGTCCTTCGATATCATATAACCCAAAAACTTACCAGACCGAACCCCGAACGTGCACTTCTATGGATTGAGCTTCATATTCGCAGCCCGGAGCACCTCGAAAACCTCTCTAGTGTCGATAAGAAACTGTCCCATGGACCTGCTCTTGATCAATAAATCATCGACGTAGACCTCCATATTTTGACCTATCTGCCGTTTGAATATCTTGTTGACTGCTTTCTGATACGTGGCTCCTGCATTCTTTAGGCCGAATGGCATGGTCACGAAATAGAACGTACCGAACTCTGTGATAAAAACGGTCTTCTCCGAGTCTTGGGGTCCATAAAAAATTTATAATAACCCTTGTAAGTGTCTAAAAACCCGAATACCTCAAAAGCCAACGTCGGGTCGACCAGTTGATCGATCTTAGGAAGCGGATACGAATCCTTAAGGCATGCCTTGTTGAGATCCGTGAAATCCACACACATTCGCCAACTCTCATCTGGCTTCTTTACTAACACCGGATTGGATAACCATTCTGGGTAGAATATTTTCTTTACGATGCTAGCAACTATCAACTTCTCTACTTCCTTCCTTACCGCCTCTTTCCTCTCAGAGGCGAGGTTTCTCTTCTTCTGCCGTATCGGCTTTTTCTTCCGGTCGACATTGAGTCGATGCACTGCAATATCTGTCGAGAGGCCTGGCATATCGTCGGCTTTCCAAGCGAACACATCTCGGTATTCGACCAGGAGGTCGACCAAGGCTTGCATGTCGGGGTGTGGTATCCACTTCCCGATCTGGACCCCTTGGCCTTCTTCCTCTTTCCACACACGAACTTCCTCTGTCGGGTCGACTGAGACCCAGCTTTTGTCCTCTTCTTCCTCAGGAATTAACCCTTCAACCAACACCTGTCTGATGCCTTTTCCTTTTATAGTAACCAAACTACAATTCCTGGCAACCTCAACATCTCCTTTTACTTCATGGGTGCCATACCAAGTGGGAAACTTCATGCTGTTGTGAAAGGTAGAAATTATGGCCCGTAGGTCGACCTAATATCGTGTTGTAACCCGATGGGGCTTTAGCTACAACATAAGTCATTTCCATCGTTCTGCCCTTTTCTCCCTCTCCTACTGTGGTTAGTAAGTTTATCGACCCAACTGCGTGGATGGCATGTCCCGTGAATCCGAACAAAGGGGTTGATAACGGCACAACGTCCTCATCTCTCAACTTCATGGCTTTGAAGGCTGAGTAGTAGAGGATGTTGACTGCACTTCCATTATCGACACAGACACTTTTTATCAGGCCTCTGCTTATTACTGCCTCTATCACCAATCCTTCACTGTGGCTATGAGAGCTTGGAATATCATCCTTGGGTCCATAACCCACTTCTGTTGTGAACCTAAGTTTTTTCGCCTTCCTCGATCTGTCTATAGACTGTTGACTGGATCGAGGACGATCCGACTCGTGCTCAGCAACAATTGTGTTGACACCATACCCGATGCGATTATCCCCATGGGGGTCTCGATTTTGATCTTCCCTACAATCGTCCCTACGGTAATCTCTGTGAGTCGGCTCAGATGACCTGTCCCGTCGTCTCTGATTATCTCGGCGTGGCGATCGGTCTCTTCCCCCGCTATAGTTCTTCCTCTTATATTCCCGACGACCTTTGGGCCATCCTTCTGTGATCTGTCGACCACCTCATCTAACCGACCTTCTTGGATACATGCATCGATATCTCTTTTCAAATCGAAACACTCCTCCGTGTCGTGCCCCACATCTTTGTGATAATCGCAGTATTTATGGGTATTCTTCCTCTTTTCTGGATCTTTAGACATCGGTTTAGGAGTTCGTGCAATGTTTTCCTTGATCATGATGGCCAGCACCTCCCCTCGAGATTGGTTGAGGGGGAAGAAATCTCGGACTTTTAAATTCCCCTTCTTTCCTAACCGATCCGTGATCGGAGCCGTCAATCGATCGAATACATTTGACTTCCCTTCATCGCTCTGCCCCTTAGGCTGACCCTTGTTCTGGCCTCGGGTGTCATTTCTCAAGTTGAGGCCAAGTGAAATGGTGTGCAGGCGCACTGCCGCTTTACCTTGGCAAAACTTGTGGACTATGTTCACACATTCGTCCATGTCTTGGGGCATCTTCTTAGAAAGCTTGTCGTACAGCTTCATATTGCGCAGGCCTCCGACAAAAGAATTGACCTGAAGTGCATCACTTGCATTATGCACCTTCATAGCCTCGAGATTAAAGCGCCTCATTAAGTCAATAGTGGACTCTTCTTTTTCCTGCTTGATGTTCATGAGGTGAGTGGCACTGAAGTGGAACTTCTTATTTCCGATGAAAGCTTCTGGAAACTTCTGCCCCAACTGTAGAAAGCTAGAAATTGACCCAGGTCGTAGCTTATGAAACCACTCCCGAGCTCGACCCGTAAGTAAGGTATCGAAGGCACGACACTTCATGGCATCGTTAGCATTCCTTAATCTCATCAGCGATATGTATCGATACAGGTGATCCTTTGGGTCCGTAGTACCATCATAGGGCTCCATCTTTGGTGGCTTAAAGGATTCTGGCATCGAGAACACCTCTATCTCGGAGCTGAATGGTGATTCGAGCCACTCCCTGACCTGATCTTTACCTACGATGCGGTTAAACTCGTTTCAAATACTATCCTCGATTTGCCTTTAGGGCTTTTCTTGCACATCACGCTTCTTGGCGTTGGTAATGCTGACTTCTACTTCGTCTTCACACTCTTCCCGAGGATCGGCAGGCTTCTTCCCTCTTGAGTTCTCGCTCCTTTCGACCCTGTGGGTCTAAAGGGTTGTGCTCATCAGTGGTGTTATAGATCCCTTTATCTATCAACACGGAAGCCACCACTCGTTTCAGGGCGTCTTCATCTAAAGACGCCAGGTGATCAGCCATGTCTTGCAACTGTGGGGGAAGTTGAGGCTTCGGCGGTTGCGCAGCTGCGGGCCTAGATCCAGTGAGGATTTCAGGGGCCTGGGTTTGAACCCCTGCTGGATCTAAATCCGTGTGCTCTTCAGTCGGTAGATTCTTGCTGCCCGCAGGCTTCTGTCTCCTGGGCGCCGGTCCCATCACGATATCCTTAATAACTCACCGGTAGAAGGCCCTCCTTCTAGCGCCAATGATGATGCTAAATTAAGCACCTCCGATTTAACAGGGCCAGCTGTAATCTAAAGATGAGTTAAGAAGAATAAGGATGGATGCAATAATGGTAAAGATTGGGTTTCTAGGGTTTTGTGGTTGAGTCCAAGAATGTACCTCGGATTGCCTACGTATCTAGTGTATTGTCCAGGAATCAAGCCTCGCGTAGTTCCTGGAGTTGTGTATTTATAGTCATAGGTCCATGTTAAGCCCTAAATCATAAGGCGGCGGTGTCTGTTGACGTTAATAACCATTATTTGGCCTAGCCCCATGCCCAAGTAACCCATGGATATTGGGCTTGTGAAACTGGGCCAGACTTCTGGTCTCGACTCGAACATCTCTGACATGGGTGTTCGAGATGGGACACTTGTGCAACCTGCTGGATGCTCCGGTCTTCATTGGCACGTCTCATGTTCGACCTGAGATGAATACTAGAGGCTTGGACTCCCCACACGCCAACTGGACCAATGAGATAATTCCACGTGGAGAAGTGAAATCATGTATCGTTAGTCATGATACTTCAAAAAACAATATTACCGTTAATAACGTTTTCGGTGGCAGAAGCAATTGTACCATATTAGAATGTCTACGCGTGCCTTGATAATGTAATAAAATTGAGCTTCCCATTCATCTATAATTCAAAGTATGCCTGATAATTTTCACTTACAGTCAAGAAAATGTTTTGTCAACCAAGGGCATAGAATAAACAATTCAACTTGGACTTGATTTGAAATTTTCGAAGAAAAATGAAATTACAAACAAAAAAAAAAAAAAACAACCGGTAAAGGCAACCAAAAATACTAATCAAGTGCAGAAAAAATAGAGATAATTGCACGGTGGTTGGCATTTGCCGGCAGGAACCTGAAATTGCAAAAATGCAGAATCAAAATCTGTCCAAAAAATTCAAATTAAAGAACCGGAAAAAGCAACAAAAAATACTAATCAAATGAGAAAAAACAGAGATAGCTACAATACATGGTGGTTGGCATTTTCTAGCAGGAACGTGAAATTGCAAAAATGTAGAATCCAAATCTGACAAGAAAATACAAATTAAAGAAACGGAAAAAGCAACCAAAAATACTAATCAAATGAGAAAAAATAGAGATAGCTACATGGTGGTGGAACCTGAAATTGCAAAAGAGAAGAATCAAAATCTGACCAGGTAATACAAATTAATTATATGCCCAAAGAACAATTTGAAGAAATTTGCATAAATAGACAATAATATAAATTAACCTTCAACAGTGGTGATTTGAGTTTAGAATTTGGTACCTAATGTGACGAATTGGAGTCGACACATCCATCATCCCGCTTAAAATGCGCAGCATCTTCATTCGTCAAGTCGCCTCCAATGGAGATGAACCGGCATGGTCAAAATGGAAAAGTGGGAATAGATAAGCATAGTTAACAACTTTCTGTTTCAAAGTGGAGAAACCGATACCTAATAAATTTTGAAATAAAGAAGAATCTGCATAGTTAGATTTTTTTCAGAAAAGTTCAGCATTTTCTTTAAAGGAGTTCATTTCCGCATTTTTCCGGAAGATAAGTTACGAAGGATCTGCATTTTTGATTGCTTGGATAGGGTGGATTTTTTTTATTTTGTTTTATTTTTGATTTGAAATGAGATAGGGTGGATTTGGATTCTTTGGAAACAGAAAGAGTGATTTCCGGTATAAAAAAAAATTTCTCTGTATATTTTTTTCTCTTAGAAAAGTAGATAAGGTTTTGCGGATATAAGCCGGGTCAAAAACAGGGTTGGATCAAAATTGCAGGTAATTGGGTTAAATGTGCTCCTCTTTATATATATAGGGTATCAACAGAGTGAAGTCTACTGGTTCACAGCAGACTTAAGGAACACGTGTGCATGGTTTCCTAAGTCGTTAGAGTTACTTCTGGGGTATTTCAGTCATTTATTGGGTTGGCTGTTTAGTCAGTTAGGGTTGGATTCCCAAGGCTATAAATACCGTCTGTATTAATTGTAACTTCATGTAACTTTCTGGTAATAACAAAATATCCTCGTTTGTCCGTGAAGTAGTCGGCACATTGCCGAAAACCACATTAAATCTGTATTCTTCTTGTTTCTGTGTTTGCATGCTTGTTTATCTTATATCTTTACTCACAATCACCATCACTTCTTGATCGATCCGTAATAACAATATATATATATATATATACACACACGCACATTGTTAGGTTTTTCCAAATTTGTTGTGTTTTTCTGAATTAGTATAAGTGTATAACCATGTGTCTATATATATAATATATATATATATATATATATATATATATATATATATATATATATATATATATATATATATATGTGTGTGTATGTATGACAATTTCTCTATGTATATGTATATTTATATTTAAATGTATGTAAGTATATATATATACATACATATATATGTATATATATATATTTATATATATATATATATATATATATATATATATATATATATATATATATATGTATGTATGACAATTTCTCTATGTATATGTATATTTATATTTAAATGTATGTAAGTATATATATATACATATATATATATATACATACATATATATGTATATATATATATATATATATATATATATATATATATATATATATATAGTATATATATATATCTCAGTATGTGTGTATGTATGACAATTTATATGTATATGTATATTTATATTAAATGTATGTATATATATATGTATGTATGTGTATATATATATATATATATATATATATATATATATATATGTATGTATATATATATACACTAAAACGATGACACGAATGTATTTCTCACATGTATACGTATGCGGGTGAGAAATTATACATTCGGTCACTCGGTTTAGTATATATGTATAAATGTGTAAGATAAATATATATATATATATATATATATATATATATATATATATATATATATATATATATATATATATATATATATGTGTGTGTGTGTGTGTGTGTGTGTGTGTGTGTGTGTGTGTGTGTGTGTGTGTGTGTGATACCCCTAAGCATTGAAAAACTAAACATGTATATACTTATATAACAATTTTATAATCACTCGCAGCTTTCCGCTGCTGGGACCCATGGTGAATTGATTCATTCGGCCGAAAAATAGTTTGACGCCCAACCGAGGTTCCATGCGGAAAAGTTTATTTTACAAGACTACAAACCTTATTGGAAGAAGGTGCTCCATGTGGTAACTTGTTTGTTAGATTGAAGGAATCAGGGTTTGGTCAGTTTATTGATTTTTATTCTGAGAACTGGAGTACATGGGGCGGCTTATTGCACTCTTGTATTTCCATATGGTTTATCTAGACCGCGAAGACGAAATCCATTTTAAGGTTGGCAATAATAGAGTGAAGTTTGGAAAAAGAGAGTTTGGAATGATAATGGTGTACAAATTCGGTCAATGTGTTTCGCTGATACATGTGAACTTAATAATTACACCACGACTATCACGTTGGATAAAATTTAAGCAGCGATTAACTCAAAGAAATATGACAATGAAACTGTATACCGGATGGGTCCAATGTACCTTATTTATGGCTTAATAATCGGACAAGACCAATGAACGGTAATAGCGAGTCATATTTTTTATATCGTCAAGGACCTAGAACTTGTCAAGACTATTCCATGGGGAGAGTATTTGTTTCAAAATTTGATGTGGAATTGGCGTAGGATAGTACAGACGTGTAGTTTACTTGGACCTAAGTAAGATGGGAAAGCAGAAAAGCCTTAGGTTGCCGGTTGTTTATACGCGTTACAATTGTGGTCTTTTCATGCCATGCCAAACCTTATTACAAAGGGGAAATTTGCATCAGTGAGAGCCGGACATGCTAATGATCTTCCAACTTTGTTGCGATGGAAATGTGCGAAAGGAAGGGTGTATTCTGATAAACTGACCGCTCCCGCCATTAGTCCATGGGTATGTACTGTATTATTAATTTTATCAATCTAAATTTTCGGCAATACTTTTAATATATTGTATCTAAAACCGTGTGTTTATTTTTCTATATGAAGGATGGAATGCTCGATGATGTTCTGAGAACCGACCTAGAAAAGCAGTTCGTAATTTCATTGGGGTTGCCGGCGGCCGAGGTTACAGCTCCACCTCGTTTATTACCCATCCCTCCTGTCATAGCCCCGCCCCTGTCAATGCTCCGGCACAATCTTCCCCTGGTCTGAGACATGTTTCCACTGGCTCTCCGGTGCACGGCATCGCTCGTGAGAGTCTAGAAATCGATGATGAGGACGTGCGATGATGACGGTCAAATTATACCCGTAAAAGTCATCAACATTGACCTTAAATCGAGATTAATAATACGCATTTTATATTAAATCACACGTTTATATTTAATATTTAATGTTATGTGATTTATATTATGTAAATTGGTATTTACTCGTTTTTATCCGATTTACTGTGCGATTAATGTTGATTTTACAGATCATTACAAATCGAGAAGATTAGTGTCATTCAATCAATTATCTCAAGATAAGGAAGGAAGGAAATCGGAGCATTAAATGAGAGAGTAATCGGATCGACATGCAAACGTGCAGTGGGGAGCAAGGCAAACGAAGAAAACGTGTAGAACATGGAAAATATAGGTTCGGTCGACCGAACCATTAGGCTTGGTCGACCGAGTGTCATCTTTCGGTTGATCGAGTGTCAGCTTCGGGGCGGTTTAGGGCTTTTGTCGTGTTTACCTTCTAGAACCACCCTAAGTCGGCAAAAACCTCTATATAAGCAAGCAGCTACGAGAATTGTAATATATACCTTAGAATATCATTCAATAAAATCACTCTATTCATATCTTGATTCAATGTAGTTTATTGAGGGTGTTTCCAGCAATTTAAGGGCTGCAATATGTAAGCCTTTATTTTCTGTTTCTTTCTTTTAAGTAATTAATTCCTCCCAATTATGCTTTATTGTTTGAGTTAGTTAATTCATAGCTAGATGATGTAGATCTAGGCTATGACGTTAGGGATGTGGCGACTCCTTGTCTATGGGGATCCCATAACCTACGTCATCTACTTAGTATTTATTCATGAATCTACTTGATTTAATTAATGCGTATCTATGTTAGTTTATATGAATGCTTTATGAATTACTGTTTAATCCGTTGTGTATGATGAAACGCTGAGAGATACGTTCGGGGATGTAATGCTGGGGACGAAATTGATTCGGGTGACCGAATGAGTTCACTCGGTCGACCGAGCCCACCTATTCGGTCGACCGAGCCCCGTTTTATCCGTTAAATAGCCACGTCTTTATGGTTAGGTTAACTTAATAGAATTTATTATCTCAGTAGGTATGGCTACGGCTACGTTGCTCGTCTGTTTTAATTAGCGTATGATTAGGAAATACCAATATAGGGCTCCTAGGTTGGCTCATGAATGATCTTCCGGGACTTTCAGCGAGATCTAGGTAGGTTTTGTATTTGGGAATTGAGCTCACCTTGTTATACGTAAATCGTAGATTAACATGATACCGTGCAGGTAATTGTTAATAGGACAGAGACTGATGCGATCGTTTAGAAAGTACGCCTAACCATAGGAATGTTGCCTGGACGAGGTGTACGGTTAATATCGGCATCCTTAGAGTCGTAAGCGTGTGAGTTATATGAGATGGAGGCACTAAAAGGCGAAGTCACGTAACAATACCACAGTGATCTAGTGACCTACCGGTGCTAAGTCAAGTTAAAGAGGATGACTCCCGTAGCCAATCTAAGATAGATACAAATGGATTGACAGTTAATAAGTTCAGTTTATTATATAAATTATCTAGGTCCAAACGATAAAGACTATAATTAGGGAGGTTAATTACGTTGTGTCGAGTCGTGTCTTTAATTTTCTTGTCTTATGTTGGTCGTAGACCGCCTCTATGTCCTTGATATGTTTAATCAATTGTTTGTATATAAGATGATCCACAATTGGTTCCCTGTGGGATCGACCTTGATTCACTATAGCTATACTACGATGGGCCTAGTCCTCTTGCTAGTATTGGTTTATGGTGGTCAAGTATATTATAACCTGATTGACCCCGATCATGCGACGTAGCCAATCATGTCATGTGGATAGCCCGTCTACATCCACAAAACCTCAAGGTAACCTGCAAGACGATATAGCCGATGGTAGTATACCTATTATCGGCAGTGTGCGGTTGGAATCACTGATGCCAATAATTACTCGTATCATCCAAAAAGAGTTAGAAAAAGGTAATTCTGAGTTAAGAGAAGCGAGGAATGCGTTAAGTGACATGAAGGTTGTGTTATTAGAAGCAAAGGCTCAATTAAGTGAAGCGATGACTAAGTTAAGTGAAGTGAATGTTGAGTTCAGTTTTAAATGAAGGCTAAAGTGGGACGCTTGATAGCGGTCGCGGTAGCAACTACCAAAACAGTCGAAGCAACTACCAAAATAGTCGAACAACGACATTAGAATTTTGTCCACTTTGTCAGAACTCAGGCCGAGAGAGAGGTTTTAATTAACTCCTAAATACAAATATCATTCAGCTATCTTTTTAACATAAATTTAAATTTACATTCTTCCCTTTAATTTATAGGGTTCTATTAGGAATGTTCATTCGGAATCACCGTCCCAAGCTATGACAGTTGTATCACAAGGCTCCCAAGGTGGTGACTCGTATCCCGACAGTACCTAAAGCACACCATCCACCGAAGGTGGGCCGTCTTCAGGTCCACAAGGCAGCCGTGAGACTTTGACGCCTCGAGGACATGATACAAATGTGGCCCAGATACAGGTATGAATTGACTCTTAAATAGAAATTTCATTTAGCTACCTTGTTAACATAAATAAACTCACGGTCTTTCTTTAATTTACAGACTACACTTAGGAATGTTCATCCGGTATCACTATCCCAAGGTTGGCCGTCTTCAGGTCCACAAGGTACCCCATCCGTTCAGGATAAAAACACCGAGGCCGAGCAAAGCACACCTTCTAGACCATGTGCAATGAGTGATGATTTGTTGTTCTCTTGTCGAGATCTAAAACTACCTGGTCTAGAATTCTATGTCAGTGGTGATGATAAGATTGAGGATGTTGGTAGAGTGCCCTTAAATACTGATGTGCAACCGGAGATCAGAAGCACGGACACCACCATTCTTATAGTCCACCAAACGATGCCAGGTACGAACAAAATGAGGGGAGGGGAGAGGGAAAGTAAGAGAGCCAAAGTGCATGAATCGATGGCCTGTTGTAAAGTCTTCTACTTTAATGAGAAATGAGGGAAACATATAGGATGGCCCTCAGAAAATTGCACAGCTACAAGAATCAAGGCAGACACCAAGTAGGAGAGTTGACAGTGATAATCTTCAGATTTAAGAAGCTTGGGTCGGTAAGGAGAGGATCAAATTAGCGCAGATTGAAGCCTTGAAAAAGGAAAGGGGCACAAGGAAGGGACCATATTGCAATTTTTAGATTCTATAACAATTCAATGTGGAGTCGATGAAGTTTCTCTGGACCCTCCTGAGTACCCAACTGATGTTAAGTTTTTCGATAGTCTGAGGACCCTACCGACTCCATTGTGACATATGTAAGGGACTATAATTTTACATATCAATCACTAAATCACAACATATTGTTAGTATATCAATCATTTCTGATTAATTCACACATTTTCACGTGCAGCATGTCGAAGCCTATATAGATCTACTCAGGCGTCATATGGCGGCACATCCATATTTCTATTATTATCAGGATGTGGATTTGGCTTTTCACAGTTGTACCAACATCTTTCTTGAAGTTATATCTCAATGGAGACAAGAACCGCATCATATCCGGAAGTGCGCAAAGAGCGCTAAAGCATTATTCTCGTTCTTGGACATCACGAACGACCGTACTATTACCCTGGCACATTGCAAGGGCAAATCATTGGCATTTGTAAATGGTATATAACAATGATCGATTGTCATTTCGGAGTGGCGATCTTGATGATTTGGTTGCTGTTTTAGCTCACTTGGCAAGATACATGCCGATGTTGTTGTCTACGGTCCCTGGTTGTCTTAACCACCCATGCTTGAGTTTGAGACCTATACCTCCATTTGATGTTGTTCGGAAGGATGAGACAACGTTCCACAGATACCAAAGAAGAGGTTAACATTTCATTTAATTAAGCATTTCATAATTTTTTGTTTTATTATATATATATATATATATATATATATATATATATATATATATATATATATATATGTGTATATATATATATATATATATATATATATATGTAGATACGTATATATTCAAATACGGCATGTATTTTGTCTTGCAACGGCAATTACAGGGTGTACATGTTGAAGCACATCGAGTTCCTTGCGCACAACTCCAGCAACCTGAATGACGTGACGCCCGAGCGGATGGATCAATATAGGCAGAGACTGCGTGTAAATAAATTTCATCAGATTATATAACCTTTTTAATTAGTACTGCTTTTGCACTTTTGTATTATTTTACACTATTATTACTGTATTACCATTACCTATTAGGAAACAAGCACTGTAACATGCGTAGTGTTTGTATGAATTAATTGACTTATGTGTGCCAAATATCTTATATATATTCTAACAAGAACACATAAGAGAAAAACAAAGGAATAAAACAATTATTAAAGTAATTAATTCGTAGGCGATAACATCTAACACGAGAATTTAATGGACTTACGACAAATCCATTTTAAGCAAGAACGCATAATAGCAAAACATAGGGACATAAAAAACAACAAAAAACAAACTGAAACGAAAGTAGATCTATGTAGTGCATAACATAAGTTCATTCATAACAGCTTATTAGACAAAGTGTGTTCATCAAAGGCGATAGGGGAGGTTTGCCACCAATGTCATTCGTGCCATACTCCGCTACCTGAAAATCTCTTGCGAGAGCCGTGATGAGAATTGGATAAAACAAATAAAAATCACCATGTGTGCCGCACTATATCTCACAAATCCTTCTAACGATGTAACGTCCAAAGTCAACTTTATAATTGAGAACTATGTACAAAAAAGCATACATATCAAATATCAGTTCAACAATTCTCATCCAAAGGACGCCAATCAAGAATTTGACCAAATTGGTGAGCCATTAGATGTTCCATTGATTCAACGTTGTAGGGCCCGTTGAAGAAGTGACTGAATACTTCGACTACACATACTCCATAGTAGTTATTGATCCATTATGTCTCCAAGGGGACATCTACTCCAAGCAATGTGCGCACCCCGTATGCTATGGGAGTTCTCCCCGCAGTTATGTTTGATCTGACAACTGTGTAGAATTCACGAACAATTGATCGATTCATGGTCGATGTTGGTGCTAGACTAGCTGCGAGCCGCTCCAATGACATTCTACATAAGAGACATGACATCCTGATAGGTAGACTCTCTCATACAATTCTCCTCTCTCCGACAAAAGCTCTATCTTGAAATTTTATACGCCAATTTGCATGCTCTTTGTTTTTTGTGAACTGGGTTAACAGTTCTTGCTTGTCGTAGGCCAGATCAACACCAGCCTCATTAACAAACACAGGGTCATGAAGATGCCATTCTAGATGATCAACAAAGACATAGGAATTCGGGTCAGATGTTGTGATCAAGGAGAAGTAACACTGAAGGTTATACAGAGGTAGTGTAAAAGTTCATACTATCTATAGAGTTGCCAACTGAGGTGTCAAGAATTGATTGCGAAGGTCAGTAGGGTGGAAACCCGTGCATATTGGACGATCCCATGCAAATTTTAGACGGTTTCCACCATTCCTGACTCACGTGAAAAGAAGTGCCCTTAACTCAATGACGACACAACCAGAACACTAATGACCCCTAAGACTTATGACATCGACTCGACAACATGACTAGTCAAAACGAGTATTGATTGTGAAGGTCGGTAAGGTGGAAACCCATGCAAATTGGACGATCCCATGCAAATTTTGGTCGATCTCCAACATTTCTAACTCACGTTAAAGGACGTGCCCCTGCCTCAATTACGACACAACTTGCACTTTAACGACCCATATGACAAATGACATCAACTCGACAACATGACTAGTCAAAACAAGCATTGATTGCGAAGGTTGGTAGGGTGGAAACCCGTGCAAATTGGACGATCCCATGAAAATTTTGTATGATCTCCACCATTTCTGACTCACGTGAAAAGATGTGCCCTTGACTCAATGATAACACAACCTTCATTCTCATGACCCCTATGACATATGACATTGACTCGACAACATGACTAGTCAAAACAAGAATTGATTACGATGGTCGGTAAGGTGGAAACCCGTGCAAATTTTGGACGATCTCCACCATTCGTGACTCGTGTGAAAAGACATGCCCTTGAATCAATGAAAACACAACCTACACTCTAATGACCCCTATGACCTATGACATCGATTCGACAAATGACTAGTCAAAACTAGCATTGATCGATTGCGAAGGTCAGTAGGGTGGAAACCCGTGAAAATTGGACGATCTTGTGCACATTTTGATGATATCCACCATTCATGACATACATGAAAATATGTGCCCCTTGAAAATTGGCATAGACATTTCATAAATTCACGGAAAACACAATTCAGGTCTATATATTGGCCAATCCTTTATCAAATTATTCATCCCTTTCATTTTACTTCTATTTTACTCATGCACTGCCTTTTAGCCTTCATTTCAATGGCTAACCTATATGCTCCTGTGTTCATTCCCAATGACGAAGTTGATCTGTAGTGGGACGGGCAGTCTCTCATAACCTGATTCACAAAAGACGAGGAGAAGCGGGAGTACATGACTAACTGGATGGCAAGAGTTGTTGTTCCAGAAAGGACATTGCTTGCTGAGAGTCTACCTAGTACGGTCAGCAACTTGTTGTGAGATAACTGGTAATATGGTGTTTCCATACAACCATTAAGCTCTCATCTCGTGAATCGGTCTATTGTGCATGAATTTTATGCTTGTATGGCTACGGTTAGAGTTGATGAAGTTTCGGTAACAGTGCGAGGTTGCCCGTCACTTTGAATCCGACATGGATCAACGATGAGTATGCCATTGCATAATATCCTAATGGTTTGGATTTCTTTGTTTTTCCAGATGTTCGTGAACTACTACAGCGTGACATGGCGGCTTTATTTGGGGAGACCCATCTTTGGGAACATGTGAGGCATCGGCGGCCTACCCGCCATTAACTATGGTCTTGGAATAGTGAATTGCTTTCCTTCATTATTATGTTTCTTGCAAACCGCATGTATGTTACTATGAACTGCACCATACCCACGTATGATTTGTACACCTTTGCATACGCATCTATTACTAATTATTTTGACGTTGGAGGGTATATTGTGTCTAGGATTCAACAGTTAACAAGGGGTAATTCCGGAAATGGATATATGTTTTCCACGTATCTAATCACATGTATGTGTGTGAGGTCCGCCGATGTGCCGGAATATGTTTCAGACGACTGTACATACGGTCATGATGATGTTATGGCCTACGAATGAACTACTTTCGTTGTATGTTTTCTTTTTGTTATCTTTTTTATTTAGAAGGTTTGTCGTTTCTCAAATCATGTGTTTGTTTCTACTACTTTTATGAAATCAATTGCACGCTTTTACGTATATGTCTATGTTTCCTTTCAATAAAAAGTTGTCGTTCTAATAAAATGGACATTTTCCTTCAAGAAGGAAGAAAGTATAGACTTTGTTGAAGTTGCAGATTTTGCTTTCTGATTTCAGGTTTTCTTTCTTCTTTGAATTAAAGATAATGGATACAGTGAATTAAAGATAATGGTAAGGGGGAGATCGAAGCATATGAAATGGTTGCAAGAATTCGAAATAGCCCTGGGCGTGTTAGAAATATGAGTAGTTTGATTCGTTATGTGATTACAACAAACACAAGATAATCACGATCATAATAATATTAAAACCAAACACAACATATAAGTGGAATAAAAATCAAACACAAGATAATCACAACAAACAAGCTGAGTGTCATGCTGGAAAAAATAAAAATTTCTATTACAATCATGATAGCTTACAAAATAAACATCAACCTATGCAGGAATAGAGGATTGTTCAATGAGGAACAACTGTATGAAACGGACATCTAGTCTTTCTTTGTCCCGGGTTACTGCACAACGAGCACTGCCTACCGGAAACTGGGTCTGTCTTGTCAGTGAGCCTCCAGCTGGTCCTACCGCCAGGAGGCTCCTCTTAGGAAGTAATCCTGATGATCCTGGGTCAGCCCCGCCTCGCTCTCATTCTTAGCGTTTCCCTTACCTCGCTCAGTCTAGGCTTATGCCGAAGAATATTCTGAGTTCTAATTGATTCGGGAACAATCCAATCATCCTCGACTGGAACGGGAAATATGCATGCTTCATACATACGTTGGAAACTATCAGCTTTGTAGTACTTAGAACAATAATCGTACGGACTCTCGTAGCGGTCACTTGTAGCTGCGCAAGCATGTACGCTCTGGAGACCCTTAAGCTCCCTGCAGTAACACTTCTATTATGCATATTTACCTTCACACTAGTATCAATGCCCTCAACTTGGAACTCATCTTGGTCGATCGGCTTCAGTGTTAAGGTTTTCCTGGCATGCGAAACTCCATTCAAGAATCTTTCGGGTTCATATGCTAACATAGTGTGACACGAGTGTGCAAGTTCCCTCCGTTTACAATGTTGATCCTACAAAATTTCCCTGATGTGGTCAAATAGATTCATGATACTCAGCTTACGCGCATCCCTGGTCACGTTGTTAATACTTTCAGCATAGTTCCTTGTCATTATTGCATAACGTGTCCCCGGAAAATGTGATCGTGCCCATTTAGGAAATCCAATATCCTTCAGGTAACACGATACATTGTTGGTTGGATCTTTATCTTTATCCTGATCTTTTATCGGATAAAATTTTATTGCGAATCGCATTTTTTAAAATGTATATGCGGATTCCCAGAAAGTGTACGGACAATATCCCATGGATCCGAATTTTTTATTGTGGTTCATGACAATGTGGTTGCAAAAATAATCCTGTTGAGCGTTTGGAAATACTTCCCTAACAGCTACAGTAATGCCTGGCCCTCATTCTGATACGAATAGCAAGTCTCCACGTTCTTCAATTACCGACCTCACGCCAAGCATGAAATATGGCCATGCATCGGTGCTCTCTCCGTCGGTCACGGAAAAAGCTAACGGAAAGAGATGGTCACCCGCGTTTACACCGATAGCTACTAACAATGTCCCATCGCATTTTGTTTTCAGATGTGTACCGTCCACAACTAGGATAGGTCAACAGTACTTAAACCCATCAATACTAGATTTCAAAGCCATGAAACAGTACATGAACCTTCCAAGCGCATTAACCTATATGTATGTGATAGTTCCAAGATTTTCACTCATCAACATGTAAAAGTAGGCAGGTAATTTATAATGCGATAGTGTTACACTTCAGCCGATGAATTACAAGGATTTCTGTCTACAATGATACGTACGCTGATAATCAAGCTCTATGTTGAATACTATTTTGACCTCAGCCATTAAATTTTTTGTCGTGAAATCAGTGCCGAGATTGATGTGGTTCCCCTTTACAAAATGACCTATAGGTCCGGGCCTGGATTGCTATGATCGTTGGTTAATTGCTACAGTCCACAACTATGAGTTTCAGTGTACGCGGTTAATTGCTACAGTCCACAAATATTGTAGTTTTTACTTCTCCTTGTCGGACCGGGAAGGTTTCCACTGTTAGGAAATCTACGCCAGAACGCAGCGGAATTCAAAAATTTATTTCCTATCGTCACAAGATCGACTTCGTTTAAGTAATAAACAAATAAGCTAAAGACGGTGGTTACCTTGCTTTATCTAAAAGATCGACGCTTTGACCGTCTAATGAGAGTAGTGATGCACGGAGCCGCCCAAGCGTTCGGCCTCTACCACTAGTCCACACGAACAACCCGCCGGAATCCACCATTGGATTGCTACTAGAAAAATCCGACTGCTAGACCGGCATTTTCTCTCTCTCAAAACTCTCTCTATTTTTCACAAGAACTATTAGCTCTTGGATTTGTGATATACAAAACAGCTTGACACCCACTTCCTATTTATAATGGATGTGGCGCCCCAATGTAGAGTAGAGAGGAAGAAAACATTTTACTAGTAAAATAAGGAAAATATAATTGATTGATTTATCTCATTAATATTCAATATCTTATATTAAATATTTCCAATATATTGTCAATATCTTATATTGACTATATTTATCTTATTACCTTAAATCAATTTACACATGTGTATATATCACATATATATCACATATTTAAATATATATACAAATATATAGAACCAATACAGTTGTGCACAAGTATATCATATATACATGTACAACTCACGCACAATACCATTAATTAAATTGCACAATCGAAGTGTATCTTATAGACACACAAATTGCGCCACCTTTAGCCAATAAATTGGCATCCAGAATATTCTTTAATTAATATAATACTATTAATATCTTGTATTTCATTTATTCATAATAAATAAACACCACCATATTAATTTACCACTATAACCTTTATAGTCTCGAGATAAACTTTATTTATTTGGTCATCAACTATAACCACATTTTAATCCGGCTAGATGTTCATATGTGTGTGCCCCGATAGGCTTCCGAATATGTTGACCGTAGACACAAAGTGCAAATTACGAAAATGCCCTTCATGCCTAACGATCACGGGATAGCGTCTAGCAACACACCATGACCCCCAATCATCGGAAGAGTTAAATGCAATGACTACTACCTTCCATGTGAAACGGTTACCATATAACTTACAATCCTATCGTTGTAATAATATCCATACAGTCGTTAGTCGAGTGTCAAACATCAACGACCGTATCTTATAATCTGAATATCATGCTCTCTCGAAGTAACTCATTTACTTCCACTTTGCAAAGATTCACGAGAGTAAGACATTCCTTATAAGAAGGCCCTTTCGGATATTCACCCCAACTGATAGGGTACGCGATTCCCAGACGACCAAACATGTATACTCTGCATGCTTCAGTATCACACCCAATCACTACCGCTGATCGCCCCGTGGCTAGGGGAAACCTCAATAGTGTCAAAGCATGACAATCCACACCGTGATTCCATGAAGACTCCGGTCCTAAGGATAATTACATAACTGGCACATAGTGTGACACTTAACGGTGTAAGTGGGTCAGTCTAACGTACGCATTATCTAATACACGTCCACGTACAGTCCAAGTGTCTCCACACTTCGATAGACGAGATCTATCCAAGTGTCTCAATCTTGCCTTTCAAACATTCTTTCATAAGTCGTGAGATATTCATTCTTCAAGATGAACATACCAGCAGTCTTTTTAGGCTTGAGGTTATCCACAGACTTACAGAACTTTTGTTTGCACTGAGCACTGTTCTTCACCTTATCTCTATGCGGTGTCTGCTCATCTTCCAATGGTTGAATATCTCCTTGTGGTTCTGAAACAATATTTGAGATCTAAATTTACTCCCACTGTTTCTTTTGGAAGAAACACTTCCTCTAGAAGACAGTGTGTTTGGAGACGAACACCTTTTGCTCTGCAGACGAGTAAATAATATCTAGCCAACTTGCTAAGATATTCCACAAAGTCGTATATGTCGTACTAGGCTTCAAGCCTTTCTGACTTTGCCTATGACAACTTCAAATCTTAGGTCAAGATAGATTCGACATTATCATCTTCCATATCTAAAATGGAATTATTCAGCCTTTATTCTTTGGAACTCGGTTAAGTATAAGGGCACTATATCGAATCGGAAAAGGGATACTTCACATTGCTTGCGTCACACCTTTATTGTTGGTCCCTTGAAAAGGCTTTGGTTAAGTTTAGAGGGGGTGAATAAACTTAACACTTAAAACTTTTTGGAGTTGACAAACTCAGCAAGGTCAGTAGCCTGCTGACTGCTCAGTAGTCTGCTGACCACTCAGTAGTCTGCTGACAGTGGATATCACTGAATTTGTTGCAACGGAATATATTAAAATTAAGCCTTATTACTTGTTGTTAAAAATATGATACTAAGTATTAGATACTCAGTAGTGTAAGTGTGTGATTCAATTGCTAGTTTCAGTAAATTGATGTGGATAGTAACTAAATACAGAAAGTAAATGCAGAAAATAAGTAGGCAAATTTTATAGTGGTTCTAGGTGGTGTAATCCTGTCAGTCCACTCTTCTCCTATGATGTTGGAGGAAATTCACTAGAGATCTTTAAGGTTGCAGTTACAAAAATCCCTAAGATGTCTGTCCTTCACCAATAGCTATGGCTTCATAAATTGAATATTTGAAACAGGTAGGATTGCTGCTCCAATGTATTCCACTGATCCTTGAAGGATAGGATTGCCTTTTCAGCAGCTCCACCACAAACAACAGTTCTTGACACCTAAGTGCTTCTCTGTCTTCAGCAGGTTTCTTGTAAAAGAAAGTTTGAATCAAATGAATGATTCAACAGTCAACAGCTTGATCAGGATGAAATGATCAGCAGCTTGGAGTCTTCAAGTATGTATACTTGATGTAACTTGATAGCATGTTACACTTGAAGAATTTTCTGGATCAGTAGCTTTAAATTCAGTGTAAGTCAGCTGGGTGAATTTCTTGATAAGAACTTGATAGCTCACAGTAGATTGTTATTTTTCACCATTTGTATCTGAATCAGGAGTCCTCTATTTATAGGTAAGAGTCATGTGACTTATGTTTGAAATTCAAACATAGCCGTTTCAGATTTGTCCCCATTCTGACTTGCATTCTGTCCCTGTACATAGTACTGACACTGTTAGTTCAATTTCTGTCAGTTTCCAGTCTGTCCACCCTTTGACTTGTGTCCATTGGTTAATTTTCTGAATCTTTACAACATTCTTTTAATCTTGGCCATTGATTTGTAGACAATATCAAGGCTTGTAATCCATCTTTATCCTTGTAATCTTCCAATGTAACCTTTGATTAAATCGAGATTTACATTCAGCAGATACCTGTGTATATTAGTCTGTTGATGTTCATGTCAGTCAGCTGTCTTAAGTCTGATGTGTTTATAAAACACTTCAACTGACTTCTTTTATCTAACTTTTGATTGTAAAGTTAGAGTACACCATTTTGAGCATAACCAAGTTCCAATCACCACTTAAGTTATGGAACTTAGACCTTGTACACAAGGTATATGTAATCAGTTTAGGTCATCACAGACATTCCTAAGTTTTGATTCCTTATCCTTGACTTTAAATTCTAAGTTTGATCTCTTAGCCTTCAACAACTGAGTTTGAACCCTCAGCCTTAGTCTTCAGCAGGTTCCTAACTAGTCTATTGACTTAGTTACCTTACTGACCTAGACAGGTCTGCTGATAAAGTCAGCTGACCTCCTTATAATGCTTATTTGATCAAACTTATACAAAGATCAAACTCTAATAAACCTATACATTTGATCTAGACATCTTTTTGCCTTCGCTCTATAACAGCTAGTCTGACACTCATCATTAAAACTTAAAATAAGTCCAACAATTTCCCCCTTTTTAGTGATGATGCTAATACCCTCCTTACAACAAAGCAAAAAGATAAAAACTAAAACAGAAAAAATTCAGTCATTTCTCATTATAATCATATTTGTTCAACATTATTACAAACTAGGATCAGCAGAAAGAAATAAACAGTGTAAGTATGCTGATCTAGTTCCTGTCTTTGTCTTGCTCTTTCTTCTCATAAAACTCCTTGATTTATTTGACTACATCCTGCATCCATTGGTTTTCAATTGGAGAAAATTAAACCCAATGATTCAGATCTTTCTGCCACTTCCAGGCTTCTGGTAGAGTAAATCTTATGTTATGAACAGTGAAGCCCTGTCCCATGTAGAAGTGTTTGAATTCATCCAGTGAACTCCTTGTTGATTGAACAGTTCCCAATCTACCTCTTCCACCTCAGCCTCCTCTTCCATCTATAGTAGAAGCTCTCATAGCTTTGATCCTTGTTTCCCAAAGCTTCATTCCCAAAAAGTAATCCAGACCCTCAAAATATCCCATGCGACTATAAGGTCTTTTCTTTCCATAGTATAGCTGCTAATATTCCTTCAGGAGGTCATCAGTCAACTGAACTCTTCCAGGTGCAGAGTTCCCGAACTCATTAGTATCATCCACCAATATCTTTTTTGCAAAGATCCTTGCAGTTTCCTTTGCTTCTACTGGAAGGCCATCTTCTCCCTTATTGACTTCATCAATAAACCGGGACAGTAGACCATGAACACTCTCCTGTGTGATCACTAAGTTAGCAAGTTGACCTTCAATTATCTCTGTCCTTGTGTCAACTACAGTGATCCTACCTTCCACAGTTTGTTCTAGCAGATTAAACCTCTCAGTAACTTTAGGATCCAATGCAGCCGGTTGAGGTGTTGCAGCAGGTTGAACTTCAGCAGGCTTGGATATGTCAATAAGTGTGTCTAGCTTTTTCGTGTAATGAGGCAAATTCTTCATTCAAAAATTTATCTCTGTGGGTATTGCTTTGTTTTATGCCTCTCACATCTTTGGTCAAGTCAGCAAATGCATACAGAGTGGAAGTGATGTTGGATGCAACTCTTTCCGTGGTTCTCCCTCTATTTTCAACCAGATTGACCAAGTCTTCAAATCTCTGTTTGTCTATTCAACTGAGCTCTCAGCTGTGTGATATCATCCCTCACAGCAGCATCATCAGCAGGTTCTTCAACATTATAGTTTTCCCCCTGTGTGCTGACAATCATGGCCCAAGCCCAAGCCCAACCCCATCCAGCAGGGTCAGGACCTTCTTCAACCATATTTCCAAAAATATCTTCCAAGATAGGATCTTATGCAGGTGGAGGTTCCAACACATGTGCTTCCTCAAATATGGGTACATGTGCCTGTTGAGGTTCATCAGTAACTTCTTCTTCCTCCGGCACTTGGAATTCCTCATCACTGAAGTCATAATCCAACAGTTGTTCATCCTCATCAACAATAGTCTGCTGACTATCTTTTCCTTCAGTAGCCTTAGCTTCAGTAGACTGCATTGCACAGACAGGTGTTTCGGCAACCTTGTTCTATAACAATCTTTTCAACTAGTACAAGGGTTTCCTCCAAACCCATTGTAGGTTCCAACCTTTGTCCAGGTGCTGTCTGATCCTCAGCAGCCAATGCCTCATGTTCCAACCTGTATTCAGGTGCTGTTTGTAACTCAGTAACCCGAACCACATCTTCAACAAGAGCTTGAGGGAATATAGCATCATTTTCCTCTAATACTCCTGTAGCATCAGCAACCTTTTCCAACTGATCTGCAACTTGTGACAAGGTTTCTTGAGTGTCAAACCACTCCGGATACTGAGCTGAATCTTCTGAACTTTCAGCAGCTTCTTCAAATACAACAACATCATCAAGAATAAATATGACGGCCTCTTCCAAAGATGTTGCTACAGCAAGCTGTTCTTCTAAATCTTCATTGAAAATAGCTCCCGTTTCTTCATCCTGTTGAATCTCAGGATATTCATCAGACTCCACAAACAACAATGTGTCGAACATACTGACCATCATGTTGTCTCCAATAGTAGCCCATCATTGATTAGAGCTTCCAGATCATCCATGGTCATATCCTCCATATCTTTATCCATGTGATCAGTTTCCTGACCCTCAGCAGACTTGCCAGCATCAGCAGATTGATCTGATGTATTATCTTCAGATCCATGTCCTAGATCCTCAGTAGATCTTTCCATCGCCGTGCCGCTAGGTTGGCCTCCGAATGAAGGGTGATCATCATCAGAATCAGAGAATGATATATCATCATCATTAGGTCCAGAGAGTGTTCATTGATCTTGATGCTTGCACTCTGTTTTTCACTTTCAATGAGATCCATCAGCCTTACTTGTAACTCAGATGTATCAATCAAACCATGTAAGTTCTCCACACCCAACTTATTAAATGACCACTCTTCAAAGTCAGTCATTGGCTCTGTAGCTGATTTCTATTTCTTATAAAAACCAAATTTCCAAGCAAAGTAGTCCTGAATTTTCTTGATGTTGGGATCTACTATTTCTTTCTTTGATTTCTTCTTTTTTCTTTCAAAAGGCATTGTTGGCCTTCTTGGTGCACATTGCTTAGCTTGTTGTCCTCCAAAGGCTTCAACAAGATGGGCCAATGTATCCCTAGCAGATACAATCAGGTCAATAGGTTCTTTAGGATGTACATTTGTACCTACCACCTCGAACTATTCCACACTAGGTTCCCCCTGACTTGTATGTATATCAGTAGGGTCTGTAGCAGTGTGTTGCTCCCCCTGAGTTGTAGCATCCACAGCAGGGTCAGGAACATATTCAACAACTTTCACAGCAGGGTCAGATTCAGCAGTCTGCTGTGATTCTACAGTCTGTTGTTCAACAACAATCTCTCTAGCCTCAGTAGGGTCTTCAACTTGTACCAGTGCTTCCTCAACAACACCTTCAGCTTCCTTTTGGGCCTCCAACACCCTTAATTCTTTTCCCTTTCCATGCATCTTCTTTGTCACAACCTCCTTCATTCTCTTTGCAGGTTGTTCAGTTTCAAGATCCTTAGCAGCATTCCTCTTCCTTGAATCTTCCTTAAAAGTTTCTTTCAAAATTTCAACAGCAGTTTTATTTTTGGCTCCAGCAGGCTCAGCAGCCTCATCTTCAACTGGAATTTCAGTAGGGTCTACTATTGCAGCCTTGTCTTTTTAGGCTTTAAGATCTCAGTGATCTTTCTTGTGTCAGCAGCCTTTCTTTTCTGTACAGCTTTCTTTGGTGCAGCAGGTTGTGCAACTTGTTTAGCCTGCTCTCCACTAGCATCATCATCTCCATCACTGTCACTTTCAGTCCTTTCAGTATCTAAATCCTCATCATCATCCAAACCAGGGATGAGATAACTGATTTCCTTTTTATATCTGGACTTGTTGATTTTTTCAGGTGCCACATATCTTGACTTGGATATTTGTAACTATAGTTATAATGATAAGAATAATATACAATTACTGTTGTCTTTCAGTTATGTTTGGCTGTCTTGTAACGTATAACTCAGCAGACTTGAACTTCAGTAGACTTGGGGTCAGCAACCTGCTGACATAGATACTCAGCAGCCTGCTGATAATGTTACTCTACTGATCTTCAATAAGACTAGTTTTGTCCAACTGATAATACAAGATGAAGTTTAATACCAATGACTGATCTGTCAAGTGAGCTCACCCAACAGGACAAAGACCAATCCCCTTGGCAACTTCATTTGCTCAATTGTCCAAACTATTTAAGTACATGGAATTGTTGATACCAATGACTAATCTGCTAAGTGAGCTCACCCAACAAAGCAAAGACTAATCCCCTTGGTGAATTCCGGTACACTGCTGATTATTAGTATATTAGTCAACTTTTATGAAGCCAAGTTCAGTCCTTAACTTAGCAAATCTTTCACTATCCAATGGTTTGGTAAATATATCAGCAAGTTGATCTTCAGTAGGGATATAGAGAACCACCACATCTTTCTTTTCAACATGATCTCTTATAAAATGATGTCTCACATTTTGGTTTGTGGTGAAGCGGTGAAGAAACAATGGAAGTTGATATTGAGTTTTCGGTTGTGAAGCCATAGTTATTGGTGAAGGACAAGCAACCTTTTTGTAACGGATAACTCAAGGATTACTAGTGAACGTACGGATTACATCACCTGGAGACCCGCTATAAAAATCTCTACTTACTAATTTATTTTAGCACTCATTATTCTATTTCCCAATCAAAATCACACACATACACTACGAGTATCTAATACTTAGTAACATATTTAACAACAAGTAACTGTGGTGCTTTTTCTCGACGGACTCAATCTTGCATCAAGCATAATCAATATCCGAGTAGGATATAACCTCATGAATGCTAGAACCGTATTTGATGTGCTTCTGTGATAGATTTGATGAGTATAAACATCTTTTGAATACCGAAGGACCATATCCGATAACTACTCCCAAAGTCTCTTTTATTGATATCTTGAGAATGCTGAAAGTCAAAGATTGCAAGGTACCGCAAAGGAACTGACACTTAATGCAGCTGAAGGCAACGATGAATAAAGAAGAACAAAATCGGTGTGGCCGAGAAATGCTACTTTCAAATGGAGTCGAGATTCAATGCAATCTTAGATGAACTTACTGGCGAGTGTAAGTTATTCAAAAAGAGGAAGTAAACACCAAAATCTTGGAAGCTTTACTGGCAAGAGATGTTTGGAAAATGAAGGTGATTTGCAATTGAAGAAATGAGAAAGCCGCATGAGGGGAAGACACCTTCAAGCTTGTTCTACGATCTTAAGGCCTATGAATTTAGCAAGAAGTTAGTGCACGAAGCGAAAAGGAAGAGCCAAAGACCACTTTTGCATTGAGTGCTTCACATCATGAAGAAACATCGGGAGGACGGGATGATATGCTAGATGAAATGCAAGAGCAAATTGCCACTACCGAGCAAGAAGATCGAATGATGAAGGCTGGAAAGGCCCACACAAGAAATTTCACAAAGAGGCCCTGCGAGAGAAGGAAAGAAGAACCAAAGAAAGATAATGACTATATTTATGCTTTCATTGCAGAAACGAGGACACTTCGGACTGATTGTCTGAATTGAAACAAGGCAAGGAACCCGATTATCTTTGCTTCAAGTAAGAAGCTTGGACATTTTAGACCCGATTGTCCGGACCCTGCGAAGACCAAAAGTCAACAAAGGAGACATGGCAAGAAGGCTATGGTTCTTGAAGATGAATCGGGATATGAAGTGGGATACGAAAAGGAAATGAGTCGGATGACACGACGCGGTTGCTTGATATGGAGGATTATGCTTTGATGGCCAACATGGATGAAACGGAGGAGGTATACAACTTCATCTATAAACACTCTGTTGGAAGTGATTGTGAATCAACTGTGGTTCAAATCCTAGAAATTCGACAACAATGAGACTTTGGATGCCATCCTTAATCAGGCGAGGATAATACAATGCGGTTATGAGATTGTGAAGGCCGAAAAAGAGGCTCTTGAGTTAGAAGTTGGAAGATTGAAAGGCTGAATTAAGGATTTTCAAAGGTAAAGAAAAAGATGTTGGACGAATCGGCATAAGTCTGCTGCACGTCCGGCGACCTGCGAATCTCTGAACCATCTTGTTCCATGCCGCATACAAATCGGGGAAAGCCTTATGGAGATAGAAACTGGGCTTGGATTTGGAAATCGGCAATCTAACAAGAGTGGATCCGGTGGGTTCTTGAACTGGTACCGAGGAATTGGTCCTAAGTTTGTGCACGCTTTAGATCCATCTCCGTCAAGGGCTATTTCGAAGCGGTAAAACCAAATGAGAATGCCTCGAAAGAAGCAAAATCGAAGTCTCGAAGTCAACGGCTCTAGTAAAAAGAATAAATCCAAAAATAGAACTGCTTGTACCTTAAGCTGTGATAGCGGACACACTACCAAGTCTGCTGGACCACGAGAAGGGAAAGAAACGAAGTATTCCAAGAATAAGAATCCTAAATCCAAAAATGTTGATCATTCAAGGGATACTTATCTCGGGGGGAAAGGTAAGTTGTTCCACTGCCGATAATGATTGGAATATTCCACGCATCAATGTTAGAAACGATCGGTATAACCATACGCTTGGGTAAAACCTAGACAATGGAATCGACGAGAGGACTTACATAAGACCTCGGCAAACTCCATATTACGGGGGCGCTCCACCAACGGACGGCACATCTATGGCTATGCAAATGTTTCTAACAACAAGAATCATTTCAAACAACATTATGTACCAAAAGGCCGAGAAAACATATGTGGTTCCTACACAACCTACGGTAGAACTTATGGATGTGTGGAATACATGTATGAACCAAAGTATGAACCAAAGTTGACACGTTTAGGAGAAGACCTTATGGAAACATACCAAGGGTCATGCTTGCCATGACTACTATGGACTGAAACGAGGTTTGGGTACACAAAAAGCATTAACTTTGTTTTGTAGGGTGTATCTGGTACTTTGACGGTGGATGTTCCGGACACATGACAAAGAATAACCTTTGTCACATCAAACTTTGTGGCAAAAGATGGTCCAAGGGTAAATTTTGGCAACAAAAATACACCTGGCTATACAAGAGGATATGGCACACTTATCGAAATGGACTTACGATCAAGAATGTTGCATATGTGGAAGAACTTCCGGATTACAGACTTGCCGAGCCTTGGACAATTACGTGATATGGGATACAAGGTCACTTTTGACAAAAACAATTGTATTGTCATTAGTGAAAGAGGTGATCAAGTTGTACTTCTTTGGTAGAAGGCAACGGAGAACATGTATGTTGTGGATTGGTCTCATGAGTTCTGAAACACCTCACTGATTGTGCATACCAAATCTGAACTCAATTGGCTATGGCACAAGAAGTTAAATCATCTAAATTTTGATGATATTAATCGGTTAAGTGAAGAAGAAGTTAGTGGTTGGTTTGAGGATCACATTCAAGAAGGATGCTATGCGCACGTGATGCATGTCGGCCAAGGTAAACGGAGATAAAGTCAAGTTTTAAGTCAAAGACTAAACAATCAACTAACGCAGTGTTGGAGCTTATGCACATGGATCTTTTGGACCAATAACTCCAACAAGTGTGACGAGGAAGAAATACACCTTAGTGGTTGTGGATGATTTTTCTAGATACACTTGGGTGATATTCATGAACAAGAAAAGTGAGACTCTCCAAAGCTTACCTAATCTTTTGAAAAGATTACAAAATGAGAAAAGTCTAACGGTCATAAAGATTAGATCGGATCGAGTCTTACAATTTCTCAACAAAGTTATAAGAGAATGCGTGAGCAGAATGGTGTACTTCATCAACTTGCTGTGGCTACGGTACACCTCGAGCAAAATGGGGATTCTTGAAAGAAGAAACGGGACATTAAAGGAAGCGGGAAGAACAATGATCTCGTGAAGCTTTGCTACTGAAAGATATTGAATTTGAAAGCGATGAAATGCGGCCACATGCTATACACAAAATAGAACATCGGTAAACAAGAAGGCACAACGAAGACACCTTATGAGATGCGGAATGGAAGGATACCTAATATATCTTATTTTCACCATTTGGAAGCAAATGTTTTATTCTAAATCATAAAGTTCATTTGAAAACTTTCCAACCAAAATCGAGATGAAGGAATTTTCTTAGGATATTCTTCGATCAATGCGAGCATTCGAGTCTTGAACAAAAGAACAATTTGAAACATGAAGAAACAATCAATGTTGTGTTTGATGAACCTAAGTTCTTTGGTATGGAAGATAAAGAGTGTGAACTGCTGAAAATCAACAAATCAGCGATCCGGATTGTGTTGAAGTTTTGGAAAGATTCAATGACCTAAAAGTTTACGATACGCCCTATTTAGAACACCACTGGCGACAATGTTACGATGCAACAAGCCAGAGAACTATTCAAGGATCCGCTAGCGACCCACGTAGAAGAAACTACAAGCGGAGACCCACTGCGAAGATGATTTTCCTGAAAATCAAAATAACCATAATCCACAATGGTTAAGGAATCACCTGTTGTGAACAAGTTATTGGCAATGTACGGCAAGGTGTGAGGACTAGAAGACAAGCGGAAGCTATGTTTACTTGTTTTCTATCTCAAATGGAACCTAAAGTTGTTGAAGAAGCAATTTCGGATCCGGATTGGATAATTGCTATGCAAGAAGAATTAAATGAATTTGAAAGAAATCAAGTTTGGACACTAGTTGAAAGGCCAAGTCATGCAAATATCATTGGTACTAAGTGGGTATACGAAATAAACTTGATGAATGCGGTACCATTGTAAGAAATAAGGCAGGACTAGTTGCAAAAGGCTATTCTACAAGCGAAGGAATAGATTTTGATGAAACTTATGCACCGTTGCCCAAGATTGGAAGCTATCGGATTATTCTTGGCACATGTTTGCATATAAGAACTTCAAAGTATATCAAATGGATGTCAAGAGTGCATTTTTGAATGGTATCTAGAGGAGGAAGTGTATGTTCGGCAACCTCCTGGATTTGAAGTTAAAATCAAGAAGATAAAGTGTACGAGACTCAACAAAGCACTTTATGGTTTGAAACAAAGCACCAAGAGCATGGTATGAGACCTTATCTCAATTCTTGGTGGACAATGGTTTGCACCTCGGTACCGTTGACAAGACCTATAACCCGAGAATCGGTGAAGGAGACGGCACCTGGCAGTGCGAATTTATGTTGATAACCTCATATTTAGCTACGACAGTAATTCACTTTGTGAAAAGTTTGCAAATCTGATGAAAAGTAAATTCCAAATGAGTATGATGGGATAAATGAACTACTTTTTGGGTTTACAAGTCAAACAAATGAAGAGGATGGAATCTTCATTCATCAAACCAAGTACACCAAAGAGCTGAAGAAGTTTGGTATGGAAAACGGCACCAAGGTATCAACTCCTATGAGTACAAACATAAGATTGGATGAAGACAAAGATGGCAAAGATGTTGATCAGACCTTATACGGAAGGATGATAGGTGAGTACGCATGCACTTGCGCGACGGACTGATATATCCTTTGTTGTAGGTGTTTGTGCAAGATTTCAATCAAAACCTAAGGAAAGTCACTTAGGTTGCCGGTCAAAAAGAGTTTCCTCAAAACATCTAAGGAAAGTCACTTTTGGGGATGTAGGAATATGGTATTCAAGGGATGGAGGCTTCGATGTTATATCCTACTCAGATTACGATTATGCTTGGATGCAAGATTGATAGAAAAAGCACCACGGGAACACAATCGAGTTAATGGGAAATAGGCTAGTTTCCTAGTTTAGCAAGAAACGAGAATTCAATATCAACTTCCTTTCTTGGAAAATTTGATATATATTCTTTCTTTGAAAATTGGCAATGCTGCTAAGTACTTTGGTTAAGACAACAATTAAGAGATTACGGAATTGAAGACGATATCTATAATGTTTGACAACATAATTGCAATTGCAATCACGAAAATCTGTTTTGCATAAGAACCAAGCACATTGATGTAAGACATTGCTTGGTTCTTGAATGCAAAACAGGATTTTCAGTGATTGCAATTGCAATAGTGTTGTCAAACATTATAGGAATTTCTCTTTCTTCAATTCCATAATCCCTTAACTGTTGTCTTAACCATAGTATTTTTGCACAGCAACTTCCACTAGCAATATATTCAGCTTCAGCAGTGGAAGTTGATATTGAATTCTGTTTCTTCCTGAACCAGGAAACCAGTCTATTTCCCATCAACTGACAGGTTCCTGTGGTGCTTTTTCTATCAATCTTGCATCAAGCATAATCAATATCCGAGTAGGATATAACCTTGAAGCTTCCATCTTTTGAATACCATATCCCTACTCCCAAAGTCTCTTTTAGATACTTGAGAATGCTTTTGACAGCAGCTAAATGCCTTTCCTTAGGTTTTGATTGAAATCTTGCACAAACACCTACAGCAAAGGATATATCAGGTCTACTGGCAATGAGGTACAACAGACTGCCTGTCAACCTTCTGTATAAAGTCTGATCAACATCTTTGCCTTATTTGAGTTGATACCTTGGTGCTATTTTCCATGCCAAATTTCTTCAGTAGCTCCTTGGTATACTTAGTTTGATGAATGAAGATTCCATATTTCATTTGTTTGACTTGTAATCCCAAGAAGTAGTTCATTTCTCCCATCATACTCATTTGGAACTTCCTTTTCATGAGATTAGCAAACTTTTCACATAGCAATTCATTTTCAGAGCCAAAAATTATGTCATCAACATAAATTTGTACCAGCAGGGTTCTGTCCTCTTCATTGATTCTGAAAAGAGTCTTGTCAATGGTACCTTTGGTAAAACCATTGTCCACCAAGAATTGAGATAGGGTTTCATACAATGCTCTTGGTGCTTGTTTCAAACCATAAAGTGCCTTGTTAAGTGTATACACTTTATCTTTTTGATCTTTGACTTCAAAGCCAGGAGGTTGCTGAACATAAACCTCTTCTTCTAGAATGCCATTTAGAAATGCACTCTTGACGTCCATCTGGTATACTTTGAAGTTTTTGTAAGCAGCATATGCCAAAAATACTCTTATAGCTTCCAATCTTGCAACTGGGGCACATGTCTCATCAAAATCTATTCATTCAGCTTGAGAATAGCCTTTTGCTACTAGTAGGGCCTTATTCCTTACAATGGTACCAGATTCATCCAATTTGTTTATGTATACCCATTTTCTTCCAATTATATTTGTATGACTAGGCCGTTCCACTAGTGTCTAATCTTGGTTTCTTTCAAACTCATTCAATTCTTCTTGCATAGCAATTATCCAATCTGGATCAGATATAGCTTCTTCAACAACTTTAGGCTCCATTTGAGATAGAAAACAAGTAAACATTGCTTCCAATTGTATTCTAGTCCTTACACCTTGATGTATGTTCCCAATAACTTGCTTAGCAGGGTGGTCTTTCAACCATTATAAATCATGATTAGTTTGATTTACAGGAGCTTCATCTTCAGTAGGGTCTACTGTTGCTTCAGTAGGGGGTTCAGCAGATCCTTGAACTGCTTCAGTTGTTGCATCAGTAGTGTTACCCGTAGGTTCTTCAACAGGGGCAGAGTCAGAAAAAATTTAGTCATTTAACCTTTCCAAAACATCAATGCATTCTGGATCAGTGACTTGGGGATTTTCAACAGGTTCTGAAACTTCATCTTCCATTCTAGTGAACTTTGGTTCATCAAATACTACATGTATAGATTCTTCATGTTTCAATGTCCTTTTGTTCGTACCCTGAATGCCTTGCTGACAGAAGAGTATCCCAAGAAGATTCCTTCATCTGATTTTGGTTGGAATGTCTTCAATTGCTCCTTATGATTCAAAATAAAACATTTGCTTCCAAATGGATGGAAATAGGATATATATGGTTTCCTTCCATTCCAAATCTCGTAAGGTGTCTTCAGCAGCTTCTTGTTCACTGATGTCCTGTTTTGTGTATAGCATGTTGTATTGATTGCTTCTGCCTAATATGTTACAGGTAATAATGCTTCACAAATCATAGTCCTTTCTGCTTCTTTCAAGGTCCTGCTTCTTCTCTCAACAACTCCATTTGCGGTGGTGTACCAGCAGCAGCTAGTTGATGTAGCACAACATTTTGTTCACAATATTCTCTTATGACTTTATTGAGAAATTCAGTACCCTTGTCTGATCTGATCTTCACTACTGTCAAACTTTTCTCATTTTGCAGTCTCTTCAAAAGCTCAGGCATCTTTTGAAGTGTTTCACTTTTCTTGTTTATGAATACTACCCAAGTGTATCTTGAATAATCATCCACAACTACTAGAGTGTACTTCTTTCCTGTTACACTTGTTGGTGTCATTGGTCCAAATAAATCCATGTGCATCAGCTCCAAAACTCTTTTTGTTGAATGCTTAGTCTTTGACTCGAAGCTTGACTTTGTTTGTTTACCTTTCTGAGAGGCATCACATATTGCATCCTTTTTGAATGTCATCTCAGGCAAACCAATCACCAATTTATTTTTCACCAACTGAATGATATCATCAAAGTTAAGATGATTCAACTTCTTATGCCACAACCAATTCAGTTCTGACTTAGTATGCACAATCAGGCAGGTTTCTGGAACAGCAGTAGACCAATCCAAAACATACATGTTTTGTTGTCTTCTTCCAGCCAACACAACTTGTTCACCTCTTTCACTAATGACAACACAGTAGCCTTTCTCAAAAGTGACCTTGTAACCCATGTCACAAAATTGTCCAGTGCTCAGTAGGTTGTAGTCCAGTCCTTTCACAAATGCAACATTCCTAATAGTTAATCCATTTCTCACCAGTGTGCCATAACCTCTTTTGTATCCTGGTGTATTCTTGTTGACAAAATTGACTCTTGGACCATCCTTTGCCACATAGTTTGTCAAACAGTGCTTATTCTTTGTCATATGTCTGGAACATCCACTGTCAAAGTACCAGACACCCTACAAAACAAAGTTAATGTATTTTAGGTACCCAAAAATGTTTGGGTCCACAGTGGTGAGTGGTAAGCATGACCCTTGGCATATTTCTATAAGGTCTTCTTTGAAAAGTATTATACTATGTGTATTCCACACTTCCATAAGATCTAACATTTGGTTGTGTAGGATTCGCATATGCTTTCTGGCCTTTTGGTACATAATGCTGTTTGAAGTGATTTCTGTTGTTAGAAGCACTAGCATAACCATAGGTTTGCTGTCTGTTAGGAGCAGCCCTATAATATGGAGTCTCCTGAGGTCTCTGTTGAGGTCTTGAATAAGTCCTCTGTTGGGTCCTTTGCTGATTCCACTACTGAGGTTTTACATTTGCATTATGGTTATAACTATTGTTTCTAGCAGCAGGGTTAGGAATATTCCAATCATCATCAGTAGGGAACAATCTGCCTTTCCCCATGAGATAAGTATACCTAGAATGATTAACATTTTTGGGTTTAGGATTCTTATCCTTGGAATATTTTTGATTTTTACCCTTTTGTGGTCCAGCAGACTTAGCAGCAGGTCTGCTATCAGTAGGTCTAGAAGGTCCAGCAGTCCTATTTTTGGATTTACCCTTTTTGTTAGGTACTATTGACCCTTTTGACTTTTGATTTTGCTTCTTTGAATACTTCTCAGTAGGCTTTACTGCCTCAGTGACCTTTTTGGGAGTTGGATCTTGTGCAGGTACAAACTTAGGACCAATTCTGGTACTAGGTTCAGTAACCTTACTGGATCCACTCTTAGTAGATTGCTGAGTTCCAAATCCAAGGCCTGTTCTATCACCATAAGGCTTTCCAGATTTGAATGCAGTAGTGGAATTAGATTGTTCAGCAGATTCAGCAGCTACTGAATGTACAACAGGCTTATGCTGATTTTGCTCAAAACCTATCTCCTTACCTTTGAGAGTTCTTAAATCAGCTTTTAACCTTTCAACTTCTGTTTGAAGAGCTTCTTTTAAGCCTTAACAATCTCATAACCAGATTGTATTTTCCTCAGTTGATTAAGGATGGCATCCAAAGTTTCTTCATTGTCAGAATTTTTAGGATTTGAACCACAAGTTGATTCACAATCACTTTCAGCAGGAGTGTTTATCGATACAGAATTGTATACCTCCTCTGTTTCTTCCATGTTTACCATTAAAGCATAATCATCCATAGCAGCAACAAGTGCAGTATCATCAGATTCATTTCTTGTTTCTGATTCAACTTCATAGCCTGATTCATCATCAGCAACCATTGCTTTCTTGCCAGGTCTTCTTTGCTGATTCTTGTTCTTTAGTAGGCCTGGACAATCAGGTCTGAAATGTCCAAGTTTCTTGCAGTTAAAGCACAGATAATCAGGTTCCTTTTTCTGTTTTAGATCAGGACAGTCGGGTTTTAAGTGTCCTGGTCTCTTGCAGTGAAACACAAATAATCATTATCTTTCTTGGATTCTTCCTTCTTCTTTTCACTTGATTTCTTTGGGAAATTCCTTGGAGAACCCCTTCAAGTTTTCATCATTCTTATTTTCTTGCTCAGTAGGGCAATTTGCTTTTGCATCTCATCCAGTAGATCATCTTGAGCTCCTGATGATTCTTCTTGATGTGTGGCAGCCAATGCAGTTGTCTTTGGTTCTTCCTTTTCAGTCTCGGGTGCAAGTTTCTTACTGAATTCATAAGCCTTGAGATCTGAAAATAACTTGAAGGTGTCCTCTTCATGTAGTCTTCTCATTTCTTCTATGGCAGTAACCTTCATTACCCAAACTTCTTTTACAGGTAGGGCTTCTCAGATTTTTGTATTGATTTCCTCTTTTGAGTAGACTACATTCAGTAGGGTGAGTTAATCCATGATAGCATTGAATCTTGACTCCATTTGTTCAATAGTTTCATTTGATTTCATTTTGAAATCTTAGAACTTCTTTTTGGCTACACTGATCTTGTTTTTCTTGATAGCATTAGTGCCTTCACAGATTAATTGTAACTTATCCCAAAGTTCCTTTGCAGTCTTGCAATCCTTCACTTTCATGTACATATTGCTATCCAAGGTTCTGTATATGATATCAATAGCAATATTATTGAGGTTTGCTCTTTTTCTATCTTCTTCATAATAGAGGCACTGCTATGATACCAATTGTTGGTCCCTTGAAAAGGCTTTGGTTAAGTTTAAAGGGGGGGTGAATAAACTTAACACTTAAAACTTTTTGGAGTTAACAAACTCAGCAAGGTCGCATCCCGCCGATCGCCGCAGTCCGCCGACCACTCGCAGTCCGCCGACCACTCGCAGTCCGCCGACGATAGATATCATTGAATTTGTTGCAGCGGAATATATTCAAATTAAGCCTTATTACTTGTTGCTAAAAATATGATACTAAGTATTAGATACACAGTAGTGTAAGTGTGTGATTCAGTTGATTTGGATAGTAAACTAAATGAAGAAAGTAAATGCAGAAAATAAGTAGGTAAATTTTATTGTGGTTCCAGGTGGTGTAATCCTGTCAGTCCACTCTTCTCCTATGATGTTGAAGGAAATTCACTAGAGATCTTTAAGGTTGCAGTTAAGAAAATCCCTAAGTTGTCTGTCCTTCACAAATAACTATGGCTTCACAAACTGAATATTTGAAACAGGTAGGATATATTGCTGCTCCAAAGTATTCCACTAGTCCTTGAAGGTTAGGATTGCCTCTTCACCAGCTCCACCACAAACAACGGTTCTTGACACCTAAGTGCTTCTCTGTCCACTGCGGGTTTCTTGTAAAAGAAAGTTTGAATCAAATGAATGATTCAACAGCCAGCATCTTGATCAGGATGAAATGATCAGTAGCTTGGAGTCTTCAAGTGTGTATACTTGATGTAACTTGATAGCATGTTACACTTGAAGAATTTTCTGGATCAGTAGTTTTAAGTTTAGTGTAAGTCAGCAGGGTGAATTTTTTGATAAGAACTTGACAGCTCAGAGTAGATTGTTATTTTTCATCATTTGTAAAAGAATCAGGAGTCCCCTATTTATAGGTAAGAGTCCTGTGACTTATGTTTGAAATTCAAACATAGCCGTTTCAGATTTGTCCCCATTCTGACTTGCATTCTGTCCCTATATTGAATCTTTCCAACATTCTTTTAATCTTGGCCATTGATTTGTTGACAATATCAAGGCTTGTAATCCATCATTATCCTTGTAATCTTCCAATGTAACCTCTTATTAAATCGAGATTTACATTCAGCAGATACCTGTGTATATTAGTCTGCTGATGTTCATGTCAGTCAGCTTTGTCTTAAGTCTGCTGTGTTTATAAAACACTTCAACTGACTTCTTTTATCTAAATTTTGATTGTAAAGTTAGAGTAAACCATTTTGAGCATAACCAAGTTCCAATCACCACTTAACTTATGGAACTTAGACCTCGTACACAAGGTATATGTAATCAGTTTAGGTCATCACAGACTTTCCTAAGTTTTGATTCCATATCCTTGACTTTAAATACTAAGTTTGATCTCTTAGCCTTCAACAACTGAGTTTGAACCCTCACCCTTCAGTCTTCAGCAGGTTCCTAACTAGTCTATTGACCTAGTTACCTTACTGACCTGGACAGGTCCACTGATAAAGTCAGCTGACCTCCTTACAATGCTTGTTTGATCAAACTCTAATAAATATATACATTTGATCAAGACATCTTTTGCCTTTGCTCTATAACAGCTAGTCTGGCACTCATCATTAAAACCTAAAATAAGTCCAACAATTTCCCCTTTTTTTAGTGATGATGCCAATACCCTCCTTACAGCAAAGAAAAAAGATAAAAACAAAAACAGAACAAATTCAGTCATTTCTCATTATAATCATATTTGTTCAACATTATTACAAACTAGGATCAGCAGAAAGAAATAAACAGTGTAAGTATGCTGATCTAGTTCCTGTCTTTGGCCTGCTCTTTCTTCTCATAAAACTCCTTGATTTATTTGCCTACATCCTGCATCCATTGGTTTTCAATTGGAGAAAAGTCATCCCAATGATTCAGATCTTTCCACCACTTCCAGGCTTCTGGTAGAGTTAATCTTATGTTATGAACACTGAAGCCCTGTCCCATGTAGAAGTGTTTGAATTCATCCAGTGAACTCCTTGCTGATTGAACAGTTCACAATCTACCTCTTCCACCTCTGCCTCCTCTTCCACCTCTAGTAGAAGCTCTCATAGCTTTGACCCTTGTTTCCCAAAGATTCATTCCCAAAAAGTAACCCAGACCCTCAAAATATCCCGTGCGACTGTAAGGTCTTTTCTTTCCATAGTATAGCTGCTTATATTCCTTCCGGAGGTCATCAGTCAACTGAACTCGGCCAGGTGCAGGGTTCCTGAACTCATTAGTATCATCCTCCCATTTCTTCTTTTCAAAGATCCTTGCAGCTTCCATTGCTTCTGCTTTAAGGCCCTCTTCTCCCTTATTGACATCATCAATAAACCGGGACAGTAGACCATGAACACTCTCATGTGTGATCACTAAGTTAGCAAGTTGACCTTCCATTATCTCTGTCCTTGTGTCAACTACAGTGATCCTACCTTCCATAGTTTGCTCTAGCAGATTTAGCCTCTCAGTAACTTTAGGATCCAATGCAGCAGGTTGAGGTGTTGCAGCAGGTTGAACTTCAGCAGGCTTGGATGTGTCAAGCTTTTTGTGTAATGAGGCAAATTGTTCATTAAAAAATTTATCTTTGTGGTTATTGCTTTGTTTTATGCCTCTCACATCTTTGGTCAAGTCAACAAGTGCATAATGAGTGGAAGTGATGTTGGATGCAACTGTTTCGATGGTTCTCTCTATTTTCCACCAGATTGGCCAAGTCTTCAAATCTCTGTTTGTCTATTCAACTGAGCTCTCAGCTGTGTGATATCATCCCTCACAGCTTTCAATTCATTCAAAACATTTGTTGGTACTGCACCAGCCACATCTCTAGCCATATGTCCAGCAGCATCATCAGCAGGTTTTTCAACATTGTAGTTTGCCCTCTGTGTGCTGACAACCATGGCCCAAGTCCTATCCTATCCAGTAGGGTCAGGACCTTCTTCTTCCAAGATAGGATCTTGTGCAGGTGGTGGTTCCAAGACATGTGCTTCCTCAAATATTGGTACATGTGCCTGTTGAGGTTCATCAGCAACTTCTCCTTCCTCGGGTACTTGGAATTCCTCATCACTGAAGTCATAATCCAAAAGTTGTTCATCCTCATCAACAATAGTCTGCTGACTATCTTTTCCTTCAGTAGCCTTAGCTTCGAGATCGCACTACACCGACGGGTGTTTCAAAGAACTTTGTTTATAACAATCTTTTCAACTAGTGCAGGGGTTTCCTCCAAACCCATTGTAGGTTCCAACCTTTGTCCAGGTGCTGTCTGATTCTCTGCAGCCTATACCTCCTATTCCAACCTGTATTCAGGTGCTGTTTGTAACTCAGCAACCTGAACCACCTCTTCAACAAGAGCTTGAGGGAATATAGCATCATTTTCCTCTAATACTCCTCTAGCATCAGCAACCTTTTGCAACTGATCTGCAACTTGTTACAAGGTTTCTTGAGTGTCAAACCACTCCTAATACTGAGCTGAATCTTCTGAAATTTCAGCAGCTTCTTCAAATACAACAACATCATCAAGAATAAATATGATGGCCTCTTCCAAAGATGTTGCTACGGCAAGCTGTTCTTCTAAATCTTCATTGAAAATAGCTCACAGCTCTTTATTTAATAAGTCAGCCTGCTGAATCTCAAGATTCTCATTAGACTCCGCAAACAACAAGGCGTCATTCATACTGACAATCCTATTGTCTCCAATAGTAGCCTTATCAATGATTAGAGCTTCCAGATCATCCATGGTCATATCCTCCATATCTTCATCCATGTGATCAGTTTGCTGACCCTCAGCAGACTTGCCAGCATCAGCAGATTGATCTGTTGTATTATCTTCAGATCCCTGTCCTAGCTCCTCAGTAGATCTTTCCAATGCAGTGCCACTAGCTTGGCCTGGGAAAGAAGGGTGATCATCATCAAAATCAGAGGATGATGTATCATCATCATCAGGTCCAGAGAGTGGTTCATTGATCTTGATGCTTGCACTCTGTTTTTCACTTTCAATGAGATCCAGCAGCCTTACTTGTAACTCAGATGTATCAATCAAACCAAGTAAGTTCTCCACACCCAACTTATTAAATGACCAATGTTCAAAGTCAGTCATTGGCTCTACAGCTGATTTCTGTTTCTTATAAAAACCAAATTTCCAAGCAAAGTAGTCCTGAATTTTCTTGATGTTGGGATCTACTTATTTCAAGTGATTTAATCATATAATGAGCTTCCGTTTCCCATTAATAATTAAAGTCTTAGAGTACTCCATAAAATATGTAGTCTCATTATCTCTAACTACTATAACGAAGTTGCTCGTGTCATTGCTTATTTTACAAGGATTAAAAATTACTTAACCATACTTGAGAACATTTCTCAAAAGGTAACAGTCAAAATTTGGCTGTACTAATTGAGAATTAAAACATAAATATAAAAGTTCGCTAAAAACTACAACATCAAATAAAGATAAAATAGTGTTGTTGTTTATACATGCAAAATCAAAAATGGTCTTATGGTTTATGATTTTGCTCTCACTAGTCAACTACTCCCAATTGACTTTCAAGAATTATCCAAAATTCTTTAGTGGATGGAATCCAATCTAGTTGACTCAATCCCCGACATGGGCCGATCGACCGGGTCAATTTCAAAAGGTGGGTACGCTTACCGGTCGCATCTCATGCGGCTTCCATTGGTTAACTAGTCAACACTTTGATAGCTCACATCTCTATGTGACATCCACCTCTTGTCTCTCAAATCAAACGGTCCCGACGTGGTCCAATCACCGTAAGATTCTTAGTCGAGTCGTAACCCAAATATTCATTAGATCTCATAACGATCATATCTCGATAATAACGATATACCCGAGGTAGGTCAACTCCCGACGTGGGCCGATCAGTTTGATCCGAACAAGGGCTCTTCACCGTCATTATAGTATTGGGAGACAAAATATGACTCAAGTTTTTTTTGTGGGAGTTTTTATGAAAATTAGTTCACTTAATTAATTTTATTTACGGTCTCATCAATTTTATCTCTCTCTATAAACATACATCCTACACATTCATCGAGATTGTGCCTAGTCATGCATCTATCGTATCATATAAAATAAATACAAGCACAAAATAAATAAATGCGTAAAGTAACCGGTCATGGACTTTTCCTCAGTGCGGTTTTGAATACAAACTGACGAAACCGCGGGTCACAATCTAAGGGTAGCTGCAACCGCCAAAAGGATCTTTAATGTGTCACCACCAATGGAATCTTTATCTCTCTTTGGCCTCCATCTTCTGCTCCATTCTTGTTACATAACATTCTATCTAATAAAATAAATACACCCGCCGCACACGGGGGGAGCTAACTGGAATGGGATAAATGCAGAAAGTAAACTTGGTCATATTCTTCATAACGGCCTAGGACAATTTGGAAACCAACATAAAGTAAATCACACATATCCATCCTATTGGTCGAGTCCATGATCAATCGGGGTCCATATAGTCATATTATATCTACAACATCTAATACATACAATAACATCTTATGAAAAAGATAAATGAAAATATAACTACTTGCATCTTATTTCATCAAATCAAATAATCAATCAACATTTAACTAATTAAAAGATTCTAATCGAAATAAAATTAACTATTAATTTTGAACGATTTCAATTTTAATTTTAATTGATAAGAACCATTCAAAATTAAAAATAGGCCTCTTTTAGTATCTTTCTTTTTTATTCTTAATCAAAAGAGGTGTCTTTGGTTTCAAAACCAAAAGGCATCTCCCTTGGCCCTTTCCAAAATCAAAATTTTGAAAATGGCCTAGGCCTAGGTCTATTCCAAAATCAAATATTTTGAAAATGGTCTGGCCAATTCCAAACAAAGTTTGGAAAGAGGCAATATTAGTTAATGCCATGTGGCATCCCAATGGCCCAAACTATTTAAACCATTAGTCAACCATATGACACAACTAAACAAAGGAGATATCAATGTACAAAAAATATCACAAAACAAAAAACGAAATCGGGATCCACGATGCACCACCAGCCGCCGGCAGCACCTTAGGGCGCCGTCACAACCGGAGGTTACACGTTGGGGAGCCGCCGCCGATCGGCCGAGCACCCAACCCGGTTTTTTTTTGTTTCTCTCGTTTCGCGAATCTAGATCTTGCATCTATCGATTAATTACTATGCAATTTAATTAGTGCTTATCACTTAAGTTCGAAACTCACTCTGATACTATTGTTAGGAAATCAACTAGTCTACGCAGCGAAATTTAAAAAATTGATTTCTGATCCCAAGATCGACTTCGTTTAATACAATAAACACGTTAAGTAGTTGACGGTGAATACCTTGCTTGATCTAATAGATCGATGCTTTGACCGTAAAAGGAGAGTAGTAGTGTGCGCGAGCCATCCACGTGTCCAGCCTCTATCGATATCTACACGAACTCCTCGCCGGAATCCTCATTGGCTTTCTACTAGAAAAATCCGGTTGCTAGACCAGGCTTTTTTCTCTCTCTCTAAATCTCTCTCTAAGAAGCTCTCATATTTTCTAGTAAATTAGAACTCTTCTAATTGTGATGATACAAAAGAGCTAGCCAACCCCTCTCTTATATAGAGAAAAGTGGCGCCTATATGCCCCAAAAACTGATTGGGAGAAGCTTCCTAGTAGATTGAGTAGAAAGAAAACATTTTCCTAATAAAATAAGGTTAATCACTTTGATTGATTTATCTCTATTAATTTAATATCTTATATTAAATAAATCTAAGATATTGTCAATATCTAATATTGATCTTCTTTATCTCATTACCATAAATTTATTTTTCAAAAATCTATTAATATCTAATATTAATATATGGTAATACTATTAATTAATTTGCACAATCCAAGTGTATCTTAATACACAATATTGGCACCACATATATATGTATATTGGCTCCTGGAATATTCTTAATTAATATAAAACTATGATTAATTAATTTTCAAAATACATAGTATCAATATACACAAAAAAATTTGACTTAAACATCAACCATGTATATTTAATTAATCAACATAATTAATATCTTGTATTTAATTTATTCATAATAAATAACTATCACCATATTAATTTATCACTATAACACTTTATAGTTGAGATAAAACTTTCCTTATTTGTTTATCACTATAACCGCATTTTAATCCGGCTAGATGTTCTTATGTGTGTGACCCAATAGGCTTCCGAATATGTTGGCCGTAGACACAAAGTGCAAATTACGAAATTCCCTTCATGCCTAACGATCACGGAATAGCGTCTAGAAACACACCGTGACCCCCAATCATCGGAAGAGTCAAATGCAATGACTATTACCTTTCATGTGAAATGGTTACCGTGTCAATAGAATTCTATCGCTGTAATAATATCCATACGATCGTATCTCGCGTGTCAGAAAATCAACGATCGTATCTTATAATCTGGATATCATGCTCTCTCGGAATAACTCATTTCCTCCCACTTAGCAAAGATTCATGAGAGCTAGACATTCTTTATAAGAAGGTCATTTCGGATATTTACTCCTAAACATAGGATACGCGATTCCCGGACGAGCAACAAGAATCATACGCATTCTTCAGTATCACACCCAATCACTACCACATAATCACCCCATGGCTAAGGGAAACCTCAATAGTGCCAAAGTATGACAATCAACACCGTGATGTCATGTAGACTCCGGTCTCAGGATAATTACACAACCGTCACATAGTACGACACTTAATATAAGTGGGTCAGTCAAACGTACACATTCTCTAATACACGTCCACATACAATCCAAGAGTCTCAACACTTTGATAGACGAGAACTATCCCTATCTTCATTCAATAAGATAGAAGACATCCAATACGTGCTAGTCTAATCGTAATATTAATGTCTTGTTTAATAGCACATACGACTAGAGACATTTAAGTATCAAACCTTTTAAAGTGAGTCGAGATCTCATCAATCATAATCACTATTATGATTTCTCTCTCACAGTTTGACACCAGGGACGTTATCATATATACAATCACAAAGTGGTTCACATAGACAAACAGAATATATAATAACATTAAAGCCATTTATCATATGTATAAACATAAAGAAATAGTAGAAATGATCCGACCCGGTCGGATCCAGTCCAACCCATTTGGGTTTAGGACACTATTTCAACATTGCGTGGGGATTTATATGAAGAGGTTTACATGAAGCCTCCACCAGGATTTAAAACAGCACATCTACAGCATGTTTGCAAACTAAATAAGTCTCTTTATGGCTTGAAACAAGCCAGTCATTAATGGAACCACAAATTGACATCTGCACTCCAAAACCTTAGTACAGTCAATCTAGTCATGAATACAACTTTTTCTTAAAACAGCAGGCCCAGATTTCCTTCTTAGGTTTAGTCTATGTTGATGACACAACTTTAACTAACAATAGCATGATTCTCATTGATGAGATCAAGACATATCTCTATGAATTGTTTACAATCAAGGATCTAGATGAACTGAAAATTTTCCTAGGCCTAGAGGTCACCAGAGCACAGTCATGTTTACATATTTCCCAACTCAAATATGCACTCACTCTACTGGAAGAGTTTGACATGCTGGATTATAAGCCTGCATACACACCTATGAAGTCCAATACTGCCATGTTCAGTGGTGATTCTGAGATGTTGGTTGATAATACATTGTACCGTAGTTTAGTTGGGAAACTACTTTACCTCACCATCACTCGTCCAGACATCATCTTTATTGTCCAGGAGCTCAGCCAATTCATGGACTCCCCCGCTGTGAATCACTATCATGCTGCTCTACGGGTACTTTGATATGTCAGGAGTGCACCAGATAATGGCCTCTTTTACTCTGCTATTAATTCAATCACACTTTCTGCATTTGCTGACTCAGACTGGGCCACCTGCAAAGATACCAGACGAAGCATTACAGGTTATTGTATGTTCATTGGGACTGCGTTAGTCTCTTGGAAATCGAAGAAGCAAACCATTGTCTCCCGCAGCTCAATAGAGGCAGAATATCGATCTTTAGCCCTAGCAACATGTGAAATTCATTGGCTCTGTTACTTGGCTGAAGATTTCAAGTGCCCTTTTCATGCCCTTGTTCCATTGCATTGTGACAACCTAAGTGATATCAATCTTGCTTGTAATCCAGTCTTCCACGAACGAACCAAACACATCGAGATCGACTGCTACGTCATATGAGAGAAAGTTAAAGGTGGACTTGTGAAGCTAGTACCTGTGTCCACATTGCACCAACTCGCTGACATATTAACTAAACCACAAGATGGTACACTTTTTCATTCTCTGTTGAGTTGTTTTCATATGCTGGATTTATTTTCCTCCAAAGCCCGTCTTGAGGGGGGTATTAATGTATTATTTTATGTAATATTTTATACTTAGTGTACTTAATTTTCATTGTTGTAAGTGGGTATTGTTGTAAGTGGGTATTATAACCACATTTTTTAATCCTCATTAGGTAGTATAAATACCATCACTGATGTAATAATTAATGACATTATCAAATTAGTAGAAAAATTGGGGGAATCTCTTGCTCCTTCCATTCCCGTTTATATCTCAAAGAAAAACCCTAGTTCAGTAAATTTCTAGTCGAACGAAGGAAGAAGTGGATTTCTATAGAAATAAATTAAGGTTAAAGGTTATGAATAACAGTTTTAATTTAAAGGTTGTGAATGACAGTTTAAACAATTGAAACTAGAAAACATATACTGTATTATAAATGGGGAAATTTTTGTGTGTTGTCGTCTCCATCATGATGTTCAATCTAAACCACACAGTTTGATTCAACACAGCTTCATTCCACACGCCGTCTCACTACATGAACAGAGACACCAAACAAAAATTTCCTCTATAAAAGAGACCTTAAAATAACATAAATGTTATGAAATAATATCATTGATGGATTATCTATTATTCTGATTGATTTACGTCGATTTAGGATTAATTCAGATTATTGTGTTCACATTGTAATCTCTACTATAAATACCTTCTTATATCATTGAAATAATACACAAGCAATTTTCTTTTCTTCTATACTTGCATTTCCTCTTGTTCTTTCTCCATTATTTACATAGTTTTATAACAAACAAAAACTGACGTAGATCTAACCAAACTTAGGGGGCAAAAAAAAAAAAAAAAAAAAAAAAAAAAAAACTAAAATATCCTGCGTATGAATTAGCTGGGTTTCTTCTGAAATTTTATAGTATAGTATCAAGCGGCACTGAAAGTCAAGAGAACAAATTTAAAATTGTTGATACTGGGTGGAGGAAATAATCGAAATGGCAGCATATTCAATTGAAACGAGGCACTTTCCTCTCTATTCAACAAGCTCACCAAAAGAAGAATTAAAGCACATAATAATAAGCAGCTCTGCTTCAACTCCACTTGGTGTTCACCATGCCAGAATCGAAAGAGGTTCTTCCTCCTTTTCCATGTATATATATATATATATATATATATATATATATATATATATATTTTTTTTTTTTTTTTTTTTTCCTTAAATTTTACTGTCTCAAACACTGCATTTTTTTGCTTTATGAAATCTGTATTTAATGTGTAATGCGTTATAATTTCACATTTTATTTATTGAATCTGTATTCAATGGGTAATGAACTAGGATTTTCTATTAGAGAGATTGTGGATTGCAGATTATGCATTTTAGAGATTGTGCTGCAATTGCATTTTGAAATTTATATGAAAAGGTTGGAGATTTACAAAACACATTTGGTCTTGCTTGAATTTTGATTTTGGGGGTGTTGTTGGTGGATATGAATTTTGGCAGATTTTGGTTGAAGAAAAGTCATCTACAAGAATTTGGATTTTGAACAGGCCAAAGCAGCTGAATTCACTTACTTACGAAATGGTATGCATTTACGAATTAAGAACAGAGCAAAATTTGCATTCTCTAAGTTTAGTTATTGCTCTACCATTGTTACTCAAATGTGTTAACTCATTTTTCCTTTTTTATATGTCTTAGCTTTGTCAGCTAACGGATCTATTTCTTGCGTATGAGAAGGATCCTGGAGTGAAATTATTGATCATAAAGGTATGGTTTTTTTAAGGGGATCGACCTTTATTTGCACCACACTGATTCTACCGATGCACCACAATATCTGTGTAGACCTTGTGAAAGTCGGTTCTTGAAACCAAAAAGTTCTTTGCTCCTATCCTTTGACTTTAAGTTCTGTTTTTTGATATAATTTTAGGTCTTTGATGGTTTAATTTCATTTTGGAGAATTCGATGTCATCTTTATTTTATCAAGGATGGATTGATGTAGACAAGATTTTCCCGTTGGGCACCTTTAGTAACACCACACAACATCTACTGTGGCACCACATCGGGGTGTGAGGCTCAATTTTTTTGATGTCGATTGTCACATTCGACCTCCAAATGTCGAACCTCATGTGTAAAGTTGAACTTTTCGGAGGTCAATTGTCACATTCGACTTTCCAGAGGCCGATCGAACCTCATTGTGGTGCCTCAAAAGTAGGTTTAGCATTGTGACACTAAAGACGCCCTTTCCCGTTTTCTTGTTTCTGGGAGAGTATTACTTTCTTGTTTTGGGCAAAACACCCATTTCTTGTTTGTGAGCCAAAGTACGGGTTTTTCGTTGTTCTTAGACCAAAGGACATCTATGTCTGTCTTTTAGGTGTATGTTATGATCCTAATTGTCGTGGGAGAAAGCGGTCGATCTTTTTGTTGTTTCACGTATTGCTTTATGCTTCGTAAACGCTACTGTCCAATCAATGGTAACTCCTTTTTTTCACTATGGTAGGGGAATGGTAAAGCCTTTTGTGCTGGTGGTGATGCTGTAATTGTAGCTCGTGATTGCAGCGAAAGTGAGTTCTTTTTATCTTTCCTCACAATTTTTAGAATGGCACAAGACATGTAACCCCCTATTGGATATATATACCATCTATATATATAAATATATATCGCCGTTAACTCCGTTGTGTATGTTTTTGATGATACGTTTTCTGTTAATAATCTGAATCAGGAAACTGGAGAAAAGGTGCAGAGTTCTTTGCAAAGGATTTCACGTTGGATTACTTGATAGCAACCGCGAGCAAACCTCAGGTGCTAACATATTTTTGTCAGATGCATGTATTCTTCTTACTTTTCATGACCTTTGATTTTGAAGGTAAAAATGAATTCGACATCAAATTATTCTTATTTCTTTTTCGGGCTTACGTATACAATTGGAAGGTCGCAATTCTTAATGGAATTGTAATGGGAGGAGGAGCAGGGATTTCTATCCACGGTAGATTCCGAGTTGCTACAGAGAATACGGTAACTGTTTCTTCCTACCCTAATTAAGATGGCTATAATAAGGTTTTGTTCATAGTAGAAACTCTATTTTCGCAGATTTTTGCCATGCCAGAGACCGCTTTGGGAATATTTCCGGACGTTGCTGCCTCCTATTTTTTATCAAGACTCCCTGGATTCTTTGGTAAGTGTAGAAAGTTGGATAGCAAAGGATTTTTTCTTATTTATCTTTGTTTTTCTTATTAGTATTTGTTTTTCTAACTGTATAAAAAAAAAAGTCTTTCCACTTTTCAGTACACAGAGTGTCCAGTGTAGGTAGACGGAAAACAATGCAAAGAAAAATGTCGAAAAGCAGACTTAAGTTAACGATACTATTGCACGGGTTAACGATACAATACCTTTTGAATTGACATATTTTGATAGGACGATGATCCCTGACACGAAATAATGTGTGCTTGAGTCCTGTTTCACATGAAGTGTTGATTAATATGCTTTCTCGGTTTAATATTGTACCTTTTGCCCATTGTGGTTTATTGTCATGTGAGAATTTGTTCGTTCATGCGATTTCATATCCCTTTTTCGGGTCTGAACCACCTTTAATTTGGGATATTATTTTACATTTTTGGTTACCGAGTATAAAATTGTCTTGTAGTTCTTCAACTTCTTGAAACATCCATGCCACTTACTTCGACTTTTTGTAGGAGAATACGCAGGCCTAACAGGGTCTCGGTTGGATGGTGCAGAAATGCTTGCTTTTGGCCTAGCAACACACTTTGTCCCATCAGAGGTATATATACTAATTCTCTATACTTTCACGTGAAACTTAAGCACCGGTTTTTTTTTTTTTTTTTTTTTTTTTTGATGTCTGATGTCTAGTTTTTGCGTATCAGAGATTATTACCGCTTGAAGAAGCACTAATTGAAGCAGACACGACTGATCCCGACATTATTTCTGCAGTTATAAACAAATTCACAGTTGTACCAAACTTGAAAGAGGGCAGCGTATTTTATCGGTAAGTCTCCAGTTGTTCACTGTTATATTTGATCCATGTGGAATTAATGTTAACTTTCTTGTTGATGATTATTTAATTTTTTTCCGACGTCCCTGTTTCTCCTTTAGATCAAGAACCATAAATTCATGTTTTTCGCGAGAAACTGTTGAAGAAATTATATCCGCACTCGTAAGCTACTTCTTTTTAAATTATTCAATTTCTTAAAAAAAAAAAAAAAATTGTTTATTGTATACTAGTCTACTATATTGATAACTGCAAGCTCATGTGTTTAGGAGATGGAGGCTGCTAGTAAACGAGACGATTGGATTTTGGCCGTTATTCATTCATTAAAAAAAGCGTCCCCTACGAGTCTTAAGATTTCTCTCAGATCGGTATATATATATATATATATATATATATATATATATATATATATATATAGGGTTGGGTTCCCCATACATACCATACTATCTTATACCTACATACCCGCATCCGATCACTATTTTAGTGCACTCTGTTATTGTTTGAGTGCACTAGTTATTGTATAAAACATTTTGTTTATTATATAAAACTAGGAAACTAGGTGCATTAAAAATAACCGTCTAGATTCATTCAATAAATTTAGTAAGTACGGTAAGCATGGATCAATAGGTTGTATATGAACCCACTTCTATATATATATATATATATATATATATATATAGACTGTTGTATATTTTTTTTATTTAATTTTTTTGAAATCGTAATTGTTTAATTAACTTTTTTTGGGAGTGTTTCAATTGCAGATGAGGGAAGGAAGGCTACAAGGAATTGGTAAATGTCTTGTAAGAGAACACACAATGGTTGTCCATGTCTTGAAGGGCGATATCAGCAAGGATTTTTTCGAGGTTTGCTTCAATATACTACCCCGGTCCCATAAAAAGTGTTCATTTTTTAATAATGAATTGTCTCATAAAAAATGTCAATTTAGAAAACCATTACTTTTTCCAAACATACCCTTATCATGACTTTTAATGTTTATATATTCATTTCATAGTCTAAAAGAGCATTTATTATTTGATAGAGGTATATATGTCCATCACTACATAAAATACAACGCATTAATTTATTTATTTTAATCTATGTGCACAAAAAAAAAAATTTGACATTTTTTATGGGACGAAGGGCAGTAACTTTTTTTAGAATAATATACTACCTCCGTCCCACAAATAGTATCCACTGTTTGTGGTGCACAAAGTTTAAGAAAGAAATTATGTATTGTATTTTAAACATTAATTGATATGTATACTCTTATTTCATAATAATGCTTGTTTTAGAATATGAAAAGAGTATACATGTTAGCGCTATATTTGGAAAATATGCATTGATTTTCTAAATGGATACCTTTTATTGAACAATTTATTTTCAAAAAATGGACACTTTTTGTGGGACAGAAGTAGTAAGTTTATTTTTGATTACCCGAAAACTTCTATAAATGAAATGAAGACAAGTTTCGTACATATGCCGTATCATGACCCTCCCCGAGTTTGCTTCAATATAGCTACATTAATGAAAATCATTTTCAGGGTTGCAGAGCAATCTTGATAGACAAGGATAGGAACCCCAAGGTTAGTTGCACCGTGTTTTTTTTTCCTTCCAAACTCAACCATAGCCTTAATCTGATATGCCCCCCCCCCCCCCCCCCCTACCCTCTCCCCTGATTTTGCACTCAGTGGGATCCGTCAAGGTTGCATCTAGTTACAGAGGATATGGTTGATAAGTACTTTGCTAACATAGATGATGATGAACTGAAACTCCCAAGAAGACGCGACTTATCTGCATACGCAATGGCAAAGCTCTAATTCGAACTGCCTTACACTGTAATTCATGCGTCTATCTCGTCAAGTTCCTTTTTTCTGTGATGGGTAACAAAAAGTTTGGATGATTTCTCAAGCTAGAGTCAGGGGTTCAGATCCCCCCCGGTACACTATGTGCCATGATCAATGCGGTGCACATGTGTAGAAGCTCCACGTCAGTTGCAAAAATCCCGGCCGCACCTTTCTAATTTTTTTTTTCTCTTTTCAAACTTCTTTCCTTAACTTAAAAACACCCCTTATTCTCAATAAAAAAAAGGGGGGGAATGAGGGAGATGGACAGAAATATTTCATCAATTGAGTAGAAAGACAGTCTTTTAAAACTTTTGCATAAAGGACAAAACTATTTATTCACTGTCGAAATTCACTTGCGTTCGAAATTCACTAATTAAATTCACTGTCGAAATTCACTTTCGAAATTCACTAATTTTCAAAATTCATTGTCGAAATTCACTGATTTTCGGGATTTACTATCGAAATTTACTGATTTCGGGATTCATTGGGGAGATTCACTGATTTTTGGGATTCACTGTTTGTCATTCTCGCTATAAAAATTATGCATATGTCCTTCTTCCTATAAAAATATATAGCGGTCCTGTTACTTAAAAATATTCCAGATTATGTCATTATCCATAATTTCCCATAAAAAAAAAAAAAAAAAAAAAACACACCCCTTCATGTTAATTTGCTTATCATTTTTTTTTGAATCAATCCTATAAAACACAAATCATATCTTATTTTAAAATTTAAAAACATCACACATCAAATGATGATATGCAAATATGTGGTAATAAGTTAAATAAGATATAACACTTTTCAATTTAAAATTCTAGTTGAAAATCATTTTTCATTGTCATTTGTATGCAACTTATATGGTCGTTAAACATTTCTCTGAAAAAACATTGTAATTATAAAATAATTTGTTTTGCTAGTGAGTGTCGACATCGTGTCGAAGTGTCATAAATGAAAATATCGATTACTGTAATGATTTAAATCAACTGACACCTGCTAAAGTGTGTCGTGTTAGAAAAATGTTGGATACTGCACATGGAGAGACGCGTCTATGATCCATGGATCTCAGATCGGAAAACCGTATCCAAGCTCCGTGGCTTGTTCGTGCCCTTTGGACTTTTCAAAATTAGCGAACTGAAACATTTGAGTAGCTGAATGAAAGGAAATCAACCAAACGCTTGAATAGAAGTGTCTGAGTTTCCTAAATTAAAACTAAACAATGTCGATCGTCATCCTATATTAATTAAGAAAATCACAACGGTAAACCAATTCTTGCATTTTTATTAGTATACTTTTTTGAAATTGTCAAAAAGAAAGAAAAAAAAAACCGATGACGCTCTTGAATTTGATCATGTTTATTTACAACACTTATCACCTAATCCGAATATAGTAATTGATATTTATAATGAAATATGTTTGATAATTGTTTCATACAACACTTTATATATTATAAGTGTGTTGAATTTTGTTAACAAGTTTTAAATGATATGAGTGTGACTTAATGAAATATTATGTGTCGTTGATGTTTCATGTTTTCAAAATTTTAAATTAGACGTGTCGATGTATTCATCTCATGTCGTGCAATATGTCCGTATTTTCGTATTTTTATAGATATTGATTGAAAATAACAACAACAAAAATAATAAAGGTTAAAGGTTGTAAATGACTGTTTTTTATCTAAAATGAGAAAAAAGGACAAGAAAAAAAGATAGTGGTTGAGAAGGACAAAAACGCGCGTGTTCTTACATGTGTTACTACATGTTGCTACAACCACATGTAAGTAACACGTAAGAATACGCGCGTTTTTGTCCTTGTCAACCATTATTTTGTTTTCTTGTCTTTTTTTTCCATTTTCAGTATCTTATTTTGTCCTTCTGGCTTCAGGCCCCAAATAATAATAATAATGTTACGTGTAAAAAAATGTTTTTTTGGGCCAGCAATAAAATGAGCAATTAGCAAAATTTTACCTATTATAAAAAATAAATAAACTAAACCTCCAAAAAAAAAAAAAAAAAAAAAAAAAAAAAAAAAAACAGAAAAAAGAAAACAAGAAACCACTAGCGTTCTTTATGTTAAGGAAAGAAGAAGGGGAAAAAAAAAAAAAATAGAAAGGTGCGGCTGGGATTTTTGCAACTGACGTGGAGCTTCGACACATGTGCACCGCACTGATCACGGCACATAGTGTACCGGGGGGATCTGAACCCCTAGAGTCGGTGGCGGATCCAAACAAAAATTCGTCAGATGTAAAAAAAAAAAAAAAAAAAAAAAAAACGGGCGCATAAAATTTTTTAAGTGCAAATTTATTATTATTTTTTTTTTGTTGATATTTTTTCCTTCAGTTTAGTGGGGTTTTCGGACTCCATTATACTAAATATGTGTCTGTCTCTGCCTTGAGAAGTCCTCGGGATCTTTCGACGAGCTAGTTCCACCTGTTTTTATGTGACAATATTGTGGTACATAATTAATCCACAAAACCCCCAAGTTAAATGTACATTACTTTTGGGGAAATATACCGTGCCGAATTTGAAATGCTTTTGGCACAATTATTTACACATTAGTTGGTGATCAAAACAAATTTGAACACTTCTTTTGTATTATTATTGTAATTGTTCACTTTGGTGTTTTAGGCTTCTCTTTCCTTAGGCATTTTCATTTAATGATATTTCTTGATAGTTACCGAAGAATTCTATTGGCATCATGAAAATACTTTGAGCATCACGTTTCGTTGCGGGCGCAAGATTCTGGGTGAGGGAGCAGGTTTGGGCAATAATACTAAAGAATTTTTGCAATAGCGAAAATGTATAGTGTTATTTCTACCCCTTGGATCCGGAAAAGAACATTACTAACTCCGAGAAACTGCAATGAATCTTCTAAACTTGTTGATTGGATCAAAGAAACACCTAACTGGATTAATGAATGTTGATTCGAATGAGAAAGATCAATGCTTTTTCGATAACGAAGCGATTAACACGAAGATGATCATGGAGAACGAAAAAGATCCTAGATTACTTACCAAGAACAGATGCTACGTGCGAAGATTGATGCTTGGGATCGCCTTGATTTTTTTTTTTTTGGTAAAAAACAATTTATCGATCAACTGTGAAAATAAAATACAAAAGGCGAACCAACCCGCCAACATAAATTCTATCAAACCTCAACACCTAGCTCTGCCTCATTAAAACCTCTTAGTAGAAAAAAACCCAATGAGAAAATCCACAACGAGAAAAGAGTACATGCACTCAGGGCTGAGTGACAAAAAACAAACTGCAACCAAAGCATCAAAAAAAATCAAATCATATTGCGTTTTTTCCTAACAACAAAACCTTTCTTTTTCTTAATATTTTGCATCATTTCCTGAAGAGTTGAAAATTTCACGTTAATCCCAGACTTGAAGTCATTGGTGGACTCCCACTGCCTCTTTCATTAGTGTAGCCACCATATCATTTGGAAGACATCCTTGTACATCCACCATCTCTGATGAAGTATTAATCTGGAGTGAAAGGTCTCCGGATTCATCATCTAAACCCCGATACATTGCCCTCATCGTCCTCTTTGTCATCGTTTGGTCTTGTCCTGTCTACAAAAGGTCTATCAATACTAGCACCATTTGCATCAAAGTACAGTGTCCAGGGTAGAAAATGTTGATTCACCGTTGCCACCTCTTCAAAATCAACATTGCACTTTATCTATAAGCTGCTTCGATTATGTTGTTCATCAATATTTTTTCCTACCTCCATAGGCTGCACAACTTGACCATCCTCTACGATACCCTCTTCCTTCTCGATTTCATCTTCCATACGTTGATAATCTTACAACTCTTCATTATGAGCAGAGTCATTCTCGAAGTAATCATACACATCTACATTTTTAGTGCCTTCCTTACAAGGTTCAACAGCGAAGGGTGAAATTTCCACTTGAATCTGTTGGTCAACCCCTTCCCGCACCTTCGGGCCTGTGCCATTACGAACTAACTAAACCTCAGCATCCAAATCCTCAATAGTTTTGCTGAGAGTAGTATTGGCCAGCTTAGCTGGTTCTTTCACATCCTCATTCTTTCTATACTCTTGTCGAATCCAAGTCTCGTTTATTTTCATCTTTAAGATGAAACCCTTATTTGAACACTCACCATTTAGAATCCCAATATGCCTGCAAGTTTGACAATATGCAAGCTTGGATTCACAAATCATCACTTGCCGAAATCCCGCCTCGTCGTCTCCAATCCATATCCAGTCTTCTTTCTGCTTTATCTGTAATATTTTGATTTTTGGAAAAGAGCAGACGTGTCATTTCACATGAAATCCGAATATTATATTTATCTATTAAAGGATTTAAGTTTTAAAAAAATAATGAGAAGTTCCATTCGGAAAATAAAACTTCCCATTATACAAGGGAGTGTTCAGAAAATACTAAAATAAGTTCGAAGTCTGTCTGAGAAAAGAAAACCAAAAGGAAACTGAAAAGCAAAAGGGAATCTTCAAAGGATCTTGAAGATTGTTCACCGGTTTGCAGATTCAAGAAGAGATTTTTGATCCTTAGGAGAAGAGCATTGTGTTGGTATCAAAAAGTTGAAGCTTTGACAAGGTTTTGAGTTGAGAATCAAGAGTTGTCACAATTTTCTTGGAGTTTTGCTTGCTTTTGCTTTGGATTCAAGTAAGATGGTCTTCATATTGAACTCTTACTGTTTTATAATGTTTGGTAGTTGTATGATAGTGATTTGGTGTTGTTTTGCTGCAAATTTTTTGTTATAATTGATGTTAAAGTGTTAGAAACCTGTTAGAAATCGAAAAGTGTAGAAAACTGCTTTTTTTAGCAGTTTGACCCTTTTGGCGCGGGCCCAGGGTGAACAATGTGTGATTAGGATGCTTCAGGAGGTTTTAGCGCACGCAGAGGGCTTTTAGCGTGCGCCGACATTGAAGCATAATCAAAACAGAATGATGTGTCAGTATTGGCACATGCCGAAAGGGCTTGGCACGCGCCAACACCGACCAGAGTGTTCTGTAATGGTTCTGAAATGCTTCAACACGCCCCAAAAGACATGTTTTGCAGTTTTGGGTTTCTAAGACCCCGAATTGAATTTTGATTGATATTTCTTCATACGATAATCTTAAATAAACCTAACAAAGCCATGATTAAGCTTATGATACGTTTAGTTTCGGCATCGAATGGATCTTCCTAAGAGTTGAAGGTTGGGACCGTCGGAAGAGCATGAATGGCCTTGAGCTTTGATGGGTTAGTATCCATCAATGTTTGTGCATGTGATAGGCTTGTTAATGTCTAGTCGTCTAAGTGAGAGAGTAGAAGTGCTAAGAGAGATTTTACCTTGAAAACACTTAGGTGGCTAGTTAATGATTAATTGTTGGAAAGGTGTCCTAAACCCAATCGGGTTGGACCGGATCCGACCGGGTCAGGTCATTTACAGTCTATTTAGTTCATGTAATAACTTTATTATGATTAATAAAAGCACTTATGTTATTATATATATTGTTTATCTTCATATTATTTGTTGTATATATATAGTAACGTCCCTAGTATCAATCTGTGATAGAGAAACCATGATAGTGATTATGGTACTTAAATGTCTCTAGTCTTATGTATTATCAAATGGGACATTGATAGTATAATCGACTAGCACGTATTGGATGTCTTCTATCTTTTAGAAGGTAGGGATAGATCTCGTCTATCGAAGTGTAGAGACACTTGACCGTACGTGGACGTGTATTAGAGAATGCGTACGTTAGACTGACCCACTTACATTAAGTGTCACACTATGTGGCGGTTGTGTAATTATCCTTTTGACCGGAGTCTTCATGGCATCACGGTGTGGATTGTCATGCTTTGACACTATTGAGATTTCTCCTAACCACGGGGCGATCATACGGTAGTGATTGGGTATGATATTGAAGCATGCGGAGTATACATGATTGGTCGTCCGGGAATCGCGTATCCTATGATTGGGATCGAATATCCGAAATGGCCTTCTTATAAGGAATGTCTAGCTCTCGAGAATCTTTGCAAAGTGGGAGTAAATGTGTTATTCCGAGAGAGCATGATATCCAGATTATAAGATACGATCGTTAATGTATAGACACTCGAGATACGATCGTATGGATATTATTACAGCGATAGGATTGTAAGTTACACGGTAACTACTTCACATGAAAGGTAGTAGTCATTGCTTTTGACTCTTCCGATAATTGGGGGTCACGGTGTGTTGCTAGACGCTATCCCGTGATCGTTAGGCATGAAGGGCATTTTAGTAAATTGCACTTTGTGTCTACGGCCAACATATTCGGAAGCCTATCGGGTCACACACATATGAACATCGAGTCGGATTAAAATGCGGTTATAGTTGATAACCAAATAAGGAAATTTTATCTCTAGACTATAAAGGTTATAGTGGTAAATTAATATGGTGGTATTTATTTATTATGAATAAATAAAATACAAGATATTAATTATATACAAATTATATTAATTAAAGAATATTCCGGAAGCCAATTTATTGGCATATGGGCGCCACTTTTAAGTGTATAAGATACACTTGGATTGTGCACTTTAATTAATAAAGATTGCCATAATATTAATATAAGATATTAATTGATTTTGAAAAATAGATTTATGGTAATAAGATAATTATAATCAATATAAGATATTGGCAAAATAAATTATAATTAAAGAGATAAATCAATCTAGTTGATTTTCCTTATTTTATTGGAAAAATGTTTTCTTCTCCTCCACACCATATGGGGCGCCCCAACCACTATATATAGGAGGTGGGTGTCAAGCTCTTTTGTACAACACAATTGCAAGAGTTCATAATTCTTGTGTAAAATAGAGAGCCTTCCATAGTGAGTTTGTGAGGGAAGAAAAGGTCCGGTCTAGCGACCGGAGTTTTTCCGATAGCAATCCAAGGAGGATTCCGGCAAGGGGTTCGTGTGGATTAGCGATAGAGGCCGGACGCGTGGACGGCTTGCGCATTGAACTACTCTCCGTTGGCGGTCAAAGCGACGATCTTACAGATCATCTAAGGTATAACCGTCAAACTACTTAACTGTTTATTGCATTAAACGAAGAACGATCTAGAAAAGGAAATCAAATTTTAAATTCCGCTGCGTTAAACTAGTGATTTCCTAACATTAATAACACACATACTTGTGTAGTTAAAAGCCTAAACATCAATGTTATTCTTGGTAAAGCACTAGACAATATCGCAATGTATGATGTGGTCAGATAAAGTGAATAACACTGTAGAACCTTGAGAGATCCCAAGTGTGAAGGGACTTCACCGAACACACACATTATCGGGCTAGCCTGTGACTACTAGAGCACGCTCCACTAGTAGGTTGCAACCCGATGCTTCATAGTGAGCATCACCGTGTGTAATTCTCTTGAATACTTGATGTGACAAAGATAAGCTAAGCTAGAAACAAAGTAGGATCCTTACGCATGATGATGAGTATGAAGTGAACCCTAGAGTTTGAGTCGTGTTAATGAAAGATAACTGTAATTAATAATAAACCGTTGTCCTCTAGTTATAAAACTTAACTGTTCAATAGCTTCTACCTTTTACTAAGTACACTTTGTACTTACGTCATTTGCATGTTTGTATGTTTGCTTTGCTGAGAAGTTATGCAGGATAAACTGGATTGTAATGATGATCTTGTGGATGATATTTGATCATGCTATGCTAGGACTTGATGCTTTCTTTTAATTATGTTAAATCATGAGACTATGTTCTATTTTCCTATTTCAAGACATGTTGTAATTTCTACTTTCAGACTTGTTGTTGTAAGTTAATGAAGAGAGTTTGAGAAAGTAAATAATACTTGAGTAAACTTCAACTTAGTTTATTCATCAAATGGAAGAAGTATAAATAGTTACAATTGATGGGAGATGCTAGCTAGCTTGGGCGGCCACTAGATGGGCGGCAAGCATGCATGTAAAAAGTAAAAGTATGTCTATGACATAAAGCAACTAGAGTTTGACATATTAATTGTTTATATGTACCAAAATTAATATGTCCTTTTACAACTAAAGTGTACAAATAATGTATACACGAAAATAAATAAATATTACATACTATTTGATATGTAATATTTCCACACCCCCCCTCAAACCGGGTTGTATATGTTTATACGGCCAAGTTTGCTACTCGATCTGTATTTGAACATAAGTGGTGGAATGGCCTTGGTGAGAATATCGCATTCGTCCGTGAGGGAACATACTTTGAGTTGCATAATCTTGGCATCAATCTTCTCCTTCGGGAAGTGTCTGTCAATGTCCACATGTTTGGTTTTATCATGATGGACTGGATCTTCTCGCCATGCATAATGCTCGAATTATTGTCACAAAGAAGAGTGTGATAGGGTCTTGAATAGGCCGCCGAAGTTCGCCGGACCCTTTTTATCCATAGAGCTTCACAAATACCCAAAACTAGTGCCCGAGTTCGCCTTCAAGATCGCTTTCGGAGACGTAGGTTGTTTCTTGCTCCTCCAGGTGACAAGATTTCCCCATACATAAGAACAAGATCTGTAGTGGACCTTCCGTCTATGTGACGGCCCGGCCCAATCGACATCGGTGTAGACCTTGATAGATCTCTCGGCGACTTGGTGAAATGTAGGCCTTGGCCAGAGTGGATTTCAAGTACCTCGCATCCTATTCACGACATCCCAATGTTGCTCGGTAGGGCAATGCATGAACCGCTAACCGATCGACCCCATATGCAATATCGGGTCTTGTATGTGACGGATAAATGAGTTTCCCTACAAGCCTTTGATATTGATCCTTCCCGACAATGTCACCATGCGGCAGGTATTACGGGGTCTACTGGGGATACAAGGGTTTGCATCCCGGCATGCCGCTTTCCTTCACGGGTCGAGCACATATTTCCTTTGAGAGATAGAGATACCCTGGTTGTTTCTTGCAATCTCCATACCAAGGAAGTATTTAAGATAGCCCAAATCCTTGACTTGAAAAACCTTTGCCGGTAGAGTTTTCAAATTCTGATCTCGGTAGAGTCATCACCGGTAAGGATGATATCATCCACATAGACAATAAGAATGGATCTTTTCTCGGTTTGTTGTTTTGAGAAACATGGTGTGATCGAGTTGCATTGATGATATCCAAGCACTTTAACCACGGTAGTAAGTTTGCCAAACCAGGCTCTGTGGGACCGCTTTAGGCCATATAGATATTTCCTCAATTTGCAAACTTTCCCTTGAGTGTGAGTGTTGGCAAAACCAGGAGGCACATTCATATAGACTTCTTCGAAGGTCACCATTTAGAAAGGCATTCTTGATATCCAATTGGTGGAGAGGCCGGTCAAGTTGGACGAAAGTGAGATCGCATCCCGACGTTGTTTAGTTTTGCCACGGGTGCAAAGGTCTCCTTGTAGTCAAGACCATATGTTTGAGTGAATCCCCTTGCAACCAGTCTAGCTTTGTATTTGTCAATAGTACCATCAGCATTGTACTTGATAGTGAACAGCCATTTACAGCTGACTGTCTTCTTTCCATGTGGGAGAGTGGTGAGATCCCAAGTATGGTTGTCAAGGAGAGCTGTCATTTCAGTTTTAACAGCTGCCTTCCACTTTTCATGTTGGAGAGCTTCTTGTATATTCTTAGGAATAGAGTGAGAATCCAAGTCCTGTGTAAACATGGCAAAGGCAGGTGATAACTGATCATAAGATAGATAATTATGAATAGAATGATCAGTAGTGCAAGATCTCTTTCCCTTCCTGATAGCAATAGGTCTATCATCAATGTCGCGGGGCCGCCGAGAGTCTGTAGGTTGTTGAGTGTCAATAGGCTCTGGGTCAGCAGGCTCTAGGTCAGTAGACTCGGTTCGGGAGGGTTGCTTTGAGGATCGGTGGGCCGCCGAGAGTCGATAGGTGCCGAGGTTCGCCTCGCCGAGAAGCGATAGGTTGCTGAGGGTCAAGAGTTTGCTGAGGGAAAGGATTTAGGTCAATTTCAATCAAGTTTCCATCAGTGACTGCCTCAGTGGACTTGCTGTAGTAGGGAGTCCTTTCAAAAAAAATTACATCCATAGAATTGTAAAATCTTTTTTCAGAAGGAGAGTAACACTTGTAACCTTTCCTGTCCTTTGCATATCCTAGGAAAATGCACTTGTGAGCTTTGGGATCAAGTTTGCTTCTGTGTTGGGCATGGATATAGACAAACACAAGTACAACCAAAGATTTTTGGAGGTAACGAGAAATAAGATGAGGACAGGGGAGTGAGTGGTCGGCGGGGTTTGGATAGGAGTTTTGAAGCCTAACACTCTGCCGGGAAGTCTGTTGATTAAGTATGTGGCGCAATATAGCTTCACCCCACATATACTTTGGAACATGGGTGGTGAACATGATTGATCTAGCCATCTCCGGTAGGTGCCCGTTCTTTCTCTCGAACCCCATTTTGTTGAGGTGTTTCCACACAATACGATATGGACAATCCCCTTATTCATCAAGAAATTACGAGGTTAGACTCACGTATTCAAGGGCATTATCGGTCTTTAAGATCTTGATCTTAGTGTCAAATTGAGTAGAGATCATGTTGTAAAATTCTGAAAAACTGTTCCAACTTCGCATTTATCCTTCATTAAAAACAAATGCCATGTGTTCCTTGTATGATCATCAATGAAAGTGACAAACCACCTTTTTCCCCGTTATACTTTTACTCTTGAAGGTCCCCATACATCACTATGAATTAAAGTGAAAGGTGTGGATGGTAAATAAGGAAGTTTGGTATACACATATTTGGTAAGTTTGGCAAATTGACAAATATCACATTGAAGATCATTGATATTACATCCTTTAAATAATTCAGAATTACGGACTTTAAATAACCAAAACTTGGATGCCCTAGTCTATAATGCCATAACATGATATTGTCTATGGTTTGAGTGCGAGCCGAGGCGATTCGGTCTTCGATCTCGTCTTCACGGGGTTGACCACATACAATCCAGAAAGCGGGGTTTAGCCCTCCCAATCACTTCCCGTGAAGAAGGGTCCTAGAAGGTGCATTGATTCTTATTAAACACAACAATCCAATTTAAATCTTTTGCAAGTCTACCGACGTATATGAGATTGCGGTCTAATTTTGGAACAAATAGGACATCCTTTAGGCTTATCTTATTAGTGATTTTAACATTTCCAAAACCTTTTGCATGAGAGATAGATCCATCGCCGAGCCTTAACTTTGTGAATTTGATGACATGGCATAAGGTGAGTTATGAGGTTTTTATTTCCAGTCATATGAGAGAAGGCCCCAGAATCAACAATCCATGTTTCATTACTAATAGAATAGTTGAATTTACCTGTACTAGCCTGAGTAGCCGTGTCAGTAGAGGGACTACCTTCTTTTTGTTGAGTGAGGAAAGCTTTGAATTCAGCAAACTGAGCATTCAACTTGTTATCATGCTCCTCTTCATTTACATGCCTGCCCTGACTTTCCCTGGTAGGTTTGGAGGATTTTGGCATGCCATGTAGCTTCCAAACAAGTGTCCTTGGTGTGATTTGTGCGTTTGCGGTGCTCACGAACAACTTTCCGGTTCGATCGCAGGTTTCCGACGGTCTCGGTAACCTCGGCGGGCTTCCCGACGGTCGGCGGGGTAGCACTTTCGGCGGGGTTGTCGGCGGGGAGTTCGGCGGATCACTTTTCTCCTCGCTTTCCTTATGTTTGACTTCAAAGAAACATGGATTTGAGATTGGGGAGAGGTTTTGTGGCAAGGATTCTTCCCCTAACATCATCAAGAGTAGGATTCACCGGTAAGAAACTTGAATACTCTCTTTTTCTCAATAATGTCCTTATAAAGGGCAAAGCATCCTTGACATCATTCCAAGGGTGAGTTTCCAACATATCTAGGTGTTGCCATGCCCTAGACGGTTGGTTGAAGTATTGAGTTACGTACATATCCCCTTGTCTCAGCTTTTGAATCGAGCTTCAAGTTCATAAACTTCGATGTATTGTCTTTCTTGGAGTAAAGATCCCCGGCATTATCCCGCATCTCCTTTGCAGTATCATGCATCATAAAGTTCTCACTAATCTCTTTTGTCATTGATCTTGTGAGAATGGTCATGACTTGATTATTAGTAGTATCCCATGCTTCAAATCCTGGGTCATCTTCACGGGGGCAGGTTTAGAGCCGGACAGGTATCCCATCTTACCTTGTCCGAGATGTACATTTTCATAGACCTTGACCACAGCAAGTAGTTGTTGCCATCAAGTCTATGATTTGTATATGAGGAAGATTCAGTGACCTCAGTTTGCTGAGGCAGCTGGGAGTCTACTGAAGAAGAAGAAATGTCAGTTACAGTAGACATTTTGGAATAACAACTGAGTTTGCAGCGGATTTCAGAACTCAGTAGGCTCCGATACCATGAAGAGAGTTTGAGAAAGTAAATAATACTTGAGTAAACTTCAACTTAGTTTATTCATCAAATGGAAGAAGTATAAATAGTTACAATTGATGGGAGATGCTAGCTAGCTTGGGCGGCCACTAGATGGGCGGCAAGCATGCATGTAAAAAGTAAAAGTATGTCTATGACATAAAGCAACTAGAGTTTGACATATTAATTGTTTATATGTACCAAAATTAATATGTCCTTTTACAACTAAAGTGTACAAATAATGTATACACGAAAATAAATAAATATTACATACTATTTGATATGTAATATTTCCACAGTTAACTTTTCAGTTTGTAAGATATCGTACTGTGTATGATTGGATTATCGTTGGTGAAAAATTTACCTTTCTATCTTTAGACTTGAATGGCAATCTTATTCTAATATCATTTATGATTTCACTCGAGTCTTTTTAATTTCCGTTTTGCTTAACTCGATACGACGACATAGAGAGACGTACGTGTAATGTTGAATTTATTTAATGTTATACGTGCCGAACGTTCCTTTCTGGATAATGATCGGTATCCGGGAATGGTGCGTTACATTAACAGATCTACATCAATCATAACCTCACACATCAGAAGGTCGTCTGAGATAAATAGTAGCCGAATCAATTTGGAGGGGTCTGTGACGATGCTGGTCCTCGTCTATGAATTATCAGGGCCCTATTTTTCCTTGTGACAATCGATTCAAGGTTAAAACCCTAGAAAGATGTAAAACGGGGGGTGGTTTTGTGTATCTTCAGACTGAGCTCGTGAGTTATTTCTCTCGAGTTGCCTACGTATCCAATGAATGTATTGGAATCAAGTCTTTCGTAGTTTCTAAGGGTTTATTTATATAAGGGACGATTTATCCCTTTCATTTTCCTGCAAGGAATTATTTTATTATTTACTCCCCAAGGATAATTACACGCAAATCCCTATAATTCAGGGATAATTATAGACATATTTAAATGTCATGATTAAAGTCTTTATGACCCAAGATTCTTTTTTTATTTATCTTTAGCTATTCAGCACGTGGACTAACAGCAGGGGTTGCTCTATACATCCTGCGTCGAGCCCCTAAGGCCACTATGGCCGAACTGGGGCAGCTCATCTTCATCAGACCTTGGCTGACCTGCGGTGGCTGATGGAGGAGTTCCTTCCGACCTCCCACCTGGGGTTAGGGACCTATCCTTGAGTATGTGTCAAGGGCCCCTGGCCGTTACTTCCTTACTTTTAAAGGCTAGTCATTTATTATACGATTTAAATGGATGACACATGGCATAGTTCGGGTTGGCCATCATCAGAAGCCCCTCAGATATGACAATGCCTCTAGCCGGTCATATTTGCGACAATCCTGTTTGGTTGTTCTTATCCGAACTCGTGTTTTGAAATTACTAGCTGCCAGGTGGCAGCCTATTAAGTAAGGCATAATTACTTTTCCGGGAACCGAGGCATTTTTCCCTCTTTCCCATAACTGACATCGTTTCCACGTCTAGAGGGTTATAACCCATGTCTTACCAATTAGACTTTCCCACTTCTTTTCCATAGTGACTATTAAAATAAAGACCCGATCTTTCCTTCAGGACTTTCGCATTTCTTCAAGTAAGCTCTTACTCTCTTCTTTTTCTGCATCTATTCTTCTCCTCTTCTTATTCTTTTCTACCAGTTGATGAGGGTTGGACCCATGACCAATAGTTTAATTGAAAGGGAATTAGAATCCCACTCTGAGTCTGAAGGAGAAATTTCTTGTCTTAGGGCCCAATTAGAAACCCCAGTTTCTGTTCCTGCTATAAATCGTAGAGGATTCGAACATTTGATTGTTGACCCCCGGTTCACTGACCCAATTAGGCCTCATTCGCACTTTCGGTTCTCTTCTTTGAATCAGAGTCTTAGGGCATATATGATAGTTAGGTCAGCAATAGGTAGCTTTGGGGTGAATTCCACCATAGATCAGGAAGAACTCGTTCGGATTTGTAACCAGTACTGAGTTGATTTGGACCAGTACTCTCCTCGTCTTCCCGGGGTTCGAACATATATGCTCATCAGCCCCCAGAAGGGTACTGTACTGTGTACAGGGAGCAGTTCACGTGTGGCCTTAGGGTTCCGTTCTGCCCGGCCTTCTTGGTTGTTCTTAGGCACTATCAACTAGGATCTACCCAGATCGCCCCCAATGGGGTTTGGACTATTATAGGTTTCGCGATCTGATGCAAATGCATAGACACGGAATTTTCCGTGGATCTTTCCAGGACCTTCTACCAGCACAAGAAGGTTAGAAACCACTACGGGTGGTATTATTTTCCCCGCCGAACAGACCATCAGAGGGGGATCCCCATTCTTTCAACGGGGAAGTCTTTTATTCACCAGTGGAAATCCCGGTTTTTCTTCATCCATCATAGGGAGCACCCAGAATTGGGTATATGGAATTATAAGTCTCCCCCTTCGGAAGTATGCCCCACTAGGGTTGGAGATCGGCTGCTGAAGATATATCCGGATCGGGTGTCTTCTTTGACCATAAGGAATGGCCCTCGGAGTTGATAGAAGCAGCTCGTCTGGCTGATTCAGGACCTGAACCATATCTGAGGCTTAACCAAGAGGAATATGACAATTGTAGGACCTTATCCGTTGTCTTCATTTTTCATACATTTCTTGTCTATTTGTCTATTACTTGTACTAACATGGTTAATTTCTTACTCTTTCAGTGGCTGACTTTGCTGAAATTTTTGATGAGGCAACTGAAGAGGAAGTTGTAGCTGAACAGGACGTGCAACTCTTGAGCCCTGTTGGTCCCAGAGAAGGGTAAAACTATAGTCAGAGGGGGGTGAATGACTATAGTGGAGTTTCAAAAACTTTTCTTGTATTTAAAAGCTTTTGGGCAGCGGATAAGTCCCTTCTTAATATGTTGTTTCAAAGTAGTTTATGCTACCACAGATATACGATGTAATTTAAGCAACTAAATAAATGCATTAAGACAAATTGCTGAAAGTAAATTGACACAAGGTTTATAGTGGTTCAGGGTGGTGTAATCCCTTAATCCACCCTTCTCCTGTGATGATTGGAGGAATTTCACTATTGTTTTCACAGATACAATAGCCTGATTATCCTTGACTACACGAGTTTCACAATCTTCAAGATTATCACTCTCTGACTGCAACAGCTTCTGTGACTCAGTCTTTTTCACTGCTCATTGGGAACAAATCCTTCAACAGCTATCACGAACAAAACTTCTTCTCAGATGCCTCTGATTCAGTTGCTTGATTGAAGTGAATTGGATTTACAAAACACTTGTTGATCAGACTCGATGCTTGATGTTGAAATTGTAGTTCTGAATTTTGAGTTGATCACTAGATATTCCTTTTTAAGCACATATGAAGGCCTTTTTGATTTGACAGAGTTTCTACTTATTGATTGTTTTTTCATATATTTTTTTGTCTGTCAATGCCTTCTATTTATAGCCTTGATAATCCTTGATTTGAATTTCCGTCCATTGGCTATATTAATGAGGGGAATAATCCTTGATTTTATTCTTGATTCCCCCTTAATTATATTCTCCTTGATTTCAGTGATCGGATTTTTCTTCATTTGTTTATCAGAAAATCCATCCTTGATTGATCCTCTGTTGATTGTGTATTTAATGCTTGATCCTCTAAATATTCATCATATTTCAAAATTTAAGTAAGCTTTACTTAGCCGTTCTCTGAACGGTCAAGTGATCCTTCTGAATTTGCCGCTTAGATCTTCCTTCACTGCTTTGTTTTTACTCAGCCGATCGTCAGTTTACTTTGCCGATTCACTGTTTCGTTCATTCTTTTCAGTTCAGGAGAAATCCTTGTACTTCACTGATCCTTGATTTGTGTGAGATCAGTGTACACCATATTTAAACATTAAGTTTCATCTCTTGAAACATAACTTAGACTTATCCAAGGTCATCACAGACTTCCTTGATATAAGTCAGACCATAATTTCTTCATTGCTTCTCTGCTGGTACTTTGCTGGCTTCACTCTGCCGAAAATCTGTTTTTACTTTGCCGTCCTACCAACTAGTACAATACTTGTCTGACTCAACTTATACAACATGTCAGACTCTAAGTAAAGACTTATACAGAGAATTCTAACTTATTTTTAGGCTTGTTATAACAGCTAGTATGGCCATCATCAAAACATAATAAAATGTTCCTAACAAACCCAGATGCAACTAGGGCTCCTGGCACTTCTGAGGTTCCTCTTATGAACCTTGATGCTATTAACGTGGATCTTCACACTTCTGAGGATCTTCATCAAGATGAGCAGGCTACTCTTACACCGCGTACATATCAAAGGGTCGAGGAGTGCCTGGTAGTAATGGACGGCTCTGAGCCAGAAGCTGGGGATAGGAAGCTTCAATTGCCGTCCCGATCTGAGAGGAAGAGGAGCAGACCTGACCAGGGGGATCAGGAGGTCTCTGACCAGGAAGGGGGTTTTGTACCTTAGATAGCTGACATATCTGGTCTTCCGGATAAGGACCTGGCTGCTGCGGTAAATTTCTCCTTACCTTTACACTTGCACCTTTTGCTTACTTTTATCTTGTAACTATACTGACCTTTGGAATGCTCTCGCAGGTCGTCAAGATCGGCCAGGAAGTTTTGAAGAGGTTTGACAACATCTCTTCACAAAAAGGTTCTCTAGGGAAGCGGTGTTTAGGGTGAATTTATAGTGTTTTTAACGATATATTTTATATCAATTTCCCCCGTATATGTATTATTTTCATAGAAATAGGGCTTTATATTGAAATATTGAGTAAATGATGTTTTTAATAGTTAAATCTCAAAACGTAACGATTTATGTGCGTAATTGATGATTTTATGTTATTTTGGAAATACGTTACGCTTTGGTATGTTTTCCTATTGTTGTAGATACTCATTGATGATGGGAGAGAGGATTTTAGAGAGCCAAATTCGTGATTGGAAAGGATCAATCAAAGTTATGGAAGATTGAAAGATATAAGGAAAGAAATCAATCAAGATGAATGTTGGGAAATCGATTCCGGGTAGTCCCGACTTCCGACGCAGTTCTTGATATGATAACAACCGATTTGACTCTGGACCTCAAGAGAAGAGTTGTAGGGCTTGAAGAGAGGATTCTATAGGATTTTGAATCACTCCATTCCGACTTACGAGGCCCAAGATATGAGCGTTACAAGTTTGGATGCTGTTGCTGAAAATAGTGAACGGGCGTCCGACATTATGGACGGGCGTCCGGCACCTTTACTGTAGCAACCGACTTGATTTTTCTATAAAAGCAGCTGCGATTCCAACCCTAATTACATCAGATTTTTCATACGAAAATTACACAGACAGCAGCCGCTTTCTGGGAGCTTTCAAGGCCGATCACCCGAGCCTTGTGCTCGGGTGATCGGGGTTAGATTAGGTCTTTTATTTTGTTTGTTTTTCCTTCGTTTCTTGAACCATGATGATGTTTTGAGGTTGAATAAACATGGAGCAGCCATGGATATCTTTCTGCAGCGTTTTTACTTTCTTTCTCTGGATATCTTGTAAGTTTAAATTCCAAGTTCGTATCTTTTCTATGATTATTTGTTATTGCAAATTTATATCGAAAGATGTTTGCGATTGATGTTTACCGTAGGACGAAAGTCGGTGTAAACCTTAGATCACCATAGGAAAGAATAGATGTTTTGATCTATGTCAAACGAAAGTTGATAGGTTGAATGTCTAGGTTATTAGATCTGATAAATCTTGCACCTTGGTTTATTTTATGATGCGTTAATCTCCGTAAATCGAAAGATAGAGATTGATAGGCGAATTCATCTACGAAAGTAGGAATTCATACGTTTGATAGGTGAAACCACAACTTGAATTAAATCACTATAAGATAATCTAGGGAAGAAATTAAGGGTTGCGGGATGGTGGATTATGATTTGTTCCATGTTTAATCGCTTCAGTCATTATCATGTTCGTTAGATAGATTTATTGTCGTAGTTTAGATTTATTTTATGTTGATCGCAATTATCCTTCCTGGCTTTGGATTAACAATCCTCTGTCCAGTTTACTTTTCCGTTTTAGTTTAGGTTTAGGTTAATAAAGAAGAATTAATAAGTTAGATTCGACGACCCAATTCCCCGAGGATCGATACCCGTACTTATCCAACTTTACTAGCAACTACCCGGTATTCGGCCGGTTAGGAGGTAGTTTTGCATGGTAGTATATGTTTTATAAATTTTCTTTTGTTTTAATGATGCAAAATCTCCCCAACAAAAGTGGCGCCGTTGCCGGGGAATAGGTGTCATGTTGAATCTAGTTTTGTTAGTTCTCGATTTTGTTACGTTTTATTTTTGTTTTTAATAAAAGTAGTGTATACCAAGTTGAGAGTTTTTATTTTGCCGTGTTTCGATGACCGTTAGGTTAAGAATGTGCAAAAGTTTTTTACTCAACTTGTTTTACGTGAAGTTTATATGTTTATGTGTTACCTAGTCTAACCCCTGTGCTTAATTTGATAAGGCTGCTGTGCTGTGATCTGTGTTGCTGTGTTGTGTTCATAAGTATTTAGGGTTTTGCTGTGTTTTTCCCGCCGTCTGTGCATTCTTGTTGTATGGACGAGCGTACGTTCGTTGGACGCCCGTCCGGTTCTTCATCCGCAGGTGAACGAGCGTTGGGAAGTATTGGACGCTCGTCCGTTCAAATATTTTCGGTCCCCGTTCGATTTAGAGGACCGGACGAGCGTCTATACTTTACGAACGCCCGTCCGGTCGGTTTTCAAGGCGTACGAGCGTCGCAAGGTGGAACGCCCGTCCGCCCGAACGCTAAGTGAACGTTCGTCCGGGGTTCGGTCCGGGTTCTAAATTTCTTGATTTTATTTTCAATGCTTTTATTTGATGTGGATTTTTCATTCGAGCTTCGTGGCTAATTGATTTATACATAGATGCCCCGAACTTATATGTTTTTACCTTTCCATCTATGAATCCATGTTAGATAATTGATCAATTCCTTATATATGATTCATCTAGGCATGTTATAGTGATTTGTCGGTTCTCGTAAGCTATAATCGTTCTTATGGTTAATTAGTAGCTAATGTCGGTTCCCGTATGCTACATACCGCTCCGATGAATCTTTTAAGCTTTTAAGACTTACGTGCTTCCTTTGTTTTTATAGTTCATATGGGTAGCTACTTGTCGGTTTTCCGTATGCTACGTCCTTTCTCCATATGAGTTATACCTGTTTAGATAGCTAACTGTTGGTTTTCCATAATGCTATCACCTTTTGATGAGTCTTAAGGCGCGTCTACACTGCATGTAATGAACAGCACTGTCGTTTATCGTAACCTGTCATTATTTGGTAGACGTTTATTTTATACATGTCATGCTGCTAATGAGTGGGCTAGTTTTCTTTCTTTTATTTTCTTTTATTTTTGCATATCACTTAGATGCATATCATTTAGCTGCATACCATCTAGTTGCATTGTTTTTCTATTTTCTTTTATTTTTTCTTCTTGAGTGTAGTTAACTGTCGGCTTCCGTAATACTACCTCGTTTTTTTTAGTTTCTGCATAGGCCGTAGTCACTGTAGGGTTGTCCTCGAAACCTGCTCAGCCTGAGCCTGTCAGAATTTATTTTTATTTATTTTATTTTTAGGATCGCATATCATGTAGGTTGCATTGTAGTATAATTTCATGTAGTCGCACCTAGCCTACTACTGTGTAATATTCCATGTATATGTTCCATCTCTATATGAGCTTAATCTGAAAAATCTTTCTGACTTCTTTTCCATGTATAATCCTCTATCATTATTAGTTGGAGTTTGATGTTTCTGTTTGCACATGTGGTCTATATTATTCCACAAGCTTCTGTGGCTTTATTCTTAGATGTCCTGAGTTTAAGTGTTGATCTTTCCATCTGAGCTATTATTTCTTTTTGTGCTTATATCAAACTTCCATATTTAGACGCTTAGATGTTCTGTACTTTCCCTGTTTGATTTTTCCATCTGAAGCGATTCTATTTTGTGCTTTGTAAGTTCTATTCCCCCCTTGCCCCCGAGGTATTTCTTTGTTTTTCATGAGTGCAGGGTATTTGCATTAGCTTTTGTGAGTTTTAGACGATATCAGTTTTCTGGTGGATGGTCCACAATCTACTAATATCCTCGAGCATTCCTGGGTGATGCGCATCGTCCCAGGGTTGCTCCCTTTCGGAAGACAATCAGCTAAGTTCTTTACTTCTCTTTATTTTCTGCACAACATGAGGACATGTTGTAATTTAAGTGTGGGGGAGGGGAATGGCTTATGTGTTATCTACATTCATTTGCCATATTTTTAGTATTTCTATGAAAAGTGCTTAATTTTCAAATTTTTTGTTATATCCCGAGTAGACAAAGGCATATCTTTGCTTGAGTTTATATCATTTTTGCTATATTCTGTATATTTAGTAATTTTAGTTGTTTCACCCGACACTCTTTTTCACATGCCATAGTAAATGATGAGCTAAATGTTGAAAGCCTACCCCATTTCGGTTGGAGATTTTTGATGATTATAGCATGTTTCTTTGCTTATGTACAATTCTTGAAAAGTTTAGTAGTTTGTATTCTAGGATTAAAGTATGACATGCTTGTGAATATCGAAGGTTTGAATGTGATAGGAGGGATATAATTTAAGGTTTGTATACCAATCTAAGATGAATAATATGAATTATATATATATAAGTGTCGGAAGTAGGCGCAATGATTTGAGTGCGGTAGGGCATTATCTCGAAATGTCCTATACCACTATGAGGTTAATAGCTCCCGATCGCTCGATGATAGTAGTCCGGCTAGGGTGTTATCCTGAAACATCCTATTGCTGGGAATGAGGGCATATATGCTATATATGTGTGGAATTGATTGAACTATAAAGAAAAATTAGTGAATGGCAATGTGAAAAGATGGTTGAAAACCTTAGTTATCTTCTGACTATCCCCAGTATAAACTGAATGATATGTTGTAGGGACTATCCTCTAAGTATGTCGGAAATATTTTAAATGCTCCCTATTATCTTTTCGGAATGTGTATGTTTTTGGTGAGGTGCATGTTATAATCGTTTTTATATTTCTGATTCAAATGGGATGTTGGCTAGTTTTGCTTGAATCAATTTCAAGTGTGGTTTTAGTGGAAATCTATTATGGCTATGCACACACGCACTTGGGTGAACTTAAACTACTTGAATATGCTTTATATTTGCATAAGTGTTTATTTGTCTCGAGCTTGATTATGTTTTGTTTTGCTCGGGACGAGCAAAAAGCTAAGTGTGGGGGTGTTGTTTAGGGTGAATTTATAGTGTTTTTAACGATATATTTTATATCAATTTCCCCCGTATATGTATTATTTTCATAGAAATAGGGCTTTATATTGAAATATTGAGTAAATGATGTTTTTAATAGTTAAATCTCAAAACGTAACGATTTATGTGCGTAATTGATGATTTTATGTTATTTTGGAAATACGTTACGCTTTGGTATGTTTTCCTATTGTTGTAGATACTCATTGATGATGGGAGAGAGGATTTTAGAGAGCCAAATTCGTGATTGGAAAGGATCAATCAAAGTTATGGAAGATTGAAAGATATAAGGAAAGAAATCAATCAAGATGAATGTTGGGAAATCAGGATTCCGGGTAGTCCCGACTTCCGACGCAGTTCTTGATATGATAACAACCGATTTGACTCTGGACCTCAAGAGAAGAGTTGTAGGTCTTGAAGAGAGGATTCTATAGGATTTTGAATCACTCCATTCCGACTTACGAGGCCCGAGATATGAGCGTTACAAGTTTGGATGCTGTTGCTGAAAATAGTGAACGGGCGTCCGACATTATGGACGGGCGTCCGGCACCTTTACCGTAGCAACCGACTTGATTTTTCTATAAAAGCAGCTGCGATTCCAACCCTAATTACATCAGATTTTTCATACGAAAATTACACGGACGCAGCCGCTTTACCGGGAGCTTTGAGCCGATCACCCGAGCCTTGTGCTCGGGTGATCGGGGTTAGATTAGGTCTTTTATTTTGTTTGTTTTTCCTTCGTTTCTTGAACCATGATGATGTTTTGAGGTTGAATAAACATGGAGCAGCCATGGATATCTTTACGCAGCGTTTTTACTTTCTTTCTCTGGATATCTTGTAAGTTTAAATTCCAAGTTCGTATCTTTTCTATGATTATTTGTTATTGCAAATTTATATCGAAAGATGTTTGCGATTGATGTTTACCGTAGGACGAAAGTCGGTGTAAACCTTAGATCACCATAGGAAAGAATAGATGTTTTGATCTATGTCAAACGAAAGTTGATAGGTTGAATGTCTAGGTTATTAGATCTGATAAATCTTGCACCTTGGTTTATTTTATGATGCGTTAATCTCCGTAAATCGAAAGATAGAGATTGATAGGCGAATTCATCTACGAAAGTAGGAATTCATACGTTTGATAGGTGAAACCACAACTTGAATTAAATCACTATAAGATAATCTAGGGAAGAAATTAAGGGTTGCGGGATGGTGGATTATGATTTGTTCCATGTTTAATCGCTTCAGTCATTATCATGTTCGTTAGATAGATTTATTGTCGTAGTTTAGATTTATTTTATGTTGATCGCAATTATCCTTCCTGGCTTTGGATTAACAATCCTCTCGTCCAAATGTTACTTTTCCGTTTTAGTTTAGGTTTAGGTTAATAAAGAAGAATTAATAAGTTAGATTCGACGGCCCAATTCCCTGAGGATCGATACCCGTACTTATCCAACTTTACTAGCAACTACCCGGTATTCGGCCGGTTAGGAGGTAGTTTTGCATGGTAGTATATGTTTTATAAATTTTCTTTTGTTTTAATGATGCAAAATCTCCCCAACAAGCGGGTAGCTGTTCTCTCAGCTAGCCGCCAGAAATACAAGGACGCATCAGCGTCCAAAGACCAACAGATATTTGATTTAAACGAGCAGCTTCTAGCTCAGAAGGCTGAGCTACAAAAGATAAGGGATCAGTTCAACGCTGACCTGCAGGCGGCCACCTCCCACCATGCTAAGCAAACCTCAGAACAAGAGGATGCTGTTTCTAGACTTCGTATTGAGGCTGACGAGCTGAGGGCCATGATTCCTGCCTAGACCGCCCAAGCTGTTCATGACTATAAGAACTCCACTCAGTGCACCGGGGCCTTGAAGGCTTTGCTTGCCCTAATCTTAAATCATGGGTACACTCTGGGCATGGAGGAAGCCAAGAGGCAGTGTCCCAAGCTGGTAATTGAAAATCTTTCCCACGGGGGACTTCACAAACCTGGCTCCAACAAGGTCTATGAGGGTAGACGTAAAAAGTTTTAGGCAGGTTTAGACTTGGCTGTAAAATATGCTCGCCGACCTGCGGCAGCTCACCAAGCTAGTGCTTCTTCTTTCCAGCCTTCTCAATAGGATCCTACTGCTGAGTCTTAGGCTTTTGATTGTAATTTTGCTTTGAAAATTTGTAATAATTTTAGAAACTTTTATGTTGCCTTTTTGACAACGTATGCCTTGTAGGCACTTATTATGCTATCTTTTTTCGGCTTTGTTCTTGCCTTTGTTCTTTATTCACAGTACAACTTAGCATCCTTTGTCCCCCGCAGTACACCCTTCATGATGTCTACTTTTCTGAATGGTGTACTTTGTGTTTTATTTTTATGAACAATGATCGTATGTCCTGCAGACTCAGAGAGTTTGTCTTTTGCAAACTTTCTGAGTATATTTATAACTCAGCTCCAAGTTCGCTCTGCGGTTCAGTTCTGATCGGCAGTCCTACAGAATTATTAAGTTTGTCCTTTGCAAACTTTGTGAGTCCGACCTGCAGCTCAATTATGATCGTCTGTCCTGCAGACTTACTAAGTTTGTCCTTTGCAAACTTTCTGAGTCCGACCTGCAGCTCAGTTCTGATCGTCTGTCTTGCAGACTTATTAAGTTTGTCCTTTACAAACTTTATGAGTCCGACCTGCAACTCAGTTCTGATCGTTTGTCCCGCAGACTTATTAAGTTTGTTCTTTGCAAACTTTCGGAGTCCGACCTTCAGCTCAGTTCTGATCGTCTGTCCTGTAGACTTATGAAGTTTGTCTTTTGCAATGAGTCCGACCTGCAGCTCAGTTCTGATCATCTGTCCTGCAGACTTGTTCAGTTTGTCCTCCGCAAACTTAAATCAAGTGTGTAAATTCAAATTGGCACATGTGCAAAACATAAACTTATTATTATAGCTGATGTTTAATTACATCTTATTGGAAAATAAAATCCGAAACATAAAATAATGCAAAAATAAAGTCTGGAACCTGTCCTAGACATAAAATTTCCTTAAGTTGGTGGCATTCCAACTGCGTGGTATGGTCCTGCCATTTGCATCAGCTAGCTGATATGCTCCTTTCCCATGTACCTTGACCTAAGAGCCTTCCCATTTCGGGTCAAGTTTGCCCTGTGGACCTTGCCTGCTGACCCTATTTTTTATGAGCACCAGATCTCCTTCTTTGAAGTATGAGTGTTTAACCCCGGATAGTACTGGGAGATCCGTTGTTTATACTTGGCCATTCTAATAATGGCCACATTCTGAGCTTCCTCCAAGTCGTCTTTCGAGTGCTGGAGCTCAATTAATTGCTAATCTTCAGAGTAGAGCACTGCTCGGGGTGATGGCATGCCGATCTCAGCCGGGATTACTGCCTCACACCCATATGCCAGACTGGACGGAGTTTCACCTGTGGCCGAGTTCGGTGTGGTTCTGTATGCCTATAAAATATTGGGTAAGTGCTCGGCCTAGTTCTCTTCTTCTTCTTCAAGGCGTTTCTTTAACGCTATTTTGATCGGCCTGTTCGTCTGTTCGACCTGCCCGTTGGCTTGAGGATGACCAACTGAAGTGAAGTGTTGAGCCATGTGCAGCTCGGCACACCAATCCTTAACGGTTTTATCCTCAAATTGAGTTCCATTTTCAGAGATCAGTGCTTTCAGAATTCCAAACATGCACACTATGTTTTTCCATAGAAACTTTTGTATCTGTTTCCCCATAATGGTGGTTAGTGGTTCGGCTTCAACCCACTTGGTGAAGTATTCCACTGCTACTATCAAAAACCTGACATTACCAAGAGCTCGGGGAAGTGGTCCCACTAGGTCCACTCCCAATTGATCAAAGGGCCAATGGGAAACAAGAGGAATCATGTCCTATGATGGCTGATGTGAAATATTATCGTGCACCTGGCAAGATTTACATTTCTCCACCAGTTTTTTGGCATCTTGAGACATTGTAGGCCAGTAATATCCGAACAGCCTGCATTTTCTTGCTAGATTTTGAGCTCTGGGACGATTTCCACAAATCCCCAAGTGTATTTCTCGAAGAAGGTAGTTCCCTTCCTAAGTTGTTGTACATCTGAGCCACGGGGCTATATACGATCAACGATGAAGAACGTCATCAAATATAGCATATCTTGCTGCCAAGAGCTTCATCTTTCTAGCGTGAATCTTATCTTTAGGAAGAATCCCATCTCTCAGATAGGAGACAATAGGATCTATCCAAGTGTTGGTCTGGGTGATTGGCTGAACCATCTGCTGATCGTAGCTCCTTTCTTTGAGGAGTTCTACTAATACTTTTTATCTGATACAAAGTTGGAGGCCAACTTCGATAGTGCATCTGCTCTTTTATTCTCAGCTCGAGGTATTCGTCCGACCTGGACCAATTGAAACCTTGCTAACAGGGACTGAGCAACAACCAAATACTTCCTCATGGGCTCTTCTTTTGCTTCATACTCACCATTTATATGGTTCACGACGAGCTGATAGTCACTGTGGACTTGCAAATTGTTTGCTCCAAGATTTATTGCCAGTTTGAGCTCTGTAATTAAGGCTTCATATTTTGCTTCATTGTTTGTGGCCTGAAACCCAAATCGTAGGGCATAGGGGAATTATTCCCTTTTTGGACTGACGAACAGGAGACCTGTCCCTGCCCTATTTTTGCTAGCTGCTCCATCCACATACAAATTCCATTTATTCTCTTTTTGACATGGTTGATCATCTTCTAGACGAACAGCTATCCCTTTTGCCAAGAAATCTGCTAAGGCTTGTGCTTTGATCGCAGTTCGGGGACAAAAATTGAGATCATACTCTACCAGTTCAATGACCCATATTGCCAACCTTCCTGAGGTTTCAGATCGTCCTAAAATTTGCCAAAGAGGCTGATCAATGATCACAGTAATTGGATATGCCTGGAAGTAGGGTCTTAACTTCCTAGAGGCATGAACCAATTTTAACACCAACTTTTCCGCGTTTGAATATCTGACCTCTGTTCCATGCAATTCCTTACTCACAATGAAAACCGGTAGTTTGTGCCCACCTTGTTCTCTGACCAGCACAATGCTCAATGCTTCTTCGCATACTGCTAAGTAGACATATAAAGATTCTCCTTCCTGAGGATCTGTTAATGTGGGCAGTTTGGCCAAGTACGACTTCAGTTCTTCAAAAGCCTTCTGGCTTTCCTCGTCCCATTGGAAAGGACTTGCCCTTCTTAAAATTTTGAAAAAAGGCAAGGCACGTTGTGCCGATCTAGAGAGAAACATGTTCAGTGCTGCTATTCTTCCTATCAGACTATGTACATCCTTGATGCTTTTTGGTGGTTGCATTGCTTTCAGAACATCCACCTTTTCAGGATTGGCTTTAATCCCATCTTTGGATATCATGTATCCAAGTAACTTGACCGATCTGACCCTGAATGTGCATTTTTTGGGGTTAAGCTTCATTTGAGTTTGTCTCAACACATCAAATACCTCTCTCACATCGAATAGATATTGATCAAGAGTCATGCTCTTGATTAGGAGGTCATCCATATACACTTCCATGCATCTGCCAATCTGTTGTGCAAATACTTTGTTCACTGTTTGCTGGTAGGTTGCTCCAGCGTTCTTCAAACCATATGGCATATTGATATAGCAGTACGTCCCAAACTCTGTGATAAAATAGGTTTTCTATACGTCTTTGAGGTCCATGGCAATCTGATGATACCTCTTGTATGCATCTAAGAATGCAAATACTTCATACACCACTGTTGAGTCAACTAGACGATCAATCTTGGGTAGAGCATAAAAATCTTTCGGACAAGCTTTGTTGAGATCGGTGAAATCAACACACATTCTCCAACTTCCATCTAGCTTTTTGACCAGTGCCGGATTTGCCAGCCATTCTGGGTACAACACTTCTTTGATGATACCTGCCTGTAGTAGCTTGGTTACTTCCTTCTCAATTGTTGTGATGCGTTCAGAGTCAAAGTGCCTTTTTTTTTGCCGAACAGGCCTCCTGTTCGGACTATGTTTAGCTTGTGCATAGCTAACTCCGGGGATAACCTTGGCATGTCCTCTGTCTTCCATGCAAATACATCTCTGAATTCCTTCAGTTGATCTATCAAAGATCCTTTGTGTGAGCTGGGATCTAGGTACCCACGTTTACTATTGAGTCTGTATGTTCGTCCCATAGGCGAACAACCTCTGTCTGGTCCTCAGATGACCAGCTCTCTTCATCTTCAGAGAGAAAATCCTTGATGCTCACTTGTTGAACCATCATTTTCCCATTCACTGTCGCAGTGTAATAGCTTCTGGTTGTTTCCACATCACCTTTGATTTCTACAGAGCCTTTTCATGTAGAGAACTTCATACTAACATGAGCTGGTGATATCACAGCTCTAAGATCGATAAGTGTTGGGGTTCCCATGATCATATTGTATGCTGAGTGTGCTTTTACTACCATATAATTCACCATAAGGGTCCTGCCCTTGGTTCCTTCTCCAAAGGTAGTTGGAAGCTTAATCATGCCGAGTGGATGAACTGGAGGTCTGGCAAAGCCGAACAAAGGAGTTGAGACTAGGGTAAGATCGGCGTCTTTCAACTCCATAGCTTTAAAGACATTGTAGTATAGAACATTCACGGCATTGCCTGTGTTCACGCATATTCACCTCGTTAGATTCCTACTGATCACCGCTTCTATCACCAATCCTTTATTATTTATCACCAAATGGAGTGAATCCTTAGGACCATAAGTCACTTCTCCCAGCAGTCTCTGCCTTTTGTTGGGTTGAGTAGGAGCAGCAGACCTGCCACTGCTCGTACCCTCAGCTCTATTAATGATGTTCGGCCCTCCTGAAATCGTGTTGATCATGTTGACAAGGCGGTTTTCAATTTGACCATCTGGTTCTAGCGAGTGGCCTCTTCTCCTTCGAAACTCATCTTTATTATCTCGTTCATGATAGTTATTTCTATGCCTGAACTCACGTCGGCCACGCGGTTCGGCCTGATGAGACTGATCTACGACCCCATCCAGCTTTCCTTCCATTACTGCCGCGTCAATATCTCTTAGTAAATCTCGGCATTGCTCTGAGTCATGACCAATGACTTTGTGGTACTTGCAAAACTTGTTGGGATCTCTCTTTTCCCTGGGTCCCCTCATGGGTGGAGGTACGTTTGCTTTCCCTTTTCTTTCCATTATTGCAAGGACCTGCTTGTGAGATCTGTTCAACGGGATAAAGTCTCTATCCTACAGAGCTCCCTTCTTACACAGCCGATCTGAGACGAGTGCAGTTACCCGATCCCACACTAACTTTCTTTTCTTGTCCGATTTGTCTTCAAACCTGTTTTTCTTTCCTTCACCTTTTTCCATCTCTCTTTTTAGCCTATTTGCTTCTTCCTCTTGGCAATGCTTGTATGCCACATCTAAGCACTCTTCCATTGTCTGAGGAAATTTGCTGCTCAGCTTGGCGTGCAGCCGTCCCTCTCGCAAACCTGCCATGAAAGAGGCGACCGTCAGTCGATCATCTGCATCCCGCACCTATGCAGATTATTCATTAAAACGCTTTATGAATTGAAGAACAGACTCATCTTGTCTCCGTTTCAAGGTAAGAAGATGAGTCTGATTTCTCTGAAACGGACGAGCCATGCTAAATGCATGTACGAACTTCCGTGTTAAGGCCCTTAAGTCGGAGATCGACCTAGGGGGGATCTTGTTGAACCACTCCCTAGCTCTTCCTATGAGCAGAGCGGGGAAGGTATTACACTTCATCTCATCTAGGGCATTATATAAATTCATGTGTGAGATGTACTGATGCATATGGTCATAAGGATCCTTAGATCCTTCATATGACTCAATCTTGGGAATCTTAAACCCGGATGGTAGGAGATAGCCAATGTATATGTATCCATAATTTATAATTCTCCAATATCTTATATTGAATGTAAATTATATTATTACCATAAATCTATTTTCTCGAATCAATTAATATCACATATTAATATTATGGTAATCTTATTAATTAAATTGCACAATCCAAGTGTGTCATACACACAATGAATGTGGCGCCCAAAGTTTCCATAAATTGGATTATGGAAAATTCTTTAATTAATATAATGTTATGATTAATTAATTTGCAAAATCCATATAGATATCATATGTACACATTTCGAATTTTACACATGTATCAATATACATATTTAATTAATCATCATAATTAATATCTTGTATTATATTTATTCATAATAAATAAATACCACCATATTAATTTACCACTATAACCTTTATAGTCTCGAGATAAACTTTCCTTATTTGGTTATCATCTATAACCACATTTTAATCCGGCCGGATATTCATATGTGTGTGACCCGATAGGCTTCCGAATATGTTGGCCGTAGACACAAAGCGCAAATTACGAAAATGCCCTTCATGCCTAACGATCACGGGATAGCGTCTAGCAACACACCGTGACCCCCAATCATCGGAAGAGTCAAATGCAATGACTACTACCTTTCATGTGAAACAGTTACCGTGTAACTTACAATCCTATCGCTGTAATAATATCCATACGGTCGTTAGTCGAGTGTCAAAACATCAACGACCGTATCTTATAATCTGGATATCAAGCTCTCTCGAAGTAACACGTTTACTCCCACTTTGCAAAGATTCACGAGAACGAGACATTCCTTATAAGAAGGCCCTTTCGGATATTTACCCCTACTGATAGGGTACGCGATTCCCGGACGACCAATCATGTATACTCCGCATGCTTCAATATCACACCCAATCACTACCGCATGATCGCCCCGTGGCTAGGGGAAACCTCAATAGTGTCAAAGCATGACAATCCACACCGTGATGCCATGAAGACTCCGGTCCAAAGGATAATTACACAACCGTCACATAGTGTGACACTTATCCGTGTAAGTGGGTCAGTCTAACGTACGCATTCTCTAATACACGTCCACGTACAGTCCAAGTGTCTCTACACTTCGATAGACGAGATCTATCCCTGCCCTTAAAGACAGAGGACATCCAATACGTGCTAGTCTGTTTATACTATCAATGCCCTGTTTAATAGTACATCAGCCTAGAGACATTTAAGTATCAAACTTATTAAAGTGATTAGAGATCTCATCAACCATAATCGCCTATCATGGTTTCTCTACCACAGTTTAATACTAAGGACGTTATCATATAACAATTCATAATTGGTTCTTTAAAAAGAACATATATATGACAACAGAAAAGCCATTTAATCTATGTATAAACATAAAGAAATAGTAGAAATGATCCGACCAGATCGGATCCGGTCCAACCCGATTGGGTTTAGGACACTATTTCAACAATCTCCCACTTGGCCTAAAACCAATCACTAGCACACACAAGACCAAGTTGAAACACAAGAATCTCATGCAATACTCGCAACCAAACCACTAGCCATAAACGGATCGCTATCCGTGGGGACTCGACTATCTTCACATCATGTTCGAATTGACCAAGTCAAAGGAACTGCCTCAACACACACACGAATCTTTGACGAGACCCTGGTCCTTGCTTCAAGCAATGAATCCACTTACTATATCAGCTATATAGAAAGAGTGGAAGAACCATACAAGGTTCAAGAATGAACCTTCTAGATCCATGTACTGCTCCCGCTGCGCCTCTAAGACACTACTGTGTTTTGGCCTAGTTGTAGAATTTACTGTGACCCATCGCTAAGAACATTTCCACTCACTTTGTATCACTTATTCAAAGTGATTTGCAAACCCGATCGTAGCTCCCACTCGCCTTCATAAGACTCGGGATATACGTACGTATATCTACGTTTATTTAATTCCAAGTTTCAATAAACTAGGAAACCATCCTTAACTTGTTTAAGGATAATCTCGACATTCACCAGATTCATTTTCATACTCGTTCATGACTCTTCATGAAGTATGAACATCTGACATAACTTTTATGATGGTTCCTATCGCAGTAACAAAAGAAACCTTCCATAAGCATCATCTTTCACCTTATCTTTAGGACGAACGTCCTAACATAGATAGATCTTGAGAACACTGGCTAGCAGTATCCCCGTCGCGATCTATGCTAAACTTCTTTTAGCATCACATCTATATAGGTAAACTATAATCTAATAGCAGTTAAATCTATCGCTATAGATTCTTATTTCCAAAATAAGAACTGCTAATCCAAGTGCTTTCGTAAAGACCCTGAACTACCAAACATTAATTGACTGTGACATGGGGTGGTAATTCCTGAGAGAGATTTAATACCTTCCTCAAAAATCGTAACACACTCCCACTATCCCTCTTGCACATTGGGCATATCCTTATTTTGATTAAATCAAACTCCTTTGATTATCAAACAAAGAGATCGTCTAGAGAAACTTGTTTGAGTCCATAAATGGACCTCGTGGGCTCACATATCATGTTATAGTCTATGAGCATTGAGCTGTCTGCCCAGCGTCTTCAACACTATCATATAGCCATGATACGAAGTTATAACAAGCATAGTCTGAATAGAACCGAGCTCAGTCTTACAGGGACATTCCCTGCAGGTAGGACAAACTAGGTTCACAACCTGGTTGTCACTGATGGAATCTAATTCAGATATTATGGCTCCTGGCCATATCTCTCAATCTTGCCTTTCAAACATTCTTTCATGAGTCGTGAGATATTCATTCTTCAAGATGAACGTACCTGCAGCCCTTTCAGGCTTGAGGTTATCTACATACTTCAGAACTTTTGTGTGCACCGAGCAGTGTCCTACACCTCATCGCTATGCGGCGTCTGCTCATGTTCCATTGGTTGAATGTATCTTTGTGGTTCTCAAACTCTTTTGAGATCGATTCACTCCCACTTGTTTCTCTTGGAAGAAACACTTCCTCTAGAGAAGACGACATGTTTGGAGACAAACACCTTTTGCTCCGCGGATGAGTAAATAATATCCGGCGTGCTAGCTAAGACATTCCACAAAGTTGCATATGTCGTACTAGGCTCCAAGCCTTTCTGACTTTGCCTATGACAACTTCAAATCATCGGTTAAGATAGATTTGACATTATCCTCTTCCACATCTAATATGGAATTTTAATCAACCTTTATTCTTCGGAACTCGGTTAAGTATAAGGGCTCTATCCCGAAACGGGTAAGGGATACTTCGCATGGCTTGCGTCACACCTTCATCATACAAAGTGTTGTTTCCATTTTGGGAACACAATCTAATTGCGTATCCCAAAGATGGTATCCTTCAAGGGAAGAATCTTATTCCCTTTCAGACGACTTCTGAAACACCCTTCAGGTATTAATTACTTCAATCCAATTGAAGATTAATTCCTAAGTAGCTCATCAATCTCATATTCGTACTAGCTCGAACTTTTCGGGCTTTCCGAATTATCGTACTTCAATAAGTACGTTCAACTATTTCTAAAAATAGTCATAGAGATTAATAAACATTTATTTGTGATATTAACTATCATGAGCCAACAAACATCGGTATGTTTAGGCTCTAGTCAAACTTCTAGGTTTCATAACCTTTTCTTAAAAGTGGTACTTTAGTCCTCTTTGGATAAGGTACGTATAACCCACATGATTCATGATCATATGTTTCAAAGACATCGAATGACGCTTAATTACACGCTTCCCTTCCAGAGAGACTATGCCTAAAACAACCACAAATCAAGAATAACAGCCATACAAATATTTAGTTGAGATCTCATCACATATATCAACTATATAGTGACATCAATCTAGTATGTTAGATTCAGTGACCCTCCAACTTTATCGGAATAGCATTTATTCTTTACAATTGAGTATGTCTACCAAATCCTAACAAATAACTGAAAGTATGTTCTTCATAAGAACCGGAACATAATAACATTTATTTGGTTCCCTTTTCAGTTTACTAGATCCAGAATATGGTAAGTGTCACAACGTTTGTTTCACCTTCCATATTTGTCATCCAATCCTTCTAATTTAATCACACTCGTAAGGTATCATATATCTTAGGGTTGACTTTTAATTTGGAAAGATTTATCTCAACTCTCTTGCCTATAATAGAAACTTCGATAAGTTCTCTATTTAAGCACACGCCCTAACTTTCCTTTTAATCCTTTAAGTACTTGTAAAAGTTTCTTATTGTAGTCTTCATAAGACTTAAGAAATATCACAAGAACCATGTCTTCAATTTCCTTTCATAAAGAAAATCTAAATTCATTAAATAGTTTATTTAACCTTTTGAATTGCATTCAAAACATTAAATATTCAATTAACCTTTAAGCAATGATAGAATTAAGTCGATACTTAAATCTTTTAATTTTGAAAACAACCTTTCCAAAATTAGACATGGTCATTCTCATTCAACGTTTGAATTATTTTTCATCGTATGACTGAATGATCATCTTGGATCGTATCCAATATCATGAGCTTCCGCTTTCCTTTAATAATTAAAGTCTCGGAGTACTGCATCAATTATGTAGTCTCCTTGTCTCTAACTACTATAACGGGATTGCTCGTGTCATTGCTTATTTTAAAAAGGATTAAAACTACTTAACCATATTTGAGAACGATTCTCAAAAGGTAACAGTCATGTTTGGTTTTACTAATCGAGAATAAAACATAAATATAGAATTTGCTAACTACAACATTAAAAAAATGAAAATAAAAGAGTGTTGTTTGTTTATACACGCAAAATCAAAAATGGTCTTTTGGTTTATGATTTTGCTCCCACTAGTCAACTACTCCCAATTGACTTTCAAGAATTATTAATTTCTTTAGTGGACAAGATCCCACTAAACTACCGCGACCCCCGCTTTGGCTGGTGGGCCGAAAATAGTCTAATAGGTAGACAACATCTTTGTCAATCGTATATTATACGACTCTTGTTGTTTGACTAGTCAACTCTTTGACAATTTTCATCTTATGAAGTAGTCAAACCCTTGCCTCTAAAATCCAAACGACCCCGCTTTGGCCGGTGGCCGAGAGAATTCTTAGTCAAGTCATAACCCCAATATTCGTGAGATCTCATACGATCATATCTCGATAATGACGATATACCCGAGGTAGGTCAACCCCCGCTTTGGGCGATGAGTTGGATCCGAACAAGGGCTCTTCACCGTCATTATAATATGGGGAGGCAATTTCAACTTGATTCTTTTGAGGTGGAAGTATTTATGTAAATTAATTCACTTAATTAATTTAATTATGGTCTCATCATAAATATGTCTATCTCTATAAACATACATCCTACACATTTATCTAGATCGTGCCTATTCATGCATCTATCGTATCATATAAAATAAATACAAACACAAAATAAATAAATGCGTAAAGTAACCGGTATGATCATGGACTTTTCCTAGGTGCGGTTTCGAATACAAACTGACGAAAGCGCGGGTCACAATCTAAGGGTAGCTGCAACCACCAATAGGATCTTTAATGCTCCATTCTCCAATGTGATCTTTATTTTCGTCTTTCTTTGGTATCCATCTTCTGGTCCATTCTTGTTACATTTAATTCTATCTAATAAAATAAATACACCCGCCGCACACGGGGGGAGCTAACGGGAATGGGATGAATGCGAAAAATAAACTAGGTCACGTTCTTCATAACGGCCTAGGACAATTTTAAACCAACAGAAAATTAAATCATTCACATCTATCCTATCGGTCGAGTCCATGATCAATCGGGGTCCATATAATCATATTATATCTACACTATCTAATCCATACAATTAAATCTTATGAAAAAGATAAAGTTAAAATTTAACTACTTGCGTCTTAATTAATCAATTAACATTTAATCCATTAAATAATTTTATCTAATCAATTAACTAATTAACATTTAATTAATTAAATGATTTTAATCGAAATAAAATTAATGATTAATTTTAAACGATTTTAATTTTGATTTTAATCAATTAGAACTATTCTAAAATTAAATTAAAATTAAATCACTCTTTTGTTTCTTTCCTTTTGATTCGTAATCAAAAGGGATGTCGTTGGTTTCTAAACCATGACACGACTAAACAACGAGATATCTATGCACAATAAATATCACGGGACGAAAAGTCGAGCACATCGAATAATCGAAGAGTGGGTTCACCGAGAATCCATCACTCAACCTCGACTTAACGTGTCGTGATTTGAATCTTGCATATATCGATTAATCACAACTATGAACTATATTGAAACATAAAATACACAAAACAAAATCGTGTATCGTTTTACGAATCAAAAACTTTCATCTTTTAATTACGTGATTTAAACGATAAAATTAACTACGCATATAAACATGCTTATTGCTTAAGCTCGAAGCTCTCTCTGATACCACTATTAGGAAATCTACGCGGGAACGATGCGGAATTCAAAATTTTATTTCCTATCGACCCAAGATCGACTTCGTTTAAGCAATAAACAAATAAGTAGTAGACGGTGGTTACCTTGGTTGATCTAAAAGATCGACGCTTTGACCGTCTGAGGAGAGTAGTTCTGCATAGAGCCGCCCAAGTGTTCGGCCTCTACCGCTAGTCCACACGAACAGCCCGCCGGAATCCCATCATGGATTGATATTGGAAAACTCCGGTTGCTAGACCGGCCTTTTTCCTCCCTCACAAACTCACTATAGAAAGCCCCCTCTTTCTTACACAAGAACTATGAGTTCTTGCAATTTTTCACAAGAACAATTGCTCTTGGAAGAATGGTGTACTAAAGAGCTTGGCAAGCCCTCTTATTTATACTAGAGAGGGGCGCCCAAGAGGCTTGTAGGAGGGGAAAACCTTTTCCAATAAAAATAAGGAAAAACAATTAATGTGATTGATTTATCTCTTTTAATTTAATATATTATATTAAATGAATCCATAATTTATAATTCTCCAATATCTTATATTGAATGTAAATTATATTATTACCATAAATCTATTTTCTCAGAATCAATTAATATCACATATTAATATTATGGTAATCTTATTAATTAAATTGCACAATCCAAGTGTGTCATACACACAATGAATGTGGCGCCCAAAGTTTCCATAAATTGGATTATGGAAAATTCTTTAATTAATATAATGTTATGATTAATTAATTTGCAAAATCCATATAGATATCATATGTACACATTTCGAATTTTACACATGTATCAATATACATATTTAATTAATCATCATAATTAATATCTTGTATTATATTTATTCATAATAAATAAATACCACCATATTAATTTACCACTATAACCTTTATAGTCTCGAGATAAACTTTCCTTATTTGGTTATCATCTATAACCACATTTTAATCCGGCTTTGGATATTCATATGTGTGTGACCCGATAGGCTTCCGAATATGTTGGCCGTAGACACAAAGCGCAAATTACGAAAATGCCCTTCATGCCTAACGATCACGGGATAACGTCTAGCAACACACCGTGACCCCCAATCATCGGAAGAGTCAAATGCAATGACTACTACCTTTCATGTGAAACAGTTACCGTGTAACTTACAATCCTATCGCTGTAATAATATCCATACGGTCGTTAGTCGAGTGTCAAAACATCAACGACCGTATCTTATAATCTGGATATCAAGCTCTCTCGAAGTAACACGTTTACTCCCACTTTGCAAAGACTCACGAGAACGAGACATTCCTTATAAGAAGGCCCTTTCGGATATTTACCCCTACTGATAGGGTACGCGATTCCCGGACGACCAATCATGTATACTCCGCATGCTTCAGTATCACACCCAATCACTACCGCATGATCGCCCCGTGGCTAGGGGAAACCTCAATAGTGTCAAAGCATGACAATCCACACCGTGATGCCATGAAGACTCCGGTCCAAAGGATAATTACACAACCGTCACATAGTGTGACACTTATCCGTGTAAGTGGGTCAGTCTAACGTACGCATTCTCTAATACTCCACGTACAGTCCAAGTGTCTCTACACTTCGATAGACGAGATCTATCCCTGCCCTTAAAGACAGAGGACATCCAATACGTGCTAGTCTGTTTATACTATCAATGCCCTGTTTAATAGTACATCAGCCTAGAGACATTTAAGTATCAAACTTATTAAAGTGATTAGAGATCTCATCAACCATAATCGCCTATCATGGTTTCTCTACCACAGTTTAATACTAAGGACGTTTATCATATAACAATTCATAATTGGTTCTTTAAAAAGAACATATATATGACAACGAAAAGCCATTTAATCTATGTATAAACATAAAGAAATAGTAGAAATGATCCGACCAGATCGGATCCGGTCCAACCCGATTGGGTTTAGGACACTATTTCAACACTTCCGTGTTAAGGCCCTTAAGTCGGAGATCGACCTAGGGGGGATCTTGTTGAACCACTCCCTAGCTCTTCCTATGAGCAGAGCGGGGAAGGTATTACACTTCATCTCATCTAGGGCATTATATAAATTCATGTGTGAGATGTACTGATGCATATGGTCATAAGGATCCTTAGATCCTTCATATGACTCAATCTTGGGAATCTTAAACCCAGATGGTAGGAGATAGCTGTCAATGTACTCAGTGAAAGGTGACGCACAGAGAAGTTCATCTAATCGTCTGCTGAGCAGGGCATCCAATTCGGCCCTGGCTGTGTCATTAGGCTGTTGATGCACGTTCCTCTTCTCTGTGTGACCATTAGAGTCCACGACCTTCTGCTTTTTATGAATTCCTTGAGGAAGGGTTGTTTCTGAAGTTTATGGGGGGTCTATCCCCTTTAAGGTTTCCTCGAAAATAATTTTGAGGGTAGAGTTGTCCATAATTTTCAAGGCTTCCACCAACGCTTGGTTGACTGGATCTTGAAGGACGGGATAAGGCTGGTGCTTCTGATCCTCTGAAGGGTTTGTACTTTTTTGTCCGGCTGCTGTTTGGCCTTCCCCCTGGGCAGTGGTGGCGGTTTCACCTTGCTGGGTTGGATCTTTCTGATCTGTGGCGGTTTTCTTGCCTGTGTTTTTAGCCATTATTGATGAGGATTAACCCTGGGATTCCTTGAACGATCTGACAGAAAGAGGCCCTTCTTCTAGCGCCAATTGACGATGCTGGTCCTCGTCTATGAATTATCCGGGCCCTATTGCTCCTTGTGACAGTCGATTCAAGGTTAAAACCCTAGAAAGATGTAAACGGAGGGTGGTTTTATGTATCTTCAGACCGAACTCGTGAGTTATTTCTCTCGAGTTGCCTACGTATCCAATGACTGTATTGGAATTAGTCTTTCGTAGTTATTTAGGGTTTATTTATATAGGGAACGATTTATCTCTTTCCTTGTCCTGCAAGGAATTATTTTAATATTTACTCCCTAAGAATAAATACACGCAAATCCCTATAATTCAGGGATAATTATAGACATTTTAAATGTTAGGATTAAAGTCTTTATGACCCAAGATTCTTTTCTTATAAATCTTTAGCTATTCAGCACGTGGACTAACAGCCGGGGTTGCTTTGTACGTCTTACGTCGAGTCCATAAGGCCACTATGGCCGAATTGGGGCAGCTCCTCTTCACCAGACCTTGGCTGACCTGCGGTGGCTGATGAAGGAGTTCCTACCGACCTCCCACCTGGGGTTAGGGACCTACGCTTGAGTATGTATCTTGGGCCACTGACCCTTAATGCCTTACTTTTAGAGGCTAGTCATTTATTATACGATTTAATTAGATGACACGTGGCGTAGTTCAGGATGGCCATCATCAGTCTGCCTACCAGAGAAGCAACTCGGCATAGGTATTAATAATTAGATAAGTAAACTAATATGAATCATTTTTTTAAATAAGAAACCTAAAATGTAACAAACCACTCTGTCCGAGTAGATCGTAACCAAAATGAAATCACCTCATTCAGATGACTATAACGCACACATGCACATGATGAGACTCGAACCCGTGACTCTTGATCATACCCACATATAAACATGAGGAATGGCGGATCCAAAGCCAAATAGGTGGGCCGATGCCCCTACTGAGATCTGAAAAATGATATAATTTTACTGTAAATATATAAAAATCCCATTCGTTTTCTACATGATCATTATTTTTCCGGTGCCCTCATTGAGAAAAATTTCTAAGCCCGTCAATGCATATGATGAGACTTGAACCCATGACTCTTGATCATGAGACCTAAGATTAATCATTGAGGTAGACGTCATTGGCTAAATATATAATTATCTCTTTTGGATAAATCAAATATTGGAAAACATGATAAATTCTGATGCATTGACTCTTTATAGGTACGGACCATCGGACGACTGCCACTTGTAGAAAATTTTGTTTGTTTGTATACGTGACAATCATCTGATGATCCGAATGGAACCAAACCGTCTATGATATAATTAGTTTGGGTTTCATATTTTTGAAACATAATTATTTGGTTTGTTTTTAAAATACTTAAAACCTTATTTGGTTTGGTTTTTAAAATACTTAAAACCGAACCAAACGAACCGTGAACACTCCTAACGAAATTTACTCGGAAAACATATCATTTTTGATGAAATTTACTCGGAAAACATATCATTTCTGACTCCAGCCTGTCAGTTATTTTGCTGTACGTGGCATTTTCTTAAGAGTTGAAAATGTAAGGTGTAGTGCCCGAAAGACAATTATATAATTGTTTTAGGACAGAATTAGTAATTCATCTTATTATATGCAAGTATGCTTATAATTAAGACACTACCGAAAACCCTAAGTACCTCGTTTATGTAATCACATAACTCAGTGTATGGCTATACACAAGAGGATTGAGTTAGTGAGATGTACTTAAAATTAACTTAGTCCGTAGCGTTTATTAATCGAGTATGGGTCTCATGATTAATTTGCTATTAATGCACCCGAACACTTTAGTGTGACAGTCTTATCCGGACTGTCGGTAATAGGGTACCCAGTGGGGCATTTATATATGATGATAATCATATAGGGCTGGACCGATTTGATTTGAGTTCTCGATATAATTCCGTAATCGGGAAGTCTTATCGAATCACAAGATGATCATAGATGGATTAATCTTAATCCTGAGGTGATCACAGACGACTGCTTAGACTAGGGTAGAGTTTGATGTGTTAGTAAGGATCACTTCGAAGTATGTGGTCCAACACTTCTCGTTGGCTCTATTCGGGATGAGTGAGTAGTCCGTGCTATCACGAATATGGAATCCATTCCTTCCCTCGGGAAGTAGAGAGACGATTCCCTTATTTGTTGACCCTTAAAACCGATCGATCGGCCGAGTTCATATTATATTGAATATGAACTAATTGATCACTAGGGGGTTAATGGTAAATAAAAAAATATGTTTCGAGAAGGGTTTACGGAAATATCCCGAATCGAAGTGAACAGTCTATGGAGGATTTATCCGTATGATGATTATATCAGTGGACGCTTTCGACTCATAAATTGAGTGTAAGTTATCTATATTCGATAGAGTTCAGTTTCGGGTTTATGGTGGTGTAATCCCGGAATTAATAGGTTGGATATAATTATTCTGTCTGATGAATAATTTTATTCGATTTATTGTAGCTACTGAATATGGGTCCATGGTCCCCGACGTGGCTCCTAATATAGCATATAGGTTTCTCGTCGTTGCACCTCAATTATAATTAAATAGTGGATTGGGCTATTTAATTTGATATGTGGATTAATTGTTTAGTTGGACTAAATAATTAAATACACGAAAAATACATTTTTCGTGGACTCGGCCCAAATTAGTGTGTTGACTCCTTTTTGACATAATTGGTCAAATATAGAAAATGCGTGTGAACCTTTTTTTGATCAAAAGGTGGCGCCATTTTAATGTTAATAATTAGAAAGAAATTAGTTTTCTTGCATAATTATTTAATATGTGATTTATCTTTTATTTGTTAAATGATAATTCATGGAATATTAGATAATAATATGATTTATCTTAATTTGTTTGGGATAATTATTTTATTTATCTTTTATTTGGAAAAAGGATTAATGTAATAATTATCTCTTAATTATTTAATCCTTGGAGGTTAAGTTTTACTCTCCTATATAAAGAGAGTTCTTCCAAGCCTTTTGACACACACTATTCACGTCACTATTCACAAGAGAAATTGGCTGAAAATTTCGGCCTCTATTCTTAGGGTTCGAGTTGGAAAAATCTTCGGGATTTTTCCGGTAGCATATCAAGGAGGTCCGGCGGCGGGAAACACCATCCACCTGGATGTTGCTGGAGACACACGTTGGAAGACTGTGGCTTCTCAAATACGTGTTCTTGGAGATCTATCGTTCTTGGAGTTAAGCACCATAAAAAGGTAGGCTCCTAAACCCCCGTGTAAGTTTAGATCTTTAATTTATGTTTTTTATTTCGTTTAGATCTAGATCCGATACTTCCGCTGCGTAATCGGGTCAATCTATGATTGATCCGACGATATTACATCTAACAAGTGGTATCGGAGCCTTTGATCTAATGATCAAAGTATATGAATTTTAGATCTTGGAGTGGAAAAGCATGTTTTAGATGTTTTATTTCGTTTTTTTGGTAAAATTCGAATTTAATCATGATTGTATGCTTGTGATTGTTGTGGTTGAAGAGATGGATTGGGGTTGATATTTTTTACTCGTTAGATCTATTGTAAACTCATATAAATTCGTTTATATGAGTATAGGAAATTTTGTAATTTTAATTTCCTAGAAGTAGATATGTTTTGTTACTGTTCCGTTTTTTATTTTTTTTCCCGGAGTTTGAGCCGATGAAACGACAATCCCTCCGGTCAGAATGAAGAATAAAAGTTGAAGAACATGCCCTCAAAATTTCGTGACGATCGGAGTCGATCTCGATGTCCGATCTCTGCTAGTTCCTGCTGTAACAGAAAAGCACAGCAGGCATTAAAACCCTAGCTGTGAGTTCGTCGAATTTCTGGAAGAGATTGGACCGTTGAAACGAAGATCCGACCGTTCAGATCGACTAGCATGGAGTTATGAACAAGCCTTAAAAATTTAAGGTCGATCGGGATTTGTCTCGATGCCCGATCGTTCCCGGAAGACACTTGTTGCGCCGCGATTATAAACATATGCATCGCTTAGATCGGCGGATTGCTGGAGAAAATTGGACCATTGAAACGAAGATCGAACCGTTCAGATTGAAGTAGGCGGAGTGAAGAACAGATCCATAAAGTTTCATGACGATCAAGGTTCGTTTGGATTTCCAATCATCGATAATACGCAGCATCAACAGATTAGAAAATAGTAAACCCTAGTTAGGGTTTGTGTTTTTTTTAATAGGTTAGATACGGGGGTACCAACGATCCATCTCGGTGTTTATTTTTCCCGTTATTTTTTCATGTATGATCGAAAATTGTATGATATAACCGGAAAATTACCATGACATGCATCATATCATGATTCCACTCCAATGCATACATGTAGCTAGTTTATTTCGAATAAATTAGGTATGTATAACTCGAATAATTAGTATGAATGCTTATTAATTTAATATGTGGTAGTTAAATAATAAGTAGCTAATTATAAAAACCGAGGACCCGGGTTTTGTCAATCGTTACAATTTTAGTGATGGATTCTCGGTGAATCCCACTTGGATAAATCGTTGAGCTTTTCGGTGATGGCTTCTTAGTGAACCCACCTTAAACAGAAACGAGATTACGCTTTGGGTTACAATTTAGAAATCGGAGAATCTTAGTACATGGGTTCGGAAATGGTCTAACCATGGTTGGGCGAGTTCAACCGAGCTTCGGCTCAATCGACTCCCCTCCACGTGTGATGTACGTTACAGCAGTTCGACAGGACTTAGCATTGCCGATAAGCCTTCGGGCTAAACGGGGCTTCTCTTGCCGGATTGGCCTGAACTGTCACATATGTTCCAACGAATAAGACGGCGTAGGCTTGCCTACATAACCGACCCTATTCGGAGTACTTTGATTTGTTGTTTCTTATTGTCAAGACCGCAACCGTAATTAGTAAACCCACCACTTTTTCAAAATATTGAGTGGGAGCGGGGAAGGCGACACCAACCCCACGGCCTCTATATAGATGCAAGCACGTGAGAGAAGGGTGACGCCTCGAGCCGTTTTGATTCCGGCCCCCGCGGGTGGTGTTCACCCATATCAAAATTCAAGGCTTGATTTCCGAAAGGATAGGATTTCGGGTACTCGTTGAGTCACCGACCGACCCCGCGGCGGCATACTCGGGGCGTACTTTGAGATCGATATAGTAGGTCACACTCTTTATGGATATTTTCGAAATATCTAGGCTAGAAAAGGAAGGTAATCAGTGATTAAGGTCCGGGATGTCTGATTCCCGTGAGATGTTTGATTCTCGAAGATTAATCATTGAGAGAGATTGTCTCAGTTTAATCGTCGCCTCTTTGACAGACCCTGCGGCGGCACTGAGGTGTGAGATTAAATCCTTGGAATGGTAGGATAGACTTTATAGTTTATTATTTCTAAAATAAAAATATAGTAGTGAAAATTTATTTTTTGAATTTAAGTTTCTGTCATTTTGTTTACAACTAAATCTCTAGGTTACTAAACTGTTAGTAATAGAACTTCATTAAAAAAAAGTGGAGAGTAACAAGTACGTTGTAATTATCAATAAATGCAGTTAACTTTTCGGAAGAGATTTTTCTCTTGAGCCATTAAAAACTTAAGTGACATAGTAGAGGTATGTCACGGGTGTCACTCGTGTTGAACGAGAGACGACCATACTTAGTTTACAAAAGATGATATAGGACTATCAGATAAATTCATTTAGTGAATTTTAAAAGTGTAATTACCCAACAAATTTCTAAATTGAAAGATTGGAAAATCATATACATAAGGCGTTGCTAGTTAGACGGTATTTGGAACCGATAAACTAGTAGGAGCCTTAGTCTTATGATTTGTTGTTTTTCTGAATCATTAGAAATGTGTAATGGATCACACAAGAGTTTTTCCATTGGAAAAACAAGAATAAAGCGTTGCTAGTTAGACAGTATTTGGAACTGATAAACTAGTGGGAGCTTAGTTCTGGAGATTTTATAATCTTTGAAACATCATGAACATAGCATTGCTAGTTAGACGGTATTTGGAACTGATAAACTAGTGGGAGCTTAGTTCTAGGTGATGTTCTAATCTTTGAAAAATCATAAATACAAAGTGTTTATAGTTAGACGGTATTTGGAACCGATAAACTAGTGGGAGCTTTATTATGATCTCTCAAACCATTCGAACAAAGTGTTGCTAGTTAGACGGTATTTGGAACCGATAAACTAGTGGGAGCTTTGGTCTTATGATTTGTCGATTAGAAAAATCGATAGTCCAAGCAAGTAACACTGAACATCCCATAGTTCAAGAATAGAGTCTACTCGAACGAACTGCTAGTTCAAGACTGTTTCCATTTAAGGAAAAGACTGTTTCCATTTAAGGAAAGTCGAGAATGGGAAAGAATGTTTACACGTGTTAGTCATCCAAACAAAGTAGTTTTAAGGCTAAACCGAAAAATTAATGAATTGGAAATTAGAGGATAAGGAAAGTGATTTCGGATCACTGACCAATGCATCCTTAGCAATTTTCTCGAAAGCTAAGTTCTTTGGAAGAACTAGGTAGCTTTGCATTAAATGATAAATAAAAATAGACAACGGGCAGTTATTTCAGATTGACTAGTGGGAGTGATATAAGGAAATGAATCTCGGATTCAATTCTTGAGCATCACAGAAAACTCATTTTCTGTGTTCGGATTCGTTGTGAACGAACGTATTCATTTTCAATAGGATAATTTGTTTGTCTTATTGACGATGAATATAACAGTCGTAGCACGAATCCAAGACTCGGACTTTTGTTTGATAAAGTCAGAACCACTAATCATTGTTGAAAAGGTATTAGTAACACATCTTAAAATATATAAACGCAAATGGTTTCCGTATTTCGATAAACACTTCTTTATATACTATTAATTAGTGCATATTCCCTAACGATAAGATCTGCAGACTGGCTTAGGGTGATTCCTATCTCCCATTCAAAGGAACCCTGTCTCAAAGGAACAATGCCTAAGTTTCCTTTCAATCGGGAAAGGGTAATAGATTTAAAGAAGTTACATAGCTTGTTCATATCAACCTTCGGGGTCATATGAAAGATACAAGCTAGTGGGAGCTTCGAGTAATGACATATTGTCTGATAACTACTCGAAACTCCGGTAAGTTTATTCAAAAATATTTGGAGGAAATCTCGATTTCACCGGAGATAGAGTATTCCATACTCGAAATAGGTTGTTGCGTAGTCTTCGGGACGATGCTCGGCTCCTCCCGGTGAAATGTTTTCACTAAGGGATACACCATAAATTTTCCTTATATAGTTATTGATGTGCTACGATACGCTCGTCGAACTCATTTAAGATATTGGTTGCAAAATAACGGTTTACGTTGTTATGAAAAACCGAGAAGTCTACCAAAAAGATGCCTAAGCATTTGTGGATAATGAGTGAATTCGGTTCACCCCCTTCCGTAAATAGAGGCATTTAGCACCGAGTGTTTGAAGGTAGGACTGGAAATTTTGCGTGCACGTTCAGAGCGTGAAATATCTTAATGCATTGAGTGAAGGTTGGTTATAAAACTCGTAAAATCAGAGAACGACGGTGATACTGTCAAACTCGGTCTGATAGAGTCTATAAATAACAACCTTGGATTTTGAAGTATTTGTACTCAAGATGTTACTAACTGATTTGTTCAGTCCACATCCAACACCGGCAGTTGGTGATAACACTAATAAGAACTACTAAACTAAATCAGTATATCAATCCACCCCGAACGCAGTAGGAGTATGGTTTGTCCATTATCCATTGCAGGACCTTACGGTCTATAGGGTAGATTGATGACCTATAGTCCTTCGTGGGCTGTATAGGATCCTGATCATAGAGGTTGGTTTAAAAGCCATAACCCTGTGAATGGAGTTTGATACTCCAGTTCTGTTGGAACTCTTGTAGAACCACCTGGTATCTCAGGCCCAGTGGGAGTAATTGGAACTACAAGGAGAAGAGTCGATTGAATAGGAAAGTTTAACTTTCACCGCAAAGCTGAGTAATTTAGGGGTGATTCCCTAAAAGGTAGAGAGTTAACCAGACCGTGATCTCTCTCACCACTCAGTCATGCTTGATTTCGTCAGAAAGCGGGAAATAGGGGTGATTCCCTAAGACTTCCTTGCCGAACAACGGAATCTGAATTCATTCAGAACAGAAGGGTTTTAGCTAAGAACAAATAACGGATTCGTTACAAAGCAGAAAATAGGGGTGATTCCCTAAGACCTTTTTGCGAGACTAACGGTATCTTAATTTATTCGAAAGAACCTTTGGCGGGATGCTCGCTATAGCTTATATCCTTTGGGGATTAAAGCAAACCTCTAGGTCATTTCAAAGTAATATATTTTAATATGTGGACTTGACCGAATGTTGATAAGTCTTTTGTAGACTTGGCATCAATATTAGTAAAGTAGTATGTAGATTAGTGTTTGTGAATGGTAACACCGAAACAAATTGGAAACAACATGGGTGTGTTATCGAAGTCGAGTCGACATGCCATCGGGATTCATTCTAAAGGATTTGATTCGCTCAAATCCGCGAGAATCGATCATTGGCAATCCCATCCATTCACCTGGTTAAGATATTCTTGCATTTATGCAACATTCAACGATGTAGTCTACCCTACCTCTCAGGAATGGTTATCTAAACCTGAGGATGAATACGAAATGGGATGTTTAGTGAATCCTCAAGTATCTTCGGGAGAATGAGGAATAATATGCTAGTATATTCAGGTGCAAACTAGAATATAAGTGATAACGCTGATTCTGACTTTATGTCGAATTAAGGAAGATCGTTATGTCGATCTAGTCCTCAGTGTTGAATCAAAGGCATATTGAAATCATGCCACCGGATTAGATGGAAAGGCGATGTTTCGATCCCAAATATTGACTCAAGCTGACATCCTACCTGATCAGTGTACCAAGTCACATGGTATTCGGATTCTGAGTACGCGCCGGGTCACTGACCTACCCTGCGGCGGCACACTCCGGTCGTGCTTGGAAGGATGAGTTACTAAGATGCGCTTGGAGGGTACGATTTGAGGGATTCGTCTCACTTGTTTTGAGCAAGTGGGAGAATGTTGTAGATACAGATAAATAAGGGTGTGCTCTAAAACAATTAATCCACTTGCCTTTCGTGCAAGTGGGAGATTGTAAGGTGTAGTGCCCGAAAGACAATTATATAATTTTTTTAGGACATTAGTAATTCATCTTATTATATGCAAGTATGCTTATAATTAAGACACTACCGAAAACCCTAAGTACCTCGTTTATGTAATCACATAACTCAGTGTATGGCTATACACAAGAGGATTGAGTTAGTGAGATGTACTTAAAATTAACTTAGTCCGTAGCGTTTATTAATCGAGTATGGGTCTCATGATTAATTTGCTATTAATGCGCCCGAACACTTTAGGTGTGACGATGCTTATCCGGACCGTCGGTAATTGGGTACCTAGTGGGGCATTTATATATGATGATAATCATATATGGCTGGACCGATTTGATTTGAGTTCTCGATATAATTCCGTAATCGGGAAGTCTTATCGAATCACAAGATGATCATAGATGGATTAAAATTAATCCTAAGGTGATCACAAACGACTGCTTAGACTAGGGTAGAGTTTGATGTGTTAGTAAGGATCACTTCGAAGTATGTGGTCCAACACTTCTCGTTGGCTCTATTCTGGGATGAGTGAGTAGTCTGTGCTATCACAGATATGGAATCCATTCCTTCCCTCGGGAAGTAGAGAGACAGTTCCCTTATTTGTTGACCCTAGAAACTGATTGATCGGCCGAGTTCATATTATATTGAATATGAACTAATTGATCACTAGGGGGTTAATGGTAAATAACAATGTTCTAAAACTCGCTAGGCGACCTCGGTACGCTACAGGGGCGCTTAGGGCCTAGGGCGCCTAGGCGATTTTAGGGATTTAAGGGAGTTTTAAGGGTTTTAAGGGGGATTTAGGGTTTTTACATGGTGTTTTAGGGTTTTATGGGGGGTTTTAGGGTTTTTACGGGGGGTTTTAGGGTTTTTACGAGGGGGGTTTAGGGTTTTAAGGGAGGTTTTAGGGTTTTATGCCTCTTTCTTGTCTAAACACTTGGGAAACCTTGATGTTTGCCCAAATGGAACCCTAATAGCCTAGAAGGGCCTAAGAGCGCCTAGAAGGTCCTAGGAGCGCCTAGGAGGGCCTAGGAGCGCCTAGAAGGGCCTAGGGGCGCCCGAAGGGCTAGGAGCGCCAGAAGGGTCCGGGAGCGCCCGAGAAAATCACCCAGCACACTTGGGCGCCCAGAAAATCGCCTAGAGCCAAGTCGAGGACGCCCGGGGATCGTCCAGGGCCTAGGCGATCGCCTAGCCGATCGCCCAGGCGATTTTTAGAACACTGGTAAATAATGATAATATGTTTCGAGAAGGGTTTACGGAAATATCCCGAATCGAAGTGAACAGTCTATGGAGGATTTATCCGTATGTAATGATTATATCAGCGGACGCTTTCGACTCATAAATTGAGTATAAGTTATCTATATTCGATAGAGTTCAGTTTCGGGTTTATGGTGGTGTAATCCCGGAATTAATATGCTGGATATAATTATTCTGTCTGATGAATATTTTATTCGATTTATTGTAGCTACTGAATATGGGTCCATGGTCCCCGACGTGGCTCCTAATATAGCATATAGGTTTCTCGTCGTTGCACCTCAATTATAATTAAATAGTGGATTGGGCTATTTAATTTAATATGTGGATTAATTGTTTAGTTGGACTAAATAATTAAATACACGAAAAATACATTTTTAGGTGACTTTCATTTTAAATTAGTGTGTTGACTCCTTTTTGACATAATTGGTCAAATATAGAAAATGCGTGTGAACCTTTTTTTGATCAAAAGGTGGCGCCATTTTAATGTTAATAATTAGAAAGAAATTAGTTTTCTTGGATAATTATTTAATATGTGATTTATCTTTTATTTGTTAAATGATAATTCATGGAATATTAGATAATAATATGATTTATCTTAATTTGTTTGGGATAATTATTTTATTTATCTTTTATTTGAAAAAATGATTAATGTAATAATTATCTCTTAATTATTTAATCTTGGAGGTTAAGTTTTACTCTCCTATATAAAGAGAGTTCTTCCAAGCCTTTTGACACACACTATTCATGTCACTATTCACAAGAGAAATTGGCTGAAAATTTCGGCCTCTATTCTTAGGGTTCGAGTTGGAAAAACCTTCGGGATTTTTCCGGTAGCATATCAAGGAGGTCCGGCGGCGGGAAACACCATCCACCTGGTGTTGTTGGGAGACACGCGTTGGAAGACTGTAGCTTCTCAAATACGTGTTCTTGGAGATCTATCGTTCTTGGAGTTAAGCACCATAAAAAGGTAGGCGCCCTAAACCCCTTGTAAGTTTAGATCTTTAATTTATGTTTTTTGTTTCGTTTAGATCTTGATCCGATACTTCCCCTGCGTAATCGGATCAATCTATGATTGATCCGACGATATTACATCCAACAGAAAAATGGCGTGTTCACATTGTAATAAAAGGAAAATGATTAATACACTGAAAAAGTACACACAACATCCCCGAATGAAGGTTTTTTTGGTGTAGAAATTTTATGTGTTTTATTTATTTATTTATTTTTTAACTCTGAATGTATGGTTCAGCAAAATTCTGTGGATGAATTCTGGGGAGTGGGGATGCATCATCCTCCGTAAAAAGAAGCGCATATATTTCCTTTACTAATAAAAGTACTATCAATAATTCACACAGACACACATAAATGTATTCTTGTCTGAAAAAGTATAGGTAAGTTCTATTGGCATATTTTAAATTATTTTTGAGTCTATTTATTTTCGGTCATTACAAAAAATTATTTCGGTATTATAAAAAATTTACTTCGACATCATATTGTTTTTAAAAAGACGAACGTCATTCTTACCGGTGTATCTCCTTGTTACTGACATTCACGTTATAAAAGTGGCACAACTTAAGGACGTCATACGTTATAAAAGTGGCACAACTTAAGGACGTCAGTCCACTGGTGTTCCTCCTCCAACACCTCACTGACGTTGGTGTTCAAAAAAGAACACCAATTGGGATGACGTTTTGTTCAACAACAGCAGATAAAATATTCAATAAATAGATGTCAAAAAAATTATGAATGTGCCGATAGAACCCGCCAAAGTATATTATCCATCATTGCATACCCGCAGACAAATAATAAAATCTATAAATAGACACACGTGATCCCTACTGTCTTTACAACTTTATTATCAACGTTCAATTAAGACAAAAAAGAATGACCTTTTTCTCCGGAAGCTACTCCGATCATCTTCCTCAACAAGAATATAATTGGTCTTCAGATTCTTTTGAATCTTCATCGGCACCCGAAATTTCAGACTGCGCTATTAGTTTCTGTCATAATAATCAGCTGAATTCTCCGGATCATGAGGATGTATTATTATTAGCTTCGGAAAATCCAAAGAAACGGGCGGGAAGAATCAAATTCAAGGAAACCAGACATCCGGTGTACCGGGGTGTACGGAGAAGGAATTCTGGTAAATGGGTATGCGAGCTGAGAGAACCGAATAAGAAGTCGAGGATTTGGTTGGGTACGTTTCCCACGGCGGAAATGGCTGCGAGAGCTCATGACGTGGCCGCGATCGCGTTGAGAGGGCGATTGGTGTGTCTGAATTTCGCGGATTCGGCTTGGAGGTTGCCGGTTCCGGCGTCTACTGATGCTAAGGATATACAAAGAGCTGCGGCTGAGGCAGCTGAAATTTTTAGGCCGGAGATGTCGAGAACGGAAGAAGAAGAAGAGTCGATACAGGAGGCCATGGTGGTGGAACCACCGGGTAAAGGAGGCGGCCGCGGTGGGTTCTCTTTGGAAAATATTGGTTTTACAGATGATGAAAGTATATTTAATATGCCGGGGTTGTTGTCGGAAATGGCGGAAGCTATGATGTTGCCTCCTCCTACTCAATATGTTGGAGGAAACTATGCTGACGTGGCAGATGTATCTGAGTCATTGTGGAGTTATTCACTTTAAGCCATGAAAATTTTGATGATAAATATCTTATTACATATACCTTGCGCAATTAAAAAAATAATGCCAAATCTCACACCTCCATATGTGGAGGATGTAGATAAGAACTTCTCAATAATGAGAGTCTTTCTTCAACATATTTTCTATGGACAACATAATACTTTTGCTATGAGCTTAGTTATAATATAACGGATTTTACATTCGGACGTGGTAATATCATCATTCCTGATGTAACGGTATGAATCATTTTTAATTTGATGCCACATCATCAGAAACCTTATTGTCACATCACTTTGGGTTAATTATTGTGTCAGATAAGTATGATATTACTAATTGTTGATTAGGCAATGCTATCGTCAGAACATTTGTGGCACTACAATAAACAAACGACATACGTTTACATATTTCATTATAGTAGACCTCTTATAAATAAACGAGTCATACATTATAATCAACTATGACGAAATATGTTGCGACACAACGCACAATTGTGTCAGTAAAATGTCAAATTCTGATGTATTAATATCATCATTTATCCTTTCAAAAAAAAAATCATCATTTATGATGTGAAGGTGTGACTCCTTGTTAAATATATGCACATCATTAGATATTTCAATGTAACATCAATTTATATTGTTCGTTGTGTGAGAATGATTATGATATACGTATTATTTTTTTGAGGGTGTAGTACTCATTGTTCGTTGACTAATGTTACCGTCAGAACAATTGCATCACACCGATAAAACAACAACATATATATGTTATATTTGATTAGGTCAGACCTCATATAATACATCAAAACTACTAGAATTTTCTGTTTTTCCGACGAGAATTTCCGACGAAATAATGTCGTAGGAATTTTGCGACACATTTCCGACGGTATTACGACGGTTTAAATAATTATGAAATCATAAAAATATTTGCGACGTATTTCCGACGGAATCCTATTGTCGCAAAGTATTTCGTCGGACAATTGTCGTAAATCTTACACGCTAAAGGCTCCCGCCTATGTTTAAGGGCGTGAATTTCTCCGGCTCGGGTCTTTCCTACCAATTTCCGACGAACACTGTTGATCGTAGCAAGTTGGTCGGAAATAGGATAAACATAAAAATAAGATTTTCATAATTGTTTCCTTCGAATTTCCGACGATCATAAGTGTTTCCTTCGAATTTCCGACGAACACCATCCTCTCAGCTGTAAGTAGACATGTTACCGACGAACTTTCCGACTTATATCTCAAGTTCGTCGGTATTTCGTAGGAATATAATAATTGTGTTGATATTTTACTTTTCAAATTGCATTAAAAATTTCAAAAAAAAAAAATTTGCATTAAATTTTTCCTTAAAATATATCGGTAGATGTACATACATTATTTATTTTCTAACTTTCACAAATTTTATGGTGTCATATATTGTAAAACAAATTTAAAAAAAATGATGGATTATTGATCACTCATAATGATCGTAGGAAGTCGGTAAGAAAATATGCTAAATATCCCACAAAATTCTGACAAGGTACCGATTCCTTAGTAAATCCGTAGGTAAAAAGAAATTTACTCAATAACGAATTTCGAGTTTGAAATGACTTACTCAATAACAAACCTCGGGTTCTAATCACTTACTCAAGAATGAACCTCGGGTTTGAAATCACTTACTCAATAACGAACCTCGGGTTTGAAATCACTTACTCAATAACGAACCTCGGTTTTAATCACTTACTCAATAACGAACCTTGGGATTGAACTCACTAACTCAATAACAAACCTCGGTTTGTAATCATTTAATCAATAACAAATCTCGAGATTGAACTCATCAACTCAATAACGAACCTCAATACTAAAATCACAATTCAATAATGAGCCTCAGGTTTTAATCAGTTACTCAATAACAAACCTCGGGTTTTAATCACTTACTCAATAACCAACCTTATTGTGATGGAACTCACCAACTCAATAACGAACCTCGGTTTGTAATCACTCACTGAATAACAAATATAGGGTTTAAAATCACTTACTCAATAACGAACCTCGGGGTTGAGCTCACCAACTCAGTAATGAACCTCTGATTGTAATCACTTACTCAATAACGAATCTCGAGATTGAACTCATCGAATCTACAAAGAACCTAGCTCGGCACTGAAATCACCAAGCCGACGACCCTGGTGCCGCCGACACCGAAAGGTAAGGACGTTGTTGAAGTGGAATGCTCGAGCGAAGGTTCTAGTGACCTTGGAAGAGAGAAAGATTTTAAATCCGCTTTTATCTTGACTCGATTCGGTTTTTTTTTTTTTTGAGTTTGAGCTCGAGTCGAGCCGCTCGAATGATTAATCAAGCCGAGATCGAAGTTCATAATACATTTATCGAGTAGCTCGCGAGTTATTCGAGGTTTATACAAAATATTTAATTAAATATACATATATGTAAGTGTATCATCACAGAATATTTTATAAAAACATTAATTATTAGTCGAGTCGAGTATTAGAGGTATTGAACTCAATTTTGGCATATAATACAAAAAATATTAACAAATTTTGAAAAACAATCGAGCTCACGACCCGAGTCCAGTAATATCAAATATTGTACAATCGTTCAATTATGTCTTTTTATGGCTCAATTGAGTTTGAACCAAGTTTCGAGCCTGTTTATGTTTAATCGAGTCAAGCTCGAGCTGAAAGCGCATAATGGACCTTAAATAAAAGTTTTTGCCTGAAAATTTCATCATTCACACGCAAATAGGGTTCTCGGTTCAAACTTCTCAGCCGCCGCAGCTCTCGTCCACCTCCCTCCATGGCTGATTAACTCGGATTCTGTAAGATTCTTAAAGCGAAATTTACTCCTCTCTTTATCCTCTACCCAAAAAGGTAAGCTTTCTATTTGGGTTACTTAATCACAGTTATTACAACTCGTTTTTTTTTTTCCCTGATTGAAAGTATTACGGCTCTCGTTGATATTATTTGCTTGTTATTTTGTCCTCCGCTCAAGTGGTTTAAGTTCTGCACCTTTGCATTAGTGCTAAGTGTGATGCCGCCACCAGTGCTAAGGGTTCTTTCCTCATGTAAATCATGGCTTGTTTTCAGTTAAGCACACTTGTTTTTTTTGCAATGCGTTGGTTCTTGTAAAGTTCCACAGAGATTTTATTCTAGTTTGTGTTTTCCAGATTTGTAGTGGAATTGGATATACTTATTGTATTGTGCATACACCACAGATGGCAGACGATGTTGATTTAATAGCTTCTCCGGTTTTAATGCCTTGTTGTGTTCTTTTTCTATTTCAAATAAAGATTATATCCACTTTTTTTTTATGTTTGCACTTTGCAGTTTTGGGGGACTGGATGTGATTATAATTGTAGTAGTTTTTTCTTTTTATTTGGAATACTATATCAATCATCTTTTACTAAACGTATCTTATGATGTTTATTAGATATTGCTTACATTGAAACGTTGGATGTGTATAAAAAAGTGTTTTGTTACATCGCAATGTGTCAGTAAGAATTCCCTTGAATGGATTAGCAGGACTTGCAAAGTTTCATAGAGTTGTCTTCAATTCGTTGAAGTCGTTGTATTTATAGACCAGGAATTTTACTAAGTGTTAGACTATACGAAAATATTGTAAATATTTCATAGTTAATAGTAAATATTCTGTATTAATTAGGTAAATATTCTAGACATTCATTGTTGATTGACTAGCCTATTTTAGCCAAATACGTAGCTGATTTGAAGCCTTGTAATTGTATATAATAGACCGGTAAATCAATGAAACGGTACGGAATATCATTCATTTCATGGTATCAGAGCTTCTATTCGATCCCGCCTTTCTCTTCTTTTTTTTTTCGCCCCTTCCTCTCGTGTCTCTCTTCTCATCAACACAAGCCAAGTTTCACCCCCGTGCCTATCAAAACTCTCATTCCCATGAATTATTCAAAATTCATTGTCGGGTCTACGACGTTATTGATCACATCATCCCCTCCACTCAAAAGACTATAGAAAAAGACACAGCGAAAAGTGTTGAGATTGATGATGCTTTATGGTCCCGTTTAGACGCAATCGTGCTCCAGTGGATTTATGGCACAATTTCGAACGATCTCCTGCACACAATCATCACTCCTAATGTTATTGCACAACAGGCATGGTCCAGATTGGAAAGCATTTTCCATGATAACAAGAATCAAAAAGCTAAAAATGTTGGCTGATCAATTGGCAAACGTAGGTGCTCCAATTGAAAATCAACGGCTGGTGATGTAGTTAATTTCCAGTCTAAATGAAAATTACGATGGTGTGGCCACCATCATTCAACAAAGTGATCCCTTACCTGAGTTTTATGAGGCTCGCTCCAAGCTCATTTTGGAAGAAACTCGGAAAATTAAGCGAGCAGCCATGGCAGCCCCCATCTCCGACGCTGCCCTCCATGCTCAAGGCTCCAATAATCCTCCTTCTTCTCCGGCGAACGACCAGAATTCACGTTCGACCAATGGCCAACGCCGCAGCAGGGGTCGTGGCACTCGTGGTGGTGGATGAGGACGTGGACAACGTGGTGGCAATGGCAATAATGGTGGAGGAAATAGCAGTGGTAGCCAACCCCCCCCACTCTCAGTCCGGTTATCAGCAGGCTCGGCCATGGCCAGCTGCTCCGCAATGGCCTGGGTATTATCCATGGGGACCTTGGACTCCACCGCCCTGCCCTTACCCGACTTCTAATTAGAGCAGGCCCCGTTCCCAGCAAGCTGGACTTCTAGGACCTCGGCCACAGCAAGCTTTCAACGCTCACGCACCTCCCTCTATGCCTAATTACACTCCAACGGATATAGCAGCAGCTATGCATACTATGCATCTCAACGTACCGGATGAAAATTGGTATTTAGATACCGGTGCGACTTCTCATATGACGAACACTGTAGGTAATCTCTCGTGTTATTCTCATTTAAATCATTCTACTCGTAACATTGTTGTTGGTAATGGTCACGGCATCCCAATTCACGGTTATGGACACTCCACCCTACATCCACCCCAACCACCGTTAAAACTAAACAATGTGCTCCATGCCCCAAAACTGATTAAAAATTTAATCTCCGTTCACCGCCTTACCACTGATAATAATGTTTCGGTTGAATTGGATCCTTTTGGTTTTTCTGTGAAGGACCTACAGACGGGGATGCCTCTTATGAGGAGTAATAGCACTGGCGATTTATACCCCCTCGCCCTCAACAATCCCTCGACTTTTGCTGCTATTTCGTCGGTCTTATGGCACGACCGTTTGGGACATCCGGGAGCATATGTTCTTAACTCCCTTAATAAAAATAAATTTATTCATTGCACACCTTTATCTTTGAACTCTGTTTGTGCTTCTTGTGTTTTTGGCAAACATATTAAATTACCTTTTCATGACTCGTCTACGAACAGTTTATTGCCCTTTGATATTATTCACAGTGATGTTTGGACGTCTCCTATTTTAAGTACTGTTGGCCATAGATATTATCTTATTTTTCTTGATGATTTTTCACGTTATTTATGGACTTTTCCTCTCGGTAAAAAATCGCAAGTCTTCTCTATTTTCTCATCGTTTAGTACTCAAATTAAAACACAATTCTCGTTGGATATAAAATGTTTCCAATGTGATAATGGGAAAGAATTTGACAATGACTCTTTTAAATCATTTTGTACCCAAACTGGCTTAATTTTTCGTTTTTCGTGTCCCCACACGTCTTCCCAAAATGGTAAAGCCGAAAGAACCCTCTGCACTATTAACAACTTAATCCGTAGTCTTCTTTCCCACGCCTCCCTTCCTCCGTCCTTTTGGCATCACGCTCTAGAAATGGCCACGTACCTCCTAAACATTCTTCCACATAAATCACTTAATTATCGATCCCCCACTCAACTTCTATATCACCGCGATCCCACTTATACACATTTACGGGTTTTCGGTTGCCTTTGTTATCCTTTACATCCCTCCACCACTATCCATAAACTTCAACCTCGCTCAACTCCTTGCGTTTTTTTGGGATATCCATCTGTTAACGGTGATTTTTACGATATATATGATATTATTTCGTAGCAATTTCCTTCGTGTTTTATTACTTTTTATAGAAAAGTAAGTGTTTAAATGATTTATTGAGAGAATGCATATGAAATTGGTTTAAATGCAAAATCGAGCTTATTACGTGGTTTTATTGGTGATTTTTGTATGGTTTTACACTTTGCACATTTCTATCAACTTGTAGGTGCATCTCCATGGCAATGAATGAGGTTAAAGGATGTCCAACTGAAGATTAAGTGGAGAGAAAGATGCATATTCAACTTGGAGTGAAGATAAGGAAGCTTTGAAGAACTAAACGCGCGTTTATCTCCGTTCAGCTTGGACTGGCGTCCAACTACCTGGACTGGCGTCCACTGGAGCTGCTCAACTCAGGAAAGCATGATTTTTACCCAAACGGGCGTCCAGAAGAGTGGACTGGCGTCCAGGAGGAGAAGTTGATTCAGGATGTTCAGATTTTCTGTGGACGAGCGTTCAGAATTGCATAGGACGGGCGTTTGAGAAGACTCGGCCCGACTCAAAGATTTCAAAGCACCTGAACTGGCGTCCAGACCCTATGGACAGGCGTCCAGGCACCGCCTCAGCGAAACCGATCTAAAAATCTATATAAGGACGCGTTATTTTCAACCCTAAACACCACAATTCGATCCCTGGCCGCCCCAGGCCCTTTGGGGGCGCCCTAGCTGCGTTTTCCCACCATCATAAACATCTTTTTATCTTCTTTCTATTTATATGATTTGTATTCCAACGATGGATAGAGGCAAAGCATTTTGAGCAAGCTTGTGAAGCCGATCGAGCATCAACTTGATTTCTTCTGTGGATTTGTTTTGTGAGTTTTATTAAAGCTTGTATCTTTATTATGCTTTTATATTGATTATGAAATTATATCGATGGATTGTTGCTTATTGATGTTTAACGTTGATGAGAATCGTTGTTAGACCTAGATCACCGTAGTAAAGATTAGATTTTTAACCTTGAAATAACGAGAGTTGCTAGGTTAAATTTCTAGGTTGTTAGATTGAGAAATCTTACACCTTTGTTATAGAAGCGTTAATCTTTAAGATCGAGAGATGAGAGATTAATAGGCGAATTATCTATGAAAGTAGGAATTCATACCTTTGATAGGTGAACCACATCTTTATTAAATCTTCACTAAACGATCTAGGGTAGAAATTGAGAATTGTGAGATAGGCGGATCATTGCTTGTTCTACGTTAGAATTAATTGAAATTATCTTGTGCCTTGTTCTTCGTTGTTTTGAATTTTATTTTCGTTTTAGTTTTTAGAATAGATTTTATTTTCATTAGTTAAGTTCGTAACTTTCCTTCCTGGCTTTGGACTGACAATCCTTTGTCCAGTTTATTTTATCGTTTTTAGTTTCGTTTTAGTAGTAACAACCTTAGGAAAATTAATGAACTAGATACCCCGATTCCCTGTGATCGACTCCGGTATTAATCGCGATACTACGATCCCTACACTTGGGGAATACCGGATTTATAAATTTTATTACTTGTTTGCTTTGTTATATAAAATCCGTGACACCATCCAATCATCGTGGTTACAAGTGCTTCGATCTCTCTACCCATAAAATAATTATTTCCCGGCATGTCATCTTTGACGAGTCTCAATTTCCTTTTCACAAAATTCACTCACCTTCTCCGGCTCACTACAATTTTTTAAATGATGGGCTTCATCCTCTATTGCTGCAACAATTTCAGCCTGGTCCGACCAACTCCATTACCTCGGCCCAATCCCCTAGCCCCCAGCCGAGTCCTCCTTCTCCAACTCAGCCCACCCACATTCACTCTCCATCACCGGCCCAGCCCAGCAGCAGCCCTTCTTCCGCCAACCTTCTATTTCTCCTCCTCGGTTCAGCCCAGCAGCACCCAATTCCGGTGCCGCCGTCTATATGCATCAACCCATAGGTTTTCGGGATCATTCTCTTTTTATTTACCGACGCGGCACAAATATGGCTTATATCCTCCTTTATGTCGATGACATAATTCTTACTGCCTCATCTGACGAACTTCGTCAATCGATTATGTCTCTCTTGGCTTCTGAATTCGCTATGAAGGATCTCGGCCCTCTTAGCTATTTTATGGGTATTTCTGTAACTCGCCATGCCGGTGGATTATTTCTTAGTCAACAAAAATACGCCGAAGATATCATTGAGCGTGCCGGCATGTCCTCTTGCAAACCCGTCGCCACACCTGTGGACACTCAATCCAAACTCTCCACCTCCGGCACTCCCTACGATAATCCCACACTTTATCGGAGTCTCGCCGGCGCATTGCAGTACCTCACATTCACCAGACCCGATATCTCCTATTCTGTACAACAAGTCTGTCTTCACATGCATGACCCTAAAGATATCCACATGACTGCACTCAAGCGTATCCTTCGTTATCTTCAAGGAACTCTGCGTTTTGGGTTACATCTCTACAAGTCCTCGGTTACTTCCCTTACATCTTACATTGATGCTGATTAGGGGTGGGTGCCCTACGACTCGCCGGTCCACATCTGGATATTGCGTTTTCCTTGGCGAAATCTTATTTCCTGGTCCTCCAAACGCCAACCCACACTCTCGTTCCAGTGCCGAAGCCGAGTATCGAGGGGTAGCTAATGTCGTCTCTGAATCATGCTGGCTCAGAAATCTTCTTTTGGAACTACATTGTCCTATCAACAAGGCTACGCTCGTCTACTGTGATAATGTTAGTGCCATTTACCTATCTAGCAATCCAGTTCAACATCAGCGTACTAAGCACGTTGAGATGGACATTCATTTTGTCCGTGAAAAAGTTGCTCGTGGTGAAGTTCGTGTCCTCCATGTCCCATCCAGATATCAAATCGCCGACATCTTCACTAAAGGACTTCCCCGTGTTTTGTTCGATGATTTTCGTGCCAGTCTCAGCGTCCGTGAACCTCCCGCTTCGACTGCGGGGGTGTGTTAGACTATACGAAAATATTGTAAATATTTCATAGTTAATAGTAAATATTCTGTATTAATTAGTAAATATTCTAGGCATTCATTGTTGATTGACTAGCCTATTTTAGCCAAATACGTAGCTGATTTGAAGCCTTGTAATTGTATATAATAGACCGGTAAATCAATGAAACGGTACGGAATATCATTCCTTTCACTAAGCAACTTTGATCTTCTCGTCTGAATTTTCTCTTGATAAAATATTCGTTGTAAATCTCTAATTGATTTTGGATTTTCTGCGTACTATCCGTTTGGTCCTCTAGTAATTAGCAGTTGTTTTGAAAAGAGTCATGGCACTGTGAACGTAGTTTGTACGCAATGACAAGGTCCTTTATTTGATAGCTAATAGGATGTTCCAGTATTCAAACTTTGGTTTCCACTTCCTCTGACATATTGAAGCTTATTATATGCTTTCTAGGTTTATTATTATCTTCAACTTGAATTTCAATCATTTAACCTTTATTGTTCTGAGTCTCTTGTCATGTCTGTTATGAGAATGAAATTGTGTCTGCCTATCTTTGGCCTCAATCTTTTGTCTCTTTTCCCTGAAGGAGTGCTCATAGGCTTTTGACGAAACATCCGTTTAATTGCAGCAAGTTTCTCATAGGCTTTTGTTGCTACTTTGAATCAACTGAAAAATGATGTTGGGAATAATCGATTTTCGGAATGATCGATTTTCGGAATAATCGATTTTCGGAATGATCGATTTTCGGAATAATCAATCTTCTTCACTATAACCCCATCTTTAATTTAGCTCCCTGGTGAAAATATGAGTGCTTGAGTTAATAATATTTTTTAACAACTTGCAATGGCTGACTTATTTACCCTTACCAGCCTTTGTAGTTGTCCTTTATTTATTTTTCTATACAGAGAGAGGGAAATGTTTTCTGCGTTTTTTGTTTGTTTATATTTCCAAGAGTGTGTGAAATGTTGATGACTTTGCAAGAGTAAATGATTTAAACTTTATCAAAAACTACATATAAACAGTTGGACTTTATCAAAAATTACAAATTTAAAACTAATGTGTTAGAAAACATTTATCATGATTTGCTTCAGTGATGTCTTTATTTGAAAGTTAGAATAATCTGGCCATTGTAGTTATTCTTTTTGTGTATAATAATCTGGCCAACGTCGTAAAATGCTCTAACAGATGAGTGAGATGCGATCATGGATGTATGATCAATGGCATCGACCACCTAAGAGTGGGTTGAAGATCGAGTACATTAACGGTGTAGATGCTTTCTTGACTTTTGCTTGTGAAAATACGGAGACGCCGGATATGATTCGATGTCCATGTAAGAAGTGCAATATCATGCGTATCATACATGTAGAAGAGTTCTTCAAATTATTGGAATCGGCTAAAAATCCACTTTGGCCAGGAAGCAATGATTCAGTATTGTCCTTAACAGCCAAGCTACTTAATTTGAAGTCAAAACACAATGCTTCACAAAGTTTGTTCAATGATCATTTGGACATTATTCTGCCTAACTTTCCTGAGAGTCATGATATGCCTAAAAACTTCTACGAGGCGAAGAAGCTTGTTAAAGCATTAGCTCTTCCTCATGAGAAAATTGATTTTTGTGCAAATGGTTGCATGTTGTTTTGGAAGGAAGACTCCAATTTACATGAGTGTAAGTTTTTCCAACATCCTAGATATAAAAGTAGGGCTCGTACCTCATCCGGGAAAGTAAATAATGTGCCATTCCGGAGACTGCACTACTTGCCATTGATACCCCGTTTGCAGCGATTGTATGCTTGTGAGGAAAATGCAAAGAATATGACGTGGCATGCAAAACGGTCTTCAGAAGAAGGAAAAATGGCACATCCATCTGATTCAGATGCATGGAAAGATTTTGATCGACAATACAAAGAGTTCTCTTCAGGTCCTCGAAATGTTAGGCTTGGCCTGTGTATCGATGGATTTCAACCGTTTGGCCAATCAGGGAAGAATTTTTCTTGTTGGCCTATTCTTGTGAAAATATACAATCTACCTCCTTGGTTGTGCTTGAAGAAGCCGTTTATATTTCTTTCGTTGTTAGCTCCCGGACCAAAAAACCCGAAACATAAGATTGACATATATATGCAACCACTCATTGATGAGCTACTACTTTTGTGGAATGAGGGCGTTGAGACATACGATGCATATCGTAAGTAGAATTTCATGTTGAAAGCAGCTTTGATGTGGACAATCAGTGATTATCCTGCATATGCCATGTTGTCTGGATGGAGCACGGCTGGAAAATTGGCATGTCCTTATTGCATGGGTAAAAATGGTGGATTTAGCTTGGAGAACGGGCGAAAAGTTTGTTTCTTTGATTGTCATCGAAAGTTTTTTCCCCCTGGTCATAGGTATAAGAATAACAAGAAAAACTTTCGCAATAACGTGACTGAAAGAGAGCTTCCACCTTCATGTATGACTGGTGGTGATGTGTGGGATCAAGTGAAGGATTTACCTAAGATGTGTGACACGGGTGGAGTAGTACTCGCCTTGCCCGGTAAAGGGCAATCACATAATTGGGTGAAGAATAGTCCATTCTGGCGACTTCCATATTGGAAGACAAATGGAATCAGAAACAATTTGGATCCAATGCACATCATCATAAACGTGTTTTGCAATGTGTTCTACACTGTAATGGACATCAAGGGTAAGACAAAAGATAATGGTGCGTCTAGGGAAGACTTGAAATTGTATTGTAATCGTCCGGAGTTACACATCCGACCTAATGAAAATAAAAAACCACTTGCACAATACGAGTTAGACAAGGAACGAAAATGGGTGGTCTTGCAGTGGCTTAATAAGTTAAGGTTTCCGGATGGATACTGTTCTAATTTGTCTCGATGTGTTGATCTGAAAGCATTGACATTGCATGGGATGAAAAGCCATGATTGTCATGTGTTCATGTTGCGTCTTCTCCCAGTGGCATTTCGTGATGTCCTTCCAGAAAGTGTATGGAGTTCACTTGCTTAGCTTAGAATATTTTTCAAAGAGCTCACATCTCCAGTTCTTACGACGGAGAATATCAAGAGAATAAAAGAGCAAATGCCATTGCTAATCTACAACTTGGAACAAATATTCTCTGCATTTCTACATACGCCACCTCCTACTATTGGACTAACAACGCTGGGTCATAGTGATTCACCGGGTACTGATAGTGGAGATAATGTGGACATCCAATCACAACCTCGATCTACATCACAACCTCGATCTGCTTCTACTTTACGAACTTCTTCATTTACCAAACCTTCATTGTCTGTCAAGAATGGCCAGTAAGTACAAGTACATTATTTTGACATATATTTATTGCGTGTACTCATAAATGACTAAATATAAGTACACTTAATTAATTAATATATACATTATTCATAGACCAAAATATATAATAGTGTTTCAAGTCTTATGTTGACATTTTTTCGTTTCAAAAAATAGCTTCATACCTCGAGATAAAAGGCCTACCAATATCATCGGCCAAGCGATTAAGAAAAAGTTTGATGGAGCGTGGCCAAAATTCTCTCATGTTCCATCTAATGTACGCCAGATATGGTGGGATGACTTCAAGGTACATATGTGAGAAAAAGTTTTTGTAATTTTTGAGTTGTATTTAGAAATGCTTATCAATACTTAATTGATGCTGCATTTTTGTTCGTGCAGTCACATTGGTCCATTTCTAAGGACGACGAGGGCCTTGTCAGATCATTATTTGAAAAGCGGTGTGGTGAGAGGTTAAAAGATATGCTATTCACGGTTCGTACATGCTATGCTACAATGGAAAAGATTCTGCTTGGATACCCGTAACGGTGTTTGAAAAGTTGCTTGAGTATTGGGAATCTGAAGATTTTATGAAAGCTTCCACTGCAAATAAATCAAACAGGAATCGCATTTCAGACGAGGGTCTTCCAGTGGGCAAGTACGCCGGCGGATCAAGATCAAGCCATAATGTAAAAGCATGCATGGTATTACATCGGACCTTTACTTTTTAGTGTTACCATGTTGTTTTCTTTTATTGGATAATTATATTTACATGAGGGGTTGATTGGATTCCAATTTTACTTTTTAGTGTTACCATGACACAAAAGTGTGTTAGTTGGATTCCAATTTCGTTTATATTTTGTAGTTGTGGATATGAGGGGTTATAATGTCCTAAAAAAATATAGTTAGTGTTGTTATTTTTTATCGTTTTGTACTTGGTGTGGGTTACAAACTTGTCATTTATGATTACTACTTTTTACTAATAGAACAGAAACGAAAAAATCGATCAATAAATTAGAAAGAACTTCGTACTAATGATAAGTTAATTGTTTTTCAGGAGAAGGTGCTAGGACGTCCTGTTGCTATTGCGGAGGTGTTTATGTTCGCACACACAAACAAGAAAGATAAGGTGCCTATTGATGATAGTGCTGCAGTTATTGAGGTAACAAAATTGTTTTACTTTTTACAGGTTGCTTTAATGTCTTCAATGATTTGCTTCCCTTCATTTTTTTTTGACGCATTTGTCAAGGTTTTAAATAATAATGGAGTTTGGTTGCCATAGTATGCCACTTTTTCTTTAATTTAGTTGGGTTTCTTTTAGTCATCATTCTTGTCAAATGATTTTGCATGATTTTGTAAATCATACCGATGTGAGGACAATCGTTTGGTAAACGTATATTTTAGTGTGTTTCGTTGTCATATAATGATTTTGTAAATCATACCGATGTGAGGACAATCTTTTAGTATATATTTTAGTGTATTCCGTTGTCTTATACCCACGCAATTGACATTTTGACTTTTCTTAGACTATCATTCTTTCTCAATAGTTGTCTAAACTTTAATGAGTGAATTGGAACTTATTGACGAGACAATGTATTGTAAGATGTCATTTGTTTATGTTATGTCATTCTCACTACTTTGCATGTCTTTTATGCTATATGTGCATTATGTATGCATTATATGTCTGTCGGGTTTTCACTCTTTTTTTTAGTTTTGCGTCCTTAAATGTTGTGGGTGTTTGCTTACATTTTTGAAAGCATGCATGTGCTTGCTTCCCTACATTTGCGATAATTATTTAGCTTGTATGTACATGATTTAAAAGTCTTTGTCTAGAAGCAAAACATAAGGTTTACTTTAGGACCAGTGGCACTATATACTACAAATGCTTTGTTTGACATTCATATTCTTTCATCAATTCACCCGCCTACACGAAAAATGGACAAGCATTCAATTCGAAACCATTGTTGTATAATTGTGGTACTTTAGATAATATTAACCAGTCCCGGGAGTTAAAAGATGGCTCAACCTAGTCTCGAATAAAATTCCCTAGAATGTTGACTGGGTTAGGATGAAATATTTGGAGGGAGAGAAACAATAGACTGTTTCAATAAAATTCAGCTCCCGTTTTTGCGTTCAAATCTGGAGTCTTCAACATCAACAGATTGTGTGTCCATATGGGGAAAAGTGAACAATAGCAAGATCACATAGAAGATTTAGTCCAAAGGTGTTTCCGTTGCAGAAGTTTCTCTGTATGATTGTCATTGTACATAGTTTGAGTTACTAAATTGTGTGTCCTTATGTCTTCCTCATTTGTGATGCCATGTTTGTCATATATTTGTTCATTCATTTGTGATGCCATGTTTATCATATATTTGTTCATTTAGATAGATGATGTATTTTACTTGTGATTCTTTTGGGACCGGATGTATAGTATATTGTGAAACACCTTTTCTAAATCCTCACAGGAGCTTTTCAAAGATAGAATGCCGAACGTATTTGAATATTTTGGCAAGAAAGATCCAATTCCAGATGAGTTCTTACGTGAAGCCGATGAGGTGTTTCTGGAATGCGCCGGCGGTGTAAAGAATGGACGTATTAAAGGCTTGGGTAATTTATCTTCAGAATACACGAGTGGATCGGTTTCTCATACGATGCCAAATGAGGTTTTGACGCAGCAGGTATCACAGCTTTCAGAAGAAAATTCAAGGTTGCGTGAAGACCTTTCTGCTGTACGTGAAAGTTTGGTCGAGGAGAGAGAGAGCAACGGCCGCACAATCTGCAATGCAGGCGGAGATAGCAAGGATTGCGCAGCTAGTCCAAGGATTCCTCCATACTCCAGGTTGTGCTTGATAGTGAGGATTATGGATTGTTCATATTTTTCTATGTATTGTGTTGTCACTTTATTTTGTTTTGGGAATCCTAAATGGAACAACATAAGCTTTTGTAACTTACTAATTAGCTATATGGAGCCTTTATTGACTTGATTTGGTTGACGCATTAGTTAAATATTGTGTTAGTTTTTCATGAATTGTGAAATTGTGATTTATTTGGACAGGTGGAATGAGAATTTACGAATAAATGAAAATAAAAAAATCTAATGTTTCCGAGGGAGTAGTGACAAAATTCGTCGGAATGTTGTAGAAATGGTTTTTTCTTTTAATAATCACAGCAGATGTTATGAAAATTACCGACAAATCAGTGACAAAATTTGTCGGAATAATTAAGCAAATTTTCGTCGGAAATTTGTCGGAATAAATTGTCAGAAGTTCGTTGGAATCATTTCGTAAGAACTTCGTCGCTAATTTTGTCGGAACCATTCGTAGCAAATTTTGTCGCTATACTCGTCGGAAATTTCGTCGCAACACGTTTCCAACGGGCTTTTTTCCAACAACCCATATTTCGTCGGAAATTGGTCGGAAACACGTATTTCCGACGGAATACCAACGAATTCTCCCGTAGGAATTGCCGGGAATTCTAGTATATCGACTATATATGTCAAAATATATTCCTTGTTCAAAACTTTAATAATAATAAACGGTCTAATCATAATATATTAATGACACAACATACTTTAATATCGTCAATTAATAACGAATTGAATTTTATCATAAACATTAATGTAAAGATATATGTTATTATCGTTTGATTGTTATGGAATATCACTTTATCAATAATATAGTAGTATTTAGGTTTGAGATATTTTACCAAGGAAACACGTGACGTGGTATGATGACGTGTTTCACTTAAGAATCAGACAGTGACATGTACACTTTAAGCATCTTTCTTGCTATGTGATTTAGAAAAACTAAGGGCCCACTTTCTCGAACTAGAACTGACACTTGTAATAAGTTATTTATGTGTCGTACTAGATAGTGTCGTTTTCATTCTAGGTTTTGTTTGTCTTCCTAGTACTTCATCGAGATATTTATTTTGAACGACAAAAAGAAGAAGATATTTTTTTTTTTAGAGAAAAAAAGAAGATATTTAGTTTGGCTTTTAACTTTTAAGTGTTATATACCAAAGATTAGAGGCGTCATTGTGTGTAATCGCGCGTAGGTTTTATAGGTCGTTTTTTTAGTTTTAATATCCTTGATTTTCTAAAGTGTTTCGCTATAGATGTTTAATTATTATTTTTACCAAGTTGGTTAGATATTTTTTAAATGAATATAAGTATTGAAGCGAGTTTTACAATTTTTTTAGGGGGTTTTATCGGCACACCGCTATTTACTTTCGACACCCTATTGTTTCTGCCACCACAAAAAAATAATTCGGGGTGTTGGTATTCAATAAGAAACGCTAGTGACACTGACGTTCTTTATAAAAGTGTCACATTTTAGAAAAATGTCGGTTCACGACTATTCACTGGTGTTCCTTGTTGAACACCCACTGATGTTGGCGTTCAACAAAGAACACAGTGGCACCGACGTTTTTTTCAACCGAAAAAATAATCAAAAAATGAGGGTCAATAGTAAAAATGATGTGCCAATAAAACCCACCTTTTTTTAAGTTTGAATAAAAAAAATCAAGAATATATTATTATAACATATAAAAACACATACAATTAAAATGTGGATTTTAAATAGGATTATAGCACTCAAAAGTATTCTACAGTAGAGTCTCTATCCCTATTTATTTTTGAGATATGAACAGTGTATGCACTATTCACGTCCATAAATATATTTAATTATGAAAAATTATAGAGATAATTATATGAATGTTGCAGGAGTGAAATAATATATATTTAATTTATATAAATAAGATTGTGAAATAAAATATATATTATTTAATTGTATTTGAAATGATAGGTTAATTTTAGAGATGCTGGTGAATGATATGTTGTATAAAGTAGTTATAAAATAGAGAGACATATATTATTTTAGGGATAAATTTTAGAATCTACGCCCTAAATATCTTCAGAAAAAAATAAGATTATGAGCGTGACATTGTTGGAGATAACCATGCAAAGATTAGTTGAGAGCAAATATATATAGTATTTAATGTATCGTACTAGAGTGTCTTTTCCATTGATCGAATAGTTTATTTTAGGATTTGTTGTATTCCTAGTACTTCATCGAGATATTTATTTTGAATGACAAAAGAAAGAGAAGATATTTATTTTGACTTTTAATTGCTATATCCAATGATTTTGTAACGTCATGAATTTTTTTATTACACCACCTTATTATTCGTGTGTATTGTGTCTTGACAATACTACCTCCGTCCCAAATTAAGTGTCCTCTTTTTAGTTCTCACGCATATTAAGAAATGTAATTAATGTGTTGTGTTTTTATACTATATTGACATACTTACCCCTAACAAATAATAAATGTTTGTTTTGGGATGTGAAATGAGTGCATAAGTAAATAAATAAATGTTTGACTTAGCGTATCTTTGGAAAATAAACATTAAATGATGCATTGGTAATATAAAGTGACGACACTTTTTATGGGACAATTTTTTTATAAAATGTGGACACTTATTATGGGACGGAGGTAGTACAAAATATTGTCTATGATCGATGACGATGCTGAATGCCGTGAATTTAACTATCTGTGACTTATTTTCTTAATGACACTCTATTCAATACTTTGATCCCTAGAAAAAGTATGGAGCGAGAGGTGATTTGAGTATTTTTAGACTGAGCCTAAGATTGTATGATCCCAAGTTGCTTACGTATTTTGTCAATATTCAGGAATCAAGCGCGTACGTAGTTTTTGGGATCGTTTATGTAGATGAGCTTTTTACCCTAGTCATACCTGTGATGTGCCCAAGGTGTACTCTATTTCTTGTTCCATAATGATTGGATTTAACCGAGTCAATCCCCGGATTTTAAGAGATAATTGCGATATTTGAATGATAGGTTCAGAGCCTTTATGGCTAAAGATTTTTTATGTGTTTATCTTATACATTACGCTTATGGGCAATTTACTAGGGGTAGCTCTAGACGACCTATGTCGAACCCCCGAGGTCATATGACCCGAACTGCGCTGGTCCAACTCCGTTGCGCCTTGACCGACCTACGGTGGACTGAGAAGCAGGCCATACCGATCTCCCACCTCGGGGTTTAGATATGCCTTTAGGCTTAAAGTGAGGCTCCTGCCATTAATGCTACGGTTTCATTTAATGTTCGGTCAATGTGGGGGTGGCACGTGGCGAGGTGCAGTCTGACCTCTGTCATAAGCCCTCTCAGATCTAGCTGAGCTCTTGAGGTCAGTTCAGATCTGTCAAAGATGCAGCTCGGCTATGTCATCCGGACCTGTAGACTTTTCGATACCCTGCCTTGCCAGGTGGCAGAGTTCAGTTATGATGCAATCATAACTGTCCCGAGATTCGAGGCGTCGCTACCCACTTGTTAGAAGTCGGACGGTTTCCAAGGACGTGCTTAGGGTTTATTACCCCCGTCATATCAATCGTTTCCCATTATCACTGCCATTAAATCAAAAGATTGGGGTCATATTACCGATTACTTTCCTTTCTTATTCAATCTTCGATTTCTTGCAAGTAAGCCTCTTTTCGCTCTCTATTGCATTCTTTAACTCTGTACGCATCCGTTTCTATTGAATCAATAAACGGGTTTCTCGAGTCTTCGTTGTCACCCTTAAAAGCCCAAATGGACACTATGGCAGTTATAGGTAGTGAGGGCGTAAACTCCATCCCCTTTAAGAATGAGATAGCCAACATATGTTGTAATACCCACTCCCGACCCCTAGGTCCACTGAGATCATTCTAGGAGGTGTTGCGAAGCTCTCGCCGCGACTTCATTAACTAGACTTTAATTCTCAAAATATTTCAATAAAACTACAATTATATTGACAAATATTCACTAAGTGTTTCAAGTATAAAAATTACAACAAATAAAATACTACAATTGTAATTAACATAATTTGTACAGAAAGTTCTAAATCCAGGTCAATGTCATCGCTTTCATCCACATTACATCTCTTTCGAACCATTACCTGATTTTATTTATAGAAGAAAAACAAAACAAAAACAAAAACAAACAAAGAAAATGAGTCGTCAGCAAAAACGCTGGTATGAGCATGTGCGAGAGTGTTATATATTTTTAAAAAAAAGTTGTAACAATATATACATTTTCTAAAAATCTTGCTCGAGTATTTATGTAATAATATACTTGTTTAAAATTTATATATCAAGTTCAAGTCAAGCAAGCTCATTCGAGATCCGTCAATTCATCAAGTTCCCTTACTAGACATCGATATAGCTAATACGATTGTCTCTACCTTATGACTCCCTTTTCACCACCTTATATCCACAACAAGTAATTTTTATAGTGAAGTCCGTCCTTCCGACACCCAATCTCCTAGGGCTTCCGGAGAGTCCTCTTGCCTCGGACCCCACAACCGCGGTCACAGGCCTAATGCACAGCTATCCCGACTGTGAAATCCTCAGCAGGCCCATCGAGCGAGTATGAAAACGAGAACGAGAACCATGCCGCCTGATATGATTCAAGAACGGGATTTGCCCTAGGACCTTCTAAAGGAATCAATGGAGAGCTCGAAACAACGATCTTAGATAATCCAATCTAAGAACGTTGGCAAGAACGCCACAACGCTTGCTCAAGGCGCTGATAAGTTCTCTAAGGGGTGGAACTCTACAACGAAGAGATCCTCACTCGCAAGTGATAAACAAGTCAATAGACTCAATCAAATTTTCACTCAAAAATTAAACTGTTTGTAAAAGAACAACCTAGGTGCCTTATATAGGCTACAATATTCATGAAACTAATGTAGCTAACCAATGTGGGATAAATTACATTGTAATTTTCGCCACTTTATTTCCTAGTGGACATAACTTGACCCTAATAAGCCCAAATGGCTTTTATTTGCCGAAAATAAATATCTAACCCAATATACTAACATATAGGCAACTCTCCTAATGGGCTTTTGGCCTTTTATTACTAAAAACATCATAAAAGAACATAAAAAAATTAAATCAAGCCCAATAGACCTAATTAGACATAAAACGGGCGCATTGGCCTTCTATCTTGGACCGATCTTCTTGCTTCTTGGGTAAATGGTGCATCCTCTTTCTTCTTGGACTGGATCACATCATTCTCTCCTTCTTCAAAAGGATCTGTCCTCAGATCTAAGTCCAATGGTTGTGAAGGGACCGTCAAAATTGGATCTTCCGGGTCACATCATTTCCTCTCCCTTCGAAAGGATTCGTCCTCGAATCCACCTGGATCAAATAGTAGTCTTGGCCCAACATATGTGTGTAGGCCCACATAGTGAACCACGAAAAATAAAGAGGTGAACAATGCAGTAATCATCCTCTTATACAAATGAATTTCCAAAGCATAAAAATCAGCAGCAACAAAATCTAAAGGAATACAATGCAATAAAAATGGATCACTGTATATATGGCGCACTTGTAACTCCTATAAGTGCCCAAGTGACATGGCTGATTTTGCTTCAAGTTCAACCTCTCCAACAAAAGAAGGCGATTCCACATTGATCGGAACCAACTCATCACAAGTATCATGCACATGCAAAGGTAAATCAAGAGACTCGGCTGGTGTATCACGAACTTCCTCAAGCTCGGCGAAGACTCCCAACATGACCAAGAACGAATGCCTCATCAACGTGAACTATCTCGTACACAACTAAGGCCTCGTCATTTGGAACTACTTCGGGCACACTCTCAATCACCTCAGCCACAATCAAATCTGGTACTACCTCCTCTCGAATGTCAACAATCCCTTCGTTTTCCGCTTTAATCCACCCGTTTTCCTTTTGAATTTCAGCCCACCGTTTGGCCTCCTCCGCCTGTAGTAGTTCAACTTCCTTTTCCAATCTATCCTGCAACTCTTGCGTCTTAACTTGCATAATGACCTTAATGTCTTGTTTCAACTTCGCAACGAGTGCACGATTATTCTCCTCAAGGATCCTTGCTATCACTGCTAACATGCTCTCATTTCGATCCGCTAACTCAGTTTGACGCCTCTGTTCCTTTCTACGATCCCGTCTCTCATAATGATCAAAATAAGGCATATTCCCACAATTATCTCGTGTATACTCAGCCTGATGCTCAATCGTAATGATTTTTATTTTTTTTGACAGCAGAATTACACATGTGTGAAAATTTTCACACCCTGATGTGAAACCCACGTATTAAGCACCGAACGACTACAATTTGGAAAAACTCAAAAGACAAAAGTTGTAGAACTGAGAATTTTCTAAAGGATGTCAAATTTTCAGATTTTTTGGAGATACGTAAGTCACTCTAACAATCGTTTTTCAGAAAGTGATGCAATCTGTCAAAAATTTCCAGATTGATAGCTGTGACTTAAGGTGCCGAATCCGTTAAAACTACAGCGAATTTGGAAAATATCAAAAGACAAAAGTTGTAGATCTGCAAATTTCCTATAAGTTCACCAATTTTCAGGTAATTGTAATTCGTTTAACCCACTGAAAACGAATTCAAACAATGATATACTGCTGCAGTTTTTCTGGCCAGATTGTTTGGAGTAATCGGCGGTTTTCGGCAAGATTTATGTTGAATCTGGATTGGGTGTAAAGAGAGAAATTGTAGCACGAGATGTATTCTATATGTGGTAAAAATTGCAGAATTTTTCGAGTTGTTTTGGTTAGGGAACGAACTGATACAAAAAACGGGATCTGTAAAATAATTAGGGTTCTTGGGATGAAAGTTTGAAGAATCTTCAAGTTTTCCGGGTAGGATGGATGAAGATTTGAAGATTTTGGATGTTCTTGGGAGAGGGTGGACGAAATTAATGAACAAAAAACAATGAACTAAACGCAGGGAATTTTTTTTTTTTGAATTAAGAAACGAAATCAAAACAGAAAAACGGAAAGGGATATTTGATTACCTTTAGTCAACCTTGCTCTGATACCAAATGATATGATTCAAGAACGGGATTTTCCTAGGACCTTCTAAAGGAATCAATGGAGAGCTCGAAACAACGATCTTAGATAATCCAATCTAAGAACGTTGGCAAGAACGCCACAACGCTTGCTCAAGGCGCTGATAAGTTCTCTAAGGGGTGGAACTCTACAACGAAGAGATCCTCACTCACAAGTGATAAACAAGTCAATAGACTCAATCAAATTTTCACTCAAAAATTAAACTGTTTGTAAAAGAACAACCTAGGTGCCTTATATAGGCTACAATATTCATGAAACTAATGTAGCTAACCAATGTGGGATAAATTACATTGTAATTTTCGCCACTTTATTTCCTAGTGGACATAACTTGACCCTAATAAGCCCAAATGACTTTTATTTGCCGAAAATAAATATCTAACCCAATATACTAACATATAGGCAACTCCCCTAATGGGCTTTTGGTCTTTTATTACTAAAAACATCATAAAAGAACATAAATAAATTAAATCAAGCCCAATAGACCTAATTAGACATAAAACGGGCGCATTGGCCTTCTATCTTGGACCGATCTTCTTGCTTCTTGGGTAAATGGTGCATCCTCTTTCTTCTTGGACTGGATCACATCACCGCCGAAGCGGGAACTAGCCATGCCGCCGAAGCGGGAAATGTATACGTAAAATATACCATGCCGCGCGAAGCGGGAAGTACGGTACCAAATCACCGAGGTGGGACATGCAATGTCATTTGTATAAGATTTGTTTTATCATGTTATTATCATTAAGTCGAAAAAGTTAATAAAAACATTTTTAACAAGATACATATTATCTATCTATATCAATAATATATTAATTAAATTAAAATACTTTAAAAATAATAAAAAAAACACACTTGATTTTTATAGAAAATAAAATTGAACTCACAATTTCTTCCGAGGTATAATACGCTCACTTTATTAATCCTTTCCGGACCTTCCCAACTAACATTGCAGGAACCCACCATGTTTGCCACCGACCAGTAAGTGCAATCTATATTTCCATATATCCAATATAGTGCTAATTTCTTTTCATGCCCCTAGCATCCTTTATTCCATTAATTTACTATTCTCCACCAGCCTTTTTGCACATAAATAAACTGTTTTAGGTTGGGATTTCTCATGTGAATATATATATATATATATATATATATATATATATATATATATATATATATATATATATATATATATATATACTTGGAAAGGAAATGTTCAAATAATGAACAATGAGCAGGGAATGGATAAATGCGTGGATATATAATTGCAAAACAGATGTATATATAGATATATATACATGTACATTGAGAAGACAATAGACAAATATATTAAAGAGGTGTATTAAGAATGATCAGTAATGTTTCAATTAACTATATCTTTAATTGTTTATTCGCGAACTGAGTTAAAGTTGATTTCCTAAACTGACATCCGTTGAACTCCATTCATATAACTATTGGTTGATGAATTCATGTGATTTAAAACAAAAATATGATAAATTTCCATATTTATTTGTATCTACCTTAATTATCATTAATTGTTGTTTTTGCGTTAACAGGTTAAGGATGACCATGCAATGTTTAAGACTCATCAAAGCACTTGCTCAGTAAATATATAGTCTACTTAAATTCAATAGGTTGATGAAACTATTAGTATAGAAACCAGATAAATAAACGATAAAACTCTTTTACTTGGTAAAAATACAAACTCACCTAAGTATATCTATATTTTATATTTTATATATATGTTGGGTAGAGTGAAAATTACAGAAACTATCGATTTAGGCAACAATAACATATCGATTATTTTATAATGTTAAATCAGGTAAAGAGAATAAAATTGTGGTGTAGAAAATAATTGGTAGAAATCACATATACATTTATAAAAAATATAGCATATATACGCAAAGTAATGATAAATGTACTATGCACGAACATAAGTAGATTATATTCAAAACATGTAATTATTCTTTTAAGTAACGTTAAAATGCCTTATATATGATTATGTATTTATCCAATTCACACACGTAGGAAGGTATCGATTAATGTTTATGACAGAATATATAGTAACAATAGATAGAAATCCTACAAAATCATGAGTGTACTTAACACGAAAAATTGGGGCGTTACATATGTAACAAGTAAGGGGTGGACATGATGAGATATGCTGAAATAGTGTCCTAAAATCAATCGGGTTGGACCGGATCCGACCGGGTCGGATCACTTGTACTATTTTCTTATGTTTATACATATAATAAACGACTTTCTGTTATTATATATTTTGTTTGTTTAACGAACCAAATATGACATTGTATATATGATAAAGTCCTAGTGTTAAACTGTGAAAGAGAAATCATAATAGTAATTATGGTTGATGAGATCTCGACTAACTTTAAGGAGTTTGGTACTTAAATGTCTCTAGTTGCATGTGCTATTGAATGGAAATTAATAGCACGGTTAGACTAGCACATATTAGATTTCTTCTATCGTATAAAGATAGGGATATATCTCTCATATCCAAGTGAAGAGACACTTGGACTGTACGTGGACGTGTATTAGAGAATACGTACGTTAGACTGACCTACTTACTTTATTAAGTGTCGTACTATGCAGTGGTTGTGTAATTTTCCTAGGACCGGAGTCTTCATGGCATCGTGGTGTGGATTGTCATACTTTGACACTATTGAGGTTTCTCCTAGCCATGTGGCGATCATGCTGTAGTGATTGGGTGTGATAGTGACTAGCGGTAGAGGTCGAACGCTTTGGTGGCTTCATGCAGAAACTACAACCGCAGACAAAGCGACGATCTATTTTTGTTCATCCATGGTATCTTCTTAGTCTGCTTCTTTTATACTTGTTGCTTAAACGAAGTCGATCTTGGTAAAAAGGAAATTTAAATTTAAATTCCGCTGCGTTCCCGCGTAGATTTCCTAACCATGGTATCAGAAGCGAGGTTCGATCTTAAGCAATAAGCATTAGTTAATTTGCGTAGTAATTAATTTATGATTGATGCATGATATAGATTCACAGAACGAAAAAAAAAACGATTCACGTCGGGTAAGGAGCTCGGCTGAAGCGGCGGCTCCCCGCCGTATAGCCGCCGCCGGCGTCGGTGCGCTTAGGGCTGCCGGCGTCGGCCGATAATGTATGGTGGACCTCGATTTTCGTTTTTGTTGTTTTGTGATTCTTTATAGTATATAGAAAATCTCTTGTTGTTTGGTTGATGTCATGTGGCTAACTGATGGTTCAAATAGTTTGGACCATTGGAATGCCATATGACAAGAAAAGGACCACCACTCAATTTGTTGAGTAAAAAGGTTAGGCTTATGAACCACTTTTATGGACCTAAGGTCAACGTAGGCCTTTACCAAATATTTGGTAACGTCATAGGTCAATGCCTTTTGGTTTAAGAGACTAAAGGCATCTTTTTAAGGTTAACCTAGGCATTTACCAAATATTTGGTAATGGCCTAAGTCGAAGGCATCCCTTTTGGTTATAAACCAAAAGGAAAGGAAACAAAAGAGACCTATTTTATTTTTGATTTTATTTTTAGAATTGTTCTAATTAATAAAATTAAAATAGAAATCGCTATAAAATGAATCGTTGATTTTATTTCGATTAAAATCATTTAACTGATTAAATATTAATTAGTTAATTCATTAGATAAAATTATTTAATTGATTAAATGTTAATCAATTAATTAAGACGCATGCTGTTCTAAAAACAAAAAAAAATTAATTAAGATGCAAGTTGGTAAATTTTAGAATTTATCTTTTTCATAATATTTTATTGTATGGATTAGATATTGTAGATATTATATGATTAGTTTCTTTGAATCTTCATCGGCACCCGAAATTTCAGACTGTGCTCTTAGTTTCTTTCATAATAATCAGCTGAATTCTCCGGATCATGAGGATGTTTTATTATTAGCTTCGGGAAATCCGAAGAAACGGGCACGAAGAATCAAATTCAAGGAAACCAGACATCCGTTGTACCGGGGTGTACGGAGAAGGAATTCCGGTAAATGGGTATGCGAGCTGAAAGAACCGAATAAGAAGTCGAGGATTTGGTTGGGTACATTTCCCACGGCGGAAATGGCTGCGAGAGCTCATGACGTGGCCGCGATCGCATTGAGAGGGCGATTGGCGTGTCTGAATTTCACAGATTCGGCTTGAAGGTTGCCGGTTCCGGCATCTACTGATGCTAAGGGTATACAAAGGGCTGCGGCGGAGACGGCTGAAATTTTTAGGCCGGAGATGTCGGGAACGGAAGAAGAAGAAGAGTCGATATAGAGGCCGTGGTGGTGGAACCACCGTGTAAAGGAGGCGGCCGCGGTGGGTTTTCGTTGGAAAATATGGGTTTTACGGATGATGAAAGTATATTTAATATGCCGGGGTTGTTGTCGGAAATGTTGGAAGCTATGATGTTGCCTCCTCTGTGACGCCCCGTTCCGGATACCGAGTACTTATCCGTCAAGAACGCCCGGCATGCGTATATTAACTTTTAAAAATTCAAAAATTAATATATACATAAGCCTCGTAACAATCAATCAGAGTAAAAGCGGAATAAATAAGGACTAAAGATTACTCGGAATAGAAAGTCCAACGACAATAAAAAAAAGGACCAACAAGTCCCAAAATCTACGTCTAAGAAGTTTGAAACGACAAACAACGAAATAAATGTTGTTTACTTATTACATCCCAATGAACGGAATAGGTACTAGAAATCGCCTCCCAAAACTGTTTAAAATAAAAGCATAAAAGAATGAATAATCATCCACTTGAGCCTAAGCCTCAGCTCCGTCATTACCGTCGTCGTATCCGTACTCATCGTCGTCCTGATGATCACCTTCTCGGGGTGGGGACAAATAAAAGAGAAGGGGTAAGTACTTACGTACTTAGCAAAGGGTAGAAGAAACGGCTACATACAACATATAAATAGATACATATCGCATAAAACAAATAAATTCTACAAACTCTACCACATAGGTTGTATTGAGATCTCTCTCACCCTCTACCAGATCACATAGTATAACCTCGCACAAATAAAGTTTGTTACACCAATATCAGAGGACACTGTGCATGGTGAGAATGCACCGAGACATATTAAGCACCTCTCAAGGGGCATGGACTTAGAGGTCTCCATGTGGGAAGTTGCACGTTGTCCCTTGACACATAACTCAAAAGGGTTGCAAGGTTCCCATGCTTCGATTTAGAAACGTGCCTTACCAATGATATTGACGTTTTAGCTTTTAGACAACCACATATGTATTTACGAGTTAAGTACTAACCACCTGGTTCATTCACGTAAAAAGGCTTCTTACGGACATCTAGTCCTAGACATCTAGTTACACTACCTAGCACGTTGTAAAAGGATCAATGACTACAAAGTCAATGTCCCACAAGGCCTAAACAAAGCCTTCCGGTGCTCCCACCTTCTCCCCGCGAGGGTCTCGGTTGTGGTGCGATTTGATACCAAGGCTACCGGAAGTCGATGTTAGACATTGTAAAATAACATATAATGTCCCACAAAGACACGCATACCAAACCAATAATACATTGAATAATATTTAGATACATAAATATCACTTGTTTATTTTATCACTACTTTTATTTTTATTATTAATATTTATTTATCGTTTTACGTCCCGAAACGAATCAAAATAGCAGATGTAGTGTAGTTTACTTGGAGACTACCCGCATAGCCTTTATTAGTTTTTTTTTTTGTTTAATACTATAGCCTTTGGATAGCAACTGGGACCAAAAATATTACATATTGTATCCCTTTGTTTTGTTCCCTTCGACGACATCTTACTAGTACTTACAAAGTACTTTAACATGAACTTTAATAAATAGTAAAGCAACGGGAACCAAAAGAAAAATCGAAATAACACGACAAGTAAGGATATTAAAGCACGGTTGAACACCAACCATCCGTTTAAGAACACCCCCTTACCTTTTAGCAATTTGTTAGCGAGTTCTAAAAGCAAAATTGACAAGAAAAGAGACGAATCCTTCGATTCCAACTCCTACGATCAACCTACGATTCAATAACGGTGTTCTACGGTTAACACAATAACTATTGCTACCAAAGCTCGAGATTTTTCTCAAGAACAAACGGATCTATAATTAGGGCTAGAAAGGAAAACTTACCGAAAAAAAGAACGGTTGGTATCGAAACGATCACCTACTCGCGGTGATCAATTTCTTCTACTATGATCTGCACCGAAGATCAACCGTTAACCCCGAATTTGGAAAACAGTGTCCGAACTTTTCTTTCTTTTTCTTTCTCGTCGAATGCTTCTCCAATTTTTTCTTTCAGAAATTTTGCCGTGTAAATAATGAATGAATTGGGTGGTAATTTCCTTATATACCCACTAAATAAAATTCCTTAATTAATAATTAATTATTTCCTTTAATTAATTCTTTTAGGTTAATATAAAATAGGAAAATAATAATTAAATTCCCATTTTACATTTATACCCTTCTTAAATTTTCGGGATATTACATCCCTTCCCCCTTAAGAAAAGTTTCGTCCTCGAAACGAACATACCCGGGAGTTGCTTGAAGTCTGGAACCTCGTCGATCATGTCATCCTCTTTCTCCCATGTTGCCTCTTCGGGTGTATGATTACTCCATTGAACCAATACTAGTTGCACATCTTCACCCTTGACTTGCTCCACTTTCCGGTCTAAGACTCGAACTGGTGCTTCTTCATAGGTAAGGTTCTCTCCAACCATTTCAAGGTCAATGTTTGCCTCGGTGTCAATCTCCGTCAAACATTTCTTGAGCATTGACACATGAAACACATTGTGGACCCTTGACAATGATTCTGGCAACTCCAAACGATAAGCTAACGGTCCTACTTTAGCTAGAATCGCAAACGGTCCTACATATCTTGGGCTCAACTTGCCCTTCTGCCCAAACCGTCGCACTCCTCTCATCGGTGATGCTTTGAGGTACACTCTATCACCGACCTCGAACTCCAGCGGTCTCCTTCTCACGTCTGCCCAACTCTTCGCTGTCTTGAGCCACTTTCGATTCCGACGAACTACCTCGATCTTCTCTTTAGCCTGTTGTACCAACTCTGGCCCGGTTATCTGTTTTTCCCCAACTTCATCCCAAAATACTGGTGTTCTGCATTTTCTTCCATATAGAGCCTCAAACGGTGGCATCTTGATGCTTGCGTGGTAGCTATTATTGTATGCAAACTCTGCCACTGGGAGGTACTCATCCCATGAGCCTCCTACCTCTAAGGCACATGCTCTCAACATGTCCTCGAGAGTACGAATCGTCCTTTCCGATTGCCCGTCTGTTTGGGGATGAAACGCTGTACTCAGATCCAACTTAGTCCCGAATTGTTTCTGAAGACCCATCCAAAACCTGCTCACAAAACGACTATCCCGGTCCGACACGATAGAAACTGGAACCCCGTGGAGCTTCACTATGTTGCTAATGTACAAGTCTGCTAGTTTCTTCAACGACATGTTCTCCTTAACTGGAAAAAAGTGTGCTGACTTAGTCAATCGATCCACAATCACCCAAATCTTATCGTATCCCGTCTTGGTCTTCGGTAAACCACTAATGAAATCCATTGTGATCTTTTCCCATTTCCACTCGGGAATCTCTAAAGGCCTGAGTAACCCTGCTGGTCTCTTATGCTCTGCCTTCACCCTCTGACATGTGTCACATCTTGCCACGAAGTCAGCTATCTCTGCTTTCATAGAAGGCCACCAATAGTAGTTCTTCAGCTCCCTGTACATCTTAGTTGCCCCTGGATGAACCGCAAAGGCTACTTTGTGGGCTTCATTCAACACACTCTTCTTCAGATCTCCGACATTAGGCACACAAAGCCGACTCCGAAACCAAACGTTGCCATCTGTATCTAACTCATACCCGCTGTCCGGTTTTGTCCTAGCCACTCGTTTGTAGTCAACTATCACTGGGTCATCATCTTGCTTCTTCATGATCTCATCAACGAGCTCAGACCTTGCAATCAACGGTGCAACATACTGCACTTGTTCTTGTGGTCCCAAATCCTGGACACTTAGTCTCTCAAACCGACTCCGCAACTTCGTCACTTCAAGAAGTGCACTAACTCGGTCTCTGCTTAAGGCATCCGCTACTACATTTGCCTTTCCCGGATGATACCGTATTTCTAAATCATAGTCCTTAACATACTCCAACCAACGCCTCTGTCTCATGTTCACCGTTGCTTTAAAAGAAGTACTTAAGGCTATGATGATCCGTGAAAACTCGTGCTTTTACTCCATAGAGATAGTGTCTCCAAGTCTTCAAGGCGAACACAACGGCAGCTAGCTCTAAGTCATGCGTAGGGTAGTTCTTCTCATGTGGTCTTAATCTGTCTCGAAGCATACGCAATAACTTTTCCATTCGCATCGAACACAACCAAGCCCTTGACCGAAGCATCCGTATACACATCATAATTATCGAATACCTCAGGTAGGGTCAACACTGGTGCAGTAGTCAACCTTTCCTTAAGCGTCTGAAAAGCATCCTCACATTCTTGACTCCACTCGTATCTTACACTTTTCTGGATAAGCCGCGTGAGAGGTGAAGCAATCCTCGAAAAATCCTTAACAAAGCGTCTGTAGTATCCTGCCAATCCCAAGAAACTTCGTATTTCTGAGACTGTAGACGGCCTAGGCCACTTAGTTACTGCCTCGATTTTTGCTGGATCAACCTTAACTCCTTCTCCTGAAATGACGTGGCCTAAAAAGTTCACTTGGTTCAACCAAAACTCGCACTTACTGAGCTTACCATAAAGTCTGTTTTCTCGAAGCGTCTGCAATACTATCCTTAGATGGTCCTCGTGCTCATAATCATCCCTTGAGTAGATCAAAATGTCATCAATGAACACTATTACGAACTTATCTAGATATGGCATGAAGATCCTTTGCATAAGGTCCATAAATGCGAGGGTGCATTCGTAAGACCGAATGGCATGACTATGAACTCATAATGCCCATACCTAGTCTTTGAAAGCCGTCTTTGGGATATCCTTTTCATTAACTTTTAACTGATGGTAACCTGACCTCAAGTCTATCTTAGAAAAGACCTTCTTCCCTTGAAGTTGATTAAACAGGTCATCTATCCTCGGAAGTGGATACTTATTCTTGATGGTCAGCTTATTCAACTCTCTGTAGTCGATACACATCCTCATACTACCATCCTTCTTCTTCACGAACAAAACTGGAGCTCCCCAAGGTGACGTACTAGGTCTGATTATCTTCTTCTCTAACATGTCTGCCAACTGTTCCTTCAACTCTACTAACTCGGCTGGAGCCATCCTGTATGGTGCCTTAGCTACTGGTTTTGCCCCGGGAACTAGGTCTATAGTGAAGTCAATCACTCTATCCGGCATATCTCCTGGTAACTCTTCGGGAAACACATCTGGATATGCTCTTACTATCGGAATATCTTTAAGTTCTGGGCACTCCTTAGCCGTATCTACTGCGAAGAACAAAAGTGCATCACAACCTTCCTGTACCGCCTTAGCCGCTCTAAGGGCTGAAATGATGGGATAGCGTCTCACCTTAGAGTACCTAGCGTTTCCTTGGTACGTGATAGAGGTCTTCCCTGGTTCCTTGAAGGTCACCTTCTTGTCCTTACAATCCAAGTGCACGTGGTTCTCTGACAACCGATCTATACCCAAGATTACATCAAATCCTGAAAAGTCCAGAACTACCAAGTCCGACTCGCACTTGTATTTACCGACTTGAATCTTACAACGAGGGATCGTCTTGTCAACCTTAGAAGTTCCTCCTAATGGTGTCATTATCGAAAGAGGCTTTCTTAACTTCCCAAAAGGCATCCTAAGTTGCTCAGCTACTTTTACTGACACGAACGTGTTTGATGCACCGGTGTCAAATAAAGCAGATACAGGTAAACCTCCTACTAGTATAGAACCTAGCAAGTATGTAAACGAGTATTTCAAACAACAAGAGAATATCTTAAACAAGTAAAAGGATCTCAACCAAAAGAAGGGAAAAAAAACACTTAAGGTACCTGTCACGACCCCGTCATCAGTATCATAAACAGCAGCATCTATAGAAAACACTCTACTAGAACCAGTAGCCTTGCCCTTCCCCACAGGGGGTCTAGATGTTACTAGTGCTGCACCTTGATTGTCCTTTCTCTGGGGGCATTCTCTGGCCAAGTGTGTGGTGCTACCACAAATGAAACAAGCTCCCGTGCCTAGACGACACTCTCCTGCATGTGACCTACTACACTTGGGGCACTTGGGTGGCGGTGCCCTGCCCGGGACTGGTGCAGCTCTCCTCGGTCTCTGGGCCGGTCCTTGCCTGTATCCCTGCCTGGCAACGAAAGGCCTCTTGATCACTTTCTCTGTAGACTTTGCATTATGCTCCTCGATCTCAAGACACGTGTTCGGCGCTTTCTTCATAGTCTTCGGCTTCTTGCCCACTAACCGATCCATGATGTCTTTGGACAAACCCTGTGTGAACCGTGATACCCTGCTCGCCTCTGTGGCCATAGCTGTAGGCACGTACTTTCCCAACTCATGAAAGCGCTCTTGATACTGCATGATGGATAAACCCTCCTGACGGAGTTTATAGAACTCTCTCTCCTTTGCTGACCTCTGTGCGGTCGGGAAAAACTCATCCATAAACTCGGCCTTAAACTCATCCCAGTCGTTGATCTTACCCCGTGTGTTCTCGATCATATCTGCCCATTCTTGGGCTGCCCCGGTCAACAGTGAACTCGCCAAGTTGGCCCATTTATCTCTGGATATTCTCATTTGGCCAAAATTCCTCTCTACCGTCCTCAACCAACCATCTGCCCCGGTAGTAACTTGTCCTCCCATCAAAGTGTGCTATACCCGCTTTCTTGACGTCCATGAAACGTCTAACTTCCTCACGCTCCTCGTCGGCGAAAGGGGTAAGGGCTTGGGGTGTAGGTTGTAGGTTAAGCCCTCTAGGTGTAGGATAAGGCTGAGACACTGGTGGTGGTGCTAGTGGAGTGGCCTGTGTTATTTGTAGTTGGGCTCCTGGCTGATGTGGTGGTACATATGGTCCTGGTGCTGTGTATGGCATAGATAACTGGGGATAAGAAATCTGTGGAGGATATGTAGTTTGTGTAGGGTAGCCATATGGTGGTGGTGGTGGATAGTATTGAGGTTGCTGGGGGTAGTACTGGGACGTTTGTGGGTAGTATTGTGGCTGTGGTGGGTAGTGTTGTGGTGGTTGGGGGTACATCTGATAGAAGGATGGGACAACAGACGGCTGTGGGGTGTAGCTTAAGGGTGGATAAAAAGTGGGGTGTGACATGTGAGTTGACGGGTGTGTGGACATGATGGTGGCTGCGTAAAGGGATGTGGGGGGTGGAGGTGGCAAGGAGATGGTAATCTCACCTATAGTGACGGTGGTAGTGGTAACTGCTGATGAAAGCAACGTGGTTGCACCTCCTGATGTAGCGGCATTAACCAAAAGGGCATTCTCCCCTGAATTCTGTCCCGCTACGTCTTCATCATCACTGTCTTCCCACTGTTCTACGCTTACCCGTTCCAAACCCTCCGTAATAACGACACCACGCTTACATGCGGTCCTCTGTAACAGTGACACTTTGACTCGTTTGCAAAGCCCCTGTACCAACGACACCCTGACTTGTCTGACCTCCGGACATAGTACTAGTGCTCCTTGTAACCTTCTTACCCATCTGTCAAGAAGAAAAGGATCAGCTAAGCTGCTATAGTAACTTATAAAAATTCATCTTAAACTACGAACTTAGACGTAAGATAGGAACTTTTTCTCGATACCAACCGTGACGCCCCGTTCCGGATACCGAGTACTTATCCGTCAAGAACGCCCGGCATGCGTATATTAACTTTTAAAAATTCAAAAATTAATATATACATAAGCCTCGTAACAATCAATCAGAGTAAAAGCGGAATAAATAAGGACTAAAGATTACTCGGAATAGAAAGTCCAACGACAATAAAAAAAAAGGACCAACAAGTCCCAAAATCTACGTCTAAGAAGCTGAAACGACAAACAACGAAATAAATGTTGTTTACTTATTACATCCCAATGAACGGAATAGGTACTAGAAATCGCCTCCCAAAACTGTTTAAAATAAAAGCATAAAAGAATGAATAATCATCCACTTGAGCCTAAGCCTCAGCTCCGTCATTACCGTCGTCGTATCCGTACTCATCGTCGTCCTGATGATCACCTTCTCGGGGTGGGGACAAATAAAAGAGAAGGGGTAAGTACTTACGTACTTAGCAAAGGGTAGAAGAAACGGCTACATACAACATATAAATAGATACATATCGCATAAAACAAATAAATTCTACAAACTCTACCACATAGGTTGTATTGAGATCTCTCTCACCCTCTACCAGATCACATAGTATAACCTCGCACAAATAAAGTTTGTTACACCAATATCAGAGGACACTGTGCATGGTGAGAATGCACCGAGACATATTAAGCACCTCTCAAGGGGCATGGACTTAGAGGTCTCCATGTGGGAAGTTGCACGTTGTCCCTTGACACATAACTCAAAAGGGTTGCAAGGTTCCCATGCTTCGATTTAGAAACGTGCCTTACCAATGATATTGACGTTTTAGCTTTTAGACAACCACATATGTATTTACGAGTTAAGTACTAACCACCTGGTTCATTCACGTAAAAAGGCTTCTTACGGACATCTAGTCCTAGACATCTAGTTACACTACCTAGCACGTTGTAAAAGGATCAATGACTACAAAGTCAATGTCCCACAAGGCCTAAACAAAGCCTTCCGGTGCTCCCACCTTCTCCCCGCAGAGGGTCTCAGTTGTGGTGCGATTTGATACCAAGGCTACCGGAAGTCGATGTTAGACATTGTAAAATAACATATAATGTCCCACAAAGACACGCATACCAAACCAATAATACATTGAATAATATTTAGATACATAAATATCACTGTTTATTTTATCACTACTGTTATTTTTATTATTAATATTTATTTATCGTTTTCTGTCCTGAAACGAATCAAAATAGCAGATGTAGTGTAGTTTACTGGAGACTACCTGCATAGCCTTTATTAGTTTTTTTTTTTGTTTAATACTATAGCCTTTGGATAGCAACTGGGACCAAAAATATTACATACTGTATCCCCTGTTTTGTTCCCTTCGACGACATCTTACTAGTACTTACAAAGTACTTTAACATGAACTTTAATAAATAGTAAAGCAACAGGAACCAAAAGAAAAATCAGAAATAACACGACAGTAAGGATATTAAAGCACGGTTGAACACCAACCATCCGTTTAAGAACACCCCTTACCTTTTAGCAATTTGTTAGCAGTTCTAAAAGCAAAATTGACAGCAAAAGAGACGAATCCTTCGATTCCAACTCCTACGATCAACCTACGATTCAATAACGGTGTTCTACGGTTAACACAATAACTATTGCTACCAAAGCTCAGATTTTTCTCAAGAACAAACGGATCTATAATTAGGGCTAGAAAGGAAAACTTACCGAAAAAAAGAACGGTTGGTATCGAAACGATCACCTACTCGCGGTGATCAATTTCTTCTACTATGATCTGCACCGAAGATCAACCGTTAACCCCGAATTTGGAAAACAGTGTCCGAACTTTTCTTTCTTTTTCTTTCTCGTCGAATGCTTCTCCAATTTTTTCTTTCAGAAATTTTGCCGTGTAAATAATGAATGAATTGGGTGGTAATTTCCTTATATACCCACTAAATAAAATTCCTTAATTAATAATTAATTATTTCCTTTAATTAATTCTTTTAGGTTAATATAAAATAGGAAAATAATAATTAAATTCCCATTTTACATTTATACCCTTCTTAAATTTTCGGGATATTACATCCTCCTACTCAATATGTTGGAGGAAACTATGCTGACGTGGCTGATGAGTCCGAGTCATTGTGGAGTTATCCGTTTTAAGCCATGAAATTTTTGATGATAAATATCTTATTACATACACCTTGCGCAAATAATAAAATAATGCCACATCTCACACCTCTGGAGGATGTAGATATACTTGATTAAACTCAGAATAAAATGTAAGAACTTTATGGTTTTTCTTGCTCTAGGATAAAGTGAAGAGTAGTTTTTGTTATGGACTGAACTTCGAATAAGCTGCCTACGTATCCAAATATATATTTGGAATCAAGTCCAGCCGTAGTTCAGGCGGTTACATTTCAAAGTGGAGTTAATGGGCAGTTACATACTCTACCCACGTCTCACATCTATATCCAGCCGCTTCTTTACGTATGTATGAGTCTTCAACTTCTTTTCTTCTGACCAGGGACCTGACCTGGACCATTTTCGAACGTCCCGGACCTAACCTTTCTACGACCAAGGACCTGCCCTGGTCATCTGATATATATTATCATCTTGACTTCCAGGCCAGATGTAGCCCGGACCTGATCTGCTGATCTATTCACCAGTTATCCGCTACGTGGACATATCTGGGTCACCCTCAGTCAAAGCCCCCCGATCATAATCGACGTGACCTTGTCTTGCAAGCGGATTAAGATCTGAAGTCTAAAAGTTTTCCACGTGTACCACGTAGATGGCGTAATCAATGTTGCCTCGGTTATCCCAAACGTCAATATGACTACCTTCTATATTCCTCCAAACGATGCATAGCCGGAATGTCACACCTTTTGACCAAAGGCTATTAAACCCATCAAATCTTGTAAATGCTCATCACTACATATAGCTAAAAGCATCAGATTTGCCAGATTCGCTTATTGAAAACAAGTAAGTTCTTCTTTATCATTTGTTGCAATTTCCTTTATTTCTTATGAATCCAAATCAAGTCGATATATCTACAATTGGTGAAAATCCCCTTCTCTCTATTTTGCCTCCTCATTTAGCGGCTTCTTTCATCCCTGCATTTCTTGAGTCATCCTCGGCTGAGTATAGTGTTTATGGGTTGTCTACACCTATAAGAGCTTTAAGAAGAACCCACGAGACGAAAAAGTTAATGGCTTGTCATGCAATTGACTCCAAATTGAGTGATGCTGATATCACCAAAATTTGAGACATGTATGGGATAACTAAGGATATTTATGCTCCTGTTCGGTTTGAAGCTGGAAGAAGTGCAGCCACTCCTCCTCCTGGGTATTGTACAGTCTATAAGGAACAATTTGATTGTGGCCTTAGATCTCCTCTTCCCCCGGCTTATTTGGAGATACTCAGATATTATAATCTAGGAATCGGTCAGATAGTCCCTAACAGTGTAAGAGCTATTACTAGTTTCTTGATCTGGTGCAGGTGTTTTGTTACTCCCTTTACATTGTTATTGTTTAGGACTTTTTACCAATGTAAGCAGGTTAAGAATAGTCCTGGCTGGTTCTGTTTATGTAGAAGAAACGATAATTTGAGTAGCATACCCCTGATTAAGAAAACTGACCAATCTTTTCCAGATTGGAAGAAACACTTCTTTTATATTAGGCCCCAGACCGCCAGGGATTTAGGTAAGTAGAACACCTCAACTATGAATAGTGATGTGTTGGAAAGCAAACTGGATAAGAAGTTGCTTAAAGACATTAGGGGGTCTAGTATATATCTGGGTTTGAAGAATTATAGCTCCAACTTAATTGATGCTGCCCACTTGGAGACAGCTTGGTCCAGAGCCTTATCTTGAGCTATCAGAAGAAAGATACAACATAAGCAGGGTTCCTTATTTTGAATTTTTATGTACTTTCTTTGATGTATGCTTTTAACCATCTGTTGATGTTTGCAGTGGCAAGTTTTACAGACATCGTTCAGATTGCTGATGATGCCTCACCTCCCAGGGATCCGGGTGCATCTGAGCCCATTACAAATCCGGATGCATCTGACCCCACTGCCAATCTTGCTGATACCCATCCAATTGAACCTTCAGTCCAAACGGATCCTACTGATGACGACTCTGAAAATACAATTGATAACCAGATGGTTCAACACTCTTCTCATTTGGAGATTGCCGTTGAGATTAGTCATCCTTCAAAACGTACTAGATCTAGTAGGCAAGTCGATGAGGGTACCGGTGCCTTTGAACAGGCTAATGAGGAACGATATGACTGGAAAGAATGGTCCAACCAAGATTTGTCAAAATTTGTAAGTACCTTCTCTTTGTTATGCTAATATGTTTTTCTTACTCAATCATATCGACTTTATTCCCTATATCCTTTTTAGGGTGCCAAACTGGGTAGGGAGATACTTTCCAGATTGAAAAATTCAGGAAAGGTTGAGGAAGATTTATCCAAATCTCTGTCCGAATGGAAGACAAAATATGAAGAATTTTTTATAAACACTTCTGCCGCTGAGAAGATTGCCCTATCTGTTCAGCTACAAGCAAAGGATGATGAGTTGAAGATCATGACTGCTGAGCTCCAAACCCATGTTGCTACTGCCAATGAAGTCAATCCAAAATGGAAAAGATGATATCCGACCTGGAGGTGGAGAGAGATGATCTGAAAAATGCCTTCCTTGATCATATGGCTAAAGATATTGCCGATTACAGAAACTCTAACGAGCTGGCTGGGAATATAAAGATGCTCTTTGCTCCCCTTATATGGTATGGATATTCTACTACCATTGATGATATGAAAGCCATAGGTTCTAATGTTAATACTGTCAAGCTGACTCATTCGGGTTGGAACATGAGTGATGCACCTCAGACTTATGAGGCCAAGTTCAAGGAATTTAGAGATGGAGTTAACTTGGTCTCCAAATACGCTTAAAGGCCTCCTGCTGCTCAATCTAGCTCATCATCTCAAGCTCCCCCAAATTCAAATTAGCAACATCTTTAATTTATTTCTTTCTTCAGATTTAAATTCCATACTTTGAAATTTTGCTTTGAAACTTTGCAATTTTTGCTACTATTCTGCTATTTGGTATGGTGTCATTTAGCTTCAACTTTATGTCTGTATAAATTTTCCTTTATCTTTGTGTATGGTCTTTGCCCCCCCCAGTATAATATGTGATCTGCTTGAGAAGCACACATCATACTTTGATTTTCTCTTAATCAATAGGTTTGAGACCTGTTTAATTTAAGATCCGGCTCGAAGTCTTAAATTGGTTTGATTTCTTTGGTTTGTGAATTGTTCTCTTTTTCAAGAGTTTAACGATCAGGCTTGAGATCTGATAGGTTAAGGTAACCTGAACTGACCTGAGGTCTGTTGCATGTAAGGCCTGATTTGAGGCCTTAAGTTGATCTGATTTTTCAGACTTGACGGATTTTCTCTTTTTATAATAGTTTATTACCTGACCTGAGGTCTGTTATATTTAAGACCTGAACTGAAGCCTTAAATTGATCTGATTCTTCAGGCTTAACAAATTTTCTCTTTTTATAAGAGTTTATGACCTGACCTGAGGTCCAATGCATTTAAGACCAAACCTGAAGCCTTAAATTGATCTGATTTTTCAGACTTAACGAATTTTCTCTTTTTATAAGAGTTTATGACCTGACCTAAGGTCTGTTGCATTTAAGACCTGACCTGAAGCCTTAAATTTATCTGATTTTTCAGGCTTAGCGAATTTTCTCTTTTTATAAGAGTTTATGATCTGACCTGAGGTATGTTGCATTTAAGACCTGACCTGAAGCCTTAAATTTATCTGATTTTTCAGACTTAACGAATTTTCTCTTTTTATAAGAGTTTATGACCTGACCTGAGGTCTGTTGCATTTAAGACCTGACCTGAAGCCTTAAATTTATCTGATTTTTTAGACTTAACGAATTTTCTCATTTTATAAGAGATTAACAACAGAATTGTATTACAGCAAACACAATTTCATTCAACATAATTCAAAGAGTTCAACATAATAGCACAGTGCATAATAAATTTGTAGAATAACAAATACGATAAGTACTTGCCTTAAACATAATTTTTTTCCCGATTAACTGCATTCCAGCTCCGTGGAATAGTCTTCCCTATATCATCAGCAAATTGATAAGCCCCCTTTCCATGTACTTTGATGACTTGATAAGGTCCTTCCCAGTTAGGACTCAACTTCCCACTCGGTACCTGTCGGCTGATTTCGTTTTTACATAAAACCAAATCACCCACCTTGAAATAACTTTGTTTGACTCGTGAATTGTAGTACTGAGATACTTGCTGCTTATATTTAGCCATTTGGATCAAAGAAACATCTTTTTTTTTCTTCCAACTCATCTTTGGCATGCCTCATTTCTTCTTCCTAGATCTATTCATCATGTATAGCCGTTCTTGGAGATGGCAATCCAATTTCTGCTGGTATAACAGCTTCACACCCATATGCTAGGGAGAATGGTGTTTCTTGGGTTGACGTGCTTGGCGTAGTCCTGTAAGCCTAGAGTATATTTGGTAGATGTTCTACCCAATGCTTTCCCTCTTGTTCTAGCCTCTTTTTCAAACCAACTTTGATATGCATGTTAGTCTGTTCCACTTGTCCGTTGGCTTGTGGGTGACCAACAGAAGTGAAATGTTGGGTTATAACCAATTCAGTACACCATTCCTTAATCCCTCTATCTTCAAATTGGGTACCATTGTCTGAGATTATGATCTTAGGTATTCGATATCTGCATATTATATTCTTCCACAAGAACTTTTGGATTTGTTTGGCTGTGATGGTAGTTAATGCTTCAGCCTCTACCCATTTAGTGAAATAATCAATAGCCACTACTAGAAATTGGCAACTTCCTGGTGCTTTAGGCAATGGTCCCACCAGATCAACGCCCCATTGATCAAAATGCCAGGCTGAGACAACTGGGGTTAGGTTTTCAGACGGTTGATGGGATAGATTACCATGAACTTGACATGTCCTGCAGGCCAAGACTAACTCCTCTGCATCCTGCTGCATTTTAGGTCAATAGTAGCCAAACAACCTGCATTTTCGAGCTAAGGCTCTTGCTCCCATATGACTTCCTCAGATCCCCGGATGGATTTCTCTTAACAAGTAGTTGCCGTCCTCTATGGTGACACACCGCAACCAAGAGGATATAAAGGATTTTCTATATAAGATATCATTAAAAAGGGCATACCTATCCGATAAATGTTGTATCTTACGAGCTTGCCCTTTATCATCTGGTAGGTGACCATCCTTCAGATATGCCACAATTGGATCCATCCATGTTTCCCTCTGTGTAACTGGTTGTACCTCAGATATCTCATAGATGTGTTGATTTAACTGCTCGATCAAAACCTTTTTGTCTGATAGAAAGTTTGAAGCTAACTTGGATAAAGCATTTGCTCGAGTATTTTGAGATCTGGAGACCTGCTCCACCTGAATTTCTTGAAACCGGTCAATTTTTGACCTGGCCAGAGATAAATATTTTTTCATGGGATCTTCTTTTGCCTCGTATTCTAGTTTTATATGATTGACCACTAATTGAGAGTCACTGTAGACTTTAAGACGTTGAACTCCCAACTTCAGAGCTAAAATCTATCCTGTGATCAGTGCTTCTGATATGAAAAGCAAAGGAACTAGATTCAAGTGTTCATACAAATTAGCAATTAAACACGTTTTGGATCAAGAAAAACAAGAGGAATAAGAACTTACACGGATTTGAAATGATAAGGACGAAAATGGATAGATGAGCAAGGCTTAGATCCACCCTCGGAATCGCACTCCGGATTTCTCCAAGTTCGAGAATATCGCACAAAGGTCGGTCACACCTTTGATCAATTCTCAAGCTAAACTTTCACCCAGTCGCAAGGAAAAAGATTAACTAAGTAAAGTATCAATCACTGAAACTCAAATATGTATAAAAATATCACTCAAATATAACTTAGTTTATACATGGTAAATATACAAGCTTATATAGAACTATAACTAAGAGAACTTCTCCCAAATAGGCAATGTGGGACAAAAATAGTTATACTTTGTCAATTTGGGAGCTAAGCTTCACTCAAATCGATGTGGGAGAATGTGGAAGGATTAAGACACGTCCAAGGCATGTCTTAGACAAGTCTTTGACATGTCTTAGGCGCAATCTTGGACAAGGTCCATTTTTAGTAGGGACAGTTTCCAAAATTTAAGGTGAAAAAGGTATCGGGTTTTTGAAGGGTAAAAAGGGTAGATTATTGTAGGGTAGGGCCTCAAATACCTTTAAGGTATAGGGTACTTGGGAATGGAGGGTTTAGTTTCCCAAAATGGAAAACCGAAGGTCGGGTTTGACAAAACTGCCATTTTGGGAAGGGTTGTTCAAAATTGGTCAAAACTCCCAAAAATACCCCTACCCCTTATTACATGTAAATAATAACAAAATAGATAATTTTTCCTCTCCCACTCGATCATAATTCAAAGAAAGAACTAATTTCTTCAATGCATCCTCGAGTCTTCATTTCCGAGCTCTAGTCATCCGTCCATCTTGAATCTCCAACTCATCATGAACGACTTCACTATCTTGACTCTCATGGTACGCATCACTCCCTCCCGGTTGATGAGGATTTGTCCTCAGATCGGAAATAGCCGTAAATGGAGACAAATCAGCTACATTGAAAGTGTAGGATATATTCCACTCCGGAGGGATATCAAGCTCGTATGCATTGTTGTTGATGCGCTTTAACACTTTGAATGGCCCATCACCACGAGCATTCAGCTTTGACTTGCGCAAATGAGGAAATCTATCCTTCCGAAGATGTAGCCAAACCAAATCACCCGGATCGAAGATCATTTCTTTGCGACCTTTATTTGCTTGCTTTGCATAAATCTCCGTAGCTTTTTCTACATTCAGCCGTGCCTTTTCATGAAGAGATTTCACCAATTTAGCTTTAGCATCACCATCCATACTCGCGTGCTCACCTGGAGGCAAAGGAACAAAATCAAATGGTGTAGAAGGTAAAAATCCATAAACAAGTTCAAAAGGAGCAAATTGAGTAGCTGAATGTTTGGCTCGATTATATGCAAACTCAACATAAGGCATACTCGATTCCCAATTCTTTAAATTTCTGTGCACAACTATTCTTAGTAACTGACCCAAGACTCGATTCACAACCTCGGTTTGACCATCTGTTTGCGGGTGGAACGAAGTGGAAAAGAGCAAATGAGTGCCTAGACGCAACCACAAAACGCGCCAAAAATGACTTACAAACTTAGTATCACGGTCACTTACAATGGTTCTAGGAATCCCATGCAAACGCACTATCTCCTTGAAGAACAAATCAGCCACATAAGATGCATCATTAGTCTTAGAACAGGTATAAAATGAGCCATCTTAGAAAATCTATCGACTACCACAAACACGGAGTCTTTCCCACTCTTAGACCTAGGTAAGCCTAACACAAAATCCATCGAAATATCAGTCCAAGGAGTGGTAGGGATAGGCAAAGGCGTATACAATCCGTGGGGCTTTAAAGTCGACTTAGCATGCTTACAAGTAAGGCAAGACTCACAAAACCTTGCAACATCGGCCCGCATCTTAGGCCAAAAGAAATGAATACGCAAAGTCTCCAAAGTCTTATCAACACCAAAGTGACCCATTAAACCACCCCCATGCGCTTCTCTCAATAACAACTCACGGATAGATGTCCTAGGAATGCATAACTTATCTCCTTTGACCAAAAACCCATCGTGAATATAATAGTCGGGAATAGTGGATGACGGACACCTGTGAAAAACCTCACCAATATCAATATCATTAGGATACAAATCCTTTAAACTCTCAAACCCAAACATTCGAGTTTGCAAAGATGTAATTAACGAATGTCTACGTGACAAAGCATCGGCCACAACATTGTCCTGTCCTTTTTTAAACTTAATCACATATGGAAAGGACTCGATAAACTCGATGTAACGAATATGGCGCGTACTCAACTTACCCTGACCCTTAAGGTATTTTAAAGACTCATGATCTGTGTGAATAATGAACTCGCGAGGTCGTAGGTAATGTTGCCAAGTTTGGAGACAACGAAGTAAAGCATACAACTCTTTATCATAAGTCGAGTAATTCAATAGCGCACCCTTAAGTTTTTCAGAAAAATAGGCAATGGTTCGTTTTTCTTGAAGCAACACGACCCCTATTCCCACCCCCGAAGCATCGCACTCTAACTCAAAGACTTTATCAAAATCGGGTAAAGCAAGAATAGGCGCAGAAATAAGTTTAAACTTTAGGGTTTCAAAAGACTCCCTTTGTCGTTCTCCCCAATTGAATGGCGCATTCTTTTTGATAAGTTCCGTCAACGGAACAGCAATGGAGCTGAAATCATTCACGAAACGTCGGTAAAACCCCGCGAAACCAATAAAGCTACGTACATCAGCCACGGTTTCGAGTTGTGGCCATTCTTTGATTGCTCGGACCTTTTCTTGGTCAACCTCCACGCCATCTGCACTTACAACAAACCCAAGAAACACGACTCTATCTAAACAAAAGTCACACTTCTTTAAGTTCGCATACAACTTAGCACGACGTAGTGTCTCAAGTACGACCCGCAAATGTTCAACGTGAAGATCAAGATTGGTGCTATAAATTAAAATATCATCGAAATAAACCACCACAAAATGACCTATAAACTCTCGTAGAACTTCGTTCATTAAGCGCATAAACGTGGACGGTGCATTCGTGAGACCAAACGGCATAACTAACCATTCGTAAAGCCCAAACTTAGTCTTAAAAGCGGTTTTCCACTCATCTCACTCACGTATACGTACTTGATGATACCCACTTCGTAAATCGATTTTAGTAAAGACTTTACTACCGTGTAACTCATCGAGCATATCATCTAAACGCGGAATCGGGTAACGATATTTAACGGTTATGTTATTTATCGCATGACAATCCATACACATACGCCACTCGCCACTCTTTTCGGAACAACTATTACGGGAATAGCACACGGACTTAATGACTCCCGAATTTTTCCTTTATCCAGAAGTGCCGCCACTTGCTTTTGGATCTCTTTAGTCTCCTCGGGATTTGCATGATACGCCGGCCTGTTTGGAAGTGTTGACCCCGGAACAAAGTCAATTTGATGCTCAATACCTCGTAGAGGTGGCAATCCACTCGGTTCCTCCTCCGGAAAAACATCCGCATAATCTTGCAACACAGAACAAACAACACTCGGGAGGGAAGGGGTTAAGTCGTCAAAAGAAACCAAGCACTTAAAACTTGGGACGACTTCTTTAAAATAAACAAGAAATACGCAATTTCCACTATTCAAAGTGGTAGCAACCAAGTTCAGTTTCACAAGGAAACTGTGCTTCACTCCCTGAACATCTTTCTTTTCGACTATTCTTTTACCCTCGTGTTTTCGGGATCCCACGCCCTTACCAAGCTACACCATCCGAGTATCTCCCTCAAAAGTAGCGCCCTCCCTTGCCTTTTTGCAATTTTCGACATTACTTCCCTCAATACGTGATAGAACTCCCTCGTGTTTTTTTTCTCTCCAAATTAACGCATGAATTTTAAACTAAATCGCCCTCTCTTTTATTTTTTTGCTCACGCAACATTGCAGCATTACGATTATGAGTCATGCGAACTAATTCCGAGTGAACTTGTGTAGGTGTCATCGGATGCAAAGTGATCGTGTGACCCCGTAAAGTGAAAGACCAAGAGTTGAGGCGACCGTTATACATGGCTGTTCTATCAAATTGCCAAGGTCTACCTAACAGCAAATGAGTGACACTAAGTGGTACAACATCACATAAAACCTCGTCAACTAATTTACCGACTTGGAACTTAACATAAGCTTGGTGCGACACACGAATATCACTCTCGTCATTCATCCATTGCAAGTTATAAGGATGTGCATGTGGTAAAAGCTGAAATTTAAAATCCCGAACCAAAAGATCACTTACCAAGTTTGCACAACTCCCGGAATCGATTATATAATTGCATGTCCTCCCCGCGATACCACAAGTGGATTGAAAAATATTCTCCCGCTGAATCGCATTCTCCAACTGAGAATGAACAGCCAACGTCTTCCGAATAACATAACATGCACCATATGAGGGTGTGGCGTGTGCGTCCAAGTTCCCAACGGCACCATCATCTTCATTGTTTTCCTCCTCGTCCGAATGTGATTCATAGGATAAATCATGTCCCGGATGTTCCACAATCGTCATAGAACGCTTATTTGGACAGTTAACCGCAAAATGACCTTTGCCCTTGCATTTATAACACTCCATATCTCAAGAACGGCCCACAAAAGCCTTGCCTTTATCCGGAGTCAAGAATTCAGCAATTTTCGCCTTATGAGTAGTAGAACGAGATGAACTTTCAGCCTGCTTTGTCGGAGTCGAAGTAGAAGAAGTATTAGACACCCCGGGCTGAAAATTAGATGTATAAGGACCCCTATAACCAAAAAGGAGGACCTGATCTTGCTCTTTCTTCACGTCGACTCTTAATACGTCGTTCAACCATCATAGCCCCGTTAACCATGTCATGCAAAGTAGTATAATTCTGAAGTTCAACTTGGCCCGCAATATCATCCCGTAACCCACATAAAAAACGCTGCATCGTCACATCTTCGGACTCAATAATATTAGAACGCACCATAGTCAATTGCATCTCCTCGTGAAATTCCTCCACCGACTTCCCCGATTGAGTTAATTGCTGCAACTTAAAAGTTTGATCACGAAAATAATGGTTTGGAACCCATTTTATTCGCATATGCTCCGTAAGTAAAGTCCAGCTATTAATCGGTTGCTCTCCCCGTCTTCGCCGAATTTCTTGAAAACTATGCCACCACGACATAGCATACCACGTGAATTCCAAAGTCGCAATCCTCATTTTTTTCGAATCACTGTAGTTATGAACCTCAAAAATCTGGTTCATCTTCATTTCCCACTCCAAGTACTTGCCCGGATCCGACTTACCATCGAAGGAAGGAATCTTATATTTCAATCCACGTAAAGAATCATCATGAACAGCCCCGTAATCTTCTTGTACATAATCATCCGCAAGATCACTAAGTTCCTCCTCCTCCTCAACATATCCACGGCCACCACCTACACCACGACCACCAACCCCACGTCCATGAATACCTCGTCCCCGACCTCTACCTATACCTTGTACGCCACCTTCATCATCAATACCAAGTCGTTGCATAAGAACATGAATCTGATTGGAGAGTTCTTGGTGTGTGTCCTCGAGTTTTTTATTCATTTGTTCATGATAAGCCGCAATTTGAAGACGAATACGACCATCAAGATGTGTTTCTTCAACATCATCTTGCGCCATTTTGAAAGATATGCCTCACAAAACTCTCGTGTTTAACTCACCCTCAAAAACTCACAAAGGTGAAGTCCAACCATTGAATAAATCAAAGTAGGAGCAAGCAAGCACAATAAACACAAACTTAAGATAACACCAAAGTCAAACTCCCAAGGCAATCTATGAATAAGAATGGACTGGAAGAAAGGCTTAAAGGTGAGTGATGTAGAATGGAAATGTGTGTGGAAGATGTAGTACAATCCAATTAACAAGCCAAGTAGCCAAGTACCAATCCAAGAAAGAGGAAACAAGGAACAAACTTCTCCACACTTAACTCTTTTTTTTTTTAAACAAATGAGCTCGTTTTTTTTTTTTTAATAAGACAAGCTGATTCTTTTTTCTTATTTTTATTTTAATTTTTAAATGGAGAATGTGAACCAACTTTTAACTTATAAAGTACTTAAGGATAAACTTAATAACAAAAGATGTGACTAAGTGATAAAACTAATGGCTACTTATTATAGAATACCAAAAGGCACAAGTTACTACAATATTGACAATTAGGCCGATCTGAATATGGTAAATATGGCTGCAAATTTCGTGTATGATGGCTAGAAAAGTGAAGATTATAATGATACTATATGTGATACTAAACGACATGAACAGTAACACACAATAGTAACACCTTTAGGCAATAACAATCAATCCAACACACCAAATGATGACAAAAACGACTTGACAATATGGAATCGCGAGGAATAGGCTGCGTTTTTATGGCTGAAAATATATATATGGACGAAAATTACGATGAATATAAGCTAGGGTAGGCAATCAAGCAAGAACAAACATAAACCAGAAAAAGGGCCATGTTTTTTTTTAATCTATGGACGAAAAGAAAAAAATTTTTTTGGAGATGAAAGATGAACAAACAAGAAATTCTAAGGATGAACACCTAAATCCCTTGATCTCTGATACCAAATGATATGAAAAGCAAAGGAACTAGATTCAAGGGTTCATACAAATTAGCAAATAAACACGTTTTGGATCAAGAAAAACAAGAGGAATAAGAACTTACACGAATTTGAAATGATAAGGACGAAAATGGATAGATGAGCAAGGCTTAGATCCACCCTCGGAATCGCACTCCGGGTTTCTCCAAGTTCGAGAATATCGCACAAAGGTCGGTCACACCTTTGATCAATTCTCAAGCTAAACTTTCACCCAGTCGCAAGGAAAAAGATTAACTAAGTAAAGTTTCAATCACTGAAACTCAAATACATGTATAAAAATATCACTCAAATATAACTTAGTTTATACATGGTAAATATACAAGCTTATATAGAACTAAAACTAAGAGAACTTCTCCAAAATAGGCAATGTGGGACAAAAATACTTATACTTTGTCAATTTGGGAGCTAAGCTTCACTCAAATCGATGTGGGAGAATGTGGAAGGAGTAAGACACGTCCAAGGCATATCTAGGACAAGTCTTGGACATGTCTTGGGCGCAATCTTGGACAAGGTCCATTTTTAGTAGGGACAGTTTCCAAAATTTAAGGTGAAAAAGGTATCGGGTTTTTGAAGGGTTAAAAGGGTAGATTCTTGTAGGGTAGGGCCTCAAATACCTTTAAGGTATATGGTACTTGGGAATGGAGGGTTTAGTTTCCCAAAATGGAAAACCGAAGGTCGGGTTTGACAAAACTGCCATTTTGGGAAGGGTTGTTCAAAATTGGTCAAAACTCCCAAAAATACCCCTACCCCTTATTACATGTAAATAATAACAAAATAGATAAGTTTTCCTCTCCCACTCGATCATAATTCAAAGAAAGAACTAATTTCTTCAATGCATCCTCGAGTCTTCGTTTCCGAGCTCTCGTCATCGGTCCATCTTGAATCTCCAACTCATCATGAACGACTTCACTGTCTTGACTCTCATCGTACGCATCAGCTTCATATTCAACTTCATTATTAGTTGCCTGAAACTTAAAGTGCAATGCATAGGGGAACTCTTCACCCCTTGGACTGATAAGGAGGAGACCTGCCCCTGATCCACTTTTACTGGATGATCCATCAACGAATAGTTTCCACTGATCTGGCTCTTTAGAACACAAACGCTGATAAATTGATATGGCCTTTTCCTCTGCAAAAAATATGCTAACTCCTGAGCCTTTATAGCAGTTCTCGGTCTGAATTCCAAATCGTAGCCTGCCAGTTCAACAACCTATTTTGCTAAACGACCTGATGTATCTGGCCTACTCAAGATTTGCTTCAAATGTTGATCGGTTAGAACAACGACAGTATGACTTTCAAAGTAGGATCTTAATTTCCTTGAGGCATGGACCAATTCTAGGACTATCTTCTCTGCATTTGAGTACCTGACTTCAGGCTTGTGTAATATACCGGTTTCTGAAGTGTTCCCTGCTGCCTGACCAAAACGGCGCTGATAGCTTCATCACAAACTGACAAATAAAGATACAAAAATTCTCCTTCTTGGGGAGATGTTAAAGTTGGCAATTCCAACAGATATTTCTTCAACTCATCGAGATATTTTTGACAGTCCATCCCCCAATGAAATGGGGTAGCTTTCCTCAAGCTCTTAAAAAAAGGCAACGCGCTGTGCTGATCGTGATAAGAATCTGTTTAACGCTGCTAGCCTTCCAGTTAATCTTTGAACTTCTCTGATGCTAGAAGGTGGTGGCATCATTTTCAAAACGTCTAATTTTTTTTGGATTGGCTCTGATCCCGTATTTTTAAATTATGTAACCCAAAATTTTCCCAGAACTTACCCCAAAAGTGCACTTCTTCGGGTTTAGTTTCATTTTTGTATCTCGGAGTACAGTTCAAACCTCTTTCACATCTTGTAAGTATTGATCTAAAGACCTGCTTTTGATTAAAAAATCATCAATGTACATTTCCATAGATTTGCCAATCGGATCCCTGAATATCTGGTTGACTGCCTTCTGGTATGTGGCACCTGCATTCTTTAAACCAAAAGGCATGGTCACATAATAGTACGTACCGAACTCGGTGATGAAAGCCGTTTTTTCTGCATCTCTTGGATCCATGAAAATCTGATGGTATCCTTTATATGCGTCCAGGAATCCAATTTTTTTGAAACCTACAGTCGAATATACCAGCCTATCAATTTTAGGTAATGTGTAACTGTCTTTAGGACAGGCTTTGTTCAAGTCCGTGAAATCTACACACATTCTCTAGGATCCATCGGATTTCTTCACCAACACTGGATTGGCTAACCATTCTGGATAAATCACCTCTTTGACAATTCCTGCTTGTTTGAGTTTTACAACCTCCTATTCTATAATTGAGATTCGCTCTGGTGCAAAATGCCTCTGCTTTTGTCGAACAGAGGGTCTGTTCGGATCCATATTTAAGCTATGGACTACCAAATCTGGTGATAAGCCCGGCATGTCATCTGTTTTCCATGCAAAAACACCCCTGTATTCTTGGAGTAAGGTTGTTAACGCCATCTTATATTGATCGGGAATCCAGGATTCCACACTGACCATTGAATCTGGCCCCTGATCACCGACCTGAACAGCCTCGGTCTGGTCTGCCGATACCCAAGTCTTGTCTTCTTCCGGCAATAACTCCTCCAACGTTACCTGCTTAACAAACTTCTTCTCATCGACTATTGATGTGTAAAAACTCCTGGCAATTTCCACATCGCCTTTTATCTCAATTGACTCAGAATTGTGTGGAAATTTCATACTTTTATGTGCTGAAGAAATGACTGCTCGTAGATCAATAATCGCCGGTCTTCCCATGATAACTTTATTAGCAGATTGTGCCTTTACAATAATGTAGTTCACCTTTAGGGTCATGCCCTTCGGTAAATTACCATAAGTGGTAGGCAATGTAACCATGCCCATAGGATGAATAGGTGGACCTGCAAACCTAAATGATATACCTAACCCGCAACAGGACACTGTTCCAATGGATTGGGCCAGTCAACCCGGCCCAATATAAATATCATGGGCCTCGCCGCCGTAGCCGCCCCCATTTATAGCAAGGCGGCCGCCCCAGGTCCCAGCCGTCTTTACGTCCGCCACTCCCAAACCGGACGTATCTCCCTCCATCATATGGTTTCCTCTCCTTACAATCAAGGCAAGATCGTACCCGCCGCTCGCCATCACCACGCTATCGTCGCCGCGGACGGCGCATGCGGGCGCACAGGCATGACTATTTACTTGATTCGGTACATGCGAGATATTTATTTAAGATACTTATGACACTTGTATAAGTTACTTCTTATTATATCATTAGTTTGTCTAATCAAGAGCGATGACGACTTACTTGTCTATAAATAGAGGATCATATGTAACGAAGAAAGAGAGCTGAGAATTAATACGCACAGCCCAACTCGGCCCTTTTGCCGCTTACCACCGGCCCAATCTGCTGTTATTTACTTTATGTTTATTCCGCCACCTTGTTCTAAATAACCACCGTACCCTCTCCGGAGGAATCACCTATAACGACCTTATATCCTCAAGATTGACACCATTACCGCAAAGCGATATTCCACGCAACATCAGTTGGCTCCGTTACCGGGAACAGCATCAATATCATTCTCGTCAAGATCGTTTGCTCCACCGCAAGAGGGATCTCACGGCGGCGACAAGGTTGGATAAGCAGTCAGATCGTCACAACCGGAAGGAACTCCTTCATCATCATCATCACATGCAAACTCGCACTCGAGTCCATCTATAAACATAAAGGTTGGTTAAATCTACAGCTCGGTTCTTAATCATCAAGGATTCAAAAGAACAGGAGCCCTTAAACTATCGCCTTTACTCCCAAACATACCAGCTCAGAAAATCATCAAAACTAATAGCCAAATATCCCCATTTCGCACATACCCCTAACAACTTTTCTAAAAATGGTTGGAGGAAAAGCTATAAACCCTACCACCCCAGCTAAGCAAATTCACAGAACCCCCATGAAGAAGGGAGGAGAGAACCGAAAGGTGATTTCTTCTGGGGGTGGTGCCGGGAGGATATCACGCCGGACATGAGGGATTTCATACGGGGAAAAAACTCGTGCCCGCCGGTTGCGTGAAGAGAATTTGGCGGGAGCTTCTCGTTTGAATGCTACAGTGGCAGATAAGGCATCCGTACCGCCAAATTCGAATAGATTAGCCTTGCAGGCACATATGGAGTATGTAGAAGAAATGCGGTTGGGAAATGAGCTTTTAATCGCTGAGGGGCTTCCACCTCAGCCTATCCGAAAATTCAAATCTCCCCAACCCACACCACTCGAAAATCGACTGACAGCGGCTCCCCAAAAAACTCAAGCTCAGCAAACAGAAACACAGGGGAGCAGTCATGCGACGTCGCGGAAGAGATCAGCTTTTGTTCGACTGGGGCCCACGGTCGACGACCGCGGTGCAGCTCCCGGAACACAAAGAAATAATCAGTCAGTTTACACTCGCATGGAGGGGCAGGGGGATTCTCAGATAAAAAGGGGTTATGCGGCGAGCATACCCATCCCCGAGAATAAGAAGGAGTTGGGGGTAATGAAAAAGCAGATAGAGGAATTACAACGCGGGGCCAAAGGAGCAAAGGCTGTTCCCACCTGGGGAACAAGTGTGCTTCATCCTGATATTTTGAAAGAAGCGCCGCGAGGAGGAACGCATTATCCCAACTTTACCAATTATCATGGAATAACCGATCCGTTGGACTGGCTATCCGCCTTTCAAAGCAGGATCAGCTTGTGTACGCCTAGCGAGGATGCATGGTGCATTGCTTTTGTGGGGTCTATGCAGGATAGAGCCGCGTCATGGATTCGAGGTCTACCTCCGGCCTCGGTTACATCGTGGGACGACCTCATTAACAAGTTCATAGCGGAGTTCCGATCGGTGGGAGGACCAAAGAAAACACACATCGATCTATACGAGGTCCGTCAGGGCGAGAACGAGGGAACTCGCGGCTATTACGAGCGATTCTATAAAGTTTATGAGCTAACGAGAGGCACAGCGGACAACGTCGTGATGAGCGACTTCGAAACGAGATTGAGTCCGGGGTACACGAAATCATTCTTCGCGCTAACCCCACCAACAAACTTACAAGAGATGTTGAGCTCAACGAGGAAGTACGTCGCGACGGCGGGTAATGAGGGAGCATCTTCCTCGAGTAAAAATAAGCGAGAGGGCGAGCGCGGTCCGCCGAAAGATACCCGCGAGAGGTAATGAACGGGACATCAAGAAACCCGGTAAGTTCAAAGAAGAGCATTTTACCCCCATCAACATCTCCTACACTCAAATGCTAAACGAGGTTCGAGATGAAGTACCCGAGCCTTATCCCATGGTCGCGATTCACGTCGCGACGCTAGCAAATTCTGTGGGTACCACCAGGATAAGGGTCACACGACCGAGGAGTGCATACAGTTTAAACGGGCGGTGGAGAAGTTACTTGCTCGCGGCCAGCACGACAGATACAAGCAAAACGGCGGGGGTCGGATAGGCGGAATCAACGGACCCGCCGGTTTGATCGGAGTATAAGGATGATAACCGAGACTCCGCCCGGCAACAATCGGATTAAGAGTCGCATTGGCTCGATCAACAAACATGTGGAAAAACCGGCTTGTTTTACGAGAAAACGAGAACCCTTTGGCTTTTACTTGAAGTGAGTTGGTGGCTTCAACCAATGCGAGGACATGTGTTTGTGTGTGTCGGCGGTTATCAACCGTGCATGCGTAAAACGGGTGATGATCGACACAGGAGCTTGCCGTGACATTCTATACTACGGTTGCTTCGAGAGTTGGGATTTGGCGACTCCGGTTTGAGGCCGCACAACGGCACCCTTGAGGGGTTTACAAATCACAAAGTAAGTGTCAAGGGGGCCATCGATTTAGACGTACAAATGGGCGATTACGCGCCTTTTAGAACGAAAAGGTCGCTTTCTTGGTGGTCGACCTACGGTCCAACTACAATATGATCTTAGGGATACCGGCTCTACGTCAATTTCAGATGGTAACCTCCATCCCTCATCAGCGGGCAAAGTTTTATGTTGGTGATCAGATTGGAACGTCTATCAGCGAGCCCGCGGCAGGTCCTCGAATTATATACGAGAAATGAGGACCGAGGCTAAGAGACCACGGATTGAGGTACCGGAGGTTGAAGGAATGGTCAGCATGATCAGGAATGTGAGCGAGCAAGCGCCCAGCAGGTTGGAATGTGAAACGCTACAAGTCAGGGATGAGCCCGATTTCACTTCGCCGAAGATGAACTAGTAGAGATAGTCATCAACGAGGAGTACCCGAGCAAAAGATTAAATTTGGGGCTAGGTTAAGCTCGCCGAGAGAGAAGAGCTGGTAAAGATGCTAAAGGAAAACACGAGTGCCTTTGCATGGGTTGTCACGGATATGCGAGGGGTCCGGAGACCGAAGTCGCCCTCCATCATCGAGCGTGGATTCAACCTTCAAACCGATACAACGGCGAGCACGCCGGTTTTCATACGAAAAAGAGGCGGTGTAAAGATAGAGGTACGAAAGCTTCTTGAAGCGGGTATCATAAAGGAGCTTGCTTATCCTACCGGCTTGCAAATGTGGTAATGGTCAAGAAGCACAACGGCAAGTGGAGGATGTGCGTGGACTTCACCGATCTCAACAAAGCTTGTCCCAAAGATCCTTATCAACTTCCTCGAATAGATAGATTGGTGGATTCGATTTCTGGCTTTGAGGTGTTGAGTTTTTTGGATGCATACTCAGGGTATCATCAGGTACGAATGGCTGAATCCGACAAGGAGATGACCGCCTTCAGAGCTGCTGGGGGCCTTTATTACTATGAGATGATGCCGTTTGGGTTGAAAAATGCGGGTTCGACGTATCAACGAATGGTCAACCAAGTTTTCAGCTCGCAAATTGGAAGGAATATGGAGGCTTATATAGATGACATGGTGGTGAAGTCGACAGGACAGAGCCACGTTGACGATCTTCGAGAAACTCTCAACAATGTTAAAAAGCACTCTATGAAACTCAATCCAGCAAAATGTACATTTGGGGTTCGAGCGGGCAAGTTTCTGGGTTTTATGGTTAGCCGTCGCGGCATCGAGGCAAACCCAGAAAAGATACAAGCTCTCCTCGATATGAAGGAGCCCACAACGATCAAGGAAGTTCAAAGGCTAAACGGCCGCATTATCGCACTTGGTCGCTTCATAGCAAAGTCAGCCGAAAAGTGTCTTCCCTTCTTTAAAATTCTGAAAGGAGATAAGACATTTTCATGGGGGGTGGAATGTTCGCAAGCTTTTCAAGCCCTGAAGGAGTATCTGGGCAAGCCACCTCTCTTAGTCAGTCCGGCGGTAGGGGATGTGCTATTTTTGTATCTGGCGGCTTCGTTGGGGCATCGCCGCCGTTCTTGTAAAAGAGGCCGGAACCCTCCAGAATCCCGTGTTTTATGTAAGTAAAGCTCTCAGTCCGGTAGAGAGCCGCTATTTTAACATTGAAAAATTAGCTTACTCCCTTGTTATTGCTGCCCGCAAACTCAGGGGCTACTTCACATCCCATACAATAATTGTTTTAACGAGACGAGTCCGATACGACAAATTTTGCACAAACCGGACCTTTCAGGTCGCCTCCTCAGGTGGGCAATCGAAATTACCGAGTTTGATATCCAATATCAACCTAGGAACGCAATCAAGGGGCAAACCTTGCCAGACTTCATCGTAGAAACAAGTTTTAACTCGCCACGACCAAACTCGCCTATGCCAATCGGACCCGCAGAGGTCAGGAGCAGACCAGAGCAATGTTGGGCATTGTACGTCGGCGGGGCATCGAGTCGGAATGGTTGTGGAGCGGGGAGTCATTTTAATGGAACCGGGAACTACGAGAGGAGATCGAAAAGGCTCTAAGGTTTGAGTTTGCCGCCACGAATAATCAGGCCGAGTATGAAGCAGTCATAGCGGGGCTCAAACTTGCAAAGGAGTTAAACGTAGAGAATGTGGAGGTCTATTGTGACTCTCAGCTTATCGTCAAACAAATCTCGGGGGATTATGACACGCATTGTGATATTCTCGAAAAATACGGTAAGGTTGTCCGAAAGCTAGCAACGGGTTTTCAATATTGCGAATTTATCAGAATCAAAAGAGAGGACAACGAGCGAGCGAGACTACTTATCAAAACTCTCTCGGAGGAGGAGCTCGCGGACCCTTCCATCATGATCGAATATTTAGCGACGCCCTCAATCGAAGCAGCAGAGATTATGGATATAAATACATCACCTGTGGTCGCATGTTGGATAGATGAGATACAAGCATACATCGAAACGGGCATCTTGCCCGATGAGGCGGACAAATCACGCACCCTCAGAAGAAGAGCTGCGAAGTATATCATCATGAGCGGAGTTCTTTATAGAAGGTCGGCTACAAAGCCCCTTTTACGGTGTGTACGACGAGAGGAAAGCTTGGTGATTCTAAACGAGATTCACCAAGGCGTGTGCGGAGGACATCCAGCAAGCCGCTCTCTGGCACAAAAGGTTTTAACCGCCGGGTATTACTGGCCTAGTATTCTTAAGGACTCTGAGAAGCTAGTCAGGGAATGTCCTAAATGTCAGAAGCATGCGGATATCCCACGATTACCATCTGTCGAGCAGAGCATTGTGGTCGCACCTTGGCCTTTCGACATGTGGGGACTCGATCTAATCGGACCATTTCCACCGGGGAAGAGGCGGATGCAAAGTTATCATAGTAGCCGTCGATTATTTTACAAAATGGATTGAGGCCAAACCTATGGTTAAGATAACCGCAAAAGCGGCGGGTTACTTTTTGCACGATCAAATTTTCTCTCGCTTTGGCGTTCCACGAGCAGTGGTGTCAGACCACGGTCCACAATTTCGTACGGATTTTTCAAACCTTTGCGCAGAATTCAAGGTAAAGCATTGGCAATCATCTGTAGCATATCCACAGGGTAACGGTCAAGCTGAGGCCGGCAATAAGCAAGTGATTAAGATGCTAAAGAAAAGTGTGGATGATAAAGCAAAAGCAGGAGGGTGGGTAGACGAGTTGCCCGCCATCTTATGGTCTCTCCGCACCACCATCAAAACACCAACGGGTGAAACTCCTTTTGCTTTAACTTATGGATCGGAGGCAATGAGTCCGGTCGAGATGGCCACTCGCCAAGCATCGGGGTCGCTCTTTACGACCCCAAGGATAACGCGTTGAATAAACAAATCAATCTCGATCGATAGAAGAAAAAAGAGTAATGACCTATCGGCGGTTGTTAAACTACAAGCGAGATAGCGAAGAGAGAGCATGATAAACGTATCCGCGACCACTCGTTCAAAGTAGGGGATTTCGTTCTTCGCAATAGGAAAGCAACGGGCATGGAACACGACAAGGGTAAACTTACGACGAATCGGGAAGGACCTTATCGGGTGGCAAAGGAGATCAAAAAAGGAACCTATGTGCGAAGAACCCCGAAGGTTACGAGCTCAACAGGCCTTGGCATGCGGATAATCTTAAGAGATACTATATGTAATAATCGGATACGGTTATGGTCATCCTCTTGTCAACAATAAGGAGCGTCTAGGCTTTCTTTGTAAATTTTTTATCATCTAGCGGGGTGATCAAAATTTTATAAATCCGATTTTACATCCCTCCTCACACAAAGATTTTACTCGGGCGAGAAAATTTTTAAGCAAAGGTCTCGGTTTCCCCTCAACCTTTGTCAAAAAGTGGGGGCAATATGAGGAGTTTTTCAAGAAACGCCACGCCGCCAAATCTCATATCAAACAGAAGGCCACCCCCGGAAATTTAATTTCAAAAAGCGATATCTTTGACATTAGATTTAGCGAGCGAATAGCGACCGAACAATTGGCTTAGATAAGATTCAAGGAGGCACCAATTGAAATACAACAGCGGCTTGGAATCTTATCTAACCCAAGGGGGATTGATCGGACTCAATTACAATAACAGAGGCAAACAAGCAAATATGGGCGAACAGAAAGCAAACCTTAATATACAAATTGCAAATGGAAAAGTAAGGAGTTATGCGGAAAAGTAAAAATAAGTTGCAAATTACAAATCAAGTAAAGGCAAAGTCAAAACGAAATTTACAAGCGAGATCGGGACAAAAGCAAAGCTAAACTTCATCGGGCGGTGTCTTCATTTTGAATATTGGCGAGTGAAGGGAGGGGTGGAGTAGCTTGTCGACTTCGACTCGGAGGAAACGGGCGGAGTAACGCCTTCGGCGAGCCTCGATCTTCGGTTCGCTCGCGAGTTTCCTCACCATCTCCACCTTCAGCGTCGACCGGTTCGAGCTCGCGACGAACTAACTCCCTCAGATTATTTTCTACAACAGCAGGAGCGACCCAATCAGGAGCAAGCTTTGGAGCATAGGCCTCGAGCTCCTTATCCGAATAAGGAATCCGCGCATGGAAAGCCCTTAGTTCCTCATCGAAAGGGTGTGTGAGAATCCAGTCTCGCAAAGTTTCAACATCTGGATCCTCACTACCCCGGGCCCATAAACGACGAGCAAGGTGATAGCCGCCCGGTCGAAGCCCATAACAAAACGTCATCGACCTCGGCGCTCTTATCGGCCACTTTCGATTCATAACGGCGAGTGCCTGATGAGCATCGTCGCATTTAGCTTGAAGCTGCTCCATCAAATCAGATAACTCTTGAGCTTTGGCCACACGCTCCCGTGCAAGCTCCTCCGATCGGGCAGCATTCCGCTCAGCCTCTATCCGCACTTTGTCAGCTTCCGCCCGAAGTCTGTCGGCTTCTACCCGCGCGTTTATCGGATTACGCCGCGCCTTATCGGCCGCTACCCGCGCCTTGCGCTCTTGGGCAAGCGCCCCCTCCAGCGCTTTCTTCTCTGCGATCAGCTGCTTCACTTTGTCCTTCTCAGACTCCAACTCGCCGTGAAGCTGCGCCATTGTGTCGTGGGACTTTTCCAATGCTTTCTTGGACTCGTCCGCCGCTTTAGCACTATCAGCACTCAAGGATATGGTCTCGATATGGTCGTTTATAAACTGGGCCAACCCAGTGCCAAGGCGAAAGGAAAGAGATATGCGAGGTCGGTATCAACTTTGAAAAATAAAGCAAAAGACAAATATGGTAAAACAAAGGAAACTTTACCGTGCTCATAACGGTGCCGAACGGACCCCAGGATCTTCGGCGTTGGGGACAAAGGTACGGCGAGGAGTGGTCTGGTCCGCCAGGACGACCCTATCCGCGATCCCGCGACCGATCTCCAAGTTAATGTTTGGAGGCAGGCCCCACTTCAAGTGCTTTAGGGGAGGAACATCTGCGATCCCCTTCGAAATTGCTTTCGCCTTCGAAATATTGAGGGGTTGGCTCATAAACCCCTCATCCAACCAGACAGCTGGGAAGCCCGCTGGCCCAACGGGCACATTTTTGGGCAGCGTGATCAGTTCGGTACCCGCGACTGCGGACACCTCAGAAACCTTCTTGCCTTTATCAACAGCAGATGTCGAGCCCGCAGTAACCTCAGCAACCCTCACCTCTGCCTCTCTATCCGCAGCGGCCTTTTCCTTGGTTTCATCTTGTTTGGATTTTTTGTGGGGGGGAGCATCACGATCGCCGCCGATGTCATCAATGCGGACAGCCTCTTCAGATACGGCCCTTTTCTTCTGACCGGTAGGTGGCAACTTCGGGAGAGTTGTCTGTTTCATCGCCTTGCTCGCCCCGGGCGTAGCCGTGGTAGATTTCATCGGCGGCACGGCCGTCTTCTTCACTGCGAGCTTGAGGTGCCCGCCGTCCCATCGGTCGGACTAACCTTTGGAAGATCAGTCTGCACCTTCACCAGATTTCTGGCTCTGTTCACCTCCCCAGTCGTCTTCGCCCGGGACAGAGAGTTGCGCTGAGTCAATCTATCCATGGTACCTGGAAAGTACGAAGCGTGTTAAAAAGATAAATATATGGGGGAAACAAGAAAGATGCAGATGCAAGAATCCTACTCGGTGCTCGCATAGAGGGGTCGCCTCCACAGGTGGTACATTGGGATGGTAGGCATATAGCATGATGACATTCCCCGTACCAGTCGGGGTGGGTTGGCAACGAATCTACAGGTGCAAGGGGAGCGCCAACCCCCGCGGCAGGAAGCCCCGCCAACCCAAGATACGGTTCGCTAATATCGAGAAGCACTCTCCAGTTGTACGCGCGGGCTTGATCCTCATTCCTGCGAGTATAGCCTAGATCATCTTTTATTTCGGCTATGAACCCATCATCGTCGTCCTGGGTTTTGATATCTTTGAGGTGTTCGGTTGTCACAGAGTTTGCCGGCAGTTTCGCAAAAGGCCATCCCACCCGTGACTCCACCTTCATGCATCTCTTATCCCAGTCCGCTACTTTATCTGGGAGGTCGAATAACAAGCGGGGCCGACCACTACTCGAGCGACTACGTGGTTGAATCTGGCCGGCGTCGCCTTTCCGCGAGAAAGAGTAGAAATATAGCAAAGCGCCCATAGAGGGTTCGCGCCCTTTCAATCGGCTGATTATAATAAAGGATGTCACGACGCGAACAACTCCCAAACTAAGGTCGCGGGGCATCACCCTCGGCTCCTCCATAAACTTCACGAAGAATGGGTCGAAGGGAGGCACCGAGTCCGGCAACAAAGTGGTCGAAGTGGAGCCATATGTAATCTTCGGTTTCGCGGCCGCATTTCCTTGACACATTGTCCGCTCCCATGCTCGCGAATCGATAATCAGAGGGAATGTCATATATAACCAGCGACGACGTGTAATCTGTAAGGCTCCTCATTCCCCTCCACTGAGATATGAGCTCGCGGTCGACACTCTTTTGCGCATTCAGCTCGGCGGTAACTTCCGCGGACCTAATCTTGACAGACCTTTTCTTGCTCGCGGTCGACGTCCCAGGAATCCTAGAAGAACTCGCGGCCCTCCTACCCAACGAACTCAGCACCACCCTATCCTCGTCCTCGTCGTCGCCTACTTCCTCAATCTCACCACCAGCGGCGCCACTGCCAATAAGAGCGATTTCATCCTCCGGCTCTGCCTCTCTTGCTCTCATCAAGTCAGAGTCATCGACCATCTGCACCTCGTCGCCGGATCCGTAACCAGCGACTACACGAACTTCCTCATTTGATTGAGTATCTTCAGAAGACATGCTGAAAAAGAAAAAGGGCAAGGTGGACACGTTTAATCACCCAGACGTGATAGTCGGGCCGAGGTGAAAGCGAGTACACCCCGACACCTCGCCCCTCTATCTTCTTTAAACAAGAAACTCGAAAAGAAAAACCTATCTTTCTCCCGAGCATTAACCCTGAAAGACCCCAGGCAAACTACCCCCAATCACATATGCACTCATACAGGAATAAGTGATATGTCAACATATAAACGCAAGAAAATCATGAAAGTAGCATAACTGGGGATTTAGGCAGAGGATAAACGTACACAATGCTCAAAAAACGGGATCATCAGGATCATATACTACACCAAAGCAAACTAGGGCAACATTCATACAAAAACGCAAGGAAAACAAATCGAAATCACGATTTTTGGGAAGGAATCAAAGTGAAAAAACGGAAACAGAGGGAAGATTTTGCTACCTGATCGTTGAAGGAGGGTGAAAAGTAGACTGATTGCTGAGGAAAACGCTTGATCGGAGCTCTGTTAAACCTTGCCGGAAATCGCCTCCTCGTCGGAATTTTGTTATCACCGAGGCCAGTTTCACCAAAAGTGGTGAATGGTGTAGGAGGACCCCCTTTTATAGAGGAGGAAAAGGGCGGGAACAGTTATCCCGATTTTCGAAATTCAAAACGTTTCGAAACGTCTTATCTCCATGATACGTCTAACTGACGTCGGTTCGTATCCCAAGAAACGGCAGCCAATCAGAATAGGCGGCGATTCAGATCATACGCAACCTCTCACGTGACTGACGCGACGTTTGAACTACTGGTACATTCCTTTTCAATTCTGGTCGCCCATCTACCGGCGGTCATCATTAAGCCCGACAGAGCGTTGTCGGCGACTTAGCCCACCAGAGCGTTGTTGGCAACTAAGGCCGATATAGCGATTATCGGCGATCAAAGCCTGTTCGCTGCAATGCACAGCAAGTTATTGATGGTTTCGATGACACTGATTTAAGCCCGACAAAGCGTTGTCGGCGACTAAGCCCAACAGAGCGTTGTTGGCAACTAAGGCCGATATAGCGATTATCGGCGATCAAAGCCTCGTTCGCTACAAGCACGGAACTACAGGTGGTATTCACTTCTTTGACATACTTTCTACTCTCCGCCTGGGCGGGCACATCCAGTCGCAGAGTAGGGGGCCATTGATATACCTAACCCGCAACAGGACACTGTTCCAATGGATTGGGCCAGTCAACCCGGCCCAATATAAATATCATGGGCCTCGCCGCTGTAGCCGCCCCCATTTATAGCAAGCTGGCCGCTAGGTCCTAGCCGTCTTTCTGTCCGCCACTCCCAAACCGGACGTATCTCCCTCCATCATATGGTTTCCTCTCCTTACAATCAAGGCAAGATCGTACCCGCTGCTCGCCATCACCACGCTATCGTCGCCGCGGACAGCGCGCATGCGGGCGCCCGGCATGACTATTTATTTGATTCGGTACATGCGGATATTTATTTAAGATACTTATGACACTTGTATAAGTTACTTCTTATTATATCATTAGTCGTCTAATCAAGAGCGAGAGACCGACTTACTTGTCTATAAATAGAGGATCATATGTAACGAAGAAAGAGAGGCGAGAATTAATACGCACACCCCAACTACGCCGCTCTTTTGCCGCTTACCACCGGCCCAATCTGTCGTTATTTACTTTATGTTTATTCCGCCACCTTGTTCTAAATAACCACCGTACCCTCTCCGGAGGAATCACCTCTAAACAAAGGGGTGGATATGGGTATTAAGTCCGATTCCTTTAACTTTATGGTCTGGAAAGCCCTGTAATACAAAATATTAACTACGCTTCCTGTATCTACGTAGATCCTCTTTACCCAGTTTTTATTGATGACGGCTTCAATAACCAACCCTTCATTGTTAGTGACTAGTGGTAATGGATCCTCTGGTCCATACTTTACTTCTCCTGAAACTTTCTGTCGCTTACCAGAATTTTGATCTTCATTCATGGGACTTGCCATTTTCTTATCCTCCTGGTCTGTCCTCCTGGGACATCCCATAATCGTATTAATAGTATTCACTGGTTTGTTGTCGATCTGACCGTCAGGATCCGGAGACGGATTCCAGTTCCTCCTCTGATCATAATGCCTGTTCCTATCATGCCGATAGTTCCTTCTTTTGAATTCCCTACGCCCTCTGGGATCTTCATTGCAGGATCTGCCAATGACTTCCTCAATTATTCCTTCCATTACTGCTGCATTAATATCCCTGATCAATTCTCTGCAGGTTTCCGTATCATGACCAATGTCCTAGTGAAATTTACAGAATTTAGTTTGGTCTCTCTTTTCCCTTGGTCCTTTCATAGGGGGTGGGACTCGTGCTATGCCCTTGCGTTCCATGATAGCCAGAACTTGTTCCCTTGATCGATTCAATGGTATTAGGCCTCTATCCTGCAAAGCACATTTTTCACCCAACCTATCTGTTATAGGTGCCTGGACTCTGTCCAAACCGATTTGCGCTTTTTTTATATCTAATTTATCATCTGCTCTGCCTTTCTTGTGATCCCCTTTCTCTAATTCACGCTTGGCACGGTTGGCTTCTTCACCCTGACAATGCTTAAAAGCAATTGATAAGCATTAATTCCTCCATAGTTCTGGGATTTTCACATTTAACTTCGCATGTAACCTCCCTTCCCGTAGACCTGCTACGAATGAGGCTATTAAGAACCGATCATCTATGTCATCCACCTGGGTTGACTCATCGTTGAACCTTTTGATGAACTGCAAAAATGTTTCATCAGATTTCTGTTTAATGGTAAGCAAATGAGTACTATTTCTTTGAAATGGTCTTGCAGCAATGAACATGCTCATAAATTTCTTATTTAAAACTGCAAAATTGGTTATAGATCTGGGTTGTAATTTGTTAAACCAGTCTCTAGCCCTCCTAGACAAGAGCGCTGGGAACGCTTTACACTTCATCTCGTCCGGAGCATTATACAATTGCATATGCGTAATGTGCTGGTGCATATGATCATAGGGGTCCTTGGTCCCATCATAAGGGCTGATTTTTGGTATCTTAAATCCTCTGGGACAAGGATAAGCATCAATATATTCCACAAAAGGTGAAGCCAAATTAAACTCATCTTCCTCATCTTCTAATAGGGCGTCTAACTCAGCCCTGGCCACATCATTTGCTTGACGAGTTATATTCTTGACAATCCGACAACTGGACTCAGCCGCCTCTTTGTAACCGTCCTTTTCTTTTACTAGTTCTTCCATTAGTGGATGTTCTTCCTCCTTAAGGTTTTTTTGCATTTCCTCTCCTTTTTTTCACACTTTCGAAAAGAGCCTGGAACTCAGCAGTTCCATTTGCCTTCAAAGCATCCACTAGGACCTGCCTAGCCGGATCTTGTGCACTTTGCTAATTCTCTGGTTGCTTTTCGGGATTCTGTTCATGATGTGTTTCCTGTAGATTTTCTAGATTCTGGGCTGTACTTGCCAGATCTTTTTCTTGCTGATTTTTCTTAGGTGGCGTGCTGTTAACTACTCTGTAAATTCACCGCTAGAGACAAAGAAACACCCTCCTTCTGGCGCCAATGATTAAACTCAGACTAAAATGTAAGAACTTTATGGTTTTTCTTGCTCTAGGATAAAATGAAGAGTTGTTTTTGTTAAGGACTGAACTTCGAATAAGCTGCTCACGTATCCAAATATATATTTGGAATCAAGTCCAACCGTAGTTCAGGCGGTTACATTTCAAAGTGGAGTTAGTGGCCAGTTACATACTCTACCCACGTCTCACATCTATATCCAGCCGCTTCTTTACGTATGTATGAGTCTTCAACTTCTTTTCTTCTGACCAAGGACCTGACCTGGCTATCTGACCTGGACCTAACCTTTCTACGACCAAGGACCTGCCCTGGTCATCTGATCTATATTATCATCTTGACTTCCAGGCCAGATGTAGCCGGGACCTAATTTGATGATCTATTCACCAGATATACGCCACGTGGACATATCCGGGCCACCCTCAGTCAATACTATTCCTATGAGTGTAGTTCTGATATAACGGATTTTGCATTCGGACGTGGTAATATCATCAACGGTATGAATCCTTTTGAATTTGATGCCACATATATCATCAGAAATCTTATTGTCACATCACTTTGGGTTAATTATTGTGTCAGATAATTATGATATTACTAATTGTTGATTAGGCAATGCCTGTCAGAATATTTGTGGCACTGCAATAAACAAACGACATACGTTTACATATTTCATTATAGTAGACCTCATATAAATAAACGAGTCATACATTATAATCAACTATGACGAAATATGTTGCGACACACGCACAATTGTGTCAGTAAAATATCAAAATCTGATGTATTAATATCTTCATTTATTCTTTCAAAAAAAAAAAAAACATCATTTATGATGTGAAGGTGTGACTCCTCGTTAAATATATGCACATCATTAGATATTTTAATGTAACATCAGTTTATGTTGTTCGTTGTGTCAGAATGATTATGATATACGTAGTACTCATTGTTTTTATTTTTTGAGGGTGTAGTACTCATTGTTGGTTGACTAATGTTACACCGATAAACATAACAACATATACTCCCTCCGTCCCATTTTATTTGTCCTGTTTGACTTTTCACATAGATTAAGAAAAGTGTAGTTAATGCTTTAAATCATATTAAATGATCTAATATTTTTACACTTATGCCCTTTAAGTTGTTGTTGGAGCATTTAATGCTACACATTTTTTATTGTAAATATTGTAAAGAGAAAATGACATTTGAAGAAATTTAACAATTAATACATAAAGTGGACACTTATTTTGGGACAAATCAAAAAGGAAATATGGACAAATAAAATGGGACGGAGGGAGTATACGTTATATCTGATTAGGTCAGACCTCATATAAATAAATAAGTAATACATCAAAATAGACTATGTCAAATATATTCCGTGTTCAAAACTTTAATAATAATAAACGAACTGACCACAATACATTAATGACAATACTTTAATACATTAACTGACCATACTTTAATGTCGTTAATTAATAACGAATTGAATTTTTATCATAATCATTAATGTAAAGATATATGTTATTATTGTTTGATTGTTATGGAATATCACTGCTTTATCAATAATGTAGTATTTAGGTTTGAGATATTTTGCCAAGGAAACACGTGACGTGGCATGATGACGGTGACATGTACACTTTAAGCATCTTTCTTGCTATGTGATTCAGAAAAAGTAAGGGCTACTAAAACTGACTCTTGTAATAAGTTAAAAGCTCAGTTTATTTCTAGGTTTTGTTTGTCTTCCTAGTACTTCATCGAGATATTTATTTTGAACGACAAAAGAAGAAGATATTTTTTTTTTTTGAGAAAAAAAGAAGAAGATATTTAGTTTGGCTTTTAACTTTTAAGTGTTATATACCAAAGATTAGAGGCGTCATTGTGTAATCGTAGGTTTTAATATCCTTGATTTTGTAAAATGTTTCTCTATGTTTAATGATTATTTTTACGATATACTATGTGAAAATGGAAGTTGTTTAGATATTTTTTAAATGAATATAAGTATTGAAGAGAGTTTTACAATTTTTTTTAAGTTTGAATAAATTAATCAAGAATATATTATTATAACATATAAAAACACATACAATTAAAATGTGGATTTTAAATAGGATAATAACACTCAAAAGTCTTCTATCTATGGTAGAGTCTTTATCCCTATTTATTTTTAGGATATGAACGATGTGTCACTACATTTGAGGCTGCATTATTCACGTCCCTAAATATATTTAATTATGAAAAATTATTGAGATAATGAAATGAATGCTGCAGGAGTGAAATAATAAATATTTAATGTGTAATAAAATATGTATTATTTAATTGTATTTGAAATATTATGGGATAATGTTAGAGATGCCGTTGAATTTTATAATGTGATTATAAAATAAAGAAATATACATTATTTTATACTGTTTTAGGGATAAATTTTTTAACTTACTATATAGTGTCCTAAATATCTTCAAAAAAATAAGATTATAAGGGTAACAGTGTTGACCTGGAGATTAGTTAAGAGCAAATATAGTATTTTATGTATCGTACTACATAGTGTCTTTTCCATTGATCGAATAGTTTATTATAGGATTTGTTGTATTCCTATAATAAGTGTCCATAATTTTAGAAAAAAATTGTACTATAAAAAATGTCACTTTATATTACCAATATATCATTTAATGTTTATTTTTTAAAGATACCCTTACTCAAACATTTATTTATTGCACTCATTTAATATTCCAAAACAAACATTTATTATTTGTTAGGGATTATGTCAATATTAAAAACAAACATTTTATTATTTGTTTGGGACGATGACACTTAATTTGGGACGGAGCTAGTACTTCATCGAGATATTTATTTTTTTTGATAGACGAGATATTTATTTTGAATGACAAAAGAAAGAGAAGATATTTATTTTGACTTTTAATTGCTATATCCAATGATTTTGTAACGTCATGACAATTTTTATTACACCACCATATTATTCGTGTGTATTGTGTCTTGACAATACTAAATATTGTCTATGATCGATGACGTTGCTCAATGTCGTCTATTTAATTATGTGGATCGTATTTTGTTATATCCGTAGGCGAATAAAATAAATATTCAGAAAAAATAAAGAACAATTTTATCTCTAATTTAAAATAAAAATATAATTACAATAGATGTAAAAATTATAAAAGGATATGTAAAACTGAGACGAGTTGCACTCTGTCCTTAAGACAAATTTGCATCGGCGTGTACCCACGGTTGTTGCAATTGTCTCCCAGGATAACTCAGTTTACCAGTTTAGATGGAGATGTACTTCAACTATGAACTTCGTCGAACTCTGACAATGCCCAGAAACTCTTCAACTATGAATGCAGAAAAAAATATTTTATGCAATGGAATGTATGTATGCTCTTGTATTGCTTGAACACTTGTCTTCTTGTTTTTTTCCTCCATTTGTGAAGGCTTCTTTATATAGAGGCTTGAGCAAGCAATTGAGAAGTCTCAGCATTGATAAGCAAGAAACTGAGATGTCGCATCATTGATCACCATTAATATCAGTATTGATCATGACAGTTTCGAAGAAGGTGAAAAGGTTCAACCAGGTGAAAGGTCTAAAACCATTCTGAACTCTCTCCCTTTTCTAGGAGCTTATACCAATCATCAACTATCATCATATAAATACTTGACATTGAAACACTCATGTTCTAATGAGGGATAAAGTTTTGCACTACTTTAATTCCCTTATCTCACAACAACTTAAAGCGTTAATATCTTATTCACCCGTACTCCGAATTGAATGATTTTAAATCCTATTGTCAACTACGTAGCAAGTAGTTTCCAGTGATTTAATAAAGTCTCGATAACTTTAATAATAGTCTATCGAACTCGCTTTTTAAAATAGTTGTCGTAAATGATTAAAAAATCGATAAAATTGATTAAATCATTTTTTCCTCTATTTTTTCCAACAATCCCCCACATGAATGGATATTAATGCATATGCTGACTCTGAAGAGATTTCTGACAGAAAAATATTACATCAGGAGAGGTAGCTTCTGGATTTGAACCTGCCTTAGTGAAATACTGTCGGATCTACTCGGCTATTCAGTGAACTATGTCTTGAACTGTTCAGCCTTTATTGTAAAACCAGACAATAGTACTCACACAATATTTCTCTAAGCACCGTATTTGGTTCTCATGATTGTGTTCATTTTGGCCATGAATCACCTCTGGTTTCAGAAAGTGCGTTAGAGAATTCTAGCCTCTAAATTCTCACAGAAGCGGCCCCACTTCACACTTACATAGGCGATCTCCTATCAAGAGTATTCTGCCAAACCCCACTTGATTAAACAAGATATAGGAATCATTAAAAGTTTTTTACTTAACTTTTACACCACTGACAGAAAACACTTTTATTCACAGAATAGGTAAGTATTGTTCACGGAATCTTCATAACTTAGTTGTCCTATTGAACCATGATCTTGGGATCTCCAGTCAACATGGTCGGGTTACCATTACAAAGTTTATGTCTCAATAGGCTTTAATCTCATTCCGAGTGTCAATTTTGACATTTGATCTCTAGATAAACCTTTTGTAAGGGGATCCGCAAGATTCTCCTTCGATATAACAAAATCGATGGAAATCACGCCATTAGAGATCCGTTGTTTAATAGTATTATGTCTGCGACGTATATGTCGAGACTTACCATTATACATACTGTTTTGTGCTCGATGTATCGCCGACTGACTATCACTATGTATGCTTACATGAGTAATAGGTTTAGTCCAACATGGAATATCCTCTAGGAAATTATGAAGCCATTCTGCTTCTTCTCCTGCTTTATCTAATACGATAAACTCAGATTCCATCTTGGAATGAGCTATGCATGTTTGTTTTATGGATTTCCTTGACACCGCAGCACCGCCAATAGTGAATACATATCCACTTGTGGCCTTATAATCTTTGGAATCAGATATCCAATTTGCATAACAGTATCCTTCTAATACTGCTGGATATCTTGTATAGCATAATCCCAGATTCATTGTATATCTTAAATACCTCAGTATCCTTATCAAAGCTTTGCAATGATCCTCATTTGGATTGCTTGTAAACCTGCTCAGTTTATTCACAGCACATGCTACAACTGGTCTAGTAAAATTAGTTATGTACATCAGACAACCGATTATTTGTGAATATTTTAACTGAGACACAGGTTCACCTTTGTTTTTGACTATATGCAAAGTTAAGTCAATTGGAGTTTTTACTGGACTTTCATTAAAGACATTAAATCTTTTTAGAACAGACTCAATATAATGAGATTGTGTCAACGCAAGGCCATCAGATATTGTAGAGATTTTAATCCCCAAAATTACATCTGCCACTCTCATGTCTTTCATAACAAAATTTCGAGTCAACATATTCTTAGTATTCATGATTATATCATGAGTACTTCCCATGATCAACATGTCATCAACATAGAGACATACTATCACATAAGAATTAGAAGTGTTCTTGATATATACACATTTGTCACACTCATTAATTTTAAATCCATTTGACAACATCGTTGATCAAATTTTTGGTGCCATTTTTTTGGCGCTTGTTTTAGTCCATACAATGATTTAACGAGTCGACACACTTTGTGTTCTTGACCTGGAACTACAAAACCATCGGGTTGTTCCATGTAAATTTCTTCCTCTAATTCTCCATTTAAAAAGGTAGTCTTAACATCCATTTGATGGATTTCCAAGTTATAGACCGCAGCGATCACAATAAGAACCCTTATTGAAGTGATTCTAGTTACCGGTGAATATGTATGGAAGAAATCAAGACCTTCTTTTTGCCGATAACCCTTGGCTACCAATCTGGCCTTATATTTATCAATAGAGCCATTAGCTTTAACTTTTTTTTTATTAAAAATCCACTTACAACCGATAGCTTCATGCCCTGGTGGGATATTAACCAACTCCCAAGTGTGATTTTGCATAATGGAATCTATTTCACTTTTGATCACTTCTTTCCAGTAAGGAGCTTCTGGATTTGACATAGCCTCAGCATATGTTCATGGATCATTTTCTACCATATAGGGTGAGAAAACCTGGACCAAATGACGTTGAAGTCCTAGCCCTTTGACTTCTACGAGGTTCGACTTCCTCATTTTCTGAAGTGTTATCCTCTAAGGATTCATGTGTCCGATTATTTGGACTCGTGTCTTCATTGTTTCTGTCTTTGTTCGGAAAGACATCCTCAAAAAACACAGCATTTCTTGACTCCATGACTGTATTCATATGTACATCAGGGATGTCAGATTTGTGCACTAGAAATCTATATGCACTACTGTTATTCGCATAACCGATAAATATCTATCATTTTAGGCCCAGTCTTTATTTGTTTAGGTTTAGGCACTTCTACCTTTGCTAAACACCCCCACACTTTTAAGTATTCGTAGCTTGGCTTATGGACTTTACACAACTCATATGAGGTCTTATCCATCTTCTTAGATGGAATACGATTAAGAATGACATTTGCTGAGAGGATCGCCTCCCCCCCACAAGTTCTGAGGTAAACCCGAACTTATCAACATAGCATTCATCATTTCTTTCAATGTGCGGTTTTTGTGTTCAGCAATACCATTTGATTGAGGTGTATACGGAGCTGTAGTTTGATGAATAATGCCAGATTGTGAACATATTTCATTAAACGGTGCATCATATTCCCCACCTCGATCACTACGAACCTTTTTGATTCGTTTGCTAAGTTGATTTTCGACTTCATTCTTATAATTTTTAAAGCCTCGATAGTGTCATCTTTGCTACTTAGCAAATAAACATAACAGTATCTTGTACAATCATCGATAAATGTTACAAAGTGTTTTTTACCGCCTCTCGATTGCACAAATTTTAAATCACACAAATATGTATGAATTAATTCCAACGGTTCTGTATTTCTTTCCACTGATGGAAACAGTGCCTTAGTCATTTTTGCTTCGATACATATTTGGCATTTTTCAGTTTCATTAAACTTTAAATTAGGTAATAAATCAAAATTCATCATTCTAAGAATTGATTTATTATTTACATGTTCTAATCGATTATGCCATAAACAAGACGACTCAGTCAAGTAAGCAGAAGTAGATGCAACTTTATTAGCCTCCTCAGGCACAACATTTTTAGGCATAATAGCCATTACATTAAGTTTGAACATCCCCTCGGTGAGATAACCTCTACCGACAAACACATCATTTTTGTCAAAATGACCTTATCAGAGCCAAACACTATTTTGAACCCAGCCTTGCTCAACATAGCACCTGAAACTAGATCCCTCCTAATGTTATGAACATGGAGAACATTGGTCAATGTTAGCTTCTTCCCAGAAGTCATCTTTAGAATCACATTGCCTGTTCACAGAATGTTTGAATGAGTAGAGTTTCCTATCCATAGTTTCTCACCAGCTCCAGCTTTATAGGTTGAAAAAATTGCATGGTCAGCACAAACATGTCTTGTGGCTCCAGTGTCCACTGCCTTGGATTCCTAACAGCATTACATTCCATCACCACAGCGCATAACATATCATCATCACCTTCAGTTTCAGCCACATATGCTCTTGGCTGAAAAGGCTTCTTTCCACGGCACTCAGCTGCACGATGCCAAAATTTTCCGCAGTTGCGGCATTCACCATTAAACTTAAATGGAGTTTGTGGTTTCTTGGACGTTTCACCAGTTTTCTTGGAAGATTGACCAGTTTTCTTCCTCTTTTGATTTTTGACCTCAGCAACATGAGCTTTGTCCTGTCCAACCTGCACATAACTTTTCTTTTTGGATCCTCTATTGTCCTGCTCAAAATGGAGTCAGACATTTTGATCATCCATAGTCATCTGCTTTCGCTTGTGTTTGAGATAACTTTTATACTCCTTCTATGAAGAAGGTAGTTTCTCAATTACACAGGCTACTTGAAAATTCTCATTAATAATCATACCCTCTTTTATGAGTTCGGATATAATAATTTGTAGTTCCTCAACCTGTTTAATTACAGTTTTGGAATCCACCATCTCATACTTTATAAATTTACCTATTATAAATTTCTTAGCACCTGCATCCTCAGTTTTATATTTTTTATCTAAGGCAAGCCAAAATGTTCTAGCAAACTCACACATACAATAGACACCAGACATAGTTTTGTCTAAACCGTTCAGAATATAATTTTTGCACAAGAAATCAATATGCTTCCAACTCTCTTGAGCAAGCAAAGCCTTGTGTTCAAGATTGTTTGGAGGCACAACTGGTTGCTCTTCAGTGAGCATCCTGGCTAATCCAAGTGTAGTCAAGTAGAACAAAATCTTTTACTGGAAATGCTTGAAATTCAGCCCATTAAATTTCTCTGGTTTCGCTCCATGAGGAACCAGCCTCAACAACAGTAGATTGTGTCACTAGAGTAGTAGGCACAATTGCATTTGATAGTGGATTCAGACTTCCACTTGCCATAACATCAGCAGTAGGTGTCAATGATGCATCATTAACATTAGTCATTTCTGTTCATAACAGAAGATCAACAATCAGAATATGGTTCGTTCAAAAATGAGACCAAAAGAGATGACTAATTCAAGACATAGTTCACTGATTAGCCGAGTAGATCCGATAGTATTTCACTAAGGCAGGTTCAAAGCCAGAAGCTACCTCTCCCGATGCAATATTTTTCTGTCAGTAATCTCTTCAGAGTCAGCATATGCATTAATAGCCATACATGTGGGGGATTGTTAGAGAAAATAGAGCAAAAATGATTTAATCAATTTTATCAAATTTTAATCATTTTTGACAACTACTTTAAAGAGCGAGTTTGATAAGACTTTTATTAAAGTTATCGAGACTTTATTAAATCATTGGAAACTATGTGCTACGTAGTTGACAATATGATTTAAAATCATTCAATTCGGAGTACGGGTATTAACACTTTAAGTTGTTGTGAGATATGAGAAGTGAAGTAGTGTAAAACTTTATCCCACATTAGAACATGAGTGTTTCAATGTCAAGTATTTAAATGATGATAGTTGATGATTTCTATAAGCTCCTAGAGAAATGGAGAGAGTTCATAATGGTTTTCGACCTTTCACCTTTCATCTTCTTCAAAACTGGTTGAACCTTTTCACTTTCTTCGAAACTGTCATGATCAATACTGATATTAATGGTGATCAATGTTGAGACTTCTCAGTTGCTTGATAACAAATACTGAGACTTTCAATTGCTTGCTCAAGCCTCTATATAAACAAGCCTTCACAAATGGAGGAAAAAAAACAAGAACACAAGTATTCAAGCAATACAAGAGCATACATATATTCCAATGCATAAAATAGTTTTCTGCATTCATAGTTGAAGAGTTTCTGGGCATTTTCAGAGTTCGACAAAGTTTAGAGTTGAAGTACCTCTCCATCTGAATAGGTAAACTGAGTTATCCTAGGAGACAATTGCAACAACCGTGGCAAGCCGGTGCGAATTTGTCTTAAGGACGAGTGCAACTCGTCTCGGTTTTGCATATCCTTTCATATATATATATATATATATATATATATATATATATATATATATATATATATATATATATATATATATATATATATATATATACGTAATTATATTCGAATTGGAAATAAAATTGTTCTTTATTTTTTCTGAATATTTATTTTATTCGCATACGGAGACAACATAGTTTACTAGTGACAATCTATTCAATACTCTGATCCCTAGAAAAAGTATGGAGCGAGAGGTGATTTGAGTGTTTTTAGACTGAGCCTGAGATTGTGTAATTCCAAGTTGCCTACGTATTCTGTCAATATTCAGGAATCATGTCCGTTCATAGTTCTTGGGATCGTTTATGTAGAGGGGCTTTTGCCCTAATCATACCTGTGTTGTGCCCAAGGTGTACTCTACTTCGTGTTCCCTAAGGATTGGATTTAGCAGAGTCAATCCCCGGATTTTAGGAGATAATTGCGATATTTGAATGATAGGATCAAAGCCTTTATGGCTAAAGATTATTTATGTGTTTATCGTATACATTACACGTGGGCAATTTACTGGGGGTAGCTCTGGCCGACCTATGTCGAACCCCTGAGGTCATTATGACCTGAACAATGCTGGTCCAACTCCATTGCGTTCTGACTGACCTACGGTGGACTGAGGAGCAGGCCAGACCGATCTCCCACCTGGGGTTTAGATCTTCCTTTAGGCTTAAAGTGAGGCTCCCTCCATTAATGCTACGATTTCATTTAATGCTTGGTCAATATGGGGGTGGCACGTGGCGAGGTGCAGCCCGACCTCCATCATAAGCCCCCTCAGATCTAGCTGGGCTCTTGAGGTCAGTACAGATCTGTCAAAGATGCAGCTCAGCTAGGTCATACGGACCTGTAGACTTTGCAATACCTTGCCTTGCCAGGTGGCAGAGTTCCGTTATGAAGCTGTCATAACTGTCCCGAGATTCGAGGCGTCGCTACCCACTTGTTAGAAGTAGGACGGTTTCCAAAGAAGTGCTTAGGGTTTATATCCCCCGTCATATCAATCGTTTCCCATTATCATTGCCATTATATCAAAAGATTGGGGTCATATTGCCGGTTGCTTTCCTTTCTTATTCAATCTCCGATTTCTTGCAAGTAATCCGCTTTTTGCTATCTCATTCTTTAACTCTGTTCACATCCGTTTCTATTGAATCAATGAACGGGTTTCTCGAGTCTTCGTTGTCACCCTTAAAAGCCCAAATGGCCATAAAGGCAGTTATATGTAGCGATGGTGTAAACTACATCCTCTTTATGAATGAGATAGCCAATATATGTAACAAGTATGGGGTGGACATGATGAGATATGCTGAAATAGTGTACTAAAACCAATCGTGTTGGACCGGATCCGACCGGGTCGGATCACTTGTACTATTTCTTTATGTTTATACATATGATAAATGACATTCTGGTATTATATATTTTGTTCGTTTAACGAACCAATTATGACATTGTACATATGATAACGTCCCTAGTGTCAAACTATGTAAGAGAAATCATAAAAGTAATTATGGTTGATGAGATCTCGACTCACTTTAATGAGTTTGGTACCTAAATTTCTCTAGTCGTATGTGCTATTGAATGGAACAATAATAGCATGGTTAGACTAGCACATATTAGATGTTTTCTATCTTGCCTATCAAAGTGTAGAGACACTTGGACTGTACGTGGACGTGTATTAGAGAATGCGTACATTAGACTGACCCACTTACTTTATTAAGTGTCGCACTATGTAGTGGTTGTGTAATTATCCTAAGACCGGAGTCTTCATGGCATCGCGGTGTGGATTGTCATACTTTGACACTATTGAGGTTTCTCCTTGTCATGGGGCGATCATGCGGTAGTGATTGGGTGTGATACTAAATCATGCGTCGGATTCGTGATTGCTCGTCCGGAAATCGCGTATCCTATGAATTGGAGTAAATCTCCGAAACGGCCTTCTTATAAGGAATGTCTTATTCTCGAAAGTCTTTGCAAAGCGGAAAGAATATGTTACTTCGAGAGTGTAGGATATCCAGATTATAAGATACGGTAATTGATGTATGACACTTGACGTACAACCGTATGGATATTGTAACATCGATAGGATTCTATTTACACGGTAACCGTTTCACATGAAAGGTAGTAGTCATTGCATTTGACTCTTTCAATGACTGGGGGCCATGGCATGTTCCTAGACGTTATCCATGATCGTCAGGTTTCAAAGGTATTTTAGTAAATGCACTTTGTGCCTACGGCCAACATATTCGGAAGCCTATTGGGTCACAGACATAAGAACATCTAGCCGGATTAAAATGCGGTTATAGTGATAACCAATAAAGAATGTTTTATCTCTACTCTAAAGTGTTATAGTGATAAATTGATATAGTGGTATTTATTTATTACGAATAAATTAAATTCAAGATATTAATTATGTTGATTAATTAAGAATATTCCGGATGCCAATCATTGGCTATATGGGGCGTATATGATGTGTATAAGATACACATAGATTTTGTGAATTAATTAATCATATTATTATATTATTATATATTGATATTAGATATTAATACATGTACTTACGTATATGCGTGTAACATGTATATATGTGATATACATGTGTACATGTGTAATATATATATATATATATATATATATATATATATATATATATATATATATATATATATATATATATATATATATATATATATGTAAATTGATTTATGGTAATATAATAAAAATATTCAATATTGGATATTGACAATATCTTGAATATATTTAATATGTGATATTAAAATAAATGAGATAAATCTAGAATATCTATTTCCCTTATTTTTACTAGTAAAATGTTTTCTTTCTCCTTACCCCACTCAGAAGCTTTTCCCATTGGGGATAGGATCATAAGAGACGCACCATCCATCTATATAAGAGGTGGGTGTCAAGCTCTTTTGCATCATCACAATTAAAATAGTTCTAATATACTATAAAAATTGAGAGTTTCCTAGAGAGAGTTTTGAGAGAGAGAAAATATCGGTCTAGCAACTGAGTTTTTTCTGGTAGCAATCCAAGGTGGGATTAACGATAAAGGCCGAACGCTTTGGCGGCTTCGTGCAGAAATTACAACCGTAGACAAAGCGACGATCTATTTTAGTTCATCCAAGGTATCTTCTTAGTCTACTTTTTTATGCTTGTTTCTTAACGAAGTCGATCTTGGTAAAAAGAAAATTTAATTATAAATTCCACTGCGTTCCCGCATTGATTTCCTAACAGTGGTATCAGAGCGAGTTTCGATCTTAAGCAATAAGCAATAGTTAATTTGCGTAGTAATTAATTTATGATAGATGCATGATATAGATTCGCCAAAAACGAAAAAAAAAACGATTCACGTCGGGTAAGGAGCTCGGTTGAAGCGGCGGCTCCCCACCGTATAGCCGCCGCCGGCGTCGGCGCCCTTAGGGTTGCCGGCGTCGGCCGGTAATGTATGGTGGACCTCGTTTTTCGTTTTTGTTTTTTTGTGATTCTTTATGGTATATGGAAAATCTCTTGTTGTTTGGTTGATGTTATGTGGCCAACTGATGGTTCAAATAGTTTGAACCATTGGAATGCCACATGACATGAAAAGGACCACCACTCAATTTGTTGAGCAAAAGGGTTAGGCCTTTACCAAATATTTGGTAATGTCATAGGTCGATGCCTTTTGGTTTAGAAACTAAAGGCATCCTTTTAAGGTTAACCTAGGCCTTTACCAAATATTTGGTAATGGCCTAGGTCGAAGGCATCCCTTTTGGTTAAAAACCAAAAGGAAAGGAAACAAAAGAGACTTATTTTATTTTTGATTTTATTTTTTGAATTGTTCTAATTAATAAAATTAAAATAGAAATTGCTTTAAAATTAATTGTTGATTTTATTTCGATTAAAATCTTTTAATTAATTAGTTAATTGATTAGGTAAAATTATTTAAATGATTAAACGTTAAAAAATTAATTAAGACGCAAGCTGTTCAAAAAACAAAAAAAACAAAAAATTTAGACGCAAGTTGGTAAATTTTAGAATTTTTCTTTTTCATAATATTTTATTATATGGATTAAAATTGCAGATATAATATGATTATATGGACCCTGATTTATTATGGACTCGACCAATATGATATATGTGAATGATTTAAATTTCTCGTTGGTTTAAATTTGTCCCAGGCCGTTATGAAAAACGAGCCTAGTTTATTTTCCGTATTTATCCGATTCCCGTTAGCTCTTCCGTGTGCCGCGGGTGTATAATTTTATTAGATAAATTTATGTAACAAGAATGGAGCAGAAGACGGAGGCCAAAGAAAGAAGACATAAAGATCCTATTGGCGGTTGCAGATACCCTTAGATTGTGACCCGGGGTTTTGTTAGTTTGTATTCAAAACCGCAATTAGTAAAAGTCCATGATCATACAGGTTATTTTACGCATTTATTTATTTTGTGCATGTATTTATTTTATATGATATGATAGATGCATGACTAGACACGATCTAGATGAATGTGTATGATGTATGTCTATAGAGATAGATATAATTGATGAGACCATAATTCAAAATTAATTAAGTTAATTAATTTGTAGATACTCCCATCACAAAAATTAAGTCGGAATTGTCTCCCAATATTATAATGACGGTGAATAGCTCTTGTTCGGATCCAATCCATCAGCCACACCTGGGGGTTGACCCACCTCGGGTACATCGTTATTATTGAGAAATGAACGTAAGTGATCTCGCGAATATTAGGGTATGACTTGACAAAGATTTATTCCACCATCAGCCACAACAGAGGTCAGGTAGTTTTTAGAGGCAAGGGTTGGCCACCACTTTGTGATGTGTATTGCCAAAGAGTTGGCTGGTCAACAACCAAGAGTCACATAGTGATGTGATTGGTGAGGTGTTACTTACTCATCAAATTATTTCGGTTCACCAGCCACAACAGGGAATCAACGTAACTAGGTGGGATCTTGGCCACTAAAGAATTTTGGAAAAATTCTTGAAAGTCGATTGGGAGTAGTTGACTAGTGGGAACAAAACCATAAACTAAATGACCATTTTTGATTTTGCATGTATAGACAACAACACTCTTTTTATGTTTATTTTTATGTTGTAGTTTTTAGAAAAATTTCATTTATGTTTTTATTCTCGATTGTTAAAACCAAATTATGACTGTTACCTTTTGAGAAATGTTATCAAGTATGGTTAAGTAATTTTAATCTTTTTAAAATAAGCAATGACACGAGCAACTGCGTTATAGTAGTTAAAGACTATGAGACTACATATTTGATGGAGTGCTCTAAGACTTTAATATTTAATCAAAAGGGAGGCTCATGATATGATTAAATCACTTGAAAGCAGTTTCAACAAATTAATCATATATTGGATACGATAATATCAAATGAGTCGTTCTGTCATAAGATGACAATTAATTCAAATATTAGATGCGTTGAATGTGAATGACCAAAACGAATTTTTGAAATGTTGTTTTTAAAATTTTAAGATTTAAATATCGACTTAATTTTTTAACCCTTGCTTGAAGGTTAATTAAATAGTTCATGTTCGAATATGATTCAAAAAGTTAAATAAACTATCTAATAAACTTTTGATTTTCTTTATGAAAGAAAATTGAGGACATAGCTCTTGTGATTTTTCTTAAGTCTTATTAAGACTAAGCTAATAAATATTTACAAGTGCTTAAGGGATTAAAAGGAAAGTTAGGGCATTTGTTTGAATAGAGAATTTATTGAAGTCTCAATTCTAAGCAAGCAAGTTGAGATAAATCTATTTAAGCTCAAGTCAATTCTAAGATATATGATATCGTATGAGTATGATTGAATTAGAAAGATTGTCTACAGAATATCCCAAGATATGGAAAGTGAAGCAAACATTGCAACATTTTCTATATTGTATTCTGAATCGGGTAAACTGATTAAGGAACTAAATAAATGTTATTGTGTTCTGGTTCTTATAAAGAACATGTTTTCGGTTATCTGTTAGGATTTGACAAGCGATTCAATTGTAGGGAATACATGTTATTCCGATAAAGTTGAATAGTAATCGAATCTTACACACTAGATTAGTGTCACTATATAGTTGATATAGATGATGAAATCTCAACTAAATATTTGTATGGCTTTTATTCTTGATATTTTGTGGCTATTCTGGACATAGTCTCTGACGATGCTAGATCTCGTCTATGAATAAATCCAGGCCTTTTAATCTAGGGGTAATTGAATAAAAGGCATTAATCAAGAAGAATATGAACGAGGTTTCTTGGTGATTTTTAGACTGAGCTTGAGAGTTATTTCTCTCAAGTTGCCTACGTATCTTGTTGATTATTCAGGAATCAAGTCTCCGTAGTTCCTTAGGGGTGTTTATATAGAGGAAGACTCGTCCATAGCCTTGTCCTGCAAGGAGTCTAATTCTTAGTCCCTAAGGATTATTACGTGTATATTCCTATGATTTAGGGATAATTATGGATTGTTTAAATATCCAAATCAGAGTCTTAATGGGTAAAGGATCCTTTGGATCTTCCCATAATTATCTCATAAGCACATGGGCTAATTATCATATAAAAGAGGCTCTGGCCGACCTGTGTCGAGCCCCTCAGGCCGTCTCGGCCCGAACTGCACTGGCCCAGCTCCGTTGCGACCTAGCCGACTAGCGGTGGTCAGGGAAAAGGGACCGACCTCCCACCTGGGGTTCGGATCTGCCCTTAGGCATGAAGTGGGGCTCCTGGCCCTTAATGATATAGTTTTTATGTCTTCATTTAATGTGTGATCAATTAGGAGATGACACATGGCGAGGCTCAGTTCAACCCTCGTCATAAGCCCCCCATATCTGGCTAAACTGCTCGTTGTGAGGTCATATCTGTTAGAGGTGTTGTTTGGCCAATGTCATCTAGACTTGTAGAATTTTACAATGACCTACTCGTCCAGGTGGCATAGTTACTGTTTTGACACTTTCATTCGTGCCCATGTCTTTTGAAGTGGAACGGTTTTTGAGAACGTTGTTGTAGCTCCTTATTTGGTGCCTTCTACGGCTGCTGCTTTTGCTTCAACGGCTCCTGCTGAGCCACCCCAGGTCAATGCTTCTGTGGAGAATCTTACTCCTGCTATAGAGTCTGGCCAGAACTCAGCCCTTAATGCTACTTAGGTTTTTGAACATGAATTTTGTTTATGCTTCATAGTATTTTTATGAGCCCGACCTGCGTAGATCAGTTTGGGTCCCTTTAGGGACTTAGGAAGTTTACTTCACAAAGTTAGCGAGCCTAACATGTGGAGCCTGGAAAATTTATCCTACGTGCAGACTTGCGCGAGTCTGACCTATAGACTGGTTGTTTAGAGTTAGTCCGACCTTCGGAGCTCAGCTTTGCAAACGCATTGAGCCAGACTTCTAGTGCTCTAAATATCTCTCCATCCTGTGGACTTGCTTTCTGAGGGCTCCGACTGGAGGGGCTCGGTTTGAGTTCATTTGCGAACTAACGTTGTCTCACAAAATTAATTAGCCTTGCCTCCAATGCTTTGAAATTTGAATCCTTCCTGCGGGTTATTGCTCGAGTCCATCTTGCGGACTGATTTTATGACGACACCGACCTACAGAGCTCAGCTTGAGTTTGTCTACAAACTAAGAAAGTTTGGTCTACAAACTTTATGGAGGCTAAGTTAGAGAGCTCATACTTTTGTCTGTCCTACTGCCTGGGCGAGTTTGTCCGATCCGCAGAGCTCAATTCGATGAGTTTGACTTGCAAACTTTGTTGAGTCTAACCTACGGAGTTCTTAAAGTTGATGTCTACCCAGCAGACTTAAGAAAACTCTTCGGGTCCGGCCTACAGAGCTGAAGCTTTCGAGTCCGACCTATGGAACTCAAACTTTGAAGTCATTCATGTAGACTTTGGAGAAAAGCTTCCAATTTTTTCCCGTACAAAGTTTTAATATATGAAATTTTTTTGCAAGTTTTAAAATATGCAAACTTTTGCAAGTTCTTTTGCCTTCATTTTATTTTCAGCACTTACCTGAAGTACTCTGATTCGCAGTGGGATGTCTTGCCCCCCAGTATGCCATGCATTACTTATAGTTTTGGATGGCATACTTATACTTTTGTTAAGTTTTTGTTCGGGTATGTCCTATAGACTTAGTGAGTTTGGCTATTGCCAACTTGCTGAGTCTGATCTGCGGAGATCAGTTCGGGTCAGTCTTACAGACTTAACAAATGCGGATAGGTCCGACCTGCAGACTCAGTTGTCAGTCCTGCTGACTTACTGATCGCGTGTAAGTCATTAACGTCTATATTACTAGCAAGAATACTAGGTACATCATAGTATAGTAAATGCGAGTCAAGGTCGATCCCGTAGAGACGATGCAAGTTTAAGTATAAACGGTTCTAACCTAATTAAGAAGCGACATATTGACCAGCACTAAACATAAAAGAACTTGGTATTTCTCCCCCTCTTCTCACCGATCTACTAACTTGGTCTAGTTAATTGTTATGTTTACTTCCCCACATAATTTCCTTAAATTAATCGAGCAAGATTTTGATTTATTTATCAGCTACGGGTGCAACTCCTAACCCTATCTACCCCGACAATGATAGTAGACAATCTATACACAAGCTACTCTCCTTAATTGGTCCGTAATAGCCCATATGCATAAAGAACTAGAATTTCCGATATCGAGCACTAACTCATACCGCTAACCCGCCTAGACAGCTGTTGACACTGATCAGGACATTCCAAGGGTCCATCGGACTATGTCCAAACTAACACATCATTATTCGTATCTCATGCTAGTTTTATGATTGCAATAAGCAGATTGAACAGATCTAACCTACTGTTAATTAAACCTGTCGATCAACGTAGCTGTAGTGAATCCCAGATTTAGGTTTTATAAATACTGCCTTAGTAAACCGGTATAGACCACCGGTTTACCGGGGTCAACTTTCCTATTTCTGGATCTACATTGCTCAAATATGATTAATATAAGTAAATCACGGGGTTGTTAAATATGCAGATTAACTAAAACACAAATACGAACAGATCTACCATATTGAAGACAAAAAGGAACGTTCAAAGCTTCATACCTTCAACAATGGAGATCTAGCTCGATCTACTCAAGATAGAGATGGTTGAGAAATGGAGAAAACCAGAAATAACTCCTCAAAAGCTTGCAATAACTTTATTTCATCAAATTGTATAATGTATATAAAAACTTATTTTCAACCTATTAAGAACATTGTTAATGCGGCCTTATATAGATACAACAGCCGACTTAAGACTCATAGAAACCCTAAGCGACCTAGACAATACGGCAGAATTGATTTTGTGTCCAACAAGTCCTCGGTTTACCGAACCTAGCCCACGGTAAACCGGGCTGACTTTTCCTCTTTTTCTTTAGCAGACTTCTTCTTGGACTTTAATTACTCGGCCCAGCATATTTCCTTTGGTCTAGATCCATTCTCTAATGCTCCGGATTTGGTACATCCTATAAAACACACAAAACGAGACAAAACAGTACCAAAACCTAGGGAAAAGAGTATAGATGTAGAATTACGATCCTGGAAACATTCACATAGCATTTAACATATATTCCACATGATAACGAGCCTATCTATCCTCTCTTGAGCAGAATTCGGGGTGAATATATGTATAATTAATGGTACCATTTAGAGCGTTATCAACTACCCCTCACTTACGTTTTGATCGTCCCGAGTAAAAAGGCGAAAAAGAACATAACACTCTAATCAGTATACAAGTTAATTAAAAACAACTATGCTTCACAAATTCGTGATCGAGATCATGCCACTCATATCCATCAGTAACGCATTAAACACTATTCATGCCATGAGCCAATGTGTGTGTGCAATAACATTCACAACCGCTTAGTAATGCAGACAATCTCACATTGTCAACCCATAGTTGTTAAGGGTGAAATTCTATGGTTTTTAAGAGTATATATTATGATATTTTTCCTCTTAATTGTATAATTTGCATAATAAATAGGTCTTATATTGAAATATTGAGCAAACGATGTTTTTAAAGACTTAATCGCAATATTGATATAATCATGTGGTTTTATGGTGAAATTATGATTATGTGGACTTTATTACAGTTTGCGACATTTTCCATGTGTTATAGGTGCAATTATAAGGCTCAAATGATGATTTAAAGAGATTAAAATTCGAGCTAAGTGATTGAAGAAAGAGATAATGATCAAGTGGAGTGAAGAAAAAGAGATAAATATGAAGAAATCACCTTCAAGTCACCCTGAACGAGCGTCTATACTCAGTCCGTACTCTGTCCAGATCGAACGGGCGTCTGAAATGTCGAACGAGCGTCCAAGGTGCCAAAAAGAGATCAGAGAGTTTGAACTGAGGACGGACGAGCGTCTAAAGAGAGTTCAAGAAAGTGAACGAGCGTCCACCAGACTGAACGCTCGTCCGTCCGCCGACTCAGCCAGAACCGACTTTAACCTCTATAAATACCTGCCTATTTTCGCACATAAACACAACAATTCGACATTATACAAACCCTAAACCCTAGGGGCGGCTAAGGCTGCGGTTTTACTTCTTTTCCTCTCACTTTTCTGCAACTTTAAATTAGATTAGTTTAGAGCAGTTTTTATGTTCTTTTTCTGCAAAACTGAGTTGCTGAGGATGCCCAGGAGCTAAAGCTTATTTCAAACGAGAATTGAGAAGCCATCAACTTGGATTGATTTCTGTGTTTCGATTATACTGTGAGTGATTTATTAAGGTTGTTTCTTATTTATGTTTATCCATGTTTAATTGCGTTTATATCGGAAGATTTGCATGCAAGATTATGTTTATGATTGATGGAAGTCATGATTAACCTTTAGATCACCATTGATAAGAATAGTCCTTAGATTTTTAATAACGGAAGTTAATAAGTCTAATCACTAGATTTAAACGTAAAAGTTGACACCTTCGATCTTAAAACGCGTTAATCTAGCATTGGAAGATACTAGGTTAAAAGATGAATTACCTAAGGAAGTAGGGTTCATGTTTAGGTAAGGTGAATCACAACCTAGATAAATACCACACATAATCGAGATAGGAGATCAATACATGTTGATAGGTGGATCAATCCTCGTTTGCCTTTTATAATTTGATTTTAAATCCTTGCAACTTGAGTTTTGTTTAGCTTTAATTTAGTTTACTTTTTGCACGTAGTTTAGTTTAGTTAATAAGTTCGTTACCCGTATCTTTCCTAGCATTGGTGTTCAGCCTCTGTCTAGTTTAGTTTTCTGCATATTTGTTTAGTATAATTCCCTGTTTAGTTTTTGTGACATAGTTTGTTAAAACAAAAGCTAGGATTAACAACAGTCTAGTTCCCCGTAAGATCGACCCGGCATTAACCATTATGCCACTTGCCAATTGAGTTAGAACACAGAGCTTATTGGGCTACAAAGTTTCTTAACTTCGATTCCCAATCCTGTGGCAAACACCGACTGCAGCAGTTGCATGAGTTGGACGAGTTTAGGCTTCAGGCTTACGAAAGTGCCAGGATCAGTAAGGACAAAATGAAACTCCTTCACGACGCAAAGATCAAGAAGAGAGAATTTCAAGTTGGAGAGCAAGTGTTACTTTACAATTCCAGGTTACATTTGTTCCCTGGGAAGTTAAGGACACGTTGGTCCGGTCCCTTTGAGATTCTCCAAATCATTCCTGGAGGCGTTCTAGAACTACGTGGTTATAGTAAACCATTTCGAGTTAATGGTCAAAGGTGCAAGCACTATATAGGTGCACCTCAAGAAAAGCCTTTGATTGTTAAATTTCTCGATATCCTCGGGTGTAGCACCCCTAAAGTCGATGAGTTTGACGAGTTTTCGCCTGACTTGTTTTCTGAGGATGACGGCACCGGTCCATCGAAGAAGTTCTAGCCGGTAGTTGGGATATGGAGGAATATGAAAGGGAGCGAAGCTTAAACGTCATCGAGAGGAATTTACAAAGGAAGAAGTTAACCATGGGAAAGGTTAAACGTGTATGGAAAACTCGTCGGAGAATTGATCCCATGCGTAAGATCTTGTTTTCTCGCCGCCACACTACGATGAGAGCTTACACGAAGTAATGGGTGGTAGAAAGGTGAAATGGCTTTGATCCGGCTAAGCTTCAACGGTGTCGAGCTAACGACATTAACCAAAAGCGCTACTAGGGGCATCCTAGATATCCCTTATTATATTAGTTAAATTCGTTTATCTTGTTAGTGTTATATTTATTTAAGTTTTAGTTTAATTAAGTTTTAGTTGACTAAGTTTTTCGTTTACATCGTCGCTTAGTTTGCTTTTTAGATATGGATTACGGAGTTCTTCCTGAGGAGTTCCCCATCATTAGTCGGATCCCACTGATTACAGTAGCTGATGGACCAGGAGGCACTATAGTCTTGCACGTAGATTTTGAGCTTAGTACCCGTACGAAGACCATCACCTATATCGACGACGTCTACGGCTGCTGTACCCTCCACTGACCCTACTATTGCTGCTGATTCTGCTGTTCCTCCTCCGGCTGAGCCTACTCCGGGCCTTTCTTGAGCTTTATCTCTTATTTTTCTGATTTCTTGTTGCACTTTCATGATGCCTGTACTTTTCGTTTTCTCCGTTTACGGATCATGTAAGCCATAAGGCGTCCCGACATTCTGTTTTGATTTGTATTAACTTTATGATCACTGTTTTGTATGCTTACCGATGGTTCTTTGGTCTATTCGATTTCGATTTATTACCTTTTTCATTGTTGCGATATTATATTCCATTGTTCCCCCGAGGTATTTCTGGTTTCTCGAGTAGTGCAGATCTAGTTTTTGTCGAGCTCTTGGTTGAGTTCGGTTTGGACGTTGTTTCCGACGCTTTTGCGGGCGTTGTTTCTTTTCATGCTCCGGCCTGACCAACATCTCGATTTTCTACGCGCAAACAGCTAAGTTCCTTCTTTCTTTACTTTCTGCACAACATGAGGACATGTTGATTTTTAAGTGTGGGGGAGGGGAATGGTCGACTATGTATCTATAATCATTTGTTTAATACGTATTGTTTCTATGAAAATGAGCTAAATTTTTAAATTTTTCGACACTTTTGTTCTCGTTTTGTCCCGAGTAGGCAATTCAATTCGGTGTTCGTTATTTTTGATAGTTATCTATGCTTTATACCATATGTTTGATAAGTTAGATGTTTCACCCAACGCTATTTTTCACGAGCCATAGTGAATGACGAGCTAACTTGTAGAGTTATACCCCGTTTTGGATTAGTGATTTTTGATTTTCTTATAAGTCACGTGCTTAGTGCCACGTTTATATCTCGCGAATTATGATAGTTTGTATTCAGTTCCGAGTATGTTATACTGTGAATATCTAGAAGTTTGAATGTGATAAGTAAAACGTGACTATTGTCAAATGCAAGTTGAGTAAATAATTGGATTAATTGTGTGTGTCGAAAGCTAGTCGATGATTTGAGTGCGGTAGGGTATGCCACGTATGTCCTATTCCACTATGATGACTAAAAGCTCACGACAGTTAGAAGAAGCTGCCTTATGATTGGAGTAAGGTAGGGGATTATCTCGAAATGTCCTATTCTTCTATGAGGGCAATAGCTTATTCTAATGTGTGTTTAAAAGTGAATAAGTTAAATCCACTTAAGAATTGGTATGAATTGAATATAAGACTTAGTTTCCGTATGTCTTATCCCCAGTATAAACTGATAGATATGCTGTAGGGATTATCCTCTGAGTGTTTCAGAAAGGCTCCAGATATATTCGATCATTCTTTTCGGGATATGTCACGTTTGTAGGGTGCATCTTATGAGTGTCATTTTTTGCTAGTCTAGAGGGGGTATTAGCTAGTTTGCTTGATAAATTTCAAGCGTGGATTTAGTGGAAATTTATTATGGCTTTGCACACACACACCCGGGTTGAACCTCTAAGTTATTGAATGTATGTTATATTTGTTGAGATGTCTATATTTTCTCGAACCTTGGTTTCGTTTTGTTTTGCTCGGGACGAGCAAAAGCTAAGTGTGGGGGAGTTGTTAAGGGTGAAATTCTATGGTTTTTAAGAGTATATATTATGATATTTTTCCTCTTAATTGTATAATTTTTATAATAAATAGGTCTTATATTGAAATATTGAGCAAACGATGTTTTTAAAGACTTAATCGCAATATTGATATAATCATGTGGTTTTATGGTGAAATTATGATTATGTGGACTTTATTACAGTTTGCGACATTTTCCATGTGTTATAGGTGCAATTATAAGGCTCAAATGATGATTTAAAGAGATTAAAATTCGAGCTAAGTGATTGAAGAAAGAGATAATGATCAAGTGGAGTGAAGAAAAAGAGATAAATATGAAGAAATCACCTTCAAGTCACCCTGAACGAGCGTCTATACTCAGTCCGTACTCCGTCCAGATCGAACGGGCGTTTGAAATGTCGAACGAGCATCCAAGGTGCCAAAAAGAGATCAGAGAGTTTGAACTGAGGACGGACGAGCGTCTGAAGAGAGTTCAAGAAAGTGAACGAGCGTCCACCAGACTGAATGCTCGTCCGTCCGCCGACTCAGCCAGAACCGACTTTAACCTCTATAAATACCTGCCTATTTTCGCACATAAACACAACAATTCGACATTATACAAACCCTAAACCCTAGGGGAGGCTAAGGCTGCGGTTTTACTTCTTTTCCTCTCACTTTTCTGCAACTTTAAATTAGATTAGTTTAGAGCAGTTTTTATGTTCTTTTTCTGCAAAACTGAGTTGCTGAGGATGCCCAGGAGCTAAAGCTTCTTTCAAACGAGAATTGTGAAGCCATCAACTTGGATTGATTTCTGTGTTTCGATTATACTGTGAGTGATTTATTAAGGTTGTTTCTTATTTATGTTTATCCATGTTTAATTGCGTTTATATCGGAAGATTTGCATGCAAGATTATGTTTATGATTGATGGAAGTCATGATTAACCTTTAGATCACCATAGATAAGAATAGTTCTTAGATGTTTAATAACGGAAGTTAATAAGTCTAATCACTAGATTTAAACGTAAAAGTTGACACCTTCGATCTTAAAATGCGTTAATCTAGCATTGGAAGATACTAGGTTAAAAGATGAATTACCTAAGGAAGTAGGGTTCATGTTTAGGCAAGGTGAATCACAACCTAGATAAATACCACACATAATCGAGATAGGAGATCAATACATGTTGATAGGTGGATCAATCCTCGTTTGCCTTTTATAATTTGATTTTAAATCCTTGTTTTGTTTAGCTTTAATTTAGTTTACTTTTTGCTTTTATAATTTGATTTTAAATCCTTGTTTAGTTTAGTTTTACGCATAATTCCCCTTGTTTAGTTTTCGTGACATAGTTAGTTAAAACAAAAGCTAGGATTAACAACAGTCTAGTTCCCCGTAAGATCGACCCGGTATTAACCACTATTACTACGATCCTTATACTTGAGGTTAACCGGATTATTACTTGTTTATTTTGTGTTAATAAAATCCGTGACAATAGTCGAACTAACCAGTCTCGAACATGTTATTTATTAGTCAAATTAACTGGCAAGGCCGATCGAGAACCGATTATATATTACTCTTAGGCTCGCGTTTATCGGTTTATGCAAAAGTCGTTCGTCTTACGCTCCATCGACTCAAGGTTTGCCAAAGAGAATATAGATGTATCCATTTAAATGCACTTCTCTTGTTTGGCGGGTGAACTCTCGATTGATTTAACTATCCTCACATCCTCACTCATGATAAACTACCGAATCCGAAATTCCTTTGCCTTCATAAGCGTTGGTGAAACATAATTCGTGATAAAGCCAGGGTCAACTCTAGTCAAAGCAATATGCTATCGACTACACACCAAGGGAAGTGAGTTATACATGCTTAAAATGGTGGCTCATAACAGAATATGCGCTTAATACTCCACTACTTCAGAAGTGGGCACTTACTCTTACTTGTACAATGTGGAACAAAGATGAAGTCAATTAACTCGAAAATATCAAAGATATCATATTTTTTCAAAATTTTGTCGAAATGAATCAAAGTCTAGATGGTGAATAGTGCATCAAAGAGAATCAAGATAATCACACAATTCACGGAACATAATGCTAAGAAGCTAAGTGACGCCCCGAACCCCCCACTTAAACGAAACATTGTCCCCAATATGTAAGGTGAAAAATGAAAATCGAAAAGGAACTTAGCTTCGGTTAAGGGTGGAACCAAAAAAGAATCGGATCTTCTGATAAATCATCGGGCCCATGTAAGTAATCCGTGAATAATCTGCGCTAAGTGTCTCAAACAAACCAAGAATAATAGTGGTGACAAGAAACAATAAAACAAAAACGCGGCAGTAAAAGAGAAAATAAATAACTCTAAACAATTTAAGCCATCAAAATCATTATATTATTAAAATTCCGCTACATCAAATAGATAGGGAAATAAAAATAAAAAAAAAGGAAAAGAACAACAATCAAAGGAAAGAAAAACTAATCCTCCGCATAATAATCCTCCCAGTCATCTCAAGGCTCGAACCCGGGTGGTGGTGCAGAACTGGAGGTAGCAGCAGTAGAAGAGGATGCTCTATGATGTGAGGAAGTCCTAGGTTGTGGGGTAATAGGAGGAACTATTAGAAAGTCTATGATCCTGTCCATCTTGCAATGCAGACTCGCAATTTCTCGCGAGTGCTTCTCTAGCAAGGCTCTTTGAGTCCGAGGTGCTCCGAGGACCGGAGTACGCTCTCTCTCTCGTTCTATGACCAACCCATCTTGGCCCTTTTGAAATGGACTGTGAACTAATCATCGGCTCAGGGTCTTCCCACTCATCAATAACTAGAACTTTGACCTCGTTCTCTAAAGCGAACATATCTATCATCGGCCCATATGGCAACTGCTCGTGCTCAGATGCGGCGGCAAGCTCGTGAATACGGCTGTGCATTAAGAGACCTATGTTGAATGGAGATCCCTTCTCCAAGTAGAACATCAAATCTACCCTCTTCGGTGTGACAGAAACTGTATGCTTGCTCGGCAGAAGGCGAGCACAAACAAACCTATTAACCACCTTTCTATCCCAAGATAGCTCGTTTTCCAGGGAAGATGGTGGGGGCTCCTGCAGGATTGCGCTTTGATTGCACCCCAAAGAAGTCATCTATCATATCCATCCTATCTATATCTTCAACATTGCTCGAGGATGTGTACTCATTTGGGCCCACCGGAGGATTGCGAACCCCAAAATACTCGTTGATCCGCTCTATCGACAAATGAACCTTAACACCATGGACGATCGCAAATATGGCTCCTAGGTTATACGCAACATAATCATAAAATTCTCTTACCACCGTGGCGTTGAACCGTGTCGGTGCTCAGCCATATCCAGAATGTCTTACACTTGTAGGGCTGTCGGCAAGATCGAACCGTAATCGTCCAACTCTGTGCCCCATTCATGAGCAACTGGTCTTCCGTTCCAATGCCCTTGGAATGACTCATAGATCTCCATCGAATGGAATTGCTCAACCCCATCTATAAGGGGTTAGCATCTCTATAGATACTCTTTGGACCCATCCTGAATAAGTACAGGAACAGAGAATGATACTGATTTTGGAAAAAGTAACCTCGGTAATCCGGAGGTTGGTTTCGGTTTACCGGCATGAATTTTATGGGTTTCTGACTCGGACTGTGCTTCTGGTAATGAAAGATGAAGAACTGCAGCACTCTACTAGCACAACAGCACTATCAACAACATGGGTGGAGAAATTGGTATGGTTTGGGTTTAGAAATGAAGAAATGTTTGATTTTGGTGGAGATATGGTGGTGATGGGGGCTGAAATTTCTATGGAAGAATAAATGGAAGAATTTTGGTGATTTGAGAAGAAGATTGTAGATGAGAGTGATGATAATAGTGGTGGAAGAGTTGGTTTAAATAGGAGAAGTGATGGAAGGTGGAAGAATTCGGTGGGAAAAGTGGGTATATGAGTAATTAGGGTGAGGGATTTGAGGGGGTGATTGATGGGATTGAGGTGGAGTTATGGTGGAGTGTGGGAAAGGATGAAAAGGTGGAAAAGAGGAGAAATGTGACGGTTTCTGCTGTCTGGTGGTGTCTGATGCATCGTGTGTCCTCCACGTATCTCTAAAAATTCAGCTTTTGAATCTGACACCATGAAAACTGAAAATCTTAGCTTGGTAAACTGGAGGTAACCTAGGGTTTACCGGGGCTTCTTTTCCCCATATTTCTCTGTCTGCCTTCACTACACTTTACTTAATCTCACTGCTCAATCCTCACCTCAAATTGACTTGTTTCTTACTCCTTTTTCTATCTCCGAATCAATCCTAACCTACTTCACAAGATTCCACAACGAGTAAAAAAACCTTCCCAACAACCATTGGTTTCAAGCCTAAGGGTGCGGTAGGATGAAAAAAGCTCATCCCTTCATCCAGCTACTTTTATTCACTCCAAATCTACCTAAAGGTTTAATGAAATAGTTTTGAGTTTATTGTCGCCAGCTCGACTTTCTTCACATTTCCGATCATTCAGGGATTGGAGCTTCAACTTGCCAAACTTTTCTCCAGAGGTTTGCATCTTTACAGAACCTTTTTGAGATCTCTTCCTAGCTCACGTCTCTCTCTTTGCTTGCGTACTAGGTCTGCCTCTGATTCGAGATTTAGACTTTATACCCAAGGACTCCACATTTTCTACATTAGGCTCAATTCGTTCACTACGCAATATGGAAGTACTAGCTTCCGTGAGTGCCTTGTTGTGGTCCTTCTCTTCTTTCTCTCTAAGCATTAATCTCATGAATTCCTGCTCAACGGTTTCTACTACAACCTCTCGATGCTTATACCCTTCCTTCTCTATCTCTATATTTTCCACATTTTCTAAATCATACGTCATTTTACAACTTTCCGGCCAATTATCTAGGGGCTCCAAGATTTTGAAGGATACTACATCATTATTCAACCTCAAAGTGATCTCCCCATTATCAAAATCCATGACTGCTCTGCTCGTCGCTAAAAAAGGTCTTCTAACAAAAATGGGGCACTTGGGTCCTCTGGTACGTCTATAACCGTGAAATCAATTGGAAAAGTGAACCCTCCTGCCTTGATCGTGCACTTCCTAAGAAGACCGGCAGACATGTCTCTCGTCCTATCAACAAAAGTCATGGTTCAAGTTTGATTCATAATGACTAGAAGCTTAATCTTTTGGCAGAGGGAAAAAGGTAGAATGTTGCAACTCGACCTAGAGTCGCAGAGACCTAATCCTACTGATACACCATTAACAGAGATTGGAAGTCGGAACTTGCCAGGGTCTCCTAACTTTACCACGGTGTCTGAGTCTGGGTAATCCTTAGGCTCAGAGTACATCGTGTCAGGATCCTCTTCAGGATCATCAGAATCATAATATGAAGATGATATTTCGATTAGCTCGATAGGGAACTCACCTGGACGATACGCTTTATACTCCCTTAAGTTCTCTTTTTCCACCCGCTTTTTATCCGCTTCGTATTGCTCTCTGACTGCGGATCCATGATACATAGAAATTGGCGTGATGTTCAATATTGTCCGAGGCATATTGCTTGACTTGTTTGCTCTTCTTCAACTTCGGTTTGATCAAATCTCTGAAGTGTCCTGATCTTCCTGCGAAAGAGACAAATAAAACAAAAACAGGTTAGCAACTTCCGCTACAGTTGGGCATGACCCCAACTGTTGCGGACCTACTAACTAAAATCAACAGGGAATAACACATAATAACAAAGGTTGTTCACAATTCAATTTTCTAGGCCTCGGTAACCCGGGGGTAAACCTCAGTAAACCGGACCTAAAATTTCTTATTCTGGTAGATTAACATGTGCAGGTTTGATCAAGAACGACTCAAGACTCAAAATAAAACAAAATAAAATAAAAACAACTTCTTAATCAGAATTGAAACGTTTATCTTTAAAATTGGCCATTGTCCCCGGCAACGGCGCCAAAAATCTTGATCGCGTGTAAGTCACTAACGTCGATATTACTAGCAAGAATACTAAGTACATCATAGTATAGTAAATGCGAGTCAAGGTCGATCCCACAGACACGATGCAACTTTAAGTATAAACGATTCTAACCTAATTATGAAGCGACAGATAAGCGGTCATTGACCAACAATAAACATAAAAGAACTTGGTATTTCTCCCCCTTTTCTCACCGATCTACTAACTTGGTCTAGTTAATCCTTATGTTTACTTCCCCACATAATTTCCTTAAATTAATCGAGCGAGTTTTTGATTTAATTATCAGCTATGGGTGCAACTCCTAACCCTATCTACTCCGAAAATGGTAGTAGATAATCTATACGCAAGATACCCTCCTTAATTGGTCTGTAATAGCCCATACGCATAAAGAACTAGAATTGCCGATATCGAGCGCTAACTCATACTGCTAACCCGCCTAGACAGCTGTCGACACTGATCAACACTGTTAGGAACATCTTATTAAGTTTTGATGATGGCCATACTAGTTGTTATAGTAAGCCTAAAATAAGTTAGAATTCCCTGTATAAGTCTTTACTTAGAGTCTGACATGTTGTATAAGTTGAGTCAGACAAGTATTGTACTAGTTGGTAGGACGGCAAAGTGAAAACAGACTTTCGGCAGAGTGAAGCTAGCCAGGCACCAGCAGAGAAGCAATGAAGACATTATGGTATGACTTATAACCAAAGAAGTCTGTGATGACCTTGGATAAGTCCAAGTTATGTTTCAAGTGATGAAACTTAATATTCAAATATGGTGTACACTGATCTCACCCCAATCAAGGATCAGTGAAGTACAAATATTCTCCTTTGAACTGAAGCAAAGAAGGAAACAGTGAATCGGCTGAATAAACTGATTTTCGGCTTAGTAAAGACAAAACGGTGAAGGAAGATCTAAAACGGCTAAGTCAGAAGGATCACTCAACCGTTCGGAAAACGGCGAAGTAACACTTTCCAGATCAGATTTGATATATGTTGAAGATACAGAAGATCATGCATTAAATGCATAATCAATAGAGGATCAATCAAGGACGGATTTTCTGCTATATGTTTGAAAGAAAAATCTGATCACTGAAATCAATGAGAATGCAATTAAGGGGGAATCAAAATTACAACCAAGGATTATTCCCTCATTAATATAGCCAATGGACGGAATTTCAAAATCAAGGTTATTCACGGCTATAAATAAAAGGCATTGACAGAAAAAAAAAACTACGATTGAAAAAGAAAGATCAAGCAGAAACTCTGTCAATTTGAAAAGCCTTCTCTCTGAACTTAAAAAGATACATCTAGTGATCAATTCAGACGATAGAACTACAAAGTCATATTCAGCATTGAGATTGATCAAGCAAGTTTGTGGATCACATTCACATAAAACTAAAGCAACTGAATCAGAGGCAATCTGAGAAGGAGTTGAGTCTGTGATAGCTGCTGAAGGATTTTGATCTCAAGGAGCAGCAAAAGAGACTGAATCACTGAAGCTGTTGCAGTCAAGGAGTTATAGTCTTGCAGATTGTGAAGCTTTGGAAGCCAAGGACAATCATACTATTGTATCTGTGAAAACAATAGTGAATTCCTCCAATCATCACAGGAGAAGAGTGGATTAAGGGATTACACCACCCCGAACCACTATAAGCCTTGTGTCAATTTACTTTCAAAGAATTTACTTTCTTTGCATTCATTTAAATTGCCTAAGTCATAATCTATATCGTGATAAACCAAACAGCTTTGAAACAACAAATTAAGAATGGACTTATCCGCTGCCCAAAAGCTTTTAAACATAAGAAAAGTTTTTGAAACTCCACTATAGTCATTCACCCCCCTTCTGACTATAGTTATACCCTTCTATGGGACCAACAATTGGTTTCGGAGCGGTGTTCCTAGTATCGAACCTGTTCAGATCTAATTTCTGGTAACAAGGAGATCATATATTTTCAAAGTAGTTTTCAAATCTGAGTTTTCTATTCACTCACATATAGATCTATTATTCTTTACTTATGGATTCCTCAAACGTTATGTCAAAAGTACCTGTTTTAATGTTAATAATTTTGATGAGTATAAGATAAGAATACTGTCTCATCTTGCAGCAACTTATGATGAGATGCTGGACGTAATCAATGATGGACCAATCATGATCATGATTGTGGTATCCACAGGAGCAGATCATGGGAAGGAAATAGACAAACCCAAGAAAGATTGGACCAAGGATGACAGGAGAAGAGAAAATCTAGACTTTGTTGCAAAAGATATGATCTTGAAGACTCTAGATAGCAAAATGTTCATGAGAATCAAAGATTGCAAAACAGCAAAGGAGATGTGGGACAAGCTGGCACTAATTAATGAAGGATCTGAAGCAGTTAAGAAAAACAAGTTATCTGTTGCAAAACAGAAATTTGAGAATTTCAAGATGAAGGCTGGTGAATCCATTGAACAGATGGACAACAGATTCTTTAAATCCAAGGTAAACCACACTCCCCAATTGGGGCAGTATCCAAATGGACTCGAGGTGATAGATATAAACAAAATTCCCGCAAAGAAATTTTATTCATTTATTATTTATAGATATATATATATTTTTCAAACTCTTCGGAAACTCGCGGTCAAATATATTTCTAACACATTCAAGACTCTCAAAGTTCTCAAGAACACTAAGGTGCGAGATTTTAACCGTGAATATAGCACTAGTTCTTAACTTTCATTAATGCTAAATAAGTGTTATCTGTATCAAGAATTAACTTTCCTTTAACTAACCGGAAACTATTCTATATTTGGCTCTTCATCTAATAGGTTCGTGAAATGAAGTTCAAGTGAGTATCGAATTACTAAACCTATTCTCAGAACATGTTATGACTACTGATAACAACTAAAGGTGCCAGATTATAAAACTAGCATGCCAGTGAAATGTTACTCAGGACGAAACAAAAATTTTGAAAAATTTAGCACTTTTTTCATACAAATATAACAGATTAAGCAAATGACTGTAGATACACATAAACCATCCCCTCCCCCACACTTAAACCGCAACTTGTCCTCAAGTTGTGCGTAATGAAAAAGAAAAAGAAAACTTAGGCGATTGTATGCCGAAAGGGAGCTATTCGGAAGTGTTTCGAACCAAATCCAAAAATTCCCGACGAACTCGGTGAGGCGTGGACCATCCACCGGAAAACGATATCATCGAAAACTCACAATAGCTAATGCAAATACCACGTACTCATGAGAAACATGAAATACCTCGGGGATAGGGGGAAGATAACATATAAAGCACGGAAAGGAAGTCTAGAGAATTTTTAGATTAAGCTCATATAAAGATGGACATATACATGGAATATTACAAAATAGTAGGGCTAGGTGCAACTATATGAAAATGCATTACAATGCAATCTACGTGAAAAATCTAAAAATAAAATAAAAACGAGGTAGTATTACGGAAACCGACGATTAACTACACTCAAGAAGAAAAATAAACTAGGTGGTATTACGAAAACCGACGGTGACCACACTTAAGAAAAATAAAAGGAAAAATAGAAAAACAATGCAACTATATGAAATGCAACTAAATGAAATGCATTTAAATGATATGCAAAAAGAAAATAAAATAAAAGAAAGAAAACTAGCCCACTATATGCAACACGACATATATATAAACGTCTACCACATAATGACGAGTTACGATAAACGACAGTCTTGTCACTAGTGCCGACGCGCCTTAAGACTTATCGAAAGTGATAGACTTATGGAAACCAACGATCATCTATCTAAACGGGTATAACTCATATGGAGAAAGGACGTAGCATACGGAAAACCGACGGTAGCTACCCATATGAACTATAAAAACAAAGGAAGCACGTAAGTCTTAAAAGCTTAAAGGATTCATCGGAGCGGTATGTAGCATACGGGAACCGACATTAGCTACTAATTAACCATAAGAACGATTATAGCTTACGAGAACCGACGGTCACTATAACATGCCTAGATGAATCATATATAAGGAATTGATCAATTATCTAACATGGATTCATAGATGGAAAGGTAAAAACATATAAGTTCGGGGCATCTATGTAAAAATCAATTAGCCACGAAGCTCGAATGAAAAATCCACATCAAATAAAAGCATTGAAAATAAAATCAAGAAATTTAGAACTGGACCGAACCTCGGACGAACGTTCACTTAGCGTTCGGGCGGACGGGCGTTCCACTTTTCGGACGCTCGTACGCCTTGAAAACCGACCGGACGGGCGTTTAGAATTTCAGACGCCCGTCTGATTCTTCAAATCAGAGCAGGATTGAAACTTTCTGGACGAACGAACGTCCATCCAACCAGACGCTCGGTTACCTGCATGTTAGGGTACTGGACGGGCGTTCACTTACGTGAACGCTCGTTCAGTCATCGAATTTGCACAGAAAACAGCAGGAAAAACACAGAAACCCTAATTATCCTAAACAAAATCATCACAGCAGCCTTATCACATTAAAGCACAGAGGGTCAGATTAGATAACACAAACATGTAATTCACGTGTCATAAATCGAGTAAAAAAAAACTTTTGCACATTCTTAACCCAACGGTTATCGAAACACGGCAAAATAAAAAAACCTCAATTTATTCAACGCTACTTTTATTGAAAAACAAAAACAAAAAACACGTAACGAAATAGAAAAATTAATTCAATTAGATTCAACAAAACACCGATTCCCCGGCAACGGCGCCACTTTTGTTGGGAGGATTTTGCATCATAAAAACAAAAGAAAATTTATAAACCTATACTACCATGCAAAACTAACTCCTAACCGACCAAATACCGGGTAGTTGATAGCATAGTAGGGTAAGTACGGGTATCGATCCACAGGGAAAAGGTATGTTCAATCTAATCTATTAATCCTACCAATTGCTACTCAAGAAAACAAATAAACGAAAGACAAAACATAAAAACAGAAAATAATTCAAATAATCTAACCTAAGGAATAAAATAAACAAACTAACCTAAGGAAACATGGGATCAAACCAAGTACAAACCTATGTGATCTCAACCCTAGTTCAATTCATGATTTTAATTCAGTTTGTGGTTTCACCTTATCACGAGACATAAACCCCTAATTCCTTAGTGAATTTATTCTCAAGCTATGAATTCCTAATTCCTTAGTGAATTCAATTATCGATCTCTCCTCTTCCGAATGTTGAGACCAATATTACATACAAAACGAAGATGTAGATTCAAGTTAACTTCCGTATTTTAGAAACTAACAACCTAGATAATTAATCGATTAATTTGTCATCATCAATGATTAAAGATCCTATCTTTCTATGGTGATCTAGTCTACGCAACTCTCGTATGTTGTAAACATATCAATTAGTAAACATATCTCTCGATATAAATTCACATAATAGCATCATAATCATAGAACGATACAAAATAAATTAAAGATCATGAAAAATAAATAAGGATTGAATAAATTAAAAATAAACTCACATAGTTTGGTACATGATTGAATCCATGAATCGAAAACGGAAGAAAAACGACATCCTAATCTAACCCCGGATCACCCGAGCACAAGGATCGGGTGACCGGGCTTGAAAAGCCAAGTTGCCGCTGCTTCTTTGTGGTAAATTGCGGCTGCTTGAATAATTGTAATAATATTATGGGATATTAGGGTAAAGGCTGCATGCATGTATTTATAAGTACCTAAGGCGGCTAAAAATAATTGCGGCTAGGAGAATAACCCTTTTTTAATTAGGATTTTCATTATGTCGGCTGAAGCAATTTACTAATGTCGGCTGCTGATGTACCAAGTTGGACGGCCGTTTAACTTGTAGGACGCTCGTTTGAAGGTAAGTTGAACATCCTGTATCCAATTTTGCTGATGAACGCTACTTGGACGCTGGTTCAGGTGGCTTGGACTGAATCCTTCGAAACTTCTAAAATTCATATCTTGAGTTGTAGACCTCCAAAAATTATGATCCGAATGTCATAATTAAGCTCTCGGAAAACTCTACAACTTTCATTAAGGACTCTTTTTCAGAAAACGCCTTTTTGATAAGCCCGTCGTATTACGAGTCGTTTTCGGGATTTTCCACTTGAATTCAACAACAGCATCCAAACTTGTAACGCTCATATCTCGGGCCTCATAAGTCGGAATGGAGTGATTCAAAATCCTGTAGAATCCTCTCTTCAAGCCCTACAAATCTTCTCTTGAGGTCGAGAGTCAAATCAGTGTATATCATATCAAGAACTGCGTCGGAAGTTCGGCTGCTTGAATGCTTCATTCCAAGCTTTATCTCCATCTTTATCCTCTTCCAAGTCAAAAATATGTATCTACATTGCATCCAAACACCACAAAAACGTAACAATATCCAAAACCATATAAAACAATCAAATAATCGTATAAATTGATACGTTTTCATATCTAACTCTTTAAATCACCATTCACTCAATATTTCACTATAAACCTCGAATTCTATGAAAATCATACGTATATGGGGGAAATTGAGGTGAAATATATCCTTAAAAACACTACAATTTGACCCTTAACAACACCCCCACACTTAAACCTTGCTCGTCCCGAGCAAAACAAAACAAGAACATACTATCAAGAATCCACATAACGACACGAGATATAGTCAAAATCATGACAAGCTAGTATTCGACAAATCGACCTCACTCGGTGATGTGTGTGCGAACCTACTAAACTTCCACCGATCCTCTCTTGATATATTACATCAAGCACTAACGATTATCCGGTCAACTAAACGAAAATTTCATTCTATCTACAAGCACTTACCTAACAAAAACTAATTACCAAGAACATAGAAACTAGCTCACTATTAAATTCCTTTGCTTAGTACCAAGAAAATACCTCTCGGGTCTCTCTTGGGTTTAGATCAACTTGACTTAGAGTTCCAAAAAGCGTACATTTTATATTTTATATTCCTATCGTCGCGTCTCAAAAGTATAACACTCTCCCCTACATTAGAGGCGGTCACCACGAGATCACTCAATCCCTTCTTCGTCCAAGGTAAACCACACTCCCCAATTGGGGCAGTATCCAAATGGACTCGAGGTGATAGATATAAACAAAATTCCCGCAAAGAAATTTTATTCATTTATTATTTATAGATATATATATATTTTTCAAACTCTTCGGAAACTCGCGGTCAAATATATTTCTAACACATTCAAGACTCTCAAAGTTCTCAAGAACACTAAGGTACTGAGATTTTAACTGTGAATATAGCACTAGTTCTTAACTTTCATTAATGCTAAATAAGTGTTATCTGTATCAAGAATTAACTTTCCTTTAACTAACCGGAAACTATTCTATATTTGGCTCTTCATCTAATAGGTTCGTGAAATGAAGTTCAAGTGAGTATCGAATTACTAAACCTATTCTCAGAACATGTTATGACTACTGATAACAACTAAAGGTGCCAGATTATAAAACTAGCATGCCAGTGAAATGTTACTCAGGACGAAACAAAAATTTTGAAAAATTTAGCACTTTTTTCATACAAATATAACAGATTAAGCAAATGACTGTAGATACACATAAACCATCCCCTCCCCACACTTAAACGCAACTTGTCCTCAAGTTGTGCGGAATGAAAAAGAAAAAGAAAACTTAGGCGATTGTATGCCGAAAGGGAGCTATTCCGGAAGTGTTTCGAACCAAATCCAAAAATTCCCGACGAACTCGATGGTGTGGACCATCCACCGGAAAAGCGATATCATCGAAAACTCACAATAGCTAATGCAAATACCACGTACTCATGAGAAACATGAAATACCTCGGGGATAGGGGAAGATAACATATAAAGCACGGAAAGGAAGTCTAGAGAATTTTTAGATTAAGCTCATATAAAGATGGACATATACATGGAATATTACAAAATAGTAGGGCTAGGTGCAACTATATGAAAATGCATTACAATGCAATCTACGTGAAAAATCTAAAAATAAAATAAAAACGAGGTAGTATTACGGAAACCGACGATTAACTACACTCAAGAAGAAAAATAAACTAGGTGGTATTACGAAAACCGACAGTGACCACACTTAAGAAAAATAAAAGGAAAAATAGAAAAACAATGCAACTATATGAAATGCAACTAAATGAAATGCATTTAAATGATATGCAAAAAGAAAATAAAATAAAAGAAAGAAAACTAGCCCACTATATGCAACACGACATATATATAAACGTCTACCACATAATGACTGGTTACGATAAACGACAGTGCTGTCACTAGTGCCGACGCGCCTTAAGACTTATCGAAAGTGATAGACTTATGGAAACCAACGATCATCTATCTAAACGGTATAACTCATATGGAGAAAGGACGTAGCATACGGAAAACCGACGAGTAGCTACCCATATGAACTATAAAAACAAAGGAAGCACGTAAGTCTTAAAAGCTTAAAGGATTCATCGGAGCGGTATGTAGCATACGGGAACCGACATTAGCTACTAATTAACCATAAGAACGAGTTATAGCTTACGAGAACCGACGATCACTATAACATGCCTAGATGAATCATATATAAGGAATTGATCAATTATCTAACATGGATTCATAGATGGAAAGGTAAAAACATATAAGTTCAGGGCATCTATGTAAAAATCAATTAGCCACAGAAGCTCGAATGAAAAATCCACATCAAATAAAAGCATTGAAAATAAAATCAAGAAATTTAGAACCTGGACTGAACCTCGGACGAACGTTCACTTAGCGTTCAGGACTGGACGGGCGTTCCACTTTTCGGACGCTCGTACGCACGAAAACCGACCGGACGGGCGTTTAGAATTTCGGACGCCCGTCGATTCTTCAAATCGAGAGCGGGATTGAAACTTTACGGACGAACGAACGTCCATCCAACCGGACGCTCGGTTACCCGCATGTTAGGGTGCGGACGGGCGTTCACTTACGTGAACGCTCGTTCGATCATCGAATTTGCACGAAAACGACGGGAAAAACACGAAACCCTAATTATCCTAAACAAAATCATCACGGCGACCTTATCACATTAAAGCACGAGAGGGTCGATTAGATAACACAAACATGTAATTCACGTGTCATAAATCGAGTAAAAAAAAACTTTTGCACATTCTTAACCCAACGGTTATCGAAACACGGCAAAATAAAAAAACCTCAATTTATTCAACGCTACTTTTATTGAAAAACAAAAACAAAAAACACGTAACGAAATAGAAAAATTAATTCAATTAGATTCAACAAAACACCGATTCCCCGGCAACGGCGCCACTTTTGTTGGGAGGATTTTGCATCATAAAAACAAAAGAAAATTTATAAACCTATACTACCATGCAAAACTAACTCCTAACCGACCAAATACCGGGTAGTTGATAGCATAGTAGGGTAAGTACGGGTATCGATCCACAGGGAAAAGGTATGTTCAATCTAATCTATTAATCCTACCAATTGCTACTCAAGAAAACAAATAAACGAAAGACAAAACATAAAAACAGAAAATAATTCAAATAATCTAACCTAAGGAATAAAATAAACAAACTAACCTAAGGAAACATGGGATCAAACCAAGTACAAACCTATGTGATCTCAACCCTAGTTCAATTCATGATTTTAATTCAGTTTGTGGTTTCACCTTATCACGAGACATAAACCCCTAATTCCTTAGTGAATTTATTCTCAAGCTATGAATTCCTAATTCCTTAGTGAATTCAATTATCGATCTCTCCTCTTCCGAATGTTGAGACCAATATTACATACAAAACGAAGATGTAGATTCAAGTTAACTTCCGTATTTTAGAAACTAACAACCTAGATAATTAATCGATTAATTTGTCATCATCAATGATTAAAGATCCTATCTTTCTATGGTGATCTAGTCTACGCAACTCTCGTATGTTGTAAACATATCAATTAGTAAACATATCTCTCGATATAAATTCACATAATAGCATCATAATCATAGAACGATACAAAATAAATTAAAGATCATGAAAAATAAATAAGGATTGAATAAATTAAAAATAAACTCACATAGTTTGGTACATGATTGAATCCATGAATCGAAAACGGAAGAAAAACGACATCCTAATCTAACCCCGGATCACCCGAGCACAAGGATCGGGTGACCGGGCTTGAAAAGCCAAGTTGCCGCTGCTTCTTTGTGGTAAATTGCGGCTGCTTGAATAATTGTAATAATATTATGGGATATTAGGGTAAAGGCTGCATGCATGTATTTATAAGTACCTAAGGCGGCTAAAAATAATTGCGGCTAGGAGAATAACCCTTTTTTAATTAGGATTTTCATTATGTCGGTGAAGCAATTTACTAATGTCGGTACAATTTGATGTACCAAGTTGGACGGCCGTTTAACTTGTAGGACGCTCGTTTGAAGGTAAGTTGAACATCCTGTATCCAATTTTGCTGATGAACGCTACTTGGACGCTGGTTCAGGTGGCTTGGACTGAATCCTTCGAAACTTCTAAAATTCATATCTTGAGTTGTAGACCTCCAAAAATTATGATCCGAATGTCATAATTAAGCTCTCGGAAAACTCTACAACTTTCATTAAGGACTCTTTTTCAGAAAACGCCTTTTTGATAAGCCCGTCGTATTACGAGTCGTTTTCGGGATTTTCCACTTGAATTCAACAACAGGCATCCAAACTTGTAACGCTCATATCTCGGGCCTCATAAGTCGGAATGGAGTGATTCAAAATCCTGTAGAATCCTCTCTTCAAGCCCTACAAATCTTCTCTTGAGGTCGAGAGTCAAATCAGTGTATATCATATCAAGAACTGCGTCGGAAGTTCGGCTGCTTGAATGCTTCATTCCAAGCTTTATCTCCATCTTTATCCTCTTCCAAGTCAAAAATATGTATCTACATTGCATCCAAACACCACAAAAACGTAACAATATCCAAAACCATATAAAACAATCAAATAATCGTATAAATTGACACCATTCACTCAATATTTCACTATAAACCTCGAATTCTATGAAAATCATACGTATATGGGGGAAATTGAGGTGAAATATATCCTTAAAAACACTACAATTTGACCCTTAACAATCCCCAGAAAGAAGTATGCTTGAAGATCTCGAGGGGACTACCTGAAAGATGGAAGATCATAACATCAGTAATCAGAGGAACAACAAATCTTGCAAGCACTGACACTCTGACACTGATGTCCCAATTAAAAGCTCATGAATTCGAATTGAACGGTGAATATGGTGCTCCGGAAGAGATACCAAGAGCCACTGCACTGGTTGCACCCCAACAAAGTAACTTTGCCGAATGCATCAGCAAAGAGACACATGAACTTAAAGAACATGTAGCTTTATTAGTTAAACGTTTTGACAGGTTTATCAAAAAGAAGCCATTCAAAGGAAACTCATCATCAAGCAAAAGGTCAAGCTCAAACAAAGACCTGAAGAAGAAAGATGATGAATACAGATGCTTCAATTGCAACAAGAAAGTCCACTTCAAGGCTGATTGTCTTGAAGAAAATGATAAAGATGACAAGAAAAAGTACAAGGCATCTGAAAAGAGAAAAGGCAAGAAGGCACTCAAGGCTGAATCTAGCAGTGAAAAGAATGAAGAATCATCTGATAATGACTCAGATGACAGTGATGAAGAAGACAGCTCAAACAATGAAAAAGCATGTCTATGCCTCATGACCAAAGAATTAGATGAAGACGAAGGTGATCGCTCAAACACCGAGGAAACAAGCTTATGTCTAATGGCTAAAGAATCAGATAAAACTGAGGTAACATCCAGCTCTTGTTCCTCATCAAATGCATCCACATCTAACACTGCACAATCTTCTAGTCTCCCATTAGATACAAGAGACCTAGTCCAAAATCTCATGACTAAATTTGATGAAATCGAAATGAATCATGAAATTCTGGAGAAGGAATGCAAGGATCTAAGAAAGGAAAACAAAAGATTAAAGAAAGAATTGGATAAAGAAAAATCTGAACTAACTAGTAGGGAGATCTACTTAAATGATCAACAAACAGCAGATGATCATACATCTATTATTGACCGATCAGTTAAGAAAATCTCTTCACCAGTTAAGGAAAACACTGCACCACTAAATGCACCTGCTTACAAACCCTCAAAAAGGTTTGGATCCAGATCTGGTCTTGGCTACAACAGTCAGGATGAGAGTAGAAACAATGGTCAACACAATTTTAAATTCAGGACCAATCATGGACCAAAATTTAGAAAGGTACAGACCATAGTTCCAACCAATCATCCTGCGCCCGTGAAGTCAAAACCTAGTGTAGTGAAACAGCAAACAAAATCCTCATTCCAGTCAACCAAAAATAAGGACTTTCTAAAAGGTAAAGGTAGACTTTACCCTTTAGAGGATGATTGGAAAGTTCCACCTCCAAAATACAAGAAGAAACCATTCCATAATATGCATCATATGTTTAAGAAAAATCAGTCTAGATATGCTCCTAGACACATGAAGCAAGAAAGGTTTCCCACTGCATATTGGAATGTGAAGAAAGATGCACATGCACCAAAAGGCAGATAAAAGTATCAGAATACCTTCAGTAAAAACTTTAGAAGCTATTCTGCCATGCCTTATACATATGAAGTTGATGACTTCAATTATCCAAAAAGAAGAACTTTTGGATACACACTTGGTATGGAAGGCATGACTGCTAACAGGTATGGACCCAAACAGTGTTGGGTACGTACCTAAACTTAATTAATTTGTTTTGTAGGATGTCTGGTACATAGACAGTGGATGTTCCAGACACATGACAGGAAATAAGACATGGCTCACTAACTTTAAAGCTTTTGATGGACCCAAAGTTACATTTGGAGGCAAAGAAAACCCTGTCAAGATTAAGGGGGAAGGCACAATACTCAAGAACAACTTGAATATTCAAAATGTAGCATATGTCAAAGGACTTAATTTCAATCTGATGAGCATCAGTCAATTCTGTGACAAAGGCTACAATGTGCATTTCAATAAGAAAGGATGCAAAGTGATTCACAGCCAAACCAACACTGTAGTTCTTATAGGTAGAAGACAAGATAACATGTATGTGGTAGATTGGAAAACAGCCAAGGCAGAAACATGTCTGCTTGTCAAAAATAAACAATCAACCAGCTGGATTTGGCATAGAAGACCGAATCACACGAACTTCGAGACCATCAACAAATTGTCAAAGAACAAGTTAGTTGAAGGCACACCGAGAGATCATATTCAAGAAAGAAAGTCAATGTGATGCATGTCGAAAAGGAAAGCAAATCAAAAGTTCATTCAAGTCAAAGCCCTATCAATTTACAACAAGAATTCTACATCCGTTACACATGGACTGTTTGGACCGGTCACACCGATAAGTGTAAGTGGTAAGAAATACACCCTAGTAGTGGTGGATGACTACTCAAAATACACCTGGACCATCTTCATGAACAAGAAGAAAGAGACACTCAAGAAATTGCCGTTTGCTTTGAGAAGACTCCAAAATGAGAAAGAATCGAAGATTATCAAGATCGGATCGGACGGAGGCACTAAATTTCTAAATGAAATTATCGAACCTATTGTGAAGAAAATGGAGTACTACATCAACTATCTCAGCGGGAACTCCACAACAAAATGGTGTAGCGAAAAGAAGAAACGAGACTCTCAAAGAAGCGATCGAACAATGATTGCGAAAGCATGCTTGCCAAAGAGATTTTGGGCTGAAGCAGCAAACACAGCATGCCATACACAAAACAGATCAATCATCAATAAACATCATGGAAAGACTCCATATGAAATATGGAATGGTAGAAAACCTAATATCTCATATTTTCATATGTTTGAATCAAAATGTTTTGTTTTGAACAGGAATCAGCTGCATACCTTTGATGAGAAGGCTGATGAAGCAGTCTTTATGGGATACTCAAACACCAGTAAAGCATTCAGAGTACTCAACAAAAGAACATTGGTGATTGAAGAATCAATACATGTAGTTTTTGATGAACCAAATACAAATGGTGAAGATCTTCAAGATCAAGAAGAAGAAGCAACACAAATGGAAATCTATACAAATGCAACAATACCAGCTTCTATCTTGAATCACCATTTTGAAGATCAAGAGGAGCCACATATCAACACAACAGAACAAGCACCAGAACATGAAGCCCATACACATAATGAAGCTGTGGAAGCACCAAGTGAAGATCAACTTCAACTTGAACTAAGTTGGCTAAGAGATCATCCTGAAGAACAAGCCATTGGAGACATTCACACAGGAGTTAGAACCAGAAGACAACTGGAAAATATGCTAACATGTTTTCTATCACAAGTGGAGCCCAAGACAATAGATGATGCAATTCAAAATGCAGATTGGATTACAGCCATGCAAGAAGAACTAAATGAATTTGAAAGAAATGAAGCCTGTGAACTTGTTGACAGACGAGATATGGCCAACATCATTGGAGCAAAATGGGTATTCAGGAACAAGATGGATGAGCAAGGAACTGTTGTCAGAAACAAAGCAAGGCTAGTTGCAAAAGGCTACTCTCAAGTAGAAGGAATAGATTATGATGAAACATTTGCCCCAGTAGCAAGATTGGAGGCAATCAGACTCTTTCTAGCTTTTGCTGCATTCAAAGACTTCAAAGTCTATCAAATGGATGTCAAAAGTGCATTCCTAAATGGACTTTTGGAAGAAGAAGTATATGTGGAACAGCCTCCTGGCTTTCAAATCAAAGGAAAAGAAGACAAAGTATACAAACTCAAGAAGGCCCTCTATGGACTCAAACAGGCACCTAGAGCCTGGTATGAAACACTATCACAATTCCTGATCAAGAATGGATTCAACAAAGGAACTATAGACAAGACTCTATTCAAACTAGAGGAAGGAACAAGCACATTGCTAGTACATATCTATGTTGATGATATCATCTTTGGATCAGAGGATGAAAAGCTATGTGAGAAATTTGCAAACCTAATGAAGAGCAAATTTCAGATGAGCATGATGGGAGAATTAAATTATTTCCTTGGCCTCCAAGTAAAGCAAATGAAGGATGGTATTTTCATTAGTCAAGCCAAGTACACAATAGATTTAATACACAAGTATGGGATGGATACAAGTGGCACAGCAGACACACCAATGTGTGCAAGAGTAATTCTTGGAAAAGATGAAACATGGAAGGATGTTGATCAGAAAATGTATAGAGGAATCATTGGATCCCTACAATACTTAACTGCAAGTAGACCTGATATAGCATTTGCAGTTGGAGTATGTGCAAGGTTTCAAGCTCAACCAAAGGAATCACATCTTTTAGCAGCCAAAAGAATAATCAAATACTTGAAAAACACTATCAATGTAGGAATTTGGTATCCAAAAGATGGAGGATTTAAGCTGATATCATATTCAGACTCGACTATGATGGATGCAAAATAGATAGAAAAAGTACATCCGGAACTTGTCAAATGCTAGGCAACAGACTAGTCTCATGGTTCAGTAAAAAGCAAAACTCCATATCTACATCAACAGCTGAAGCAGAATATATAGCAGCAGGTAGTTGTTGTGCACAAGTACTTTGGATCAGACAACAACTAAGGGATTATGGAGTGGAGGAGAAAACAATTCCAATCATGTGTGATAACACAAGTGCAATATATATTACTGAAAATCCAGTGTTGCATTCAAGAACAAAGCACATTGATGTGAGACATCATTTTATCAGAGATCATGTTGAAAAAGGAGATGTCATCCTAAAATACATACCCACTGAAGATCAATTGGCTGACATTTTCACCAAACCACTCAGTTATGAAATATTTAGCATGTTGAGAACGGAGTTAAGAATGATTGAAATTGATTAAGTACTAAAGAGCAGCTAACTGGAGTAATCGGCTAAGTGACTTCGTCAGCTGTTTAACCCTTTGCCATTACAGGAGATGTAGCATGTAAGGCACTGGTATCCAGCGAAGTCAACTTAACTGATTGTTAGTAACGGTTAAATGGAGCAGCTCAGTGAAGAATTCACTATATCGGCTAAGTGACCTGCCAAGGCACTCCACCGAAATAAAGACTTGGACAAATTAAAGTGTGAACAAAATCAACCCTTTTGACACATGGAGAATAAGGAAATTATGGAGGATTATTCTGTGGAAGATTACACTCGTGGAAATCAATTTATAATCGTGGAGGTAACCATATTATTTTTTAAATTATAAACGCCTCAATTGCCGGGCTCTATCATTACTTACCTCAATCCACTCCCCCATTACACTCAAATATCGAGATTTACATACACAATATCACGCCATTATGTCACAAAATCCTTCCACATTCAAACCACGTTCACACTACCCAAATCAACCTATATAAAGGCTACTTAGAGATTTTCAGAAAAATTTACATCCTCTTGCAAAATTACAAACCCTACTTTTGATTCTCTTTGAAAACTCGAAGTATTCTGTTCTAATCATCCATTGCATATCAATGGCTTCATCCTCCACAATCTCTCCCACTGAAAAATACTACGAAAAATCAATCATCACTAGTTCGTTTTTCAAACCAGAACACTATCTCTCTTTTTGTGATAACGATGCACAAGTGCAACGCTTGGTCAATTGCTGTACAAATTTGGGGCTGATGACCTTTCTAAACCCCCCAATAACAAGAATCTACTATGAAAACTTGATAGCATTTTGGAAAAATGCCAAGTTTGTGCCCAGCACAAAGAAGGCTGAAGTCGATCGAATAACAAGCTCAATCTTTGGAAGAGAAATGTTCGGTAAAAACTAGTTTTAAATTTATAAACCGAAACACCCCAAGTATAAGGATCGTAGTATAGGATGTTAACGGGTCGTCCTAAGGGAGTGGAATGTTTATCGGATTCAAATATAAATCTATATCAATTATGTCACAATTATCTATCTAAACTAAAGCTGGAACTAACTAAAACCTAAACCTAAGAATTAAAACTAAAACAGGAATAAAAACAAGCAGAAAATAATAAAACAGAAAAGCGGACGAACGTTCGCTTTGATGAACGAGCGTCTGAAAACTAAATCTAATGGACGGGCGTCTGCTATTGCGGACGAGCGTCTGATTACGAACTGAAGCAGAAAAGTGCAGGAAAACAGCAGGAAATTAGGGTTTATAAAACTAGAGCTTAAACTAAACTTAATCTAAACGATTCGATTGATAAACAATAAAGGAAAACACAAAATGAGGCAACGAATCCACCCATCAACCAACAACCCCCAACTAGATGGTGATCTAAGATGTAGTTTTTAGTAGTGATTTATTCACGAATTCAATTAAATTTCTTCAACCAAATTCTAGGGTTCCGTTTATCTTTTCAAATAAACTAAACATGCAATCAAAACGAAATCACGAGATTGTTTCTAAACTCTTACTCAACTAATCATGCATAATCTCTTACAACACGAATAATTGCATCACTTTGAACGAAAGAGAACTCAAATAAACAAACTTTCATAAATTTATTCAAGCATAAATTAAACATAGATCGTTTCATCAAATCTTAATTCAATAAAACTTAAGCAATACAAAACAGATCCAAAGTAATGAAAAACTATGAAATAAACTCACTAAACTTAAGCATCGAACTCTCTAGTTGGTTGTGTTGTTGATGGGCTTCCTCCGTCGACTCACTGCAAGGCTTTTAGCCAACAATCATGTTGAAGATGATTGTTGGATTGGAGAAATTCATCTCTATGAAATTAGGGTTCTGGCCGCAGCTTTTTGGTGTAAAATTGCGATCTCAATGATTTTGGTAAAAAGTATATCCTTAGGGTTGGGGCTGCAGCTGTATTTATAGAATTTTAAGGCGGTTAGGGTTTAAGTCGGCAACGGACGCTCGTCTGAATATCCGGACGTCCGTCCAGAATGCCTGGACGCTGAGTAAACGCTCGTTCATCCTCCGTCTGAACTCTCTGAATGTAAAATACGACTCTGGACGCTGCATGGACGCCAGTTCACTTCTGGACGCTCGTTCAAGATCAGTAGACGCCCGTTTGAACTGCTGAGGATCGGATCTCTTCATCTTTATCCAATTTCTTCAAGCCAATTCCGAATCTATCTCTTATAATTCGACTTGAGCTTCATTTATCCTCATTATATGCACGAAAATTAACTCCTACATGATAAATAAACAATGCAAAAACGTAATAAAATCCAAATAATAATAATTCCATTAAATCAACACTTAAAATCATCAATTTTGCATACAACCCTCTTAAAATCATCTTTATTCAATATTTACACTTAAACCCTTAATTCTCATGTAAATTACGCAAATGTGGGGAAAATAATAATGAAATAAACCCTTAATAATCATATAAATATGGCCTTAACAACTCCCCCACACTTAACTTTTTGTACGTCCTCGGACAAAACAATCAAAACTATAGCTCAACTTTATAAATAATCCACATAGATCTCTAACTCACGTAACGAAAGATACAACAACTATAGCAAATGATACCAACACGAGAGATAGATTCGGTGTAAGTGTGACAAGCCATTCTCAATCTAACAAGCCTTTCAAAGAAATATCCTCTCAAAAATTCCAATGACTATCCTAGGTACAAACAGTAATAGCTCCACTCAAAGCCTTCCCACGCACTCAGTAGGATAATCCTACAACATATCATGCGGTTCTACTCAGGTATAAGATCCATGATAACAAAGACTTCACTTCATCATTTCCAAAATTTTCAAATTTAACGCATATCAGAATGAGCTTTTACCCATCATAGTAGAATAGGATGTTTCGTGATAACACCCTACCTTACTCAAATCATAAGGTAGCTTCTCCCGATTTGTCGTGAGCTTTTGGTCATCATAGTGGTATAGGACATTTCGAGATAATGCCCTACCTCACTCCAATCATAAACCGACTTCCGACAAACGTATTTATTATGATTGCTTATTCATTCTCTCTTTTTTTCAAGACATAAGTTACATCTCACTTATCACATTCGAACTTTATGATATTCACAGCACACGGTCTAACTAAGGTGTTACTATACTGACCTTCCTAAGATAAATCACTAAAACAATGAAAGGATATAGTTCAAAAATCTTGCTTCAATATCAAAGGCTTCCGTGAGTGAAAAACGAAACTATCTCTATAAAAGTAAAACATGCTATAATTATCTCACTAAGTCACATACTATCATCGTTAGAAAACTACAACTAGCAAGCATCTAGTTCCAATTATATGCTCGAGACTCACAAAAAATTTTAAATTTCGCAGAAATTTAACATTCACTCATATTTCAAAGGATATAGCATAAAAACATACCCAATTTACCCCCCCCCCCCCACACTTAAATCACATGATGTCCTCAGAATGTGCAGAATAAAAGAAAAAGAAAACTTAGCTGGTTTCAATAGTGGTTGTCGGATGAAAGTTGGCAGAGGTCAGGCCGGAGCATGAACGTACCGCGACAACTCGAATAGACAACAACGGACGGTAGTAACTCGAAAACCTGCTCAAAAGTATCTCGCAACACTCGACATACCATATAATCTCGGGGTACACGGGGTATATGAGCAACACATAACACAAAACACTCACAATGAACGTAAGAGGAATAACCATCAACACAAAATCAACTAAAGTATTATTTCTAAAACAATAAAACAAAACAACCTAAGAAAAGGAAACGAACAAAGAAAACTAGGCTGCCTCCTAGGAGCGCTCTTTTAATGTCAATAGCTTGACACAGATTCCAAAAGATCAACCCGGATCGGGCCACTTTGGTTTAACTGCCGCCACCTCAGTATCGGAATTAGAATTACTAAGGCGGAAGTGATTTTCACCACAACAACAAGTCAAGTGCGCAATAAGTTCATTAAACTTTTCTCTCCAAACTACACTGACTCTCTTCTTCTTGTTCTTACGGATGACAGGCGTAGGTGTGCTAACATGCTCGGGAGTCCCGAAAGAAGGTTCCTCACGGTAGAGGTAGGAATGTCATCATCGACTCAAAGAAATAAGATGGAATCTCCTCACAAATCAGGACATCTGTACTCTCATCTCTTCTTTGGAAATAAAGAGTCTCAGGCTTTTCCTTTGGTTGCCCAAAATATTTCTTAAGTCTATGACCATTCACTTTGAAAGCTTGATTACCATACCCGTTCAGAGTAATTACTCCACTTGGATTAACCTCGAGAATCTCAGAGGGACCAGACCATCTAGACTTGAGTTTACCTGGAAATAGGTGAAGTCTAGTATTATAGAGTAAAGCCATCTCACCAACTTTGAATTCTCGGTCCTTGATCTTAGCGTCATGGAGCATCTTCGTTCTTTCCTTGCTAAGCTTAGCATTCTCGTACGCTCTGAGTCTGAATTCGTCGAGCTCGTTCAATTGTAACAACCGTTTCTCCCCACAGAGTTGGCTATCGAAATTTAAGAATTTAATTGCCCAGAAAGCTCTGTGCTCAAGTTCGACGGGTAAATGACAAGCTTTGCCATAGACCATTTGGAAGGGTGACGTGCCCATCGGGGTTTTGAATGCAGTACGATAAGCCCACAGTGCGTCATCCAACTTAAGACTCCAATTAGATCGATTATTGTTCACGGTCTTCTCTAAAATTCTTTTGAGGCTCCGGTTGCTTACCTCGACTTGGCCACTGGTTTGGGGATGATATGGTGTACCAACTTTGTGTTTGACACCGTATTTTTCAAGGATTTTATCAAGCGGCGCATTGCAAAAGTGGGTACCCTCATCACTAATGAGTGCTCTCGGACGACCGAATCGGTAAAGATATTCTTTTGCAAGAATTTCTTCACGACTTTATGATCATTAGTTTGGGTAGCTATGGCTTCAACCCACTTGGAAACATAGTCGACACAGACGAGGATATATTTATTACCGCACGAAGATGGAAAGGGTCCCATAAAATCTATGCCCCAAACGTCGAAAACTTCGCATTCAAGAATGGGCTTAAGTGGCATTTCCATCCTACTACTCTGTCGTCCAGTTCTCTGGCACCTATCACAACCTTTACAAAAGGCTTCTGCATCTTTAAACAGAGTCGGCCAGTAGAATCCAGCTTGAAGGATCTTCGCAACCGTCTTCGGTGTTCCATAATGACCTCCGGTAGGACCGCTATGGCATTGTTCTAGGATATCCCACTGATCATGCTCAGGAACACACCTTCGAAGCAACCCATCTTTACAGACTCTGAACAAATAAGGATCTTCCCATACGAGATATTTAAGATCAGAAAAGAACTTTTTCTTCTCCCGATACGTCATATCCTCTAAATGACCACTCGCTAAATAGTTGACGTAGTCGCATACCACGGCCTAACCGTTTCAAGCTTCATCAATTGCTCGGTCGGAAAATCAATGCCTATATCATTGTGATTCTCTCGCACCCTCATTTACTAGGCGAGATAAATGATCGGCCACAATATTCTCACTACCTTTCTTATCTTTAATCACAAGGTCAAACTCTTGTAAAATTAAAATCCATCGAAGTAACCTTGGTTTTGCATCTGCTTGGTCCATAAGGTAGCGCAAGGCTGCATGGTCGGTCCAAACAACAACTTGAGACCCTAGAAGATAACTTCTAAACTTGTCAATGGCAAAAACAACAGCTAAGAATTCCTTCTCAGTCGTAGTATAATTGCATTGAGCCGGGTTCAAGGTGCGGCTCGCATAATAAATGGGCCTGAACCTTTTATCAACTCTTTGACTTAAAACTGCGCCTACGGCGTAATTAGAGGCATCGCACATCAACTCGAAAGGCTTGGTCCAGTCAGGTGCAACTAAAATAGGGGCACTGATAAGCTTGTCTTTCAGACAATTGAAAGCTTCTTTGCACTTTGCATCGAACAAGAAATCTACATTATCTTTCAAAAGATTTGATAAAGGCTTGGCAATAGTAGAAAAGTCTCGAATAAACCGCCTTTGTAGAAGCCAACGTGTCCTAGAAAACCTCGTACCTCTTTCACTTGTCTTAGGGTACGTCATCCTTTCGATGGCTTCGACCTTAGCCTTATCAACTTGAATACCGGCATTGGACACCTTATGTCCCAAAACGATTCCTTCGTCTACTAGAAAATGGCATTTTTCCCGGTTAAGCACCGATTTTTCTCAACGCAACGTTGGAGTACCATATCTAGGTTCTCTAAGATTTCATCAAAACTATCGCCGTAGGCGAGAAGTCATCCATGAAGACCTCCATGCATTGCTCCACAAGTCCATCAAAAATGGCTAACATGCACCGTTGAAAAGTCGCGGGTGCATTGCATAGACCGAATGGCATTCTACGAAAAGCAAAAGTACCAGATGGACATGTAAACGTGGTCTTCTCTTGGTCATTGGGGTCGATGGCTATCTGGAAGTAACCAGAGTATCCATCGAGAAAACAATAATACTTGTGACCACTCAGTCTTTCAATTAGTTGGTCAATGAAGGGTAAGGGGAAGTGATCTTTTGCAGTGACTTCATTCAGTCTACGATAGTCGATACAGACTCTGTAGCCAGTCACGAGACGTAAGGCAACTTCCTCCCCTTTTTCATTCTTTTCGACTGTGATTCCACCCTTCTTTGGCACAACTTGAGTAGGGCTGACCCACTCGCTATCGGCGATTGCATAGATGATGCCCATGTCAAGCCACTTTATAACCTCCTTCTTGACAACCTCTTGCATATGCGGATTCGGCCCTTCGGCGAGGTTGTCTTACCTTTTAGCTCCTTCCTCCGTTCGATTTTATGCATGCATATGTACGGGCTGATCCCTCGGATATCACCCACTTGCCAACCGAACGCGAGGATGTTTTTCTTAAGCACTTCTATCAGTGTGCTTCTTGCTCTTGGTCGAGTTTCGAAGAAATGATCAAAGGCAATTTATCTCCATCCTTAAGAAAGATATACTTAAGGTGTTTTGGAAGCGGTTTAAGCTCTAAATCAGTAGGTGGTTGCTCAATACTAGACTTTAACGGGCCACCTTTCTCCTTGTGCGCTTGAAGTGGTTGACGGTAGAACACCTCATCTTCCCGAGGCTCAACCCCGAGAAAGGTGCGGATCAAATCATCCATCGGAATCCTCCGGTCAACACTTGCTTCCTTTTTCTTGTGATCGATCATTTTTCTTAACTCTTCATCTTTAAGCTCTTACGCCGACTCTTCCCAATCATCTACTTCCCAATGAGTAGCTTCTCTCCAAAACTCTACCTCGTCCCAACTACCCATCGAGCTTCTTCTTCACCGGGGATGAAGTCTTCCGACTCGGTTCTTTGAAATCATCGTTTGTTGCTTTGGGCATCTCCATGCTTCTAACTCAATAACGAGGCCCGAGTGTGAGCGAGTGAAGATGACTCGTCAATGCCTACGGCTTGAAATGAATTAGAAGGTGGTCCGCAGTCAGCCGGATCCTCAATGTCCATGACTTCAAAAACACCTATCTCTGTCAACTCCTCTGCTTCTTCAAAGTAGGCATCTTTTTCGTCCTCATAGATAGCTTCGACAAACGATATTTCATCAATTACGGCTCTTTCAGGATGTGTCCCACGTGTGAAGGTGACAGATGTGTCACCGACTCTAAGAGTAATCTGTCCTTTGCAGAAGTCGATGAGAGCGTTAGAAGTGTCTAAAAAGGTTCGGCCTAGAATTAGAGGCATCTCCTTATCAGGTGGATAGTCTAGAATAACCCAGTCGGTAGGGAAGACTAAATGTTCAACTTGAAGGAGAACATTAGCTACACAACCGGCTGCGGTCCGGCTAGATTTATCTACCATCGAAGAGAAATCGGGCGTTCCCGCATCCTTTTATCTAACCCGAGCTTTTTGCATACGTTTAATGGCATCACATTAATAGAGGCCCCTGAGTCGCATAAGACGTTTTCGAATAAATGACCTTCGATCTCACAGGAGATTGAAGGTCTGCTAGGGTCACCTCGCTTAACAGCAATTTTCTGTGAAACCATCGCGCAATCTTCGCGAAACACTTCTTCAGCCATCCCCTGAAGCTTTCTCTTGCTCCCACAGAATTCTTTAAGATACTTAGTACATTTAGGCATTTCAGACAATACCTCAGCTAAGGGCATACTCACTTTAGTGTCCCTAAGTATCCTCCTCACTCCAGCATACTGCTTGTCGTTAGTGAGGGCTTTCTCTTTCCTTTTTGGTGGATAAGGAAGGGCTTTATCATTCCCTGTAGCTTGATTCTTTATCGCCTCATCCTCCCTATCCTTCCATCTTACGAACTTTTCTTCCTTTTTCTTAGTCAGGGGTACCGCCCCTTGACTTTCCTTTCTTTCCTCGTCATCAGAATTATTTTCATCCTCCGAAGAATTGTCACTAAGCTCCTCATCGTTGCTTTCTTCGGCATGTGGTTTCTGATTTCCCCCTCCTGAACTCATGGCGTCAGGAGGGGCTACTCGTTTCCCGATATCTTGCCGGGTCCACTTTGTTTACCACTTCTCAACGTTACTTCATTCAACTCCTCTTCTTGCCCATACTCCCACCGAGGTGTAATGGCGGTGCAAACATTCACATCGGCTTTCGGGTTTCTCTCGGTATAACTCGGAAGTTTACCGTGAGGTACGCGCTTCTTTGCCGGTCCGCCATTTGACCAACTTGTCTCTCAATTGCTTTAACACTAGTAGACGAGTCTTCACCATGTCTACCGGCTCATCGAATTTGTGTTGAGGGACACATGAGGTGGTATGATTATTGTTCTGAGTTTGATTCCAGCCACCTTGAGGCCTTTGGGAGTTCTGAACTGGCCTTTGATAGTTCGAGTTGAAAGAATTCGAATTTGAAGGGCCAGGTGGTAACTTGGCTTGATTGAAGTTTTGCCTTTGAAATCCTGAATAGTTCTGGCTTTGATTGAAGTTTCGGAAGGGTTGGTTTTGATTATCCATTAAGTTTACCTCCTCCGTCATCTCAGTCCTTGCTGTGTTTCAAGATAATTTGAATTAGAAGGCTGCATCTGAAGATTGGCCAGCTGCTTGCTTATCAATTCCATCTGAGCAACCAACAGTTGTGTATCAGGATTGCTTGCAGTACCTTCTTTCTTAACAATATTGGTCTTCTTAGCGAGTCGACCACATATTGTTCTTGGCGATGGTCTCAGCCACTCTGTAGGCAGTCTCATCACCTCCCCCTAAGAAGGATCCATGAGCTATGGAGTCAAGATAATCTCTATTAGGTTGAGAGACACCTCTATAGAACAGTTCCAGCAACTCATGTCTGTCATATCCGTGATTGGGGCATTTCCTCATCAACAGATTTAATCTCTCCCAAGCCTTGCCAACAGTCTCATCCTCCATCTGTTCAAACGTAGCTATTTCCTGTTTCATCTCCATAATCTTGCCTGGTGAAACCCACTTAAGAGCGAAGGCTCTTTTGACATCATTCCATGTATGGAGGGAATGATGTGCTAACGACTTAAACCATCTGCTTGCTTCACCTTTTAAAGCAAAAGGAAATAGCTTCAACTTTACGATCTCAGAATCAACACCAGGATAATGTCCTGCTTCACAGATTTGTACGAATGTGGACAAGAAGTCGTGCGGGTCTTCTTGAGCAGTGCCATGGAAAGAGCTATTTTGGACTAGTGCAACTACTCCATTTTTAAGGTCGAAATTTACTCCCCCCATATCAGGTGGACGAATAGGTCTATGTCCCTCGAGAAAATCTTGATTAAGATATGGAGTGTAGGGGTCCTGGTTCAACTGATTAAGCTGGTTTTGGCGGAATTGTTGAAGTTGTTGATTTATGCCGACTGCGGATTGTCTTTATTCTTGCGAGCTTGCATTTGTTGAAGGAGTAAATTTAAGCGAGCTTGGGGATCAGGATTTGGAATTGGTGGATCTTGATCCGCCATTTTGTCCAAATCAGGGAGAAGCCTTCTTCTAAGGATAGATCGTTCAGGCTCAGGATCAAAGATCAGAAGTCCCTTCTTACTTCTCGTTTGCATAAACCAGAAGAAAGAAAAAGGAAGAAATCAACCTTAGGGTTGATTAGAACAGGTTTAGAAAAGGTTTGATGGTTTAGAAAGAGAAAAGAAGATAGAAAAGAAGTGATGATTTGAGAGACTGAACTGGCGTCCAGTATGAATGGACGTTCGTTCAGAACTGAACGCTCGTTCAGATGAATGAACGTTCGTTCAGAAGACAGAATTGAGGTGGACGGGCGTTCAAGTTATCGAACGCTCGTTCAGCTACGAAAACCTAAAAAAAACTAGAAAAACACTAAGACGGGAAAAAAAAAACGTGTTGAAATCTTCTAGGGCCAAAATGGAGGGGAAAACAGTGGATTTTGACCTCGAAAACGGCACTAAACGGCCTGTGGCCATTCACCTCGTCGTCGGCGTCGGAACGAGCTTTCCGAATTGGGGTCCTGCGTTCCAAACGGACACTCGAGCCGAAAGTTACGGCCAAAATACTACTGCGTGCTAAAAGCGATCCCTTTTGACACAGAAAACTGTCCTATGAAGAAATCCGACAACCGTTACCGACTCCCCGGCAACGGCGCCAAAAACTTGTTCGGTAAAAACTAGTTTTAAATTTATAAACCGAAACACCCCAAGTATAAGGATCGTAGTATAGGATGTTAACGGGTCGTCCTAAGGGAGTGGAATGTTTATCGGATTCAAATATAAATCTATATCAATTATGTCACAATTATCTATCTAAACTAAAGCTGGAACTAACTAAAACCTAAACCTAAGAATTAAAACTAAAACAGGAATAAAAACAAGCAGAAAATAATAAAACAGAAAAGCGGACGAACGTTCGCTTTGATGAACGAGCGTCTGAAAACTAAATCTAATGGACGGGCGTCTGCTATTGCGGACGAGCGTCTGATTACGAACTGAAGCAGAAAAGTGCAGGAAAACAGCAGGAAATTAGGGTTTATAAAACTAGAGCTTAAACTAAACTTAATCTAAACGATTCGATTGATAAACAATAAAGGAAAACACAGCGAGGCAACGAATCCACCCATCAACCAACAACCCCCAACTAGATGGTGATCTAAGATGTAGTTTTTAGTAGTGATTTATTCACGAATTCAATTAAATTTCTTCAACCAAATTCTAGGGTTCCGTTTATCTTTTCAAATAAACTAAACATGCAATCAAAACGAAATCACGAGATTGTTTCTAAACTCTTACTCAACTAATCATGCATAATCTCTTACAACACGAATAATTGCATCACTTTGAACGAAAGAGAACTCAAATAAACAAACTTTCATAAATTTATTCAAGCATAAATTAAACATAGATCGTTTCATCAAATCTTAATTCAATAAAACTTAAGCAATACAAAACAGATCCAAAGTAATGAAAAACTATGAAATAAACTCACTAAACTTAAGCATCGAACTCTCTAGTTGGTTGTGTTGTTGATGGGCTTCCTCCGTCGACTCACTGCAAGGCTTTTAGCCAACAATCATGTTGAAGATGATTGTTGGATTGGAGAATTTCATCTCTGTGAAATTAGGGTTCTGGCCGCAGCTTTTTGGTGTAAAATTGCGATCTCAATGATTTTGGTAAAAAGTATATCCTTAGGGTTGGGGCTGCAGCTGTATTTATAGAATTTTAAGGCGGTTAGGGTTTAAGTCGGCAACGGACGCTCGTCTGAATATCCGGACGTCCGTCCAGAATGCCTGGACGCTGAGTAAACGCTCGTTCATCCTCCGTCTGAACTCTCTGAATGTAAAATACGACTCTGGACGCTGCATGGACGCCAGTTCACTTCTGGACGCTCGTTCAAGATCAGTAGACGCCCGTTTGAACTGCTGAGGATCGGATCTCTTCATCTTTATCCAATTTCTTCAAGCCAATTCCGACTCTATCTCTTATAATTTGACTTGAGCTTCATTTATCCTCATTATATGCACGAAAATTAACTCCTACATGATAAATAAACAATGCAAAAACGTAATAAAATCCAAATAATAATAATTCCATTAAATCAACACTTAAAATCATCAATTTTGCATACAACCCTCTTAAAATCATCTTTATTCAATATTTACACTTAAACCCTTAATTCTCATGTAAATTACGCAAATGTGGGGAAAATAATAATGAAATAAACCCTTAATAATCATATAAATATGGCCTTAACAAGAAATAGTCATCACACCTGGTACACTCACCAGATACCTTCAACTCCCCTTAATTGGTCCTGCCAATGTCAAGCTTGTGACAACAGACATCACAAAATTCTGGGCTGAGATAGCCAAAAGTCCCAAGAAAAATAGCAAAACGTACAATCTACCTAGATCAAAGCTCAAACTTCCGTTTGCTGAATTTGCACCGGTCATCACAAAGAATATTGAAGGTAGAAAGGGGTCAATGGAAAACCTAAAGGAGGTACGAATCAAACTGATGGCCATAATCTACGAACGCATCAAATTCGACTGGGCAACTTTTGTGTTCAATAGATTGAAGGATCAGATTTAAAAGGAAATTGATTTATCAATAACAGCACCAAGCAAGGGTTTGCAGAAAAATGGCGATTTCTAGGAGAGGAAATCATATGGATTCCCTCTTCAGCACCTGTTCAATGCATTGAAAGTACAACCCACCAATTTGCAGTCACCACACAAGTCTAAGACAATGTTCACTTACATCAAGGCATTGAAACCCAAACCCACTGCTGGGAGCAAAAGAAAACAACCTAAAACTAGTAGATCAGGAGTGGGATGAAGAACAAGATCCCAGAAGGCACAAGAGAATACCGCTATGACTAGCACCAGCAACTTGGATGAGCTTGTGACAATCAGTGATGACACAGCAACAACAGAAGAAAAGCAGCAAGAGGAAATCACCTACCTTGAGGAAGGTGAGGAAGGATATAGACTCACTTCATCTGAAGAAGAGGAGATAGATGAGGAAGAAGCTGAATCAGAGGATGAACACTCAGGGAGTGCTCATTTTGAAGCAAGTCAAGAAAATCTAGAGATCTCAGATGATGAACTGACTCTTCAAGAAGTGCTTTTCAAAAGCATTGGCAAAGTTGACGAACATCTAAGTGAGCCAGCTGATAAAGCTCACTTAGCCGAACTTGTCAACTCCCCCACAATTGCACAAGGGGGAACAGTGGCAGATGAAATAGTCCACACTCAACAACAACATCTAAATGACCCTGTGTCTAATGAGGAAGAACAAGAACAGATGGAAGAAAGAGAAGAAGAAGCACAAAATGAAAAGGAAGAGGAAGAAGAGGAAAAGGAAGAAAGAGAAGTTGAAGTGGAGAATGAGAAAACGCAAGGTGGAAATGCTAAGGATGAGACTGATGGAGATGAAAAGGATGTCCATGTAGCAACAGAAGAAATTGATCCAGAGAGAATCTTCAATCTGGACATTCAACCCCTCATTATGGACATGGAAAGGCAATATTATAGCAGGCAAAACCTGCAGAATGCCTTAAGGAGTGAAGCAACCTCCGTCAACCACAAGATTGAGGCCCTCATCAATCATATCAAGATCCAAGACGAGGTCATGGAGAGACAAGGAAACCTGATTTGCAATTTACAACAACTCATCCCTCACCATGTCCAAACCAATCTTGAATTTCATGCTGAGACAATTGACAACAATCTTAAGCCCTTGGTGGACACTCTCAATGCTCACACTCAACAAATTCAGCATCTGGATTAGATAATGGAGCATTCTGGCAAGCAATTGGACCTTCTAATCAAAGTTGGTGAGGCCAACAACAAGATACTGGAAAGGAGGTATGGTCCTCTCCCTGATTCTGACACGGCAACGACAAATCTTGAAGCACTTTTTAGTGCTGCTAAAAAGGGGGAAGAAAGCTCCAGTAAGCCTGAAAGCTCCAGTAAGCCTGAAAGCTCCAGTAAAAAGAAGGCAAGCCCAACAGAAAAGGGCAAGGGCAGCAAAGGCAAAGGTATCAGGTTTGAAGAAATGAAGAAATAGACCTGATACTTAATATGATTTGTGATTGTTTTGTCTATTTTTCTATTTGCCTTTGTCTTTAAATAAAAAGATGCAATATCTTATTGCCCTTGATGGATGAATAAAATTGTTGAATTTTTACTCTGTTATTTATTATGAAAAATTTGGATTACTTATGTTCAGGCTTATGAGGGTTTTCGCATCATCAAAAAGGGGGAAATTGTTAGGAACATCTTATTATGTTTTGATGATGGCCATACTAGCTGTTATAGTAAGCCTGAAATAAGTTAGAATTCTATGTATAAGTCTTTATTTAGAGTCTGACATGTTGTATAAGTTGAGTCAGACAAGTATTGTACTAGTTGGTAGGACGGCAAAGTGAAAACAAAATTTCGGCAGAGTGAAGCCAGCCAGGCACCAGCAGAGAAGCAATGAAGACATTATGGTATGACTTATAACCAAGGAAGTCTGTGATGACCTTGGATAAGTCCAAGTTATGTTTCAAGTGATGAAACTTAATATTCAAATATGGTGTACACTGATCTCACCCCAATCAAGGATTAGTGAAGTACAAAGATTCTCCTTTAAACTGAAGCAAAGAAGGAAACAGTGAATCGGCTGAATAAACTGATTTTTGGCTTAGTAAAGACAAAACGGTGAAGGAAGATCTAAAACGGGTAAGTCAGAAGGATCACTCAACCGTTCGGAAAGCGGAGAAGTAACACTTTCCAGATCAGATTTGATACATGTTGAAGATACAAAAGATCATGCATTAAATGCACAATCAATAGAGGATCAATCAAGGACGGATTTTCTGCTATATGTTTGAAAGAAAAATCCGATCACTGAAATCAAGGAGAATGCAATTAAGGGGGAATAAAAAATACAACCAAGGATTATTCCATCATTAATATAGCCAACGGACCGAATTTTAAAATCAAGGTTATTCAAGGCTATAAATAGAAGGCATTGACAAGAAAAAAAAAACCATTGAAAAAGAAAGATCAAGCAGAAACTCTGTCAATTTGAAAAGCCTTCTCTCTGAACTTAAAAAGATACATCTAGTGATCAATTCAGACGACAGAACTTCAAAGTCATAATCAGCACTGAGACTGATCAAGCAAGTTTGTGGATCACATTCACATCAAACTGAAGCAACTGAATCAGAGGCAATCTGAGAAGGAGTTGAGTCTGTGATAGCTGCTGAAGGATTTTGATCTGAAGGAGCAGCAAAAGAGACTGAATCACTGAAGCTGTTGCAGTCAAGGAGTGATAGTCTTGCAGATTGTAAAGCTTGGGAAGCCAAGGACAATCATACTATTGTATCTGTGAAAACAATAGTGAATTCCTCCAATCATCACAGGAGAAGAGTGGATTAAGGGATTACACCACCCTGAACCACTATAAGCCTTGTGTCAATTTACATTCAGCAATTTACTTTACTGCATTCATTTAAATTGCCTAAGTCATAATCTATATCTGTGATAAACCAAACTGCTTTGAAACAACAAATTAAGAAGGGACTTATCCGCTGCCCAAAAGCTTTTAAACATAAGAAAAGTTTTTGAAACTCCACTATAGTCATTCACCCCCCTCTGACTATAGTTATACCCTTCTCTGGGACCAACAAACACGTTCCTAGGGTCCATCGGACTATGTCCAAACTAACACTCCACTATTCGTATTTCATACTAGTTTTTCGATTACAATAAGCAAATTGGCCAGATTTAACTGTAGGAAAAGAGTATAGATGCAGAATTACAATCCTGGAGACATTCACATAATAGGTAACGTATATTCCACATAATAACGAGCCTATCTATCCTCTCTTGAGTAGAATTCAGGATGAATAAAGGTATAATTAATGGTACCATTTAGAGCGTTATCATTTGCCGAGTTTTTTTTTTCTGAGTTCGTTTTTCGAAGCTCAGTTCGTCTGTCCTGCAGACTTAATTATTTTTTATTTTTTTTTATTTTAAGTCTGTCCTGCAGACTCTGGATAAAATTTTCAGAAATTGTAACATGTACAATGTTTTTGCAATATCTTATTAAGTTCTCTTGGTTGTTGCAAACTTTTTGAGTCTGACTTATAGGGCTCAGTTCAGTGTCTGTCCTGCAAACTTAATTAATTGGGTCTGACCTGCAGACTAAATTTTTTGGAGTCTGCTTAGAAAGACTTAATTTTTTGGAGTCTGCTCAGGCAGACGTAATTTTGGAATCCGGCTCGGGCAGACTTAAATTTCAGGATTCTTCTTAGGTAGATTTAATTTCTTGGATTCTGCTCAGGCATATTTAAATTTATTTTTTTTGAGTCTGACCTGCAGACTTAGTTTTTTTAAGTCTCAAGTAGGCTTAATTTTTTGAGTCTGACTTGCAGGCTTAATAAATTTGACCGAGTCCGATCTGTGGTGTTCAGTTGGTCTATCCTGTAGACCTAAGAATTTTGACTGAGTCAGACCTGCAGATCTCAAGTTTATGTCCGTCCTGCGGACTTAAGGAGTTGGTCCTTTACCAACTCTTGAGTCCGACCTCCGGAGCTCCGTTCGATGATCTTGACCATCAAACATTGTGGAGTCCGACCTGCGGAGCTCAATCTTTGGAGTCCGACCTGCGGACTTAACGGGTTTTCCCTTTGCAAACTTACCGAGTCCGACTGCGGGGGCTCATGTCCGTCCCGACTTAAAGAAATTTGCTGACATGTGTTTGCTGAGTCCGACCGGCGGAGCTCAGATGTCTGTTTTAATGATTTGAGCGGAGTCCGTTCTTCAGAGCTCGGCTTGTTTGTCTTGCAGACATCATGTTTTGCTGACATATGTTTGCTGAGTCTGACAGGCAGAGCACATATGTCAGTTTTAATGATTTGAGCGGAGTCCGTTTTGCTGAGCTCGGCTTGTCTATCTTGCAGACTTAATTTTTTGGAGTTTGCTCTGGCAGACTTAATTTTTTTTGGGGTCTGCTTAGGCAGACTTAATTAATTGGGTCTACTCAGGCAGCCTTAATTTTATGAAGTCTGACCTGCAAACTTAGTTTTTTGGTCATATCAAAAATTGTATAAGTACAAATATTAGAGTACATGAATTTTTTTGCAACTTACCTTGCTTTTTCCGGATATTTTCCTTGCAAATTTGTTGGCTGTCTGCTCATCCAGCCCCCCCTAGTATGTGATGCAATAACTTAATAGTTTTTGGATTGCATACTCAATTTAAATCATTTGCCTTAGCTCTTTTTTTTTTTTCTTTGATGCTCCGATGTCCATCCTGTGGATTTAAACAGTTTATCCTTTGTAAACTTTATAGAGCCTGACCTGCAGAGCTCAATTGGTCCATCCTGTGGACTTAATTAGTTCATCATTTGTGAACTTAGAGCCTGACCTGCAGAGCTCGGTTGGTCCGTCCTGCGGACTTAATTAGTTCATCCTTTGTGAACGTAGAGCGTGACCTGCAGAGCTCGGTTGGTCCGTCCTGCGGACTTAATTAGTTCATCCTTTGTGAACATAGTGCCTGACCTGCAGTGCTCGGTTGGTCCGTCCTACGGAGTTAATTAATTCATCCTTTGTGAACTTAGAGCCTGACCTATAGAGCTCGTTGGTCCGTCCTGCGGACTTAATTAGTTCATCCTTTGTGAACTTAGAGCCTGACCTGCAGAGCTCGGTTGGTCCGTCCTGCGGACTTAATTAGTTCATCCTTTGTGAACTTAGAGCCTGCCCTGCAGAGCTTGGTTGGTCCGTCCTGCGGACTTAATTAGTTCATCCTTTATGAACTTAGAATTTGACCTGCAGAGCTCAGAAGTTATGTTGAGACAGAAGATGATGCCGAGCTAAGCTCGGTCTTATAGAATATGGTGCTGAGCCGAGCTCGGTCTTATATAAGATTTCTCTCAAGAGAGAGCTCCAAATATGATGCCGAGCCGAGCTCGGTCTTATAGAATGTGATGCCGAGCCGAGCTCGGTCTTATAGAATATGATGTCGAGCCGAGCTCGGTCTTATAGAATATGATACCGAGCCGAGCTCGGTCTTATTAAAGATTCGCTCAATAGAGCTCCAAATATGACGCCAAACTGAGCTCGGTCTTATTAAAGATTCGCTCAATAGAGCTCCAAATATGATGACGAGCCAAGCTCGGTCTTCTAGAATTGTCTTATTAAAGATTCACTCAATAGAGCTCCAAATATGATGCCGAGCCGAGCTCGGTCTTATAGAATATGATACCGAGTCGAGATCGTGCTTATAGAAGATTCGCTCAGGGGAGCTCCAAATATGATGCCGATCCGAGCTCAGTCTTATTAAAGATTTGCTCAATAGATGTCCAGATTATGATGCCGAGCCGAGCTCGATCTTATTAAAGATTCTCTTAATAGAGCTCTAAATATGATGCCGAGCCGAGCTCGGTCTTATTAAAGATTCTCTCAAGAGAGCTCCAAATATGGTGCCGTGCTATAAAGCGGACGGTCTTATGATGTACTGATAAGAAAATCTCATCCCGCCACGTTCAGTAGGGAGAGTTCCAAAATAAGATAACTCGACCCGCCATGTTCGGTAGGGTGAGTTCTAAAACAAGATATGTCATTTAAGTTGTAAAAAAACGAGAATAAATTTCAATGAGGGCTCGTACCTAGACATCTTGTAATGAGAGAGCTCGCTGATAGAGAGCTTGTAATTAGAGAACTCGTTTAAAGAGCTCATAATGGAGAGCTTGAGTGCTCAGCTCGGATTTTTGAGAGCTTAAGAGCTCGGCTCAGATCTTGGAGCCTGAGAGCTCGTCCATGAGGCCGACCTGCAGAGCTCATGTTAACTGTCTGTCCTATAGACTTAGAGAGTTTTTCCTTTGTATCTTTCCGCGGACGATCAGGCATCTAAACAGACTCCTATCGGCACGAAATTTGGACGGCTTGTTCGTCCATCATTATTCTTCAATATGAATGGTGGAATTCTTGTTCCAACGGTGCAATATCTGGATATATGTCTCCGATATGGCTGCAATTTTGGTGACTACTGCGTTTTTGGTGATACAGCAGCAACTTTCTTGCGACGATCAGACATGTAAACAGACTCCGATCGGCACAAAATTTTAAGGGCTTGTTCGTCCCTTCTTCTTCTTCGTCAATCTAAACGGTAGAATTCTTGTTCCAATGGTGAAATCTTTGGCAATAAGCCTCCGATCTGACTGAGTATTTGGTGACTCCTGCATTTTTGATGATACAACAACAATTTTCTCTCTACGATCAGACATGTAAACGGAATCCGATCGGCACAAAATTTGGAGGGCTTGTTTGGACCTCCTTCTTCTTCAATTTGAACGGTGGAATTCTTGTTCCAAAAGTGAAATATCTGGCAATAAGCCCTCGATCGGACAGCTGTGTCTGCTACGTTTTTGATGATATAGCAGAAACTTTTCGATGACGATCGGACATTCAAATGGACTCCGATTGGCACAAGATTTGGAGGGATTGTTCATTCCCCCTTCTTCTTTAATCTGAACGGTGTAATTCTTATTCCAACGGTTCAATCTCTTGAAATAAGCCCACGACCTGACTGCATTTTTGCCATTAACTTGATCCCGAACAACCTCGATCCATTATCGATAGAAAGCCCTCCTTCTAGTGCCAATTGACGATGCTGGATCTCATCTATGAATAAATCCGGGCCGTTTAATCTAGGGGTAATTGAATCAAGGGCATAAATCAAGAAGAATATGAACGATGGATGGTTTTTAGGTGATTTTTAGAGTGAGCTTGAGAGTTATTTCTCTCAAGTTTACTACGTATCCTGATGATTATTCAGGAATTAGGTCTCGTCCAAAGCCTTGTCTTGCGAGGATTCTAATCGTAGTCCCGAAGGATTATGTCGTGTATATCCCTATAATTTAGGGATAATTGTGGATAGTTTAAATATCAAAATCAGAGTCTTAATGGGTAAAGGATCCTTAGGAAAATGTTATAAATTCAAGAAATTGCCTAAAGCCCAGATATAATGATGTTTGTTGACTTATGGCAATTAATGCCATGAAATGATATTATTGTTTATTACTATCTTTGAATGTTTTAGAAATAGTTGAATTTACTTTATAAAGTACGTAATTCAGAAAGCCTGAAGAGTTCGAGCTTGTACGAGTGTGAGATTGATAAACAACTTAGGAATTAATCTTCAATTGGATTGAAGTAATTAATTCCTGAAGGGTGTTTCAGAAGTTGTTTGAAAAGGAATCAGATTCCCCCTTGAAGGATACCATTTTGGGATACGCAATTAGATTGTGTTTCTAAAATGAAAATAGCACTTATACGATAAAGATGCGAAGTAAGCCATGTAGAGTATCCCTTACCTGTTTCGGGATAGTGCCCTTATTATAAACATATACTTAACCAAGTTCCGAATAATAAGGTTGAATGAATTCCATATCAGATATGGAAGATGATGACATCAAATCCATTTTAACCGATGATTTAGGGTTATCGTGCTTCTAGCAAGCAGGCAACGTCTGAAAGGCTTGAAGATTAGTATGACATATGTATATTTGTGGAATATCTTAGCAAGTATGCTAGATATTGTTTACATACCCATAGAGTAAAAATGTTTGTCTCCGAACATGTTGTCTTCTAGAGGAAGTGTTTCTTCCAAAATAAAAAGTGTGAGTAAATGGAGATCTCAAAAGAATTTGAGAAAGAAAAAGAGATATTCAACCATTAGAACATGAGCAGGCGCCGTATAATGATGAGCTGCAGGACACTGCTCAGTGCACACAAGTAGTCTATAAGTCTCTAGATAACCACATGCCTGAAAAGGCTATTGGTGTGTTCTTCTTGAAGAATGAAGATTTTATGACTTATGTAGAAGTGCTTGAAAAGGCAAGTTTAAGAGTTCTAGCTAGGAGCCATAGTGTCTGAATTAGATTCCATGAGTTATAAACGGGTTATGAACCTGGTCTGTCTTACCTAAAGGGAATGTCTCTGAAAGGTGTAGCAAGTCTTTATGAAAGACTGACATGGATTGTAATACAATTTGCCATATTTCTAAGTTGGTGGCTGAAGGCTACGGGGTGTAAACCTAGTAATTACCTTCTTGCTACCAGCTATGCTTTAGCCAATTCAGATTGTACATGTGCTTGTTGTAGCTACGTATCATGGTTGTATGATAGTGTTGAAAGCGTTGGGCCAACAACTTGATTCTCATAGACGATAATGTGATCTGTAAGCTTATGAGGTCCATTTATGGACCAAACAAGTTCATCTGTATTAGTTCTTTGCTTTGATAGATCAAAAGAGTTAGATTTCATCAAGAAGAAAGATATACCTAGTGTGAAATAGGTTTAGTGAGAGTGTTACATTTGTCGAGCAAGGTATTGAATATCCTTCTCGGAATCAACCCCATCTCACAGTCGATTAATTTTTGGTAGTTCAAGGTCTTTACGAAAGCTTTTGGAATGGCAGTTCTTATTTTGGAAATAAGAATCTACAGTGATAGATTTTGATATTGCTTGATTATCACAGTTCACATGCATAGATGAGATGATAAATGAGTTTAGCATATGTCACGTCCAGAGATACTGCTAGCCAATATTTTTGGGATCTGTCTATGACAAGATGTCAGTCATGAATATGGTGAAAGATGATATTTATGGAAGGTTCCATTCGCTACTGCAATAGGTCCATCATAAGAGTTGTAACAGATGTCCATACTGCATGAGGAGTCATGAGTAAGTGTGAAAGTGATTCTGGTAAATTTCGAGAATATCCTCAAAGGTGATAAGGATGGGTTCCTGGTTTATTTAAATTTGGAATTGAATAAACGTAGATATACAGATATATACCCTGATTCTTATGAAGATATTGAGATCTACAATCTGAGTTTGCGGTCAGTTTTATTAAGTGATATAGTGAGCTGGAAATGTTCTTATCTAGAGTTTACTATAGATTCTACAACTGGGCAAAAACACAGTATTGCCTCAGATTCGCAGCGGGAGGAGTACAAGGATCTAAGGGGTTCATTCCTGAAACTTGTGTGGTTCTTCCACCTTTACCGTATTGCTGATATAGTAAGTGAATTCATTGCTTAGGCAAGGTCCAGGGTCTTGTCAAAGATTCATGTGTGTGTTGAGTCGGTTCCTTTTGACTTGATCATTTGGAGCATGATATGAAGATAGTCTGAGTCCGCACGGATAGTGATCCGTTCACGCTTAGGATTTGTTGCGAGTATTGCATGAGATTCTTGTGTCTCAACTTGGTCTTGTGTGTATGAGTGATTGGCTTTAGGCCAAGTGGGAGATTGTTGAAATAGTGCCCTAAACCCGATCGGGTTAGACCGGATCTGGCTGGGTCAAATCACTTGTACTATTTCTTTATGTTTATACATATGATAAATGGCTTTCTCTTATTATATATTTCTTCGTTTAATGAACCAATTATGACATTGTATATTTGATAACATCGCTAGTTTCAAACTGTGAAAGATAAATCATAATAGTGATTATGGTTGATGAGATCTCGAATCGCTTTAATGAGTTTGGTTCGTAAATTTCTCTGGTTGCATGTGCTATTGATGAATGGGACATTAATAGAACGGTTAGACTAGCGCGTATTCGATGTCTTCTATCTTATGAAGATATGGATAGATCACATCTATTGAAGTGTAGGGACATGCCCTAAAATGAAGGATGGGAACGAGCGTAATCAATGTGTTCCAATTTCTGGCCTTGCACCGACCATCCAATGGACCATGGACTAAACGGCCACAATTAGGCTCATTCTATAGCGTAGCCTTATTACACTTGCACTCTATGTGGACGTGTATTAGAGAATGCATACGTTAGACTGACCCACTTACTTTATTATGTGTCGCACTATGTAGCTATTGTGTAATTATCCTAAGACAGGAGTCTTCATGGCATCTCGGTGTGGATTATCATACTTTGACACTATTGATGTTTCCCCTAGCCATGGGGCGATCATGAGGTAGTGATTGGGTGTGATACTGAAGTATGCGTAGGATTTATGACTGCTCATTCGGAAATCGTGTATCCTATGAAATCGTGTATTCATGATTGTTGAAATAGTGTCCTAAACCCAATCTGGTTGGACCGGATCCGACCGGGTCGGATATGATAAATGACTTTTTGTTATTATATATTTTGTTCGTTTAACAAACCAATTATGACATTGTGAGTATGATAACGTCCCTAGTGTCAAATTGTGAAAGATAAATTATAATAGTGATTATGGTTGATGAGATCTCGACTCACTTTAATGAGTTTGGTACTTAAATGTCTCTAGTCGAATGTGCTATTGAATGGGACATTAATAGAACGGTTAGACTAGCACGTATTAGATGTCTTCTATCTTATGAATATATGGATAGATCTTGTCTATCAAAGTGTAGAGACACTTGGATTGTACGTGGACGTATTCGAGAATGCGTACGTTAGATGGACTCACTTACTTTATTAAGTGTCGCACTATGTAGCTGTTGTGTAATTATCCTAAGACCGGAGCCTTAATGGCATCGCCGTGTCGATTGTCATACTTTGATACTATTGAGGTTTCCCCTAGCCATGGGGCAATAATGCGGTAGTGAGTGGGAGTGATACTGAATAATGCGTATGATTCATGATTGCTAGTCCGGAAATCATGTATCATATGAATAGGAGTAAATATCTGAAACCGCCTTCTTATAAAGAATGTCTTATTATCGAAAGTCGCAAAGTGGAAGTAATATGTTACTTCGGGAGAGTAGGATATCCTGATTATAAGATACGGTCGTGGATGTTTGACACTCGACGTACGACCGTATGGATATTGTAGCAACGATAGAATTTTATTTACAAGGTAACACCATTTCACATGAAAGGAAGTAGTCATTGCATTTGACTCTTCCAATAATTGGGGGTCATGGCGTGTTGCTAGACGCTATCCATGATCGTTAGGTATGAAGGGTATTTTAGTAAATTCACTTTGTGCCTACGACCAACATATTCGGAAGCCTATCAGGTCACACACATAAGAACATCTAGCAGAATTAAAATGGTGTTATAGTGATAACCAAATAAGAAATTTTTTATCTCGACTATAAAGTGTTATAGTGATAGATTGATATCGTGGTATTTATTTATTACGAATAAATTAAATACAATATATTAATTATGTTGATTAATTAAGAATATTCCGGAAGCCAATTATTAGCTATATGGGGCGGATATGATGTCTATAAGATACACATAGATTTTACAAATTAATTAATCATAGTATTATATTATTATATATTGATATTAGATATTAATATATGTGCTTATGTATATGTGTGTAACATGTATGTATGTGATATACATGTGTAATAAATGTGTATATAGATTACGTGTATAATATATATATGATATATATGTATACATGTGTAAATTGATTTATGGTAATATTATAAAGATATTCAATATTGGATATTGACAATATATTGAATATATTTAGTATGAGATAGTAAAGTAAATGAGATAAATATTGAATATCTATTTTCCTTATTTTTACTAGTAAAAGGTTTTCTTTCTCCCTACATCACTCATAAGCTTTTCCTATTGGGGATAGGATCATAAGGGGCGCGCCATCCATCTATATAAGAGGTGGGTGTCTAGCTCTTTTGCATCATCATAATTAGAAGAGTTCTAATTTACTATAAAAATTGAGAGCTTCCTGGATATAGTTTTGAGAGAGAAGGTCGGTCTGGCAACCGAGTTTTTCTGGTAGCAATCCAATGTGGGATTCCGGTGGGTTGTTCGTGTGGACTAGTGGTAGAGGCCGAACGTTTGGACGATTTCGTGCACAAACTACAACCGTAGACAAAGCAACGATCTATTTTAGATCATCCAAGGTGTCTTCATAGTCTATTGCTTTTATGCTTGTTTCTTAAACGAAGTCGATCTTGGTAAAATGGAAATTAAATTGTAAATTCCGCTGCGTTCCTGCGTAGATTTCCTAACAAGATACACCCCTCAACTTCCTTCTGATCCCCGTATCTCCACACACCGGCCCTCGGAGGGATATTACGCCGTTTATAAGGAACAAATCAAAACCGGACTTAAGTTTCCACTCTACCCGGCCTATTTGGCGGTATTGCGTTATTACGGGCTATGAACTGCCCAGATAGCCCCTAATGGGGCTAGGACACGTATAGGGTTTGCCATTTGGTGCCGGATGCTTGGGGTTAAGTTCTCTTTGAACTTATTTAGATCCTTTTACCAACACATAAAGGTAAGGGAGCGTCCTGGGTGGTACTAGTTTCCACGCCAAACATGCCCTAGAAAGAATATTCCCATTCTATCTAAAGTGAAATCCTCTCACAAACGATGGAAGGAGAGGTTTTTCTTTGTTCGTCATGGTGGACTACACGAGTTGGGTCGTTGGAGCTCGGATGAGCTTCCCAAAGATACCCTTCCAACTAGTGTTATTGAGGACATTATAGGAAGTATACGAGAGCTGGGCATTACTCTAGATGGCCAGGAATTCTCATCTGAACTGATTACTGTTGCTCGGTTTACAGATGTCGGGCCCAATCCTTACGTGGCTTTCAGTGACGAGGAAAGGGATGCATGTAGGCCTTCACATATTTCATGCTTTTCGTGTTTGCATTCGTCATTTGTTTTTAGACTACTGTGCCCCTGTTTCATTTACTTGCAATGTAACACTTTGCTGCACTATTGGATGGTGCTGGGGAAGAAGAGGCTGAGGAGAGTCAGCATAAGCAGAGTCAGGGTATTGAGAGGACCTCAAGCACGGATCCTCCCCTGGTCCGATCTGTGGGCTCAACCCTTAATTTTGCTAGAGCCCAGACATTGTCGGGTCTCCCATACGACACCATGATTCCGTCCTCCTCTCATTTTGTGGAAATAGTGTCCTAAACCCAATCGGGTTGGACCGGATCCGACCGGGTCGGATCATTTCTACTATTTCTTTATGTTTATACATATATTAAATGGCTTAAATGTTATTATATATTCTTTCTATTTATATTAACCAATTTGTGATTGTACATGACAACGTCCCTAGTGTCAGACTGTGCGAGAGAAACCATGATAATGATTATGGTTGATGAGATCTTGACTCACTTTAAAAGTTTTGATGCTTAAATGTCTCTAGTCATATGTGCTATCAAACGGGACATTGATAGTACGATTAGACTAGCACGTATTGGATGTCTTCTATCATATTGAAGATAGGGATAAATCTCGTCTATCAAAGTGTAAAGACCCTTGGACTGTACGTGGACGTGTATTGGAGAATGCGTATGTTAGACAGACCCACTTACTTTATTAAGTGTCGCACAATGTGGCGGTTGTGTAATTATCCTAAGACCGGAGTCTATATGACATCACGGTGTGGATTGTCATGCTTTGACTCTATTGTGGTTTCCCCTAGCCACGGGGCGATCATACGGTAGTGATTGGGCGTGATGCTGAAGCATGCATAGGATTCATGTTGTTTGTCCGGAAATCGCGTACCCTATTAGTAGGGGTGAATATCCGAAATGACCTTCTTATAAGGAATGTCTAGCTCTCACAAATCTTTGAAAAGTGGGAGTAAATGAGTTATTCTGAGAGAGCATGATATCCAGATTATGAGATACGGTTGTAGATGTTTGACACTCGACATAAGATCGCATGGATATTATTACAACGATAGGATTCTATTTACACGGTAACTGTTTCACATGAAAGGTAGTAGTCATTGCATTTGACTCTTCAGATGATTGGGGGTCACGGTGTGTTGCTAGACGCTATTCCGTGATTGTTAGGTATGAAGGGCAATTTCGTAATTGCACTTTGTCCTACAGCCAACATATTCGGAAGCCTATCGGGTCACACACATAAGAACATCTAGCCGGATTAAAATTCGGTTATAGTGATAACCCAATAAGGAAAGTTTTATCTCGACTATAAAGGGTTATAGTGGTAAATTAATATGGTGATATTTATTTATTATGAATAAATTAAATGCAAGATATTATATTGATTAATTAAATATATATAGTAGATGTAGAAGTCGAAATTAATTGTGTATATTGATACACATATATTTTGCAAATTAATTAATCATAGGATTATATTAATTAAGAATAATCCGGAAGCCAATTTATTGGCTAAAGGTGGCGCAATTTTGTAGTGTATAAGATATAATTGGATTGATTAATGCAATTTGATTAATATATTATAATATATTAATATATATATATATATATATTACAAAAATAAATCTATACATATATATATACATTTATCACAATTATTTACATGCATATCTTATATGCATGTCACGCATGTGACCATATAATAAACAAATATATATATAAACTATATATATATATATATATATATATATACTGATATATATGCTATATATATATATATATATATATTTGGCAATCGCGATATATATATATATATATCGCGATATGGATTCTATATATATAAAAAAAAAAAAGGTACTATATTCTGCTCCTCATCTCCACCCCGGTATATAATATATTCTTTGTGTAAAGTGATATATTTCGTTTTTCATTGTCTTATTATTATTATTTTTGTGTGCAACCTATTCTCTTAATTTTGAATCGCTCTGTTAAATACATTTTGGGTAAGATATAGCACATTGTTTTATAGCCAATTTAATTCGTCAATATCTTTGTCACAGCACTAGCAGTTTCTTTTGTTTATCTCCAATTTAATTCAACCAATATTGAAGCTTGGAGCAGATTTGGGTTCATTATACAACCAACTATGAATGCCGCAAGGTGCAATTCAAACTCGAACAATGTCTCACACTTTCTTTAGCATAGCATTGTCTTATTTTGGTTTCTTCAAATTTTCAATCGTAGATCGAATTATAATTCTGTTAATAGTATCAAAGATCTCACTAATTCAACTAGTGGTTGAAGGTTCTTCATTTCAAGTTTACGAAGCTTGGTCATCATATGACACAAGTGGGTAGTGAAGTGTATATCACTATCAGTAGTGAAGTTCTTTCAGGATATCCATCAATTGCATTAGACTTGCAAGAAACATTATCACCAAATGGCTCTGCTAATTACTGCTCTTATATTTCTTTTGTTGCAACTAACATCCTATTTGTCTCCCTTATCTATGGATATGTGTTTATGTTTGATTATCTTGATGCCTCAGTTATTCATTCAACTAATCCAGGTTGCATTTGCATATTCTATCAACATATCAATGAGAATAAAGCCAGGCCATGCCACTATACGAGAAAAAGATTACGTGAGAATACTACATGAGAAAGGAAGTGAACTAAGAGCCACTTTGAACTTGGGTCGTACTTCTAGCCATCATGTAAGTCATAAGGTCGTTTCCTCCATAGTTCTTAACATGAGTTCTTTTACCGTAATTGCTTGGTTTTCAATAATAGCATTTAAATAAACATACATTTTCTTTTCACTGCATAACCTTGATTTATGTATTGGTTTATTATTTTGATATTACAGGACGGAAGTGATTATAATATTGTCAAATTCTGTGAACTTTCCAAGTTAAGAGAAGCCAGATGATCCCCTTATGCAGTGGTTCCCCGCCCAATTTGGGACCAGACATCGACCTTTGGAATTCAGGTATGTATAATCCTCAAAAATGCTACCATGAACATTCAGAATGGTTCCAACTCTAAGAACAATGCAATATTTTTGCAAGTATTATTGGTAAGTATTCTTCAATGATGAAATCCTTTCAATCTGCTTGGTAAGTTCTTGGCCATTCAACACAATAATGCAAAAGATTGAAAATGTACTTGATAGCAATCTCTTAATAATTGCTCTCAAAATTAACCTGGCTAGGTCAAATGATATGCTGTTATGTAGGGGTGGCGTGGCTTTTAGATGATGCATTTAATGGATTAGCCCAGCCTGGATACCATCTTTGGTCGGCCAGAACATGAGGGAGAAACCATCAAACAAAGTTGTTAACAATCCTTGGCAAAGCTGGTATCTTTTTTCCCTTAATTACTTTCGTTATTTGTCAAAGTTCATTGTGTTAATCAACTTCTAATGATTAAGTTTCCTTTTCAACTTATAAGATATATATATATATATATATATATATATATATATATATATATATATATATATATATATATATATGATATATACACATGTGTAAAATGATTTATGGTAATAAGATAAATATAGTCAATATTAGATATTGATAATATCTTGGAAATATTTAATATAAGATGTTAAATTAAATGAGATAAATCAATAAAAGATACTTTCCATATTTTATTAGGAAAATATTTTATTTCTCCGCAATCTGCTGGGAAACTTCTCCCATTCAGATTGGGATCATCTGGGGCGTAGGTCACCTTATTTAATGGAGGCTTGGCTAGCTCTTTCGTATATCACAATTCCAAGAGTCTAATAGTTTCTTGTGAAAAATTGAGAGCTTCTTAGAGAGATTTGAGGGATAGAAAAGGTCGGTCTAGCAACCGAGTTTTTCTGGTAGCAATCCAAGGTGGGATTCCGGCGGGTTGTTCAGGTGGACTAGCGTTAGTGGCCGAATGCTTGGGCGGCTCCTTGCACCACTACTCTCCTTAGGCGGTCATAGCGTCGATCTTTTAGATCAAGCAAGGTATTCACCGTCAACTACTTATTATGTTTGTTGCTTAAACGAAGTCGATCTTGGTTAAAAGGAAACAAAATTTTGAATTCCGTTGCGTTCCCATATACATTTCCTAACACATTCTGCTCCGGTGGATGTTGAACTGGTTACCTCGGACGGATCTGATCCAAAGGAAGAATAGGGCCGTCAGCTTCAAAGGCGGAGCCGAGCTAAATTTACTGTGAATCCTCATGTAGGTCCGGTACCTTTCCTGATGAAACCCAGGTCCGTTTTGGTCAAGAGAAGGATGCCACTACCGGACAAGAGAGGATTTTTAAGATGGCCGATGCTCAACTGGCTGCAGCTGGCTTCAGGGCCATGGAATACGTAAGTGTGTTTTCTCTGAGAGCTTTGCACTTTAACATGATTGTATTCCATATTTTCGTCGTCTTGTCACGCAGGGAACCTGATTGGCCAAGAAGTTTTCCAGAGACTGGCTAAGTCTGCATCCAACACGGAGGCTTTGTAGAAGAAAGTTTCCGATATACAAAAAAGTTCATGAGAGACTTAAGGGCACTATTGACTCCAAGATAAGGAGGTTAAAGCTCTCAACGAGCAAGTCCGAGCTCAGGAGGCTAAGCTAAAATCAATGAAGGACAAGTGTACTGCTACTCTCCAAGCAGCAGAGCATAAGTTTGCAGCAGAGAGAACCAAGCTGGAGTAAGCCATGGCCAACATCCGAGCTGAGAAGAACAAGCTGGAAGCTGCTGTTCCAGCTCGGATTGCTAAATCCATCAAAGAGTATAAGGCCTCAGGCAAGTTTTCAGTCTGCTGACTATTAAGTCTAGTGAATCAGTTGTAGTGGAATATACTTAAATTTAGCCTTTATACTTGTTGTTAAAAGATGATGCTAAGTGTTGGATACTCAGTAGTGAAAGGTGCGTGAATTCAGTAGCTAGTTCAGTAGGTTGATATGGATAACATGCAATAAAATAAAAGTGCAGAAAGTAAATGCAGTAAAGTGAAGTAAGGCAAATTTTATAGTGGTTCCAGGTGGTGTAATCCTCTCAGTCTACTCTGCTCTTGTGATGTTGGAGGAAATTCACTAGAGTCTTTTGAGGTTGCTGTTACAAAAGTCCCTAAGCTGTTTGTCCTTGGCCAATAACTATGGCTTCACAAACTGAATACTAGGAACATGTATGATTGATGCTCCTAAGTACTCCACTGGTCCTTGAAGGGTAGGATTGTCTCTTCACCAGATCCACCACAAAAACAACAGTTCTTGACACTTAGAAGTGATTCTCTGTCTTCAGGTTTCTTCTTGAAAAGAAGGGGTCGAATCAAGAAAGTGATTCTACTTTAACAAGCTTTTGATCAGGATGATAAAATCAACAGCTTAAGATCTCCAAGTGTAGCTACTAGATGATACTTGAATGCAATAACACTTGAAGATAATTATGGATCAGTATGAATGCTCTGTTCAGCAGGGTGTAATGCTCTTGATTTTTAGTAAGTTCGGTGTATAATTTGATTCCAGGGGTCCTCTATTTATAGGTGAAAATATTATGCTTGAATTTGAATTTCAAATCTGATTGTTATAGGATTTTCTAATTATTCCCTAAAATTCCCGCTGTTGTACTCCTGTGTCAGTATGTCAGTGTCCTTCTGATAGACAGACTGTCAACCAATGTTTATTTCCATTTTGATTTGGCTCTGAAATCCTTACAACGTTCCTTCAATCTCCACCATTGATCAACTGACTAATCCAATGCTTGATATTCATCATTATCTATTTAATCTTCCAAATAAAATTCTTGAAACGTATTAATCTGATTTATGTATACTCAACAGATGTCTGGTTCATGAGTCTGCTGATGTATATATTTGGTCATCCGACTTATGGTCTGCAGTGTTCTTGGGAACACTCAGCTGACTACTTCTCATCTAACTTTTTATTGTGAAGTTAGAGTACACCATTTTAAGTATAACTAAGTCCCAATCATCATATTTCATTATACGGAACTTAGACCTTCAATACAAGGTATATGTGATCCGTTTAGGCCATCACAGACTTACCTAAATTCTGATCCCATATCCTTGGCTTTTAAATCTTTATTACTAAGTTTGAACCCTTAGCCATCATTACCGAGTTTGAACACTCAGAATTCAGTCTTCAGCAAGTGCTAGACACTTTACTAAACACCTAACCTAGATAGGTCTACAGATCAAGTCAGCTGGCCTCTTTATATTGCTTGTTTGATCAAACCTATACAAAGATCAAACTTTAGTAAACCTATATATTCATTCTAGACATCTTTTTGCCTTTGCCCAATAACAGCTAGTCAGGTACTTATCATTAAAACTAAAATATGTCCAACACTATACTCTGGGAGTAGATGGGGCCAAGGCCTAGTCTGCTGACCTTGCCACTGCAAATTTTCCCAGCAAGGCTTTGTATAAACCTGGCATGAATATGGTCTACGACATCTGTTTGAAGGAATTTAAAGAAGGTGTGGACATTGTGTCCAAGTACTCCCGTTGTGCTGCAACTTCTCGTAAAATGCCTGCTGGGTTAGAGCTTGCTTGCTCCCGCTTTAGCTCCTCATAAATATATATATATATATATATATATATATATATATATATATATATATATATATATATATATATATATATATATATATATATATATACTTTGATTTTGATAAGTATTTATTTTCAACACTGCTTTCAGTAAATGTTTTGACTTATGTTGAGTCATTCTGCCCCCCAGTATGCCATGCATTAACTTACTTTTTTGGATGGCATACTTAGACATTTGTTTCTCTTTGGAGTCTGGACAGTAGAATGTTGAAACAAATTCAAATTATAGGCATCCGGAACATGTCCTGGGCCGCATGGACCTAGCTCTTCATTAAGATCTTCCTTTTTTCACGAGCATCCTAGGTCAGAAACCTGCTTTCTCTTGATGGTGGCTGTATAAAAATGCCTAGCTTCCTCTATATCCCCCTAAATTTCGATCGATCCTTTAGCCGTGGGGAATTTTTGACTGATACGAGCCGGGGAGATCTCAGCTCATAGATCGATCATGTTGGAAATAAAATTTATGTTTTTGATGATAATTCATCATATTTACTCAGAATATTATCTTAACTTCATTGATGAAGTGCTGAAGCTAGCGTTATAGTGAAAAGCTAAAATATGTCTAGAATTGAATGTATAGGTTTTACTAGAGTCTGATATTTGTATATGTTACATCAGACAAGCACTGTAATAGTTAGTGTGTCGTGAAACTGAAAACTGGAAGTCATTTAGAAAACTAGAAATCGTTAAGATAAACAAACTGACTCAGAATACACCAATATAAAACAGAAGAAGATAAGTTCGCCGAGGGACACAAACTCGGTTGGCTTATCCGGAAGATTGAAGAACTAAGGGTCACAGACTCAGTTATATGAGATTGAAGAACTGAGGGTTCAAACTCAGTTATGAAGATTACAAGTCGAGACTATAAAGATAGACTTCAGGCAAGTTTGTGGTGACCAGAACTGACTTTATGGATCTTGTTTGAAGACCTAAGAATCATAAGGACAATGAGTTCTTAGAAGATAATTGTTTATGGTGTACTTTGATTAAGTCAATTATAATCAGATGTAAACTGGAGTACTGATATTTGAAGAAGAGTAAAATCTCAGTTAATGCTCCAAGTCAGTCAAGAAACCGACAACCGATAAACACAGTATAAAACTGATCTGTAAACTCAGTTTTATATGTCAACCATCCAACAAACTGATAGTACATTCGAACGTTTTAAAGGAAGCAATTTTATTGGATGAAATACCGACACATCAGAATGGTCAGAAAATATATCCGTTACAAGATAGACGTTGATACAATTCGAATTCATGCAAGATGAACGTTGTACCTCACACTATAAATAGAGGACTTTGCACCAAGAACAAAAAAAAGAATTATTAAGATCAACAAGCATTTTTGTGCACTTGTCTTACTTCATCGAATTGCTATCATCTCTACGCTATAACAAGATCATATCAAGAATTTCTTCAAGTGTTCAAGCTACACATAATTTATCCAGATTCAGACACTTTGAAGAACCACAAACAAGAATCAATTTATTGATTCTCAGCCCAACTTTGATTCTACATCAAAGGTTTAGACTGTGAAGCAAACCAGGAAGGTTTTGCCAAGGACAGTTGTTACAAACAGTCGGGTAGACTGTGTTTGTGGTGGTAGCTGGTGAAGAGGCATACGTAACCCTTCAAGGACTAGTGTTCAAGCAATTGAAGAGCAGCAATTATACCTGTTCTACAACTGTTTAGATAGTGAAGCTAGGGATTAGCCAAGGACTATTGTTTAGGACTTTTTGTAACCGCTCACCTCAAGAAGTTCTAGTGGAATTTTCCTCCTACACCACAGGGGAAGAGAGGACTGACAGGATTACAACACCTGGAACCTCTAAAAATTTGCCTCATTTACTTTACGCATTTATTTATTTACTTAGCATTTATCTTCAACATTCTGAGAATTGATTGTTATACAACTCACAGCTCACAGACTGACATTCACCAGAATTCAGTTTAACACACTCAGCTTTCATATTGAACAACAAGATCAAGAAAAAGGCTAGAATTATATCCGCTGCCGGTTGGCTCAGTTCTTGCTTATGTCAGTTTGACATAAACTCATCTCAGTCAGCTTAACTCCACACAAGTTTTAACTGAACATTAATTAGTTTTAAATCCAGTTTTAGGGACAAGTTTATTCACCCCCCTCTAAACTTGTGTTAGCCTTTCCAAGGGACCAACAATTGGTATCGGAGCAGTTTTTCTTTAACAAGCCATTGTTAAAATCTCATTTGCTCTAAATCTCCTCTAGTTGTTCTCATAAGAAAGCTCAGTTTCTAGTTCTTATACAATCAGTTTTCACTCACTCACAATGGATAACAATCAGTATACAAGACAGATGCTTATGTGCAACACGGACATATTTGATGAATATAAACATCGTATGCAGGCTTTTCTAGCTGCTACTCATGATGAAATGATAGACGTACTCACTGATGGACCAATTTAGATCACTCACATGCAAACTGTTGGTGAAGATCAAGTTCGAGTTCCAAAGCCCAAGGTTGAATGGACCAGTGATGATCGCAAGCGAAACAATCTCATCAATATTTCTATGGACTTTATCCTCAGAACTCTTGACAGCAACATGTACTTTAAAGTGAAAGACTGCACAACTGCTAAAGAAATGTGGGACAAACTTCAACTAGTTTGTGAAGGAACTGACTCAATCAAGGAAAACAAAATCTCAGTTGCAAAGCAAAAATTTGAAAATTTCAAGATGAAAACAGGAGAGACCATTGACCAAATGGAGACAAGATTCAGTGCTATCATGGATGAATTAGATCTACTCAAGATTGAATACACAAAGAAAGTAATCCATGCAAGAATATTGAAGGCATTACCAATGTGCTGGAAGATGAAGGTCACTACTATGGAAGAATCTAGAAGACTTGACATAGAGGACTCCTTCAAAATCTTCTCAGATTTGAAAGCTTATGAATTCAGCGAAGATTTACAAGCACAGCTGTAATAATCAAAGATCTGGAAGAACCAAAAACCACAGCACTTACAGCAACATCAAATGATTCTCAAGAAACATCCACAAACAATCTTCAACAGTTGGATGAAATGGAGGAACAAATGGCTCTTATGATGAGTAGAAACAGAAGGATGAAGAATGGTCATCCTGTAACCCAGAAGTTCATCAAGAAGACTCCTGAGAAAAGAAAAGATGATAAGTATCTTTGTTTCAACTGTAAGAAGCCTGGACACTACAAAGCTGAATGTCCGGAACTGACCAAGAAGACTCAGCAAAGAAGAATTGGCAAAAGAGCACTCCTTGCTGGAGATGAGTCAGACTATGAAGCTGGTACTGAAAGGCTATCAGATGACACAACTTTAATGGCACACATGGAAGATCCCAATGAGGTATGTGAATCAAATTCTAAATATTGCTCAGCTCAAATTTCCATGAAAAATGCATGTTCTTCAACAGCCGACTCCAATCCAAGAAACGTAGAATTAGAAGAAAATCTTGACGATTTGATGAGTCAGCTAGTCACCATACAAGATGGTTATGAATCAATCAAAGCTGAGAATGAATCTCTAATTCTAGAAGTCAATAGATTGAATGATGAACTGAACAAGTTAAAACTAAGCAGAACTGACAAAGGAAAGAATCAGTATCGATCCTATCGTATCGGCGGTAGCAACCGAATCTTTTGTTCGATCTAGTTCGAAGAATCGGATTCAAATCTGGTAAGCCATATGGAGATAGAACTGGCTTAGGATTTGATACACAACAAACTTTGAAAAGAGGAACGAGTAAGGCAACTGAACCTAATACCAAAACTGGTGTTAAGTTCATAGCTGAACAATGTCCTCAAATTAAGAAGCATGTTGAAACAGTGAAACAAGTTCAACGTGAATCAAGTCAACCTCAGCGTCAATTTTCAAAAAGATCAGCTGTAAACAACAACAGGTTCAACCAAAAAGGTAAATCAGCTGAACTTCATGAAAATAGAAAAAGTAGATTTACTGCTGATTCTACTAAAGCTATCAGGCCAAGAACCAGAGAAACTTCAGTCATAGTAAATTTAAGAATATTAATTATTCAAAGATTCACAAAATCAGGGGGAAAGGCAGATTATTTCCAACTGATGATGACTGGAATATCTCTGACTGCAATATTCAAACTGATGAAAACAATCATTTCAGGCAGAAAACTTATTACAAGTTTCAGGACAAAGGTCAGAGAAGGACTCGTTACAGTCCTCAACATAGACCTCAGTACAAAAGAAATGATGGTTATTTTTCAAGTTTCAATAATATAAATCATCAATGGAAAAATGTTTCAGTCAAAAGATCTAAGAGATCATATAAATAAGACACAGTCCAAGCATAGATACTATGGGAGTGTGGCTTACATATATGAAAACAAGTGCAAAAATATCCGAAGAATACCTAAAGGATATATTCCTAGAGTTGTACTGACAACTGACCCCCATGGACCCAAACAGAGTTGGGTACCTAAAAATGTTTAATTTTTATTGTAGGATGTATAGTACTTTGACAGCGGTTGCTCTAGGCACATCACAAAGAGCAAAAACTGTCTCAGTAACTTTATTGCAAAGGATGGACCAAAAGTTAATTTTGGAAGTAAAGACAAACATGGATACACCAAAGGGTATGGTACCTTAATCAGAAATGGACTCACAATGAAGAATGTATCTTATGTAGAAGGATTACATTACAATCTGCTTAGCTCCAGTCAATTCTGTGATATGCGATACAAAGTTACTTTTGATAAAGATTTCTGCATTGTCGTCAGCGAAACAGCATTTCAAGTTGTTTTAGCCGGAAGAAGAAAAGAGAATATGTATGTTGTAGATTGGACAACAGCCGTTGCAGAAACCTGTTTGCTTGTGCATACCAAATCAGAAATCAGTTGGTTGTGGCACAAGAAACTGAGTCATCTAAACTTTGATGACATCAACACCCTTGTCAAGAAACAGCTAGTCATTGGACTACCAGAAATCTCATATAAGAAAGATAGCTTATGTGATGCTTGTCAACAAGGAAAGCTAACTAAAGCAAGTTTCAAGACTAAATCTCAGCATTCAACAACCAGAGTTCTCGAACTACTACATATGGACTTATTTGGACTTATAACACCAATTAGTATCAGTCGAAAGAAATATACATTTGTGGTAGTAGACGATTTTTCAAGATACACTTGGGTTATCTTTTTAACCAAGAAAAGTGAAACCAAGCAAAGACTTACTGAACACCTCAAGAGACTTCTGAATCAGATAGGAGTATCAGTTGTGAAGATAAGATCGGATAAAGGAACTGAATTCCTCAATAATGTGATTATTGAATATTGTGAAGAAAATTGTGTTTTACACCAACTAGCTGCTACAGCAACACCTCAACAGAATGGTGTAGCCGAAAGAAGAAACAGAACACTCAAAGAAGCAGGAAGAACAATGATCTGTGAAGCAAAACTACCTGAAAGATATTGGGCAGAAGCAGTTAACACAGCTTGCTATACACAGAACAAAGCTCTCATGAATAAAAGGCATGAGAAAACTCCTTATGAAATTTGGAATGGAAGGAAACCGAATGTTTCTTACTTTCATGCTTTTGGAAGAAAATGTTTCATACACAATAATGGGAAAGATCAACTTCATGTTTTCCAGCCCAAAGCTGATGAAGAAATTTTTCTAGGATATTCAAGTGTCAGCAAAGCTTTTAGAGTACTAAATAAAATGACACTCAAGCTTGAGGAATCTATACATGTAGTGTTTGATGAACCAAACTTTCCTTGTGAAACAACTGAAGACAGACCAGAACCAATTTCTCAGTCTCAGTTACAAGTGTTGCCAGAATCAGTTTTTGTTGACATTGAAAGACTACGGATTTCAGAATGTTCAAATCCAGATCAGTCTCAGTTTCCAACCACTCAACAACCCACTCCTGAACAACATGATTCTGACTTAGTTGAAGAAATTCAAGAACAAGTTTTTGAAGAACCAGTTGAACAAAATATAGATCCCTTGATACAAACACCTGCTTATCAATGGATAAGAGATCACCCTGAAGAACAAGTTATTGGTGACACTCGAGCTGGCGTTCGAATAAGACATCAACTAGATGCAATGATTGCATGTTTCCTTTCTCAATCTGAACCTAAGGAAATAGAAGAAGCTTTAAAAGATCTAGACTGGATACTAGCTATGCAAGAAAAACTGAATGAATTCGAAAGAAATCAAGTATGGGAATTGGTAGAAAGACCAGTTCATGTGAATATCATTGGAACCAAATGGGTTTTCAAAAACAAACTTGATGAAGATGGGAATATCATCAGAAACAAAGCTAGACTTGTAGCTAAAGGATATTCTCAAGCAGAAGGCATAGACTTTGATGAAACTTATGCACCAGTTGCAAGATTGGAAGCAATCACGCTATTTCTCGCCTTTGCAGCTCACAAAAAGTTCAAAGTATACCAGATGGACGTTAAAAGTGCATTTTTGAATGGAATACTAGAAGAAGAAGTGTATGTTCAACAACCACCTGGATTCGAGATCAAAGATCACGCTGATAAAGTTTTCAGACTAAGGAAAGCTCTTTAAGGACTTAAACAAGCACCAAGAGCTTGGTATGAAACTCTATCTCAGTTTTTAGTGGATAATGTATTTATCAAAGGAACTATCGACAAAACCTTATTCAGAATGAAAAATGAAGAGAACACTCTACTTGTTCAGATCTATGTTGATGACATCATTTTTGGATAAGAAAATGAACCGTTATTTGAGAAATTTGCAAGTCTAATGAAGAGCAAATTTCAGATGAGTATGATGGGAGAATTAAATTATTTTCTTGGATTACAAGTGAAACAATTAGATGATGGAATTTTCATTCACCAAACCAAGTATACAAGAGAACTTATGAAAAAGTTTGGTATGGAGATATCAGCTGGAATTTCTACACCAATGGGGGCTACCATCAGGCTAGATGAAGACAAAGAAGGAAAAGATGTTGATCAAACACTTTACAGAAGAATGATTGGAAGCTTACTCTATCCTACAACAAGTAGGCCAGATATATCTTTTACTGTTGGTGTATGTGCAAGATTTCAGTCAAAACCAAAGGAAAGTGTTCGGAACATTTTATTAAGTTTTGATGATGGCCATACTAGCTGTTATAGCAAGCCTGAAACAAGTTAAAATTCTCTGTATAAGTTTTTACTTAAAGTCTGACATGTTGTATAAGTTGAGTCAGACAAGTATTGTACTAGTTGGTAGGACGGCAAAGTAAAAACAGACATTCGGCAGAGTGAAGCCAGCCTAGCACCAGCAGAGAAGCAAGGAAGACATTAATGGTCTGACTTATAACCAAGGAAGTCTGTGATGACCATGGATAAGTCCAAGTTACACTTAAGTGATGAAACATAATATTCAAATATGGTGTACACTGATCTCACCCCAATCAAGGATCAGTGAAGTACAAAGATTCTCCTTAAACTGAAGCAAAGAAGAAAACAGTGAATCGGCAAAGTAAACTGACCTTCGGCTGAGTGAAGACAAAATCGTGAAGGAAGATCTAAATCGGCTAAGTCAGAAGGATAACTCGACCGTTCTGAAAACGGCGAAGTAACACTTTCCAAATCAGATTTGATATATGTTGAAGATACAGAAGATCATGCATTAAATGCACAATCAATAGAGAATCAATCAAGGACGGATTTTCTGCTATATGTTTGAAAGAAAAATCCGATCACTGAAATCAAGGAGAATACAATTAAGGGGGAATCAAAAATACAATCAGGATTATTCCCTCATTAATATAGCCAACGGACGGAATTTCAAAATCAAGGTTATTTAAGGCTATAAATAGAAGGCATTGACAGACAAATAACAACAACGATCTGAAAAGAAAAATCTAGCAGAAACTCTGTCAATTTGAAAAGCCTTCTCTCTGAACTTACAAGGATACATCTAGTGATCAACTCAGATATCAGAGATACAAAGTCATATTCAGCACTGAGACTGATGAAGCAAGTGTGTGAATCACATTCACATCAAACTGAAGCAACTGAATCAGAGGCAATCTGAGAAGGAGTTGAATCTGTGATAGGCGTTGAAGGATTTTGATCTCAAGGAGCAAAGAAAAGAGACCGAATCACCGAAGTCATTGCGGTCAAGGAGTGATAGTCTTGTAGATTTTGAAGCTTGGGAAGCCAAGGACAATCATACTATTGTATCTGTGAAAACAATAGTGAATTCCTCCGATCATCACAGGAGAAGAGTGGATTGAAGGATTATACCACCCTGAACCACTATAAGCCTTGTGTCAATTTACTTTCTGCAATTTACTTTGCATAATTCATTTAAATTGCCTAGATCATAACTTATATCTGTGATTGTCTAAACTGATTTGAAAACAACATGGTAAGAAGGGACTTATCCGCTACCCAAAAGCTTTTAAACAAAAGAAAAGTTTTTGAAACTCCACTATAGTCATTCACCCCCCCCTCTGACTATAGTTTCACCCTTCTCTGGGACCAACAATTGGTATCGGAGCAGTGTTCCTAGTATCATAACCTGTTCGGATCTAATTTCTGGTAACAAGGAGATCACATATTTTCAAAGCAGTTTTCAAATCTGAGTTTTCTATACATTTACATTTATATCTTCATTTGCACTTATGTATTCCTCAAACTTCTTGTCAAAAGTACCTGTTTTTAATGTTAATAATTTTGATGAATATAAAATAAGAATGCTATCTCATCTTGCAGCAACTCATGAAGAGATGCTGGATGTAATTAATGATGGACCAATCATAATCACTACTGTGGTAGGCACAAGAGCAGATCAAGGGAAGGAAATTGATACACTAAAAAGGATTGGACCAAGGATGGAAGGAGAAGAGAAAATCTGGACTTTGTTGCAAAAGACATGATTTTGAAAACCCTAGATAGCAATATGTTCATGAGAATCAAAGACTGCAAAACAGCAAAGGAGATGTGGGACAAGCTGTCATTGATAAATGAAGGATCTGAAGCGGTTAAAGAAAACAAATTATCTGTTGCAAAACAGAAATTTGAGAACTTCAAAATGAAGGCTAGTGAATCCATTGATCAAATGGACAACAGATTCTCAAGCATTATCAGTGAACTGCAACAACTTGGACACACATATTTCCCAGAAAGAAGTATGCTTGAAGATCTTGAGAGGACTACCTGAAAGATGGAAGATCATAACATCGGTAATCAGAGGAACAACAAATCTTGCAAGCACTGACACTCTGACACAGATGTCCCAACTAAAAGCTCTTGAATTCGAATTGAACGGTGAAGATGGTGCTCCGGCAGAGACACAAAGAGCCACTGCACTGGTTACACCCCAGCAAAGTAACTTTTCCGAATGCATCAGCAAAGAGACACATGAACTTAAAGAACATGTAGCTTTATTAGTTAAACGCTTTGACATGTTTAGCAAAAAGAAGCCTTTCAAAGGAAATTCATCATCAAACAAGAGGTCAAGCTCAAATAAAGAAATGAAGAAGAAAGATGATGAATACAGATGCTTCAACTACAACAAGAAGGGTCACTTCAAAGCTGATTGTCCTAAAGAAAATGACAAAGATGATGAGAAGAAGAAATACAAAGCATCTGAAAAGAGGAAAAGCAAGAAGGCACTCAAGGCTGAATCCAACAGTGAAAAGAATGAAGAATCATCTGATAATGACACAGATGACAGTGATGAAGAAGATAGCGCAAACAATGAAAAAGCATGTCTATGCCTCATGACCAAAGAATTAGATCAAGATGAAGGTGATAGTTCAGACACTGAGGAAACAAGCCTATGTCTAATGGCTAAAGAATCAGATGAAACTGAAGTAACATCTAGTTCCTGTTCCTCATCAAATTCATCCACATCTAACACTGCACAATCTTCTAGTCTCCCATTGGATACAACAGACCTAGTCGAAAATCTCATGACTAAATTTGATGAAATTGAAATGAATCATGAAATTCTGGAAAAGGAATGCAAGGATCTAAGAAAGAAGAATAAAAGACTAAAGAAAGAACTGGATAAAGCAAAAGCCGAATTAACCAAGATGGAGACCTATTTAAATGATCAACAAAAAGCAGATGATCATACATCTGTTATTGACAGATCAGTTAAGACTCTCTCCCCACCGGTAAAGGTAACCACTGCACTACTAAATGCTCCAGCTTACAAACCCTCAAAAAGGTTTGGATCCAGATCTGGTCTTGGCTACAACAGTCAGGATGAGAGTAGGAATAATGGTCAACACAATTCTAAATCCAGGACCAACATTGGACCACAATTTAGAAAGGGACAGACCATAGTTATAACAAATCATCCTGCTCCGGTGAAGTCAAAACCTAGTGTAGTAAAACAGCAGACCAAATCCTCATTTCAGTCAACCAAGAACAATAGCCTTCTGAAAGGTAAAGGCAGACTTTATCCTTCGGAGGATGATTGGAATGTTGCACCTCCAAAATACAAGATGAAACCATTCCATAAAATGCATCATGTGTTTAAGAAAAACCAATCTAGATATGTTCCTAGACACATAAAGCAAGAAAGGTTTCCTACTGCATATTGGAAAGTGAAGAAGGATGTAAATGCACCAAAAGGTGGAGAAAAGTATCAGAATACCTTCAGTAAATATATTAGAAGATATTCTGCCATGCCCTATACATATGAAGTTGATGACTTTAATTATCCAAAAAGAAGAACCTTTGGATATACACTTGGTATGAGAGGCATGACTGCTAACAGGTATGGACCCAAACAGTGTTGGGTACCTAAACTTAATTAATTTGTTTTGTAGGATGTCTGGTACATAGACAGTGGATGTTCCAGACACATGACATGAAACAAGAAATGGCTCACTGACTTCAAAGCCTTTGATGGACCCAAAGTCACATTTGGAGGCGAAGAAAACCCTGGAAAGATTAAGGGGGAAGGCATAATACTCAAGAACAATCTGAAGATTCAAAATGTGGCATATGTCAAGGGACTTAATTTCAATCTGATGAGCATCAGTCAATTCTGTGACAAAGGCTACAATGTGCACTTCAACAAAAAAGGATGCAAAGTGATTCACAGCCAAACCAACACAATAGTTCTTGCAGGTAGAAGACAAGACAACATGTATGTGGTGGACTAGAGAACAGCCAAGGCAGAAACATGTCTGCTTGTCAAAAATAAACAATCAACAAGCTGGATTTGGCACATAAGATTAAATCACCTGAATTTCAAGACCATCAACAAATTATCAAAGAACAAGTTAGTTGAAGGCCTACCAGAGATCATATTCAAGAAAGAAAGTCTATGTGATGCATGTCAGAAAGGAAAAAAAATCAAAAGTTCATTCAAGTCAAAGCCCTATCAATCTACAACAAGAATTCTACGTCTGTTACACATGGACCTGTTTGGACAAAATCACACCAGTAAGTGTAAGTGGTAAGAAATACACCTTAGTAGTGGTGGATGACTACTCAAAATACACCTGGACCATCTTCATGAACAAGAAGAAAGAGACACTCAAGAAATTTCCAGATTTGCTGAGAAGACTCCAAAATGAGAAAGAACTGAAGATTATCAAAATCAGATCAGACAGAGGCACTGAATTTCTAAATGAAATTATCAGAACCTATTGTGAAGAAAATGGAGTACTACATCAACAATCTGCAGCAAGAACTCCACAACAAAATGGTGTAGCAGAAAGAAGAAACAGAACTCTCAAAGAAGCAGTCAGAACAATGATTGCGGAAGCATGCTTGCCAAAGAGATTTTGGGCTGAAGCAGCAAACACAAGCATGCCATACACAAAACAGATCAATCATCAACAAACATCGTGGAAAGACTCCATATGAAATATGGAATGGTAGAAAACCTAATATCTCATATTTTCATATGTTTGGATCAAAATGTTTTGTTTTGAACAGGAATCAACTACATACCTTTGATGAAAAGGCTGATGAAACAATCTTTATGGGATACTCAAACACCAGTAAAGCATTCAGAGTACTCAACAAAAGAACATTGGTAATTGAAGAATCAATACATGTAGTTTTTGATGAACCAAATACAAATGGTGAAGATCTTCAAGATCAAGAAGAAGAAGCAACACAAAGGGAAATCTATACAAATACAACAATACCAGCTTCTATCTTGAATCATCATTTTGAAGATCAAGAAGAGCCACATATCAACACAACAAAACAAGCTCCGAACACGAAGTCCATACACATAATGAAGTTTGTGGAAGCACCAAGTGAAGATCAACTCCAACCCGACCTAAGTTGGCTAAGAGATCATCCCGAAGAACAAGTCATTGGAGACATTCACACAGAGTCGAACCGAAGACAAGCGGAAAATATGCTAACATGTTTTCTATCACAAGTAGAGCCCAAGACAATAGATGATGCAATTCAAGATGCAGGATTGGATTACTTGCAAGAAGAACTAAATGAATTTGAAAGAAATGAAGTCGGGAACTTGTTGACGGACGATATGGCCAACATCATTGGAGCAAAATGGGTATTCGGGAACAAGATGGATGATCAAGGAACTGTTGTCAGAAACAAAGCAAGGCTAGTTGCAAAAGGATACTCTCAAGCAGAAGGAATAGATTATGATGAAACATTTGCACCAGTAGCAAGATTGGAGGCAATCAGACTCTTTCTAGCATTTGCTGCATTCAAAGACTTCAAAGTCGATCAAATGGATGTCAAGAGTGCATTCCTAAATGGACTTTTGGAAGAAGAAGTATATGTAGAACAACCTCCTGGATTTCAAATCAAAGGAAAAGAAGACAAAGTATACAAACTCAAGAAGGCCCTCTATGGACTCAAACAGGCACCTAGAGCCTGGTATGAAACACTATCACAATTTCTGATCAAGAATGGATTCAACAAGGGAACTATAGACAAGACTCTATTCAAACTAGCGGAAGGAACAAGTACATTGCTAGTACAAATCTATGTTGATGATATCATCTTTGGATAAGAGGATGAAAAGCTCTGTGAGAAATTTGCAAACCTGATGAAGAGCAAATTTCAGATGAGCATGATGGGAGAATTTAATTACTTCCTTGGCCTTTAAGTAAAGCAGATGAAGGATGGTATTTTCATTAGTCAAGCCAAGTACACAAGAGATTTAATACACAAGTATGGGATGGATACAAGTGGCACAGCAGACACACCAATGTGTGCAAGAGTCATACTTGGAAAAGATGAAGCGGGAAAGGATGTTGATCAGAAAATTTATAGAGGAATCATTGGATCCTTACTATACTTAACTGCAAGTAGACCTGATATAGCATTTGCAGTAGGAGTATGTGCCAGATTTCAAGCTCAACCAAATGAATCACATCTTCTAGCAGCCTAAAGAATAATCAAATACCTGAAAAACACTATCAATGTAGGTATTTGGTATCCAAAAGATGGATGATTTAAATTGATATCATATTCAGACTCTGACTATGCTGGATGCAAAATAGATAGAAAAAGCACCTCTGGAACATGTCAAATGCTAGGCACCAGACTAGTCTCTTGGTTCGAAAAAAAAAACTCCATATCTACATCAACAGCTGAAGCAGAATATATAGCAGCAAGTAGTTGTTGTGCATAAGTACTTTGGATCAGACAACAACTAAGGGATTATGGAGTGGATGAGAAAACAATTCCAATCATGTGTGATAATACAAGTGCAATATCTATTACTGAAAATCCAGTGTTGCATTCAAGAACGAAGCACATTGATGTGAGACATCACTTTATCAGAGATCATGTTGAAAAGGGAGATGTCATTCTAAAATACATATCCACTGAAGATCAATTGGCTGACATCTTCACTAAACCACTCAGTTATGAAAGATTTAGCATGCTGAGAACTGAGTTAGGAATGATTGAAATTGACTAAGTACCAAAGAGCGGCTAGCTGGAGTAATCGGCTAAGTGACTTCATCAACTGGTTCAACCTTTGCCGTTACAGGAGATGTAGCAGGTAAGGCACTGGTATCCAGCGAAGTTAACTTAACTGATTGTTAAGAACGGTTAAATGGAGCAGCTAAGAGAAGAATTCTCTACATCGGCTAAGTGACCAGCCAAGGCACTTCACCGAATTAAAGACTTGGACAAATTAAAGTGTGAACAAAATCAATTTTTACTACACGTGGAGAATAAGGAAATTATGGAGGATTATTCTGTGGAAAATTACACACGTGAAGATCAACTTATGATCATGGAGGTAACCATATTTTTTTAAATTTTGAACGCCTCGATTCCCGGGCTATATCATTACTTACCTCAAACTAGTCCCCCCATTACGCTCGAATATCACGATTTACATACACAAAATCACACCATTATGTCATAAAATCCTTCCACATTCAAACCACGTTGACACTACTCAAAATCACCCTATATAAACGATACTTAAAGATTTTCAGAAATCTTTACATCCTCTTGCAAAATTACAAACCCTACTTTTGATTCTCTCTGAAAACTCGAAGTATTCTGTTCTAATCATCCATTTCTTATCAATGGCTTCATCCTCCACAATCTCTCAACTGAAAAATACTACGAAAAATCAATCATCACTGGTTCGTTTTTCAAACCAGAATACTACCTCTCCTTTTGTGATAACGATGCACAAGCACAACGCTTGGTCGATTGTGTACAAACCTGGGGCTGATGACCTTCCTAAACCCCCTGGAATCTGCTATGAAAATCTGATAGCATTTTGGAAAAATGCCAAGTTTATGCCCAGCACAAAGAAGACTGAAGTCGATCGCATAACAAGCTCAATCTTTGGAAGAGAAATAGTCATCACACCTTAGTGAGCCAACTGATAAAGCTCACTCATCCAAACTTGTCAACTCCCCCACAATTGCACAAGGTGGAACAGTGACATATGAAGAAGTCTACACTCAACAACAACCTCTAAATGACCCAGTGTCTAATGAGGAAACACAAGAACAGATGGAAGAAAGAGAAGAAGAAGCACAAAATGAAAAGGAAGAGGAAGAAGAGGAAAAGGAAGAAAGAGAAATTGAAGTGGAAAATGAGAACAAGCAAGGTGAAGATGCTGAGAATGCAACTGATGGGGATGAAGAGGATGTCCATGTGGCACAAGAAGAAATTGATCCAGAGAGAGTCTTCAATCTGGACATTCAACCCCTCATTGTGGACATGGAAAGGCAATATTACAGCAGGCAAAACCTGAAGAATGCCTTAAGGAGTGAAGCAACCTCCTTCAACCACAAGATTGAGGCCCTTATCAATCATATCAAGATCCAAGATGAGGTCATGGAGAGGCAAGGAAACCTGCTTTGCAATCTACAACAACTCATCCCTCGCCATGTCCAAACCAATCTTGAATTCCATGCTGAGACAATTGACAACAATCTTAAGCCCTTGGTGGACACTTTCAATGCTCACACTCAACAAATTCAGCATCTGGATGAGATAATGGAGTATTCTGGCAAGCAACTGGACCTTCTAATCAAAGTTGGTGAGACCAACAACAAGATACTGGAAAGGAGGTATGGTCCTCTCCTTCATTCTGATACAGAAACGCCAAATCTTGAAGCAATTTTTGGTGCTTCCAAAAAGGGGGAAGGAAGTTCTAAGCCTGAAAGCTTCAGTGAAAAGAAGGCAAGCCCAAAAGAAAAGGGCAAGGGCAGCAAAGGCAAATGCATCAGGTTTGAAGATGTGAAGAAGTAGACCTTACACTCAATTTGAATTATTTCTAGAATACTTCTATTTGCCTTTGTCTTTAAATAAAAAGATGCAATATCTTATTGCCCTGTGATGGATGAAAAAAATTGTTGAGTTTTTATTCTGTTGATCATTACGAAAAATTTGGATTACTTATGTTCAAGCTTATGAGGGTTTTGGCATCATCAAAAAGGGGGAAATTGTTAGGAACATTTTATTATGTTTTGATGATGGCCATACTAGCTGTGATAGCAAGCCTGAAACAAGTTAGAATTCTCTGTATAAGTCTTTACTTAGAGTCTGACATGTTGTATAAGTTGAGTCAGATATGTATTGTTCTAGTTGGTAGGACGGCAAAGTAAAAACAGACATCCGGCAGAGTGAAGCCAGCCAAGCACCAGCAGAGAAGCAATGAAGACATTAATGGTCTGACTTATAACCAAGGAAGTCTGTGATGATCTTGGATAAGTCCAAGTTACACTTAAGTGATGAAACTTAATATTCAAATATGGTGTATACTGATCTCACCCCAATCAAGGATCAGTGAAGTACAAAGATTCTCCTTAAACTAAAGCGAAGAAGAAAACAGTGAATCGGCAAAGTAAACTGACCTTCGGCTGAGTGAAGACAAAACGGTGAAGGAAGATCTAAATCAGCTAAGTCAGAAGGATCACTCGACCGTTCTGAAAACGGCGAAGTAACAGTTTCCAGATCAGATTTGATATATGTTGAAGATACAGAAGATCATGCATTAAATGCACAATCAATAGAGAATCAATCAAGGACGGATTTTCTGCTATATGTTTGAAAGAAAAATCCGATCACTGAAATCAAGGAGAATACAATTAAGGGGGAATAAAAAATACAATCAAGGATTATTCCCTCATTAATATAGCCAACGGACGGAATTTCAAAATCAAGGTTATTCAAGGCTATAAATAGAAGGCATTGACAGACAAAGAACAACAACGATCTGAAAAGAAAAATCAAGCAGAAACTCTGTCAATTTGAAAAGCCTTCTCTCTGAACTTACAAGGATACATCTAGTGATCAACTTAGATATCAGAGCTAGAAAGTCATATTCAGCACTGAGACTGGTCAAGAAAGTGTGTGAATCACATTCACATCAAACTGAAGCAACTGAATCAGAGGCAATCTGAGAAGGAGTTGAATCTGTGATAGCTGTTGAAGGATTTTGATCTCAAGGAGCAGCAAAAGAGACTGAATCACTGAAGCTGTTGTAGTCAAGGAGTGATAGTCTTGTAGATTGTGAAGCTTGGGAAGCCAGGGACAATCATACTATTGTATCTGTGAAAACAATAGTGAATTCCTCCGATCATCACAGGAGAAGAGTGGATTGAGGGATTATACCACCCTGAACCACTATAAGCCTTGTGTCAATTTACTTTACAGAATTCATTTAAATTGCCTAGATCATAACTTATATCTGTGATTGTCTAAACTGATTTGAAAACAAAATAGTAAGAAGGGACTTATCCGATGCCTAAAAGCTTTTAAACAAAAGAAAAGTTTTTGAAACTCCACTATAGTCATTCACCCCCCCTCTGACTATAGTTTCACCCTTCTCTAGGACCAACAGAAAGCCATCTCATAGTTGTAAAAAGGACCTTGAAGTATCTGAAAGATATAGATGGAGTTGGAATTTGGTATTCAAGAGAAGGAGAATTCAAGCTAATATCTTAATCAGACTAAGATTATGCATGATGCAAAGTGGACAGAAAGAGCACCTCAGGCACATGTCAGCTACTAGGAAATAGACTTGTGTCTTGGTTTAGCAAAAAAGCAAAACTCTATCTCAACTTCAACAGCTGAATCAGAGTATATAGCAGCTGGAAGTTGTTGTCAATTAAGAGATTATGGGATAGAAGAAGGAACGATTCCCATAATGTGTGATAACACAAATGCAATTGCAATAAATGACAATCTAGTTTTGCACTCAAGGACAAAACACATTGATGTGCGTCCTCACTTTTTAAGAGATCATGCAGAGAAAAAGGATATTACAGTTCTTTATGTTCCTACTGAAGATCAGTTGGCTGATATCTTTACAAAGCCATTGGACAAAGAAAGATTTGCCAAACTAAGAACTGAATTAAGGATAATTAAAGTTAGTTAAGTCAGTTAAGCCAGAGATTCGTCAAAGGGATTAATCATTGTTATGTTGGGTGCGCTCACATAACAAATTAGTCATGGACATCAACAATCTCAAACTGATCAACTAAAACTGAGAGAGTTAACGGAACTGAAAAACTGAACCCAGAAACAGTTTTTTGTCCACTCAACTTAAGTCAAAGGCTGATAAGATAAAACCGAGAGCGGTTATATCGCATTTAATTAACGCAGTTCTTTTGTCAAAATGTTTTGCGTGTACACCCCATTACTGTCAGAACAGTACATGTCTTGGTTGTACAAACCATCATGGAATTTGAAAAGTTGTACTAATCAACCGCCAATACATCATGGTATTGATAGTGTTGATAGGGCGGTTGTCCAGTTGACGATCATGATCCGGAGATCGGTCTCTTCCTCGATAGGGCTCGTCCTGCCTACCCATGTCTTGGTTATAGTTCCGATGCTTGAAATCTCTTTGACCTCGAGGCTCGGCGCTTTGAGATCGGTCCACGACCTTGTCTAGCTTACCTTATATTATTACGGTGTCAATATCCCTTTTCAATTCTCTGCAGCTCTCTGAATCATGCCCCACATCCTTGTGGTAGGCATAAAATTTTCTCTGGTCCTTCCTATTTCGAGGTCCTCTTTCGGTGGTGGAATTCGGGCCATGCCCTTTCTCTCTATTATAGCGAGAACCTACACGCGTGATCTGTTCAGAGGGATGAAGTCGCTCTCTTGCAAAGCTCCCTTCTTCCCCAGCCGATCTGTGATTGGGGTCATCATGCAGTCCCATACCAATTTTCTCTTTTTATCAGATTTTCATCAATTTTGTCCTTCTTGGACTCTCCTCTTTCTGATTCTCATTTTAGCATGTTGGCTTCCTCTCCTTGGCAATGCTTGTAAGCGGCCTCAACGCACTCCTCTATAGTTTTGGGGAGCTTGCTGTTCAGCTTAGCATACAACCTTCCCTCTCGTAGTCCTGCTACGAAGGAATTTATCAGAATGTGCTTATCCGCATCCTGAACATGGGTGGATTCTTCATTGAATCTCTTCAGATATTACAACACTATTTATTTTTTCTTCTGTTTGAGATTTAGGAGATGAGTTGCATTCCTCTTGAACGGCTTTGCTGTGATGAAAGCGTCATGAACTTTCTTACCATGGTCCCGAAGTCTGAGATTGATCTTGGAAGTATTTTCCTAAACCACTCACGAGCCCTGCCTGTGAGTAATGCATGAAAGGCCTTACATTTCATCTCATCAGGTGCACACTGTAAAGTCATGTGTGTCATGTACTGGTGGAGATGATCTTGTGGATCATTAGATCCATCATAAGGTTCGATCTTAGGCATTTTGAATCCATTAGGTCGGGGGAAATTCTCGATTTGAGTTGTTAAACGGAGATACGAATGCGAATTGGTCTGATCTCCTTCCTAGTATAGCATCGAGCTCCGCTCTAGCTTCTTCTAGCACTTGAGGGTTATGCTGCATCTTCCTCCCGGTTGAGTCCGAGGATATATCGTGCTTCTTAGGGAGAGAATGAGGAGGAAGAGGTTTAAGCTCATGGGAATCCTCTCCTAGGTCCTCTTCTTGCGTGGCTGCCTGGAGGATAGCCTTTCGAGTAGTAGCGTACATAGCTGTTAATTGATCAACCAATGCTTGCTGGGCTGGATCTAATTCAATTCCATGATTTTGTTGGGCTGGTTATTGGTATTGGCGTCTTTTGCCACACCATTATCAGCGTTTTGATCACCACATCGCATTTTCTACGGTGGTTTGTCTGCGTGTTTCTTGAGGCATGATGATTATAATGAGAAATCTTGAAATAAGTTGTAAGTAAGATTGGCCTTCCTTTTAGTGCCAATTGACGATGTTGGATCTCATCTATTTAATTATCTATGTCATATTTTCCTAGTGACAATCTATTCCAGAATCTGAACCCTAGAAAAGCTATAGAGCGAGGTGTGATTTGAGTGTTTTTAGACTGAGCCAGGATTGTATGATCCCATGTTGCCTACGTATCATGTCAATGATTAGGAATCAAGTCCGTTTGTAGTTCTTGGGATTTTTTTTTATAAAAAGAGACTTTTGCCCTAGGCATGCCTATGCCATGCCCAAGGTGGACTCTATTTCGTGTTCCCTAAAGATTGGATTTAACCGAGTCAATCCCCGGATTTTAGGAGATAATTGTGGTATTTGAATGATAGAAATGGAGCCTTTATGGCTTAGGATTCTTTTCGTGTTTATTTTTAACATTATGCACGTGGGCAGTTTACTAGGGGTAGCTCTAGCCGACCTATGTCGAACCCCCGAAGCCATTACGACCTGAATTGCACTGGCCCAACTCCGTTGCGCCCTCACTGACCTGTGATGGACTGAGGAGTGGACTAGACCATCTCCCACCTGGGGTTTAGATATGCTTTTAGGCATAAAGTGAGGCTCCAGGCCATTCATGCTACGGTTTCATTTAATGCTTGGTCAATGTGTGGGTGGCACATGACGAGGTTAGGTGTAGTCTGACCTCTGTCAATCAAGAGCAAAAATAGTCTGTAGGTGTAACGCTCCTAGACCCGGGCCAGATAGCGCTAAATGAGTCATAAATGGTCCGATCAACTGCTTATACCTCCGTCCTCGCTTGGTCTAAAAGGGCTAACCTGAGTTGACAAGACATTTATGTCTCACACTTATATAGGGGTGAGTAGGACTTTACTTTACCGATGTAGGACTTTACATTCTCCCCCCTTATGAGGGACTGGCGTCCTCGCCAGGACGGCTAAGATTTGTCCCAATGGATTTGTCCCAGTTCGTCCCTACCATAGGATTCTAGAGGTGGCCCCCACCACCTCTCACGGTGTGGCAACGAAAACGAGTCCTTGTCTGGAAATGAAATGCTCGGCATGTATAATATTAAATAAACCTAATATTACACATAATCATCTACTACGTCGTATCAAGTTTAGCAAAATGGAAGCTAAAAAGACCCGGCAAACACCATAAATGCTACTATGAAAAGAACTCAACATACTAAAGATAGAAATGTAACATTTATTACATTGGAAAGCCAAATGAAAACTAAAACGTACGAAACCTTCAAAAGAATACTAAAAGAAAATACAACATTTCCCAAGGAACAACGTGTCTAATGTATATAAAAGAAAAACAAAAAGGATAAACGCTTCAATTCCGGCGTCCTCAAACGTCGTCATCAAAGTCTGCCTCGAACTCCGGATTTACCTGTTCGTCTTCTCTCCCCCAAACACATAAATAAACATGCATTTGAGGTAAGCATAATGTACATAGCAAGAGGTAGAAGCTACAAATTAACTAAGGCTCTTTAACAAGGTTTATTATAATAATTATCTTTATGAGACCGACTCAATCTGAGGTTCATTCCATGCGCATCAACACGTCATGACTATACCTTTCTAGCTTAGCTTATTTGTGTTACATCGGCACTCAAGGGCACTACACATGGTGCTACTCACCACGAAGTAACTGGGTGCAACCTATTGGTGGATCTCACCAATAACCACGGAATCCTATTCTGGTAGACTACGATAGTGCACACATTTGCCGAAGTCCCTCCATACGTAGGGTCTCGGACTTACGGGGTGGTGTTTCTCCGTACGTAGGGTCCAAAGACTTACAGAGTTATTCACTTTCAGAACGCCCACACATTGCGATATAGCCTTACCAAGAATGGATTTATATTTAATCTTTTTACTATGCAAGTATGTAATTATTAATGGTTATTAACTAGCCACCTAAGTGTTTTTAAGTAAGCTCCCTCACCCCTACTTCTCTTCCTCTTAGACCACTAGACATGGACACACTCTAGTTCATCAGAGCACAAGCCCTTTTATGCCTTTCCGACGGTCCCGAACTTCAACTCCCTTTAAGAGTACGTCCGGTGCCGGAACCAACGCATCAGAACTCAATCGGGGCTTGTTTATGTTCAATTAAGGTTGTTAGATTAAAGGATTAACATTTAGAACTCATTACATAGCATAAAAATCATCTTAATCATCAAAAGGGAGGTCCAGTGCGCCGGCCCACACCGGGTTCAGTGCTCACGCACTGAGCCTCTATACGTAAAACTTAGTTTCCGCTCGCCCAGTGAGTCTGCACTGGGTCTGGTGAGTCCGCACCAGCACTCTATATGTAAAATTTCACTTTCTGGGGCTCCAGTGCGTCCGCACTGGGCTTGGTGTGCCCGTACCAAGCGCGGAAACTTCCAAAAAACTCAGTTTTTGAACCATAATCGATCCCTAATCGTTCTCAAACTTGTCCAACATTATAATACTCAAAAAAAAGGCATTAAAACACATCGTTTATCTATCATAACAACAATAGATCCTTAGGCAACACGAAGGTAACAATTCTAGCATTATATTCGTCTCAATCCTAACATAAACCCTACGAAACCGTAATTAACTTGTATGAAGATCCTCTTACCTTCCACTACAAGAAAATCAGTTTTTTATAAGGGGAATTTAATAAGGGGTCAAAATCTGGTTATTAAAAGTACCTTTTAATAAGGGTTAAAACAATCTTATGAAAATGATGCAAATTTGATGAGGAACCCTTAATTCCCGTTATTGTTAATCACTTATCCCCTTATTATAATACACCTAAAATATTCCCCTTATTAATGCGTACCAAAAAAAATCAATAAAATATTATTTTGAAATAATATAAAGAAAAAACATTAAAAAAACTTATTGAAAAGGCTGGTCTCTTTCCTTTTTCATTATCATTCTTCCACCCCGATTTTCTGCCAAAAATAAATTGCTCTCCGCCGCTCACCCTTCATCGGAGCTACCTTTTTTCGCCAGAGATCATCAATCGAAGGCAGCAGCAGTTCGGCTAGCATCTTCGCCTCCTCGCCTCTTCGCCTCTTCGCCTCTCAACAACTTTTCTGGATGATTATTATATATTGTATTTATCGAGTTGAGTAATATTAAATTTTACGACTTAAGTACGAACTTGACATTGCTATCGAACCGAAGCTCGATCACGAGCACATTCGAACTCGAACATGAAAATATTTTTGATTGACTCGTTTAATACTCGATCAATAATCAAGTCAAGTTCATTCGATTTTGAATCGTATCAAAGCGAACTATTCGAACGAAAATTCGAATCGAACTCGAACCGCTAACCAGCAGTTTGACTCGTATACACTCTAGTTAGGTGGAGGTTGTCACTCACCGGGTTCAGAGGGTTCTCCTCACACCACACGCACCCATCAATTTCTCCCTCTTTTACTCATAAGTCTCCATCACCGAAGGAACTATTCTCTGGAAAAAAATCACCTACGAGTGCAGAATAGAGATCGGATCAAGTAAATCCTTTGGCAGAAATGCATTTCCATTCGTTCCAAGCAGCCAGCATGGCGGCTAGGGTTTGCTGAGTGCAGTAGTCATCTCCGATTCATGTAATATGAAACATCGGAGGCGCGTCTGATTTGATCTATCGTAATCACATTTCGAGGTTGAGGCACTGTTGCGAAATTGGTATTCACATCGCCGATGTCCTCATTCTGAAAACGTATGTGCATTTCCTTCTGAAATTGTGCTTTTATTCTTTCTTCACATAGTTGAAACAAAAATCATTTAAATATCGCGTGTGTTCCAATTATTTGAGTTTACATTTCTGATTTTGTCACCTGTATTGTGAATTTTTGTTTGGTTGGTAGTCTTTTTCCATTGCAGAGTGTGCATATGGAGTTAGTTAGGGATTTGCAATTTTGAGAGGTTAATTGTAACTTTAAGTGGTAATATATGTTTACAAGCTCTATAATACAGCTCTCCTATTGTTTGAGTTGCAGAGAATCTGTCAAACTTTATGGCCTGGGTTGTCTTGTTTAAGTTCGTATTTTAGTCAAGGTCTTCGTTGTTTTCATCAGCTTGAGGTTGGTTCTATCTTGTTGTGATCTGTCATGCTCAGCTGCATCTTGTATTGTTAGTTGCATTTGTCATCTTTGCATCTGTTAGTAGCAGTTTGAGTTAGCTCTAATCTTCTATGTGTATATCTGTATGAAGTGTGATGTGCTAACTTGTAATGTGGTGAAGTGATTTCTTTATGATATGCTAGTATGCGTAGAAGTGTTGGTCAGGTTAGGTTGGTTCAACGGGCAAACACGAGCAAGAGTACCTTCGAGAGTTTTGTAAAGCATTCAAGATTTAATTCTCTACTGGACCGGAACAAGGCTCAAGATTTTTAGTGTTCTGGACTGAAACTAAGCTAAATGTAAGTTGAAAATTTGGCCATTTCCCGATATTTCCAAAGTTTTTCAGGTAGAGAAATGGCTATTTCCCCCCTGTTTGCTTCTATGAAATTATTTTTAATTTTGAGGTTTTTGTGATTATAATAGGGGATTGGAGTTGCTGGAATCTTAACTGTTTTACCTAGATATTGAATTTCCAGTTGTTGAATGAAGGGGAGCTAGCAAAGACTGTGAACAGAATCCCTGAGAGAGAGTGGTTCAAGTGCTCAAGAGAACATGAGCAAATGTCATCCTTTGAGTAATTAAGGACATTAACGGCTTGTATATGTAATTTTTATGCGTGTTTGTGTATATATGCAATATAATTGCCTCTGTACATACCCTTTGCACATTTGGATTGTGGTGAGTTTCATGAAGCTTCTCCATATTTTTTTTTAATTCAGCAGGTATTTTGAAATTTTTTATGTTGAATTCCCATTTTCTTTGATATTGTGTTAGGTTGATTACACAGCTGTTCCGCTCTTGATGTTTGTTGACAATGGTCTTTCTTCTGGGATGGGATTGTAAGGCTTTCATTTTTCTCGAATTTCAAAGTTTTCTTTTAATTTTGTTATTTGATTTGATTTTGTGTATTTATTTTTGTATGGCACTTGTATTTATCCTTAAGAAGATCTGCTAGTAATTTAGAAGTACTTGTTCTCTGGCTAGTGTTTGTAAAATTTGTCTGTTTCATTGATTACGCGTATTTTTGGTAACGGACTTCAGGGATTTTGGTTGGCAGCAAAGATATGTGCGTTTTTGTGGAAGATTGGTTATTCTTTCGGTTTATTATGCTCTATCCGTTTCTTTGGGTTTGGACTATAATTGGGACACGGTGGTTTACAAGTGCTAGAAATTGCGTTAGCTCTTACATCCTTTTTCTTTTTCGTTACGAGGATCGAGCTATATGTAGTATCAAAACTAATGTAATTAAGGAATGCTACAGTTGCCTGAAAAAGGTCAGAAATGGGGTTTCTTGAAATGGCTCCTTTTCAGCTATTGTGGACTTGTTTGCCTGGCATGCGTGTCAATGGGAAAGGTTCGTTTTTCTGCACATTTTTTCATGTGGCGTCTTAGTGTAATAAATTTTTTCACAGCTTTTGTTTTTTCCCTTCGAAATCAGGAGTTCAATAAGCATGATAAAGAGCCATCAAATTACATTAATCAATGGAAAGGAACCGAACCAAAGACAGGGGCACCTTATTCATGTGACATTGGTTATGAATTATTTCTTGGCCCTAAGATTTTGTAAGAGAAGGTTCAGCCCTACATTCAAAATTTTGATAATAACCCTCTTCCTCATCCAACTGTTCTGCCATCTCAGAATCAAGAACAAAAGGTACTCTTCATCTGTTCATCTTACTTCACACACATCAATGGTACCAGTACATACACAAGAATTTCCCCTTTTCACCAGTTCTACTTGTTCAGCTAGAACAATCTTGTTTTTATTGAGTTGTATAGGTTGAAATGGAACATTCGACTCTATCAATATAGTTGAACATTGAACATATATTCAACTTTTTAAAAATTGAATGTCATTGTAATGCCCGAAAATTTGTTCCAGAATGCATTGTTCTATTTGTTATATTCCTTGTTTTGATGCATAAGTGTGCTGTTAACTTGCTTAAAGTGAACCTTCTTTTTGATCTTTTCTTTTGCCCCTGATTTTGTTAAAATTTGTGGGTTTTCTCTTTTTGTGTTGACTTTGCAGATTTTGGGGTTGAAGATGGAAGCTTTTTTCTCAAGGCTGATGTGAATGCTTCACTGTGTAAATTTGTGCCAAATGGTTAGCTTACAGTTTTTTTACTTGTCCTGTAATATTCAAGTATCTGGTTTTGTTTCGAAATTTGAATCTCTTCCTTGTTTATTTTAGCTTCATAAAGGTTGTCCTTTTCTTGATGTGCAAAATTTTGATGATGAGGTTTTTTTTAGAGGAAAGGGGCAACGACGAGGTTTTCTCTTTAAAGCCTTTTGCTTTGATATCATCTCTAATTACCATCTCACTTGAAGTTGTAAACTTCCTGTCCCGTCTTTTATAAGTTTATGTCCAAGTCTTAGTTCCAGTATATCTACCCGTATGCTATCTATCTGGTGACTTGGTTTTTTTTTTTTAAGGTTTGCGGTGAGTTCAATTTTATTTAGTCTATGATTCATCTTGCATAATATGAGTATGCCATGGTCTTGTATGCATTCTGTTTGCTCTTGTGACTGACATAAACTTGTTGAGTATTATGTTCAGTTCTTGCAGTCTGTTGTACAAGTGTCATAAAGACCATGATTATTCTTCTTTGTTCTTTCTCGTGTTCTTGAAATTGTGGATGAAAATATTGAAGACTTGGAAACTTTTTGGTGTTCCCTAAGTTATGTTTTAGTACTTGCGTTGTTGCTCCTGAAATGCGTTTTTCTGTTCTTAGGTCTGGTACTTGTGTCCGTAAAGTGGTGCCTTACCTTATACCCCCCTTTCATACTCCAGGAGTTTTAGTGCACCGTGTTACCCTTTTTCAATAGCTTTTAGGTGGAAAGTAGTAGTTTGATTATACATAGACTTAAGTTGGCATTTCCAGCCCCATAAACTTGTTTCAGATATTATTTTATTTTATTTTCCTCTGGTTTTGATGATATTAATGCAGATCATGGCTTCCCATAAAGAGATTGAAAAGATTATGCGTGAACATAGGTATTGAAAAAATACCCTCAACCATCTACTGTGTTTATTCCTCGTAAACCTGAAGCTTCATAATACTTCAATCTCACCCGATAAGAATTTGAAAGATAAACCAACTTCAATCTCAGAAAACTGCAGCAAAACCTTGATCTTTCACACAACTACCTATATGATCAATCCCAAAAACGAGTTACAATTCATCAAAGCCTTCTAAAACGATCAAACTACGATTATACGAACAAAAGATGATCGTTAATGACAAAAAACAGCCCTTAGGGGCGAAATCATACCTTAGCAAAAGCTTCAACTTTCTTGGGTTGAAACAATGTCCTCTTCACGATGATTCCAACGCTTCTCTCGGATTTGAATACGGTTGAAGATTGCTACAGAAATCAAGAAAAGTCTTTTGGCCTCTTTTTTTAAGTTTAAGAGCTTTTACGTGAAAGTGAAATATGATTTTGTAATTAGGTTAGAGTATAATGGGATTTGGCTTTTCTTAAATAGAAAATTCCCAAAATAAAAACCTAATAGCCTTTTCCTTAATTAATTACCCTTTTTAATTAAGGAAAAGAAATCATAACTTCCATAAAATTATATACATATAATTCGACTATATATATATATATATATATATATTTATCCATAAAAATTTAACTCCAACGAAAGATGTCAGAATAATAATATTTCGTTTTCGTAAAATGACACGTCTGCCTTTTCCCGATAATCGGAATATTACAGTTGGTAAGAAAGTTTGGAATAATTTTGTTTTGTATGAAATGTTTTGAATTGTTTTTTATTTAATGAGAATTAGGATATATGATATTTTTCTGAAAGATTTTAAAGCAAAACACACTAATAATTTTTATTGGGAAAAAGACAATTTGTCAAAGTATATTGTAAAGGACAAATAATATAAATTAAAATAAAAAGCATTGACACATTGGAAAGCGGAGGGATTGTGTATTTTTTTTAAACAAATGTGAAAAAGGTGAATGTAGAGATGAAAAAAAGTATTTAGTGAAGCTGAAATTTTTTATTTTGGAAAGAAATGACGATATAAATTCCATTAATTTAACATTCTCTCTCATATTCAATAACAAAAATAGACGTATATTTTGATTTTAACGTCAAATGATTGTAATTCATCTACCATATTTTTTCTTTTTTCGCCCTCTATATTTGGACATCCCATTTCATATTTTTCCGATGTATTATTCAAGGTCATCTTCATAAAAATATATCAAAACAGTGAAATGATAGATTTGAGGTTAGTTATACTGTAACGAACAATGAATTTGTCCTTATCATCCAAATTTTATCTCCATTGTTCTGATTCCTATTTTCTACCTCTTTTTTTTTTTTTTTTTTTTTTCTCACTCCTTTTTTCTCTTTCCACCATTATTTTTAAACACTCATATCTTTTGATCTAGATCTCCAAACGTGATAAAAATTCCAAAAATTCTTTTTTCATGCTTTTCGTTTAGAGATTTGGTTCGATATCATTATATCGTTTTTGTAAGACACTAGTGAATTTCGAAAAAACAAGTAATTTTTCAAAACTTACGTAGGAATATGCTCAGTGTGGTCTCAAAATAAAAAGCACAAAAAATAAGAAACCTGATGAAAGAATTATCAATTTTGGACATGCAGATGGTGAGGTTTTAGTGTTCCCTAATAATGGATGAGAGAAAGTCTGTTGTATTCAATTTTTTTTTTTGTGGAGAATTAGGGAAATGGACAAAAATATTTCGTTAAAGTGAATAGGAAACATTTTCAATACTTTTGCATAAATGACAAAATTATTAAATTAAAAAAAAGGGATGGACGCCTTCCCACAAAAAAAAAAACAACATTTTCTCTTTCATTAATAATTTTAAACATTTATATCTCTCAATCTACAACACCAAAAAATTGAAAATCCTTTCACCAAATTTAGTTTTTCATGCTCTTTATTTTGAGACTTTATCCATCATTTTCTGACGCAATTTCCGAAAACCCACAGTCGAAAGTCACTGCTATTCAAAATTCATTGATTTTCGGGATTTCCTGAGTGAATTTCGATAGTAAATTTCACAAAAAACGATGTAATGATATCGAACTAAGTCTCAAAAAGATTAGCATAAAAAAGATGAAAACATTCGATGAAATTTTCATCACGTTTGGAGAACTTGATCAAAAGATACGAGTGTTTTGAAAATGAAGGAGGAAAGATAAAAAATAACGAAAAAAAGAAAGAAGGAGAGCATGCGTGTTTTTTGTTTAGTTTAGTTTTTTTTTTGTGTGTTTGTGTCTTCCTCCCAATAAAAATTAGGATTTATTGTTAAAAAAGACATTGTAACAAGAAATATTTAAATACGACAGAGGAATTTTTTTATTGGATTAAAAATACAAGTGTTTATTCCACTACAATTTAATTCTCTCAAATTTAGTTATAAAAATGAATATATCTTGGGGGGTTTATTGGCACACCCATTTTTACTATCGACACCTTTTATTTGATTATTTTTTTCTACTTCCGGAACCATACATATATTCTTGTTTTTTATTTCGGGCACCACACTAGAAATGTCAGCGTCACTGACGTTCTTATTCGATATCAACGTCAGTGGACTGATGTTACTAAGTAGTGACACTTTTATAACAACAACTTCAATGTCACCGACTTTTGTTTTCAATAGCAACGTCAGTGTCACTGACGTTATGTTCATTAAAAATAATCGTGGTGCCGAAATAATCTTTTGTGGTGCCGGGAGTAATAGGGTGCCAGTAGTAAAAATATGGGTGCCAATAGAACACACATATATCTTTTGATCTAAACGTCAAAGATCGTAATTCTTTCACCATATTCTACATTTTTTTCGTTCTCTTTATTTAGACATCACATTTGATACGTTTTCGTTGTCATTTCCCTCACAAAACAATGAAACAGTGGAACAGTGGAATAGTGGATTTGAAGTCAATTCCACTATAACGAACAATGGATTTGAAGTAACAAAAAGTGAAATTGTCCTTATCACCCAATTTGTATTTCCACTGTTCTGATTCGTATTGTTCTCCTCTCATCCGTCCTTTATTCCCACTCCCTCCAAAAATTATTTAGGTTTATTGTTACTTAAAAATATTCAAAAACGTTTCCTATTTCTTAATTATCTAATTTTTTTGTGACAAGCGTTGATCACACTCTATTTAGTACCATTTATTCTACTAATATTTACCCCGAATCCTGCTCAATCAATAAGAGATAGTCTGATTATTGTACGAAATACATGTCAAGATCTTCGTGCATGTTCCTTGGTTGTTGATTCTGCATTTACATAATTATCCTTTGGTTTTGCTATTGTTTTGTCTCATTTTGCGTGCTTTTCAGGAGTACTATGTTCCGGGAGCAGTGAGAAAGTGAATATGGGCTAAAAGAGTTATCAGGCCAAAGGGAAGAAGTCCAAGAAGAAGTCTGCTGAGAAAAGAGGCTGAAGCTGGGCCCGTTTCTGCGAAGGCCCAACCGCAATAGCGAGAGCTTGGATGACAAGAAATCGAAGCTGCCGTGTTTCATCTAAGTCGGCTAGGGTTTAATTGTGTCTAAGTCGGCTACATCTCTCTATATAAAGGCTGTAGCAGTCTTTTGTAACATATAATCACATACACATTGGATTATTATATGAAATAAAGAGTATATTTGAATTTTCTTTGTGAGTTTCTTTGGTTTCCTTCCCCCAAGCCATCAACTAGCTTGAGTTGGTCAAGCTAGATCCACCATCATCAAACGTATGAAGCTTTGAACGTTCCTTCGTATTTTAGATGTGGTAGATCTACTTTTTTCTACGCGATGTAATTATTCCGCATGTTTAACAGACCCATAATTTACTAGAATCAATAAGAACGATCATATGTAATTCCAGAATTAGGAACTGCCGCACTTGAAATTGCGACGGTCTATATCGCAATTGCAAGGCAACTTTACGTCACCATAAATCTGGAGATTCAGCGTCAGTTTCGTTGATCGACATGTTTAATCCATGTTTAGTTAGATCTGGCCAATCTGCTTTGCGTTTTCGTAAATTAACATGAAGGACTTAGAGTGAAGTGTTACTTATGACGTAGCATGTATCACTCTTTAAGAACATGCTAGTCATTGTCGATAGCTACCTAGAGAGGTTCTCGGTCTTGAGCCGGCACTTTCTTGAACTAATTGCGTGTGGGTTAATACAACCTAAGGAGGTTAACTGCACATAGACATTTACTTTCCTAGCAAATAGAAGTAAACAAGGTTAAGAGATTGCGCCCGCAGCTAAAACTAAATTTGAACATATGTTCTGATTAACTTAGGGAATTACAGGGGATGTAAACATAACGATTAATGATACCAAGCTAGGAGATAGGTTAGGAGGGAGGAATACCACTTTCTATCCTGTTTGTACGTCGGTCGTAAACCATCTTTATGTGTTCATAATTAGATTTAGTACGTCAATTATCGATGTTGCATTGTCTCTGTGGGAGGTAAGTGGTAGGCGCTTACCTTCTTTTTAGTTTAGTAAAGTCAAGCGAGAAAACTACAAGCACACTTAGGCTTTCAAGCCTCACTAAAGAAATGGATAAAAGGAGGGACTTCTGCAACGGGCTATGCCCCCCAAACCAACTGAGGGAATTCTCATTTGTCCCAAAATGCCATGATCACATTGGTTTACCGTTATTTCTTTGGTAGTTTAATGGGCGGTCGCCCCTCCAACAAGAAAAGATATAAATATGGAAACTTTTATGCCATTTAGATCGGAGAATTTATGTAGGATATCGGGTTTTAAATTCCCAGAAACCGTACAATTATATAGCCAAAGGGAATAGGCCTACGATTGACCTAGTACTCTTGCTAGTATTAGCGACTTATATGCACGACATCAGGAGTCCATTTTTTTAATAATAATTTTTTCATTTATGCAAAAGTTTTGAAAACGTGTCATACTCACTAATTTGAATTTTTTCCGTCCTTCTCCGTAATTCCCTTTCATTTAAATTTCAAGAATTTCATTGAATAGCATTTATTTAATAAACAAAACCTTTTATTAATAATCTGGTAAAAGGTTTTTACAATTCCATATCCTGGCCTTCCCCTAGTACCAAAAGACATCGACGAAAAGTAGCCATACCTCCTTAAAACTTATGAGTGACAAACCCAGTGTGGAAAAATTGTTGCGCCCCATTCCCTACCGAGTCTTATATGGAAAAGAATGTTCAGCGCGTATAACACTAAATAAATTCAACATTATACACAAGTATCTACGTGGTCGTATCAAAATAAAGCAAACAGAAGCTAAAAAGACTCGGGTAAAACCATTAATGCTAATAGAATATATTACATACCATACTAAACATAGAAAGTTATCTTACAACATATGTTTCAAATCTTACATGATACGATGTCTTAAAAAAGTACAAACTGAACTTACAACATGTCTTGAAATAAAATAAAACAAGTCTTGAAAAGAAACGAAATTTAGTTTGATACATTATAGATAATTAAAAAAGAAAGTCAACAAGTAAATCATGGCATCGTCAATTATAATCCTCAAAGTCGTCCTCAAAATCCGGGTCAACCTGTTTTCTCACCCCAAAATCAAAAATCAAACATGCGATTGAGGTAAGTACAAAGGTACTTAGTAAAGAGGTAGAAGTTGTAGGATAATTAAGTTTAACAACGATAGGCTCATATCATTATTAAGTTATCTTTGTGAGACCGACTCAAACTCTAGGGTTCACTTCATGCTCATCAACATGTCATGGGATCCTACTTTTTTCTAGCTTAGCTTATCTTTGTTACATCATTATTCAATGGCACTACGTATGGTGCTACTCACCACAATGTATCTTGGTTCAACCTATTGATGGATCACACCAATAGCCACGGGCTAGCCCCGTTAGTGTACATGTTCGGTGTAGTTCCCCCGTACTTGGGTTCTTAGTAACCTATGGAGTTATTCATTCACGAAGTCCCTCTACTCCTGGTGCCCCTCAAAGACGTTTAGTCTTTTAACTACACAAGTACGTATGTTATTAATTGTTAACTAGCATCCTAGGTGTTTTCAAAGAAAGGCTCACTTGCAACCTCTACTCCTTCACCAAGACCATTAGACAAGGACAAGGGCTAGCACATTGCACAGACATTGATGGATACTAATCCATCAAAGCACAAGCCAATCATCCTCTTCGACGGTCCCGAACTTCAACTCTTAGAAATAATCCATTCGGTGCCGGAACTAAACGCATCCGAAGCTTAATCATGACTTGTTCATGTTCAATTAGTGTTATTAGATCAAGAATCAAAATTCAAAACTAGACTCAGGGCTCAAAACACTCAATATAGCAAAAACAGCAGGTTTGGCGCACGGTAAAATGAAGAAGCAGGATGAACAACATTCTATTTCTGTTTTTGCACGCGCTACAGCTCCCATGCGCGCGCTAAAAGCTCTCTGTCCAAATTTCCCCCCATTCTGGTTTCGTTTTTGGCGTGCCAAAACCCTTAAATTGCCCTAAACATTATTTTCTCAACACTTTACGATTTCCAACAAGTTTCTAACCAATTTTGACATCAAAAATACAAAAAACAGCAACAAAGCAAGGCCTAAACATACTATAACATATCTTGCATGAACAACAACTTTAAAAATGGATTCTATCAACAAAAGCATACAAAAAACTCAACCTGATAGCAATAAAACTTAAACCATTCAATATGAAAACCCTCTTACTTGATTGCTAAGCAAATGCAAGCAAAACTTCCAAGAAAAACTGTAGCACTTCTGAACTTCTCCAAGAAAACATATTTGATCAACAATTTGACTAGAATTAATTGTGATCAATAACTTTTAAACCATTAGAACTGCGAATTGAGCACATTAAAATCCAAACATTATTCAATCATGATGATTCCAAAACTAGGGCTACAACATACTTTTTCCAAACTTGATGAACACGATGTAAAAAAAAAGGTCCTCTTCACACTGATTCTTTTTCTATAATTGCTTCTGAAATCAACCAAGATCCTTGTGAGAATTTTGAAGAATTCTCCCTTTCTCTTTTCAGTTTTTTTTTCCTCAAAGGTTGCAGTTTGAACAAGGCCAGTCAAATGATTTGTCTGACAACCTCCCTACTCAATGGGAGGTTATTTCCCAAATAATAAAACTCCCGTGATTAATTTCCATTAATCCCCTTTTAATCCATAATAAATAGTAAATATTATATTCCGAATTTTACAAAATGACACGTCTGTCCATTCCCAAAATTCGGGATATTAAAAAAGTCCTACTCATAGAAAAGAGTACATCACCTATGCTTTCAAAGTGTAATACCCAGAAGCAAAATTACAATGTGGAAAATGGGAGGAAATACACCAAAATAGAATTCGCCCAAGCAAGTCTTTAGAATCCATGCTTCCGTTTTGATATTTAGCATCTTCAACAATAATACGATTGTGAATCTAGTTACTCATGTCCATAGGAATTAACAAGCTAGAATAATCTTCCATGGTGTCAGCAACGTCTCTATTTAAAGGAAGAATATAACAAGATCATCAGCTCCAAGCAAATTAGTATCTAAAATGGTTTTCACCTTTCAAACTGTTGAACGATGCGTCCCGAGATCCATGCCATGATTTATACCAAGATGCCCGCATGATCAAAGTGTTTTGGAAAGATCCTGCAAAAGTCAAAAAAAAAAAGGAAGCAAAATCCACCCCAAAAATGTTCTATATAAGTGAAAAACCTTATTGACAACCTGATTTGCTCCCTTCATGTTGATAAATTTAGGGTGCTTCCAAAGTGTTGTGCCTTTCATGTTGATAAACTACCGCCACCACAACTAGTGGTATAGCACGCCACACCACTCTCGTCACCACAGCCACAACCAGCACTACCACCGCCACCGCCACCACAACCATCGCTATTGCACACCTCACATCATCCGCCACCACATACACCCGTCACCACTACCATGTACCCGCCACACTCGTCATCATGCACACCCATCACTCACCGTGTCACTTGGCACATCTTATAGAATCTCACACATTGCATTCCATTCCACCAGTTTTCATTGAATTTCGTTACATTTCGGCGATTCCAAACGCTAGGTAAATGTTTTTTCCTATAATTTTCTTAAGTTTTCACACGTAAAACTATTATTAACGCTTAATATTTAATATTTTTATACTCTTTTATTTTTAAATTATAAAACACTTTTACTGATACTTAATTTTTCTACTCGTATTCTTCTTGTACAAACTATACAATACTTTTCGCAGCACATGTCATTATATACTTATTTAGCATTGAGTTAATAATACGAAACAACATATTTACTTTTTTCAAAATGATACATTTACATTTAAACAACAACATTACAAGGTCCGGTACAAAGATCTAGCAGCTTTTTCCTCATTAACCGTGAAAACAACCAAGGCAGGAAAACATCTAGTCCAAATGGCGGAGTAGTGAGTTTTATTTGGCAAACATAGCTACATTATGACTAATAACATTAACTCTACGACTAAAATGAGCCAAAGTGATATACTGAAAACGCCTAAAAAAGAGCTGAATGTCCTTTATGATAATAGCAACTTCAAATCAGGGTTCTTTAGTTGATGAACCATCTGACAGAAACCAAGGGAGTGAATATGCAACTCCAAATTACTCCAACCTTTACTAGAAAGCTTTCAACAGAGCCCAACGAACCACTTTAGCTTCAGACCTGAGAGTAGAGCTAATGCCTCCAAAAGATCTACCCCAAACCTCCACTAGGTTGTAGTTTTTGTGAAAAACTGCAATGCCACCACCAGCAGATTCTAAAGAGTTATACCAAGCAGCATCAGTATGAATAAAATAATCTGGAACATCAAAATTAGAGCCATGGAAATCATCAGAGCAAGAGAGAGCCAAAGAAGAGCACAAAGCATTAGCAGGAACATCAACAACAACGTTATTCGGGGAAAAAGAGGTAGCGAGCAGAAAAGTCCTCCCAATCCCTCAAAGCAAGAGAAATAATCTCTGCAGGATTCACAAGGTTGTGATTGAAAACCCAATCATTCCTTGATTTCTAAATATTCCAAATGATGAAAAGGAAATGCTCAATCTTACAGTTATAGATATTAGGATCACCTTTCAAAAACAAATTACCCCAGCAAGCAACAACATCAGCATTTTCCATTTTAAACTCAGGCCAAAACACAGAGGATAAGCCCCAAACATCCTGAGCTTTAATGCAAGAAAACAAAATATGATTTATAGATTCACAACCATTGTCACAAAAAGAACAAGAGGGAGAAATGTTACATGATTTGAGTCTGTTGTTAATATTATCACCGAATGGCAAAATATTTTCTTTTTAGTATTTTGGCTTGCTAACATTTTAGAAACATATAAGCTTAAACATATCAACTCCAAAAACACACTTATCATTGAACATTTGGAACATTTTTACATATATAAATAAGTTTATACGCATTGCATACATGCATAGGAGCTAGGGAGCAGAGGTCTTCCTAAAACATTTCATCGACATTATTGAAATACACATCCCTATAATTTATGCTAAAATCTACAGCTAATATCTTTTCAAAATCTAAACTGACGACAAAGATCATATTTCTACGCAGCTCTTTTTTTCCAACACACACTCAATGACAATATATTTTGAATAGTACCTCCCCCCTGAACTGTTGAACTACAATCTCTCTAAAAAAGTTAAACTGATGAAGATGTAGATAATTAATATTTTAAACACTTCAACATGTCTTCTATAACAAGCCTGGGCCAACATGGCACACAAAGGCATATAAAGGGCAAATAAGGCCAACAAAAATGCCCACTACTTGCACAATATATGGATGAATCTGATACCATGAAGAAAATATAAGCCCAAATTCATATAAGAGGAGTAGCCTCATCGCTAAAACCTAGGTTGTGAGGTGAGGGAAATCCATCTTTTGAGATGGCGGGTGAAACAATCACAAGTGCATAACATGTGACACTTTAACACCCCCTCAAGTGTGGGACTATAAAGAGCCTGGGCTTATGAATAGAGGGAGGTTATGAAATCAATCTTTGCTATCAACATTGTTTTCTCATTTATATTGTGCAAGTGTTGAACCTCTTTGTTGGTTTTGTGTGCCCTTTATATGCCTTTGTGTGTCATATTGGTCCGGACTTGTTATAGACCCACACTTGAGTGATATGTTGAAGTGTTTAAAATGTTAATTTTCTACATCCCACCAGCTTACGCTTTTAGGAGAGATGTCTGTCTCTCTGCTATGCTATTAACAAAATGAATGTATCATTGAATATATAGAGAACCGACGTAATTGCAGTACAAATTAGAAAATGAATGTATCATTGAAAGATAGAATCGACGTAATTGTCGTATAGACGCAAATATTCCAAATAGCGAACAGAGAGAAATCAACATTGATGGAGCCATTAAAAAACCACTCAAAATTATGTTACAAATTCAAATATATCATACAAATCACAATAATACTAAACCGAAACAATATTATGATTTAATATTTTCTACATAAGCATTTGTTAAGTGTGTGGAATTAAAATCTCATATTGATAGGTAAGTTTAGTGGTGTCATTTGATTCTCATATTATTAAGGCCTTTATCTTTTTGTTTTATATAAGATGCACCATTAAAGTTAATGTTTCACTGTATATAAGCTGTATCGAAAATAGCCCACACATTGGAGGGTAAGTTTGCAACAGAGAGAACCGAGCTGGAGCAGGCCGTGGCCAAGCTTCGAGCCAAGAAGAACGAACTGGAAGCTGCTGTTCCAGCTCGGTATGCTAAAGCCATCAAGGAGTATAAGGCCTCGGGCGAGTTTTCTCAAGCCCTGAAGTTATTACTTTATTCCGATTTATTTCACTATGTTGCTTCTACTAGTATATATTCCGTTGCGCTTACAGGTGAGATATATTTGTGGGTGTTTGTGATGACGCTTAAAATAGTCTATTCTACGGCATCAACATTCTATCAATTACGAGCTAAAAATAGTTGTTTCGACCCATAATTACGAACCATTTGAGTCGAATGTCATATGTCGGGTTCATGAGTCGAGTATTTTGCATTTAACGTTTACTTTCCCTTATTCGATATTATTTCGTGCGTTATTTGATTAGTTTCAGGATACGAAATTTTGGGCTAAGCATTGTGGATAATTCTGGTGCGGACTGAACGAAAGGATTGGGCCTATGGTATTCCAGAACCTTCCAAGCTAAGTCGGCAGAAAGAAAAAGACAAAAATACCCCCGATTACTCGGGCAGTACCGCCGACCTAACAATAGTCCAGAATCTTCCGAAACGCGTTTTCTTGGACGTATGGTAGTTCTAGGTATTTCTAAGTCGGTTTATTTATCTATAAATAAGAGGCAATGCCTCAGAATTCAGTGTGTAAAATTTTCAAGACAAGTATTATGCAATAAAAGTTCTTTGTTTTTTATTTTATTTATTTTATGAGTTCTAGTCGAGGAGACGACAGATTCGCCGCCTAGGAAGAGATCCGAGGGAGATCTACACTCGTCTTCAAGGGTATGATTTTATATTTTTTCCGAGATGTAGATCTGTTGTAGTTCTACTTGACTAGTATGTTTTAATTGCGCATGTAGTAGTTAGTTTATTTTACTCCATGTATGTAAAGATCTTATTCGTTCGTGAAGATGAAACAGTGATTGCGTTCTTCAGATCTGCGACAGTCTCTATCGCTAGATTTGAATACCTAGTAAATTACTAGTTCATGATAATCGGCGCTAGCTACGTTGATCGACATATTTAATTAAATGTTAGTTGCCTGATCAACTATTTTCATGTCATCGTAAACTAGCATGAATGACTTGGAAGGTGAAGTGTTAATTAGGACATTGTCTTGATGGATCCTTAGGAACGTGCTAGTCATTGTCGATAGCTGCTTAATGAGGTTTTCGGTCTTGAGCCAGCAAATCTACAACTTATTGCGTATGAACTAATACAACCAATGAAGGAGGTTAGTTGCATATAGATTGTCTATTGTCCTTACAATGGAAGTGGATAGGGTTATGAGTTTGCACCCGTAGCTGTCAATGAATTATAATTTACCGACGGGGATGATTAATGCATGTCATGAGGGGGATAACTAATAACTCATAATTAGACTAATACATTAGAAACTCTTGTTTGCTCTGTTTGAACATGCATAGTCTTGTTTGACTATGGGCATCAACTTTTACTTCTATCTAGGTTATAGTTGGTCGTAGACCATAATTGTGACAATTCCAATCTCGATTAATTTGCGTCCTACGAGTCTTTGTGGGATTCGACCTTGACTCGTAGTTCTCTACTACGATAGACCTAGTCCTATTGATAGTAAGTGCTTTGCATGCGATCAAGATTTTCGGGCGCCGTTGCCGGGGACTTGTGTCAAGAATACTTTTTATTTGAGATTGAGTGTTGTATATTTTGAGTTTGTTTTATTGAGTCTGTTTTAATAGTATGTTAATACTGGAGTCGTACAAAGTCTAGTTTTGTTTGAATCTGGAAAAAAATCACACCCGATTAAGCGAGGGTTACCCGTGATTAATCGAGCGTCCCAGATTCGGCAGGATCGGTTCTGTCAGTTCAGCGTCCAGTCAGTAGTAAGAGTCTACCAGGCGAGTGTAACAGTCACCAGGGCAAGTCACTAACTATTTTTTATTCTTTTGTGTCTTGTAGTACAATACACGGAGTTCAACAGCCAAACTCGAGAGATTCATACCTGAAATTGAAAGGTTGCTGGACAAAAGAGAAAGGATGCTCAAGAGAAAAATGTTAGGCTGGTGGACGACATAAGTTCGTACAAAGTAGATCATTGTGATAAGGAAGGGGAATTTCCACCTTTGGAGGATACAGATAACACAATGGCGCAGAAAGGACAAAACGGTGCCAACAGAAAAGGAAACGGAGAAGGAGTTGTGGTACAAGCAGATAGAAGAACTCTACAGAGTTATGCAATGCCCACCTGGCGAACTGACATAACCGATCCTGCCGAATCTGGCACGCTCGATTAATCGCGGGTAACCCTCGCTTAATCGGGTGTGATTTTTTCCCAGATTCAAACAAAAATTTGGACCGATTTATCGCAGAAATTTATGAATAAGTACTGCCCACCTGGAAAGTCACTACAGATGAGACAAGACATCATGAATTTCAAGCAAAAACCGGCCGAGAAATTCGAAGAAGCATGGGAAAGGTTTAAGGAAGCACAACGGAGATGCCGTCACCACGATATCACTCTGCCCGTATGAATGCATAGTTTATATCACGGATTGCGGCCCAGTGAACAAATGAGAGTTGATGCATCGAGCAACGATGTTTTGCATTGCAGCCACCTGAAGAAGCTGAATAAAAGTTGGAACAAATAGCACTTACAAGCCGATGGGGAACGGATCAAATTGAGAATGTAAAGGTAGCTGAAGGAGTATTTGGAAAAGATACATCTCAGAAGATCTTATACCAATTAATGGAAATGAACGAGAAAATATACGGCATGCAAGATCGCATTGCCAAGGTAGAAAAGGTTCAAGAAATCGAAGCAACCAACACCGAAGATGTGAACAATTTAGGGAGGCAAGGAAATCCTTATAGGGACGGATATCGCCCAGGTTCTCATGACCACCCTGGTTTTTGACTAAGTTATCCTACATGTGGAGAGAGACCAAGACATACTAGGGGATTCAAGCCTCAATTCAACAAGTCAGGTGGTTGGGAAGCAGCCATGGATAAAATGAGCACAACTATGACCGACACGATCAATCAAATCAATAAATCCATGACTGAACTAAATGCAAACTTCACCACATATTGTCAAAAGAGTGATACAAGAGTGACCAATCAGGAAGCCTTAGTGCAGAATCTGTCGCACCAAGTGGGGCAGATCACCGAACTAGTGGCAGCCCGTCCTTCGGGAGGATTACCAAGTAACACTGAGAAGAATCCGAAGGACGTGAATTCAATAATGACTAGCTAGAAGCGGAAATGAACTGCTTGGACCAGTTATACCAAAAGTCCAGGAAGAATCAGAAAGAAGTTAGATTAGAATGCAGCAGAATCATGAAGAAAAGGGGATGTGATAAATCGGGAGACCACGTCGATAAATTGAGTTCCTGCAAATTCAACAAACGTGCAGGTAGAGTAGCCGCAGGCAATGTAGGTAAGTCTCCATGAACTGTAACTATTATTCCTGCTAATTTACCCTATCCCCCTAGGAAATATAAACCGAATCATGATAATTCTCGTTATAAAAAGTTCATAGAGATGTGTATGAAATTTCATGTGAATATACCCTTGGTAGAAGCTCTGGCCGGAATGCCACAATATGCAAAATTCTTGAAAGAAGCAATCTCTACCAAAAGGAAGTTGTTAGACCTTGAGACTATTTGCCTTAACGAGGAATGCTCGGCAGTCTTGCAACGCAAACTGCCTCCTAAGTGTAAAGATCCTAGGAGCTTCCTCATACCTTGCACAATTGGAGGAGTGTGCCTAAATAAATCACTGTGTGACCTGGGAGCCAGTGTCAATTTAATGCCACTCTCCATCTTTCATAAGTTAGGCATGAAAGAGTTAAGCGAAACATCTATAACCTTTTAATTGGCTGATAGGTCTATGAAGTAACCTTGTGGAGTGATAGAGGATGTGCTGGTCAAAGTTGATAAGTTCATATTCCCCGTGGACTTTGTAGTATTAGACATGTAAGCTAACCATGATGTTCTACTGGTCCTAGGAAGACCTTTCCTAGCAACAGTTAAAACATTGATAGATGTTCATAAGCGTGAGCTGATTCTAGGAGTAAATGAGGACCAAGTAGTGTTCAATGTGATGAAAACTATGAGGTATGCATAAGACGAGGGAGAAGCATGTTACATGCTAGATGCCATAGGCAGGCTTGTTTTGAAATTACATCAGCAAGTGGCACTAAACCCTGAAGTAGCGGAGACTTTTCTCCTAAAAGAGGTTGAGGAAAGTAATGAAGAAACATGGCCTGGGTGTAGTGAAGGTCAAGTTAGAGCCTATATCTTCCGTGGATGTAGGAGGAACAATTCATAGACCTTCGTGGCATAAGTTCTCTGACCTACAATTGACTGGTAAATTATTAAGATCATCGCTGGAAGAGCCACCAAGGAATTTAACGTTGAAACCTTTGCCATCTCACCTGAAGTATATATACTTATAAGACGATACTCTTCCCCTCATAATTTCATTATCACTATCACCTTTTAGAGGAGGAGAAACTATTAAGAGTACTGAGAGAGCAAAAGGGAGCATTTGGGTGGACGATTGCAGATATTCGAGGAATAAACCCATCGATGTGTATGCATAAAATCTCTGTAGACCTAGAGAAGAAAGCAGTGGCACAACCTCAAAGGAGGCTGACGCCACAATTGAAGGATGTTGTTAACAGGAGATTATAAAGATGTTGGAAATGGGAATCAGTTTCCTAATTGCAGATAGTGAATGGGTGAGCCTGATTCATGTAGTGCCCAAGAAAAGAGGATTCACTGTTCAACCTAATGAGTTCGATAAGTTAGTCCCTGTAAGGCTAATTACTAGACATCGAGTCTGCATCGATTTCAGGAAGCTGATTGACGCAACTCGTAAAAATCATTTCCCCTACCATTCATTGACCAGATGTTGGAAAGATTAAGCGGGCATGCTTTTTATTGTTTCTTAGATGGATATTCTGGTATTATCAGATCCATATTGCCCCCGAGGACCGAGAGAAAACAACTTTTACATGTCCGTATGGAACTTTTGCCTACAATCGCTTGCCTTTTGGACTTTGTAATTCACCAGCAACATTCCAAAGGTGTATGATGTCATTATTTGTGGACATGGTGGAAGACTACCTAGAAATTTTCATGGATGAATTTTCTGTATTCGGAGATAGCTTTGATAAATGCTTGGACAACTTGAGTAGAGTGCTAAAGAGATGTGAAGAGACTAACCTTGTACTTAACTGGGAAAAATGCTATTTCATGGTTACAGAAGGAATAGTGTTGGGTCATAAGAATTCAAGGAAAGGAATGGAGGTTGATAAGGAAAATATAGAGGTAATAGAGAAGTTACCTCCTCCAACAAACTTAAAGACGTTGCGAGCCTTTCTTGTCCACACAGGAGGTTTATTAAGGATTTATTTAAAGTTTCTAGACCTTTGATGGAATTACTGGCAAAGGATGTGCCTTTTGTGTTTGGAGAAGAGTGCAAGCAAGCATTCAACACATTGAAGCAAATGCTTATAACCACCCCAATTCTGGTAGCACCAGATTCGAACAAACCTTTCGAACTTATGTGTGATGCAAGCGACAGGGCAGTTGGAGCAGCCCTGGGACAGGAAGGATAAAATTTTTAAGCCTGTCTATTATGCCAGTCGTACCCTTAACAGTGCCCAGAGGAATTATGTGACTACAGAGAAGGAACTCTTAGCTGTTATCTTCGCATTTGACAAGTTTTGACCATATCTGATAGGATCGAAAGTCACTGTATTCACTGACCATGCAGCCCTGAAATACCTTCTAACTAAGCAAGACTCCAAGCCAAGATTGTTGAGATGGATTCTACTCTTACAAGAGTTTGATGTGGAACTAAAGGACAAAAAGGGATCTGAGAACTAGGTGGCTGATCACCTACCAAGATTAACTTTGCTGGAAGAGAAGCAACCAACTGAGATCGGAGAGAGCTTTCCAGATTAGCAACTTTTTGCCGTCTTAGTGGTAGCTCGAGTTGAATCTCAGCTCCGACGAAATATATCAAGAGTGGACAAGGTATACCCTTGGTTTGCTAATATTGTCATTTATCTAGCAGGAAGTACCTACCACTGAATTCATAAATACGGATAAGAAGAAGTTCTTTACGGATCTGAAGCATTATCATTGGGACGATCCCTACCTATACAAGTTGTGCCCTGATGCCATTCTTAGGAGATGTATCCATGATGATGAGATTCCATGTATTTTGAGCCTATGTCATTCTAGAAAAGCTGGAGGTCACTATGGGCCAGACAATATAGCAGCAAAGGTACTGCAGTGAGGATTCTGTTGGCCTACAATACATAAATCTGCTTACGAGTTTACAAGAGCCTGTCATTCCAGTCAAATGACTGGTAATATTTCTAAGCGGAATGAGATGCCACTATAGAGTATCTTAGATGTGGAGTTATTCGATGTATGGGGAATTGATTTTGTTGGGCCTTTCACATCATCAGAATCAAATCGTTCCATCCTGGTAGCAGTTGATTATGTTTCCAAATGGGTGGAGGCAGTGGCCTCACCTACTAATGATGCCAAAGTTGTCCTGAGGTTTCTTAAGAAGAATATTTTGACATGGTTTGGAGTGCCCAGAGCCATAATTAGTAACGGAGGGAGTCAATTATTTAATAGGTCTTTGGAGAAATTGATGTTCAGATATGGGGTTAGACATAAGATTGAAGCAGCATATCACCCCCAGATGAGTGGACAAGTGGAGGTCCCAAATGAGGAGATTAAGAGGATCTTAGAGAAGACAATCCAACGAGGAAAGATTGGTCTTTGAAATTAGATGATGCTCTTTGGGCGTACAGAACAGCTTATAGGACCACGATTGGGATGTCACCGTATAAGATAGTGTTTGGAAAAGCATGTCATTTACTAGTAGAACTCGAGCACCGAGCGTTGTAGGATACGAGGTTTCTAAACATGGATGAGAATTTAGCCGGTGAGAAGAGATTATTGGAATTGAACAAACTTGAGGAGTTTAGACTTCAAATGTATGAGAATGCAAAGATTTACAAATAAAGAATGAAGCACTTGCATGATAACAGGATTTTTAACCTCACGTTTCAAGTTGGAGATAATGTGCTGGTATATAATTCGCGTCTTCGTCTTTTTCCTGGAAAGTTGAAGTCTAGATGGTATGGACCATAGGTAGTCACAGAAGTCTTCAATTTAGGTGCGTGTGAAGTTAGAAATGAATACTATGGGAAGACTTTCATAGTAAACGGCCATAGGCTAAAGCATTACCTAGAGCACAAGTATAACCCTGAGTTGGAAGTCTTTATGTTGACGGATCCAAAGTATGAATAAAGGAGACCTATTAGTACAGTCGAGCTGGCGACTATAAACTCAGCACTGTTTTTAAACCCTAATGTATTTCTTTTGTTTATTTTAGTTTATTTTGTGTCAATAAAGTAGCATGACAATCGCAAGGTTTTTTTCATCACATATATCTTCTATCGTCTGTCTAGGGATATATGTTGTTTTTTCCTTCACGATTCTCATGTGAAACCCTCGTAAAAGGTTTCACGTCTTGTTTAAGCCTATAAAGAATAAAGTGGCTTAAACGGTTTTTGCGCGTAATCAGTCTCACAAGGATTAACTCATCTAACTCATTAGGTTGGACAGTGAATCCTCGCTTCTTGGGCACCACATGAATCGGGCTCACCCATTCACTATCTGCAATTGGGAAAATGATTCACATCTGCAACATCTTTATAATTTCTTCCTTTACAATGTCCGTCAGTTGTGCCATCCGCCTCTTTTGTGGTTGTGCTACTGCTTTCTTCTCAGGGTCTATAGAGATTTTATGCCTGCACACCGATGGGCTTATTCCTCTAATATCTGTAATCGTCCACCCAAACGCTCCCTTATGCTCTCTCAGTACTCTTAAAAGTTTTTCTTCCTCTCAGGTTGATAGTAACAATGTAATTATAAGGGGAAGAGTATCATCTTGTAATTATATGTACTTCAGGTGAGATGGCAAAGGTTTCAACGTTAAGTTCCTTGGTGGCTCTTCTAGTGATGACCTTAATAGCTTACCAGTCAATTATAAGTCAAAGAACTTGTGCCACGAAGGTCTATGAATTGTTCCTCCGAAATCCATAGAAGATATAGGTTCTACTTCTCGCACTTGACCTTCGCTACACTGATCGGGGTCAATCAGGTTATAATATACTTGACCACCATAAACCAACACTAGCAAGAGGACTAGGCCCATCGTAGTATAGCTATAGTGAATCAAGGTCGATCCCACAGGGAACCAATTGTGGATCATTTCATATATAAGCAATTAATTAAACATGTCAAGGACATAGAGGCGGTCTACGACCAACATAAGACAAGAAAAGTAAAGACACGACTCGACACAACGTAATTAACCTCCCCAATTATAGTCTTTATCGTTTGGACCTAGATAATTTATATAATAAACTGAACTTATTAACTGTCAATCCGTTTGTATCTATCTTAGATTGGCTACGGGAGTCATCCTCTTTAACTTGACTTAGCACCGGTAGGTCACTAGATCACTGTGATATTGTTACGTGACTTCGCCTTTTGGTGCCTCCATCTCATATAACTCACACGCTTACGACTCTAAGGATGCCGATATTAACCGTACACCTCGTCCGGGCAACATTCCTATGGTTAGGCGTACTTCCTAAACGATTACTCAAGCTCTCGTCCAACTAGCAATTACCAAGTTATAGTCTCATGCTAATCTACGACGTATGTATAATCGGGTGCTAGCAATCCCCAAATATAAACCTACCTAGATAACGGCGAACGTCCGAAGATCAATTCATAAGCCTACCTAAGAGTTTTATATTGGTATTTCCTTTTTACACATTTTAATTAAACTAAGCGAGTAACGTAGCCATAGCCATACCTACGAGATAATAAATTCTATTAAGTTAACCTAACCATAAAGACGTGGCTATTTAACGGATAAAACGGGGCTCGGTCGACCGAATAGGTGGGCTCGGTCGACCGAGTGAACTCATTCGGTCACCCGAATCAATTTCGTCCCCAGATTACATCCCTGAACGTATCTCTCAGCGTTTCATCATACACAACGGATTAAACAGTAATTCGTAAAGCATTCATATAAACTAACATAGATACGCATTAATTAAATCAAGTAGATTCATGAATAAATACTAAGTGTATGACGTAGGTTATGGGATCCTCATAGACAAGGCTTCGCCACATCCATAACGACATAACCTAGATCTACATCATCTAGCTATGAATTAACTAACTCAAACAATAAAGCATAATTGGGGGGAATTAATTACTTAAAAGAAAAGAAACATAAAATAAAGGCTTACATAATGCGGCCCTTAAATTGCTTTGAAACACCCTCAATAAACTACATTGAATCAAGATATGAATAAAGTGATTTTATTGAATGATATTCTAAGGTATATTTTGGTGTGTTTTTACAATTCCTCGTAGCTGCTTGCTTATATAGGAGTTTCTGCCGACTTAGGGTGGTTCTAGAAGGTAAACACGACTAAAGCCCTAAACCGCCCCGAAGCTGACACTCGGTCAACCGAAAGATGACACTCGGTCGACCGAGCCTAATGGTTCGGTCGACCGAACCTATATTTTCCATGTTCTACACGTTTTCTTCGTTTGCCTTGCTCCCCACTGCACGTTTGCATGTCGATCCGATTACTCTCTCATTTAATGCTCCGATTTCCTTCCTTCCTTATCTTGAGATAATTGATTGAATGACACTAATCTTCTCGATTTGTAATGATCTGTAAAATCAACATTAATCGCACAGTAAATCGGATAAAAACGAGTAAATACCAATTTACATAATATAAATCACATAACATTAAATATTAAATATAAACGTGTGATTTAATATAAAATGCGTATTATTAATCTCGATTTAAGGTCAATGTTGATGACTTTTACGGGTATAATTTGACCGTCATCAACTACCCCCCACTTAGACTTTGATCGTCCCGAACAAAGCATCAATAAGTCATTCCCCAAGACAACATTTTCTATGGTCAAATCATACTTACACAAGAAACTCAAGTCAACTCATACTAGTCATGCTCATAAGATATCCATTATTCACTACTCGCTATGAATCGTAGTGATGTGTGCATGTGCATTGGTTTTATATAAATGTGGCAAGATTAGAGTTTATGCTAACTTCGCAATCTCAACCTACCAACCTCAGCATTCATACTTCTCAAGCCTTTAAATTTTTGAAGCACTAGAGCAATAAGCAAGAGCGTATCTATAGGGTTTTTGGACTTGGAGACCGAGTACTACTCAAAGCCTCTTAAAGAGTTGAATATTCTTTTCATATCTTCATATTTTTCAAATACTATAAATCTCAAGGAAGAAAACTTTTTAAGTATCCCTATCTTAGATCAAATATAGCATTGAATATTACCACAAGCGCGGGGCTACTTTGGTAATGTTACTACAAGCCCGATGTTTTAACGCATTGTTCAAACACGGGTACGTCTCAAGCTTATTACTCCGCTTTTGTTGGCAAGAATATCAGAATACATCAGCAGATAGATATTGACACTAGGTAGGCATAACCAATCATCTATGCAATGTACACAATATTTTCAATTTTTTTATAAATTGCGCGGTATAACTCGATTCATTTATTGAGTAATTGAATAATAAATAACTACTCGCAACAACCAGCATGAATATCCTTAAATTTACTTAGCATAAGTATAAAATGATCACGTACTTACGCATCTTGGTTCATTTCCTATCAATTCTTGGCTAGGAACTCACAATTCTAAGGGTACGAGATAAATAATATGGTATTTATTCAAATTTTCAATTTTCAATTTTTCTACCGTTTCATTCAAATTTCAATTATAACATAACATAGCTAAGTCTCCTTACTACCCCCCACTTAAACATGGCATTGTCCTCAATGACAAAAATAAATGAGAATTTAAGAAAAAGACTTAGCTCTGGAAACGGCTCTCAAGTAAAGGAAAAAGATCGGAGGAAATTTCAGCACGTTGTGGAGAAGCAAGTGAAAACTGTATAAAGCGGACAAACTCCACGAAACCGTCAAAACACCATGTCTATGGAAGTTATAAAATAATGTGGCGGTAATTAGGTATGAATACCGAAAAACATTTTAAGCCACTTTATTTTATACAACCAAAGACAAGGAAAATACTAAATAGAAAGAAAAATAAACAAGCAACTAAAGATGGTAGTCTTCATCTAAAACCGGGTGGATAAGACAAAGATCAAAAAGCATAACCCCATGTGGGAAAACACGAGGTGGACTCGACTATGTATTCATTCCGTATAAAAGAGAAACTTGGTAAGGTATAACGGATGCAATGCGACCTAGAGGATAACGATAAAATCAAACGAGTTAGCGCGAGAAAATTCTCGCTTGCATTGGATATCAATAACTTAGGGAGATGTAGCTACTCCTCGAAATTACTAATAACCCAATGTATCACATAAAAGTCATAACCGTCATCAACAAGGTCGGATCGGTGAGATAATGTAGAACAAAACTTATCATCTAGAAATGCCGGAATAGGCGTAAAAAGTGTGCAATTTAAAACTTCCGGTAGAAAGATAAGTTGTACTTGGATCGAACCAAAAACCTTTAAAATCTAGCTAGGGTCAGAGCTACACTTCCCCCAACTAGGATCATGAAAATCAAAATGATAAAAGATAATCATTAAAGCTTAGCAATATTTCAAATTCCGCAACACAAAGGTATTTTGTGAACAAAATGGAGGTTGAGACTATGATGGGTTTAGAAAAAGATACACATAAGGGTGGGAAGAAAAGATAAAGGGTGGGTAAGAAATTGTGTTTTGGGTGGGTTTAAAATTGTTTAAGGGATTGGGTATGGGTGGGAGAGTGAAAAGGATGGAAAGAAAGAGATGCGATGAAAGAATGGTTAGAAATGTGAACTGTTGGGGCAGATTGGTGAGAGGATTGAAAAGTTTGAAGGGTGAAAAGGTATAAATGAAAGGATAAGGGTAGTTGCAGAATGAATTGCACATCACTTTGGATTTTCACTTGGATCACCTAAAAAGTTTTAGAATTTGACCAAGATTGTTCTTGTTCGCACCAATCATTCTCTGTTACATTTTCAATAATTCTCAAGCTCTCTTAATGCTTCCATCTTAAGGTGGATTGCTAAATTTCCTTTTCTTTAGCAATTTCTTGACTCTCCTACGGAACTCTATTTCACGTGGCCTATATTGAGTAAAAAAGTTTTGCACATCCTTAGCCCAATGGCCATCGGAACACGGCAAAATAAAAAACCTCAACATATGTCACGTTACTTTTATTTGACTCAAAGAAAACAAAACCTAAAATCCTAAAAAGAAATCCTAAGGGTTTTAAAGAAGTAGTTCTGAGTTTTAAGTCCTCAGCTCGACTTTCCAAAGATTATCCTTGTCAGTTATCATTCTTGGATCGCCAGACTTTGACCCTTTGCGCACTATAAGAGGTGGGCTTGTTGCTTTTGCGGATTAATACCCTTCCCTTGGTTGTGAGACCTAGGAAACAACATTTATCCATACCATTTATCCAAAGCTCTTACCTCGGCTCTCGTTTTAGGAATTAGTGAATTCTAAGAAACTCGGCTAAAATTATGGTTTTGGCCTTGACAATAAGAAACAATGAATCTAAGTACTCCGAATAAGGTCGGTTATGTAGGCAAGCCTACGCCGTCTTATTCGTTGGAACATATGTGACAGTTCAGGCCAATCCGTCAAGATTAAGCCCCGTTTAGCCTGAAGGCTTATCGGCTATGCTAAGTCTCGTTGAACTGCTGTAACGTACATCACACGTGGAGGGGAGTTGATTGAGCCGAAGCTCGTTTGAACTCGCCCAGCCATGGTTAAACCATTTCCGAACCTATGTACAAAGATTCTTCGATTTCTAAATTGTCACCCAAAGCGTAATCTCGTTTCTGTTTAAGGTGGGTTCACCGAGAAGCCATCACCATAAAACTCAACGAAAGCAGAATATGGTGTTCTCTCAAAACTCAACGTCTTCTTTAGATTGTGAATGCTTAAACTACACAATTTGTTGCTCCCATGGCCAGTAGAAGCAATTTCATGCATAGGACAATGAGATTTTAACAGAACTACGAGGAACTCTTTATTCACTGCTTCCTTCAACTACTACATGTTTCCCTACACCTCTAGATGAGACAGATATGGGGCAGAACCTTCCACACTAATAAAATTATTCTTACAAACCAACTCCGGGCTAAGATTCATACTAAGGTTCATGTATAGGATAACTTATGCTCAAAAAAACAAAAGGTAGTAAAACATAAGCAAAAAAAAGGTAGTACCTTGCCTTCAACATTGTACCACAAAGAATTTAAGCCTTTAAGATTTTTTCGGAGCCATCTTTGTGCTTTAATGGTATTGCTTCCATCGCTTTTCCCATCTTAGATTCGTAGCTCCACATGTTTGCTGGGTTATTTTCTCAGCGCCCTTGAAAAATTATTGACTCAGATTATTGCTTCCCTGGTTTCTGCAAACAGAAGAAAAACAAAACAGACCGTAGACTGATTTTAACATGGTTTCCCATGCTGCTATCAGACCTACGGATTAAACATACGGGGATAAACAGACACGCGAAATTCCAGACTCGAAAAACACAAATTATAAACCGTGTAAACAGAACAGAACAAGAACAAAACAAAAAAAAATATAAATTCTCGGTCGACCGAATGAGGTCTCTCGGTCGACCGAATAAATTTTTTTTTTTTTGTATTAGAATCTGGAATTTTCAGACATAGCAGACAACCAGAGGGACTCAAAACGTAAAACCTGACTCTAAAACAGAAAACTCGACATGAATAAAAAATTATTTATATATAAAATTGACCGTTGGTTCCCCGGCAACGGCGCCAAAAACTTGATCGGGGTCAATCAGGTTATAATATACTTGACCACCATAAACCAACACTAGCAAGAGGACTAGGCCCATCGTAGTATAGCTATAGTGAATCAAGGTCGATCCCACAGGGAACCAATTGTGGATCATTTCATATATAAGCAATTAATTAAACATGTCAAGGACATAGAGGCGGTCTACGACCAACATAAGACAAGAAAAGTAAAGACACGACTCGACACAACGTAATTAACCTCCCCAATTATAGTCTTTATCGTTTGGACCTAGATAATTTATATAATAAACGAACTTATTAACTTGTCAATCCGTTTGTATCTATCTTAGATTGGCTACGGGAGTCATCCTCTTTAACTTGACTTAGCACCGGTAGGTCACTAGATCACCGTGATATTGTTACGTGACTTCGCCTTTTGGTGCCTCCATCTCATATAACTCACACGCTTACGACTCTAAGGATGCCGATATTAACCGTACACCTCGTCCGGAAACATTCCTATGGTTAGGCGTACTTCCTAAACGATTACTCAAGCTCTCGTCCAACTAGCAATTACTAAGTTATAGTCTCATGCTAATCTACGACGTATGTATAATCGAGTGCTAGCAATCCCCAAATATAAACCTACCTAGATAACGCCGAACGTCCGAAGATCAATTCATAAGCCTACAAAGAGTTTTATATTGGTATTTCCTTTTCACACATTTTAATTAAACTAAGCGACTAACGTAGCCATAGCCATACCTACTGAGATAATAAATTCTATTAAGTTAACCTAACCATAAAGACGTGGCTATTTAACGGATAAAACAGGGCTCGGTCGACCGAATAGGTGGGCTCGGTCGACCGAGTGAACTCATTCGGTCACCCGAATCAATTTCGTCCCCAGATTACATCCCTGAACGTATCTCTCAGTGTTTCATCATACACAACGGATTAAACGGTAATTCGTAAAGCATTCATATAAACTAACATAGATATGCATATAAACTAACGTAGGTTATGGGATCCTCATAGACAAGGCTTCGCCACATCCATAACGACATAACCTAGATCTACATCATCTAGCTATGAATTAACTAACTCAAACAATAAAGCATAATTGGGGGGAATTAATTACTTAAAAGAAAAGAAACATAAAATAAAGGCTTACATAATGCAGCCCTTAAATTGCTGGAAACACCCTCAATAAACTACATTGAATCAAGATATGAATAGAGTGATTTTATTGAATGATATTCTAAGGTCTATTTTGGTGTGTTTTCCAATTCCTCGTAGCTGCTGCTTATATAGGAGTTTCTGCCGACTTAGGGTGGTTCTAGAAGGTAAACACGACTAAAGCCCTAAACCGCCCCGAAGCTGACACTCGGTCAACCGAAAGATGACACTCGGTCGACCGAGCCTAATGGTTCGGTCGACCGAACCTATATTTTCCATGTTCAACACGTTTTCTTCGTTTGCCTTGCTCCCCACTTGCACGTTTGCATGTCGATCCGATTACTCTCTCATTTAATGCTCGATTTCCTTCCTTCCTTATCTTGAGATAATTGATTGAATGACACTAATCTTCTCGATTTGTAATGATCTGTAAAATCAACATTAATCGCACAGTAAATCGGATAAAAACGAGTAAATACCAATTTACATAATATAAATCACATAACATTAAATATTAGATATAAACGTGTGATTTAATATAAAATGCGTATTATTAATCTCGATTTAAGGTCAATGTTGATGACTTTTACGGGTATAATTTGACCGTCATCATACACCCAGGCCAGGTTTCCTCATAACTTTCTTCTTCCTTCAGGAGCAAAGTCTCTGCTACTTTAGGGTCTAGTGCCACCTGCTGATATAACTTGAAAACAAGCTCGTCTATGGCATCCATCATGTAACACGCTTCTCCTTCATCTTGAGCATACCTCATTGTTTTCATTACATCGAATACTACTCTATCCTCATTCACTTTCAGAATTAGCTCACCCTTATGGACATCTATCAATGTCTTACTTGTCGCTTGGAAGGTCTTCCTAATATTAGTGGAACATCGTGGTTAGCCTCCATGTCTAGAACCACAAAGTCTACAGGGAATACAAACTTATCAACTTTTACCTTACATCCTCCACACTCCACAAGTTTGCTTCATAGACCTATCAGCCAATTGAAGGGTTATAGATGTTTCATTCAACTCTTTCATGCCTAAATTATGAAAGATGGAGAGTGACATTAAATTGACACTGGTCAAAGATCACATAATGCTTTATTTAGGCATACTCCTCCAATTGTGCAAGGTATGAGGAAGCTCCCAGGATCTTTACACTTAGGAGGCAGTTTCCTTTGTAAAACTGCCGAGCATTCCTCGTTAAGGAAAATTGTTTCAAGGTCTAATAATTTCCTTTTGGTAGAGATTGTTTCTTTCAAGAATTTCACATACTCTGGCTTTCCGGCTAGAGCTTCTATCAAAGGTATATTCACTTGCAACTTCTTAAACATCTCTATGAACTTTTTATAATGAGCATCATCATTGTTCGGTTTATATATCCTAGGGGGATAGGGTAAAGTAGAAGGATTAATAGTTACAGTTCGTGAAGACATACCTATTGCCTGCTGCTGCTCTGTCTACTCGTCTGCTGAATTTTTTGACGCCCAGTAAATCGGCGTGGTGTCCCGGTTTACCGGTCCATCATTTTCTCCTGATTCTGCCGCGTTCTGCTGCTGACTACTTTCTGATTCTTACTGGACAGTTGGTATAACTAGTCCAGGCAGTTCTTTTCCACTTCTAGTCATGATTGCATTCACGTCCTTTGAATTCTTCTCAGTGTTGCTTGGCAATCCTCCTGGAGGACGGGCTGACACTTGTTCGGCGATCTGCCCCCACTTGGTGTGATAGATTTTGCACTATGGCTTCCTGATTGGTCAGTCTTGTATCATTCTTCTGACAATATGTGGGGATGTTTGTATTCAGCTTAGTCATGGATTTAGTAAATTGATTGACCGTATCGGTCACTGTTGAGCTCATTTTATCCATGGCTGCATCCCAACCACTTGATTTGTTGAATTGAGGCATGAATCCATCAGTTTGTCTTGGTCTCTCTCCACCTGTAGAGTCATTTTGTCGAAAACCCCAGTAGGGTCACTCAGTCGAAAACCAGGGTGGTCATGAGAACTTGGGCGATATCCACCCCTCACAAGGATTTCCTTGCCTCCCTATATAGTTCACATCTTCGGTTTTGGTTGCTTCGATTTCTTGAATTTTCTAAACCTTGGCAATGCGATCTTGCGTGCCATCTATCTTCTCATTTATATAGGCTACAGACTCCAAGCCTATTGGTCCCGTGAAAATGCTATACACAAGTTTAGAGGGGGGGGTGAATAAACTTGTCACCAAAAACTTTAAACTTGAATAAAACTGATTTCAATTAAAATTTGTGTGGAGTTACGCTAACTGAGCTGAGTAAAGGTCAACTGACTTTTGCTCAAACTACGTTAACTGGAAACTGATTAAGTTTTAGCCTTTTTACATGATCTTGTTTTATCTATGAAAAAAGTGAATGCTGAACTGAATTCTGGTGAATGTTAGTTTGTGTTCTGTGTGAGTTTCAATTAGTTTGTATGCTTGATAGATCAATGCTTGAACAATCACCAATCTGGAATGTAAATAACTTATATAAGATGCGTAAAACAAATATATAAAGCAAGAAATTATAGAGGTTCTAGGTGTTGTAATCATGTCAGTCATCTATTCCCCTGTGATGTAGAAGGAAAATTCCACTAGAACTCTTGAGGTAGATCGGTTACAAAAGTCCTAAACTGATAGTCCTTAGATGATCCCTAGCTTCACTATCTAAGCAACTAAAGAACATGTAGTATGGCTGCTCTTCAACTGCTTCACATGTCCATAGAGGTTGGTAATACCTCTTCCCCAGTTCCACCAACACAATCACCCAGAGTGCTAAAACAACAATGGTCCTTGGCAAATCCTAGACTAGACTTCTTCACAGTCTCAAACTTTGATAAAATCAAAGTTGTGTTTTGAATCAATTAAGTGATTCTTTCTTGTGGGTCTTCAAAGTGTTGATATCTTGATAAGTCTTTGTGCCGACTACTTCATGGAAAGTAAAGAGATATTTTATTACGCACTGAAATTTAGATGGATTACACAGTCACATTATAAAATGATCAATACAGTTGGTATTTAAAAGCATAGATCCCTAAAATCCCAACCGCCAAAGGATCTTTGTCGGATTGCCATAAATGCCACAGAATGTTGCGTCTCTCTGCTGACCCAACTTAGCTGACCATTGCCCAGATGTAGAACTCAGCTACATATAAAACCTCAGCAGACCGAATCAGGTTGCTGACCCTAGAAGAAACTCAACAAACTTTCTAGCTGACTTTCACCGAATTGGATACACTTCATGCAGCTGACCATCACTCAGCTGACTTCACAGATTAGTTCTACCAGATTAGAGATCAAGTCACTTTGCTGAAACTAACTGAACATTTCTAAAAGAAAATAGAACACTGAACATTTTCTCAAAATTGTTTTATCTCTCTCCATAAATTTGCATTGACTACATAATGCACGCACAATTCACATAGCCACCTTCTTTTTATGATTGGATTTTAATGAAGAAGCTGCAATTTCACTCCAAATTACTTTTTGTCAGCAAATACGACTTGATCTCTAATCTTCTAAAACTAATCTATTGATTCAGCCGAGTAAATGTATTCAGTTCTATGGATGATAGCTGGTAAAGTAGGCTAATTCCTTTTGAAATCGGTATTCTGCTATGTCTGCTGAGGATGATGAATACAGCTGAGTTCTACGTCTGAGCTGGTTGATTACAAGTCTGGAAGGTCAGCTGAGCTGAGTTTCATCTGGTGGTGTGAGCTGGAGATAGGGTCCACACCTGAGGTATTTATGATAGTTGAGAAAAAGATCCTATGACGGTTAGGTTTAGGGAATTGTTCCTATAAATACCAAAGTTTTAAGCAATGCAATGTGTGTGAAATTCCTTGTAACTTTTGGCATAATAAAATATCACATTTTCTGTCTATGGAGTAGTCGGCACACGGCCGGAAACCACGTTAAATCTCTGTGTTCTCTTTTTGTATGTGGATTATCAATTTACGCCATTGTTTACTGTTAGATTGATTCTTGTTTTATCTTTCATGGAGTGTTAGTTTTTAATATGTGTTTTAACAAACTGGTATCAGAGTGTTGGTTCATAAGATTATGCAGGCTGAACGGAGTTGACCTTCACCAAGACCGGTGACCGGTGCTGGGATTTACCGATCAAAGGCCTATTCTTTAGCAAGAAATGATGTCGAAAGTTATTGTAAGGATTGATAAATTTATAGGGAGGAACAATTTCAGTCTGTGGCTGATCAAGATATGGGTTTTGTTAAAGCAACAATGATTGTGGACTTCTATATTTGGTAAAGGGGATAATACCGTCGTAGATTTTGCCAGTCTCGAGAAGGAATCACATCCAACAATCATGTTGTGCTGATCATCTGATAATGTTACCACATAAGTTGCTGTGGAAGAAAATGCTACCAAGTTATGGTCAAAGCTTGAAAACCTGAATATGACTAAGTCATTTCGCAACATGCTGCTATTGAAGTAGATGCTATTTAGCCTGTGGATTCATGAGGGGGCTCAGCTGAGCGATCCCCTTGATCAGCTGATCAATATATTGCATGATCTCAGGAATATTGATGTGAAGATTGAGGATGATGAGGCTGCCCTTATTTTGCTGGTATCACTACCAGCTTTCTATGAGAACTTTACAGTCCTTCATATTTTGAAAGGATACAGTGACTTTGAAGGATGTAAGGCCAGCCTTGCATGATAGGGAGCTGAGACAAAAGGTAGTAGGGGCAGAGAGTCATGGTGTTGGACTAGTAGTCAGTAGTAGTAGTGGAAAAGGGCATAGGCAGCCTGGGAAGAAGAATTCCAAGAAGGCAATGTCCAAATGTCCTAAGTCCATAGATGTCTACAATTATTGTAATGGGTAGGGAAATTGGATGTCCAATTTTCCAAAGAGGAAAAACAACAGAAGAACAGTTCTGGCACATCTACGGTAGCAGCTGAGCATGACTCAGAAAAGGACATGGTTCTAGTGGAAGGAAAGTTAGCACATCATACTGATGTGTGGATTCTGGACTCTAGGGTATCAAATCATATTTGTCCACACATAGAGTGGTTCTCAAGCTGTGAATAGATAGATGGTGGTCATATATCTATGGCCAATAGCAAGGTCTGCAAGGTAGTTGGGATTGGCTCAATACAGGTAAGGATAGACGATGGTAGATTGTGTATGCTGAGTGAAGTTAGACGCATTCCACAAATGACCAAGAATTTGGTACCTCTTAGGCCTTTGGACAGCAAGAGGTTCAATTTCAAGGGTGAAGGTAGAGTGCCGAGTGTCTACAAAAACTAATTTGTGGGTCTCAAGGAGTCAAGAAAGGGACCTTGTATATTCTACAAGGGTCTTTGTGTCAGGGTCTGCTGTTGTGGCATATGAGACTGGCTCATATGGGTGAAATGGGGATGCAGGTTCTTTCTCAGAATGATCTTCTAGGGGGATGTAAGGAAAAGCATCTGGAATTTTGTGAGCACTGTGTGTTTTGGAAGCATTATACGGGCAAGTTCCCGAAAGGGGTACACAACACAAAGTCATCACTTGATTACAGTCATTCTGATTGTTGGGGGCCATCAAAGGTGGAATCATTGGGTGGCCACAGATATTTTGTGTCATTCATTGATGGATATCCAATGATGATTTGGGTGGTGACGATGAAACACAAAAGTGAGGCATTCAAGAGTTTTAGGTAATTGAAGGTTTTAGTTAAAAATCAGTTAAGGAAGAAGATCAAGAGGCTTTATACAGATAATGGTCTGGAATACTGCTGGTAAGATTTTGATACATTCTTTAAAGATGAGGGTATTTCTAGACATCATATATTCATGAATACACATTAGAAAAATGGTGTAGCTGATAGATTGAATCAAACACTTCTGGAGAGGGCAAGATGCATGCTCTCTAATGCTGGTTTATCAAGGGGATTTTAGGCAGAGGCTGTTAGTACAACATGCTTCTTAATAAACATGAGTCCTCACACAAGGATATATCTGAAGACACCAATTGAGATGCGATCAGGCAAGCCTGCCGACTACTCAATTCTAAGTGTTATTAGAAGCACAATTTACTATCATGTCAGTGAAGGGAAGCTGGAGCCAAGATCCAAGAAAGGGAGTCTTTGTAAGGTATGGAGATGGGGTGAATGGTTATAGAATCTGGTCATCAGCAGAGAACATAGTTGTTCTAAGACAAAATGTTGTTTTTGATGAGATTTCTATGCTAAGCTCATCAGTTAGAGGGACTGCTGAGACTGAAACTAGTGCCGAATCTTAGAGTGATGACTGTTAGGTGGAGCTTCACGTGTATTCAGTTGAGATGCAACACTCAGCTGATCCAAGTCAGCACTCATCTGATCTGGTTATTGAACCAGAGTTGAATCCAAGCCAGTCAGCTGAACAGGGGTCAGCTGAGCCTCAAACAACAGATATTGGTCAGCAGAGTATAGATGTCACCAGAGTTAGAAGAACCAATGTTGGGGTACCTCCCAAGAGGTATGGCTTTGATGACATCGTTGGATATACATGATCCGCGGTGTAAGTCACCCTACTCATAAAATATTAGCAAGAGTATTAGGTCAATCGTAGTATAGTAAGGGTGAGTCAAGGTTGATCTTAAAGAGACGATTCAACACAGATAATGAATCCATAAATCTAGATCAAAATACAAATAAAAGTCTATTGACCAACATAAAGACAGAAAAGTAATTGGCTTATCCTTCCTCTCCGATCTCCTAACTTGGTGTAATTAATCTTTGTGTCTACGTTTCCCTGTAATTCCCCGATTCAACCAGAACGTTTGTTTTAATCAGATTTAGCTACGGGTGTAGTCTCCTTATCAACTTCTATTGAAAGGACAGTAAATGTCTATGTGTAGTTAAACTCCTTACTTGGTTGTATTAACCCACACGCAATAAGTTTTAAAAATTTCCGGCTCAAGATCAAGAACCTCCCTAAGTAGCTATCATGGATTGACTATCATATTCTTAAGGATTGATCCAAACTATTTCCTAACTAACACTTCACTTTATCATCCTTCATGTTAATTTACGATGTACAATAAGAAAATTGGTCATATCTAACCGACTATAAGTTAAACCTGTTGATCAACGTAGCTGACGCTGAATCTTCAGACTTAGGGTGACCTAAGGTTGCCTCGCAAGTGTGGTAAAGACCACTGCAAGTGCGGGAGTGGTGGTTCCTACTTCTGGAATATTATCATTATGTTCTGATTAATTCTGGTTAATTAAGGTTTGTTTAGACATGCAGATTAATTACATCGCGTTAATCTAACTTAATCTACCATGATAAAAACATAAAGGAACGTTCAAAGCTTCATACCTTTTTCAATGGTGGATCTAGCTTGATCAACTTAGGCTAGTTGATGGATTGGAGAATATAACCAAGCAAACGAACTAAAATAAACTCATGAACTCTTTTTTTCATCAACTTGATAATATAAGTGTTTGATACAAAATTCACACGTATAATTGAATCTGGCGCAGGCTTTATATAGCCATACAACTGAATTTGTTTTCCTAACCCTCACCGACTTAGTGTATAACACGGCAAGCTCTGTTTCATGCTCTCCAAGTTGGCACAGCTGCGGCTAGGGTTTCCTTGACACAGGATCTAGGCTATAGGTGTTTCATGACACGGTCTGATTTCGTAGGATCTAGGATTAAGGTATTTGGAATTTGATGGAAAGTCTCCTTGACACAACCCCAACTTGTGAGGAGGCACCTTGGAATGATGAGCTCCTCAACACAATCTCAACTCGTGAGAAGGCACCTTGGAATAGCACCTCGACACCTAGAAAACTTGTCTCTAAGCAGCTTGGTATATTGGATACTCACAAGGGTTGCTCGGGCCCTTGATAATCCGGTTTTGAATACTCTATCCAGAGAATTCACACAACACTTAAAAAGTGAAGAAAATATATATTTTTTAGATCAAAGATGAGTTGAAAATTACAAGTACATGGAATGACTATTTATAGGAGTAAAATAACATAATCCAAGCTGAAAATATAAAATAAAATTCGTCATCAAGAAAGTCTCTTGGATGTTCAATGCAAGTCTCTTGGTAGATCCAATGTAAAGTCTCTTGGTTTCTTCAAAAAGTCTATTGGTTGATCCATTGAATGTAGAAAAATTCCAAGGATGCTTCTTGTATCCAAAAGTGGCTCCATCTTCATCATTAATTCAGCTGAATATTATTTAACTTAAATATAGTAGTAACATATATTAACTAGAATAATTATTCCGACTTCAAAAACTTGCAATTGCTTGGTCGTAGGATCTTCAAAAATTAAGTTGACCACTTTGTTCATAGAGTCAAGCATTAGTTTGCGTTGTTGGCGAGTTTCAGGACCATTGCAAAATGTGATTGGAGGTGGTGTATCAGCCGGTTCCGGATTCACATCTGACCCTCCCGTTTGCGAAGGATCTGTCCTCAGATCATGTGGATTGTCGATGGGACGCAAATCTGCCACGTTCAAGGAGTTTGAAATACCCTAGTCGGATGGAATGTCGAGTTTGTAGGAATTGTTGTTGATTCTTTCCAACACCTGGTACGGACCATCTCCACATGGATGTAAATTGGTCTTGCACTTGTGCGGGAATCTGTCTTTGCGAAAATGCAGCCATACCCAGTCGCCCGGGTCAAACACCATCTCTTTTCTTCATTTATTCGCTTGTTTCTCATAGCGAGCCGTTTGAGCCTCCACATTTTTCTTTGCCTTTGCATGCAAATCACGTACCATCACAACTTTCTTTTCCCCATCGAGACTCGTGAGCATACCTGAAGGCAAAGGAGCCAAATCAATAGGAGTGATAGGATTAAATCCATACACAATCTCAAATGGTGAATATTTCGTAGCAGAGTGAGTAGCACGATTAAATGCAAATTCAACATAAGGCAAACAAGACTCCCAATTCTTTAAATTATTTTGTACTACGGTGCACAATAATTGACCCAAAGTTCGATTCACAACTTCTGTTTGTCGATCGGTTTGGGGATGATAAGCAGTAGAATATAATAAAGGAGTCCCCAAACTCATCCATAATACTCGGCAAAAGTGGCTCACAAACTTAACTTCAAGATCATTAACAATGGACTGAGGAACACCACGTAGGCTCACAATTTCCTTAAATAACAACTCAGCAATGTGTGAAGCATCATTTGTTTTATGACATGCAATAAAGAAAGCCATTTTAGAAAATGGATCAACCACCACAAAAATAGAATCTTTACCCGTTTGAGAACACGGTAATGCAAGTACAAAATCCATAGAAAGATCAGTCAAAGGTGACAAGGGAATGGGCAAAGGTGTATACAAACCATGTGGTTGTGACTTTGACTTAGCCTTAAGACAAGTAATACACGATTCACACACCCGATTAGCATCACGAACCATCTTAGGCCAAAAAAATGTGTGTGCAGCACGTCTAAAGTTTTAGCAATGCCAAAATGTCCCATAAGTCCGCCACCGTGTGCTTCACGCACCAAATATTCACGTAAAGACCCTCGAGGATTACATAATCTATTTTCTTTAAACAAAAATCCCCCGTGTTGATAAAACTTATTATGAGCTGAAAGTTCAGTGGATTTATATAACTCAGCAAAATCAAGATCAGAGTTACAACTCTTTTATGTGTTCAAAACCAAGTAGCTTGGTTTGCACTTGTGTTATTAGAGTGTAGCATCTCGACAAAGCATCGGCAACCGTGTTCTCTTTTTCCTTTTTATATTTAATCACATAGGGAAACGACTAAATGAATTCCATCCAACGAATATGACGCAAATGCAATTTAGATTGACCTTTCAAATACTTTAACGACTCATGATCAGAATGAATCACAAACTCTCTCAGACGCAAGTAGTGTTGCCATACACGTAAGCATTGAACAAGTGCATATAACTCTTTGTCATAGGTGGCATAATTTAAGTGTATGCCTTTTAACTTCTCACTATAATATGCAATAGGTCACCTCTCTTGTATTATAATTCCACCAATACCCACCCCGGATGCATCACACTCAATCTCAAACATCTTAGAAAAATCAGGCAAAGCAAGTATAGGTGCAGAAATTAAACGAGTTTTTAGAGTTTTGAATGTTTCCCTTTGAGTAGGACCCCAATGGAATGGTGCGTTCTTTTTGACTAACTCGGTCAAAGGTGCGGCTATGCTTCTGAAATTCATGATGAATCGTCGGTAAAAACTTTCAAGGCCATGAAAACTTCGGACCTCCGACGCGTTTCTCGGTTCAGGCCAGTCGGCCACCGCCTTTACCTTTTTTTGGTCCACCTCGATGCCCTGTCCACTTACAACAAAACCAAGGAAGACAACTCGTTCCAAACAAAAATGAAATTTCTTAAGATTAGCAAAAAACAGACCTTAGGTGTGATAGATGTGAATTTAAGTCATGGCTATAGATGAAAATATCATCAAAATAGACCACGACAAATCGACCAATAAATTCCCTAAGGATTTCATTCATTAACCGCATAAATGTACTTGGTGCATTGGTAAGACCAAAAGGCATAACGAGCCATTCATATAATCCATACTTTGTTTTAAAGGAAGTTTTCCATTCATCTCCCTCACGAATCCTCACTTGGTGATATCCACTTTTTAAGTCAATTTTTAAAAATAATTTGGCACCATGCAATTCATCCAACATAATATTAAGAAGGGGAATAGGATAGCGATACTTTACCGTGATTTGGTTGATGGCACAACAATCGGTGCACATTCTCCATTCGCCATTCTTCTTAGGCACGATGATCACGGGAACCGCACATGGACTCAAAGATTCTCGAATTTTCCCTTTCTCCAATAATTCTTGAACTTGACACTGAATTTCTTTAGTTTCTTCGGGATTTACCCGGTATGCTGGACGATTCGGTAGCACCGCTCCTGGAATAAAGTCGATCTGATGTTCCACTCCACGAAGTGGTGGTAATCCACTTGGTTCTTCCTCCGGAAACACGTCCTCAAATTTCTGCAAAAGGGTTAGTACAACATCGGGAAGAGTTCCCGCAAGATCAGAAATAATTATATAACAATGAAATGGAGTAGAAAACGGCTCATTAAATTCCGAATGAGGAACTAATGGATAGGAATCCTTGTAAATGAATAAAATAGGACTTCGGACAGCCGCAAAATTTACTGTCTTGTCACGACTGTGGGAATTTACTTTGACGGTTTCAAATGGCACTTTAACAATTGCGGTCTCAGAGTTAGCGGGTGCATTGGCATGATCAGCCTCTCATTTCTTAACATATTTAACTTGACCGGAATGAGCCTCGTGTGGTGATAATGGACTCAAAGTGATTCTTTTTCCCTTGTGCGTCAAAGTGTACTTATTAAGAAAACCATCATAAGTGACACATTTATCAAATTGCCAAGGACGGCCAAGTAACAGTTGGGTGACATGCATAGGAACTACATCACACATAATTTTATCCTCATATTTTGAAAGATTAAAGTTCACATACGCCTGCCTACTTACTTTAACAGAACCGCAATCATTCAACCATTGCAATTTATAAGGTTGTGGGTGCTTAAGTGTGCGAATGCTTAATTTTCAACAACCTCACTACTAATGGCGTTCGTGCAACTACCTGAATCAATAATCATCATACAGATCTTACCTCTAATGATGCAACGAGTCTGAAAAATATTTTCGCGTTGTACCTCATCATTGTTGAGTTGACTCGTGGTGCTAAGGACCTTTTTGTTCACAAACATGGCTCGTTCATCAAGGTTAATTCCCTCATCATCCTCCTCAGCCAGCTCATCTGTTTCATCATACCCTGGTTCATTTTCATCTTCCGAATTTGACTGATAATTTCCCTTTATATTAGCGACATAAGATTGCTTGCTTGGACACTCACTTGCTTTGTGTCCTAATCCCTGACACTTATGACATCTCAAAGTGCTTTCAGATATTTCTTTAACCGGACGGTCATTTGAAACTTGGGGAGGGGTATATTTAACAGCGGAGTTTTTAACAGGAAACTTACCTTGGATGGAAAAGAATTCGGCTTAGCCGGTGTGGTACCTGAGTAACTCTTAGAATATTGCGCCTTTCGCTTCTTGAGTTGCTTCTCCTTAGTTAAGGGTGCGTGTACCATTTCTTCGTAAGTTGTGCAATTCATCATTTCCACCGGATCAGCTATTTCCGGACGCAGTCCTCCCAAAATTCGAGCCATGGTATGTTCGTCAGACTCATCATATCCGTGCGAATCAAAGCCATTTCTAGCTCATCTTGGTATCCTTGAACGGATTTCTCGCCTTGCTGAAATGTTTGCAATTTCCTCACATGTTCTCATCGGTAGGATTTGGGAACCCACTTTCTATGCATCTCATTTTTAAGCACCTCCCAAGAAGATATCACCTGTTGTCTTGATTTCCTGTGCTTTTCATTAGTTTTCGGGGACCAAAGCATAGCTCGTTCCTCAAATTCACTAGTAGCTAGCTTAACTTTGGTTCTTTCAGAGTAATCATGACAATTGAAAATTTGTTCTACTTTAAGTACCCAAGAAAAGTATTCTTTGGGATTAGAATTACCTTTAAAGGATGGAATCTTTTGTTTGATACCTTGTAGTGTTTCCCGTGTTTCCGTGCTCTCCGGTGCGTCGTAAATGTGGCTGCCTCGTTTTCCTCCTCGTCTTTATTGTCATGTTCAGAATAATTGCATGGTTCAATATCATTGTTTTGAACACCTGGACCAAGATTTAATTGTGCCAATCGTGCTTCCATTTGTGCGATACGTTCCTCATATTGATCAGAAAGATCCCTAGATATTCATTCGAGGTCTTGTTGATACCTTTGTTGTAGTGCTTGAGCTAAAAGTGGATTATCTTGTTCCATCTTTGAAAACTATGTTGATATTCTCAAGATAGAGACAACTAACCGGACGGTATCAAGTAACTCGCAACGCTCGAAAGTATTCAATTACAAGATGTAGATACAAGATCACAAGTTTTTTTGGAAACTCAAACATAATGTTTCTAAAAAATTAAGAAAATGTTGAGGAGAAAAAATTTCTAAGGTGTATCCGCAAGATTCGAAGTGTACGAAAAGGTAACTTCCAATTCCCTTCTTCTTCTATTTTAAATTTTATTTTAGATCACTTGTTGCTCGTACGGAACAAAATTATTCTTCAAGTACACACAATTTACTTGTGCACCTTTTTTTTTCTCGTAACTTTATATTCATATATATAGATGCTCGTGTGGAATAAAGTGTTCTTCAAATACGTAAGATTATATGCAACAAGAAAGGAAGGTAATAATAATTTTTGATATATACCTTTAATCCGCCTTTATCTTTGATACCAACTGATACGGATCTGATTTCGTAGGATCTAGGATTAAGGTATTTGGAATTTGATGGAAAGTCTCCTTAACACAACCCCAACTTGTGAGGAGGCACCTTGGAATGATGAGCTCCTCGACACAGTCTCAACTTGTGAGAAGACACCTTGGAATAGCACCTCGACACCTAGAAAACTTGTCTCTAAGCACCTTGGTATATTGGATTCCCACAACGGTTGCTCGGGCCCTTGATAATCCGGTTTTGAATACTCTATCCAGAGAATTCACACAACACTTAAAAAGTGAAGAAAATATATTTTTTTAGATCAAAGATGAGTTGAAAATTACAAGTACATGGAATGACTATTTATAGGAGTAAAATAACATAATCCAAGCTGAAAATGTAAAATAAAATTCGTCATCAAGAAAGTCTCTTGGATGTTTAATGCAAGTCTCTTGGTAGATCCAATGTAAAGTCTCTTGGTTTCTTCAAAAAGTCTCTTGGTTGCTCCATTGAATGTAGAAAAATTCCAAGGATGCTTCTTGTATCCAAAAGTGGCGCCATCTTCATCATTAATTCAGCTGAATATTATTTAACTTAAATATAGTAGTAACATATATTAACTAGAATAATTATTCCGACAGTCCGTTAGCATATATGACGGACATGATTACTTCAAAAACTTGAAATTGCTTGGTCGTAGGATCTTCAAAAATTAAGTTGACCACATTGTTCATAGAGTCGAGCCTAAGTTTGCGTTGTTGGCGAGTTTCGGGACCATTGCGAAATGTGATTGGAGGTGGTCTATCAGCCGGTTCCGGATTCACATCACTTGACTTCGGCCCAATCTTCTCTTTTAATCCGGATCCACTCTCTTTCAGCTCCAAAATATGGTACTCTTGAACAGCATAGAAAACGAGACTAAATAGTACCAAAATACGGTGTAAAATATATAAACACATAATCGAAAACCAAGGAACCAACACTAGGAAGTTGACCCGGATTTCATACAATAATTCAATCGTCATTCATCGATTGAGCATAATTCAGGGTAAATAATGGTATAGTTTATAGTACTAATTATGTGTTATCAATGCAGTTCAAGTTGTAGAAGAAGTTTTTGGTTTTGAACCTTTTACTTTCAAGGAAGTAGTGTCTTATTCTGAATCATCTCAATGGCTTGCTTCCATTGGAAATGAAATGGAGTCATTACTGAAGAATTAGACTTGTGGATCTAGTTAAACATCCAACTGATGGGAGAGTTGGTACTTGCAAATGGATCTTCGAGAAGAAGGAAGGCATGGCTGAGGTAGAAAGGGTCCAGTATAAGACATGTTTGGTTGCACGAGGGTTCAGTCGGAAAGAAAGGGTGGACTTTGATAAGATATTATCACCAGTAGTTAGACATAATTTAATCAATGTGTTACTAGCAATGGTGGCACAACAACATCTTGAACTTGAGAATTTAGAGGGTAAGATAGCTTTTCTACATGGTGATGTAGATAAGGAGATATTCATGACTCATCCGGAGGGATTCCAAGTTCCTGACAATGAAGGTTTTGTGTGCAAGTTGAATTTCAGTGTGATCAACTACCCCCGACTTAGATTTTGGTCATCCCGCACAAAAAAGGCGTAAGAAAATGAACTCTCAGACTAATATACAAGTTAATTATAAACAGCTAAGTGTCACCAAGTCAAGATAAGAAACTCATCGACAAATATCCCTAAGTAACACATCAAACAATATTCAAGCCATGAATCGGTGTGTGTGTGTGTGTGTGATAACTTAACGTAGACAGAATTACATTATATCGAATCAAGTTTAGCTAGAAAATCACGAGAATGGTTGTCCTTTTACGCCATTGATTTTATAGATTAATGTTCTTTTATTGCATTGGTCAAGTCAACTGGGCAAGGTGGACCGGGAACCGAGTACTACTCAAGGCTCGCGTTTATCGATCAATTTATTATGCGAGGGTCGTGCATCTTACGTTCTGAATTTTCTTCCCTCTTTCCACAGAGAAAGAAATAGCATATATAATTGATGATAATTTTTTCTTTGTCTCTTATATTGGTGGGTGAACGCTCAAAAATCTATCTATCCTCACAATCCACTCTTTGATAAACTACTGAATCCATTTTTCCTTAGCCCTTATAATATCCACAACTTGACCTAAATGACCATAGGTAAAACAAAACTAAAAAAAAACTAGGGTCAACACAAGTCAAAATAATGCGTCATCTAACTACGTACTAAAGAAAATGAGTTATACATGCTTAAAAGGTCCGTTCATAACATAATATGCGGTTAACACATAACTACTTCAAAAGTTGACATAACTTTTATCCTTTATCATGAAGCAAAGATTTAAATAATTATCTCCAAAAGATCAAAGACTGCATACCTTTGCAATCGTACTTAGAAACAACTCAAAATGACTGACTGGTGAAAAATGCTTCGCAAAGAATCATGACAAATCAAAAACTGATGAAATTCATAGTCAATGGCTAAGTGACGTTCCTACCCCCACATAATCTAAGCGTTGTCCCCAATGATGATAAGATTAAGAATGAAAATGAACTGAGCTTGGTTAAGCATGGAGCAAAGTACATGGATCCGTATTGTCAATGTATCAGGCAAACGTCAATTGGAATCTGTAAAGATCTGCAATCGAGCTAACATACAAAATAGGGCAAAGTACTCGAGATAACACGATAATGTTAAAGAAACGACAGTAAGCAGAATATGTAGTGCAAACAATTTAAGCCAATCAAAATACTTTGTATGTCGTTTAAGAAAATGAAACTATAGTGCCATACAAAGTCGGTAATAAAACAAAATAAAATGAAAAGAAAAAAGAAAAAGTACAACAATGGAGACAATGTACTAAAAAGCTAAAACTAGTCTACTCGTCGAAGTCATCAGAGTCGTCGTCGGCATGGGAGGTGAAGTTGTAGACAGGCCGGCCCTCAAATATGATTGACCATGTCTAGGGGGCCGTGGTGGTGGGGCATAAGGAGAATTGTGGAGGTGAGTCATCATTTGGTTGATCTTGGCGTGCATAGTCGTCAACTCTCCAGTCACCTCAGTCGTGAACTCCTGCTGAGTCCTAACTCGTCCCCGTCTGGTATTCTCTGCCCCTCTACGCCGTGCTGTGACAGTGACTGACTTGCTGCAAAGAATAGGTAGTGGATCTAACCTCTCATCAGCAGTCAGAACATGGCACTTCAATGCCATCTCCATTGCATCAATCAGGTTGCCACGGAAAAATCTCTCTCTTCATTTGAGCAACCTGCCGAATCTATTGTTTATCAATAAACCAAAGTTCACGGCGCTCTCGGTGTCAAGAAATTACATGAGCTCAGCTTGACGAATATTTACAGAATTGTTATAAGCATTTGGCACTAGATGTGTAATCACAAACCGGTGCAGCATCTTGGCATTCCTATCTAACTCATTAGATTTGAAGGTAGTCGGGAATCCATTAGCACCATAGTCCCACTGGATACCAAAATGATCAGATACATCTATCAAGATCTCCATATCGAGCTCCCTAGTAGCAGGAGTATAGTCCTCCTCATGAAGTGGTGCATTTTCAATGCCATAGCGGGCATTGATACTCTCAATCAAGAAATCAAAATGACCCTCCTAATAAATGCAACATGAAACTCGGGGTTTGCCGTCACATAAGCATAGAATTCATGGATAATAGTGGTGTTGAATGTAGCTGGTATAAGAGCCATATCCACTATACCGTGTCTCTGCAAAACACGTGGTAAAATGTCACCACAATCATCGAGGTTGACGCCTCGTTCCTGAGTAACAGATCGAGCATTCCAATAAGTCTTAAACGACTCATAAATATCATCAGTGGGGGGGGGGTGAATGACTATATTGGAGTTTCAAAAACTTTTCCTATTTAAAAAGCTTTTGGGCAGCGGATAAATCCCTTTTTAACAATTGTTTCAAAGTGGTTCAAGAACACACATAATGTAATTAAATTTCAGTAAAGAAAAATTCTGTAAAGTAAAGTGAAATAAGTAAATGAACACAATGGTTTATAGTGGTTCAGGGTGGTGTAATCCCTTAATCCACTATTCTCCTGTGATGATTGGAGGAATTCACTATTGTCTTTCACCAATACAATAGTTATGATTGTCCTTGGCTACACAAGCTTCACAATCTCAAGACTATCACCCCTAGGTATAAAAGCTCCAGTGACTTGGTCTTTAACACTGATCCTTAAGAACAAATCCTGCAGAATCTATCACAAAAAGGGTGCAATTCCTTCTCAGACGATCTGATTCAATTGCATCAGTTGGGTGTGAATAAGATTCACAAAGATTTGATCAATCTCAGTGCTTTATGTAGATTTGTAGCTCTGAATTCTGAGTTGATCTTCTGGATATATCTTTTAAGTTCAAAAAGAAGGCTTGTGAATTTGATAGAGTTTTAGCACTTAGTGTTCTTTTCTATCTATGTGTATACACGTGCTTGTATATATCATATATTTCTGTCAATGCCTCCTATTTATAGCCTGGATGAAAATTCATCCATTGGCTATTTAATACTCAGAATCATCCTTGATTCTGGCTTTATTTAATCAGTGACTCTTCCTTGTTTTTATTTTCCTTGATTTCAGTGATCCGGATTTTCTTCAAACGTTCATCATAATAATATGTCCTTGATTGATTCTGCATTAATTGCTTGATCATTGATATAATCATATTGCAGATCTCATAAGTATTAGATTTGACTTACTTGGATGTTCTGATAATTACTTCACCATTGAGATACTCTTCAATGTATTCTTTTAGTTAGTCGGCAGAAACTTTACTTAGCCGGTTTGTTGTTTTTATTGTTTCTTTCCTTCTACATTGATTCATCATGTCCAATGTATGTTTGTTCTTCATTGATCCTTGATTTGGGTGAGATTAGTGTAAATTATTTAAAAAGAATAGATTCCATCACTTATACTTACACAAGGTCATCATAGACTTCCTTGGTTGTAAGTCAGTCCATAGGTCTTTACTTCACTGTGCTGGTTCCTTGGCTGTCTTCACTGAGCTGCTTCAATGTCTTTCCTGAGCCAGCCTACTAGTCTATTACAGTGCTTGTCTGACTAAACTTTTACAACATGTCAGACTTCTAAGTAAAGCCTGTACAAGCATTACTACACATTTAGACTTATTTCAGGCTTGCTATCACTACAAGAAAAGTGAGTTGTAATGAGAGGAACTTAATGAGGGGAGGCAAATTTCGTCATTAAATGAAACTTATATTGATAGAAAAAAAAATCTGGTGACGAAATTCTATTTCCCCTCATTGTTGATGGCAAAAACACTCATTATTTAAATAAAAAAAAATAAAAAAATAGAAAATAAAATTTTCCCCTCATTATTTCATAAAATTTATCCTAAAACCTATTAAAATTACAAAACACCTCCAAAATACGCAAGATAATACTCTCTTTTCCAAATTCCCCTCTCAAAAACAAAATCATTCCAACCACTAAATGGCGCGACCACAAGCCCGTAACCCTGAATCTTTCATCATTTCTTTGCTCCAACCCAATTTTCGCCATCGCCGCCATCGCCATCGCCATCACCGTCACCGTCTCCGTCTCCGTCTCCGTATCCGTCTTGAGCCTTATATCACTTAACCTCAGATTAAAAAACCCACCATTTTCCATCGGTGGAGGAGTCGGTACATCAATTGGTTGAACCATTTTGTGGCCCCATACCATATTTCTCCGTAAATGTAATTTGTAACTGCAAAATCAGTTGAGTCAACAAAGAAAGGTCTGATGCTCTCTTTCTGCCCCTGCAGCATGAAGAATATTGAGTGAAAAGCGGGTCAAGATCGAATCGGGTCGGCCGAGTGAGGTCTACGGTGTCTTGAGTTGCACATGGGGGCATTTGTGATGAAGACAAGCTGGTTGATGTGTGGGCTTAGGAAATTTGACACCGTCACTTGTTTTCAGGTACCAATTTTGAACTTTTTGCTAATTTTACCTTTTAATTACAACACGGTACAAAATTCAAGAGTTCTTGCCACTTTTACCTTTTAATTTAATACTTTTACTAAATAAACTAACATAGATTGAGAGGTATTATTCATTTGGACTTAGGGAATGGACAAAGAAGAGCACAAGGTCTATATAGGAGAGATCCCGGGTGACGGTGAAATTGAAGCAGATGCGGAAACTAATCACACCAAAGTTGAATGTCTAGTGCTGATGATGACGCCATTAAGGTGTTGTAAAACTTTAAGTAAATGCAGTGTTTTATGTATCCTATGTCACGAATTGCATTAGTGCTAACCTAATGTTCATTTTGATCTTATATGCCTCTTGAATAACCATACAACAGGGCAAGTTCCCATATATTGTACAGTAAAGTAATGGGTTGCTTTAGCTGTCATGAATCAGTTTGATGGTAAGGAAATGCTCTTCTCCAGTTCAATTCCTAGACAAATTCATACAATTTCTACATTCCAATTCCAAAACATTTTTAACAGTTGTACTATAAATGATCTCCTTTTATTTTGACCTTCCAAAATGTACTATGACACCGTACCTTTTTGACTCGGCCTTTTTAAAAGTTTATAGTCGGTGGCCATGCATTGACGTTGATATCCAATCTAAAGTTCTAGTCTATGTTAAGTTGTTCTTATGTGCTACTTAGTATCATTCTGTTAAGATTTCTTTTGTTTGCCTTGAATTATGGTCTGAATCATTTTTAAGTCAGTCTTATGTTCTTGTATTTAACCGTGGTCTGTCCAGGTTGCTTTCAAGGTTTGCATTCTTTTTTTATCAGTCTGTTTTGCATCCTTAGTGCTAGTCCAGACTAAGTGCATCTGTTATTAGTAGTCTGCATTTCAGTCCTGGACCTCTGCATGTACTCTTGTTTCAGGTCATCTCATTGCTTCGGGTTCTTTACCTTGCATCGAGTCTTGTTCATGTTCTATTATGTTATTGAGTCATGTACTGCTAAGTCTTGTAAACCTGGTTTGGGGCTTATCATGTCCTTTGATCGATCTAATGCGGTATGTTTAGATAAGCATAGTTTATTTGTGCTTTGTTCTTGTGGTATGTCATTGATTCGAGTTCTGTTGTTATGTCCGGGTATTTAGTCTATTTGGTGTTCCGTTTGTATGCAGGTCTTGGATCTAATTTGAAAGTCTGGTTTGTTGTGTGCTAAGTGTCCTTGGGTTTGTCTAGGACATGTCCAAACTTGTTCATGACTTGTCCAAGACATGTACAAGACTGTCCAAACATGTCCAGAACTTTCCAGAACATGTCCAAGACTTGTTCCAGCATGTTGACATGAGTATTGATCTTGTCTTGGTGTATGCTAGATGATAGTGTGCATCTTAGGAAATGATTGATCTAAGTACATTTATGTAATATGAAATATGTTATCTTGAGTTGAAATGTTATTACACCTAATGAATTCCTTATTTTTCTTATTTCTAAAGTGGTTTCAAAGAGGAAAATGAAGTTCATTTGAAATTTCTAAAGTGTATTTGATCATGTATATTGTTTGTGAACAAATTTCGGTCATATTTTTACATTAATTATGTTGCTCTAGGGTGTAATTTTATGGGCGACGAGAATGCTTGTCCATTATTGTTTCTTTGTCAATTTCTTGCATAATCTTATTCATAGTTTCCAGTTTGAACAGATTTTGGATCATATTAATGTTGATGATTTGCAACAAGAAGTTGGATATCTATGCTCTGCCTTAAATTTTGAATGTAATGCAGGGTATGCAATGACTCAAAGGGTATCTGTTGGTTCCATTTTTGATCTTCAGTAGTCTTAATTGATACTATAAATCAACTTTAGAACACCTCTTTTGGTGCCTGCAAGTCAGCCTGTTTTGTTTGCGTAATTCTGTTTTTTTGTTGAGTCTAATTAGTTGACTTCACACTGCTATAGCTTTGATGTTATTCTTACTGCTTGCATCCTGAAAATCATCTGTTGAACTTGCTTGCAACATACCTGCACTGTTCTAAACTACGATCTTGGAATGTCTTGTAACGAGTCATAGACAATAGTTTTAGTTAGTTGAAGTCATTTGATTTCCCCATGTCTGTTGGTTCCATTTTTGATCATCAATAGACGTTATTATTCTTGTTATCAATCTTGGAACACCTTGCTTGTGTATTATTTGAGCTGCAAGTTCTGTTTTGATCATACTGCTTGTTTATTGCCTTATTCTTGCTTGAGCTTGTCGAATTTGCCCCTCATATTGCTTTCTTCTTGAGCCTCACAAATCGTGATATTAGAACACCTTGAAATAGGCTTAGTTAGTAGTCTTAGTAAACGAAGTGTGTATTCGGTCTGTCCAAGTTCGGGCTTGGTAATCTAGGTGTTACATCTTGATTATCACTCTTGAGTTTTGAGTGATAATTTCGATCTTGATTAAAAGTGATTATCTTGTAAAATCTGCTTTGCAACTTGTAATTTCTTGAACCATTTAGACTTATCTTGGTTTCTTGAATTTGCTTAATCAAAGCTTGCCGAGTTTCCGATCTGTTTGTAATTTTGCGGCCCTACTTAAACTTGAAATTTGTTTATTCCTTTTTGCGACCCTACTAAACTTGTTTTGTAGAAAAGTCTTGTAATAGCACATTTTGCTTGAATTTGTTTCGAGTAAATTGCTAGTTTCTTTTTAATATTATACTACTGCATATATATTTATTCAATTGAGTGATTGGTTATGACAAGTCTAAGTTTATGCATCTCTTTTAAATTATTTTTAGCCTTACAAGTGGAAGTGTTATCCTTTACATCCTGGGCGAATATTGCATATTAAACAATCCACCTAATATCAAGTGTTGTTTACGTGCTTAAGTGATTTAATCAAACTGTTCATTAAACTTGATCTAGGTATATAGTTAACACATAGCTTAGATTTAAGTCCTGCTTCTAAATTATTTCTAAGTGTACTAAACATTGTGTATTCAACATTGAGTTTCATTTTTGGATAATCTCATTCCTTGAATTTGATTATCACCTCTGAAACTCCACTAAAAAGTTCAGCCTGCTTGTTTAAGTCCATTGTAACTCTATTGTGGTTTCATATTTCTTTGTGCTTGGACTTGAACATTTTGTAATCGATTTGTATTTAATATTGATCGATCTTGATTCTGAAATTAGCATTTCTGGCATTTTTTATAAATAAAGTCAGTTAAATAATCTGCTTCAGTTTCCTATTTGTTAGCTTTAGTAATACACTTCATTTGTTTGTATCAGCAATATAAGCATATGAACTTAACTCTTTATTGACACAATGGAGGGAGCTTTGTACAAAGAATATAGAGATTCAAGATGCATGTGCGGAAATCGAACTTCAAATTGAAGAAATGAAGAGGGAAGCTGCCAAAAGGTAACAATATTGTTAAATATCGTATAACCGTACAGATTAATTCTCCTTACAACCTAAGCTTTTAGATGAAATGGTAATTTATCATTGTATCATAACATGTTATCGAGTCTTGGTGCATTGTTTTACGAAAAAGAAGAATCATTACTTCTTACGTCTAGTACCTCTGTTGTTCACGGTGGTAAGCACACACGTGAGAGTTCTGTTGTTTTGATCTTGGTTGAGGTTTAAGAGCGATATATCACATTTGATGGCATCGGGGGCTGGAATTTGGATCTTTGTTTCGGAGAATGTATCGTGTCACGAGAACTTATAAGGTATTTAACTTATGTTTTCGAACTTAGTTGATCAAAAGAATATACTCGTATATGTAAAGAACAGAATCTCTAAAGACTTTCTTTTCTGTTTGTACTTTACATTAAGAGTTTACTTACCTTTACTTATACACATGTTTAGTTTATTCCTTAAAAATACAACACATAATTTTCTGATGTTAAATTGCATGATGATTACTACACTTAATTTGAAGAACCTTACTCTTTTAGCATTAATGTACTCTGTTGTCAATACTTTGTTGCTTTAATGTACTCTTTTATGCACCAAAAAGACAGATACTTTGTTGTTAAATTGCATGATGATCACCGCCCTTACTCATTTATGTTAAGAGCTTACTTACCTTTACTTATACACATGTTTAGTTTACTCCTTAAAAATACTACACTTAATTTTCTGATGTTAAATTGCATGATGATCACTACACTTAATTTGAAGAAGTCACGAATTTTTCATTCTTTGCTTTCTTGTGTACATGTGTCTTCTTCTTAGGTGAGATATTTGGCCCTTTGTTTGTCAAGTATATGACATCGATTTCTTCCCGTACGCCGTATTGTGCTTTTGACGGTTTTGGGGTGATTCAAGGCGTTTACAGTTTTTGCGGTACACAGGCAACAAAATTGCTTCAGGTTAGTGTAGTTAGGGGTACTACTGCAAACCCCATAGTTAGGGGATCTATAGAAAACCCCATAGTTAGGGGATCTATAGCAAACCCCGTAGTTCTTAACTGTTCTATTCAGAATCTTAATTTTAGTATAGTCCGCCTTGTATTATTTTAGGGTGTGATTACTAAGTCTTTGTCCTGCTTACATTTGTTTTGGCTTTGCTTTATTCTACATTAAGTCTCGTTGCAGTCTGTCTGAGTTACTTTTTTTGTCCATGATCTTTGCACTCAGTTATGCTTACATGATCTACATGCTATCATATTGCTTAAGTTCAGGTCTTGTTGCCAGTTTACACTTTATGAAGTTTTGTTCAAGCCTTAGAATCTGTTAGAATTATGTTCAAGATGAGTGTCCTTAGAATTGTCCTTAGATGAGTGTCTGTTCAAGATGAGTGTCCTTAGATGAGTCTCCCATGTGCAAGAATTGTGGCCTAAATTTTCCAAGTCGGAAGTCGGTACGTTTGACTAGACCTTGTATGTCTTTGTCATACCTTGTAGTCAGTCTGTTTGATAGGAGTTTTGAAGAAAGAATATCATGTTTGTGTAGTTTGTTAGACTGTTACATAAACTTTGAAAATTAGTAAAACAAGATCATTGCTTCATTGGCGTTTTATGATAACTTGATGCATTCTTTTTTCTTAGGCATTCATTGACATATTCTCTTCAATTTATTTATTTTTTCTATTGATGTTTCACATGAACAGTTGATGATTATGATGTTTCACAATTTACTGTAGACAACTTTTGTTTTAATGTGATGAAATTATGATTTAGTGTGGGGGATAATGACCCTAAAATGAGGAGATGTATCGTCATTAATTCGTGGTTTAACGAAGGGTAAACGAAATTATAATGAGAGTATATGCTGTCATTAATTCATGAATAAATGAGGGGCAAATGTCCATATAATGAGGGGAGATTCTGTCATTGATTTTGTGATTTAATGAGGGGAAAATAACACTATAATGAGGGAATGTGTTGTCATTAAATATTGATTTAGTGAGGGGTAAATGAGCTTATAATGAGGAGATTAGCCGTCATTAAAAATAATTTTAATGATTTGGAATATATGGTCATTAAAGTTGTCATATTATTAATGAGAGGAGCCATTTTCTCCTCATTATACACCTTTAACTAGAGAGGCAGTAATAAGGGGCGATGAGGGGAAAATTCCCCTCATTAAAATCTTTTAATAACGAGAAATTGATGTTTAATGACGAGAATTCCCCTCATTGAAAGCCAATTTTCTTGTAGTGTATAACAGCTAGTATGGCTATCATCAAAACAATAAAACATTCCTAACAATTTCCCCCTTTTTGATGATGTCAAAACCCTCATAATCCTGAATATAAAGTCAATCAAGTAAGTATAAAAAGTAGAATAAAACTCAACAATTATATTCATCCATAAAGGGCGTAAAGTTCAAAACATTCAAAAGTAGAAACATGTGACAGTCTACTTTCTAAGGCCTAGTTCTTTCAGGCTTACCACTACCCTTCCCCTTTTTGGTAGCATCATGTCTCTCTTACAGAATTTCGTTTGTGGCCTCAGACACTGTTATGATTGTGTCAAGATGCTTGATGGCATGATCTAGGTTGCTGTCAATAGCCTGAATTTGCTGAGAGTGAGTTTCCAGTTTGTCAACCACGGGGTTAAGCCTGCCATCAACTGCACTTGCTAGAAGCTGCAGATTTGTATGGACATGCTGTGTGATCAGTGAATTCAGTTGACTTAGTAGATCCCCTTGCTTTTCTGTCAAAGCATCTTGGACCTCAATGTGGCTGAGCAGAGCCTCAGTCTTTTGCTCCATGGAAGTATAACCACTCCTTAGTGTTGTTTGCAAATTTTATATACTAAGAGTTTGCTTCTCCATGTCCACAATCATAGGATTAATATCCAGACGAAATGATCTATCTGGATTGTCAGTAGTAGGTTGTGCCTGTGCTGGTGCCTCATCAGAATCTTCTTCAGCTTGCACTTCTTCAATCTCCATGTCAGATAGAGATTGTTGGGGGTTGTTTGGGTCTCCAGGTCCTGGTGGGGACGTAGGTTCATCTTCATCTGCTGCAGCATCAGCTTCCTTTGCGGCAAGAGAGTGTGGATACGCTGTCATCCCCCCTTGATTAGTGATGGGGGTCCTTGTTGACTCTGTTGGTTGTGTTCTCTCAGCTGATCCACTCAGTTGCTTTTCTTCATCAGTCTTACACCTTTGAATAACATCCTGGAGTGTCGAATTATAATCAGAATCCTCTTTTTCCTCTGGATCATTAGTGTAATGATCATTTTTTGCCTCTTCTTCTTCTTCCTCTTTTGTTAGATAAACCTCTTCATCATCCTCTTCCTGTTCATCATGGACTTCTTCGTATGGATCTTCTTCATCCTCACTTATCACCAAAGGTCTGTCCTCATTGCTTGGCTGGATCCTAAGTTGAGCTTCTTTAGTTTGAGATCTGGTTCATTTTTTGAACCCAGAATTACTGCTCTCGGGTTGCTTTCTTTCCTTTCATGTTCTTGTTTGCAAATTTCTTGCTTCCTTGACATAAGTGAACATCTCTTTTGCCTCATGTAGTCTGTGCAAGTGAATGGGTTTCACTTTCATACAGTCCAGCAAGTGTTGAAGTGGAATTCCAAATGATTTTCTGACCCAGAAAGCATATTTCTTTTCTTTCCCTTTCTTCGCTACAAATTTTCCAGCATCTAGTTCTCCTTTAATCTGCCCTTTGATTTTGTTGAATATGAAGGTAGCCCAGTTGAAATTCTTCCCTTCGTAAATGATAGCCATCAGTCTTGCTCTTATTTCCATCATTCCATTCATCGATCACAGTTTGCCCTCTATACTCTTGATGTTGAGATAAGCAAATTCTGCAAACCACTTTTTGAGTTTCGATCTGTTGCAGTTGAGCTTTTTATTCTCAGATGTAGAATTCTTTCCGATTTCCAGCCAAAATGAATCAGTATTGATTTCCACGTCCTGTGTTTCTGCTGTTCCGGTGTATGAGAGTTTGAGGTAGTGACTGAGAAGTCCCGGTGTGATAACCAAGTCTCTTCCATTCACGGTTGTGGTGTAGATTCCGGCATGCCTTTCATCTTTGCAGGTACAGATTTTGCATTACGCTAGAATGAGATCAGATTCTCCTAGCATACTCTTTTGATTGGTGAGTTAAGAAAGGTCATCAAACCCAATTTTTCACACTCATCTCCTAGTTTTCGGGTGTTGGTCCCCCTTTTCACTCCCTTGAAAAGGGGGTGAATAAACTTAACACTTAAATTTTTTTCGGAGTTAAGACAAACTCAGCAGGGTTAATTGTCTGCTGACTATTAAGTCTAGTGAATCAGTTGCAGCGGAATACATAGATTAAGCCTTTATACTTGTTGTTTAAAATATGATACTAAGTATTAGATACTTTGTAGTGAAAGATGTGTGGATTCAGTAGCTAAATCAACAGGTTGATATGGATAACATAAAATGAAATAATGTGCAGAATGTAAATGCTATAAAGTAAAGTAAGGCAAATTTTATAGTGGTTCCAGGTGGTGTAATCCTGTCAATCAACTCTTGTGATGTTGGAGGAAATTTATAATAGTCTTTTGAGGTTTCTGTTACAAAAGTACCTAAACTGTTTGTCCTTAACCAATAACTATGGCTTCACAAACTGAATACTAAGAACATGTAGGATTGTTGCTCCTAAGTACTCCACTAGTCCTTGAAGGGTAGGACCGTCTCTTCACCAGCTCCACCATAATAAGAACAGTTCTAGACACTTAGCAGTGCTTCTCTGTCTTTAGTTTCTTCTTAAAAAGAAGGGGTCGAATCAAGAAAATGATTAAGCTTCAGTAGCTTTTGATCAAGATGATAAGATCAGCAGCTTAAGATCTCTAAGTGTAGAAACTAGATGACACTTGAATGCAATAACACTTGAAGAGAATTCTAGATCAGTATGAATGCTCAGTTCTGTAGGGTGTAAAGCTCTTGATTTCTAGTAACTTCGGTGTTTGATTTGATTCTAGGGATCTTGTATTTATGGATAAAATTCCTATGCTTGAATTTGAATTTCAAATCTGACCACTATAGGATATTCTGATTATTCCTTGAAATTCCCTCTGTTGTACCCCACTGTCTGTGTCAGTGTCCTTCTGACAGACAGACTGCCAATCAATGGTTTATTTCCATGTTGATTTGGCTCTGAATTCCTTAAAACGTCCTATCAATCTCCACAATTGATTAACTAATAAATCCAACGCTTGAATTCATCTTGATCCATTTAATATTTCAAAGATAATTCTTGAATCGAATTATCTGATATGTATATACTCAGCAGATGCCTGGCTCATGAGTCTACTGATATATATACTTGGTCAGCTGACTTTTAGTCTGATGTGGTCTTGATGAACACTCAGCTGATAGCTTCTCATCTAACGTTTAATTATGAAGTTAAAGTACACCATTTTAAGTATAACTAAGTTCCAATCACCACATTTCCTTGTATGGAACTTAGACCTATTATACAAGGTATATGTGATCAGTTTAGGCCATCACAGACTTACCTAAATTCTGATCCCATATCCTTGGCTTTTAAACCTTCATTACTAATTAGCATTCATTACTGAGTTTGAACCCTCAGCCTCCAGTCTTCAACAGGTCCTAGACACTCTACTGAACATCTAACCTAGATAGGTCTGCTGATCAATTCAGTAGTCTCTTTACAGTGCTTGTTTGATCAAACCTATACAAAGATCAAACTCTAGTAAACTTATGCATTCATTCTAGACGAATTTTTGCCTTTGCTTTATAACAGGTAGTCTGGCACTCATCATTATAACTAAAATTTGTCTAAAAATTTCCCTTTTTTAGTGATGATGCCAATACCCTCCTTACAGCAAAGCAAAAAGATAAATACAATAAAAACAAAGCAAGCTTGATATATTTCACTGAAATTCCAAAAAGGTTCAAACATTATTATAACTATGTTCAGGATAAGATAAAGGATGTAAATAGAGTTGGCTGAACTAGTTCCTTTCTCGATCCCTCTTCTGTTGATATTCCTTGATTTTTCTGTTTATTTTTGCCATCCATTGATTTTCAATTCCGGAGAAATCAATCCAAGTGTGCACCAACTTCCACCATTTACATGCTTTAGCAATGGTCAAATGGACACCTTGCAAGTTGAATCCTTGTCTCATATAGCATGGCTTGAATTCATCTAGAGAATATTTTGTTGATAGTCCTCTTAGCCTTTGTTCAGCAGATTGTCCTCTTCCACCAGTTGGTCTTCCTTATCCACTAGTTGAAGTTGATTTCAAGGATTTGATACTTACTTCCCAAAGCTTTAGTCCAAGGAAAGTGTTTAAACCCTCAAAGAAGGTCATTTCATTGTAAGGTTTTCTTCTTGAATTATAGGTATTCTTAAACTCTTTCATGCAGATCATCAGTTAATTGGACTCTCCCAGGAGCAGGGGCTCTGTATGCATTGATCTCAGCTTCCAACTTCTTCTTTTGAAACATCCTTGCTGCTTCTTTTTATTTTGTTGTCTGTCCCTCTTCCCCCTTATTAACATTATCAATAAAATAGTTCAGCAGGCTCAAAACTCGTTGCTGAGTTGTGACCATATTGTTCAGTTGTCCTTCTATAATTTATGTTCGAGTGTCTATTGAAGTAATCTGGTCTTGTAGTGTTTGTTCCAGCATCTTCATACTTTCTATAACTTTAGGATCAATTGCAGCAGGGGTTGACTTCTCAGCCATCTTGTCAACTTTCTTGTCTAGGTTGGAAATGTCTTGAGATATATTTTTATCTCTTTTTGCAGAATCCAACCTAGATTGAGTGACTTCTCTAATCATATCATTGCATCTAAACTGTAAATATGTAACTTTTGATGCAACAATTTCAGTGGTCCTTCCCTTATTCTCCACCAAATTAACAGGATTTTCAAATCTTTGCTCACTTGTCCTTAGTTGATTCCTTAACTGATTTATGTCATATCAAAATATGATTTGGTATAATATTAGCAATACCAGCCATATTATCAGTAGTCCTCTCCAAGTCATATTCTGGTCTTGGCTGTGTAATCATTATTGTTCTATTTCTATCATATTCATAGGTTTCAGGATTCTCCTCTTCCACACCAACATCTTCAACATTAACACGATATTTTTCAAGATTACATTGAACTCTTCATCACTATATTCATAGTCAAGAAGTTGCTCTTCTAATTGTGCATCAGCAGCTTCTTGTATATCACCAACAGGGGCATCATACTCATCATGCTCCATGCTAATGATAGGGGATTCCTACAATCCCATCACTATTTCGAACCTTTGTTCAATCTCTGTCTAATCCTTAGTAGATTAAACCACCAGTTTTGACCTTTGTTCATTTGTTGTCTGATTTCCAGCAGACTGAACCACCACTTCAGCAGCTTCTTGAATCTTCATTGGTGTAGCAAATGAAGATTCAATGACTCTTGGTTGATCTTCTCAAATAAACGTTGGAGTTATCAAGTTGGGCTCAATTGGTTTGTCAGGAATGACAACAATTGGAATAGGTTGTCAAGTAGGTGCAACAACACCTAATTGACCAATTTGGCCTTCAGTTGTGGCATGAAAAACTATCAAGTTTTCTTCCAAAACTGGTTTTTGCTAAGCAAAAATACTTTAATCCACAGCAGCATTAGCTAAATTTCGCTCAGTGTTGATCCTGTCTTAAAACTGAACAGATTCTTCAGATACAACATCTATCTGTTCTTTTCTTGCAACTTCAGCTGAATCTTCTAAGGAACCACATCCCAGAAATGTTGTTGAGTCCATCTTAGTTTCTAGCTCTACTGCAAAAGTGTTCAACAATTCTTCTTCATTATCATCTACAGTCTGTTGTGCCTCGGCAAACTGTCATTGTTTATCAGCAGGGTGCTCCTTATCTTTTTCAGTAGATCCTTCTTGGGCAATTTCTGTTGTTCTTTCTTTAACAATACCACTTGTTTCTCCAAGATACATATGACGATCATCATCTGAATCAGAGGATGATGAATCATCAGATCGTCAAATGTCTTGTACTTAGGGTCCTTGAACAACAAGTTTCCAGACCTTCTTCCATTTTTTATTTCCTCTTGAAGTTTGGCAACCAATAAGTCACAGTCCACAAAGTCCAACAATTTATCTATTTCCAAATAATCAAATGCCCATTCTTCAAAGCCGGTCATTATCTCCGCAGCAAGTTTTTGTTTTCTGTAATAACCCATCTTCCACTTTATATAATGAGATATTCTTTCCAAAGCAGGATCTCTTTTCTGCTTTCTCTTTGATATTCATTCATAAGGCATAGTTGGCTTTCTAGCAGCAGTTTCAGCTTCAGCATGTTGAGGTTCAACAACCTGACCTCCAAGTGTCTATACTAAATGAGACAAAGTTTCTTCATCAAATAAAAAAACACCAGTAGGGTCTTCCAAAGTTTGAAGAACATTTGTATCTACAACTTCCATTTGCTCAACACTTGCTTCCCCCTGTGTTGCATGTTCCTCAGTAGGGGTTTACTCCAACCTTACTTCCCCTTGAATTGTATCAACTTCAGCAGGGGTTTGTACAATTTCTGTAGCCTTCTCAGCAGGCTCGGTACAACCTCAGTAGCCACTTCAGTTGGCTCAGTGTCACCTTCCTCATCTTCTTCTTTTTGTTCTATTAAGGTTCTCAAAACCTTTTCTTTTCCATGTCTGACCTTTTTCTTGACAACCTGTTTCATTCTTTTTGATGGCCTTTCGAGTGATCCAAACAAGGATTGTTCAAGTTCCACCATGCTAACTTCTTTCCTTTTCTTTGATGCATCCTTAAGTTGTTCCGTATTAATTTCTGCAACAGTTCTCTTTATAGGCTCAGCAGGGGCTGGGAAATCGTTAGTGGCACTTGTATCAGCAGGCTTGGCAGAGTCTACTGATTTTTTAGACTACTTAGGCTTTAAAATGTCAGTAATCTTCCTTGTATCAGCTTTGGAAGAAGCTGTTGATTTTGTAAATGCAGCAGCTTTCCTTTTCTCCATACTTTTTCTTGACTCAACAGCCTTTGGATCATTCCTATTTTTACTTCTCAATTCAGGATTTGGCTCATTCTCATCTGGTTGATCTTATTCATTATCATCATCCAAACCATGAATTGGAGTATTAACTACAGACTTGTACCTTGCTTTGTTGATGTTTTGAGAAGCTACATTAGCAATGTGCAAATGATTCAGCAGGCTTTGCACCATCAAACCCAAAGGTTTGATCTTTATGAAGAAACCAGATCCAAGATACTTCACTGTCTTGTTATCCTTAATTCTTTTCTTGATGGTTTCCCTTTCCTCAGTCATCACCTTCTTCATGTAATATATGAAGAATCCAGCCCAGTCAAACTTCATGTTCCTTGAGATGATAATCATCAAATCAATTTTTGGCCCAGATAGAGTATCATTACTGCCAAACAATTCCAGCAAATTTCTAGCAATATATTTGCTCATCGGATTGTACTCAAGAGAAATATACTTAACATTAATTCCCAAGGATGCTTGTTCATTCGGATCTATCTTAATAGATTCAACAAAAGCTATTCTCGCCAATTCCATATCTTCAGGGTTTGTTGGAGCTCCATTTCCTTCTGCAAACCCAAAGGCTTCTCTTAACAACTCAGATGTGACAAGAATTTCCTTACCATGGACTGTGGTGGTATATTCTTCTGTGTTATGATTTATCACCATATTCTCCAGAAATCACACACATTTCTGTATGAAATTATTTTCTTCTTGATGTTTAGTACATTTCCAAGACCTGCAAACCTCCATGTTCTCCTTCCCAGATTTATTGCAAGCTCCCATTCTCCAACATCCCGTAAAAAACTACGAACACTTTGGCTAGAGCCAAGATAAATATCATCAGCAGACATTGTTGCTACTTGATTTTGAGAGAAATGAGATTATAAAACCGAAGATTATATGCCAAAGCTTGAGTGTTTGAATAGAATGTAATGATACTTCTCTACATATACTTTGTAATATATAGAGTGTAGTGGGTGCATTGGCTCCAGGCACGTACTGTAGCATTTGCTCCATCCCAATGCATGATTCAAGTGGAAACCAACGAGAAACTTCCATGTGTCCCACTGTATAACCCCACTATGTAAGAAACGTTTATGTCCATATAATAGCTGTAATAAAAATTGGATTAAAATCCATTAAGTTTATTTGTTGACTTTCATTAAGGTCTGACTTTATCAGCAGATGATGTTTCAGCAGACTAATAGATTAGAGACTATACTGACATGTTTCCGCAGGGGCAGAGTTTGCTGATGTCTTGAGTATCCAGCTGATCATCACATCTTCATTCAGCTAGTTCAAAGATTAGAATTGTCCAGTTGATAATACAAGTTGAGGTTTAATACCAATGATTGATCTTCCAAGTGAGCTCACCCAGCAGGGAAAAGATCAATCCCCTTGGCAACTTTATTTGCTCAATTGACCAATATATAATAGCATTTTAGGAATTCTTGATACCAATGACTAATCTACCAAGTGAGCGCACCCAGTAGGGTAAAACTAGTCCTCTTGGTGAATTCCAATGCTCTGCTAACCCTCAGCAGGTCAGCAAACCTTGATAATGCAAGTTTAGTTCTTAACTTAGAAAATCTGTTTTTATCCAAAGGCTTTGTAAAGATATATGCTAGTTGATCTTCAGTAGTATGTAAAGAACCACAACATCTTTCCAAAGGCTTGTTTTTCTAGAACTTGATCTTCAGTAGGGTCTGCTATAATTTTAGTAGGGGGATCAGTAGATCCTTCAGCTATATCAGTTATTGTATCAGTGGTAGTATTATCAGGTCCTCCAACAGGGGTAATATTGGGTAGACCTTCACTTCTCGAATCAGAGACCTTTACTTATCCAACATTCTTAGAATGTCCACATACTCAGGATCTGTGATTTCTAGATTTATAACAAGTTCAGAAGCATCTTCGTTTTGCATTCCAGTGAACTTTGGTTCATCACACACAACATGTATAGATTTTTCATGTTTAAGTGTTTTTTGTTCAGCACCCTGAAAGCTTTGCTGACTGAAGAATAACCCAAGAAAATTCCTTCATCAGATTTTGGTTGAAAAGTTTTTAGTGGCTCCTTATGATTCAAGATGAAGCATTTACGCCCAAATGGATGAAAGTAGGATATATTAGACCTTCTTCCATTCCAAACATCATAAGGTGTTTTGTCCGGATTTCTATTAATAAAAGTTCTGTTCTATGTGTAACAAGTTGTATTGATTGCTTCAGGCCCAATATCTTTCAGATAATTTTGCCTCACTAATCATTGTCTTTCCTGCTTCCTTCAAAGTCCTATTTCTTATTTCAGCAACCCCATTCTGCTGAGGGGTTCTAGTGGCTGCTAGTTGATGCATGACACCATTTTGTTCACAGAATTCTCAAATGAATTTGTTTAGGAATTCAGTACCCTTATCTGATCTGATATTTACCACTGTAACAATTTTCTCATTCTGAAACCTTTTAAAAAGTTCAGGCATCTTTTGAAGTGTTTCACTTTTTTTGTTTATAAAGATTACCCAAGTGTATCTTGAATAATCATCCACAACTACTAGAGTGTACTTCTTCCAGTTATGCTTGTTGGTATTACTGGTCCAAAAATATCCATATGCATCAGCTCCAAAACTCTTTTAGTTGATTGTCGAGTCTTAGACTTGAAACTTGCTTTAGTATGATTTCTTTATTGACAAGCATTACATATACCATCCTTCTTGTATGTGATCTCAGGTAGACGTATTACCAGCTTCTTCTTGACCAACTGATTTATATCATCAAAGTTTAGATGATTCAACTTCTTATGCCATGAAAAAATTGAGTGCTGATATGGTATGCACAATGAGACAAGTTTCTGGTACAGCAGATGCCCAGTCGACAATGTACATATTATGTTGTCTTCTTCCAGCAAGTACAAGTTGATGTGCCATCTCACTTAAGACAATGCAGTGTTCTTTTTCAAAAGAGACTTTATATCCCATGTCACAAAATCGACTGGTACTCAGCAGGTTGTAGTCTAGCACTTGAACATATGCAACATTCTTGGTTGTATGACAATTCTACACTGGTATGGCATATCCTCTTGTGTATCCAGGTTGATCCTTGTTTCCAAAGTTGAATTTTGGTCCATCCTTGGCAACAAAATCCACCAAACAGTGTTTGCTCTTTGTCATATATCTGGAACATCCACTGTCAAAATACCAGACACCCTACAAAACAAATTTAAAGTGTTTTTGGTACCCAAACCTGTTTGGGTCCATGGTGGTAAATGATAAGCAACACATGGCAAATTTCTATAAGGTCTTATTTGAAAAGTGTTTCCTTTTTGTTCTGGGTCATCTTCTGGCACAGAATCAGAAGAAGGAACATCTATTATCAGCATAGAAGACTTACCTTGGTGGAAGCTTTCATAATCCTTTAAGTTTGCTTCTACTTCCTTCTTTGTTCTGGCTGCTTCCTCCTCCATTTCCACTCGTTTCTTATCTTCCTGGTGTTGCTCCCACACTTTGGAGCCTTGATACATTGAGATGTGCACAACATTCTAAACTGTGTGTGGCATGGTGCTTTCTTTACTTCAAATTCAAGAATTTTCCTGAAGAAAAGTCGAAGATCTTCTGCACTACCTGAAAGAGACAAGGTAAACTTCCGCTTCCGTAGGGTCTATACCCAACTGTTGCCAACCTACTAACTATTAATGTTGGTCCCTTAGAAAGAGGGGGGTTGAATAAACTTGTCACAAAAACTAGATTAATTAACAATTAAGGTTCAGTTTTAACTTGTGTGGAGTTGAGCTGACAAAGCTATGTCTAAGTCAAACTAACTTATACAAAACTGAGTCAACCGGCATCGGATTTAGGTTATAGCCTTTAACTGGATCTTGTTGATACTAAAAGAAAAAGCTAAGTGTGCAAAGATGAATTTTGGTGAATGTCAGTTTATGAACTGTGTATGCTAGTAACAATCACTTTCAGTATACTGAATAAACAATAATAAATCATGTAAAGTAAATAACATAATGTAAATGCGTAAAGTATGTAGAGCAAGAATTATTGTGGTTCCAGGTGGTGTAATCCTGTCAGTCCACTCTTCCCCTGTGATGTAGGAGGAAAATACTACTAGAACACTTTGAGGTACGCAGTTACAAAAAGTCCTAAACGATAGTCCCTGACTAATCCCTAGTGTCACTATCTAAACAAATAAAGAACATGTTGGATTACTGCTCTTCAACTACTTGAGCCGCTGGTCCTTAGAGGGTTGGATTGCCTCTTCACCTACTACCACCACAAACACAGTCTACCGACTGCAAACAACTGTCCTTAGCAACTCCTTGACCGGATTGCTTCACAGTCTAAACCTTTGATTAAGAATCAAAGTTGGGCTGAGAATGAATAAATCGATTTCTTGTGGTTCTTCAAAGTGTCAAAATATGGATATAATCGATGTAGCTTGCACACTTGAAGAAATCTAGATATGATCTTGTTGAGCGCAGATAATGATAGCAATTCAAATGAATTTGACTTAGGCACAAAAATGCTTGTAATCTTGTTAATTCGGTGTTTGATCCTTGGTGCAAAGTCCTCTATTTATAGTGTGAGGTTCAACGTTCATATTGCTTGAATTTGAATTGCTTAAACGTCTATATTTTCAGATGTCAGGTGTCAGTGACCGTTCTGACATGTCAGTTCTTCATCCAGAAAAAATCCTTGATTTACAACGTTCGAATGTACTTTCAGTTGCTTGGATTGCTGACTATAAAACTGAGTGTCCTGATCAGTTTTATACTGAGTATGTCAGTTTTCAGTTTGTTAACTGACTTAGAGAATTAACTGAGTTTTTACTCTTCTTCAAAATTTCAGTACTCTATTTATTTGATTTTGTGTGACTGAATCAGATTACACCATTCACTTTAGAGATCATCTAAGAAATCATTGTCCTTATGATACTTAGGTCTTCATCAAGATCCATAAAGTCAGTTCAGGCCATCACAGACTTGCCTGAATTCTAACGTTACAGTCTCGGCTTAAAATCTTCATAACTGTGTTTGAACCCTCAGTTCTTCAATCTTCTACAACTGAGTTTGTGTCCTTCAGTTCTTCAACTACCGAGTCTGTTCCCTTAGCCTTCAGTTCTAGATAAGTCAACCATATCTGTGACCCTCAGCGAACTTACCTTCTTTAGTTCTGAGTGAGCTTCAGTTCTATGTGTACAATCTTCAGTCTTAAGTTAAGTTCCAGTTATCTAGATGATTTCCAATTTTCAGTTTTCCGACACTTCTAACTATTACAGTGCTTGTCTGATATAACCTATACAATTATCTGACTCTAGTAAAACCTATACATTAAGTTCTAGACATCTATTAGCTTCCACCAAAACAGCTAATTTCAGCACTTCATCATTGGGGTGTAAACAAACATATTCTTGAATAAGATGAATAATCATCAAAACTAAATTTTATTCCCCACAATTAAAATACATGGGTGAACACCGAAAACACAGAGGATTGATTAGAATTAGAGTCCCGGGTTCCTGCAATTATGGCTGTAACCGTCACAGTTGCGCAACATGTTCCTCTTTTCTGATTGTAATACACATGACTGATGCATAACAGACTCTAGACTCGTAAAATGAATTAACGAACAAATAGCGAACATTTGTGAGTTAGATTTAATGAAATTATTATCTACATTGTCCATCGTCCCCGGCAATGGAAAACATGATCCGCAATGCAAGTCACTATACTTAAGAAATACTAGCAAGAGTACTAGCTCAATCGCAATTTAATAAGGGCGCGTCCAGGTCTATCCACAGAGGTGATTCAACATAGATAATGAATCCATAAATCTAGCTCAAAATACAAATAACGGTCTCTAGACCAACATAAAGACATAAAAGTAATTGGCCTATTCCTCATCACCGATCTCCTAATTTGGTGTAATTAATCCTTATGTCTATGGTTCCCCATAATTCCACGATTCAACCAGAATGTGTGTTTTAATTCAGATTTAGCTACAGGTGCAGTCTCCTAACCTTATCTACTTCTATTGAAAGGACGTAAACGTCTATATGCAGTTAACCTCCTTAGTTGGTTGTATTAACCCACACATAATAAGTTCTTGAAAGTGCCGGCTCAAGACCGAGAACCTCCCTAAGCAGGTGTCTTGGTTTGACTAGCACGTTCGTAAGGATTGTTCCAGACTATGTCCTAACTAACACTTCACTTTTTCGCCCTTCATCTTAATTTACGATGTACAATAAGCAGATTGACTAGATCTAACCTACTATAAATTAAACTTGTCGATCAACGTAGCTGATGCTGAATCTCCAGACTTAGGGTGACCTAAGGTTGCCTCACAATTTGGGAAAAGACATCCATAATTATAGGGAGCGGTGGTTCCTACTTATGGAATATCATCGTTCACTTCTAGTTAATTTTGGTTAATTACGGTTTGTTTAGACAAGCAAATTAAATACATCACATTAATCTAACTTAATCTACCATGATAAAAATATAAAAGAACGTTCAAAGCTTTAAACCTTTATCGATGGTTGATCTAGCTTGATCAACTCAAGCTAGTTGATGGATTGGAGAAAATAACCAAGCAAACGAACTAAAATAAACTCACGAACTCTTTTTTTCATCAACTTGATAATATAAGTGTTTGATACAAAATTCGCACATATAATTAAATCTGGCGCAGGCTTTATATAGCTTTAAAACCGACCATGTTTTCCTAACCCTAACCGACTTAGTCTAAAACACGGCAGCCTTTGTTTTTGTGCCCTCCAAGTTGGCACAGCTGCGGGCCTAAGTGTCCCTTTTTCTGGCCCAACAGACTCTTCTTGACTTCCGCCCAATCTTCTCTTTTAATCTGGATCCACTCTCTTTCAGCTTCAAAATATGGTACTCCTGAAAAGCATAGAAAACGAGACGAAACAGTACCAGAATACAGGGTAAAATATATAAATGCAGAATCAAAATCCAAGGAACTGACACTAGGCAATTGACCCGGATTTCATACAATAATCCAATCGTTATTCATTGATTGAGCATAATTAGGGTAAATAATAGTATAGTTTATAGTACTAATTTCTGTGTTATCAATGCACTTCAAGTTGTGGAAGAAGTTCTTGGTTTTGAACTTTCTACTTTCAGGGAAGTAGTGTCATGTTCTGAATCATCTCAATGGCTTGCTGCCATCAAAGATGAAAATGAGTCATTACTAAATAATCAGACTTGGGATCGATTTAAACATCCAACTGATGGGAGAGTTGTTACTTGCAAATGGATCTTCGAGAAGAAGAAAGGAATGACTGAGGTAGGAGTGGTTAAGTATAAGACATGTTTGGTTGCAAGAGGGTTCAGCCGGAAAGAAATGGTGGACTTCGATAGGATATTCTCACCAATAGTCAGACATAATTTAATCAGAGTGTTACTAGCAATGGTGGCATAACAAGATCTTGAACTTGAGCATTTAAGTGTGAAGACAGCTTTTCTAAATGGTGATGTAGATAAGAAGATTTGCATGACTCAGCCGGAGGGATTCCAAGATCCTGACAATGAAGGTTTTGTGTGTGATATGCCAAAATCAATGCAACCCTGCCACGTCCATAAACGAGACATAAGCCCAGTAATGGATAGGGTCCTTGGCCCAGCTCCGCCACACGATATCAAGATCCTCATGATTAGCCAAGGCAACGAGAATAAAGCAGCTAACAACTAGCTCAATACAGGGCACGGGGGGCCGACCTGCTCGCCTCTCCAGCTCGCCATCCTTCAAACACAACTTGGAAACTAAGTTCATCTAAGTCCGACCTCATCTCGGCACTCTAGGTCTGACCTCAGCTCGGCACTCTAACACCGACCTCCACTCGGCACTCTAAGTCTGACCTCCGCTGGGCACTCTAAGTCCGACCTCCACTCGGCACTCTAAGTCCGACCTCAGCTCGGATCTATAAGTCCCACCTCCGCTTGGCATTCTAAGGCCAGTTTCCCCACTCGTCCGATGGCCTTTCTTGGCACCGTAAAGCCTTCAACGAGTCCGCTAGGGCTCTCTGCCCATCAAGACTCTTTGCCCATCATAGGCTCTCCGAGTCCGCCCGGGCTCTCTGCCCGTCAAGACTCTCTGCCAGTCGTAGGCTCTCCGAGTCCTCCAGGGCTTTCTACCCATCAAGACTCTCTGCTAGTCGTAGGCTCTCCGAGTCTGTCAGGGCTCTGCCCATCAAGACTCGCTGCCCGTTGTGGGCTCTCTGAGTCCGTCAAGACTCTCTGCCCGTCGTGGGCACTCTGAGTCCGTCAAGACTCTCCGCCCATCGTGGGCTTTCTGAGTACGCCAGCTCTCTGCCAGCCAAGGGCTTTTAGCCCTCCAACCTTCCAGTTGTCCTGCTCTTGCCAGCTGGCCAGCTCCATGCCTTTATAAATATCTCCTTCACCTCCATTACAATGCTCTCTGATTTATTCTTCTAAGAACTACGCGTTGGCTTGATCCCTTACGAAAGGTATGTAGGAAGCCTTTCTGGCACAGCTCATAATCAGAAGCACCATCCTCCTCCTCTTATTTCACAAAAGTTCCATTTTCTTTCTTAAGCTCCACAGTTCCCCACCGAGGAAATCACCCACAATTAGCTAGATACCCACCTCAAAATCTATATACCGCAAACCTGATATTTCAGACAATATTAGTTGGCTCCGTTACCGGGAACATCATCAAGAAAAGCCTACTCCGGTAGCCCGCACCACCGCGAAATCCGTTTTCACGGCGTCGCCGGCGAGGTCTTTCCTCCATCTTCAACTTCAAAATCAACAAAAGCTTTGATTTTTTGGGTTGTACTGCCTAGAAATCATTGTTTTCAGCATCTTAGCAGCAAACTCGGAGCATGGATCACTGGTTTTACGGAATGTTACTCCTTTTCCGTTAAAATCATCTCAACTGGAAGGAACACCTTTAACGCCATATTCAAAACTCGTACACGAGTCGTTCATAATTTCCAGGTTGGCGTACATGTTCTATTGTTGGCATACATGTTCTATTTTACCTAAACATGAACCCTAATTCCTTAGGTAATTCATCTATTAACCTAGTATCTTCCAATGCTAGATTAACGCGTTTTAAGATCAAAGGTGTTAACTTTTACGTTCAAATCTAGTGATTAGACTTACTAACTTCCGTTATTATAAATCTAAGGACTATTCTTATCTATGGTGATCTAAAGGTTTATCATGACTTCCATCAATCATAAACATAATCATACATGCAAATCTTCCGATATAAACGCAATTAAAAGAGATAAAACATAAATAAGAAACAACCTTAAATAAATAACTCACAGTATAATCGAAATACAGAAATCAATCCAAGTTGATGGCTTCACAATTCTCGTTTGATTGAAGCTCTAGCTCCCGAACATCCTCGAACACCGTTTTGCAGAAAAGAACATAAAAGCTCGCTCTAAACTAATCTAATTTAAAGTTGCATAAAAGTGAAAGAAAAAGAAGTTAAAACGCAGCCTTAGCCGCCCCTAGGGTTTAGGGTTTGTATGATGTCGAATTGTTCTCTTTAGGGTTGAGAAACAACCGCTTATTTATAGATTTTGAAGTCGGTTTCACTAAGTCGGCCCACGGACGCTCGTCTGCCTAATCAAACGCCCGTCCAGATAACCCTAGACTGCTTCAGACGCCCGTCCAGACGGCGTTCAAACTCTCTGTATCAAAATCGCTCCTCAGGACGCCCGTCTGCTTCATCAAACGCCCGTCTGCTTCATCAAACGCCCGTTCACTCCGGACGGAGTATGGACGCTCGTTCAACACGACTTGAAGGGGACTTCTTCATATTTATCTCTTTTTCTTCACTCCATTTGATCATTATCTCTTCCTTCAATCACTTAGCTCGAATTTTAATCTCTTTAAATCATCATTTGAGCCTTATAATTGCACCTATAACACATGGAAAACATCGCAAACTGTAATAATATTCAAATAATCATAATTTAACCATGAAATCACATAAATCTATCGATATTGCGATTAAGCCGTTAAAAATATCGTTTACTATACATTTCCATATAAGACCTTATTATTATGCAAATTATACAAATAAAAGGGGAAAACATCACAAAATATAACCTTATAAAACATATAATTTCACCCTTAACAACTCCCCCACACTTAGCTTTTGCTCGTCCCGAGCAAAATAAAATGAACATTAGGCTTGAGACAGTATAGACATCTCAACAAATATAACATACATTCAATAACTTAGAAGTTCACCCACGTGTGTGTGCATAGCCATAGAAAACTTCCACTACATCCAAACTTGAGGAACTCAAAGTAAAACTAGCTAATACCCCCTCGTAGAATAGTAATAAATGACACTCATAAGATGTACCCTACAAACGTGACATATCCCGAAAAAGATGATCGATTATATCCAGGGCCTTTCTGAAATACTCAGAGGACAATCCCTACAGCATATCTATCAGTTTATACTGGGGATAAGATAGACGATAACTTAGTCTTATATTCAATTCATAACACATTTCTCATAAGTTGATTTAATTATTCACTTTAAACACACATTAGAATGAGCTATTTCCCTCATAGCAGAATAGGACATTTCGAGATAACCCCCTACCTTACTCCAATCATAAGGCAGCTCGTCCTAACTGTGGTGAGCTCTTAGTCATCATAGTGGTATAGGACATACGTGGTACACCCTACCTCACTCAAATCATCGACTAGCTTTCGACACACCCAATTAATTCACTAATTCGACTTTTTCATTTTGGACAATAGTTACGTGTTACTTATCACATTCAAACTTCTAGATATTCACAGTATATCATACTTCGGAACTAAATACAAACGATCATAATTCGCGAGATATATACGTAGCACTAAGCACATGACTTATAAGAAAATAAAAAATTACTAATCCAAACGGGGTATAACTTTATAAATTAGCTCATCATTCACTATGGCTCGTGAAAAATAGTGTTCGGTGAAACAACTAACTTACCAAACATATGATATATAGCTTAAATGACTATAAAAACAACGAACTTCAAATTGAATTGCCTACTCGGGACCAAACAACGACAAAAGTGTCGGAAAATTTCGAAAATTTTAGCTCATTTTGCATAATAAACAATCTGACAAAGTAAACAAACTCATATGCATAGGATTAAATCGAACTATCCCCTCCCCCACACTTATAAATTCAACATGTCCTCATGTCGTGCAGAAGATGAAAATAATATTATTTTTTTTAAAACTATGATAAGAACTTAGCTGAACTTGCGTAGAGAACCGAACCGTCGGTCAGGCTGGAGCATGAAAAGGCCAACGCTCGCAAAAAGCGTGGAAAAACGTCCCAAAACTAACTCAATCGGATCTCGACAAAAACTACCGCTGCAAAACTCGAGAAACAAAAAACTCGGGGGAAAACGGGGTATAACATGGCAATAGAGATAATAAATCAAAAACGAAATAAAAAGAAAAGGTCATCGAGAATTTTGTCAATACAAGTCAAAGAAAAAAAAAGAGTGCAGGGTGCCTTACGGCTTACATGATCATCCAAAATAGACGCCTATGATAAACAACAGTAGCGTAAAAACTAAGAGTCATGAACAGCGCCGAAAGGTAGCAATAGTCAAAATACAACCAGATCGAATAAAAGTAAACCAAAAAGTGCAACACCAGAAAGAAAAACAAGAAACAATCAAGATGTCCCCGGAGTCGTCTCAGTCGTAGAAGGAGCGACGGCGAGAGTCACCACGGGAGCATCAACGGGAGGAGGATCGAAGCGGGTACGGCGGCCATAGACGTCGTCGTGAAGGTGCCGGCCGTGTAACCGGGGCGATGCGGGGCCCCAGGAGGATTCTCCTCCGCCTCCTCATCGTCAGGCTCTTTTTCCGCCTCGATCACATCGGCAATAACTTGCTCGATCGCATCGGAAAAGACGAACTCCGTATCACTCTCTTTGAAAATCTGCATATCCCTCGGTTTCTTGCCCTCCACAATGCACTTCAGCACGTACATCATGTTCTTTTGCGTCTCCTGGATATCCGTCATCCAATCTCGCAGACTGTTGGCCATGATATACCGTGTCCTCTCCGCAGGAGATAAACTAGATAAGGCGGGAACCGGAGGTGGTGCCGAAGAAGAACCAGGCTCACGGGCTGCCTCAAGCTCACCCGTTGGCGGAACTTTCTCTCGTTGAATACCTCTAGGGTTCTTAGGCTTGTGATCCTGCCTATATTCCGGCACTCCGGCATCGATGCATATCTGATGAATCAAGTGTGGGACAATCAGGCTCCGCTTGTAATTCTTCTGACTAGCCACCAACTCATCATATATTGCTTGTCCAACATCGACATTCAACTTAAAAACCAAAGCATACATCATCCCAAGATCGCCTATGTGAAAGTGCGTCAAATTGTTCTTCGGCAATAAACGACTCTGGATGAAGCGGCAATAGACTCTCCAATCTTCAGACCATGCCGTAGTAACTATCTCCTTACGGTCTCCACCCGGTCTGAGCGTCCAAGCAACGTCGGGGCAAACTAGTAATCGGAGCTCCTCCAAGGGATCATGTCCCGAATCTTGCCTCCGCTTGATTTCCTCCTTATAGTCCAAACCCTCAAATGCCTCCAACCCATACCGCGCATTAATCACTTGCGGTGTAAAGGGGACCGTAACGCCTAGAACCATAACCACTCCCATGTCGACGTCGGTTTCCGAGAAATTAGCATAAACTCCCTAACCAACGAATCATTAACCGGGGTAGGCGGTATCTTCATCAACTCCGCCTACGAAAGAAAATCAACAACAGTTGATAATTCAAGAAAATGAGCCGACTCGAAAATCGAACTCACAAAAACGTGAATTAAAACGCGAAAAGTCGTATCAAACTTACCAAACACTATGAGGGGATGATGATCGAACAGATTAGAAGCCCGAAACACCGAGATTGACCCCCAAAATCCGAGCTTTTGTCGGAATGGCCGCAGTGAACAATCTCTGATTCCACAATTTGTGTTGATTGTTGGAGGAAATGGATTGGATAAATGAAAAGAGGGTACAAAGACCGTTCTTTTGCAACAAGAATCGCTAAATTTGGTTTAGAAACAAGGATTTTAGGTTAGAGGGGAGAAGAGAGTCGGGTTGCGGTTTGAAAAATCTGAGAAATGAGGGTTCATGCATTGAAGGGCTATATATAGACGCTGAATGGACGCTCGTCCATCCTGATGGACGGGCGTTCACCTGGAAACTGCAGGGACTGGACGGGCGTCCCATACACCAGACGCTCGTCCTTCGGGCAATTTTTGAAACAGGATTGGAGGGAGTTTCTCAGACGGGCGTCCACTATATTGGACGAACGTCTGGTTAAAAAGATTAATACAGGATTGAAAACCTTGTCTCCAGACAGGCGTCCAAATACGTGGACGGGCGTCCATGGAAACAGAGGGTCGGACGGGCGTCCAGAAGCACTAGACAGTCGTCCAAGATAAAAAAATTGCCAAATTTGATAAAATTTTCATACAAACCAACTAAATGCAAAATTTTTTTTTAAATATATTAATGATAATTTAAAATTCAAAAGTACAACGGAAATGCTACGAACATAAAAGAACTCGAAAATAAAATAAGCACGAATAAAACAGTGGGTTGCCTCCCACCAAGCGCTTTCGTTTAACGTCGGGGCTCGACGTAACAAAACCTAAGTAATAATAGCTAGTCATCATAAAGCTCTGCCCAGTCTATAACCCTGATAAAACGACGGAGTAAATCAACGGCCGGAGGAAAGTCATAGTCATCCCGAACACCCCAATCGTCATCGACCGCCTACACCCCGAAAATGCTCATCCTGCAGTACTAGGGCTAAATCCGTCAGCATCGGATCGTTAAGGATCCGGTATGGTCTTCCTAAAGCTGCCTGCAACTCCTCAATGGTAAAATCACCACCCCCCGAACATCAGGGAACAATGAGAACATAAGTGACAGTCCTGACGCGGGTAAGAATATCTATATCTATATCCAGAACTATCGTGCCCCCAGGTCCATCCGAAACGGTGAGAAGGGAAATCCTACTAATGAGAGGGAACTCCTCTGGCAAAATACCGTACTCCATATCTAACTGAATGCTAAACTGATAGAGACAGACAAAACTTAATTAGACTTAGCTTAAAGCATTAACAACTAAAACAAAAATAAACACACATAGAGGGTAACTAATATAATACGGATATCTAGGATGCCTCCTAGTAGCGCTATTGGTTTATGTCGTTAACTCGACACAGTTGAAGCTCAGCCTGGATCAGGCCATTTGACTTTTCTGCCAGCCATTACCTCGTTTAAGTTCTGATCAGGATTGTGGCCGCAGAAACGGCACTTAACACATGGGGTCAAATCTTTAATGGCTTTCCATATACGCTTGAACTTCCCCATGGGTGATCTCTTCATTCTCTGAGCCCTCTGATGACGCCTCAATTGACGCTCCCTCTCCAATTCTTCCATATCCCAACTACCAGCTAGAACTTCTTCAGAAGGACCATTACAGCCATCTTCTGAAAACAGGTGGAGTGAAGATTCGTCGAATTCTTCGACTTCCGTAGCACCACACCCGAGAATATCGAGGAATTTAACAATCGAAGGCTTATCCTTAGGTTCACCGATATAGTGCTTGCACCTTTGGCCATTCACTCGAAACGGGTCGCCACTATAACCACGAAGTTCTAGTACGACTCCAGGAATGATTCGGAGAATCTCGAAAGGGCCGGACCAACGTGTCCTTAACTTTCCAGGAAACAGATGTAACCTAGAATTGTATAGAAGAACTTGTTCGCCGACTAGAAATTCTCTGTTCTTAATCTTAGCATCATGGAGTAGCTTCATCTTATCTTTACTAATCCTGGCACTTTCGTAAGCCTGGAGTCTGAACTCGTCTAGCTCATGTAACTGCTGTAGTCGATGTTTTCCACAAGATTGGGAATCAAAGTTCAGAAACTTTGTAGCCCAATAAGCTCGATGCTCTAACTCGACAGGCAGATGACATAGCTTCCAGTAGACCATTTGATATGGGGATGTACCCATAGGAGTTTTATAGGCAGTTCTGTAAACCCAAAGTACATCATCCAATTTCAAACTCCAGTCCTTTCTATGACGGTTTACCGTTTTCTCCAGGATTTTCTTAATGCTCGATTGCTCCTTTCAACCTGACCACTAGTCATCGGATGATATGGTGTGCCAGTTTTATGACGAACACCATACTTTTCAAGGACTTTCTCTAGGGGTCGGTTGCAGAAATGCGTCCCTTCATCACTGATCAAGGCTTGTGGACATCCAAACCTCACAAAGATATTTTTCTTAAGAAATTTCATGACCGTCTTATGATCATTGTGAGGAGTGGCTTGAGCCTCCACCCATTTAGATACATAATCCACGCAGACTAAGATGTATTTATTCCCACAGGAGGATGGGAATGGACCCATAAAGTCAATCCCCTATACATCAAAGACTTCGCATTCAAGAATGGGTTTCAATGGCATGTCGAAACGCCTTGTCAGAGTACCGGTTCTTTGACACCTATCACAAGCTTTACAAAAAGCTTCTGTATCCTTAAAGATCGTGGGCCAATAAAAACCGGATTGGAAGATCTTAGCAACGGTTTTCCACGGACCAAAGTGACCTCCTGTGGGTCCACTGTGGCACTGCTCAATAATATCTCGTTGCTCGGATTCGGAACACATCTCCTAAGCAACCCATCTTTACTGAGATCTTGAAAAGATAAGGTTCATCCCAAACGAAATACTTCAAATCAGAGAACTTTTTCTTCTCCTGATAAGACATTTCGGGATCGAGATAACGGGCATGAAGGTAGTTCACAATGGAAGAATACCATGGAACATCAGGAGGACAACCGTCTATCAACATAATGTTTTCTAGAGGAAAGTAGAGATCTATATCATCAGGATCACCCTTTTCCTCACTTAACATCCTAGAAACATGATCCGCCACTACGTTTTCACTGCCCTTTTTATCTTTAATTTGAACGTCAAACTCTTGGAGGGTCAGTATCCAATGCAGTAAGCGCGGTTTAGCCTCTTTCTTTGTCATTAAATACCGCAAGGCAGCGTGATCAGTCCACACAATCACTTGAGCTCCTAACAAGTAACTACGGAACTTGTCCATAGCAAAAACAACGGCCAAAAGCTCCTTTTCAGTAGTGGTATAGTTAACTTGCGAAGGATTCAGTGTGTGATCGGCATAGTAGATAGGTGGAACTTTCCATCAAGCTTTTGTCCTAAAAGCGCACCAACCTGCGTAGTTGGATGCATCACACATAAGCTCAAAGGGTAGGTTCCGGTCGGCGATATAAGTATTGGAGCAGAGATCAGATGATTTTTGAGCTCCTCAAACGCGTGCCTGCAGCTATCATCAAAGGCGAACTCAACGTCTTCCTTAAGCAAGGTAGACAGGGGCTTGGCGATCTTTGAAAAATCCTGAATGAATCTCCTATAGAAGCCGACATGACCGAGAAAGCCTCTGACTTCGTGAACATTCTTAGGATAACTCATCTTCTCGATAGCTTCCACCTTAGCCCTATCTACCTCAATACCTTTGGCGGACACTTTGTGGCCAAGAACTATCCCCTCATCTACCATAAAATGGCATTTCTCCCAATTGAGCACCAAGTTCTTTTCCACACACCTAGATAACACTGATCAAGATTATCGAGGCAATCATCGAAGGATTGACCAAAGACCGAAAAGTCGTCCATGAAAATCTCCATACACTTTTCAACTAACCCGTCAAAGATAGCCATCATACACCTTTGGAAGGTGGGGGGGCATTACGAGAGACCAAATGGCATCCGTCTGTAAGCGAATGTACCATAAGGGCAGGTGAAAGTGGTCTTCTCTTGGTCAATAGGATCGATGGGTATCTGGAAGTATCCTGAGTATCCATCGAGGAAACAGTAGAAGGCATGCCCCGCCAGACGCTCAAGCATCTGGTCAATGAAGGGAAGGGGGAAATGATCTTTCATTGTGACCTCATTGAGTTTTCTATAGTCAATACAGACTCTATAGCCTGTAACGAGCCTCAATGCTATCTCTTCTCCCTTCTCGTTCTTCTCAATAGTAATCCCTCCTTTTTTGGGGACTACTTGAGTAGGGGATACCCATTCACTGTCAGCGATGGCGTATATGATACCCATATCTAGAAGCTTAATGATTTCCTTCTTGACTACTTCTTGCATGTGAGGGTTAAGCCTCCTTTGGGGCTGTCTTACACATTTGGCTCCCTCACTAGTCTTGATCTTGTGCATGCGAGATGTCGGGAGGTATTCCTCGGATATCTCCCACTCGCCATCCAAAGGCTCTTTCGTTTTTTCGCAAGACGTTTAACGAGTTTCACTCATCTATTCGAGATAGCTTGGCGTATATGATCAAGGGAAGCTTGTCACCTTCCCGTAGGAACACATACTTAAGATGTTTAGGCAACGGCTTCAGAACTAGATCTGCGGGGGGATCCTCTAAACTCGATTTAAGCCCTCCACTTTTCAACTCAACATCACTGAGCTTACTTAGTGGCTCCACTGCCAAAGCTTCGTCTCTTAATAACCCATCTTCAAGGTCAGCTATCAATTGATCTAGATTAACCACACCATGACTATTCAGATTATCGATCAATCGCTCATATTCCGCCTCCATAGCCTTGACTTGCTCTTCCATACAGTCATTGAAGTCATTAAATGTTTCCTCAATGGAAAAGCCGGTTGGAGAGCCAGAAGGTACGTGAATAGATTTAGAGACACTATAGCTCACCTCTTGGTCACCAACTCGAATAGTTACTTGCCCACCATCACAATCGATGAGGGCCCTAGCTGTAGATAGGAAAGGTCTTCCAAGAATCAGGGGAACATTTTTACCTTTCTCCATATCTAAGACGTACCAGTCAACTGGGAAGGTAAACCTATCAATTTGAACTAATATGTCTTTCAGGATCCCTGAAGCTTTCTTGGAAGATCTATCGTTGAACGGGCGAAGGTTCATGGTGGGGGGTTCTAGAAGATCTTGTAAACCAAGCTGATTGCAAACAGACAACGGCATCAAGCTGATAGATGCACCCAGGTCACATAAAGAATTTGGGAAGACTAGGCCTCCCATCTGCAATGTGAGCACAAATTTGCCCTGGGTCACCCCTCTTGGTTGGTAAGTCTTGATGATTTATCAAGGAACAATCCTCACCAATTTGCCTTTCCATGCCTGCTAATTTATTTTTCGAAGACACAACATCCTTGATGAATTTTGTATACTTAGGCATCTCGACCAAGACCTCGGATAATGGCGCATTTACACGAGTATTTTTCAAAAGGTTAAGCACCTTTTCATATTTCTTATCTTCACTCGGAGGGATGTTGCTCTTCCTCGGTGGAAATGGAAGCTTTTTAAGGTCACTCTCGGAAAATACTTTCTTTGAGGATGCACTTACGGCCTTGTCTTCCAGATCTTTCCACCTCACAACTTTTTCAGACGTCTTATTGGTCAGGGGATCAGCCACCTGACTCTCTACCAAATCTTCTTTTCTCAGGGGTTCAGCCACCTGAGGTGTTTCAACTCTTTCATCTCTCGGGGGATCAGCCACCCTATTTGCCTCTCAAGGCTCTTGTTCGTATTCATTAGAAGTTGAATACTTTTGCTTTGCTCCTCCAACTTAGCTTCGAGATTGTTGGACTGGGAGGGGCCTTGAGAGTTTTGGGGATTTTGAGAGTATGGCTGGCTGGTCTGATTCTGAAATTGAGAGTTGGAATTGGCGGGCCAATTCTGGTTGAACCTCTGAGTATTATTTGAAAATTTTGGGTTCTGGTTCTGATTGAACCCAGGGTTTCTGTTGAAGTTTTGATTCTGATTAAAGCTCGGATTGAAATTTGGATTTGACTTAAAGCTCGGATTCTGGCCGAAGCCCTGGTTTTGAGAATTATTCTGGCCAGAGAATTGGTTATTGAACCTTGGATTGGACTGGCCAGAAAAAGCATTCACTTCTGCATTCTGTCCAATCATGGGACAGAAGCGAGCAGTGTGCCCAGGATCATCACATACTTGGCATGTGATTTGATTATACTGTCCATTGTTATGAACATCATTGACTTGATGAACAGAGGGGGGCTGAAATTGGCATTGGCCAAACATGTGACCAGTCTGACAGCAATTTTCGCAATACAGAACCTGAGGGTTCTGCGGAAACGAAGGTGTCTGATTAATCAGGTTTGGAACTTGAGGACTTGCCATCTGCTTTTGCAGCATGGCAATCAGACTTTGGACGTTTACTTCCTCCACCTTGGGAGGAGGAGGTGCTTGGATGGCCTGATAGGATGGGGCATAGTTATATTTGGCAATGTCTTCGAACAGTGCCCATCCTTCATCAGGTGTCTTTTTGAGGAAAGCCCCACCAGAAGAGTTGTTGACCATGCCTTTAGTAAGCTCGGTCAGTCCACTGAAGAAAGTGTTGACTTGCCTTTCCTTAGGCAAGCCATGGTGGGGGCATTTTCTTAAAAGAGATTTGAACCTCTTCCAACATTCGAAGAAGGATTCATTCTCCTTACGGTAGAAGGTAAAGATCTCATTCGGACACCGGCGCCTTCGAAGGTGGGAAGTATCGACTTAAGAACTCTTGTTCGAGTTCGCCTGTTGTGATAGATTCGAGTTTGGGAGAGAGGCTGTACCACTCTTTAGCCTCTCCCTTTAAGGAAAACGGGAATAGTTTTAACTTCACCGCATCTTCACTTACTCCCCGGATGCGAGTGGTATCGCATATCTCCAGAAATGTATGTAAATGAGTATGCGGGTTCTCAGATTGGTACCCGTGAAAGATCGATGCATGCTGCATCATTTGGATGAGTCCCGGCTTAAGCTCAAAATTCTGAGCAGCAATGGCAGGGATAACAATCACAGGGTTGACTTTGACTGCGCCAGGCATGGCGTAATCTGCCAACGTTCGTTGATTGTTAGCAGCCATTACTACAAAATCAGTGATTTCCTCAGCTAACCGTTCCTCGAGGTCTTGCTCGGTTCTGTCTTCCAAAACCGCAGACCTGAGATTCCGCCTGTTTGGCCGAACTATGCTTTGCTCGGGGTCGGGGGTGTATATCAACGGTCCCTTATGACTCCGGGTTTGCATAAACCGGACCAAAAACAAGTTTAAGAAATCTAAAACTAAGGACGAAAACCTAAACTAAGAAATTAAAAGCCTAAAAGAAAGTTAAAAACAAGATTATTTGAAAAAAATTGGGGTCAGACCGGCGTCCAAATATTTGGACGGGCGTCCACCTAGAATTGGGACTGGACGGGCGTTTGGAGGTCCAAACGCTCGTCTGGTCTTCAGAAATCTTGGACGCTCGTCTTCTATGCAAATTTGATACAGGTTTATAATTTTTTCAGCGGACGGGCGTTCAGTAGTTTGGACGCTCGTCTGAGATGCGGGAAGAACAGAAAAGTTGCAGAAAAGAGGGTGAAAAAGAAACAGAGCATGAAAACAGAAAAACAGAGACTAAACTTACAAGCAAAATCTATGCTAAACTATTGACTTAGATAGAAATTAATCAGCAGAAGACAGAAGATGACTAAACACTAAATTACTAATGAAAACAACAGAAAATTAAAACAAAATAACAAAATAAAACTAACCCAGATTACTAACTAAATTAAAAAAAACAAAAACTAGGCAAACCGTCCGGTTCCCCGGCAATGGCGCCAAAAACTTGTCACGGATTTTATTAATACAAAATAAACAAGTAATAAAACCGGTTAACCTCAAGTGCAAGGATCGTAGTAAAGAGGCTATGCCGGGTCGATCTTACGGGGAACTAGACAATTGTAAATCCTAGTTGTTGTTTTAACTACCTATGTCACGAACTACACGAAACAGTGAATTAATCTAAACAAAGATGCAGAAAACTGAACTAGACAGAGAGGAGATTATCCAATGCTAGGGAGGATACGGGTAACGAACTTATTAACGAACTAAACTACGTGCAAAAAGGAAATTAACTAAGCAAGGCAAGACTCAAGTTGCAAGGATTTAAAATCAAATTATAAAAGGCAAACGAGGATTGATCCACCTATCAACATGTATTGATCTCCTATCTCGATTATATGTGGTATTTATCTAGGTTGTGATTCACCTTACCTAAACATGAACCCTAATTCCTTAGGTAATTCATCTATTAACCTAGTATCTTCCAATGCTAGATTAACGCGTTTTAAGATCAAAGGTGTTAACTTTTACGTTCAAATCTAGTGATTAGACTTACTAACTTCCGTTATTATAAATCTAAGGACTATTCTTATCTATGGTGATCTAAAGGTTTATCATGACTTCCATCAATCATAAACATAATCATACATGCAAATCTTCCGATATAAACGCAATTAAACGAGATAAAACATAAATAAGAAACAACCTTAAATAAATAACTCACAGTATAATCGAAATACAGAAATCAATCCAAGTTGATGGCTTCACAATTCTCGTTTTATTGAAGCTCTAGCTCCTGAACATCCTCGGCAACACAGTTTTGCAGGAAAAGAACATAAAAACTGCTCTAAACTAATCTAATTTAAAGTTGCATAAAAGTGAAAGAAAAAGAAGTTAAAACGCAGCCTTAGCCGCCCCTAGGGTTTAGGGTTTGTATGATGTCGAATTGTTCTCTTTAGGGTTGAGAAACAGCCGCTTATTTATAGATTTTGAAGTTGGTTTCACTAAGTCGGCCCACGGACGCTCGTCTACCTAATCAAACGCCCGTCCAGATAACCCTAGACTGCTTCAGACGCCCGTCCAGACGGCGTTCAAACTCTCTGTATCAAAATCGCTCCTCAGGACGCCCGTCTGCTTCATCAAACGGCCGTTCACTCCGGACGGAGTATGGACGCTCGTTCAACACGACTTGAAGGTGACTTCTTCATATTTATCTCTTTTTCTTCACTCCATTTGATCATTATCTCTTCCTTCAATCACTTAGCTCGAATTTTAATCTCTTTAAATCATCATTTGAGCCTTATAATTGCACCTATAACAAATGAAAAACATCGCAAACTGTAATAATATTCAAATAATCATAATTTAACCATGAAATCACATAAATCTATCGATATTGCGATTAAGCCGTTAAAAATATCGTTTACTATACATTTCCATATAAGACCTTATTATTATGCAAATTATACAAATAAAAGGGGAAAACATCACAAAATATAACCTTATAAAACATATAATTTCACCCTTAACATCTATTAACTCAGCTTTTACATATAAAGGGGATTGCCTCTACTTGTGTTGTTTGAGAACATTTTGGGGTTACATCACCTAAGCTTCATCGGATTCTGGGTTGAAGATTCACCTGCCGGCACTGCCTTTGATGAGTGTTCATTAAGTAACCACTCTAAGTCCGACATCAGCCTCGGCACGCTAAGCTCGACAATAGCCTCGGTACGCTAAGTCTGACATCAACCTCAGCACTCTAAGCCCGACCTTAGCCTCGGCACTCTAAGTCCAACATCAGCCTCAGCACGCTAAGCCCGAAATCACCTCGGCACGCTAAGCCCGACATCAGCCTCGGCACGCTAAGCCCGACCTCAGCCTTGGCACTCTAAGCCCGACCTCAGCCTCGGCATGCTAAGCCCGACATCAACCTCGGCATGCTAAGCACGACATCACCTCCGCACGCTAAGCCTGACCTCCGCTCAACACCTTAAGTCCGTCCACAGCTCGGCACCCTAAGTCTGACCTCCGCTCGGCCCTCTAAGCCTGTCCTCTACAATGCACAGCATAACATCAGTAATTCGCAATGCGATATCAATGCTGATTCAAGCCCAATAAACAGTATCGGCACCTAAGCATGTCCGCTACAAAGCACGGCATAACCTCAGTAATTCGCAATGCGATATCAACACTGATTCAATCCCGATAAACAGTATTGGCATCGAAGTCTGTCCACTACAATGTACAACATAAAATCTGTAATTCGCAACGCGTAACACTGGTTTAAGCTCGACTCAAGCTCGGCATCATATTTGGATCTCGCCCTTTAGCGAATCTTCTGTAAGCCCGACTTCAGCTCGGCATCATATTCGGATCTCACCCTCGAGCGAATCTTCTGTAAGCCCAACTCCAGCTCGGCATCATTTTCGGATCTCGCCCTCGACCGAATCTTCTGTAAGCCCAACTCCAGCTCGGCATCATATTCGGATCTCGCCCTCGAGTGAATCTTCTATAAGCCCGACTCAAGCTCAGCATCATATTTGGATCTCGACCTCAAGTGAATCTTCTATAAGCCCGACTCAAGCTCGGCATCATATTAAGATCTTGCCCTCGAGCAAATCTTCAGTAAGCCCGACTCCAGCTCGGCATCATATTCGGATCTCGCCCTTGAGCGAATCTTCTGTAAGCCCGACTCCAGCTCGGCATCATATTCAGATCTCGCCCTCGAGGGAATCTTCTGTAATCCCGACTCAAGCTCGGCATCATATTCGGATCCCGCCCTCGAGCAAATCTTCTATAAGCCCGACTCAAGCTCGGCATCATATTTGGATCTCGCCCACGAGCGAATCTTCTCTAAGCCTAACTACAGCTCGGCATCATATTTGGATCTCGCCCTCGAGCGAATCTTCTCTAAGAATGACTCCAGCACGGAATCATATTTGGATGTCACCCTCGAGCGAATCAGCTATAAACCCAACTCCAGCTCGGCATTATATTTCTGCTCGCACTCAAGGGAATCTTCTATCGCTCTGCACCAGCCATCTCGGCGAACAGTGCATCAAGTCATCTACAACTTTACTCCATCATTCTCACATGTACACTGGAGAGCTCAAGGAGTAGGGGGCCATTGATATGCCAAAATCAACGCAACCCTACCACATCCATAAACGAGACATAAGCCCAGCAACGAGAATAAAGAAGCTAACAACTAGCTCGATACAAGGCATGGGTGAGTGACCTTCTCGCCCCTCCAGCTCGCCCTCCAGCTCGTCATCCTTCAAACACAACTTGGCAACAATGTCCGACCTCATCTCGGCACTCTAAATACGACCTCTGCTTGGCACTCTGAGTCCGACCTCAGCTCGGCACTATGAGTCTGACCTCCATTGGCACTCTGAGTCCGACCTCCGCTGGCACTATGAGTCCGACCTCAGCTCGGCACTCTGAGTCAGACCTTAGCTTGGCACTCTCAGTCGACCTCCGCTCGGCATTCTAAGGCCTGCTTGCCCGGTCGTTGATCACGTGTAAGTCACTAACAAGAATAGTAGGTATATTGCAATATAGTAAATGCGAATCAAGGTCGATCCCATAGAGACAATGCAACTATAAGTATAAACGATTCTAACCTAATTAAGAAGCAACATAAAGGCGGTCATTGACCAACAATAAACAATGAGAAAACAAACTTGGTATTCCTCCCCCTCTCCTCACCGATCTACTAACATGGATTAGTTAATCGTTACGTCTACTTCCCCACATAATTTCCTTAAATTAATCGCGAGCTTAGTTTTAATTATCATTATCTGCTACGGGTGCAACTCATACCCTTATCTACTCCGACAATGGTACCAGACAATCTATTCTCAAGCTACCCTACTTAATTGGTCCATAATAGCCCATACGCTTAAAGATATAAAATTGCCGATATCGAGCGCTAACCTGCCTAGACAGCTGCCGACATTGATCAGCACGTTCCTCGGGTCCATTCAAGACTATGTCCAAACTTAGCACTTCACTATTCATATTTCATGCCAGTTTATGATTACAATAAGCATATTGGCCAGATCTAAACTACTGTTAATTAAACCTGTCGATCAACGTAGCTGTAGTGAATCCTAATATTAGGTTTTCTAAATAATGCCTCGGTAAACCGGTATAGACCGCCGGGTTACCGGGGTCAGATTTTCCTATTCCTGGATCTTCATTGCTCAATTATGATTAAAATAAGTAAATTATAGGGTCTTTAAACATACAGATTAACTAAAACGCATAAATACGAATAGATCTACCATATTGAACACAAAAAGGAACGTTCAAAGCTTCAAACCTTCAACAATGGTGATCTAGCTCGATCTACTCAAGCTAGAGACTGTGGAGAAAGGGAGGAAACCAGAAACAACTCTTCCAAAGCTTGAATAACTTTATTTCATCAAAATATGTAATGTAATTGTAGAATTGATAATAAGATAATAAGCAAAACTTATGAAGAACTCTGTTAATGCGACCTTATATAGATACAATGACCAACTTAAGACTCTCTAAAACCCTAACCGACCTAGTAGAGACGGCATAGTTTCATGTTAAACAAGTCCTCGGTTTACCGGACCTAGCCCTCGGTAAACCAGGATGACTTTTCTTCCTGTTCTTTAGCAGACCTCCTCTTGGACTTTAATCACATGGCCCAATATATTTCTTTTGGTCCAGATCCACTCTCCAATGCTCCAGATTCGGTACATCCTATAAAACACACAAAACGAGACGAACATTACCAAATCTTCGGGAAAATAACATAGATGCAGAATTACGATCATGGAAACACTCATGTAGCATTTAACATATATTCCACATAATAAAGTGTCTATCTATCCTCTCTTTAACAGAATTAGGGGTGAATAATGGTATAATTATTGGTATCATTTAGAGTGTCATCAACTACCCCCACTTAGCTTTTGATCGTCCCGAGCAAAAAAGAAAAAAGAAAACAACACTCTGATCAATATACAAGTTAATTAAAAACAACTATGCCTCACAAAGTCAAGATCAAGATCATGCCACACATATCCATCAGTAACGCATTAAACACTATTCATGTCATGAACCAATGTGTGTGTGCAATAACTTTCACAACCACTTCATAATGCAGACTTTGTTGGTCCCTTGGAAAGGCTAACATAAGTTTAGAGGGGGGGGTGAATAAACTTATCCCTAAAAACTGGATTTAAAACAAATTACGGTTCAGTTAAAACTTGTGTGGAGTTAAGCTAACTCAACTGAGTATAAGTCAATACAGACTTATCGTTAGTCTAGTTAACTGGCAGCGGATTGATTTAGCCTTTATAAAATATAAGTTATCAGACAGCTTATTGTGTCAGTTTCTTAAAATTGTTGTAAATAAGAACTAGATAATTATAACTGTAATGAAGTAAGTAAATACGTAAAGTAAATAGACAAGAATTATAGAGGTTCCAGGTGGTGTAATCCTGTACGTCCTCTCTTCCTCTGTGATGCGGAGGAAAATTCCACTAGAACTTCTTTGAGATGGCCCGGTTACAAAAAGTTCTAAACTGATAGTCCTTGACTAATCCTTAGCTTCACTATCTAAACACTTGTATAACAGGTAGAATTACTGCTCTTCAATTGTTTGAAACACTGGTCCTTGGAGGGTTGAATTGCCTCTTCACCACTCATCACAACCACGGGTTTCTGACCGCACTCAACTGTCCTTCACACCTTTTTGGTGTTTCACAGTCTAAACCTTTGATAGAATCAAAGTTGAGACTTGAATCAATAGCTATGATTCAATTGTGATTTGAGCTTTTATTATGGACATATAAGCTACACACAGCTCTGTATTTCTTCAAAAGAATGATCTTGATCTTTCTTTGAATGCTAAAGAATACTTGAAGGAATTTTTTGATCTTTTAATTAAGTATTTAGTAGGAATTCATTCAGATTGGCTTTTCCCTTTTGATTTTTCTTGACTAGATTAATTCTTAGAATTCCTTCACCTCACCCCATTTTTCTTTCTGATAGAAGTGGTCTATTTATAGGGGTTTATCTAACGGTCAAATTCCTTGAGTTCAATTCTTTGTAGCTGTTAGTGGTTCTGCTTTCTAGCTTGTACGTTCATGTCAGAACGGATAGATTATCCTCCAATCTGTAACGCCCCGCTCCCGGACACCGAGCCCTTATCCGGAAGAGAAACGTTCGGCGCGTATAGCATTAAATAAATCTAATATTATACGCCACCTCTACGTCGTCGTATCAAAATAAAGCAAACCGAAGCTAAAAGACTCGGGTAAAAACATAAATGCTACTAAGAATAGAAATTAACCATACTAAAGATGGATAGTTAAGATTACAACGATGAAAAACCCAAAGACTTACAAAATACGAGGTCTTAAAAGTAAATGTACAACAAGTCTAATAAACGAACTGCAACTAATCTAGTACAACCTTTGCAAGGGAAATTAAACTAAAAGCTTCGCCAAGACTTCAAGTCTTCAAAAGTCATCATCTACACTTGGTCAACTTTGTTCGTCTTCTCACCCCACAATGCATACAAAAATAAAATGCAAAGGAGGTAAGTACAAGGTACTTAGTAAAAGTGAGAAGCTACGACAACAATTAAGATTTATAAAGAAAAGATATTTAATCGTTTAGTTATCTTTATGTGACCGACTCAATCTAGGGTTCATTTCATGTCCATCAACATGAATTGACTAAACGTTTCTACTTAGCTTATCTATGTTACAACCGCACTCAAGGGCACTATGCGCATCCACCTTAGCAGAATCCCTCCGTACTTAGGGTTTTGTTGACCTACGGAGTTCTTCCACCTCAGGGACACTCTTTTGCAACATATCAGTGGATCACACCAATATCCACGAAGTCTAGAAAAGGTAGACTCCGATAGCACGCACGTCTCAGCAAAGTCCCTCTGTACTTAGGGTCATTGACCTACAGAGATCCTCCACCTTCAGAGGTAGCACATGCATCGCGATTTAGCCTGGTGCCTAGCCAAGAGAGACATGTTGTTTAATCTTTTACTAGTCAAGTACGTTGATTATTAGGGTGATTAACTAGCCACCTAAGTGTTTTCAAATAATCTCCCTCACACAAACTACTCTCTTCCTAGACCACTAGACACGGACAAGTCCTAGCAATTACACAGACATTGATGAATGCTAACTCATCAAAGCACAAGCCTATCATGATCTTCCGACGGATCCGAACTTCAACTCCCTTTAAGAGTACATTCGGTGTTTTAACCGAACGAATCGAAGCTCAATTCGGGCTTGTTTATATTTATTCAATGTTAATATATCATGTTTAAGGGTTTAAAACAAGTAAACACATGAGTATAAAACCGAAACTAAGCCGAAACGATGAAAACGGCGAAAACAAATAAAACGGGTCAAACGCCCGTTTAAAGACATGGACGCCCGTACGGAACCTCTTTCGGACGCCCGTCCAAGGCCCGGACGCCCGTCCACTATACCCGGACGCCCGTCCACCTAAAACGGTTTCAATCCCGAATGTAAAACAACACTTCAAACGCCCGTCCGGAAAGCCGGACGCTCGTCCGAAATGTGCCCCAGTAGACGCCCGTCCGGAGAGGCGGACGCTCATCCACACCGGGTTCGACTAGAACTCTAAAATCTTCAAATTCGATCCAAATCAGTTTCTAACCCAAAAGTATAGCAATTTACACATAGTAAAACGTAAATAAACATATCTAACTATTCCAAGAACACCTATGATCCTTGATCAACGAAGAACACATCTTCCTAGCATTAAAACATCTTAAACAACTTAAAACTTGATCTAAACCTTATAAACGATAATTGGAATCATAGGAAGAGCCTCTTACCTTATTTGCCCGCAACACCGACAAAAACACCAAGCAAGCTGCAACAGTTGTTGATCCTCAACCCCAAAACCTATTTGATCAATAACAAACCCTAAAATCCTATTTCTGTGCCGAAAAACGAAACTGAAAAAGTGCAGTAACTGAAGATTACCTGGGTTTACTGCTGCGAACCTATTTTTAGATTATTCTACGCTTCAAGACGATCGTTTCGACTACTCATGGCTGCGAAACAGAGCTACGGATCAAAAGATACGAATTTTCCAAGAATCGAACTCTACGAATACCGAAACTAGGGCTAAACCGAAAACTTACGGAATGGAGATATTTTATTTTCCAAAGTTGCGTCTCCTCGCGCTGATCACTTTTCTCTCCTACGGCATCTTGATCAGACGAACGGATTGGTCACACGGTTGAAGATTACATTCTGTCTTTTCCTGGCATCTTCTGCGTTGGTTTCTTCTCTTCAGCGCCGTTCCTCTCTTTTTTTTTGACAGAATAGGCGTGTAAATAAAAAGGAGTGATTTGGAGATTATTTCCTTTTTATAGCCAATAATTAAATCCTTTATAATTAATAGCTAAATCCTTTAATTAATTCCTTTTTAATTAAATACATGGGACAAATAATAATTAGGTCGTAGTAAATACACCCAATGACTATTTTACCCTTTTACGAAAAGTCGGGATGTTACATTCCTTCCCCCTTAAGAGGAGTTTCGTCCTCGAAACTCGAATGTAACCGAGAGGTACTTGAACTCTGAACTTTGCGAAGCGTTTCGTCTCCTAACTCGTACAGTCTTCTTCTCCTTCCATCTTCCCAACTCCTTCCACCCGTCTTGAGCTATCTCGAGGTGGCGACGATCTACTTCAATCTTTACGTTGGTTTGCTTTGTATCAACTCGGTCTCGTATTCTCGTTGTGGCTCCACTTCATCCAAGAAACTCGTGTTGTGGCTCGTACATCTTGGTTGCTCTGAGATGAAATGCAATTGCCATCCCGTGGTTTTCATTCTTCATTGTCCTTCACAATCTTCCACATTCGGAACCCAAAGATGATTCCGATGCCAATGATCGCCATCTTCATCTAACTTGTGACCAATTGCTGGTTGGTTCTGACCATCACTTATAACCGTAAACAACTGGATCTTTGTCTTGCCTCTTCCATGAACTCATCAACTGCCTCGAATCTTGCAATCATCGGTTTACCACTCCTCGCTTGCTCCTGCTGACCTATGTCCTGAGTGCTTGAGCTTCCCAACTGACTCACAGCTTCCTGGCATACTTGACTTCCTTCGATCTCAACTACCATCATGGCACCACAAGCTTGCTGAAGAACGGCAAGGATCCCGGCTGAGAGACTTCTGAGACTTCTTGGGGATGGAGAACATGCATCTGCCATCCTTTCTCTCTGGCGGTCTGATCCAATCCTCGTGCCAATTAGGGTAACTTGGAAAATAAAAGAAGTAGAAAAGTGACGAGTTGAGTACCAGGGTGGTATGTCAACTAGGTAAGCCAATGAATGGCACAATGCACTCGAAATAAGGAAGGTTGCTTGGGTTACAAGCAAAACAAGATGATTCCGTGTTGAGGAAAGTTGAAGTGGGTTCCAGGATGAAGAATGAGGCATTGTATCATAATACAAAAGATAGCCACCAGAAGGAAAACAATAGAACACCTTGCAGATGAATATTTTATTTTTTTTTAATTTTAATTTTTATTTTTATTTTTATTTTTTTAGAGAGTGGAATTCCGCAAGATACTGTGGTCTACAAAGACTTCAGTGGCAACTTGGAAGAATAATAATAGGCTTTCATATAAACATTTAGAAAGTGGAGACGTTAGGACATCACCAGATGGACTTGAAGATATTCTCAATGTATGAAAAGAGAACACCGAGCTTGAGAACATTAAGAAAGTGACCTTGATTGTTAATCATTTGGTTAACAAAGATGGATGTTGGCGGACTAGGAAAATCTTCAGTTCACATGAGTTTCGTAGAGGAAACATCACACAACAAGAAAACAAAATAAAGGTGCAAGGTCGAGCACCAAAAGGGCTAAAAAGGAAATTTAGAAATCAAGAGAGAGTAAGAATCTCAACATGAAGTAGCTATGGAGGGAAAACGAGTACACCAAAAGGTCTCAAAATAAAATAAACACTTGTCAAGAAGTGTCCAAGTTTGCAGTAGTCAAAGAGAGGTTATTTCAAGGTTCAAAAGAAATAGAAATTTCCCTCAAGGAATTGTAAGGCAATATCAAAAGTTTGAATAAGTAAGCGGCAAGCAAGATTTTTGAATGAAGAGGAAACGACACTTAAGAATTGTCGGATAAGGTTTGATTTCAAAGAATTAATTCAAATTTTCAAAGGAAGTATAAACGATATTTGACGATTCAAATCAACGGTTCAAGGTTGCACTACTCGAGAGGAATAGTACACTGCCAAAGAATAAATGCTCAGGGTTATTCCTCGTGTGGGAATGCAAAGGTTAGAATAAAATGGACTTTCAACCAGTATGACAAAATTGTAGTAGGAACGCCAATACAGACGATGGGGAGTCAAAAGTTGTACATGGCGGTTCATGGCTCTGAATGGCCTGAAAGAGAGTTAAAACTGAAGGGTACAAGGTACAATAATCTGAAATGGAGATCAAAAGTTTAGGAACTCAAAAGTTGGTTGGCTAGACGAGTTCGAAGGCACCTTTGCAAAGACTACCTTACGCTTGAAACTCGGTGTAGCATAAATTGCTAGAAGATTAAAGGTAAGTAATCGAAAAGGAATGCCATGATAGGCTTAAAGATTGGACCAAAGCAAAAGAAGATATGCATACCTTAAAGGAACGAGGCGATCGGGTGAAATAGTTACAATATCGACACTACCCTTAGGAGGGGAGCCGAGAATAAACACAAGTAAAAAGAATGTTCGACATTAATAAGGTTCGGCAAACTTTGAATTTGCATGAATGATGGGAGTGCAACAATTTAGAACTTTGAAGAGAATTTTGTTTCTTGATTTGAAAAGTAAGAAAGAATGAATTTGTTGAAAAGAAGGGTTTAAGGCGATATGTTTTTGAAGTAATTTATGACAACAAGCCGAGAGGATCTGTTGGGTTTAAAGATCTCAAGTGAGGGATTACATGAGAAATAAAATACCAGATAAGGTATAATTACAAAAGGGCACGAAAAGGGTCGAACATCAAATATGGCGTCTTTGGAGGATAGCATCTTGGTTCTCGTTTACAACCGCAAAAGGAACTACAATGTTAGCTTTACAAACTCCTACTAAAAGGTTTATCTCATAAGGAGATCGGACTTCGGGGAACTCCTAAACATAACAAGTCGTAACTTACTACCCTCTTAGCCCAAACTCTAAGTCAAAGAGGTGAAAATTCCTTTTTGGTTCTTTGTGTAAGGTTTTTACTCGGGATCGATATTATCAATTTGTACAGAATAAACGAAGAAGAAATTGAGCATGATCCAAAGAGAAAAGATTTAGTAATAGAGTTTCCCAGGTGATATAAAAATATTGAAATTTTTGGATGAAAATAACTTGGTCAAAAACAGTTATTTCGACGATTGCACAAGCTGCCGAATTTCCAGATTAATAAACACTTGTGTTGGATTGCAAATCGAGATCAAACGAAAAAGAATCTGAACTTAATTCCAAAATAAAAGATGTAGATAAAATTGTTGTCTGCAACATATCAAAAATTTAGGTCATTTGAAGATGTTTAACCTGTTCATAACGAAAAAGAAGTAAAGGTGCTGCTGCAGATTTTCCGGACAGAGTGTCCGGTATAAACATGAACTTTACGAACAATCCATAATGATTAACGAGTTGATGTAAAAAGAGAGATTGTAGATAAGACAGGTAATCTACTTTGTTGAAAATTTGCAGAATTTTTTAGAGTAGGGAAAAGCTGTCTTATGTTAAAAGGAAAACACGGAAACACAAGCATTCACTCATGTTGGGTAAATCCAAACACGAGGACAAAGAAAAGTATGTGCCAAAGTAAGAGACCTTTAACACTATGAGTTGAAACGACGAGGAGTACTTGGAAATAATAGAGTTACACATGGAGTTCGTGTAGAACCATCTCAAGCAAAGCAAAGGTCAAAGAATGTTGATGAACTCAACCAAGTGATAGTGAAAAGAGAAAGTGGGGGACTTGTAGAGCTGAATCAAATATCATTCTCTACAAAGTTAGGCCAAGATAAAAGTAAACATAGATATTCATGTGTAGAGAAAGTGAAGAGATTTCAATTGGGAAAGTAAGGAAAAAGGAAATCAACCAAGAGAACCTCGACTTTAAGGCGTAGGCATAAGACTCCAATCCCAAAGCATTACTCAAGGGAGTTTCACAACCCTATGCAACAAGCTACGATTTGGAACATCAAAAGAAGAAGAATTTATACTAAGGATACTAGAAAGAACAAACCTGAGGTGATCACATAAAAGATGTGAACAGAGAACTCAACTTAACCTCCGTCTAAGACGACTCTTCACTCGGTCTTGATACAACCTAACCACGGTTTAAGGGTTCTTAGTCTTACGAGGATTACCACCAAGCTCAAGTTCTAAAAGGTCTAAAGGATTCTTATCTTAAAGGGAAGAGAAACCTAGGACAGAAAGACGCTTCTCTCTGATACCAACTGTAACGCCCCGCTCCCGGACACCGAGCCCTTATCCGGAAGAGAAACGTTCGGCGCGTATAGCATTAAATAAATCTAATATTATACGCCAGCCTCTACGTCGTCGTATCAAAATAAAGCAAACGGAAGCTAAAAAGACTCGGGTAAAAACATAAATGCTACTAAGAATAGAAATTAACCATACTAAAGATGGATAGTTAAGATTACAACGATGAAAAACCCAAAGACTTACAAAATACGAGGTCTTAAAAGTAAATGTACAACAAGTCTAATAAACGAACTGCAACTAATCTAGTACAACCTTTGCAAGGGAAATTAAACTAAAAGCTTCGCCAAGACTTCAAGTCTTCAAAAGTCATCATCTACACTTGGTCAACTCCGTTCGTCTTCTCACCCCACAATGCATACAAAAATAAAATGCAAAGGAGGTAAGTACAAGGTACTTAGTAAAAGTGAGAAGCTACGACAACAATTAAGATTTATAAAGAAAAGATATTTAATCGTTTAGTTATCTTTATGTGACCGACTCAATCTAGGGTTCATTTCATGTCCATCAACATGAATTGACTAAACGTTTCTACTTAGCTTATCTATGTTACAACCGCACTCAAGGGCACTATGCGCATCCACCTTAGCGAATCCCTCCGTACTTAGGGTTTTGCCGACCTACGGAGTTCTTCCACCTCGGGGACACTCTTTTGCAACATATCGTGGATCACACCAATATCCACGAAGTCTAGAAAAGGTAGACTCCGATAGCACGCACGTCTCAGCAAAGTCCCTCTGTACTTAGGGTCATTGACCTACAGAGATCCTCCACCTTCAGAGGTAGCGCATGCATCGCGATTTAGCCTGGTGCCTAGCCAAGAGAGACATGTTGTTTAATCTTTTACTAGTCAAGTACGTTGATTATTAGGGTGATTAACTAGCCACCTAAGTGTTTTCAAATAATCTCCCTCACACCAACTACTCTCTTCCTAGACCACTAGACACGGACAAGTCCTAGCAATTACACAGACATTGATGAATGCTAACTCATCAAAGCACAAGCCTATCATGATCTTCCGACGGATCCGAACTTCAACTCCCTTTAAGAGTACATTCGGTGTTTTAACGAACGAATCGAAGCTCAATTCAGGCTTGTTTATATTTATTCAATGTTAATATATCATGTTTAAGGGTTTAAAACAAGTAAACACATGAGTATAAAACCCGAAACTAAGCCGAAACGATGAAAACGGCGAAAACAAATAAAACGGGTCAAACGCCCGTTTAAAGACATGGACGCCCGTACGGAACCTGCGGACGCCCGTCCAAGACCGGACGCCCGTCCACTATACCCGAGACGCCCGTCCACCTAAAACAGTTTCAATCCTGAATGTAAAACAACACTTCAAACGCCCGTCCAGGAAAGCCAGACGCTCGTCCGAAATGTGCCCCAAGTAGACGCCCGTCCAGAGAGGCCAGACGCTCATCCACCTGGGTTCGACTAGAACTCTAAAATCTTCAAATTCGATCCAAATCAGTTTCTAACCCAAAAGTATAGCAATTTACACATAGTAAAACGTAAATAAACATATCTAACTATTCCAAGAACACCTATGATCCTTGATCAACGAAGAACACATCTTCCTAGCATTAAAACATCTTAAACACCTTAAAACTTGATCTAAACCTTATAAACGATAATTGGAATCATAGGAAGAGCCTCTTACCTTATTTGCCCGCAACACCGACAACAAAACACCAAGCAAGCGCAACGATTGTTGATCCTCAACCCCAAAACCTATTTGATCAATAACAAACCCTAAAATCCTATTTCTGTGCCGAAAAACGAAACTGAAAAAGTGCAGTAACTGAAGATTACCTGGGTTTACTGCTGCGAACCTATTTTTAGATTATTCTACGCTTCAAGACGATCGTTTCGACTACTCATGGCTGCGAAACAGAGCTACGGATCAAAAGATACGAATTTTCCAAGAATCGAACTCTACGAATACCGAAACTAGGGCTAAACCGAAAACTTACGGAATGGAGATATTTTATTTTCCAAAGTTGCGTCTCCTCGCGCTGATCACTTTTCTCTCCTACGGCATCTTGATCAGACGAACGGATTGGTCACACGGTTGAAGATTACATTCTGTCTTTTCCTGGCATCTTCTGCGTTGGTTTCTTCTCTTCAGCGCCGTTCCTCTCTTTTTTTTTTGACAGAATAGGCGTGTAAATAAAAAGGAGTGATTTGGAGATTATTTCCTTTTTATAGCCAATAATTAAATCCTTTATAATTAATAGCTAAATCCTTTAATTAATTCCTTTTTAAATAAATACATGGGACAAATAATAATTAGGTCGTAGTAAATACACCCAATGACTATTTTACCCTTTTACGAAAAGTCGGGATGTTACACAATCATAATCCTTGAATTGTAACGGTTGTATTTTTTCTTCAGTTTGGTTAAGCCTTAGTTTCAAAACTGATTTACTAAGAAAATTATCAGTTCCCAGTTTGTAAGAGCTTTAACTGAGTGTTTAATCTTCTTCAACAATCAGTGCTCCAGTTTACATCTGATTGTAATTAACTTAATCAGAGTACACCATAAAGAATTATCTTCTAAGAATTCATTGTCTTTATGATTCTTAGGTCATCACAATCTGGCCTGAAGTCTAGCTTTACAGTCTCGACGTAGTCTTCATAACTGAGTTTGAACCCTCGGTTCTTCGATCTTCAATAACCGAGTCCGTGACCCTCGGTTCTTCATTAACGAGTTTGAACCCTCGCTTCTTCAATCTTCTAGATAAGCCAACCGAGTTTGTGTCCCTCGGCGAACTTATCTTCTTCGCCATATTGGTGTAGTCCGAGACGCTTGACTAACTTCCGCTCTTGTTATCTCGCTTTCTAGTTATCTCGGTTCACGGTCTAGAAATATTACGGTGCTTGTCCGATTTAACTTATACAAATATCGACTCTATTAAATCCTACACATTGATATCTAGAAATCTTTTTACTTTGCACTATAACAAATAGTTATGACACTTCATCAATGGGGCTTAGAATAATGACTAAATAAGTGATGAATCATCATCAAAACATAAATTTTATTTCCAACAAAGACAATCTCACATTACGTCAACCCGTAGTCGAACTAACTAGTCTCGAACATGTTATTCATTAATTAAATTAGCTGGCAAGAAAGATCGAGAACCGAGTATATATTACTCTTAGGCTCGCGTTTATCGGTCTATGCAAAAGTCATGTGTTTTACGCTCCATCGATTAAGATTTTGCCAAACTCTCATTGATTTAACTATCCTCATAGCCCCACTCATGATAAACTACCGAATCTGAAATTCCTTTGCCTTTATAAGCGTTGGTGGAACATGATTCATGATAAAGCTAGGGTCAACTCTAGTCAAAGCAATATGCTATCGACTACACACCAAGGGAAGTGAGTTATACGTGCTTAAAATGGTGGCTCATAACAAAATATGAACTTAATACGCCACTTCTTCAGAAGTGGGCATTTACTCTTACTTGTGTAAAGTAAAGCAAAGATGAAGTCAATTAACTTGAAAAGATCAAAGATATCATTTTTTTTTTCAAAATTCTGTCGAAATGAATCAAAGTCTAAGTGGTGAATCGTGCATCAAAGAGAATCAAGATAATCATGCAAGTCATGGAATATAGTGCTAAGAAGCTAAGTGACGTTCCTCTACCTCAATCGGGTTGGACCGGATCCGACCGGGTCGGGTCATTTACAGTCTATTTAGTTTATGTAATAACTTTATTATGATTAATAAAAGCACTTATGTTCTTATATATTGTTTATCTTCATGTTGTTTTTTGTATATATAGTAATGTCCCTTGTATCAATCTGTGATAGAGAAACTATGATAGTGATTATGGTTGATGAGATCTCTAATCACTATAATAAGTTTGGTACTTAAATGTCTCTAGTCCTATGTACTGTCAAATGGGACATTGATAGTATAATCAGACTAGCATGTATTGGATGTCTTCTATCTTTTAGAAGGTAGGGATTGATCTCGCCTATCAAACTGTAGAGACACTTGGACTGTACGTGGACGTGTATTAGAGAATGCGTACGTTAGACTGACCCACTTACATTAAGTGTCACACTATGTGGCGGTTGTGTAATTATCCTTTTGACCGGAGTCTTCATGGCATCACGGTGTGGATTGTCATGCTTTGATACTATTGAGATTTCCCCTAGCCATGGGGTGATCATGCGGTAGTGATTGGGTATGATACTGAAGCATGCGGAGTATACATGATTGGTCGTCTGGGAATCGCGTATCCTATGATTGGGATTGAATATCCGAAATGGCCTTCTTATAAGGAATTTCTAGCTCTCGAGAATCTTTGCAAAGTGGGAGTAAATGTGTTATCCCGAGAAAGCTTGATATTCAGATTATAAGATACGATCGTTAATGTATTGACACTCGAGATACGATCGTATGGATATTATTACAGCGATAGGATTGTAAATTACACGGTAACTGCTTCACATGAAAGGTAGTAGTCATTGCTTTTGACGCTTCCGATGATTGGGGTTCACGGTGTGTTGCTAGATGCTATCCCGTGATCGTTAGGCATGAATGGCATTTTAGTAAATTGCACTTTGTGTCTACGGCCAACATATTCGGAAGCCTATCGGGTCACACACATATGAACATCGAGTGGGATTAAAATGCGGTTATAGTTGATAACCAAATAAGGAAAGTTTATCTCTAAACAATAAAGGTTATAGTGGTAAATTAATATGGTGGTATTTATTTATTATGAATAAATAAAATACAAGATATTAATTTTATACAAATTATATTAATTAAAGAATATTCCGGAAGTCAATTAGTTGACTAATGGGGCGCCACTTTTAAGTGTATAAGATACACTTGGATTGTGCACTTTAATTAACGAGATTACCATAATATTAATATATGATATTAATTGATTTTGGAAAAATAGATTTATTGTAATAAGATAATTATAATCAAAATAAGATATTGACAAAATTAATTATAATAAAAGAGATAAATCAATCTAATTGATTTTCCTTATTTTAGTGGGAAAAGATTTTCTTCTCCTACACACTATATGGGGCGCCACCTACACTATAAATAAGAGGTGGGTGTCAAGCTCTTTTGTACAACACAATTGCCAGAGCTCATAGTTCTTGTGTAAAATAGATAGCAACCTATAGTGAGTTTGTGAGGGAGGAAAAAGGCCCGTCTAGCAACCGGAGTTTTCCAATAGAAATCCAAGGAGGATTCCAGCGAGGAGTTCGTGTGGATTAGCGATAGAGGCCGGATGCGTGGACGGCATGCGCACTGTACTACTCTCCGTTGACGGTCAAAGCGACGATCTTATAGATCATCAAGGTATAACCGTCAAACTACTTAACGTGTTTATTGCATTAAACGAAGAACGATCTAGAAAAAGGAAATCAAATTTTAAATTCCGCTGCGTTAAACTAGTGAATTCCTTACAGTGGTAGCAGAGCCAGACTTCGGGCTTATGCAATAAGCCTAATTTAATTGCGTAGTATTTAATCGATAGATGCAAGATTTAAATCACGAGACGTTAAAACAAAAAAAGGAACGATTGGGGGGCTCGGCCGACTGGCGGCGGCCCCCTTTCTTTGTGGTGCCGGCGGCGGCGGCTCTAGGGCTACCGTCGCCGTCTGTCTTCTTCCAACGGGGAGATCGACCCTTTTTGTTTTGTGATATTTATTGTGTATAGATATCTCGTTTGTTTAGTTGTGTCATATGGCCAACCAATGGTCAAATAGTTTGGGCTACTGGGAAACCATATTGACATATTGGCCTTTCCAAATTTTGATTTGGAATAGGCCTAGGCCCCTTTCAAATATTTGATTTGTAAAAGGCCTAGGCCTAGGCCACTACCAAAATTTTGGTGGCCAGGCTTAAACCAAAATAATTTGGCGTTTCCAAATATTTGATTGGAATAGGCCTAGGCCCTTTTCAAATATTTAATTTGTAAAAGGCCTAGGCCACTTCCAAAATTTTGATTTTGGAATGTGGGCAGGCCCAAACCAAATTTGGTTTGGAAGGTGCATTTTGGTTTAGGAAATCAAAGGCATCCCTTTTGGTTAAGGACCAAAAGGAAAGGAAACAAATTGGAGACTTTATAATTTTAATTTTATTTTGAATAGTTCAAATTTAATAAAATTGAAATTAAAATCGATTTACAATTAAATGTTAATTTTATTTTCGATTAGGTCATATAATTAATTAAATGTTATTTAATTATTTGATATGATAAAATAAAGAGGCATAAGTAGCTAAAATTAGAATTTAATCTTTTTCATAAGATAAAATTGTATGGATTAAATGTGTAGATATAATGTGATTATATGGACCCCGATTGATCATGGACTCGACCAATATGATAGATGGGAATGTTTGCTTTATGTTGGTTTTTTGAAAAATTGTCCTAGGCCGTTATGAAGAACGTGACCTAGATTACTTTTTTGCATTTATCCCATTCCCGTTAGCTCCCCCCGTGTGCAGTGGGTGTAATTATTTATTAGATAGATTATTATGTAACAAGAATGGAACAAGAAGATGAAGACCAATGAAAGATAAAGAACTCATTGGCATACAACAATAATGATCCTATTGGCGGTTGCAAATACCCTTAGTTTGTGACCCACGGTTTTATCAGTTTGTATTCGAAACCGCACCTAGGAAAAGTCCATGATCCTACCGGTTATTTTGTGCGCGGAATGTTGTGTATGTTTTACTTTAAATGATATCGTAGTAATGTGCACATAGTAGATGAGACCATAATTAAACCAAATTAATTAAGTGAATTAATTTAAAATTATTCCCACGTCAAAAATCAAGTCGAAATTGCCTCCCCATATTATAACGACGGTGAAGAGCCCTTTTTCGGACCAACTCACTTGCCAAAGCATGGGTTGACGTACTTCGGGTATATCGTCGTTATCGAGATATGATCGAAAGAGATCTCACGAATATTTGGGTTATGACTCGACTCATAATTCTCTCGGCCACCAGCCAAAGCGGGGTCGTTTGGACTTTAGAGGCAATGGTTTGACTATTCTCATTAGATGAAAAATTGTCAAAGAGTTGACTGATCAAACAACAAGAGTCATATAAGATATGATCGACAAAGTGTTGGCCACCTGTTTAATTATTTTTGGCCCATCAGCCAAAGTTTGGAGTCGGGGTAGTTCGATGGGATCTTGCCCACTAAAGAAATTATTTTCTTGAAAGCCAATTGGGAATAGTTGGCTAGTGGGAGTAAAAACCTTATAAAATTTTAAGTGCCAATTTTGGGTTTTTTATACATGAGCTTTTACTTATTCTATCTTTATTTATTGTTGTAGAAAAAATGTCAAACAAATTGAACCTTCGTTTTATCATCGACAATAAGCTTGAGGAAATTTTTCTCGATTGGGAAAGAAACCTCAAAATCGTTTTGAGGCACGAGAAGATTGGCTATGTCTTGGACGAGGCCCTACCGGAAAAGCCCGCCGAGAGTTCGGTCGCGAGATACGTCGAGAAGTACAACAAGCACCGTTGTGACGGTACACCGACGCTTCATGTATCAAGCTTGCTTCGATGACACCTAAACGCAAAACCAGGCTTGAGTCTATGGACGCCTACACAATAATGGTCCACCTAAAGGAACTCTATGCTTCTCAGTCTCACACTGAGAGGTATGAGGTCTCGAAGGCCCTGTTTAGTTGTAAGATGGCATCCGGGACTGCTTTGGGATCACACGTGCTTAAGATGATCGGGTACATAGAGAAGCTTGGGAAGCTGGGCCACAAGTTGGAACGAGAATTTAGTATTGACTTGATTCTGAAATCTCTACCTGATTCATTCTCACAGTTCGTGATGAATTATCACATGAACAAGATAGATTGCACCCTTGCGGAGTTATTGAACATGTTGAAAACTACTGAGGGCACTGTGGGGAAGGGAAAGTAAGTGTTGCTGGTCACTTCAAGCAAGGGCAAGGAAAAAGCCCAGAAGAAGTCCAAGAAGGCAAAGGCTGCACCTAAGCCAACGCCTAAGATACCAAAAGACAAATCCAAGGATGCTTGCTTCTATTGCGGTGTGACCGAACATTGGAGGAGAAACTGCAAAGGCTTCTTGAGTACCAAGAAGAAGCATTCGATGCTTCGACTTCACGTATATTTATGATTGAGATCAACATTACTTCTTCTAAGTCTAACCACTTGGGTATTAGATACGCTTGTGGTTCTCATATCTGTACGAATATGCGAGGCACTAAGAAGAACTAGAGAGCTAAGGAAATGAGAGGTGGACCTACGCGTTGGGAATGGAGAAAATGTTGCTTTGCACTAGCCATAGGAGTTTATTTTCTTTCATTTCCCGATGGGCTAGTACTTCAACTTAATAAGCTGTTATTTTGTTCATGCTCTTACGAAGAGCATTATTTCCATTTCGCATCGGATGTTGATGGTTTTTCATTTATGTTTGAGAATAAATGTTGTTCTTTTTCACGTGATGGAATTTTTTTATGATATCGGCATACTTAGCAACGGTCTCTACATATTAGATATGAATGTTGACGTACTTAATATAAATAACAAGAAAGCCAAGATAAATGACTTGAATGAATCCTACTTATGGCATTGTAGACTTGGCCGTATAAATAAGAATCGCATTTCCAAACTCCATAAAGATGGAATGTTGGATCAATTCGATTACGAATCGTTTGATACATGCGAAGCTTGTTTACTTGGCAAGATGACAAAGTCACCTTTTAGTGGAAAAGGGATAAGATCCAATGAATTGCATGAGCTCATACATACTGATGTATGTGGCCCAATGTCAATTCAAACCAAAGGAGTATACTCTTATTTGAAGTATAAGTCTGAAGCCTTCGAAAAGTTCAAGGAATTCAGAAGTGAAGTGGAGAAACAACTAGGTAAAGAAATCAAAACACTTCGATCCGATCGAGGTGGAGAATACCTAGATGGAGAGTTTCAAGACAATTTGAAGGAGAATGAGATTCTACCTGAATGGACCCCTCCCGGGAGGGCACAGATGAATGGCGTGTCTGAGAGGAGGAACCGTACCTTGTTAGACATGGTGCGATCCATGATGAGCTACGCAGTTCTCCCAAAATCATTTTGGAGGTATGCTCTAGAAACCACATCCTATACATTGAACCGAGTTCCATCAAAGACGGTTGAATCTACTCCATAGGAGGTGTGGACTAAGAGAAAACCGAGCGTAGGTCATCTAAAACCTTGGGGTTGTCCGACTTACGAGAAGTGAATGATGCCTGACAAATTAGAGCCCATGTCTGACAAATGTCTATTTGTGGGATATCCTAAGGAAACCAAAGGGTACCAATTTTACCATCCTGAGGAACAAAAGGTGTTTGTTGCCAGGACTGACCACTTTCTGGAGAAATAGTTTATTCTGGGTAGGGTCAATGGGAGTAAAATTGATCTTGAAGAAATTCGAGAACCACTTACGGATAACAGTCAGTTGATGTAAGTAGAGGACCTGCCACACACTGATGTGACACCAGCCTCTACCGTAGAAACACTAGCATCTCGAAGATCCACCAGGTAACGCCGTGAACCTGAGAGGTACACTGGCGTGTATCTCATGGAAGATGAGGACCCCAGAACTTATGAGGAAGTGCTATTAAGGCATGACAAAGCGAAATGGCTGGAAGCCATGAATTCTGAAATGTAATCCATGAATTCTGAAATGGAATCCATGAAAGACAACCAAGTTTGGAACTTAGTTGATCCACCTGAGGGAATAGTTCCAATAGGGTGTAAATGGGTCTTTAAGTGAAAGACCGACATGGACGGTAACGTGAACACCTACAAGGATAGGTTGGTGGCAAAGGGTTATAAGCAAAGACAAGGAGTTGACTATGACGAAACCTTTTCGCCTGTTACCATGTTAAAATCCATTAGAAATTTGTTCGCCATTGCAGCATACCATGATTACGAAATCTGGCAGATGGATGTGAAAACAGCTTTCCTTAACGGGAACCTGTCTAAGGAGGTGTATATGACACAGCCTGAGGGTTTCACAACCAATGACGCCAGGGTGGTGTGTAAACTGCAAAAATCCATTTTTGGATTAAAGCAAGCTTCTCGGAGTTGGAATCTTTGCTTTGATGAGACAATCAAACAATTTGATTTCATCAAGAATGAAGATGAGCCCTGTGTTTACAAGAAGGTTAGTGGGAGTGCCATCGTGTTCATAGTAATTTATGTAGACGACATACTGCTCATAGGGAATGATGTGCCTATGTTACAATCGGTCAAAGCTTGGTTATCCAAGAACTTCTCAATGAAGTACTTGGGTGATGCATCCTATATTCTAGGAATAAAGATCTATAGAGATAGATATAAAAGGTTGCTTGGTCCGTCGCAATCCAACTATATAGACAAGATGCGAAGAGATTCGGCATGGAGCGATCAAGAAAGGATTGCTACCCATGTCACATGGGGTCTACCTATCAAATGGAATGATTCCTAAGAGAGAGGAGGAAATGGCACAAATGAGTAAAGTCACTTATGCTTCGGCAATCGGGTCTATCATGTATGCCATGTTATGCACAAGACAAGATGTCTCGTACCCTCTTAGTATGTCTAGTAGGTACCGGTCAATCCAGGTGATGGTCACCGATTCTTTGTCAAGAATATCCTCGGGTACTTAAGGCGTACTAGGGATATGTTCCTGGTTTTTAGGAATGATGATTTAGTTTTACGAGGTTACATAGATGCCGGTTCCAAACTAACAAGGATGACTTTAAGTCACAATCTAGATTTGGTTTCATGCTTAACGGCGGAGCGGTGGTGGAAGAGTTCCAAGCGAGGAGACTACTGCAGACTCTACAACGGAAGCCGAATACATAGCAGCCTCGGAGGCAGCAAAGGAAGCAGTTTGGATGAAGCAGTTCATTACTGAACTTGGTGTGGTTCCCTCCATTGAAGGTCCAGTGCCTCTATACAGTGATAATAATGGAGCGATATCTCAGTCAAAGGAACCAAGGTCTCATTAGAAGTCCAAACATGTGCTATGGCGCTATCACTTCATTAGAGAGATAGTAAATAGAGGAGATGTAAAGATAGAGAAAGTCCACACGGAAGATAACATAACTGTTCCATTAACCAAGACATTGTCTCAAGCGAAGCATGAGAAAGATGTTCACTTGCATGGGCTTAGGCTTATGGGTGATTGGCTTTAGGCCAAGTGGCAGATTGTTGGAAAGGTGTCCTAAACCTAATCAGGTTGGACCGGATCCAACCGGGTCAGGTCATTTACAATCTATTTAGTTCATGTAATTACTTTATTAAGATTAATAAAAGCACTTATGTTATTATATATTGTTTATCTTCATGTTGTTTGTTGTATATATATAGTAACGTCCCTAGTATCAATCTGTGATAGAGAAACCATGATAGTGATTATGGTTGATGAGATCTCTAATCACTATAATAAGTTTGGTACTTAAATGTCTCTAGTCCTATGTACTGTCAAATGGGACATTGATAGTATAATCAGACTAGCACGTATTGGATGTCTTCTATCTTTTAGAAGGTAGGGATAGATCTCGTCTATCGAAGTGTAGAGACACTTGGACTGTACGTGGATATGTATTAGAGAATGCGTACGTTAGACTGGCACTACTAAAAATTCTACTTTTTGCCGCGGCTGGAAAGTGCCACTAAAGCCTAAATAAGTGACACAATAGACCTATTGTGACGCCTATTGTTTTTGTGTCACGCGTGGCAAGCAACTATGTGGCAAAAGGTTCTTGCCACGCCTTAGGCCAAAGTGCGACAAAAAGTAAAAATCTATTGCCACAGTACTATACACCACGGCAAAAAAATAAAATCTATTGTCATGGTGGCACGCCGCGGCAAAAAGTTAAAATCTATTGCCACAGTACCACACCGCGGCAAAAAAGTAAAATCTTTTGTCATGGTGCCACACCGCGGCAAAAAGTTAAAATCTATTGCCATGGTACCGCGGAAAAACAAATAAAATTAAAAAAAAAATTCAGAATATTTCCCCACCCCAATCCCCACCCTGCCCAACCAACCCCCACCCCCCACCCCGCCCCCGCCCCTGCCCCGTGCTGCCCCCGCCCTCACCCCCACCCCAGTCCCACCCCCACCCCCACCACACCGCCAAGAAAAAAAACATCGGCAATTGAAGAAGGTGGTCTTACCATAGAAGCAGCAATCCCAAACTGGCCGCTCAAATCTCTGATTTCGGCGATCTCATCTTGAGGCGGAGTATTATCTTAAGCCGCAAAGCGGGCTAGTATGCCCCGACCAATCTCCACTTGAACATGATCAGGATAGTCAAAAGGAATCGGCCCAAGAGGAATCACATCAGCAATTGCTTCACCAACCCGGCGAGCTTTGGATAGGTCAAGATCCCGGGTAAAGCTCGGATCCAACCAAAGGGCCTCTTTCCCAGAGTAACCTCGAGGCAAGGTTTTTTGTGGCAGTGTCTCAGTGGGCGCGCTCTTCTCCACCGGAGTTTCAACCTCTTCAAGATGCACCGGGCTGTGAGCGGGCCGTTTGGGTGGGCGATCATTCTTCGCCTTCTCTGGTTGAGGTCGCTTTACGCCGTGCGACTCTTTAGTAGGGGGATGAGTCTCTTTTGAGGCACCAGCCTGACCTGGGCTCGCAACAAGGGCAGAGGAAGTCGCAACAAGGGCAGAAGAGGTCGCGACCTCCGGGTTATATGTCTCGGCGACAACCGAGGCATCCACGGTTCGGGGCACTTTCCCTAGAGCTTTCTTCGAGCCTCCCGTCGAGCATTGGCTGCCTTGGCGCCTCCGCGTTAAGCTTGTTTCTTTGAGCCTGCGAGCATTTGGATCCATACCTACAAAAGGAAAGCGGTTTAGAACCCAACAAAACAAAATGAACATATACAAATAAATACAAGTGGACAAAGAAAGTTACAACGCGGCCTAAGTAAAGGATCGCCCCCACATTCGGACACTCGGAGGGAAAACATTTGTTGATATGGCAATCCCCAATCCGGTCCGGATCGCAACTCTCGGGACCCATTCGTACCAAGGGCACGGCATTCCCCCTACCTACTAGGCCCGCCATACATACAAAAGGCTCGGCCAGGTCAAGAAGTTCAACCCAGGCAACATTTCTCCGAGATGGCGCCGCCCCATCCGACTGAATTAACTTCATCAGCCCCTTTACATAGCGCCGCTCACTCACAGTGGGGTCAAGGATTAAAAGCGTGGATTTGCCTCCGCGGACTCCCCGCCCTCAGAAAAGGCCAACCTACCTTCGACTCGACTTTCGGTACCCGCTTCCCCCATTTGTGAAACTTATTGGGAAGCGGGAATAGTAGGCGGGGAGTCTTCGTCCTCAGGGAGATTTGTCCAGGAACAGTCGTCCCACAGAAGAGATAAAATTGCCCCAGTAAAGTTAACGTCGGCTCAATCTTCAGAATCCGGCACATAACTGTGAAAGCCATCAACTGGATATTAGCCCCGACGGCAAAATCAGAAGGAAGCGCCTGCATCTCCTTGCAGATCTTCACAAAGAAAGGATCGAAAGGCGGTCTCAGACCCGCATGCAAATGATGGAAGTGGAGGATAAGGGTGTCCTCGGAGCGGCGCGCACATACGTAATCCTTGTGATCCCCGGGCTTAAATTTGTCGGCCTCCTTCTCATAATCGAAAAAAGAAAACCGATACACCCCGGTATCGATTCCAAATATACGATTTATGGTCCTATTGAGATCGCTGCCCTTACACAGTCGGGACCATTTCTTCTCAACATCCTTCTCATACGCCGTCATGGTCCCAAACTCCCGCATAGCTTCAGGATTGTTAGGTCGAGAGATCTTCGGCTGGGTGGCGGCCGCGGCGGCTTCACCGACTGTCATGGTTTGGCTCGCAATTTTCTTCTTCTTCCTCTGCTTTTTTGCGGGCACCCAGATATCCTTCCGAGGCAATTCAGCATTTTCATCCTCACTGGACCCCATTAACTCATGAACTGCAGCGTCTTGAACATAAGCTTCGTCGTGGTCGGGAGCGCCGCTAGTACTTGGGACCGCGGTTGTCCTTCGGCCGGGGACGCGATTTTTTCGGCCCCGTGAACGGTTGGAGATTTTTGAGCCCGCGCTTTCTCTTTAAGGCTCTCTCTACGCGGCGGATTTCGGCGAGAGATAAAGGCCTCCAACTCAAAAGGGTCGGAATCCATAGCGACGACCTCATCGGCGGTAATCTCGCCAACACCGCGCGAGTACTTTCCACTTCCACCTCGTCCGGTAGATCGCCGGCGAGGCCGCGGATAATATGGGGTCATCCTCGGCATAATCATAAATCTCCCTTTACGCGAAATCATCGCCGAATAATCATTCCCCGACATCCCGCAAAAACAAGGGAGGAAAAAGGTGGAGCTTTCGGACTGGTATAATAATAAATTAGGCCGGGAAGGTGATCGCACCCACTTCAATGCCGCCTCCTCCGTTTTTGCAAGAGAGATCGCAAATAAAATTACGAGAGGAAAGCGGGGAGCGGGTGAAACCCCAATTTTCCCGGGAAAAGCTATAATCTCTCCCCAGGAAAAACCCCCATTATTAATCAGAAACAAATCGAGGTTGCATCCCCGTTGCAGAAAGAAAGATGAAAATGATGCCTATGAAAAAATAACGCAGGGATGGATGAATAAAAGAGTTAAAAGAGAGGAATTCTTACCCAATTTGCTGAGGAAAAGAGGAAATCCGCATGAAGACTGGGAAATGCTCAAGAAAGTGGCCGGAATCTTCAAAAGAACCACCTTGAAATCCTAAAACCACCAAAGAAACGCCGCAGAACCATCAAAGCTCCGCCGCAAAACCTTAAGAATTCTGATCGATAAAAAGCGAAGGAAATAAGGAATGCTAAAAGTGTGAGGAGGTTGAGGGGTGAAAACCTTATATAGGCAAGGGGGCCACGATCGAACGGTTGGGAACCCTTCATCCGTCGGTTCAGATTGGGGCGGCAGTTATCAGTTTCGAAATTCGAAGGGGCGTCCCATCAATGCTCACGTGCAACTGCCTAGGTAGTTGCAAAGGCGGCCGCATTACTCAGCAGAATGGTACCTGGAGGACTGACGTCAGCCACGATTGACGATCTCGCCCCACCAAAAACTGACCCAGAGTTGCTTCGAAGGCCGCATGCTTTGAAAGCACGGCCCTTAGTGAACAAGTCGCATCGGACGACAAGGTCGCAAAAACGGCCCGAGTTGCTTCGAAGGCCGCATGCTTTGAAAGCACGGCCCTTAGTGAACAAGTCGCATCGGACGACAAGGTCGCAAAAACGAGCCCGAGTTGCTTCGAAGGCCGCATGCTTTGAAAGCACGGCCCTTAGTGAACAAGTCGCATCGGACGACAAGGTCGCAAAAACGGCCCGAGTTGCTTCGAAGGCCGCATGCTTTGAAAGCACGGCCCTTAGTGAACAAGTCGCATCGGACGACAAGGTCGCAAAAAGCTTCGAAGGCCGCATGCTTTGAAAGCACGTCCCTTAGTGAACAAGTCGCATCAGACGACAAGGTCGCAAAAACTGGCCCGGAGTTACTTCGAAGGCCGCATGCTTTGAAAGCACGGCCCTTAGTGAACAAGTCGCATCGACAAGGTCGCAAAAACTTACTTTGAGGTCGCTTGCTTTAAAAGCACGGCCCTAAGTGTACAAGTCGCATCCGACGACGAGGTCATAAAAGGTGTTGATAATTACTCCATCCTTTATATCCTCAGGGAATATCATTAAAGCACGGAGTAGGGGGCCATTGATGGGTATAAATAATTCCACCACCTCAACAGTGGGAGACAACCCACCGCGGCCATCCTCCGGCATGACGGAATAGATCGCAAAGAGGGCGGCCACCGTGTCTCACCTCGCCGCGACCAAAGCACTTTGCGGCCCCAGGCAAGTGCAACGGATCCCGTGGATCTCATCCGAGCAAGTCAAGAAGGGGCGCCAAGGGGACGAGGCGGGGAAAAGGCTTGCTCCTTGCGACCTCAGAGAGATGGCCGCCGGTTGATCCAGATCTTTCCCCCACTTGTATCTTAGATATTTCGTCTTACTTAATATCTAATTTAAACCTAGTTGTTAGTAAAATGTCTAATAGATTACTTATTCTCTAAGTTACCCACCTCTATAAAAGGTGTGGTCATTGTAAACTAGAAGAGGATGAAATAGACACTACACTTGCAAGCAAAAGCTCTGTCCATTTTTATTCCTCCGTACCACCACCCGCCGGAGAATCACACCCCCTTAATACACCCGGATATCCACCGTCTATACACCGCAAGGACACCCGTGACGATTTATACATCATCGCTTGGCTCCGTTACCGGAAACGAAAGCTTCATCGAAGGACTCGTAACTCCACACAAAATCAAAAAACGGCATGAATTCACCCGACCGGCTCCATCATATAGAAATCACATATCGTTATTGCCCGGAAGTCCGACTCAAGGCGAGTCCTAATCACAAGTATAGTCATAACCTATTTCTTGAAGCAAACACAACCGAACCCCCAAACTCCCGCGAGAGGCGTTGTACAAACGCATATACAAGCCGATGTCGCGGTAGAGACACAAGAGATTACGCATAGCGGGTGGGGAAGGATCACAAATTTCGGCCCCTGCGATGCCCGAAATTTGATAAATCGAAGGCTAAGTCAAGAGAGGTCGTAGCGAAATGGATGGGAAAATCGAGAGGATCATCTCGATCGCGGCAAAGCCGAGAGATCAACCCCTAGGGCGAGCCGCATCTCCAAGAAGATCCGGAGATTGCGGAAATAAGGGAATACGCGAGGTATGCGGAAACTATGTACCTAGCCAATTCCCGTCCGGTAGCAAAGGGCCAAGCTCCAATGTCGATACGACCCCCAAATCCCCCCGAGATGAAATCGCTCCCGCGGCGGTGAATAAGGGTCGGCGAGCGCATTCACGGGATCGAGATAGAAGAAAGTGTGCGCTCATCAGGCCGCAAAGGACCCAGGAAAAACATTGTGCAGACTTCGGTTCTCCCAGATCGCGAGCATCAGGAGGAAAAATCACACGAAAAAGGTTCGGCTTTCAAAAGGTTGGGTGAGAAGGACAAGGCCTCGGCCCCAAGTCGTCTCAGCCTTCCCGAGGGAGGATTTCTTCCCCGACGAGATAGGGACGCACCGGACACCCGCATAATTATCTGTGAAAAAAGAGCTCGTCGGGAGGAGTCGGAAGACTGCGGGGAGTCAGAGCGCAGGCCAGAGAAGGCTAATACAAAGGCGCTGTCGCGACCCAGTTTCGACCCTGTTTGGGCAGAACAGATGGAGATAATGATAAATGAGCTCGCCGATTTGAAAAAGTCAAGGCCAGCCGAGAGAGCCGCCCCAATCTCAGGAATCGACGTGCTCGCCAAGAGAATTACAGAAACATTGCCTACCGGTCGCGAAAAGGTTAGCTATCCCAGCTATAATTACTACAATGGAAATTCTTGCCCAAACGACTGGCTCACCGCTTTCCAAGGTCGCATCACCCTGGCGACCCAAAATAAATCTGCCTGGTGCATCGCCTTAGTCGGAAGCATGCAGGATAGGGCCGCCTCTTGGATACGTGGACTTCCCCGTGGCTCAGTAAAAGGCTGGGAGGATCTCTCCGAGAAATTCGTCAGAGAGTTTGAATCGGCGAGTAGACCAAAGAAAACTATAGAGGACCTATACGAAGTTCGCATGGGTGGATATGAGTCCGGAAAAGAATATTATGAACGTTTCATCAGAATATACGATCAGACAAGAAACATTCCGGATGATGCATTTGTCACATGTTTCCTCACAGGGATCGCCAAGGGTCCAATGAAAACTGAGTTCAACCTGCGGCCCCCTAAAGCGGGTCTCAGGGAAATGTTGGAAAGGGCTCGAATGATGGGAGTCAGCGAAGCGCCGTCCTCGGGGAGGGCGAAGCCCAAAGCGAACGACCTTCACGAGAAGAGAGATCGCGCGAGAGGAGCGTAAGAAGGAAAAAGGGCGAGATGCTAACCACGACCGCGAGACAAAAAAGCCTTATAAATTCGGCGAGGACAATTTTACCCCGCTCAACACTAAAGCATCTCAAATATTGTTCGAAATCCGCGAACATTTTGACAAGCCCAAACCTATGAGGGGTGATCCCGATAGTCGCGACAAATCCAAATACTGCGACTATCACAAGGACCACGGTCACATCACAGACGAATGTTTCACGTTAAGGCGAGAGATAGAAAGGTTAATCCGCGAAGGACCAGCGACCAAGTATAAGCGAGACGGGAACACTGGTACCGGACAAGGTCGCCACCCCCGCGTCTATCAGAAGGAGGTCCAGGTTATCCATGGGGATATCCCCAGCAACAATCAACTGAAATCTCAGATGCACCAGATTAATACGCGCGGCTTTGAAAAGCAGGTAGTATTGGGGGAGAAAGAGAAGGGAATCATGTTCACTAAAAGCGAATTGGCCACAAGCGAGGGCCCCATGGAAGTACCTCTTATTCTCAAAATCGGAATAAACAACAAGCATGGTGTCAACAGAGTAATGATCGACACAGGGGCTGGTCGCGACGTCATCTATTTCGACTGTTTAAAACAGATCAGATTTGGAGAGGCTAAGTTGAAACCCTACCTCGGGGTGCTCGAGGGTTTTACCAACGACACTGTGCGGGTTAAAGGAACGGTCGACCTCAGCATCACTTTGGGTGACTACGAGCCATGCAGAACCGAGATGATCACCTTTCTAGTCATTGATCTCCCCTCATACTACAACATTATCTTGGGGATCCCAGCCATGAAAAAATTTCAAATGGTGGCGTCCGTTCCCCATCAAAGGGTCAAATTTCACATAGGGGAGGAGATTGGGGTCGCCATCAGCCGAACCGGATCTTTCCTCGATTATATTACAAAGAACAGGGTCGACTCCAAGCGACCCAGAGTGGATGGTTTTTGCCTGGTTCGGGATCAGGTCGCCACGTCGAATGAAATGCCGGAAAAAGCAGTGGAGGTTGAAACATTGCAAGTTCGAGATGAGCCCGACTTCACTACTGAGGACGAGTTGGTCGAGGTCATAATAAACGACAAATATCCCGATCAAAGGATAAAAATAGGATCGCGGACCACCGAGGTAGAAAGGGAAGAATTGATCGGGCTTCTGAAAGCCAACATGAGCGCCTTCGCATGGGAGGTAACAGATATGAGGGGCGTAGAGTCAGAGGTCTCTTTGCACTATCTAAGTGCCGACCCCAACTTCGAGGCCGATACAAAGAAAGAGCGCGACAATTCTCTATGGAAAAAGAGATCGCAATAAAAGGTGAGATCAAAAAACTTCTGGCAACAGGCATAATCAAAGAGCTTCAGTATCCCACCTGGTTGGCAAACGTAGTAATGGTAAAGAAACATAATGGCAAGTGGCGGATGTGTGTCGACTTCACAGACTTGAACAAAGCTTGCCCCAAAGACCCTTACGCGCTGCCTCGAATTGACAAAATGGTCGACGGGATCGCCGGATTCGAAACGCTGAGTTTTCTGGATGCATATTCCGGTTATCACCAAGTCAAAATGGCAGATGAAGACAAAGAGATGACGACTTTAGGGCAACGGGTGGACTCTATTACTACGAGATGATGCCTTTCGGCTCGAAGAACGCAGTTCGACCTATCGAGAGAATGGTGAACAGAGTTTTTAGCACACAGATAGGCAGGAACATGGAGGCCTACATTGATGATATGGTCGTAAAATCAAGTCTCCAAGATCACCTGATGGACCTTCGCGAAACCTTCGCCAATATACGAGACCACTCAATGAAACTAAACCCTGCGAAATGTATTTTTGGAGTCCAGGCAGGAAAATTTCTGGGCTTCATGGTGAGTCAGAGGGGATCGAGGCAAATCCCGAAAAAATCGAAGCCCTAATCAACATGAGCGAGCCCACCAGTGTCAAGGAAGTACAGCGGCTAAACGGCGTAATCACGGCCTTGGGTAGGTTTGTCTCAAAATCTCGCGAGAAGAAGTCCGCCTTTCTTCAAAATTTTGAAAGGGGCGGGTACCTTCTCTTGGACAATGGAATGCTCTCGGGCTTTTAAAGACCTTAAAGAATACTTGTCAAGCCCGCCGTTGTTAACCAGCCCAAAACTAGGGGATATTTTGTTTTTGTATTTGGCAGCCTCAGATAGGGCCGTAGCCGCAGTACTTGTAAAAGAAGAGGAGGGCTCGCAGAAGCCGGTTTTTATGTTTCTAAGGCTCTAAGCCCCGTAGAAAGTCGTTATTTTAATATTGAAAAGTTAGCGTATTGTGTTGTTATAGCGCCCGCAAATTAAGGGCTTACTTCTCATCGCACACCATCGTAGTCCTATCGAATGCATCGCTAAGACAGGGTTCTTCATAAACCGGACTTGTCCGGTCGATCGCTCCGGTGGGCTATCGAACTTACGAAATTCGACATCCGTTATGAGCCTCGGAAGGCTATAAAAGCCCGTGCTCTCCCAGTTTCATAGTAGAAACAAGCTTCAACGAAGAAACAACGGAGCAGGTTTGCCCCAAATGCAACCAGGATAAGGTAGCCACAGAGGACGAGCCTTTTAGGCCAAGTCACTGTTGGCAACTCTACGTCGATGGGGCCGCCAGTCACAAAGGGTGTGGCGCAGGGATAATCCTGTTAGAGCCGGGCACATCAGAGGAAATCGAGCAGGCTCTGAGATTCGATTTCACCGCCTCTAATAACCAGGCAGAGTATGAGGCCGTCATCGCTGGTTTAAAGCTCGCCAAAGCCATGAAAGTCGAAAATATACAGGTATTTTGCGACTCACAGTTGGTTGTGAATCAAATCAATGGCTCTTTCGGCATTCATTGCGAAATATTACGAAGGTATATCAACCTCGTCAAAAAACTCGAAAGCAGCTTCGCGTATTGCCAGTTCAAAAACATCCCCCGAGAGGATAATCATAGGGCAGACTATTTATCCAAATTGACCAATGAAGATGCGTCGTGCGATCCTAGCATCATGGTCGAGCATCTCTTTGAGCCCGCCATTTCTCAAGATGAGGTCATGGACTTCCAACCCAGGAATACTTGTTGGGTCGACATCATGAAATCTTACATTGAGCTAGGGGAGCTTCCCAATGATCCGTGCGAAGCTAAGGCCTTGGTAAAAAGGGCTGCAAGATATATGATTATGGACGATGTGCTTTACCGTCATTCATTCTCAAAACCCCTTCTGCGATGCGTGCGACCTGAGGAGGTAACGGGCATTCTAACAGAACTACACGAGGGAATGTGCGGCGGCCATCCCGCCAATCGAACGCTAGCACAGAAAGTACTCCTAGCCGGATACTATTGGCCGAAATTAGCGAGAAGACGCCAAAGCATATACCCAGGGCATGTGATGTTTGCCGAGGTTCGCCGGTATCCCCAGTGGCTACCCTCGCCGAACAAAGCATAGTGGTAGCGGCCCGGCCCTTCGACATGTGGGCAATTGACCTCATCGGACCTTTGAAGAAGGGTCGCTCGGGATGCGAGTATGTGGTCGTCGCAAGGGATTATTTTACTAAATGGGTCGAGGCTAAAGGCTTGGTAAAAACCAAACACCGGGATATAACATACTTTTTGCTCGATCAAATATGGACAAGATTCGGAGTTCCGAGAGTTGTGGTTTCCGATCACGGACCTCAATTCAGTGACGAATTCGACAAATTTTGTGAAGAAAACAATGTTAAACATTGGCAATCATCCGTGTGTTACCCACAAGGAAATGGGCAAGCTGAAAATGCCAACAAACAGGTCCTAAGTGTACTAAAGAAGAGCCTGGGTGAGAAAGCAGGTCACTGGCCGGATCACCTTCCGGCGGCTCTATGGGCACTCAGGACGTCGCGAAAAATCACAACGAGGGAAACTCCTTTTGCCTTAACTTATGGATCTGAGGCTATGGCGCCAGTGGAAATGGCCTTACCAAGCCCTAGGTTCGTTTTTTATAACGAGGTCAATAATACCGCGGCACGTAAACTCGAGCTTGATCTAGTAGAGGAGCGGCGCATCCAGGCATACAGCCGTTTAGTCAATTATAAACAGGCGGCGAAGCGTCATCACGACAAACGTATTCGCGGGCATCACTTTGCCGTGGGAGATTATGTTTTGCGAAAGAGACAAGCCACCGGCCACGAGGCCAAGAAGGGAAAACTATCGGAAAACTGGGAAGGACCAGAGAGGATCGCTCGGATAGTCAAAAAAGGAACTTACGTACTAAGTGACAACCAAGGTCGCGAGTACAACCGACCCTGGCATGCGGACAATCTGAAAAAATATTATATGTAAAGCGTATGTATGCCCGCGTACGAACAGGGCATATGGAAAGGGAAATCGAAATAAAAGAGCCATCTTCGTTTATTAAGAAATACAATTGTTTCCAGCAAATCTGCGGCCTACCATGCTTTGCGATCTCAAAAAAAAAAAAAAAAAAAAAAAGCGGGTTACACTCTATCTAATGAGTGTACCTATAACGATCCAAAGGAATGCTTCGGCACCCTCGCTAAGCTGCATAGCTTCGTTATTAATGAAGCAAAAGGGAAGCGACGATGTCGGTCCATAGAAACCGCAAAATTAACCGCTTCCCGATGAATCAAGATCCCCCAATCAATATCAACGCGATGATCGCGAATAGCGTGCAAAAGCAAAGCTTCGGCTTCACTAACAGCCTCGTTATCCGTGGACAAGAGGGCGCGCGAGTTGATGAACCTTTTCCACTCACGATTGCTGCGAGAAAGATCAGACGCAGGTCCCAGTACACGAGGTCGCTCATAATCAGGAAAGAGCTCGCGAAGGGCTCGTCACAAGCAAGATTGTCTACTTGACTCATCGGCAAGGTTCCAAGCGAGCTCATAATGGGATAAGGGGTCGATAGCGGGTATACCCAGGGCATCATTGATGGATTCCGGAGTAAAAATGACCGCGACGCCACGAAGGGTAATGCAGCTGGCAGTCCCCTCAGAAGCAACTTCGGACAAGATGGAATAGAACTCCCTCACTATTGAAAGATTGGGAAGTATTGACGAAGGTGGTGCAACAAAATCTGCCCACCCAGAAAAGCGTACGCGCAGAAGAGAACCGTCACCCTCGACCTTGCTCTGATTTAAACCCCTCTCCTTCGTAGGCTCAACCCACTCAAAATATCGCCAGAAATGATCTTTAGCAACGTCGAGAGCGGTAAAAGAAAGGGGATACATCACGAATAGGACGAGCTTTCCATATCCGAACCCGGTCGCTTTTCCCTGGGTGAGACATAGCATAAAGTAAAGGGGGGGGGGGGATGAAACAATAAAGAGGATAATGAACAAATTGCAGAAGAAAGAAAGCAAATTCAGTATAAGGCAAGAGGCAGAATGAGTTCCAAGGTACTCCCCTTTTTTATACTAAAAGGAGGATATAACCAAGGCAGCAGGAACGCCAGACCATAAAGAGACCAAAATTTATGGCTACAGTTACACCTGACACCTATTTATTAGGGGTCGTAACTCTGCGTTAATGACACGGTCAAAGGCTGCTCTGAGAGGCTAAATTTCTGACAACACTGCTCATAGGGCCGCGGAAATCTTGACAATTGACACCGCATAGCGACCATGGTTAGGACAAGACGACGACGTTTCGTGACCGCGTACTCCAACAAATTATGTAAAAGACCTCGCACAAATCAAGAGGACCGCATACGAGGGATAAAGTAATGCCTATCACAAACCTCGCTAAAGACCGCCGTATAGTCAACACAAATCGTGGACGGGAAAAATCAAATCTTATAAATAGAAAATGCGAGAGAGTAAATTGTCAAGATATTACAACTCAAAATTCAAGCAAATCACAAAGATAAATAGTCAAGGTCACAAGTCAAATTTTTAAAGGGCTCGCAGAAAATCCAAAAATCTAGAGATCATGAGGGGTAGGTGGGGTGCTATGAACTCATCGCCTTGCTCAGGGGACGGCGGCTTCTTCAACGCCTCAAAGTTCACAGGATTAACAGGAGCAGGATCCCAAACAAAGCTCGCCACGACTAAGCCGTTCGACCGTATCGAGGTAATAAGCTCATTGGCATAGGGAATCTCCGGGTGAAAAACCACTAAATCGGGATGTCCTTGGTGCGTATTCACCCACCGCAAGATATCTTCCGTAGTAATGTGCTCTCTCGCCTCGGTCGCCCCGGATGCGGCGAGCTAAGTGACTAAAACCCCGATCAAAGCTATGCTCCATGAGGTCAAGAAAGTCATCGAATTCTTGTAGGCGGCGACGGCCCCGGACTTGGCCTCCTCAACGGCCTCGGCGCTTTCTTCACGCTTCCTCTCAGCTCTCTTCGCAGCCTTCTTCGGCGGCTTTCTCGCGGCCTCTTTAGCAACCGTATCCGCCTCGCCGAGCTTACCCCTCAACTTAGCGATCTCCTCCCGCGCCCCGCAAAATCCTTGGTCAAAGTGGAAACTTTCTCATTGATTTCGATCCGCCAGAGTGCTCCTCCAAGATTGATCTCATCTTTTCCACCTCGCCGCCCGCGTGCCTAGCTTTCTTTTCGGCGAACTCTTGCCTCGGTCGGTCGCCCCTAGGCCGCGCCGTCACCTTTATCATCTCTTCCTCGCGCCTCTCAGCGGCCTCGAGCACCCTATTCAAACGAGCGCCGAGCTGGGAAAAGCAAGGGGGAGTTGGCCAAAAAAAAAAAAAAAAAAAAAAAAAAAAAAAAGAAAAATTGAAGAAGAGAAGAAAGAGGTGGTCTTACCATAGAAGCAGCAATCCCAAACTGGCCGCTCAAATCTCTGATTTCGACGATCTCATCTTGAGGCGGAGTATTATCTTGAGCCGCAAAGCGGGCTAGTATGCCCCGACCAATCTCCACTTGAACATGATCAGGATAGTCAAAAGGAATCGGCCCAAGAGGAATCACATCAGCAATTGCTTCACCAACCCGGCGAGCTTTGGATAGGTCAAGATCCTGGGTAAAGCTCGGATCCAACCAAAGGGCCTCTTTCCCAGAGTAACCTCAAGGCAAGGTTTTTTGTGGCAGTGTCTTAGTGGGCGCGCTCTTCTCCACCGGAGTTTCAACCTCTTCAAGATGCACCGGGCTGTGAGCGGGCCGTTTGGGTAGGCGATCATTCTTCGCCTTCTCTGGTTGAGGTCGCTTTACGCCGTGCGACTCTTTAGCAGGGGGGATGAGTCTCTTTTGAGGCACCACCGACTCGGGCTCGCAACAAGGGCGCAGGAAGTCGCAACAAGGGCGAAGAGGTCGCAGCTTCCGGGTTATATGTCTCGGCGACAACCGAGGCATCCACAAGCTCGGGGCACTTTCCCTAGAGCTTTCTTCAGAGCCTCCTGTCGAGCATTGGCTGCCTTGGTTGCCTCCGCGTTAAGCTTGTTTCTTTGAGCCCTGCGAGCATTTGGATCCATACCTACAAAAGGAAAGCGGTTTAGAACCCAACAAAACAAAATGAACATATACAAATAAATACAAGTGGACAAAGAAAGTTACAACGCGGCCTAAGTAAAGGATCGCCCCCACATTCTGGACACTCGGAGGGAAAACATTTGTTGATATGGCAATCCCCAATCCAGTCCGGATCGCAACTCTCAGGACCCATTCGTACCAAGGGCACGGCATTCCCCCTACCTACTAGGCCCGCCATACATACAAAAGGCTCGGCCAGGTCAAGAAGTTCAACCCAGGCAACATTTCTCCGAGATGGCGCCGCCCCATCCGACTGAATTAACGTCATCAGCCCCTTTACATAGCGCCGCTCACTCACAGGGGGGTCAAGGATTAAAAGCGTGGATTTGACTCCGCGGACTCCTGCCCTGGGAAAAGGCCAACCTACCTTCGACTCGACTTTCAGTACCCGCTTCCCCCATTTGTGAAACTTATTGGGAAGCGGGAATAGTAGGCGGGGAGTCTTCGTCCTCAGGGAGATTTGTCCAGGAACGCCGTCCCCACGAAGAGATAAAATTGCCCCAAGAAAGTTAACGTCGGCTCAATCTTCGAATCCGGAACATAACTGTGAAAGCCATCAACTGGATAATAGCCCCGACGGTAAAATCAGAAGGAAGCGCCTGCATCTCCTTGCAGATCTTCACAAAGAAAGGATCGAAAGGCGGTCTCAGACCCGCATGCAAATGATGGAAGTGGAGGATAAGGGTGTCCTCGGAGCGGCGCGCACATACGTAATCCTTGTGATCCCCGGGCTTAAATTTGTCGGCCTCCTTCTCATAATCGAAAAAAGAAAACCGATACACCCCGGTATCGATTCCAAATATATGATTTATGGTCCTATTGAGATCGCTGCCCTTACACAGTCGGGACCATTTCTTCTCAACATCCTTCTCATACGCCGTCATGGTCCCAAACTCCCGCATAGCTTCAGGATTGTTAGGTCGAGAGATCTTCGGCTGGGTGGCGGCCGCGGCGGCTTCACCGACTGTCATGGTTTGGCTCGCAATTTTCTTCTTCTTCCTCTGCTTTTTTGCGGGCACCCAGATATCCTTCCGAGGCAATTCAGCATTTTCATCCTCACTGGACCCCATTAACTCATGAACTGCAGCGTCCTGAACATAAGCTTCGTCGTGGTCGAGCGCCGCTAGTACTTGGGACCGCAGTTTGTCCTTCAGCCGGGGACGCGATTTTTTCAGCCCCGTGAACAGTTGGAGATTTTTGTGCCCGCGCTTTCTCTTTAAGGCTCTCTCTACGCGGCGGATTTCTGGCAGAGATAAAGGCCTCCAACTCAAAAGGGTCGGCATCCATAGCGCGACCTCATCGCCAGTAATCTCGCCAACACCGCGCGAGTACTTTCCACTTCCACCTCGTCCAAGCAGATCGCCGACCGAGGCCGCGATAATATGGGGTCATCCTCGCATAATCATAAATCTCCCTTTCCGCGAATCATCGCTAGAATAATCATTCCCCGACATCCCGCAAAAACAAGGGAGGAAAAAGGTGGAGCTTTCGAGACCCGGTATAATAATAAATTAGCCCGGGAAGGTGATCGCACCCACTTCAATGCCGCCTCCTCCGTTTTTGCAAGAGAGATCGCAAATAAAATTACAGAGGAAAGCAGGGGAGCGGGTGAAACCCCAATTTTCCCAGGAAAGCTATAATCTCTCCCCAGGAAAAACCCCATTATTAATCAGAAACAAATCGAGGTTGCATCCCCGTTGCAGAAAGAAAGATGAAAATGATGCCTATGAAAAAATAACGCAGGGATGGATGAATAAAAGAGTTAAAAGAGAGGAATTCTTACCCAATTTGCTGAGGAAAAGAGGAAATCCGCGTGAAGACTGGGAAATGCTCAAGAAAGTGGCCGGAATCTTCAAAAGAACCACCTTGAAATCCTAAAACCACCAAAGAAACGCCGCTGAACCTTCAAAGCTCCGCCGCAAAACCTTAAGAATTCCGATCAATAAAAAGCGAAGGAAATAAGGAATGCTAAAAGTGTGAGGAGGTTGAGGGGTGAAAACCTTATATAGGCAAGGGGGCCACGATCGAACGGTTGGGAACCCTTCATCAGACGGTTCAGATTGGGGCGGCATTTATCAGTTTCGAAATTCGAAGGGGCGTCCCATCAATGCTCACGTGCAACTGCCTAGGCAGTTGCAAAGGCGGCCGCATTACTCAGCAGAATGGTACCTGGAGGACTTACGTCAGCAACGATTGACGATCTCGCCCCACCAAAACTGACCCAGAGTTGCTTCGAAGGCCGCATGCTTTGAAAGCACGGCCCTTAGTGAACAAGTCGCATCAGACGACAAGGTCGCAAAAACTGGCCCAGAGTTGCTTCGAAGGCCGCATGCTTTGAAAGCACGGCCCTTAGTGAACAAGTCGCATCAGACGACAAGGTCGCAAAAACAGGCCCAGAGTTGCTTCGAAGGCCGCATGCTTTGAAAGCACGGCCCTTAGTGAACAAGTCGCATCGACGACAAGGTCGCAAAATCGGCCCGAGTTGCTTCGAAGGCCGCATGCTTTGAAAGCACGGCCCTTAGTGAACAAGTCGCATCAGACGACAAGGTCGCAAAAATAGGCCCAGAGTTGTTTCGAAGGCCGCATGCTTTGAAAGCACGGCCCTTAGTGAACAAGTTTCCTCAGACGACAAGGTCGCAAAAACAGGCCCAGAGTTGCTTCGAAGGCCGCATGCTTTGAAAGCACGGCCCTTATGAACAAGTCGCATCAGACGACAAGGTCGTAAAAACTGGCCCAGAGTTGCTTCGAAGGCCGCATGCTTTGAAAGCACGGCCCTTAGTGAACAAGTCGCATCAGACGACAAGGTCGCAAAAACAGGCCCGGAGTTACTTCGAAGGCCGCATGCTTTGAAAGCACGGCCCTTAGTGAACAAGTCGCATCAGACGACAAGGTCGCAAAAACAGGCCCAGAGTTGCTTCGAAGGCCGCATGCTTTGAAAGCACGGCCCTTAGTGAACAAGTCGCATCAGCCGACAAGGTCGCAAAAACTGACCCAAAGTTACTTTGAGGTCGCTTGCTTTAAAAGCACGGCCCTAAGTGTACAAGTCGCATCCGACGACGAGGTCATAAAATGTGTTGATAATTACTCCATCCTTTATATCCTCAGGGAATATCATTAAAGCACGGAGTAGGGGGCCATTGATGGGTATAAATAATTCCACCACCTCAACAGTGGGAGACAACCCACTGCGGCCATCCTCCGGCATGACAGAATAGATCGCAAAGAGGGCGGCCACCGTGTCTCACCTCGCCGCAACCAAAGCCTTTGCGGCCCCGTGGCAAGTGCAACGATCCCGTGGATCTCATCCGGCAAGTCAAGAAGGGGCGCCAAGGGGACGAGGCAGAAAAGGCTTGCTCCTTGCGACCTCGGAGAGATGGCCGCCGGTTGATCCGCATCTTTCCCCACTTGTATCTTAGATATTTCGTCTTACTTAATATCTAATTTAAACCTAGTTGTTAGTAAAATGTCTAATAGATTACTTATTCTCTAAGTTACCCACCTCTATAAAAGGTGTGGTCATTGTAAACTAGAAGAGGATGAAATAGACACTACACTTGCAAGCAAAAGCTCTGTCCATTTTTATTCCTCCGTACCACCACCCGCCGGAGAATCACACCCCCTTAATACAGCCAGATATCCACCGTCTATACACCGCAAGGACACCTGTGATGATTTATACATCATCACATAGAGACAATGCAACTATAAGTATAAACGATTCTAACCTAATTAAGAAGCAACATAAAGGCGGTCATTGACCAACAATAAACAATGAGAAAACAAACTTGGTATTCCTCCCCCTCTCCTCACCGATCTACTAACATGGATTAGTTAATCGTTACGTTTACTTCCCCACATAATTTCCTTAAATTAATCGCGAGCTTAGTTTTAATTATCATTATCTGCTATGGGTGCAACTCATACTCTTATCTACTCCGACAATGGTACCAGACAATCTATTCTCAAGCTACCCTACCTAATTGGTCCATAATAGCCCATACGCTTAAAGATATAAAATTGCCGATATCGAGCGCTAACCTGCCTAGACAGCTGCCGACATTGATCAGCACGTTCCTCGGGTCCATTCAAGACTATGTCCAAACTTAGCACTTCACTATTCATATTTCATGCCAGTTTATGATTACAATAAGCATATTGGCCAGATCTAAACTACTTTGTTAATTAAACTGTCGATCAACGTAGTTTGTAGTGAATCCTAATATTAGGTTTTCTAAATAATGCCTCGGTAAACCGGTATAGACCGCCGGGTTACCGGGGTCAGATTTTCCTATTCCTGGATCTTCATTGCTCAATTATGATTAAAATAAGTAAATTATAGGGTCTTTAAACATACAGATTAACTAAAACACATAAATACGAATAGATCTACCATATTGAACACAAAAAGGAACGTTCAAAGCTTCAAACCTTCAACAATGGTGATCTAGCTCGATCTACTCAAGCTAGAGACTGTGGAGAAAGGGAGGAAACCAGAAACAACTCTTCCAAAGCTTGAATAACTTTATTTCATCAAAATATGTAATGTAATTGTAGAATTGATAATAAGATAATAAGCAAAACTTATGAAGAACTCTGTTAATGCGACCTTATATAGATACAATGACCAACTTAAGACTCTCTAAAACCCTAATCGACCTAGTAGAGGCGGCAGAATCAGTTTCATGTTAAACAAGTCCTCGGTTTACCGGACCTGGCCCTCGGTAAACCAGGATGACTTTTCTTCCTGTTCTTTAGAAGACCTCCTCTTGGACTTTAATCACATGGCCCAATATATTTCTTTTGGTCCAGATCCACTCTCCAATGCTCCGGATTCGGTACATCCTATAAAACACACAAAACGAGACGAACATTACCAAATCTTCGGGAAAATAACATAGATGCGAAATTACGATCATGGAAACACTCATGTAGCATTTAACATATATTCCACATAATAAAGTGTCTATCTATCCTCTCTTTAACAGAATTAGGGGTGAATAATGGTATAATTATTGGTATCATTTAGAGTGTCATCAACTACCCCCACTTAGCTTTTGATCGTCCCGAGCAAAAAAGCAAAAAGAAAACAACACTCTGATCAATATACAAGTTAATTAAAAACAACTATGCCTCACAAAGTCAAGATCAAGATCATGCCACACATATCCATCAGTAACGCATTAAACACTATTCATGTCATGAACCAATGTGTGTGTGCAATAACTTTCACAACCACTTCATAATGCAGACTGTTGGTCCCTTGGAAAGGCTAACATAAGTTTAGAGGGGGGGTGAATAAACTTATCCCTAAAAACTGGATTTAAAACAAATTACGGTTCAGTTAAAACTTGTGTGGAGTTAAGCTAACTCAACTGAGTATAAGTCAATACAGACTTATCGTTAGTCTAGTTAACTGGCAGCGGATTGATTTAGCCTTTATAAAATATAAGTTATCAGACAGCTTATTGTGTCAGTTTCTTAAAATTGTTGTAAATAAGAACTAGATAATTATAACTGTAATGAAGTAAGTAAATACGTAAAGTAAATAGACAAGAATTATAGAGGTTCCAGGTGGTGTAATCCTGTACGTCCTCTCTTCCCCTGTGATGCGGAGGAAAATTCCACTAGAACTTCTTTGAGATGGCCCGGTTACAAAAAGTTCTAAACTGATAGTCCTTGACTAATCCTTAGCTTCACTATCTAAACACTTGTATAACAGGTAGAATTACTGCTCTTCAATTGTTTGAAACACTGGTCCTTGGAGGGTTGAATTGCCTCTTCACCAGCTCATCACAACCACAGGTTTCCTGACTGCACTCAACTGTCCTTCACACCTTTTTGGTGTTTCACAGTCTAAACCTTTGATAGAATCAAAGTTGAGACTTGAATCAATAGCTATGATTCAATTGTGATTTGAGCTTTTATTATGGACATATAAGTTACACACAGCTCTGTATTTCTTCAAAAGAATGATCTTGATCTTTCTTTGAATGCTAAAGAATACTTGAAGGAATTTTTTGATCTTTTAATTAAGTATTTAGTAGGAATTCATTCAGATTGGCTTTGCCCTTTTGATTTTTCTTGACTAGATTAATTCTTAGAATTCCTTCACCTCACCCCATTTTTCTTTCTGATAGAAGTGGTCTATTTATAGGGGTTTATCTAACGGTCAAATTCCTTGAGTTCAATTCTTTGTAGCCGTTAGTGGTTCTGCTTTCTAGCTTGTACGTTCATGTCAGAACGGATAGATTATCCTCCAATCATAATCCTTGAATTGTAACGGTCTTATTTTTTTCTTCAGTTTGGTTAAGCCTTAGTTTCAAAACTGATTTACTGAGAAAATTATCAGTTCCCAGTTTGTAAGAGCTTTAACTGAGTGTTTAATCTTCTTCAACAATCAGTGCTCCAGTTTACATCTGATTGTAATTAACTTAATCAGAGTACACCATAAAGAATTATCTTCTAAGAATTCATTGTCTTTATGATTCTTAGGTCATCACAATCTGGCCTGAAGTCTAGCTTTACAGTCTCGACGTAGTCTTCATAACTGAGTTTGAACCCTCAGTTCTTCAGTCTTCAATAACTGAGTCTGTGACCCTCAGTTCTTCATTAACTGAGTTTGAACCCTCAGTTCTTCAATCTTCTAGATAAGCCAACCGAGTTTGTGTCCTTCAACGAACTTATCTTCTTCAGTTTCATATTGGTGTAGTCCGAGACAGTTTGACTAACTTCCAGTTCTTGTTATCTCAGTTTCTAGTTATCTCAGTTCACAGTCTAGAAATATTACAGTGCTTGTCTGATTTAACTTATACAAATATCAGACTCTATTAAATCCTACACATTGATATCTAGAAATCTTTTTACTTTGCACTATAACAGCTAGTTATGACACTTCATCAATGGGGCTTAGAATAATGACTAAATAAGTGATGAATCATCATCAAAACATAAATTTTATTTCCAACAAAGACAATCTCACATTACGTCAACCCGTAGTCGAACTAACTAGTCTCGAACATGTTATTCATTAATTAAATTAGCTGGCAAGAAAGATCGAGAACCGAGTATATATTACTCTTAGGCTCGCGTTTATCGGTCTATGCAAAAGTCATGTGTTTTACGCTCCATCGATTAAGATTTTGCCAAACTCTCATTGATTTAACTATCCTCATAGCCCCACTCATGATAAACTACCGAATCGAAATTCCTTTGCCTTTATAAGCGTTGGTGGAACATGATTCATGATAAAGCTAGGGTCAACTCTAGTCAAATCAATATGCTATCGACTACACACCAAGGGAAGTGAGTTATACGTGCTTAAAATGGTGGCTCATAACAGAATATGAACTTAATACGCCACTTCTTCAGAAGTGGGCATTTACTCTTACTTGTGTAAAGTAAAGCAAAGATGAAGTCAATTAACTTGAAAAGATCAAAGATATCATATTTTTTTTCAAAATTCTGTCGAAATGAATCAAAGTCTAAGTGGTGAATCGTGCATCAAAGAGAATCAAGATAATCATGCAAGTCATGGAATATAGTGCTAAGAAGCTAAGTGACGTTCCTCTACCTCAATCGGGTTGGACCGGATCCGACCGGGTCGGGTCATTTACAGTCTATTTAGTTTATGTAATAACTTTATTATGATTAATAAAATCACTTATGTTCTTATATATTGTTTATCTTCATGTTGTTTTTTGTATATATAGTAATGTCCCTTGTATCAATCATGTGATAGAGAAACTATGATAGTGATTATGGTTGATGAGATCTCTAATCACTATAATAAGTTTGGTACTTAAATGTCTCTAGTCCTATGTACTGTCAAATGGGACATTGATAGTATAATCAGACTAGCATGTATTGGATGTCTTCTATCTTTTAGAAGGTAGGGATTGATCTCGTCTATCAAACTGTAGAGACACTTGGACTGTACGTGGACGTGTATTAGAGAATGCGTACGTTAGACTGACCCACTTACATTAAGTGTCACACTATGTGGCGGTTGTGTAATTATCCTTTTGACCGGAGTCTTCATGGCATCACGGTGTGGATTGTCATGCTTTGATACTATTGAGATTTCCCCTAGCCATGGGGTGATCATGCGGTAGTGATTGGGTATGATACTGAAGCATGCGGAGTATACATGATTGGTCGTCTGGGAATCGCGTATCCTATGATTGGGATTGAATATCCGAAATGGCATTCTTATAAGGAATTTCTAGCTCTCGAGAATCTTTGCAAAGTGGGAGTAAATGTGTTATCCCGAGAAAGCTTGATATTCAGATTATAAGATACGATCGTTAATGTATTGACACTCGAGATACGATCGTATGGATATTATTACAGCGATAGGATTGTAAATTACACGGTAACTGCTTCACATGAAAGGTAGTAGTCATTGCTTTTGACGCTTCCGATGATTGGGGTTCACGGTGTGTTGCTAGATGCTATCCCGTGATCGTTAGGCATGAATGGCATTTTAGTAAATTGCACTTTGTGTCTACGGCCAACATATTCGGAAGCCTATCGAGTCACACACATATGAACATCGAGTGGGATTAAAATGCGGTTATAGTTGATAACCAAATAAGGAAAGTTTATCTCTAAACAATAAAGGTTATAGTGGTAAATTAATATGGTGGTATTTATTTATTATGAATAAATAAAATACAAGATATTAATTTTATACAAATTATATTAATTAAAGAATATTCCGGAAGTCAATTAGTTGACTAATGGGGCGCCACTTTTAAGTGTATAAGATACACTTGGATTGTGCACTTTAATTAACGAGATTGCCATAATATTAATATATGATATTAATTGATTTTGGATAAATAGATTTATTGTAATAAGATAATTATAATCAAAATAAGATATTGACAAAATTAATTATAATAAAAGAGATAAATCAATCTAATTGATTTTCCTTATTTTATTGAGAAAAGATTTTCTTCTCCTACACACTATATGGGGCGCCACCTACACTATAAATAAGAAGTGGGTGTCAAGCTCTTTTGTACAACACAATTGCCAGAGCTCATAGTTCTTGTATAAAATAGATAGCAACCTATAGTGAGTTTGTGAGGGAGGAAAAAGGCCCGTCTAGCAACCGGAGTTTTCCAATAGAAATCCAAGGAGGATTCCGGCGAGGAGTTCGTGTGGATTAGCGATAGAGGCCGGATGCGTGGACGGCTTGCGCACTGTACTACTCTCCGTTGACGGTCAAAGCGACGATCTTATATATCATCAAGGTATAACCGTCAAACTACTTAACGTGTTTATTGCATTAAACGAAGAACGATCTAGAAAAACGAAATCAAATTTTAAATTCCGCTGCGTTAAACTAGTGAATTCCTTACAGTGGTAGCAGAGCCAGACTTCGGGCTTATGCAATAAGCCTAATTTAATTGCAGAGTATTTAATCGATAGATGCAAGATTTAAATCACGAGACGTTAAAACAAAAAAAAGGAACGATTGGGGGGCTCGGCCGACTGGCGGCGGTCCCCTTTCTTTGTGGTGCCGGCGGCGGCGGCTCTAGGGCTACCGTCGCCGTCTGTCTTCTTCCAATGGGGAGATCGACCCTTTTTGTTTTGTGATATTTATTGTGTATAGATATCTCGTTTGTTTAGTTGTGTCATATGACCAACCAATGGTCAAATAGTTTGGGCTACTGGGAAACCATATTGACATATTGGCCTTTCCAAATTTTAATTTGGAATAGGCCTAGGCCCCTTTCAAATATTTGATTTGTAAAAGGCCTAGGCCTAGGCCACTACCAAAATTTTGGTGGCCAGGCTTAAACCAAAATAATTTGGCGTTTCCAAATATTTGATTGGAATAGACCTAGGCCCTTTTCAAATATTTGATTTGTAAAACGCCTAGGCCACTTCCAAAATTTTGATTTTGGAATGTGGGCAGGCCCAAACCAAATTTGGTTTGGAAGGTGCATTTTGGTTTAGGAAACCAAAGGCATCCCTTTTGGTTAAGGAACAAAAGGAAAGGAAACAAATTTGAGACTTTATAATTTTAATTTTATTTTGAATAGTTCAAATTTAATAAAATTGAAATTAAAATCGATTTACAATTAAATGTTAATTTTATTTTCGATTAGGTCATATAATTAATTAAATGTTATTTAATTATTTGATATGATAAAATAAAGAGGCATAAGTAGCTAAAATTAGAATTTAATCTTTTTCATAAGATAAAATTGTATGGATTAAATGTGTAGATATAATGTGATTATATGGACCCCGATTGATCATGGACTCGACCAATAGGATAGATGGGAATGTTTGCTTTATGTTGGTTTTTTGAAAATTGTCCTAGGCCGTTATGAAGAACGTGACCTAGATTACTTTTTTGCATTTATCCCATTCCCGTTAGCTCCCCCGTGTGCAGTGGGTGTAATTATTTATTAGATAGATTATTATGTAACAAGAATGGAACAAGAAGATGAAGACCAATGAAAGATAAAGAACTCATTGGCATACAACAATAATGATCCTATTGGCGGTTGCAAATACCCTTAGTTTGTGACCCACGGTTTTATCAGTTTGTATTCGAAACCGCACCTAGGAAAAGTCCATGATCATACCGGTTATTTTGTGCGCGGAATGTTGTGTATGTTTTACTTTAAATGATATCGTAGTAATGTGCACATAGTAGATGAGACCATAATTAAACCAAATTAATTAAGTGAATTAATTTAAAATTATTCCCACATCAAAAATCAAGTCAAAATTGCCTCCCCATATTATAACGACGGTGAAGAGCCCTTTTTCGGACCAACTCACTTGCCAAAGCGGGGTTGACGTACTTCGGGTATATCGTCGTTATCGAGATATGATCGAAAGAGATCTCACGAATATTTGGGTTATGACTCGACTCATAATTTTCTCGGCCACCAGCCAAAGCGGGGTCGTTTGGACTTTAGAGGCAATGGTTTGACTATTCTCATTAGATGAAAAATTGTCAAAGAGTTGACTGATCAAACAACAAGAGTCATATAAGATATGATCGACAAAGTGTTGGCCACTTGTTTAATTATTTTTGGCCCATCGACCAAAGTTTGGAGTCGGGGTAGTTCGATGGGATCTTGCCCACTAAAGAAATTATTTTCTTGAAAGCCAATTGGGAATAGTTGGCTAGTGGGAGTAAAAACCTTATAAAATTTTAAGTGCCAATTTTGGGTTTTTTATACATGAGCTTTTACTTATTCTATCTTTATTTATTGTTGTAGAAAAAATGTCAAACAAATTGAACCTTCGTTTTATCATCGACAATAAGCTTGAGGAAATTTTTCTCGATTGGGAAAGAAACCTCAAAATCGTTTTGAGGCACGAGAAGATTGGCTATGTCTTGGACGAGGCCCTACCGGAAATGCCTGCTGAGAGTTCGGCTGCAGATACTGTCGAGAAGTACAACAAGCACTGTTGTGACAGTACCGATGCTTCATGTATCAAGCTTGCTTCGATGACACCTAAACTGCAAAACCAGCTTGAGTCTATGGACGCCTACACAATAATGGTCCACCTAAAGGAACTCTATGCTTCTCAGTCTCACACTGAGAGGTATGAGGTCTCGAAGGCCCTGTTTAGTTGTAAGATGGCATCCGGGACTGCTTTGGGATCACACGTGCTTAAGATGATCGGGTACATAGAGAAGCTTGGGAAGGCGGGCCACAAGTTGGAACGAGAATTGAGTATTGACTTGATTACGAAATCTCTACCGATTCATTCTCACGCTTCGTGATGAATTATCACATGAACAAGATAGATTGCACCCTTGCGGAGTTATTGAACATGTTGAAAACTACTGAGGGCACTGTGGGGAAGGGAAAGTAAGTGTTGCTGGTCACTTCAAGCAAGGGCAAGGAAAAAGCCCAGAAGAAGTCCAAGAAGGCGAAGGCTGCACCTAAGCCAACGCCTAAGATACCAAAAGACAAATCCAAGGATGCTTGCTTCTATTGCGGTGTGACCGGACATTGGAGGAGAAACTGCAAAGGCTTCTTGAGTACCAAGAAGAAGCATTCTGATGCTTCGACTTCACGTATATTTATGATTGAGATCAACATTACTTCTTCTAAGTCTAACCACTGGGTATTAGATACTGCTTGTGGTTCTCATATCTGTACGAATATGCAGGCACTAAGAAGAACTAGAGAGCTAAGGAAATGAGAGGTGGACCTACGCGTTGGGAATGGAGAAAATGTTGCTGCACTAGCCATAGGAGTTTATTTTCTTTCATTTCCCAGTGGGCTAGTACTTCAACTTAATAACTGTTATTTTGTTCATGCTCTTACGAAGAGCATTATTTCCATTTCTGCATCAGATGTTGATGGTTTTTCATTTATGTTTGAGAATAAATGTTGTTCTTTTTCACGTGATGGAATTTTTTTATGATACTGGCATACTTAGCAACGGTCTCTACATATTAGATATGAATGTTGACGTACTTAATATAAATAACAAGAAAGCCAAGATAAATGACTTGAATGAATCCTACTTATGGCATTGTAGACTTGGCCGTATAAATAAGAATCGCATTTCCAAACTCCATAAAGATGGAATGTTGGATCAATTCGATTACGAATTGTTTGATACATGCGAAGCTTGTTTACTTGGCAAGATGACAAAGTCACCTTTTAGTGGAAAAGGGATAAGATCCAATGAATTGCATGAGCTCATACATACTGATGTATGTGGCCCAATGTCAATTCAAACCAAATGAGTATACTCTTATTTGAAGTATAAGTCTGAAGCCTTCGAAAAGTTCAAGGAATTCAGAAGTGAAGTGGAGAAACAACTAGGTAAAGAAATCAAAACACTTCGATCCGATCGAGGTGGAGAATACCTAGATGGAGAGTTTCAAGACAATTTGAAGGAGAATGAGATTCTACCTGAATGGACCCCTCCCGGGAGGGCACAGATGAATGGCGTGTCTGAGAGGAGGAACCGTACCTTGTTAGACATGGTGCGATCCATGATGAGCTACGCAGTTCTCCCAAAATCATTTTGGAGGTATGCTCTAGAAACCGCATCCTATACATTGAACCGAGTTCCATCAAAGACGGTTGAATCTACTCCATAGGAGGTGTGGACTAAGAGAAAACCGAGCGTAGGTCATCTAAAACCTTGGGGTTGTCCGACTTACGAGAAGTGGATGATGCCTGACAAATTAGAGCCCATGTCTGACAAATGTCTATTTGTGGGATATCCTAAGGAAACCAAATGGTACCAATTTTACCATCCTGAGGAACAAAAGGTGTTTGTTGCCAGGACTGACCACTTTCTGGAGAAATAGTTTATTCTGGGTAGGGTCAATGGGAGTAAAATTGATCTTGAAGAAATTCGAGAACCACTTACGGATAACAGTCAGTTGATGGAAGTAGAGGACCTGCCACACACTGATGTGACACCAGCCTCTACCGTAGAAACACTAGCATCTCGAAGATCCACCAGGTAACGCCGTGAACCTGAGAGGTACACTGGCGTGTATCTCATGGAAGATGAGGACCCCAGAACTTATGAGGAAGTGCTATTAAGGCATGACAAAGCGAAATGGCTGGAAGCCATGAATTCTGAAATGTAATCCATGAATTCTGAAATGGAATCCATGAAAGACAACCAAGTTTGGAACTTAGTTGATCCACCTGAGGGAATAGTTCCAATAGGGTGTAAATGGGTCTTTAAGTGAAAGACCGACATGGACGGTAACGTGAACACCTACAAGGATAGGTTGGTGGCAAAGGGTTATAAGCAAAGACAAGGAGTTGACTATGACGAAACCTTTTCGCCTGTTACCATGTTAAAATCCATTAGAAATTTGTTCACCATTGCAGCATACCATGATTACGAAATCTGGCAGATGGATGTGAAAACAGCTTTCCTTAACGGGAACCTGTCTAAGGAGGTGTATATGACACAGCCTGAGGGTTTCACAACCAATGACGCCAGGGTGGTGTGTAAACTGCAAAGATCCATTTTTGGATTAAAGCAAGCTTCTCGGAGTTGGAATCTTTGCTTTGATGGGACAATCAAACAATTTGATTTCATCAAGAATGAAGATGAGCCCTGTGTTTACAAGAAGGTTAGTGGGAGTGCCATCGTGTTCATAGTAATTTATGTAGACGACATACTGCTCATAAGGAATGATGTGCCTATGTTACAATCGGTCAAAGCTTGGTTATCCAAGAACTTCTCAATGAAGTACTTGGGTGATGCATCCTATATTCTAGGAATAAAGATCTATAGAGATAGATATAAAAGGTTGCTTGGTCTGTCGCAATCCAACTATATAGACAAGATGCTGAAGAGATTCAGCATGGAGCAGTCCAAGAAAGGATTGCTACCCATGTCACATGGGGTCTACCTATCAAAAGGAATGAGTCCTAAGACAGAGGAGGAAATGGCACAAATGAGTAAAGTCACTTATGCTTCGGCAATCGGGTCTATCATGTATGCCATGTTATGCACAAGACAAGATGTCTCGTACCCTCTTAGTATGTCTAGTAGGTACCAGTCCAATCCAGGTGATGGTCACTGATTGCTGTCAAGAATATCCTCAGGTACTTAAGGCGTACTAGGGATATGTTCCTGGTTTTTAGGAATGATGATTTAGTTTTACGAGGTTACATAGATGCCAGTTTCCAAACTAACAAGGATGACTTTAAGTCACAATCTAGATTTGGTTTCATGCTTAACGGCGGAGCAGTGAGCTGGAAGAGTTCCAAGCAGGAGACTACTGCAGACTCTACAACGGAAGCCGAATACATAGCAGCCTCGGAGGCAGCAAAGGAAGCAGTTTGGATGAAGCAGTTCATTACGAACTTGGTGTGGTTCCCTCCATTGAAGGTCCAAGTGCCTCTATACAGTGATAATAATGGAGCGATATCTCAGTCAAAGGAACCAAGGTCTCATCAGAAGTCCAAACATGTGCTATGGCGCTATCACTTCATTAGAGAGATAGTAAATAGAGGAGATGTAAAGATAGAGAAAGTCCACACGGAAGATAACATAGCTGATCCATTAACCAAGACATTGTCTCAAGCGAAGCATGAGAAAGATGTTCACTTGCATGGGCTTAGGCTTATGGGTGATTGGCTTTAGGCCAAGTGGCAGATTGTTGGAAAGGTGTCCTAAACCTAATCAGGTTGGACCGGATCCAACCGGGTCAGGTCATTTACAATCTATTTAGTTCATGTAATTACTTTATTAAGATTAATAAAAGCACTTATGTTATTATATATTGTTTATCTTCATGTTGTTTGTTGTATATATATAGTAACGTCCCTAGTATCAATCTGTGATAGAGAAACCATGATAGTGATTATGGTTGATGAGATCTCTAATCACTATAATAAGTTTGGTACTTAAATGTCTCTAGTCCTATGTACTGTCAAATGGGACATTGATAGTATAATCAGACTAGCACGTATTGGATGTCTTCTATCTTTGAGAAGGTAGGGATAGATCTCGTCTATCGAAGTGTAGAGACACTTGGACTGTACGTGGATGTGTATTAGAGAATGCGTACGTTAGACTGGCACTAGTAAAAATTCTACTTTTTGCCGCGGCTGGAAAGTGCCACTAAAGCCTAAATAAGTGACACAATAGACCTATTGTGACGCCTATTGTTTTTGTGTCATGCGTGGCAAGCAACTATGTGGCAAAAGGTTCTTGCCACGCCTTAGGCCAAAGTGCGACAAAAAGTAAAAATCTATTGCCACAGTACTATACACCACGGAAAAAAAATAAAATCTATTGTCATGGTGGCACACCGCGGAAAAAAGTTAAAATCTATTGCCACAGTACCACACCGCGGCAAAAAAGTAAAATCTTTTGTCATGGTGCCACACCGCGGCAAAAAGTTAAAATCTATTGCCATGGTACCGCGGCAAAAACAAATAAAATTAAAAAAAAAATTCAGAATATTTCCCCACCCCAATCCCCACCCCCCGCCCAACCAACCCCCACCCCCCCCCCCCCCCCCCCCCCGCCCCTGCCCCGTGCTGCCCCCGCCCCCACCCCCACCCCAGTCCCACCCCCACCCCCACCCCCACCACACCGCCAAGAAAAAAAACACGCCATATTCTCCGCTAAATACTAAACTAAAACCAAACAAAAGAAACAAAATTTTGTAAAAGCTAATATGCTTGACCATTAAAGTGTAACATTAGTACGAGTTTTCAAACCTAAATTGCATAAATGACTCAAAAGCTAAACTACAACCATAAAACAATTCCCTAACTCTGTTCAAAAGCGAGAAGATGGAGAATCCATCTTACCATCCACTCTTTCACATTCTTTGCGCATTCAAAATCCGCTTTGAGGACAACAAACCACTACACTGCAATTCTAGCTCAAATTCAGCAGCATAACACAAATCATGGCATTTCATCAGCTCATTCTTGACAGTGTCTTTCATAGATCAAGAAAGCTGCACCGGGTCACCCTTGACGTATACCGTACCCTACGGTACAGGGGAAGAATGCTTGGTATATCTTGCAGAGGATGGAAATCGTGGCATAACCCGAGAAAACTCTTGTTTTCACTATACTGGATTCTGAGGGCCTCCTAGTCAAGTTTTCACTATACCAAAGAAATTAGATGAAAATGTGAGTGCTACCAATACAGAGCATTTGAAATCCCACAACCCCACCAAACCAAATAAAGACTTGGTCCCAAACCTAATACTAAAGTAAGTATCTTGAATCGAATGAAGCTATATAAGCCTCAACGTTGAACAAGTAGAAATGGAAAGCAAAACACACTAAAAACGAAAAAGGGACCCAAAAAAAACATAAAGAAAGGCCGGATGTAAACATATACTTCACCTGGGCATATACTTCATTTTTCTAGCCGGGAGCTGAGAGTTGAGGCTGGGTTTGGAAAGCTAGTCCAAGGCCTTCCACAGCGCACTAAGGAATTAAAAAGCAATCACAAACGCATTAGCATTCCAAAAACTCAATAACATCCACAGGCAGCATGCAGATATTATGTTCAGGAAAACCCCATGAGAACCAAATATCCTAGAATAGTACCAGCTCTTTAAGAATGCGTACCTCCTATATCTGCATATCCAGACTGTCACACAAGGGAAAACCAATTACAAATTGAGAGGCAAAAGTCACATACTTCTAGCCTAGTAATTAAACGACCCTCATCTCAGGGCCAAAAAAAATGGTATGAGCACTACCTGAGAAGACCGGCTCTTCTGTTCTGACGGAAGGGGTGGGTTTCTGAAGTCTCTATATCGAACACAAAGAGAGGTAAATCAAACGGAAAGGAGGTGCGACAGTAAAACTAGTATCGACAGAAGCAAATATAGAAAAGTAAAAATTGGCATAGAAAAAAAAATTCCAACTTAGCTCCAAGCTCAAAGGTTTGTTTATTTTTTCCCCCAAAAAAATAGCAATAAATGTGGGTAGAGCTGCTGGGGAAAGAAATATGGAACACCATAACATACTTAGAACAATCATTGTTGTAGTTTACTTGCAGCTCATCCAAGCTGCATGAAACAGATAAAAGAGAAGATAAACCAGCAAATATCCACCACCACAGACCTGAAAACGATTATGAAAGAACCAAATACACATAAAAGTCATCCAAATGTACAATTTGAAACATACTTCGAGAACTGAATGTCTAGCTGGCAAAACGTGAAGGCAGACTATAGGCATCATGATTGACAGAATGAAACTTCATCTTTTAATACTTTATCAAAACAGATATGTAATATAGTAGTATTGATACTACTTCATACACAATACAGAGTTTTGTATTTCAATAGATTAAAATGCTTTGAATTCAACACTTCAATTCAATGCATTGTTATCTACTACCTGATAAAAATGCAGCGCAGAGAAGAGCAGTAGTACCTTCATCTGGGGTATTAGGGCAGGTCCACCATATACAAATGATGTATAAATCTGAACAAGTGAAGCTCTGGCTCGTATTTTCTTGTATGCATCCCCACCCCTAAAACATAAACATTAAGAGGCAGACATAAACAACAAATAATACTAAATAAAGCAACCTATAAGATCAATACTAGCATTCACAAAGACAAGAGAATGGAATTACCAGGTAATACCACCACATCCAATCCATGGAATCTTGCCCTGTTCATTAGCCAAAGCAAATCTCAGAAAAGGTACATAGGTCCATAAAAATAATGTAACCAATAAACATTTCAATATATCTTGAAAACTACATCATCAGGGGAAGTTCACATCGATGCATGACTCAATCTTGCCTTATAAAGTCCCTGGGCAGGAGGGGGGAGGGGCATCGCCCACTTAAAGTAGAAAACAATCCAACCATTCAAGTCCATAGGCACAGCCATATAAAGAATGTAAAGTTTGACGGATAAAATTGTAGGGGCACTCCAGCAAATTCAAGTTTCATAGCCAACTCAGCAGGGGCACACAATATGGCTCGGAATGTGTTGGTCATACGGGCCAAAATAGTAAGTTTGCCATACTGTTCCGTAATCGTATATACAAATTGAAAATATTCATAAGGACTCTCATTTCCGAAGCTAAAGTTTGCAAGATCATAAAAATCCCATCAATGAAAGGTAGATTTCAAAAAATTATAGAGTATCATCAATGATTGGATACCTTTGTAGAATGTACATCTCTTTCAGAATATTTGTAGATAAGTTATATAGCGGTTTCCCACTCAAGCCACCAGCCTCTTTTGTTAAAGGATCTTTATTCTGGTCTTTGAATAGTTGTATTTGAAATGATCTGTACGCATAAAAAAGGGCACAATTAAATTTTATCATTGCATGTAATGTTTTGGATACCATACACTTCACCATGGCTGTTTGTTACACTTTTAAGCATTGTCCTATTTTTTGTACTTTAGCAGGGCCCTTCCTCACACTATTTTAAACCTGAATATGTCAACGTTAGGATCTCCTCCAAAATTGTCATAATAAGAGCTTAAGATGGTAGCTGCATAATCATATCATGAATCTCAAATGACTATGAGAACAAAAGAAAGCAAAAGATTCAAACAAAGAAATGAACACATAAAATGTATAGACACACCATGATCAGGATTCAGGTGCTTCTAACAATGATTTGATGGGAATCTCTGCCACTTCATCATGTTCCTGTTACAGTTAACTCCGTTTACTCTTGGTTAGCACTATTATTAACACCAGCAGGCTCCAAGTAATAGAGAACCGAGAGTGAGGTGTGTATTTTTCTTTGTAACATACGGACTCAGTTACGTCTATTACCATCTTAGCTGTGTACGTGAGCAATGGGATCAAAAGGCACAGTTTTCTGACTCCTCCCACAAAGGCTTCGCCAAGAAAACAACTTCTATTATATCAAACAACACAACAGTTTGCAAGTATTTGCCAGAGGTGGAATGCACATAGAAGAATAGCATGAATGAAAAAATAAGGTATTCCCATTTTAATGCAAAATTGAGCTAAGACCAAAATGCATGAATAAAAAAACAACTAAACTATATGGCTTTTCTATTTTTCCTATAATATTTGTATGATATTTGCTAAGTAATCAAATCAATAAAGGTCCTTTGCCCTTTTGTAGTTTAATTAGTAAGCATAAGCACTACAAAAATGGCTACCTTGGAACAATGACCGATTTGTTACCGATTCAGATACTATTTGCCATAGTTACAGCATTTTATAAATAAATCAATAAACTGATGTTAAATGAAAAAAATGTCTTGAAGAACCAAATGCATCAGGAAAATTCCCCGTGAAATCCTTAACAATGGCAAAAATCTAGGATTCATTTCTCGAGCAGGCTATCATTCAGGTCAAATAAAAATCTTCAAGTGAAAATGCACTCACGTTTCTGCGAGAAGGCACACGAAAGCATTTGAAAGAATAAGAATGTTGAAAACTGGAAGACAGTCAACATTCACTCGCAGAGAGAACAGAGAAGCGTATCAAGCTAAGCGTATCAAGCTCTGAAACCTCTTAAGCTTGCTGATACGAACTCAGGCAAGTCAAAAAATAAACAAACACGATTTCCAATTCCACCGGCGGAGAAATCTAGATTTTCGAAGGTTTTTCTGCAATCAAACGATTCCAGATTGCAGGCGCCGAAAGAAACAAAATGCAATAATAGAAAGAAAAAGGTACAAACCTGAAGAAGATCCGCTCTAGTGATTGAAAGGTGATTCCATGGCTTCCAAACTAATTGGCTACAGGAACAAATCTAGGAACGAATCTCTGCGCTCGGCTCTGGCGATTTGAGATCCTGGAAACCTATTTTCTTCACGTATTTATCCTAAAAAAGGAAGATTTATTTGGTTATCGTATTTTATATATTTCTTTGATGATAAATTTCGACGAGTTAATATGTTTTTGTCACACTTTTTTTTACCTCTCTGACACAATAGATGAAGCGCCACATTCCTCCGCCAAAGTTTTATTGATATTTTATTCAAAAAGAAAAAACAAATTGGTCTCAAGCGAAAAAAATATCTTTTGTGGCAGTCATCTCAAACTGTGACTAAAGGGTACCGTTAGTGGCAGTTTTTTAATGTGCAGTAAAAAAAGTGACACAATAGCCAACTTTTCTTGTAGTGGTGGCCCACTTACATTAAGTGTCACACTATGTGGCGGTTGTGTAATTATCCTTTTGACCAGAGTCTTCATGGCATCACGGTGTGGATTGTCATGCTTTGATACTATTGAGATTTCCCCTATCCATGGGGCGATCATGCGGTAGTGATCGGGTATGATACTGAAGCATGCGGAGTATACATGATTGGTCATCCGGGAATCGCGTATCCTATGATTGGGATTGAATATCCGAAATGTCCTTCTTATAAGGAATGTCTAGCTCTTGAGAATCTTTGCAAAGTGGGAGTAAATGTGTTATCCCGAGAGAGCTTGATATCCAGATTATAAGAAGCAATCGTTAATGTATTGACACTCGAGATACGATCGTATGGATATTATTACAGCGATAGGATTGTAAGTTACACGGTAACTGCTTCACATGAAAGGCAGTAGTCATTGCTAATTTTGACTCTTCCGATGATTAGGGGTCACGGTGTGTTGCTAGATGCTATCACGTGATCGTTAGGCATGAAAGGCATTTTAGTAAATTGCACTTGGTGTCTACGGCTAACATATTCGGAAGCCTATCGGGTCACACACATAAGAACATCGAGTCGGATTAAAATGCGTTATAGTTGATAACCAAATAAGGAAAGTTTATCTCTGGATTATAAATGTTATAGTGGTAAATTAATATGGTGGTATTTATTTATTATGAATAAATAAAATTCAAGATATTAATTATATACAAATTATATTAATTAAAGAATATTCTGGAAGTCAATTAGTTTACTAATGGGGCGTCACTTTTAAGTGTATAAGATACATTTGGATTGTGCATTTTAATTAATGAGATTACCATAATATTAATATAAGCTATTAATTGATTTTGGAAAAATCGATTTATTGTAATAAGATAAGTATAATCAATATAAGATATTGGCAAAATTAATTATAATAAAAGAGATAAATCAATCTAATTGATTTTCCTTATTTTATTGGGAAAATGTTTTCTTCTTTACACACTATATGGGGCGGCACCTACACTATAAATAAGAGTAGGTGTCAAGCTCTTTTGTACAACACAATTGCAAGAGCTCATAGTTCTTGTGTAAAAAATATATTTATTGTAAATCTATTTTGGAAAAATAGATTTATTGTAATAAGATAATTATAATCAATATAAGATATTGGCAAAATTAATTATAATAAAAGAGATAAATCAATCTAATTGATTTTCCTTATTTTATTGGGAAAATGTTTTCTTCTCTTACACACTATATGGGGCGCCACCTACACTATAAATAAGAGTAGGTGTCAAGCTCTTTTGTACAACACAATTGCAAGAGCTCATAGTTCTTGTGTAAAATAGAGGGCAACCTATAGTGAGTTTATGAGGGAGAAAAAAGGCCGGTCTAGCAACCGGAGTTTTCCAATAGCAATCCAAGGAGGATTCCGTCGAGGAGTTCGTGTGGATTAACGATAGAGGCGGACGCGTGGACGACTTGTGCACTGTACTACTCTCTCGTTGACGGTCAAAGCGACGATCTTATAGTTCATCAAGGTATAACCGTCAAACTACTTAACGTGTTTATTGCATTAAACGAAGAACGATCTAGAAAAAGGAAATCAAATTTTAAATTCCGCTGCGTTAAACTAGTGATTTCCTAACAAAATGAAAAGGAACTTAGCTTCAGTTAAGGGTGGAACCAAAGAAGAATCGGATCGTCGTACAAATCATCCGGCGCATGTTATTTGTCCATGAAGAATATGCGCTAAGTAACTCAAACAAACCAAGAAGAACAATGGTGACAAGAAACCGTATAATAAAATGGCGGTAGTAAAAGAGAAAACAATTTAACTCCAAAACAAATTAAGCCGTCAAAACATTATATTAATAAACATTCATCATTAACTAGATAGGAAAGAAAAAAAAAAGAAAAATGAAAAAAAAAACAATAAAAAGAAATAAAAACTAGTCATAATTAGAATAACCCTCCCAGTCATCTCTAGACTCAAAGCCGGGAGGCGGTCCAGAACTTGAGGCAGCAGCTGCCGAAGAAGAGGCTCGGTGATGTGGGGCAGTCCTAGGTGGCGGGGTCGATGGAAGTATGCCAAAGAAGTCGATAATCCTATCCATCTTACGGTGTAAACTCGCAATCTCTCGCGAGTGCTCCTCTCGCATAGCTCTCTGAGTCCGGGGTGCTCTGAGGACCGGAGTATGCTTCCACTCAGCTCTACCAACCCATCTTGGAACATTTTGAACTGACTACGAATTGATCATTGTCTCAGGCTCTTCCCAATCATCAATAACGTGAATTTTCACCTCGTCCTCTAAGGCAAACATGTCAATCATCGGCCCGTATGGTAACAGCTCGTGCTCAGATGTGGCGGGAAGCTCGTGAATACGGCTGTGCATCAGTAGGCAGATGTTGACTGGAGATCCCTACTCCAGATAAAACATCAACTCCGCCCTCTTGGTAGTGACAGAGACCGTGTGCTTGGACGGTAGAAGGCGGGCACAAACAAATATATTGACCATCTTTCGATACCAGGATAACTCGTTCTCTAGGAAGATGGTGGGTGCTCCAGCAGGATTATACTTCCATTGCATCCCAAAAAACTCAGCTATCATGTTCATCCTCTATAAATCTTCAATGTTGCTTGAGGATGTGTACTCATCCGGGCCCATTGGTGGATTTCGAACCCTAAAATGAGCATTGATCCGCTTAATAGAAAAATCAATCTTAACCCCTCGGACCATAGCATACGTGGCTCCGGGGTTATATGAAATATAATCATAAAATTCTCTTACCACCGTGGCGTTGATCCGAGTCGGTGCCTCGGCCATGTCCAAAATGTCTTGCTCATGTAGAGCTCGTGGCAAGATCGATCCGCAATCGTCCAGTTCTACCCCTTGTTCTCGAGCAACTGGCCTTACGTTCCAATGCCCTCGGAACGACTCGTAGATAGCTAAAGAGTGGAATTGCTCAACCCCATCTATCAAAGGGTTGGCATCTCCAAAGACACTCTTATAACCACTGGGACGAACAGCTGAACGGCTACGTCGTGGACCTATCCTGGATGATAACAGGAACTGATGCTGATGCTTTTTTTGAAACATTGACCCTCGGAAAACCGGAGGAAAAGTGCTGTTTACCGGCCTGACTTTTTCTCATTTTCTTTCAGGAATGTGCCTCTGTTGATAAAATATGAAGAACTATGGCAATTCACTAGCACCGCAACACTAGACATCAACATGGGTGAGGAAAATGTGTGTTTTGGTTGGTTTAATTGGAAGAAGGGTTTGATTTTGGTGATGGTTTGGTGGTGATAGTGGTGGTGATGGTGGCCGACGGGATTGGAAAAGAAGAAGAAATGGAAGAAGTTTGGTTATTTGAGAAGAAGATAGTAGATGGAATGATAAGAATTGTGGTTAATGGGTGGTTAAATTGGTCGAAATGAGTGAAGGTGGAGGGATTTAGTGGGATAGTGGGTAAAGAAGTTATTAGGGTGAGAGATTTGAGGAGGTGATTGATGGGATTGAGGTGGAGTTATGGTGAAGTGTGGGAAAGGATGAAAATTTTGAAAAGAGGGTAAAAGGTGGTGGTTTCTGCTGACTGGTAATGCCTGATGCAACGTGTGTCCTCCACGTGCCTCTAAAAATTCAGCTTTTTAATAAGACGTTCAGAAATCTAAAAATCTTGGCTCGGTAACTCGAGGGTAACCTAGGACTTACCGGGGGTTATTTTTCCTAGATTTCTATGTCTTCCTTCACTACACACTCTTCTCAACCTCTCTGCTCAATTGTGACCTCAAATTGTTATTTCCGACTCAATCCAAACCTACTTCACTAGAATCCGCAACGAGTAGAAAAAACCTTTCCACAACCATTCGGTTTCAAGCCTAAGGGTGCGGTAGCATGAAAAAGAGCTCATCCCTTCATCCGGCTACTTTTATTCTTTCCTAATCTACCTAAGGGTTTAAAGAAAATTGTTCTGGGTTTATAGTCGCCAGCTCGACTTTCTTCAGATCTACGATCATTTAGGGGTTGGAGCTTTAACTAGCCAAACTTTCGCTCCAGAGGTTTGTACCTTTATAGAACCATTTTGAGCTCTCTTCCTAGCATGCCTCTCTCTCTTGGCTTACGTACTAGGCTTGCCTCTGTGTCGAGATTTAGACTTTAGACCCAAGGACTCCACATTTCCTACTTTAAGCTCAAAGCGTTCACTACGCAACATGGAAGGACTAGCTTCCCTGAGCATCTTGTTGTGGTCCTTCTCTTCTCTCTCTCTCATCATTAGTCTCATGAATTCCTGCTCAATGGTTTCTACTACAACCTCTCTATGCATATGCCCCTCTATCTCCATAATTTCCACCTTTCCTGAAGCATAGGTCATCTTGCAACTTTCCGGCCGATTTTGTAGGGGCTCTAAGATTTTAAAAGATACAGCATCATTATTTAACCTCAAAGTAATTTCCCCATTATCAAAATCCATGACTGCTCTGCTTGTCGCAAAGAAAGGTCTTCCTAACAGAACTAGGGCACTTGGGTCCTCTGGTACGTCTATTACGGTGAAATCAATTGGATAACTGAACCCTCCTGCCTTAATCGTACACTTCCTAAGCAGACCGGTAGGCATATCTCTAGTTCTACCGATGAAAGTCATGGTTCAAGTTTGATTCATAACGACCGGAAGCTTAATATTTTGGCAGAGGGAAAAAGGTAGAATTTTGCAACTCGAGCCAGAGTCGCAGAGACCTAATCCTACTGATATACCATTAATAGAAATTGGGAGTCGGAATGTTCTAGGGTCTCCTAACTTCACCACGGTGTCTGAGTCTGGGTAATCCTGAGGATCAGAAAACATCGTGTCAGGATCCTCTTCAGGATCATCAGAATCATAATCCGAAGATGATATTTCAATTAACTCACAAGGGAACTCATGGCCTGGACGATACATGATATACTCCTCTAAGTTCTCTTCAGGCTCTTGCTTGATTGCTTATTTCCCTTTTTCCAACCGCTTCTTAATAGCTGCATAATGCTCTCTTGCTTCAGATCCATGGTACATGGAAATCGGTGTGATGTTCAATATCGTTCTAGGCATATTGCTTGACTTGTTTGCTCTTTTTCAACTCCGGTTTGATCGAATCTCTGAAGTGTCCTGATCTTGAAAAAAGGTTAGCAACTTCCGTTTTAGATGGATGTGATCCCAACTATTGCGGACCTACTAACTAAAATCAACAGGGAATAACACAGATTAACAAAGTCTATACAGAAATTGATTTTTCAGGCCTCGGTAACCCGGGGGTTAGCCACGGTAAACCGGCCCTAAAATTTCTTTTTTTGGCCGTTTGACAAGTGCAGGGTTGATACAGAACGACTCAAGACTCAAAATAAAATAAAATAAAATAAAAACGACTTCTTAATTAGAATAAAAACGTTTATATTTATAATTGGCCATTGCTTCCCCCAACGGCGCCGAAAATCTTGATCTCGTGTAAGTCACTAACGTAGATATTACTAGCAAAATACTAGGTACATCATAGTATAGTAAATGCGAGTCAAGGTCGATCCCACAGAGACAATGCAACTATAAATATAAACGATTCTAACCAAATTAAGAAGCAACATAAATGAGGTCATTGACAAACAATAAACAATAAGAAAAAAACTTGGTATTCCTCCCCCTCTTCTCACCGATCTACTAACTTGGATTAGTTAATCGTTATGTTTACTTCCCTACATAATTTCCTTAAATTATTCACGAGCTTAGTTTTAATTATCATTTTCAGCTACGGGTGCAACTCCTACTTCTATCTACTCTGACAATGGTAGTAGACAATCTATATGCAAGCTACCCTCCTTAATTGGTCCGTAATAGCCCATACACATAAAGATCTAGAATTGCCGATATCGAGCGCTAACTCATACTGCTAACCCGCCTAGACAGCTGTCGACATTGATCAGCACGTTCCTAGGATCCATTCAAGACTATGTCAAAACTTAGCACTTCACTATTCGTATTTCATGCCAGTTTATGAGTACAATAACAGATTGGCCAGATCTAACCTACTGTTAATTAAACCTATCGATCAACGTAGCTGTAGTGAATCCAGTTTTAGGTTTTCTAAATAATGCCTTGGTAAACCGGTATAGACTGCCGGGTTACTGGGGTCATCTTTTCCTATTCCTGGATCTACATTTCTCAATTACGATTAAAATAAGTAAATTATGGGGTCTTTAAATATGCAGATTAACTAAAACACATAAATACGAACATATCTACCATATTGAAGACAAAAAGGAACGTTCAATGCTTCATACCTTCAACAATGATGATCTAGCTCGATCTACTCAAGCTTGAGATGGTGGAGAAAGGGAGGAAACCAGAAACAACTCTTCCAAAGCTTGAATAACTTTATTTCATTAAAATATGTAATGTAATTGCAGAATTGATAATAAGATAATAAGAAGAACCTATGAAGAACTCTCTTAATGCGGCCTTATATAGATACAATGAATGACTTAAGACTCTCTAAAACCCTAACCGGCCTAGTAGTGGCGGCAGAATCGGTTTCGTGTTAAACAAGTCCTCGGTTTCCCAGACCTAGCCCTCGATAAACCGGGCCGACTTTTCTTTCTTTTCTTCATCAGACCTCCTTTTGGACTTTTATCACTTGGCCCAATATATTTCTGTTGGACTTATTTAAGTTTTAGTGATGAGTGCCAGACTAGCTGTTATAGAGCAAAGGCAAAAAGATGTCTAGATCAAATGTATAGGCTTATTAGAGTTTGATCTTGTATAGGTTTGATCAAACAAGCACTGTAAAAGGTCAGCTGACTTTCATCAGTAGACCTATCTATATCAGTAGGGTACTTGAGTCAGTAGACTAGTTTAGGAACCTGCTGAAGATTGAAGGCTGAGGGCTCAAACTCAGTTATTGAAGGCTAAGGGATCAAACTTAGTATTTAAAGTCAAGGATATGGAATCAGAATTTAGGGAAGTCTGTGATGACCTAAACTGATTACATATACCTTGTGTACAAGGTCTAAGTTCCACAAGTTAAGTGGTGATTGGAACTTAGTTATATTCAAAATGGTGTAATCTAACTTCGAATAAAAGGTTAGATATAAGAGAAGTCACCAAGTGTTTTTATAAACACAAGAACCTTGGAACAAATTTACGATGATTTACATTTCAAAGACTTACATTCACAGGAACCTGCTGATGTATATCTCGGATTATTCAAAGGTTACATTGGAAGATTACAAAGAAAGGGACATCTAACAACCTCTGATTTTATCAAACAAATCAATGGTTAAGATTAAATGGACGTTGGGAAGAAACATAGCTTTATCCAATGGATACAAGTCAAAGGGTGGATAGACTGAAAACTGTCAAAAAACATTCTGACAGTGTTAGTACTATGAACATTGATAGAAAGCAAGTCAAATGGGACAAATCTGAAACGGCTATGTTTGAATTTCAAACATAAGTCACAAGGATTCTTACCTATAGATAGAGGACTCAAAATTCAGATACAAGTGAAGAACATTGATGAAAATTAAGGATCTATCTTGAGCTATCAGATTTAAATCGATCAAACACCCTACTGACCCTACTGAGCATAAAGCTACTGATCCAGTAAACTTCTTCAAGTGTAATCTGCTTTCAAGCTATATCAAGTTTACACACTTGAAGACCCCAAGCTACTGATCATATCATCCTGATCAAGATGCTGAAAGCTGGATCACTTACTTGATTCTGTCATTCTTTTATAAGAAATCTACTGAAGATAGTGAAGCATCATTGGGTGTCAATGACTGTTGTTTGTGGTGGAGCTGGTGAAGAGGCAATCCTACCCTTCAAGGACCAGTGGAAGACTTTGAAGCAGCAATCCTACCTGTTCCAAGTGTTCATTTCGTGAAGCCATAGTTATTGGTGAAGGACAAGCAACTTAAGGATTTTTGTAACTGCTACCTCAAGAATCTCTAGTGAATTACCTCCAAAATCACAGGAGAAGAGTGGACTGATAGGATTACACCACCTAGAACCACTATAAAAATTGCCTACTTACTTTTAGCATTTACTTTATTTAGCACATCAACCTACTGAATCTAGCAACTGAATCACACACATACACTACTGAGTATCTAATACTTGGTATCATATTTTAACAACAAGTAATAAGGCTTAATTTAAATATATTCCGCTGCAACAAATTCAGTAAAGTCAATAGTCAGCAGACTACTGAGCTATCAGCAGGCTGCTGAAGTTGCTGAGTTTGTTAACTCCAAAAGTTTTAAGTTTTATGTTTATTCACCCCCCCTCTAAACTTAACCAAAGCCTTTTCAAGGGACCAACAATTGGTATCGGAGCAGTGCTTCTGTTCTGAAGTAATCCAACTTGTTGTGCTTGTGAAAATACTTAGAAAACTTTTTCAAGTTTCTGATTTTCAAAGCTTTGCATCATAGATAACAACCAGTATGCTAGAACAATGTTGATGTGTTCTTTACATCGTTTTGATGAGTATAAACGTCATATGCAGGCTTATCTAGCTGCAACACATGATGAAATGATGGATGTGCTGACTAATTGACCACGGGAAATCACAAAAGCCATAACTGTGGATAATGAAACTCAGTACATTCCAAAGCCAAAAAGGGAATGGACTGCTGAAGATAGTAAAAGAGCAAACCTCAACAATATTGCTATTGATATCATATACAGAACCTTGGATAGAAATATGTACATGAAGGTGAAAGATTGCAAGACTGCAAAAGAACTTTGGGACAAGTTACAGTTAATCTGTGAAGGCACTGATGCTATCAAGAAAAACAAGATCAGTGTGGCAAAGAAGAAGTTTCAGGAGTTCAAAATAAAACCATAATGAAACTATTGAACAAATGGAGTCAAGATTCAATGCAATCATGGATGAACTCACCCTACAAAGTGTGAAGTAGTCACAGGAAGAAATCAATTCAAAAATCTTGGAAGCATTACCTGCAAAAGAAGTTTGGGAAATGAAGGTGACTGCCATAGAAGAAATGAGAAGTCTACATGAACAGGACACCTTCAAATTGTTTTCAGATCTCAAGGCATATAAATTCAGTAAGAAACTTGTACCTGAGACAGAAAAAGAAGAACCAAAATCTACTGCATTAGCTGCTGCACATCAAGAAGAAACATTAGGAGCTCAAGATGATCTACTGGATGAAATGCAAGAGCAAATAGCCCTACTGAGCAAGAAAATCAGAATGATGAAAACTGGAAAGGGTTCTCCTAGGAATGTCACAAAGAAATTTAGTGAAAAGAAAATGGAGGAATCCAAGAAAGATAATGATTACTTGTGCTATTATTGCAAGAAACCATGACACTTCAAACCTGACTATCCAGAGATAAAACAGAAAAAGGAACTTGATTATCTTTGCTTCAACTGTAAGAAACCTGGACATATTAGACTTGATTGTCAAGACCTACTGAAGAGCAAGAGCCAACAAAGAAGATCTGGCAAGAAAGCTATGGTTGCTGAAGATGAATCAGGATATGAAGTAGAATCATAAAAGGGAAATGAATCTGATGATACTGCACTTGTTGCTGATATGGATGATTATCCTTTAATGGCAAATATGGATGAAATAGAGGAGGTATACAATTCTGTATCTATTAACACTCCTGCTAGAAGTGATTGTGAATCAACTTGTGGTTCAAATCCTAAAAATTATGACAATGAAGAAACTTTGGATGCCATCCTTAATCAACTGAGGATAATACAATCTGGTTATGAGATTGTGAAGGCTGAAAAAGAAGCTCTTCAATCAGAAGTTGAAAGATTAAAAGCTGAATTAAGAGTTCTCAAAGGAAAGGAAAAATAAGTTGGACATAATGAACATAAGTCTGTTGTACATTCAGTAGCTGCTGAATCTGCTGAACAATCTTGTTCCTCCACAGCATTCAAATCTGGAAAGCCTTATGGTGATAGAACAGGCCTTGGATTTGGAAATCAACAATCTAATAAGAGTGGATCCAGTAAGGTCACTGAACCTAGTGCCAGAATTGGTCCTAAGTTTGTGCCTGCACAAGATCCAACTCCCAAAAAGGTTGCTGAGGCAGCAAAATCAGAAGTCAAAAAGGTCAACAACACCTAACAAAAAGAATAAATCAAAAAATAGAACTACTGTACCTTCTAGGCCTACTGATAGCAGACCTGCTACCAAGTCAGCTGGACCACAAAAGGGTAAAAATCAGAAATATTCCAAGGATAAGAATCCTAAAACTAAAAATGTCAATCATTCTACGGATACTTATCTCAGAGGGAAAGGTAGACTGTTCCCTACTGATGATGATTGGAATATTCCTGCCCCCACTGCTAGAAACAACAGATATAACCATACTACTAGGGTAAAACCTCAGTAATGGAATCAGCAGAGGACTCAACTGAGGACTTATATTAGACCTCAGCAAAGACCTTAGCATACTCCATATTACAGGGTTGTTCCTAACAGATAGCAAACCTATGGTTACCCTAGTGCTTCTAACAAAAGAAATCACTCCAAACAGCACTATATACCAAAAGGCCAGAAAGCATATATGAGTCGTACACAACCAAATGTTAAACCTTATAGATGTGTGGAATACATGTATGAACAAAAGTATGATACCTTTCAAAGAATACCTTATGGAAATTTCCCAAGGGTCATGCTTGCCATTGACCACTATGGACCCAAACAGTTTTGGGTACCTAAAATGCATTAACTTTGTTTTTTAGGGTGTCTGGTACTTTGACAGTGGATGTTCTAGACATATGACAAAGAATAAGCACTGTCTATCAAACTTTGTTGCAAAGGATGGCCCAAGAGTGAATTTTGGCAACAAGAACACACCAGGATACACAAGTGGATATGGCACACTTGTGAAAAATGGATTAACAATCAGGAATGTTGCATATGTGGAAGGACTGGACTACAACCTACTGAGCACTAAACAATTTTGTGACATGGGCTACAAGGTCACTTTTGACAAGGGCACCTGTATTGTCATTAGTGAAAGAGGTGATCAAGTTGTGTTGGCTGGAAGAAGACAACAAAACATGTATGTTGTGGATTGGTCAACTGTAGTTCCAGAAACTTGTCTGATTGTGCATACCAAGTCATAACTTAATTGGCTATGGCATAAGAAGTTGAATCATCTAAATTTTGATGATATCAATCAGTTGGTGAAGAAGAAACAGGTGATTGGTTTACCTCAGATCACATTCAAGAAGGATGCTATATGTGATGCCTGTCAGCAAGGTAAACAGACAAAATCAAGCTTCAAATAAAAACTAAGCAATCAACAAAAAGAGTTTTGGAGCTGATGCACATGGATCTTTTTGGGCCAGTAACACCAACAAGTGTAACAGGAAAGAAGTACACTTTAGTAGTTGTGGATGATTATTCAAGATACACTTGGGTAGTATTCATGAACAAGAAAAATGAAACACTTCAAAAGATGCTTGAACTTTTAAAGAGATTGCAAAATGAGAAAACTTTGACATTAGTGAAGATCAAATCAGATAAGGGTACTGAATTTCTCAACAAAGTTATAAGAGAATATTGTGAGAAAAATGGTGTATTACATCAACTTGTTGTTGCTGGTACACCACAACAAAATGGGGTTGCTAAAAGAAGAAACAGGACTTTAAAGGAAGTAGGAAGAACTATGATTTGTGATGCATTATTGCCTGAAAGATATTGGGCTGAAGCAGTTAATACAGCATGCTATACATCCGTGAACAAGAAGCTGCTGAAGACACCTTATGAGATATGGAATGGAAGGAAACCTAATATATCTTACTTTCATCCATTTGGAAGCAAATGTTTTATTCTAAATCATACGGAACAATTGAAGACCTTCCAACCAAAATTAGATGAAGGAATCTTCTTGGGATATTCTTCTCTCAGCAAGGCATTCAGGGTACCGAACAAAATGACACTGAAACATGAAGAAACAATACATGTTGTATTTGATGAACCTAAGTTCACTGGAATGGAAGATGAAGATTCAGAACCTGCTGAGAATCAACAAGTCATTGATCCAGAATGTGTTGTTGTTTTGGAAAGGTTTAATGACTTAAAGGTTTTTGACTCTGTCCCTGCTGAACCCCCTGCTGGTAACACTACTGATGCAAGAACTGAGGCAGTTCAAGGATCTTCTGAGCCCCCTGTTGAAGAAGCAACATCAGACCCTACTGAAGATGATGTTCCTAAGAATCAATCTAACCAAAATCCACAATGGTAAAGGGATCACCCTGCTGAACAAGTTATTGGCAATATACAGCAAGGTGTGAGGACTAGAAGACAATTAGAAGCAATGTTTACATGTTTTCTATCTCAAATGGAACCTAAAGTTGTTGAAGAAGCAATATCAGATCCAGATTGGATAATTGCTATGCAAGAAGAATTGAATGAATTTGAAAGAAATCAAGTTTGGACACTAGTTGAAAGGCCTAATCATGCAAGCATTATTGGAACAAAATGGGTATACAGAAACAAATTGGATGAATCTGGAACCATTGTGAGGAATAAGGCCAGACTAGTAGCAAAATGCTATTCTCAAGCAGAAGGAATAGATTTTGATGAAACATATGCCCCTATTGCAAGATTGGAAGCTATAAGATTATTCTTGGCATATGCTGCTTATAAGAACTTCAAGGTATATCAGATGGATGTCAAAAGTGCATTTTTGAATGGCTTTCTTGAAGAGGAGGTCTATGTTCAGCAACCTCCTGGTTTTGAAGGTAAAGATCAAGAAGATAAAGTGTACAGACTCAATAAAGCACTTTATGGTTTGAAAAAAGCACCAAGAGCATGGTATGAGACCCTATCTCAATTCTTGGGGGACAATGGTTTTACCAAATGTACCATTGACAAGACTCTTTTCAGAATCAATGAAGGAAACAGCACCCTGTTGGTACAAATTTATGTTGATGACATAATTTTTTGCTCTTAAAATGAATTGTTATGAGAGAAGTTTTCTAATTTGATGAAAAGTAAATTCCAAATGAGTATGATGGGAGAAATGAACTACTTTTTGGGTTTGCAAGTCAAACAAATTAAAGATGGAATCTTCATTCATCAAACCAAGTATACCAAGGAGCTACTGAAGAAATTTGGTATGGAAAACAGCACCAGGGTATCAACTCCTACGAGTACAAACATAAGATTGGATGAAGACAAAGAAGGCAAAGATGTTGATCAGAATTTATACAGAAGGGTGATAGGCAGTCTGCTGTACCTTACTGCCAACAGACCTGATGTATCCTTTGTTGTAGGTGTTTGTGCAAGATTTCAATCAAAACCTAAGGAAAGTCATTTAGCTGTAGTCAAAAGAGTTCTCAAATATCTAAAAGAGACCTTGGATGTATGAATTTGGTACTCAAAAGATGGAACCTTCAAGGTCATATCCTACTCAGATTTTGATTATGCTGGATGCAAGATTGATAGAAAAAGCACCACATGAACCTGTCAATTGATGGGAAATAGACTGGATTCCTGGTTTAGCAAGAAACAAAATTCAATATCAACTTCCATTACTGAAGCTGATTACATTGCTGCTGGAAGTTGCTGTGCACAAATACTTTGGTTAAGACAACAGTTAAGGGATTATGGAATTGAAGAAAGAGAAATTCCTATAATGTGTGGCAACACAAGTGCAATTGCAATCAAAGAAAATCATGTTTTGCACTCAAGAACCAAGCACATTTATGTGAGACATCATTTAATAAGAGATCATGTTGAAAAGAAAGATGTGGTGGTTCTGTATATCCCTACTAAAGATCAACTTGCTGATATTTTCACTAAACCATTGGATAGTGAAAGATTTGCTAAACTAAGGACTGAACTTGGAATTATAAAAGTTGACTGATACATATTTGATCAGCAACGTCCTGGAATTCACCAAGGGGATTAGTCTTTGCTATGTTGGGTGAGCTCACTTAGCAGACTAGTCATTGGTATCAACAATTCCATATACCTATGTTTGAACAATTGAGCAAATGAAGTTGCCAAGGGGATTGGTCTTTGTCATGTTGGGTGAGCTCACTTGACAGATCAGTCATTGGTATTAAACTTCATCTTGTATTAATCAGTTGGACAAAACAAGAAGAATTGAAGATCAGCAGAGTAACTATATCAGCAGGCTGTTGAGGCATCTTTATCAGTAGGCTACTGAGCCAACACTACTGATGACAAGGCTACTGAAGGAAACGTTACAGTCAAACTTTACTTAAGTCAAAAATCAAAATAACGGGATATTTATCTTATCTTTATAACTACGGTTACACGATCGAGCGGTTACAACTCTTTATGGATGAGTTATGGGCCACATATCAAGATCTCATTTACTCATATTTAATCGTGGTTAATGCTACAGTACACGATCTGTTCCAACAACTACTCTCTGTTATATATACAGACCTATACACAGAAGTTGCTGAGTTTTTTAACTCCAAAAGTTTTAAATGTTAATTTTATTCACCCCCCCTCTAAACTTAACCAAAGCCTTTTCAAGGGACCAACAATTTCTTTTGGTCCAGATCCACTCTCCAATTCTACAAATTCGGTACATCCTATAAAACATGCAAAACGAGACAAAATAGTACCAAATCTTCAGGAAAATAACATAGATGCAGAATTACGATCCTGGAAACACTCACATAGCATTTAACATATATTCCACATAATAAGGAGTCTATATATCCTCTCTTGAGCAGAATTCGGGGTGAATAAGGGTATAATTATTTGTACCATTTAGAGCAACATCACTCGTCCGATGGTCTTTCTTGGCACCGCAAAGCCATCAACTAGTCCGTCAGGGCTCTTTGCTCATCAAGACACTCTGCCCATCGTAGGGTCTCCGAGTCCGCTAGGGCTCTCTGCCCGTCGTAGGCTCTCCGAGTCCGCTAGGGCTCTCTGCCCGTCAAGACTCTCTGCCAGTGGTAGGCTCTCCGAGTCCGCCAGGGCTCTCTGCCCAACTAGACTTTCTGCCCGTCTTAGGCTCTCCGAGTCCGTCAAGACTCTCTGCCCGTCGTAGGCTCTCTGAGTCCACCCGTCATAGGCTCTCCGAGTCCGCTAGGGCTCTCTGCCCGTCAAGACTCTCTACCAGTCGTAGGCTCTCCGAGTCCGCCAGTGCTCTCTGCCCATCAAGACTTTCTGCCCGTCTTAGGCTCTCCGAGTCCGTCAAGACTCTCTAGCCCGTCGTAGGCTCTCTGAGTCCGCCAGGGCTCTCTGCCCGTCAACTCTCTGACCTCCAAGGGCTTTCATCCATCCAAGCTCATAGTCTTCCAGCTGTCCTGATCTCACTAGCTGGCCAGCTCCATTCCTTTTTAAATACACATTCACCTCCGTTACAACGTTCTCTGATTTATTCTTCTAGAACTACGCATTGGCTTGATCTCTTATGAAGGGTACGTAGGCACAGCTCATAATCAGAAGCACCATCCTCATCCTCTTATTCCACAAAAGCTCCATCTTCTTTCTTGAGCACCACCGCGCCTCACCAGAGAAATCACCCATAATCAGCTAGATACCCACCTCAAAATCAATATACCGCAAACATGATATTTCTGACAATATCAGTGTGCAAGTTGAACAAGTCGATAACATCAAAATTATCATGGTGGTGTTTGCGGTGGTTATGTGGTGGATATCTGGCTCTTTGGAAGTGTTTATGCCGGTGGTGCACGGCGGCGATGATGAACAATACGAATAAAGTTTGAAGATTAAACCAGCGGACTTAGTGTTCGAAGAATTGGTATGGTTTTGTCTGCTGTTTGTATTATTCAATGTCCAAATGATTTACATTGATCCCATTTATATTGCCAGATTTCTAATGAAAATTAAGCTAAGTACGACAACACAAAATTAAGTACGATGTGATGTTAATTTAGCTGGACGGTTGTTATGGCTGCTTCGTGGTGGGCGAACCTGACACTTAACCATTCCGCTTTGTTTGCCTTGTATCTTTGTCATGTTTGAATCTTGTTTGCCTATAATACCCTAAATAGTACTATAAATCCTACTTTTATTTACCCCGAATCATGCTCGAGAGAGGAAATATAGTCCGTATATTATGTGAAGTACATGTTAATTGCACAGTGCATGTTATATGGTTAGTGATTCTGCATTTGTATGACTATCCCATGGATTTGGTACTATTCTACCATGTTTTTGTGCTTTTCAAGATGTACCTTACTCAGAAGCATCGAAAGCATGGATCAGGACCGAGAGGAAGTCATTGGGCCGAGTTAAGGAAGTCCAAGAAGAGATGTGCCAAAGAAAGAAGCCGATATTGGGCTTGATAGCTCGAGGCCCATCTCCGACTCATCGAGTTGTTGGAGGACAAGTTAACTGACCCACGCGGTTTATCTTAGTCAGCTAGGGTTTTCTTCAGTCTTATGTCGGTTGTATTGCCTATATAAATCATATATTAGTCCCTTGTAAACATATAGTAAAAATCATTCATCAAGTCTATGAAATAAAAGTTCTTGTTTTTGCTTTTGTGAGTTGTCCTTCGGTGTCCTTCTTCCCAACCTTCTCTAGCTTGAGTAGGTCAAGCTATATCTCCATAATCGAGGTATGAAGCTCTGAACGTTCCTTGGTTGCTTAGTTATATCAGAATATTTAACAACTCTGTAACTTACCAGAATTAGTTAGAACAAATCGATGTAATTCCAGAATTAGGAACCGCCGCTCTCGATTCAACGACGGTCTATATCGCTGAATCGAGGAAACTTTTAAGTCACCCTAAATCTAGAGATTCGGCATCAGCTACGTTGATCGACAGATTTAATTTACATGTTTTTAGCCTGATCACCAAATTGCATGTCATCGTAAATAAACATGAAGGACGATAAAGTGAAGTGTTAGTTACGAGATAGTCTATGATAATGCGTAGATTATCACGGTTGTTTAGTGGTGGTTAATATAGTGGATATCTGGCTTGCATAACGTATTTGCCTTGTCAATTTTGCATATATCATTTCTATTACACAATGCCTCATTTTATAGGAGGGGAAAAAACTAGGGTTTAAGCTAGAGACAAATGAATACCATGAGCCCGTGCCGTATAATCTGGTGGATGATAGGGTCACTATCCACGAAGTCTCATTCTTTCTAAATTGCCTCTTAGCCGCTTCCTCATTAACCCAAGGGCTCGTGCGGTCTCTGATGGACCTCTTTTAGGGTCATATGTCGGCCCCCTGAGCTTCTAGTGACCTTAAAGGTTTGAAGGCTCTTGTCGGGGACCTTAGTCCGGCGACCCCAATCTGAACGTCGTCGCGGACGCTATGGCCGCGGGCTTTATTATCCAACCTGATGGCTAGATAGCCTTTATCCATGGACTCATAGGTGGCGGCACTATTTAGGCATATCAATGGCCCTCTACTCCGTGTCTTCGGCATTTTCATGAAATGCCAAGCATGGAGTAAAGTGTGCTCACGGATTGTCTATGGCTCTGTTTGAGCATTTTGATATTGGTCTTTAAACGCCTCGTCGTCTTTTGCGACTTGTTTTTTAGGCTCGCGCTATGAAGATGGTGGCCATAGGCGCCATACATTTTGAGCTGATGGACTTATAGGACCGCGCTATTAAGCGAACGATCATTGGTTCCATGCTATAAAGCTGATGGACATATCGGATCACGCTATTAAGCGGACGATCATAAGTGCCACGCTATAAAGCGGATGGACTTATATGACCATGCTATTACGAGGACAATCATTGGTGCCACGCTATAAAGATGGTGGACTTATTTGGGCTGCGTAAGTTGGTGGCAACCGTAATCTTATGCGGGGCGAGTTGTCAGACGCATGTAGTGGGGCAGTTGAAAGGTCAGATCGTGGTCTGTGGCCTATCATCAGCTTTCTCGATAACCTCCCACGTAATTACGTGGGCATTGATTGCCTCCCCGTAATGATGACGGTTTTTGAATTTTGAAATTCGAAAGGACCGTGCTAATCCGGGCCGTTTGATGGATCGATTTCTGGCCATGCGATCAGCGTTCCCCTTTTCTATATAAAGCTCCCTTTCCTCATTCCATAACACTTTTCACTTCTCATACTTCTTAGCTTTCTTTACGTTTTTGCTTTCCTCTCCTCTAAATTATGAGTGTGTTTCCTGCGAGCATTCAAGGTTCTCGATAGAGGTTTGGGGATTCCGGCGGCAAGTTTGAAGGTTCCGGTAGTAGCTCAAAGATTCCTGCTTCTCTTTCCAGGTAAACTCTCTTTTCTGCCCTTTTTTCTCATTCTCTTCTTATTTTTCGATTCTTTTTCTTCAAATTTGCCTTTCTTTTTAGCATTTTTGATTTGATTGATTGTGCTTTTAGGGGTTAAAGTTTGGATTTTTAGGGGTAGGTTTGTTTGCCCACTTTGGTTTTCTTCAATGAGGGATAATATGAATGTTATTCTTGGTGTTAAGTGGGGTTTTTTTGGCTAGGATCACCTGGGAATTTGGCTTTGAGACCGTACATATGCCCCTTCCTTTTGCAATTGCATTTTCATTTCTCTTGTAGAGGTAATAACGGAGAGGAAGGTGTCGAGATGGGGGCGATCACTCCTCTGGTTTAATCTTCATTATCCTAAGTGACTAAATCTCCTCATTTCCCTCTTGTTTTTCAAGATGTCCGATCATGAATACGCCCCGAGGGGGTTTCCGACGAGGACCAAAAAGTGTACGATTATGCACTTGATGAAGGAGAAGATGACCCATCTAGTCCTGAGGTGTCCGCATGGGATGACCCACTTGACGAGTTGAATGAAATAGAAGCCGTGTTGCACGCACTTGATGATCCATTTGACTTATCTAGCACCATTCATGAGTTGGCGCCGCGACATAAGAAAAGTCACAAAGAGGTCGCTGAGACTCAAGACGAAGAGGTCGGTACTAGTGGCGCCGCAGGTGTTGAGGATGAAAACGCCGCTTAACTCAAGCTTATGGGGTAATCGAGGATGAGAGTCTACCACTCCCTCGCAAACTTCCTTGGGGTGTCCCCAAGAAACCAAAGAGGAAAAATGGCATCGCCGCGACCACAACTGTTGGTGAGGCAGCCAAGGAAGACCTCCAAAACCCAATAATCCTGACGCTCTAAGGGAGTTTTCCGTTTTAGCTGAGTTTGAGAAAGCCCTCGAGGAGGAGTAGGAGCAGCTTCGGAGAAGCAAAAACCTCACCAAAACTCTTTTACATAGATTCAATATCAACCCCGATGTATATAGATTTTCCCAATTTGATTTTAAGAAGGATGAGGACAAGTTTAATCCGGGCGAGCGTGATGATCGCATCGGCTCTCGTCGCCCAGGGGATTCTTTGGTCCTTCACTTTGATCATTTCTACGCTGGTTTCTGACCTCCTTTTGATCCGTTCGTAGTAGAGATATTTCAACGTATGGAAGCATTGCCGAGCGATTTCACTGTGAGGGCTGTCATCCAAATCATGCCTTTCATGGTATTATTCCGGACGATTAAGAGGGAGCCTAGTCTTTCTATTTTTAACATGTTTTACACTTTTTCGAGACTTTGATCCCGGGACAGATCTCTTTGAGGACAAAAACTCCTCGTCTATTTTTCCACTTACCCAACAAGATTCACCACTGGAGAACTCACGTTCTCAAGGTCGAATAAAAAGTTGTCTGGCCTTTCCCTAATGCTGCTTCTCGATAAAGGGAAATTGTCAACCCGATTGATCGAGCCCCTTGGTGATGTCTCCGAGCTTTGATTCGTCAAGGGGGTCATCACACTTATAAACTCTGACGGGATTGAGCAGTCTACAAGGAACATTTCCTGGGTTGATCTTATTGATGTGGCAGAGACATATCCCAGTAGGGCGGGGATAATAGTTCTGCTAAAATCTGAAGCTTTGATCGCTATAGGGCCTGAGGAATCCGACTCTGATTGGGTAGGAGATTTCAATTTGGGCACACACTTACCTTCTGAATGTACCATCTGCTTTGGTGACCCAAACCGAAGACCTCGCCGTAATCCTTTTTTGCAATTCTTTTCTTTCTTTTCCTTTGTATTTTATTATTTTGCTCAATATTGATATTCTCATTTTTGCAGTTGAAATGGTTGATGCTAATGAGAGTCGAGCTAAGAAAAAGAGACTTGTTGGGGCCGCTGCTAAGGCCAGAAAAGAGTTGTTGAAGCAACCTCCTGGTAGGGTGCCACGTACTATGGACGCCTCCATTATCGATGAGACCTTCGTTCCTATTCAGCAAAGTCAGCACGCGGCCAGCATAGACGCGGGCTCAAGTCAAGCTGGCAGGGCTCAAAAAAAAATCTTAACCGGATGTGTCCACGAAGGAGTCTCAAGCTCCTAAGCGATCCTGAGAAGTCCAAGACCGCTGCTACTTCTGAAACTGACATGGGCACCAATCCCTCAGAGGGGTGGCCTGCAGAGGAAGTTGTTGGTCGACATGAAGTTGAAAGTGAGCGGGTCGCCTGGGAGATCAGGGCATCTCCGCGTGAATCTTTACCGCACGGCTACAAAGGTAAAGAGGCCCTCTGGTTGGACTCAGAGTTAACTCAAGGCCCTGTTGACATGAATACGGAAAGCCTATTCAAGGAAGTAATTGCTGATGTCATTCCCTTTAACTGCCTCACTTAGGATTCGCCACCTGGGGTTCAGATGGAGATTGGCAGAGGGATCACTGCTCGTGTTGTAGTTCAAGACGAGATTCATGTTGGAGATGAGGCTGACGAGCTTGATGACCTCGCCGGTCAATTCGGGCTTACCTCTGCCATGGTAAACTTTATTCATGTCCTGTGTTTTCTTTAATTATTCATGTGAGCTTATTCTTTTTCTTGTTTCAGCTCAGAACTCGTATCCATAAGGCTATTGTGGCCGCCACTAAGCCCAAAGCCGAGCTCAGGAAAGCTACAGTTGCTTTTGATGTTTCTAAAAAAGCAAGGGCTCATCTCGAGGCCAAGCATGCGAACACCATGTGAGAGAATGGCCGCTTAAGGGGGGGTCATCAAGGAGTGCAAAGAGCTGGAAGTTAAACTGGAGCAGCAAGTGGTGAGCTTAAATGAGATTGTCAAGAAATCTTTAGAGGAGATAAAGGACGCGCAAGAAAAAATTGCCAACTTGGAGGGGCAACTTGCCGCTGCTAAGAAAGCTGCTTAGGAGGCCGGACCTGCGGCCATTGCTGCGTATAACTTCTCAAAGGAATTTCTGGATATTTAGGATGCTAGTTTCGATCAAGGTTTTAATCACCTTGCTCGTTACCTTTGGTCGACTCGTGGTAAGGAATCTGTTAGCCTCGAGGAGTTGGCCAAGTGGGTTGGAATGTCCCAATGGCGACCTGAATAGTTGGCCCTTCATCCAAATATCCCTTATTCAGATGATCATATTGTTGACATTACTACCGATCAAATAAAGAAAGGTGAAGCGGTTTGCGATCCTCGCCCTCGCAACGCAGTGAACTTAACCACTTTGGCTAAGGGGGTCTGTTGCTGAATATTTTGAAGCTGGAAACGAGTTTCTCAACTTGACCGGCGATCATACCCTAACTCCTCCCGGCCAGGATTGAAGATTGTAATATTTTGTTTTATAAAAATTCAAACTTTCAGTCATTTGAACAATTTCAACATTTTCCTTCCATTGTTTTGTAATCTATCTTGACTTGTGGCCGCCTTTGGCCTTTTTTGATGTATGCATTTTTTCCCTTATTTGTCATCTCGTTTGCTTTGTCTTGTACGTATGCGGCCCCCTTTATTTTCGGTGAGGTTGAGAGTACTGATCGCATAGTTTGCTAACATAACGACAAAAAATCTGACTTGTACTTGACCTACACCTGTTGATTCAAAAATTCCAAGATGCGGCCCCCTTGTTTCAAGCAAGATTGCTACGGGCTTGATTGAAATAAACCGTTGTGAAAATTTCCACCTGCGGCCACCTTGTTTTGAACAAGACTGAGGGTGATCTTATTGAAACAAACGCTGAATTTTCACGACTCGTTTGTTTTTTCCAGTCTCGGCCCCTTTGTTTCAAGTTAGGGGATGCCTCCCGGCGAGCTTAACTGAAACACATGGCGGGCTTAAAAACAGATTTCACTATGCAGCCCTCTTTATGCTGAGTGTGGCTGACATGATCGTCTTGGCGGGGTCAAAACAATCACTAAAATAGTGGTTTTGCCGGCTAGATATATTTTCTTCCGGGCCACATTATTTTGCAGACGCCTAGAGCGTTTTATCTCACGGGCTTGTCAAAATAGAGAGGCTGGGTATATCTTTTCGAGATCAATTTGTGGTTGTCAAAATGACTTCTCATTCAAAATGATTTCCAAAAGATGGGGCATGAGGCCCTCTTACAAAATATGCTTGCTCTTATGCAAAACAAAAAGGTTGATCATACATGTAATATCTTTTCAAGTTGTCGGCGTGCCAAGGCTTGTTGTACTCGCAACCTTCTTTATCCCTCAGAACATAAGTGCCTTTCTTTACTATCCTCGCAACTTGTAACATGTATTCCCAATTTTCAGATAGCTTTCCTTTCTTAGCCTTGTGACCAGTGGCCAGTCTTTTTGGAAAAACATAATCTCACACCGCGAAGTGATGGTTGCGGGTATGTTTGTCGTGATGCCTTTTGGCCGCTTGCGTGCAATTGAGTAAGAGACCATAAGAGTTGATCGGTTTTTCTTCCAACAAATCGAGGTCGAGTTGTCTTGTTAGTGGATTTTCGACCTCGCGGAAATGTGCGACCCTTAAACTGGGTAGGGCCATCTCTACTGGGGCCATAGCTTCCGACCCGTATGTCAAGGCCAATGGGGTTTCACCAGTGGTTGTTTTTCTCAATGTTCTGAGGGCCCATAGGGCCACTGGGAAGTGATCCACCCATTTTCCTGCCTTGTCGTCGATGCTCTTTTTCAACACGCTCAGTACTAGTTTGTTGGCATTCTCGGCCTGACCATTTCCTTGCAAGTAGCATACTGACGATTGCCAATGTTTAACGTTATGCTCCCTGCAAAATGTGTGGAACTCATCTCCAAACTGCGGCCCATGATCAGATACTATCACCCATAGGACTTAAAATCGAGTCTAAACTTGATCGAGTGAGAAATAGATTATATCATTTGACTTGCTTTTAACCAAGGCTTTGGCCTCGATCCATTTGGTAAAGTAATCCACATCGACGACCACATATTAGCACCCTGAGCGACCTCTCTTGAGTTGTCTGATGAGATCGATTGCCCACATTTCGAAAGGCTAGGCTGAGACGATGATACTCTGTTCAATTGAGGGTTGCCTGGGAATATCCGCAAACTTTTGACATTTATCACATTTCCTCGCAATATCTGGGTGTCTTCTACGAGTGTGGGCCAATAATAGCCAGCTAACAGCACATTATGAGCAAGGGTGCGACTGGCCGGGTGGCCGCCGCATACTCCCTCGTGAAGCACTATGAGTATTCCCACGAATTCCTCAAGTCGCACACATCGCGACAAAGGTTTAGAGAATGATTTTCAGTATAAAAAATTGTCTAAAATGGTGTACCGGGCGGCTCTTTTGATCAGGGCCTTGGCCTCTTTGGGATTGTCCGGAAGCGACCATGATCCGATATATGCCTTTAAATTGTCGATCCAAAATGAATTGGATGGTAGGAAATCCATGATTTCCTCTCAGTTGACAATGGGCTCTGACAGGTGTTCCACCATAACGGCTGGATTGCTCATCTCGTCCTTGCCGTTCAATTTTGATAAATAGTCCGCCCGTTTATTACCTTCCCGAGGGATGTTGATGAATTTAAAATAACTAAAGCTTTCTTCTAGTTTTTTGACGAGATTGATGTATTTTTGTAAGATTTCACAGTGAATTCCATATGATCCAGTCACTTGGTTAACAACCAACTGCGAATCACAAAATACCTCCATATTTTCAACTTTCATAGCCTTGGCGAGCTCGAGTCCTGCTATGACCGCCTAATATTCTGCTTGATTATTTGATGCAGTGAAATCAAATCTCAAGGCCTTTTCAATTTCTTCTGAGGTACCCGGTTCCAATAATATGATTCCAGCCATGTAACCGTTGAGATTTGCGGCCCCATCGACGTAAAGCTTCCAATAATGACTAGGCCTTTGGAGGTCGGACATTGTTGTTGTTTTTGGGTTGTCGATAAGATTTGAGCTGGGTCGCTCCGGCTTTTCTTCATTTAAGCTTGTCTCTGCATGAAATCAGGTTAGGCCTGGGCTTTGATAGCTTTCCTAGGCTTATACCGGATATCAAATTCAGTGAGCTCGATGGCCCACCGTAGAATCAACCAGATAAGTCCAGTTTGTCAAGGACTTGGCGCAATGTTGCATCGGATAACATAGTAATTGTGTGCGATAAAAAGTAAGCCCTTAACTTTCGGGCGGTAATAACAACGCAGTAGGCCAACTTTTCCATATTAAACTAACGACTCTCAACGGGACTGGGAGATTTGGAAACATAATAGACGGGTTTTTGAAGGGTACCGTCCTCCATGACAAGAGTAGCGGCGACAACCCGGTCTGAGGCCGGTAGATGCTGAAATAAAATTTACTCAATCATGGGACTGACCAGCAACGGTGGGCTTGATAAGTAGGCCTTGAGCTCTTTGAAGGATTGCGAGCATTCCCCGGTCCACACAAAGGTTTTGTTCCCTTTGAGGATTTTGAAGAAAGGTAGGCTTTTTTCAATAGATTTGGAGATGAATCTCCCCAGAGCAATTATCCTTCCGTTCAGCCTCTGCACTTCCTTGATCATGGTCGGCTCGCTCATGTTTATCAACACCTCCATTTTTTCGGGATTTGCCTCGATCCCTCTCTGGCTTACCACGAAGCCCCAAAAATTTTCCTGCCTGAACTCCAAAAGTGCATTTAGATGGGTTAAGCTTCATTGAATGCTCCTTACATTTGGAAAAGTTTCATGACGGTCCACCAGGTGACCCTGGCGATTTGACTTCAAAACCATGTCGTCAATGTATGCTTCCATGTTTTTGCCGATCTGCGGGCTGAAAACTCTGTTCACCATCCTCTGATATGTTGAGCCCGCATTCTTCAGACCAAATGGCATCATCTCATAGTAATAGAGTCCTCCAGCGGCCCTGAAGACAGTTATCTCCTTGTCGCAATTGGCCATCTTCACATGATGATAGCAGGCATCCAGAAAACTCAACTTTCAAAACCGGGGATCCCATCTACCATTTTGTCAATCCATGGCAGCGCATAAGGGTCCTTCGGGCATGCTTTATTCAGGTCGGTGAAGTCGACACACATAAGCCACTTTCCATTGTGTTTTTTCACCATTACGAAGTTGGCTAGCCGGGTTGGTTATTGTAGTTCCCTGATTATACCCACCGTTAACAGTTTTTTTGACTTCGCCTTTGATGGTGACCACTTTCTCCTCAGAGAACTGACTTCTTTTTTGTGGGATTGGTTTGAAGTTGGGATCGATGCTAACATAGTGTAGCACGTCCTCAGGCTCCACACCTCTCATATCTATTACCTCCCTAGCAAACGCATCCATATTTTCGTTTACAAGCAAGACCAGCTCCTCATTTCTGTCTCTGTCATTTGAGATCCGCTCTTTATCTTTTGATCGGGATATCTGTCATTTATGACGGCCTCGATCAGCTCATCGTCGGTTATGAAATATACCTGATCTCTGATCTGTAAAGTCTCGACCTCCACTGCTTTGTTTGCGGCCTCCTTTATCATGTTGATCCAACTTGCACCCACACTGTATTCTTCAATTCTGGGCTTTTTGGAGTCGGCTGTGTTTTTTGTCATTTAGTCAAGAAAAAATCATGGTCGACTCATGGCAACCCCGATGTTATCTCCCACATGAAATTTGACTCTTTGGTGTGGGACGGACATGACCATTTGGAACTTTTTCTTGGCCGGGATTCCAAAAATTATATTATAATAAGAGGGAAGATCAATGACTAGAAAAGTTATTACCTCGGTTCGGCACGGTTCATAGTCGCCTATAGTGACGCTGAGGTCGATCGTACCCTTTACTCTCACCGTATGGTTGGAGAAGCCCTCTAAAACTCCGACGTATGGCTTCATCTTGGCTCTCTGAACCCAATCTATTTTAAACAGTCAAAATAAATGATATCGTGACCCGCTCTGGTGTCTACCATGACCCGATTGATCCCATTTTTAGCTGACTCCGACTTTAAGAATGATTGGTATCTCCATGATACCTTCCACAGTTGTAAGTTCACTCTTGGTGAACATGATTCCCTTTTCTGATTCTCCCAAAATGATCTACTTCTCGAAGCTACGAGTGTTTATAAAGTGTATCTGTGATTTCAGCTGATTATTACTTGAAAGGTCCCCATGAATGACCTGGATTTCCCTCTGATACACGCGAGGCTGCCTCCCTTTATTGGTGCCGGCATCTCCATCTGGCCTATATTTGGCCGTGGTTCCCTGTTAAGGGTGTTTTTACATGTTTTATAAGGCTGTATTTTATGATAATTTCCCCCGTATTTGTATTATTTGCATAAGAAAATAAGTGTTTAGATGGAAATATTGAGCATGTGGTGTTTTTAATAAGTTAATCTCAAAATTAGTCAGTTTATGCGTTTTATTGATGAATTTATATTTAATTGGACATTATTACATTTTGCGATATTTTTATGTGTTATAGATGCACAAATGCGAGCTCAAGAGGTGATTCAAAGATGATCAAGTCGGATTTAATTAAAAGAGGAAGAGATAATGATGATTTACATTGAAGAAGAAGGGATAAGTATGGAAAAATCAAGATAAAGCCGAATTTGAACGAACGTTCAAGTCCCGTCCGAATGGACGGGTGTCTGCTGAAATGAACGGGCGTCCGGCCTGATGAAATCAATACAGAGTTTTTCCAAGTTTACAGGACGAGCGTCCACCATCTCCAAACGAGCGTCGATTTGTGAAATTTGATACAGAGAGTTTGGACGCCGAGTGGACGGGCGTCTGATGCAAGTCCAAATCCGAGTGGACGGGCGTTCACAAGTCTGGACGGGCGTCCTTCGGCCGACTTAGCGGCGCCGCCTTTGTTTTCTATATATACGGCGCGTTTTCTCTACCTTAAGGATACGATATACTCATTATTCGAAACCCTAAACCTAGGGCCGGCTTTAGGCTGCGTTTTTACTTCTTTTATTCCAGTTTTTATGCTCCAAATTCTAGATTAAAAGTAGGCGCTTTTATGTTAGTTTTTTCTCGCAATTTCGAGTTTCCAGAGGATGTTGAGAGGCTAAGCTTCATCAAACGAGCATTGTGAAGCCATCCAACACGTTTTGATTCCGTTTCTGCGATTATATTGTGAGTTTTACCTAAAGTTGTTTCCTTTATGCATGTTTATATTGCTTAATTGCAATTGTATCGAAAGATTTGCATGTTATGATTGTTTTATATTGATGAAAGTCTCTATAAACCTTAGATCACCATGATAAGGAATAGTTGTTTAATCTATTATAACGAGAGTTAATAGTTTAGATCGCTAGGTTAAAGTTTACACCTTTGATTAGTAAAATCGTTAATCTTCGATCGAAAGATATAGATTAATAGGTGAATTACCTAAGAAATTAGGGTTCATGTTTTAGACAAGGTGAAATCACAACTTGGTTAGAAAACGCAATATAATCGAGATATGAATTGATACTTGTTAGGATAGGTGGATCAATCGCTCATTTGTTCATTAAAACATGAATTTAATCCCGTGAAACTTGAATTGTCTAGATTAGTTACCTCTATTTCATATTAGTTTAAGTTTAATAGTTCGCAACCCGTATCTTTCCTGGCTTTAGATCATATCTTCTGTCCAGTTTTACGTTTTAGTTAAGTTTGTTTTCAGTTTCGTTTAGTTTTATCCGCTGTTTAGATTAGTTTTTCGTGACATAATTTAATTAGACAAAAACTAGGGTTAACAGTCGCCAGTTCCCCGTAAGATCGACCCGGTATCAACCTCTATACTACGATCATTATACTTGAGGAAAAATCGGATTTATAAATTCTATTACTTGTTTGCTTTGTTAATAAAATCCGTGACAAGTTTTTGGCGCCGTTGCCGGGGAACCAGATGGTTGCCTAGTTTTTGTTTTCCGTTTTTCTTGTTTTTATTTCGTTTTAATTCCTATTTTTAGTTGATAATCGTTTAGGTTATTAGGATATTAGGGTTTTAGTTTAGGGTTTAAGGTTCTTCTTTCTCCTGTGATTAGTTTCCTTACCCCCCCCCCTTTATTTTCTGCAAATTTTCTGCTTCTGTTCTAATTTTTCCCGCTATCAAACGAGCGTCTGGGATCTTGGACGTCCGTCCGCTGGAAAATTTTCAATCCTATAGCGTTTTCACTCACTTAGACGAGCGTCCATAAAATTTGGACACCCGTTCAAGTTTTCTGAAGACCAGACGAGCGTTTGGGCATCCGAACGCCCGTCCAGTCCAAAAGTTGGGCAGACGCCTGTCTGTTTCATCTTTTCCCTTAATAATCTTGTTTCTTTTTCTTCCTTTCCTTTCTTTTCCTTTTATCAGGCTTTTAATTTTTTTTTTGTTTAGGCTTTTAATTTCTTAGTCTTTAGGTTGCTTTCACTTGTTTTTGGTCCGGTTTATGCAAACTCGGAGTCGAAAGGGACCGTTACTATACACCCCTGACCCCGAGCGAACCGTAGTCCGGCCAAACAGGCGGATTTTCCGTTCGCGGTTCTGGCAGACAGAGCCGAGCAAGATCTTGAGGATCAGCTAGCCAAGGAAATCACTGATTTTGTAATCATGGCTGCTGAGGATAGACGTACGTTGGCAGACTACGCCATGCCAGGCGAAGTCAAAGTCAACCCGGCTATTGTCATCCCAGCCATCACTGCACAGACTTTCGAGCTAAGGCCGGGACTCATTCAGATGACGCAGCATGCATCTATTTTCCACGGTTATCAATCAGAGAATCCCCATACTCACTTACATACGTTCTTAGAGATATGCGGTACTACACGTATCCAAAGAGTAAGTGAGGATGCCATTAAACTGAAACTGTTTCCATTTTCTCTGAAGGGAGAAGCTAAGGAGTGGTATACCTCTCTCCCCCCTGAATCTATTACCACCTGGGCTGAACTCGAAAAGGAGTTCTTGAGTCAATACTTCCCACCTTCAAAAACAGCCCAGTGTTTAAACGAGATTTTCACTTTCTACCAGAAAGAGAATGAATCCTTCTTCGATTGTTGGAAAAGATTCAAATCTCTGCTTAGAAAATGTCCCCACCTTGGCTTGCCACTGCAAAGGCAAGTCAACACTTTCTTTAGTGGATTGACCGAGCTTACAAAAGGCATGGTCAATAGTTCATCTGGTGGGGCGTTTTTGAAGAAAACGCCTGATGAGGGGTGGGCACTGTTCGAGGACATTTCCAAATATAACTATGCTCCCTCTTATCAAGCCATTCAAGCACCTCCCCCTCCCAAGGTTGAGGAAGTCAACATGCAAAGTTTGATCGCCATGCTGCAGAAACAGATGGCAACTACTCAAGTTTCAAATCAAATGAATCAAACTTCTTCTTTTCCACAGAACCCTCAGGGTCTATATTGTGAGAGCTGCTGTCAGACAGGCTACATGATTGGCCAGTGTCAATTCAATCCCCCTGCACCTTATCAAGTGAATGATGTTCATGATTATGGACAGTGTAATCAAGTCACATGTCAAAACTTTGACAATATGGGGCACACTTCTCGATTCTGTCCTATGAACGGACAGAATGCTGAAGTGATGCATTCTATGGCCAGAAAAACCAAAGGTCTAATCATGATTCTGGCCAGAATAATTTCCAAAACCACGGGTTTAACCAATCTTCCAGTTTCAATCCTAATTCGAATTTTAATTCGAATCAAAATTTCAATAGAAACCCTGGTTTTAATCAGAACCAAAACTCAAATTTTTCCAATTCTAATCAAAGGTTCAATCAGAATTGGCCCGCCAATTCTAATCCAGCTTTTCAAAGTCGGCCCAGCCAGCCCTATGCTCAAAATTTCGAAAACTCTCAAGGCCCCTCCCAATCTAACAATCTTGAAGCTATGTTGGAGGAGCAAAATAAAAGTATCCAACTCCTGATGACTACAAATAAGAACCTTGAGAGTCAAATTGCGCAACTGGCTGAACAGTTAGCTTCAAGACCCCCAAGGCAACTGCCCAGTTTCACTGAAAAAAATTCAAAGGGTGGTCAAGTTGCTCAAACCGACTTGAACAATGGCCAATGTACTGACCTCGTACCATCAATTCCATACGGTAGAGAGGAGGCCAGTGCAATGAATTTAAGAAGCGGTGCTCAAGTTAGTGGTCCTTCCCACCAGGGAAACCACTAGCCCCTCCTGCCATTGATAAGGCAGGAGGGGAAGCTGAGCACCTACACTCCCCTTGGCCGAAAGAGAATACTCAGGAGGCTAATCCCCTGAGAGGTGAAAAAGATGGAAGTCCTCAGGTGGCTGATCCCCTGAGGAATGAAGAAACAAGTGGAAGTCAGGAGGCTGATCCCCTGACTAATAAGAAGACTGGAAAAGCTGTTCGGTGGAAGGATCTGGAAGACAAATCTGTCAGTGAATCTTCAAAGAAATTCTTTTCTGAGAATGATCTGAAACAGCTTCCATTTCCACCGAGAAAGAGCAGCATCCCTTTGAGTGAAGATAAGAAGTACGAAAAGGTGTTGAATCTTTTGAAAAATACTCAGGTGAATCTTCCACTATCCGAGGTCTTGGTTGAAATGCCTAAGTATACAAAATTCATCAAGGATGCTGTTTCTTCAAAAAGGAAGTTGTCAGACATGGAAAGGCTGATTGGTGAGGATTGTTCAATGATCAATTATGAAGACTTACCAACCAAGAGAGGTGACCCTGGAAAGTTCGTGCTTACGGTGTTAATGGGAGGCCTGGTCTTCCCTAACTCTTTGTGTGACCTGGGTGCATCCATCAGCCTCATGCCGTTGTCTGTGTGCAAACAGCTGGGTTTGATTGATCTTCTAGAACCCACTACCATGAATTTGCAATTCGCTGATAGATCTTCTAAGAAAGCAGCGGGAATCTTAAAAGACGTACTAGTTCAAATTGATAGATTTACCTTTCCCGTTGACTCGTACGTCCTTGACATTGAAAAAGGCGAAAATGTTCCCCTGATTCTTGGAAGACCCTTTCTGTCTACAGCTAGAGCCCTCATTGACTGTGATGGTGGGCGAGTGGCGATCCGTGTTGGTGATCAAGAGGTGAGCTATAATGTCTCCAGATCCACTCAAATACCCTCTGGTCCTCCAACCGGTTTTTCCATTGAGGATACGTCTGATGACTTCGATGATTTGATGGAAAAGCAAGTCATGGCTGTGGCAACTGAGTATGAGCGACTGGTTGATAATTTGAATAATCATGGTGTGGTAAGTCTAGAGCGCTTAGAAGCCGAATTTAAGGATGAGTCATTGGAGGGAGAAGCTTTGGCGGTGGGACCACCGAGTAAACTCGGCGATGTTGAGTTGAAAGGTGGAGATCTTAAGTCTAGTTTAGAAGACCCCCCGCATTTGGTGTTGAAGCGTTGCCTAAACATCTTAAGTATGTGTTTCTAAGAGAAGGTGACAAGCGTCCTTTAATTATATCTGCCAAGCTGTCTCGTTTAGAGGAAATGAAATTAATCAACGTCTTGAAGAAAAATGAAAAGGCCTTTGGATGGCAGGTAGGAGATATCAGAGGGATATCTCCGGACATCTGTATGCACAAGATCAAGACAAATGAGGGTGCGAAATGTGTTAGACAGCCCCAGAGGAGGCTCAACCCTCATATGCAAGAGGTGGTTAAGAAAGAAATTATCAAACTTCTGGACATGGGAATCATTTATGCCATCGCTGATAGTGAATGGGTTTCCCCGACTCAGGTAGTTCCCAAAAAGGGTGGAATTACGATTGAGAAGAATGAGAAGGGAGAGGAAATAGCATTGAGACTTGTCACTGGTTACAGAGTCTGCATCGATTATCGAAAGCTCAATGAGGTAACCATGAAAGATCACTTTCCCCTTCCATTCATTGACCAGATGCTTGAGCGTCTGGCGGGGCACGCATTCTACTGCTTCCTAGATGGATATTCAGGATACTTTCAAATACCCATTGATCCAGCTGACCAAGAAAAGACCACTTTTACTTGCCCTTATGGTACATTCGCCTACAGGCGAATGCCATTTGGTCTCTGCAATGCCCCAGCTACATTTCAAAGATGTATGCCGACTATCTTTGACGGGCTAGTAGGAAAGTGTATGGAAATCTTTATGGACGATTTTTCAGTCTTTGGTCAGTCCTTCGACGACTGCCTTGACAATCTTGATCAAGTGTTATCCAGATGTGTGGAAAAGAACTTAGTGCTCAATTGGGAAAAATGCCATTTCATGGTTGATGAGGGAATAGTTCTTGGCCACAAGATCTCCGCCAAGGGTATGGAAGTTGACAGGGCAAAAGTAGAAACTATCGAGAAGATGAGTTATCCCAAGAGTGTGCGTGAAGTGAGAGGCTTTCTTGGACATGTCGGTTTCTATAGAAGATTCATTCAAGACTTCTCCAAGATAGCCAACCCCCTGTCTACTTTACTTAAGGAAGACGTTGAGTTCAATTTTGATGAGAGCTGCAAGCAAGTGTTTGAGGAGCTTAAGGACCGTTTAATCTCTGCTCCAATTCTTATATCGCCTGACTGGAACCTACCTTTCGAGCTTATGTGTGACGCATCAAACTATGCAGTTGGTGCTGTTTTAGGCCAAAGAATCAAAGGGAAATTCCAGCCAATCTATTACGCCAGTCACACATTGAATCCCTCTCAAGTTAACTATACTACTACTGAAAAGGAATTATTGGCTGTAGTCTTTGCTATGGACAAGTTTCGTAGTTACTTGTTAGGAGCTCAAGTGATTGTGTGGACTGATCACGCTGCTTTGCAATATCTGATGACTAAGAAGGAGGCCAAACCGCGCTTACTGCGTTGGATACTGACCCTACAAGAGTTTGACGTTCAAATTAAAGACAAAAAGGGCAGTGAAAACGTCGTGGCGGATCATGTTTCAAGAATGTTAAGTGAGGAAAAGGATGATCCAGATGATATAGATCTTTACTTTCCTCTAGAGAACATTATGCTTATCGACGGTTGTCCTCCTGATGTTCCATGGTATTCTTCCATTGTCAATTACCTTCATGCATGATATCTCGATCCAGAATTGTCCTATCAGGAGAAGAAAAAGTTCTTCTCTGATTTGAAATCTTTCGTTTGGGATGAACCTTATCTTTTTAAGATCTGCAAAGATGGTCTACTCAAAAGATGTGTTCCAGAGTCTGAGCAATGTGATATTATTGAGCAGTGCCACAGTGGACCCACTGGAGGTCACTTTGGTCCATGGAAAACCGTTGCTAAGATCTTCCAATCCGGTTTCTATTGGCCCACGATCTTTAAAGATACAGAAGCTTTCTGTAAAGCTTGTGATAGATGCCAGAGAACCGGTACTCTGACAAGGCATTTTGACATGCCTTTGAAACCCATCCTAGAATGCGAGGTCTTTGATGTATGGGGTATCGATTTTATGGGACCATTCCCATCATCTTGTTGTAACAAATACATCTTAGTCTACGTGGATTACGTGTCGAAATGGGTAGAGGCTCAAGCCACTCCTCACAATGATCATAAGACGGTTATGAAATTTTTAAAGAAAAACATCTTCGTGAGGTTTGGATGTCCACGTGCCTTGATTAGTGATGAAGGGACGCTTTTCTGCAACCGACCCCTAGAGAAAGTTCTTGAAAAGTATGGTGTTCGCCATAAGACTGGTACACCATATCACCCGATGACTAGTGGTCAGGTTGAAAGGAGCAACCAAAGCATTAAGAAGATCCTGGAAAAAACGGTCAACAGTCATAGAAAGGACTGGAGTTTGAAATTGGATGATGTACTATGGGCATACAGACCGCCTATAAGACTCCTATGGGTACATCTCCATATCAAATGGTCTATGGTAAGCCATGTCATCTCGCCGCCGAGTTAGAGCACGAGCTTATTGGGCTACGAAGTTTTTAAACTTTGATACCCAATCTTGTGGAAAACATCGATTGCAACAGTTGCATGAGTTAGACGAATTCAGACTCCAGGCCTACGAAAGTGCCAGGATCAGTAAAAAAAAGACGAAACTCCTTCACGATGCTAAAATTAAGAAGAGAGAATTTCAAGTTGGGGAACAAGTTTTATTATACAATTCTAGGTTACATCTGTTCTCTGGTAAGCTGAGGACACGATGGTCCGGTCCCTTTCAGATTCTCCAAATTATTCCTGGAGGCGTCTTAGAACTACGAGGTTATGGTGACCAACCGTTTCGATTGAATGGTCAAAGGTGTAAGCACTACATTGGTGAACCTAAGGAAAAGCCTTTGATTGTTTGTTTCCTCGATATCCTCGGGTGTGGTGCTACAAAAGTCGAAGAATTTGACGAGTTTTCACCCGACCTGTTTTCAGAGGATGACGGTAGTGGTCGATCTGAAGAAGTTCTAGCAGGTAGTTGGGATATGGAAGAGTATGAGAGGGAGCGTCAGTTGAAACGTCATCAAAAGACTCAGAAGATGAAGAAGTCAACCATGGGGAAGTTCAAACTTATTTGGAAAGCTACCAAAGATTTCACCCCATGTGTTAAGTGCCGTTTCTGCAGCTGAACTACTGATCAAAGTCTAGACGAGGTAGTGGCTGGCAGAAAAGTCAAATGGCCTGATCCAGGCTGAATTTTCAACGGTGTCGAGCTAACGACATTAACCAATAGCGCCACTAGGGGGCAATCTAGATATCGTTATATTAGTTGCTTTTGTAGTTTTAGTATTTAAGTTTAGTTTACTAAGTTTTGCTTTTGTTTATATCTGTCAGTTAGTTCTGCTTTCTAGATATGGATTTCGGAGTTCTACCAGAGGAGTTACCTTTCCTTAGGAGGATCCCACTTATCACTGTAGATGACGGCCCGGGAGGGACTATCGTTTTGCACGTCGACTTTGATATTAGTACCCGCATCAGGACTGTCACCTATGTTCTTATTGTTCCCCGATGTTCGGGAGGTGGAGACTTTACTACTGAGGAGTTGCAGGCAGCTCTAGGACGTCCGTACACAATCCTGAATGATCCAATGCTGACAGATTTAGCGATAGTGCTGCAAGCTGAACATTTTCGAGGTGTTGATGTAGCTGGTGAGGACTGGGGTTTGCAGGATGAGTATGACTTCCCTCCGGCGATTGACATGCTCCGCCGTCTTATCCGGGTGATAGATTGGTCAGAAATTTACGATGACTAGCGTTGTTAGGTTGTTTCGTCGAGCAAACGACATAAAACAAAAGCGCTTGGTGGGAGGCAACCCACTGTTTTCTATTTGTTTTTACTTATTTTCTAGTAATTTTATGTACTTCGTTGATTTCCATTTGTATTTTTGAAGTTTTATTTAAGTTTAATGAGAAACGGCTTATTTGAATTTAAATTGCATGAAAATTTGATAATTTTGTTGAGAAACTGCATTGGACGCCCGTCTAGAGGACTGGACGTTCGTCTGCCCTGTGTATCTCTTGGACGCCCGTCCGATTATTTCCCTCCAATCCTGTTCAGTTTTCAAATATTTGGATGAGCGTCTGAAAAATAGGACGCCCGTCCAGTTCATATAATTTTCCAGCTGGACGAGCGTCCCACATCTGTCTATATACCCCCCTCCGTCCATGAACCCTCATTTTTCTGGATTTCAAACGCGCAAACCAACTTTTTCCCCTCCTTTTGCCCTAAAATCTTCGATTCTAAACCATTTCAAGCGATTCAAATTGCTATAGACCGCTCTTGATCCCCTCTCTTCGATTTTCAAAGCCAAATTCCCCAACACACTATCTTTTTGGAGAATCAGGGCCCTCTTTAGTCCGAGTTTTTGAGGAAAAAATCCGATTTTGGAAGCCAAATTGGTGTTGTTCGGACTGATTTTCATCTCGATCAGCATCTACTCACCTTACTTGGTAAGTTAGTAACAACTTTTCTAGATTTTATTCACGTTATTGTGAGTTCGATCTTTGGGTCGGCTCGTTCACTGAATATTACCTTAATTCGTTTTTTTTCTGGTCTTGTGGTTTCTTTCTACTCTGTTATTGTGCTGTGGTGTTGTGATGGATGATGAATGGGTTGTTTGGTGCTGATGATGGTTGTGGTTGGTGGTTTGGTTGTTTTTGAAATCCCGATTTGGATGTTAAACGGGTGCCTTGTTTTGAATTGGGATTGTTTTGGTTTAGTCTAGGAGTGAATCATGGTTCATAAGAAGGCGGTAGTGAAGCGACATGGTAAGGATGTGGCCCGGGAGGCCGGAAAGAAACGTAAAGAGTTTGACCCCACCTTAGTTGATCCAAACCGAGGTGTTAGCATTCGAGAGCAGCCCCATAGAGCCACCCAAACTAGGGCAACTTTGAGGGATGAGCCAACCTCGGAGTCTGAGACGGATGATGATATTCCATTGGTACGGATGCCTAGGGCTCAGAGAGGTGGAGCATCATCTAGGGTTGAGGAGGCTATGGATGCTCCTCGGGAAGAGGAACCGGTGGAGACTAGGGCTGCACAACCTAGGAAAAAAGCGAAAACCGTAGCCCCTATGCCTATGCCTCGTATATTCGTTAACCCTAGAGCCCACAGCGCTTATACTAAACACTATTACTCGAGGACCATGTTGATTGAGAGGGCTACGTTGGAGGTGAAGGTAGATCCGGGTTTTGTCAAGTTGCTAAAAGACCGGAAATGGGATGCCTTGATGACTATCCCGACTACCCCGGTCAATGGCTCCCTAGTTCGGGAATTTTACGCTAATTGCTCGGAGACCGACTTGGAGACGGGGGTAGTTGTGGTTCGAGGGGTGAAAGTTCCGTTTACGCCGGAGGTGATTAATCAGAAGTATAACTTGGCGGTTTTTGAGGTAGGGACTACAAGAAAGAAATTGTTCATAGACAGAGTACGGGGTGAGATCCTTTTGGAGGAGTTGAGGTTGAGAGTTTGACCTGATGTGGCTTGGACATTGAGGCCGGGTGGAGACCGGAAAGAGTTAGTCACCACTACCTGGACGGAGGATTGGAAAGTCCAGTGTAGGTTTATTTAGAGTCGGTTGTTACCAAAGAACAACTTGACGCATTTTCATATTGGTGACCTAGGCATGCTTTATGCGTTGACTTTTGGCCTAAATGTGAACGTGGGACAAGCATTATACAATGAGGTGGCTATCAATCAGAAGATTTATACACGTAGCTTGATTATCCCTCACTTGATTCACAGTTTGTGTCTTGATGCCGGTGTGCCTGAGTATGGAGCGGATCATAAACCGAAGAACCCGAGGCCTATACAGAGAGAAAAGGGTAAGTCTTCGGGATATTCTGAGTCGGGGGCACCACAGGAGTCTGGTTCTTCATCAGCACCGCCTCGAGCATCCTCACTTCCTACCTTATCTCCCTCAGTCCGGATGAGGATGAGTATGGGCAACAGTGTACGGAACTGGTTGGAGGATATTCGGACTACACAAAACAACATTTTGACGATTCTGAAGTGTATCAGTGAGGGCCGGCAGCCGAGGGACGACAGAATCTTCGATCCGAGCACCATGGATTATATCTATTCTGATGCGATTGAGCAGGCCATTGCGGATGTTCTGGAGGAATCTGAGACTTCTTCGGATGAGGAGCAGCCTGATGCCCCTGCGGGTGATGTACCTCCGGCTGATGATTCTGCGGCTCCGGGGTAGTCATGATTTTATTTGTCTATTTTCGATTTTGATTTGTCCTAGATACTATGATTCTATATTCTTGCTACTTTTGATTACGTGATTCGTTGTACTTTTCATTTGGCTACTATTTATTCTTTCCGATGGATCATGTAAGCCATACGACATCAGTACTTTCATTTCTACTTTGTTTAACTTGTGGATGTATTTAATGTTTCATCTTTTGATAATACGCGGTTTTGCTATATCTTTTCATTCTGGTATACTTCCCCGTTTTCCCCGAGATGTTTCCGTGTTTGTCAAGTCGTGCAGGTATATTTTTAGTGGTTTTTTCGGGCTACATTGTATGGGTACGAGTTCTCAGTGTCACTACGTAGGCTCCGGCCTGACCGACAATTCGAGTACCTGTTAACAATCAGCTAAGTTCCTTTTTCTTTTCTTTAATTCTGCACAACATGAGGACATGTTGTCATTTAAGTGTGGGGGAGGGGAATGATTTGATATGTACATTTGCTTAATTCGTTATGTTTCTATGCAAAATGAGCTAGAATTTTCAAAAAAAATTTCGACATTTTTGTTTTTGTTTTGTCTCGAGTAGGCAATTCAATTCAATGTTCGTTATTTCTATAGTCATTGAAGCTATATATCATATGTTTGATAAGTTAGTTGTTTCGCCTGAGATCTATTTTTCACGAGCCATAGTGAATGATGAGCTAATTTATAAAGTTATACCCCTTTTTGGACGAGTGATTTCTGATTTTCTTATAAGTCATGTGCTTAGTGCTACGTATATATCTTGAGATTTATGATAGTTTGTATTTAGATCCGAAGTATGTTATATTGTGAATATCTAAGGTTTGAATGTGATAAGCAACACGTGACTAATTGTCAAAAGAAAAAGTTGAAAAATATGAAGTAATTGGGTGTGTCGAAAGCTAGTCGATGATTTGAGTGCGATAGGGTATACCACGTATGTCCTATACCACTATGATGACTAAAAGCTCACGACAGTCAGAAAAAGCTGCCTTATGATTTGAGTAAGGTAAGGTATATCTCGAATATCCTATTCTGCTATGACAGGGCAAGAGCTCATTCTGATGTGCGTTTAAAAGTGAAATAGTTAAATCAACTTATATAAGAATTGGTATGAAATGAATGAAAGGCCAAGTTATCGTCTATCTTATCCTCGTAGAAACTAATAGATATGCTGTAGGGATTATCCTCTGAGTGTTTCAGAAAGGCCCTAGATATATTCGATCATCCTTTTCGGGATATTTTACGTTTGTAGGGTACATCTTATGAGTGTCATTTATCTCTAGTTTGAAGGGGGTATTAGCTAGTTTTGCTTTGAGTTTCTCAAGTTTGGATTTAGTGGAAGTTTTCTATGGCTTTGCACACACACAGTGGTGAAATTCTGATTTATTGGATCTATGCTATGTTGTCTGAGATGTCTGTTCTTTTTCCGAGCCTTGACTCTCGTTTTGTTTTGCTCGGGACGAGCAAAAGCTTAAGTGTGGGGGAGTTGTTAAGGGTGTTTTTACATGTTTTATAAGGCTGTATTTTATGATAATTTCCCCCGTATTTGTATTATTTGCATAAGAAAATAAGTGTTTAGATGGAAATATTGAGCATGTGGTGTTTTTAATAAGTTAATCGCAAAATTAGTCAGTTTATGCGTTTTATTGATGAATTTATATTTAATTGGACATTATTACATTTTGCGATATTTTTATGTGTTATAGATGCACAAATGCGAGCTCAAGAGGTGATTCAAAGATGATCAAGTCGGATTTAATTAAAGAGGAAGAGATAATGATGATTTACATTGAAGAAGAAGGGATAAGTGTGGAAAAATCAAGATAAAGTCGAATTTGAACGAACGTCCAAGTCCCGTCCGAATGGACGGGCGTCCGGCCTGATGAAATCAATACAGAGTTTTTCCAAGTTTACTGGACGAGCGTCCACCATCTCCAAACGAGCGTCTATTTGAGAAATTTGATACAGAGAGTTTGGACGCCGAGTGGACGGGCGTCTGATGCAAGTCCAAATCCGAGTGGACGGGCGTTCACAAGTCTGGACGGGCGTCCTTCGGCCGACTTAGCGCCGCCGCCTTTGTTTTCTATATATACGGCGCGTTTTCTCTACCTTAAGGATACAATATACTCATTATTCGAAACCCTAAACCTAGGGGCGGCTTTAGGCTACGTTTTTACTTCTTTTATTCCGCTTTTTATGCTCCAAATTCTAGATTAAAAGTAGGCAGTTTTATGTTAGTTTTTTCTGCAATTTCGAGTTTCCAGAGGATGTTGAGAGGCTAAGCTTCATCAAACGAGCATTGTGAAGCCATCCAACACGTTTTGATTCCATTTCTGCGATTATATTGTGAGTTTTACCTAAAGTTGTTTCCTTTATGCATGTATATATTGCTTAATTGCAATTGTATCGAAAGATTTGCATGTTATGATTGTTTTATATTCATGAAAGTCTCTATAAACCTTAGATCACCATGATAAGGAATAGTTGTTTAATCTATTATAACGAGAGTTAATAGGTTAGATCGCTAGGTTAAAGTTTACACCTTTGATTAGTAAAATCGTTAATCTTCGATCGAAAGATAGATTAATAGGTGAATTACCTAAGAATTTAGGGTTCATGTTTTAGACAAGGTGAAATCACAACTTGGTTGGAAAACACAATATAATCGAGATAGGAATTGATACTTGTTAGGATAGGTGGATCAATCGCTCGTTTGTTCATTAAAACTTGAATTTAATCCCGTGAAACTTGAATTGTCTAGATTAGTTACCTCTATTTCATATTAGTTTAAGTTTAATAGTTCGCAACCCGTATCTTTCCTGGCTTTAGATCATATCTTCTGTCCAGTTTTACGTTTTAGTTAAGTTTGTTTTCAGTTTCGTTTAGTTTTATCCGCTGTTTAGATTAGTTTTTCGTGACATAATTTAATTAGACAAAACTAGGGTTAACAGTCGCCAGTTCCCCGTAAGATCGACCCGGTATCAACCTCTATACTACGATCCTTATACTTGAGGAAAAACCGGATTTATAAATTCTATTACTTGTTTACTTTGTTAATAAAATCCGTGACATTCACTCCTCGATCAGCCTGTCAATCTCCTTTCTCAAAGTGAAACATTTATCAGCCAGATGACCGTGATCCTGATGGTACTTGCACCATTTTGCTTTATCGCGAGTATCAGGGTCGCCTTTCATTGTCCTCGGTCTCTAAAACTTCACTTGAATTTCAAAAAAGGATCTGTGATGGCTTGGTGTTGAGCGGGACGAAGACACTTACGGTAAACTTAAACGGTTTCTTTACCTCACGGTCCTGGTTCACATCCCTACCACGATCTTATTTGCGATCTTCCCCATGATCCTCTTTTTGAGAGTGGTGCTCTAGTTTTGATTTTCCCTTTCCAGAAGGAGACGGTGCTTCACTAAGCCCAATCATCATGGATCTTTCTAACATCTCCCTTAGGCCAGATTTAGGTGTCCGCAGGTTGAACTCTGATTTCATTAGACCCTTGGCTATTCCTGTGTGAGAGCAAGTTTGGATGGCATCGTCGGGAATGTTTCTAGACTGATCGTAGACCTTGATGAACCGCTTGTAATAGCCTTTTCTTGATTCATTTTCTCCCATGCGGACCTCATAAAGGTCATCAATGGTCTTCTTCGGTTTGCTCGCCGACTCAAACTCTTTCACGAACTTCTCAGATAAATCTTTCCAGTTTTCAACTGAACCTCGGGGAAGCCCGTGATCCGACACGTGGCCCAGTCTTGCATACTGCCCACAAGGGCGATGCACCAAGCCAATTTATTTTGAGTTTCCAGGGTGATGCGACCTTGGAAAGCAATTAACCAATCGTATGGACAAATACTTCTGCTATAGTAGTTGTAGCTAGGATAACTAACCTTTTCCCTTTCTGTGGGCAACGTGGTAATGATTTTTTCCGAGAGAACGTTGATTCCTGAGGTCGAGATATACCTCTCGACCGGCCTTGACTTTTTTAGCTCCACAGCTTCCCTTCTGATTACTTCTATTTGTTCGGCCATGGCGGGGTTGACCACTCGTTTAGTTGGAGGTGATCTCGCTTCTCGCTCTGACCTGGATCCTGAGTCCGTATGGTTTCGTGATTCCTCTTGTTGAGCCCGATTTTCTATTCTGATCAAACGAGCATCTTTTTCATTCCTCCCATCTTGTCTAGGCGTTATGTTCCTTTCTGGGGGACCTAGGCGGCTCAGGACCGAACCTTTTTCTTTCTCGCCTAACCTTTTCATGGCAAACCCCTTTCCTTCGCTTTTTCTGGCACTTTCCTCAATTTCTATCCTCTTTGGCTGACTTTTGAGACTTTTTTCTACCGACCTTGGATTGATCTGACTTCTTGATGGGATCGCTTCACGGACCGGTAAGAGTTCCCAGCCCAGAGCTACCAGTCGAGAGTTGGTTAGATACATTCTCTCTGCATACTTGGCCTATTCTCTCATTTCCACGACCTCAGTGTCCTCTTGGAATCTGGGTACCTTTTCTGGCACCATCTCCTGATTGCGGTGGCCTCTTTAAATTTGGTCTTCTAATTCAGGACATTTCTGGTGTCGCTAATGGGTATAGCCTCTTTCTATGATCGATCCCAATCTACAGTGGGATTGTCACCCGTTTCTCCTCTGCCCTCATTGCGGGGATGATTGTGCATGGTCCATTTTGCTGGGGTGTGTGGGACCAGCTGTGAATTTTTGCTACTTGCCATGGTACGTCACGCGAGCTAGTTTTGCTTAGAGATAAGATTGTTATTCTGGTCACCACCGACTCTCTGACAACCTGACCTTTTCTAACACCCTCAACTACCTTGTACTACTTTGACTTTCAGGCAGCTGGACGAAGATCTTTTGGATGGTGACAGCTCAGATGAGGTAGTGGCCGGAAATATGAATTCAGGGGAGGAAGGTGATGATTCAAACGCAAAAACCCCCGAAATTTGTATGATATTATCTCGAAAATAGACGTACTATCAAGAAGACAACGCTGGCTCTTATCACAATGCGGTTTCAGGGAAATAAGGACTCAAAGTGATGTTTTGGATATTTTCTGGTTAAATGATGATGTTTAACTCTAAAAGGTACTGAGAGAGGTGATTTCTCAAATGCAAGCTCGGTATACCTCAGCTCTTTTAACGCATAAAACACAAGTGTATAGCTTCCAAGATTGTAAGGGCTTGACTACAAACAAGAACTTGAACGAAGAACACTACGAGAGAGGTGATTTCTCAAATGCTAACTCATGAGTTTCGTTCAAGCTTTGTTAATGTTACCTCTTTTAGTATATACTTTTTGTTGATGCTGATTCAGAAACTTCCTATTGAGCAAGAAAGGCGTTCGTCGGTCTTGAAGAAGCGATGAAGATGATGAAGATCCTTAGCTCTTCCGTAAGATAGCTTTCTGGGTGATCTTTTCGCCTGAGTGACCGATAAACTTGACTTTCCCGATAACGGAGCCAACCGATAATACGTAGATTATCATGGTGGTTTAGATATGGTTAATATAGTGGATATCTGGCTTGTATAACGTGTTTGAGTGATGATAGCCAGTGGTGCACGGCGGTTAATGGTGAATGCTTGAGAGAGTAGATATTTTAGCTAAGCTTGGGCGTGCCTTGTCAATTTTGCATATATCATTTCTATTACATGAGGCCTCCTTTTATAGGACGGAGGGAAAACTAGGGTTTAAGCTAAAGACAAATGAATACCACGAGTCCGCACCGCATAGTCTGGTAGACGATAGGGTCGTTATCCACGGAGTCGCATTCTTTCAATCTTGCCTCTTATCCGCTTCCTCATTCACCCAAGGGCTCATGCGGTCTCTGATGGACCTCTTTTAGGGTCACAGGTCGGCCCCCTGAGCTTCTAGTGACCTTAAAGGTTTGAAGGCTCTTGGCGGGGACCTAAGTTCAGCGACCCTAATCTGAACGTCATCGCGGACGCTATGGCCGCGGGCCTTATTATCCGACCTGGTGGCTAGTTAGGATTTATCCAGGGACTCATATGTGATGGCACTATTTAGGAATATCATTCTAGATCGATTCCTGGGAACGTGCTAGTCAATCCACGATAGCTGCCTAGGGAGGTTTTTGGTCTTGAGCCGGAAATTTCTAAAACTTAATACTTGTGGGTAAATACAACCAAGTAAGGAGGTTAACTGCACATGGATGTTTATTGTCCTTTCATTGGAAGTAAACAAGGTTAGAAGATTGTACCCGTAGCTTAAACTGAATATAAAACACCTTCTGATGGATTCCGGGAATTATAGGGAGGTAAACATGATGATTAATTACACCAATCTATGAGATAGGGCAGGTAGGAAAGGACACCATTTTCTTTAAGGATGTGGAGAAAGTGTGTGTTGAGGACGAGCAAGATAAGGATGTTGTGGTAAGAGCGAACGTGCATGAATTATCATGGATCTTGATTCGAGAAAAGGACGAAAAGAATCACTACAATGCACAAAGGGAGGCAACCAATCCATATTCTAAACCAATCCCGGTCTTTTAGAAATGCATACGCCCACACCATTTAGTGAACTATTTGGTTTGAAAGATAATACAGTGAATTCTTTGAGTGTTAATGAATAATCTCGAAGCAGACGAGGCAAAGAGCTCGAGGTCCTACAAATAAGGGTAGAGAAGGTGTGCTTCTCGACGGTAAGGAAAAATGCTTCTTCTTAGGCATCAAACGCCAAGGAAGAGTGTGGATCTAGAGAGACAGAATAAGCACTTCCGTGAAGACCTCCAGAGTGCAGGTTTGGCGAGTTAAGGCCCGAAAGTCTGACTAAGAAAGAAATAGAAGGAAAGTTGAGCTGAAGACTTTAAAATCAGAACTACTTCTTACCTTTAGATAGACCGAGTTGAATAAAAGTAACTAGAGAAAGCGACGAGTTTCTTTATCCTACAGCATCCAAAGGCCGTAAACCGATGGTTGATGGGAAGGTTTTTTTACTCGTTGTTCGTTATAGTTAAATAGGTTAGGTTTTAGTCGAAGAAGAGCACAAGGAAAGGCTAATGTTGGGTAAGTTGAAGAGTTAGTAAGTGAGAAAGAACTAGTGAAGGAGATACTGGATAGGAGCATAGAGAATCTGGGAAAATAGAACCCTCGATTTGGCGAGGCTTCACTTCAACCAAGCGAGATCTGTTGGACCAGATTTTGAGGTTGGAATCAATTCTTGAACCCTTTGATGGATCGTGACTTCCACAGACAGCGTGTCCGCCTCTTTTCAATTTTTTTCCCACCATTACCTCATTCTCAATAACCCACCATCAATTCCCTTTAACATCAATTACCTCATATCACCTCAATCACTCCCCCCATTACTCCATTTCCCACTCTCCCACTCAATCCCTCCACCTTCAAACCGATCCTTCTATTTAAACTTCTTTCCACCACCACCATTAGACCACCACAACCACTACTAGCCACTACCCAACCCCATTACCCCACAAGCCAACACCATTTTCGGCTACTGCATTACTCTGTTAGTTGTTCCTGCCATTTAAGTTGTTGTTCTTCCTCTCTATTCTAAGTATGCAATGGTTACAAAAAGAATATCTGAATTTTAAGCTTTGATTTCATGGTATAGACCTTCGATTAAGCATAACTTGTTTGTGTGCGGGTTTTGGTAGGCGATGTTTGGGACAAGCCCAATCCTATTCCGAATACGATCTTGGTTTCTCAAGGGAACCACCGAGTCGGTCAGCGGGATTGGCAGGAGTGTACCCCGATCATTGAATGACATAGGACTCAGATTAAGATCAATGAGGATGTTACCCGAGCGATTGCGACTCTGCACGAAAAGATGGACTATATGATAGAGTGTTTCGGCCTTCCACCATATAACCCACCACCGAGACCTGGCCCACATCAATCAGATTCTTCTTCAGCTTCCAGTCCTACCAGTTCTGAACCACCTCCCAATTTGAGCCCCGTGTAGATCCACCAGAGGTTTATTACTGTTAGGAACATTTTATTATGTTTTGATGATAGCCATACTAGCTGTTATAGCAAGACTGAAATAAGTTAGAATTCTCTGTATAAGTCTTTACTTAGAGTCTGACATGTTGTATAGATTGAGTCAATCAAGTATTGTACTAGTTGGTAGGACGGCTAAGTAAGAATAGATATTTGGCAGAGTGAAGCCAGTCAAGTACCAGCAGAGAACCATGAAGATATTATGGTCTGACATATAACCAAGGAAGTCTGTGATGACCTTGGATAAGTCTAAATTACATTCCGAGTGATGAAACTTGATGTTTAAATATGGTGTACACTGATCTCACACAAATCAAGGATCAGTGAAGTACAAAGATTCTCATAAACCTAAAAGAATGAAGGAAACAGTGAATCGGCAAAGTGAACTGACTATCGGCTGAGTGAAGATAAAGCAGTGAAGGAAGATCTAAGCGGAAAAGTCAGACAGACACTTAACTAATCATAGAACTGCAGAGGATCAAACATTAAATGCACAATCAATTGATGATCAATCAAGGACGGATTTTCGGATAAACGTTTGAAGAAAAATCTGATCACTGAAATCAAGGAGAATATAATTAAGGGGGAATCAAGAATAAAATCAAGGATTATTCCCCTAATTAAAATAGCCAATGGACGGAAATTCAAATCAATGACTATCAAGGCTATAAATAGAAGGCATTGACAGACAAGAAAAAAAACACATATAAGAGAACGATTAAGTTTGATAATTTACAAGCAGAAACTCTGTCAAAGTGAAAAGCCTTCATCTGTGCTAAAAGGAAATATCTATTGATCAACTCTCAGGAATCAGAACTTCAATTGCAAATCAAGCATTGAGATTGATCAACAAATTTGTGAATCCAATTCACTTTAATCAAGCAACTGAATCAGAGCCATCTCAGAAGGAGTTGTGTTTGTGATAGATGCTGAAGGATTTGTTGCCAAGGAGCAGTGAAAGAGACTGAGTCACGGAAGCTGTTGAAGTCAGGGAGTGATAGTCTTGAAGATTGTGAAGCTTGTGTAGTCAAGGACAATCAGGCTATTGTATTTGTGAAAACAATAGTGAAATTCCTCCATTCATCACAGAAGAAGAGTGGATTAAGGGATTACACCACCCTGAACCAATATAAACCTTTGTGTCAATTTACTTTCAGCAATTTACCTTACTGCATTTATTTAATTGCTTATATTATATCATATATCTTTGATTGCATAAACTACTTTGAAACAACATATTAAGAAAAGACTTATCCGCTGCCCAAAAGCTTTTAAATACAAGAAAAGTTTTTGAAACTCCACTATAGTCATTCACCCCCCTCTGACTATAGTTTTACCCTTCTTTGTGACCACCAATTTGTTTCGGAGCAGTGTTCCTAGAATCAGAACCTGTTCAGGTCTAATTTCTGGTAACAAGGAGATCACATATTTTCAAAGTAGTTTTCAAATTTGTGCTTTCTATATATATATATATATATATATATATATATATATATATATATATATATATATATATATATATATATCTTATTTGTATTTATGAATTCCTCAAATTTTATGTCTAAGGTACCTGTATTCAATGTTAATAATTTTGATGAATACAAAATAAGAATGTTGTCTCATCTTGCAGCAACTCATGAGGAGATGCGGGATGTAATTAATGATGGCCCAATCGAGATTACAAATGTGGTAGCCACAGGAGCAGATCAAGGAAAAGTAATAGACAAACTCAAGAAAGATTGGACCAAGGATGACAGGAGAAGAGAAAATATCGATTTTGTTGCAAAAGACATGATTTTGAAGACTCTAGACAGTAACATGTTCATGAGGATCAAAGATTGCAAAAAAGCCAAGGAGATGTGGGACAAATTGGCAGTGATCAATGAAGGATCAGAAGCAGTCAAAGAAAACAATTTGTCTACTGCAAAACAGAAATTTGAGAACTTCAAAATTAAGGCTGGTGAAACCATTGATCAAATGGACAACAGATTGTCAAGCATCATCAGTGAACTACAACAACTTGGACACACATACCCATAGAAGGAAGTGTACCTGGAGATCTTGAGAGGCCTACCTGAAAGATGGAAGATCATTACATCAGTAATCAGAGGGACAACAAATATTACAACCACTGATACCTTAACTCTAATGTCTCAACTAAAGGCTCATGAATTTGAGTTGAACGGTGAAGACAGTGCACCAGCAGAGGCACATAAGGCCAGTGCCCTGGTTGCACCCAGCAAAGTCAAACATCTGATGCAAACAGCAAAGAGACACAGGAGCTGAAGGAACATGTAGCTTTACTAGTAAAACGTTTTGACAGGTTTAGCAAGAAGAAGCAATTCAAAGGAGGTTCATCATCATTCAACAAGTCTATCACAAGCAAAGACATGAGGAAAAAGGATGATGAATATAGATGCTTCAATTGCAAAAGAAAGGTCATTTCAAAGCTGAATGCCCTGAAGAAAAAGATAAAGCGAGGACAAGAGGAAGTACAAGACAACTGAAAAGAGAAAAAGCAAGAAAGCACTCAAAGCTGAATCTAGCAGTGAAAAGAATAAAGAATCATCTGAAAATGATTCTGATGATGGTGATGAAGCTGACAGCTCAGACAATGAGAAAGCCTACCTATGCCTTATGGCTAAAGAATCTAATGAAACTGAGGTAACCTCCAGCCCATACTCATCATCAAGTGCATCCACATCTGACACTGCACAATCTTCTATTCTTCCACTAGACTATGCAAAACTAATTCAAAATCTCATGAGTAAAGTTGATGAAATTGAATTGAATCATGAAATTATGGAACATGAGTGTGAGAATCTAAGAAAGGAGAATAAAAGATTAAAGAAAGAACTGGACAAAGGAGAATGAACTTGTCACCAAAAATTTTTCTTAAGCTGGGTTTTAAACAAATTATGGTTCAGTTAAAACTTGTGTGGAGTTAAGTACTCTTTCTAGTATAAGTGACCTCACACGCGACATCATATGCTTAGATGAGCGGGCTTGATCTTGATGTTGGACTTGCAAGATGGTGGGTGGACTGACCGGCCCTTAATGCTTCGAGTTTCGCAGTGAGCGGAGAGCTAAAAGGCTTGATGAATGCTACTTGTTGCCTACTGGTGACGTGGGTCACAACGATCTTAAGCGGGCTTGATCTTGCCCGACCCGATCCGGTTTATAATGATGCGGACTCATCGGGCCGAGGAACCTATCCGTTATTGGGCCCACGTACGGGCCTAAAGTTGATCCGTGGGTTCTTTTGTGTGTTTGGCATATCAATGTCCCCCTACTCCGTGTCTTATGCATTTGCATGAAATGTAAGGCGGGGAGTAAAGTTGTTAGCGGGTTGATCTACTTTGTACCAAGATAACTTGCTGTGAAATGGGTTGCTTGCGAACGCAGTTTAGGTGCCAAGCATGGGAGCGTCGGTCTTAAGTGCCACGCTATGAAGAGGATGGTCTTAGGCAGCTTTTTATGTCGTGACATGACTCACCGTGAGGTTTGTTCTATGAAGTGGATGGACCCAGGTGCCGCTCTACGAAGCGGATGGGATCAGATGTTGCGCTATGAGGCGGACGGGCTTAGATGCTGCGCTATAAAGTGGACAGGCTTAGATGTTGCGCTATGAAGCGGACATACTTGTTGTTAGTAAGGTGAAGTCCCATGGCAGAGCCGATCTGATTTATGAGGGTCATAACGGTTGGAGATGAGATTCAAGGAATTGCCTCGGTTCGTAACTGACATGATGTCTGATGTAAAGAGCTGTAAACTCTGATTGGCTGGGGGCATATTGATAATTGTGCCTTGTCATAATTGCGTTTGAATTTTGAATTCTAAGGTGAAGTTTTAGCTTCCAGCTCTGCCTATAAAAGGAGGACTCCTCCAACATTTATACACATTTATGAAATCTGATATTCTCCCAGCAAGAATTTCTGGTGAAGCAAGCATTTTCCGCAAGGCAAGTAAGAAAATTCTTGCGAGCTCTTTGAGGTTTTTGGTGAGCACTTGAATTTTCCGGCCGTGATTCAAAGATTCAACCTTAAATTCCAGGTACAATCTAAAGCTTTCCTTCAATTTTTCAATTCTTGTTGCTAAAAGAATGTTTAGACATGACCAAAACACGTGATTTTAGAACCTTGAGCCAGTTTGTGCGTGTTTTCCATATTTTTTGACGTGAATCTGCACGTTTCCTCCTCAAGATTGCCCTTTTATGTTCTTGATTTGCCTTGTTTCCTAATGAATTTTCATTTACCTCTTTAACCCGTATAGAAGTTTACATGATGCCTCTTAGATTTTGCCCCGTAGGTTTAAGGCTAATCTTTGTTCTTGTGAAAATAAGATGGCCGAGGTGCCGATATAGGTGGACCCGCTTGTCTCGGTCCGACTTCTGATTCTAGGTGAGTAACAATCCGCCTTGCCCTTTTTGTTTTTCAGAATGTCTTCGGAACATACACAAAGTGATGAGGAGGGAGTGGCGGCCTGCGGCTATGGTTCCGACGGTGAGGTTGAGATGTGCGGGCTTGAGGAGGAGGACGCCGGTGTCAAAGGGTCCGCTGAGGAAGCTGGATCTAGTGAGCTAATTGATGACGGTCAAAATATACCCGTAAAAGTCATCAACATTATCCTCAAATCGAGCCTAATAATATATGTTTTATATTAAATCATATGTTTATATTTATTATTTAATGTTATGTTATTTATAAAATATAATTTGGTATTTATCCGTTTTTATTATTTAAATATGATTTATTTCGGGATAATTATTTATTTTGTAGATTGAGATAATTTTTGGAGGATAATTATAAATGGAAGAATTAAACTACAAGATAAATCCAAGCAAATACGGATGCATTGAAGATAAAGATCGGATAAGCACGAAAAAGAGGAGTGAGGCAAGACAAAAGCCGGCAAGCCAATCCAAGGGAGTTAGCGCCGACATAGGGGACGCATGCAAGAAGGGGGCGCATTTTTCTTGCCCTTATCCAAAGATCGGCCGGGAATTATCCTAATGTGATTTCAAAATCCTTTTGGATTTAGGAAAACTATTTCAGATTGGTTTAGGTTTATCCTATGCAAATGTTTCTCTTATATATTTGTACATACACACTCCACACACAACACACAATACATACAAGTCATAATAAAAATCTTCAGTTTTACTCAGAGCAGTTTTTACAAGTTCTTCAATTATGTAAGTTCTTGTATTTATTTTCTCTTAGTTTCTTATAATTAATTTTCCCCAATTATTATTTATCGTTTGAGATTATTATTTCTTAGTTAAATGATGTAGATCTAGGATTACGGCGTGAGGCGGTGGGGATTCCTAGTCTATAAGGATCCACACGCCCATGTCTTTATTTTGTGATCTACGTGTTATTTTATTTTGATTAATAATCGTGTTTCGTGTAGGTATATATAATTACCTTATGAGCTTCTATTTTATCCGATAACTATAGAGAAACGCTAAGATTTAGTTTTTCGCCGAGTCAGTCTAGCCACGTCTTTATGGTGTGATTGTCCACCTAGAATTTCTTATCTTAGTAGGTATGGCTACGGCTACGTTGCTCGTCTGTTTTAATTAGCGTATGATTAGGGAATACCAATATAGGGCTCCTAGGTCGGCTCATGAATTGATCTTTCGGGACTTTCAGCGAGACCTAGATCAGTGTTATATTAGGGAAATGTGCGCACCTGATTATACGTAAATCGTAGATTAACATGATACCTAAAAAGTTAGTGTTAATGGGACAGAGACTGATGCACAAGAATGTTGCCTAGGTGAGGAATACGGTTAATATCGGCATCCCTAGTTTTGTAAGCGTGCAAGTCATATGAGATGAAGGCCTAAAAAGTGAAGTCACGTGATGTAGCATAGTGATCTGGATTGCCTACCCGGAACTAGATCTAGTTTAGGGGATGACTCCCGTAGCCAATATAAAAGAGATACGAATCGGATTAATAGTTGTTGAGTCTAGTTTAATTATATATAATCTCTAGATCAAAACAATAATGTAATAATTGGGGAAATTAATTATGTTGTATCTATTTGAGTTGTGTCGAGTCGTGTCACTTTATCTTTTCTTGTTCTTTGTTGGTCATAGACCGTTTTATGTGCTTGCCATGCTTAATTAATTATTTATAGAATGACCCACAATTTGGTTCCCTGTGGGATCGACCTTGATTCGCTATAGCTATACTACGATGGACCTTGTCCTCTTGCTAGTATTGGTTTTGGTGGTCAAGTATTTTAATTTCACTTGATCTACGTGCATCAAGTTTTTGGCGCCTTTGCCGGGGAGCCAACGGTCAATTGTATAAATAATTATTAGTCATGTCAAGTTATATGTTTTAATGTCAGTTTTTACGTTTTTAGAGTCCATCTGGCTGGCTGCTCAAAAAAAATCAAGTATTTTCGTTTTTTTCGTTGTGTTTGTTATTCCCCGTTTGTAGTCTGTAGGTCTAGCGGCAGCATGGATAATCATGTTGACCGTTAGGTTACTGACATTTGTATGTTTTTTTTATGGATATTGTTCGAGAAAATGTCGACCAATCAATCTTCTGCAGCGAAGAGTGAAGTCAAAGTCACACGTAAAACCACGCCAGTACGGCCGGATAGGCAAACGTTAATAGAAGAACGAAAAAGAAAGAGACAAGAGGAAGGGAAGGCAAAGAAATTCGATCTTTTTGAAGGTATACATGCTAGCATTCCGATTGTTAATTCCGATTCCGATTCTAGCTCAAGTTCGGAGTCTGATTCCGATTACCTACCATCCTTTCCCTCACCTCTCGAGTACCCGAGCTCTAATTCTGATATTGTGTCTGAGTTCAACAATAGACCATTAGTAACCCGCCACCCTGAAGCAGAGGACTTACAGGATCGAGCCCGTTTACTTCCAAAATTAGGAGATCCTAGAGCTTTTATCGTTGACGTAGTCTTAGATGGGAAGAGAGCTGGCTTAGCATTGATTCGCTTTGGTGATGGCCTTCGTACCGTGCGTACTGGAGCCTTAAACTTCATGACTATAGGAATTGGAAGGCTTCGGTTTTTGGTTGACATAGTCGTGATGGACTTGGAGGAGGATCTCAACTGCCCACTAATACTGGGCCGATCATTTATGGCAACCTCGAAGGCAAGAGTAGACATGGAGAAATTTCAGCTCACACTGTTCGATGCCAAGGGCTCAGAAGTTCATACCATTCTTAGACCCCGATTCCTACTGCCGCCGAGTATTTCAGTTGTGACGGTTCATGGTGCGGATTAGACTTCTCTAATTCTTAGCCAAGAAGATACGGATATGGTTGACGTTGCCCCAAGAAATGGCGAATCAGAATTCCTGTGTATCTTACAAAGGGATAAGGACGCTCAATCCCAACGTATAGAACCGGAGGACACCTCAATGCTTTTAGAAGACGAGGCAGAAGCTGTGTTTACTCGCTGAAGATCGGGAAAGCTTAAAGTTAAAAGATAGACGGAGAAGGGTGAAAAAGCAAACTCGTAGAGTTCGATCTCGAAGATCGCTAGTTTCAGAAGCAGAAGCTGAGGTTGGAGCCTGTTTAGATAGCAAGGATGACTGCATTTTCTTAGGACTTGCCCCCAAAGGAAAAGCGCGAATCCTCAAAGAAGGAAGGCAGATCTCCGTAAAAGCCAACCGGGTGAAGATCTGGAAGGCTAAGGACAATAATTCAGAGGAATGATGATATTTGGAAAGTCGAGCTGAAGACTATAAATTCAGAAATATTTCTATCTCTTAGGTATTTGTAGTATTTTTTTCGGATTTTTAGGTTTTTCTTTTCTTTTAGTCAAATAAAAGTAACGTTAAAACAGTTGAGGTTTTTTTTTTAATTTTTGCCGTGTTCCGATGGCCATTGGGTTAAGGATGTGCAAATTTTTTTTTTACTCCACTCGTTATAACGTGAAGTGAAGTTTCATAGGCATGTCCTGCATCGAGTCTGTTGTTTGTTTCTAAATAGCAAAGTTGTACTGAGAAGCAAGTTGGGATTAATTCTAATGTTTTGAAAATGATTATTATTTTTATGAGCTGACGCTGTAACAAATTTCGATCTGTGTTGAAGACTTATTTTGCAGCGATGGAACTTCGTTTTTGATCTCCGGTTTGCTTATATTCCTCGACGTGCTTGGACTACTCCGATATTCTGCTTCCTACTTGAGAACCGTTTCCAAAGCTAAGTCTTTCTCTTAAATTCTCATTTTTTCTTTGTCATTGGGGACAATGACATGCTTAAGTGGGGGGTAGGAGACTTAGCTATGATGTGTTATGAAAAAAAATTAAATGAAACGGTAGAAAAAAAAATGTTGAATAAATGCCATATTATTTAGCTCGTACCCTTAGAATCATGAGTTTCTAGCTAAGAATTGATAGGAAAGGAACCAAGTTGCATGAGTCAAGATCATTTTATACTTATGTGAATGAAGATTTAAGGACATTCATGCCGTTTGTTGCAACTAGTTATTTATTATTCGATTACTCAATCTTTGAATCGAGTTTTACCGCGCAAATTATAATAACTAAAGAAATTATGTGTACATTGCATAGATGATTGGTTATGTAGACTTAGTATCGATATTTATCGACTGATGTATTTTTATCTTTGAGCCATTTAAGCGGAGTAATAAGCTTGAGATTTATCTGTGCTTTAGCAAAATGTTGAACACTGGGCTTGTAGTAACATTACCAAAGTAGCTTCGCGCTTGTGGTAATATTCATGCTATTGACCAATCCGTGAAAGGGGATTCTTGCAATGCATAATTTACTTTTAAAGAAAGTTTCTTTCTTGAGATGTGTTAATGCTTGAAAATATGAAAATGAAAAAAAATTCTACTTTTAAGAGGCTTCGAGTATTTTTCTCGGTCTCCAAGTCCAAAAACCTCTTAGATAATGCTCTTGCTTATTGCACCATGGCTTAACCCATGCGAGGCTAAAGTAGTGGGAATGCTGATGTTGGTAGGTTGAGATTGCGAAGTTAGCATAAACTCTAATCTTGCCACGAATATATAAAACTGAATGCACATGCACACATCACTTCGGTTCATAGAAAGCAAGAATAATGGATACCTTATGAGCATGAATGGTAGGTCAAAATATACCCGTAAAAGTCATCAACATTATCCTTAAATCGAGCCTAATAATATATGTTTTATATTAAATCATATATTTATATTTATTATCTAATGTTATGTGATTTATAAAATATAATTTGGTATTTATCCGTTTTTTTATTTAAATATGATTTATTTCAGGATAATTATTTATTTTGTAGATTGAGATAAATTTTGGAGGATAATTATAAATGGAAGAATTAAACTACAAGATAAATCCAAGCAAATACGGATGCATTGAAGATAAAGATCGGATAAGCACGAAAAAGAGGAGTGAGGCAAGACAAAAGCCGGCAAGCCAATCCAAGGGAGTTGGCGCCGACATAGGGCACGCATGCAAGAAGGGGGCGCATTTTTCTTGCCCTTATCCAAAGATCGGCCGTGAATTATCCTAATGTGTTTTCAAACTCCTTTTGGATTCAGGAAAACTATTTCAGATTGGTTTAGGTTTATCCTATGAAATTTTTCTCTCATATATTTGTACATACACACGCCACACACAACACACAATACACACAAGTCATAATAAAAATCTTCAGTTTTACTCAGAGCAGTTTTTTCAAGTTCTTCAATTATGTAAGTTCTTGTATTTATTTTCTCTTAGTTTCTTATAATTAATTTTCCCCAATTATTATTTATCGTTTGAGATTATTATTTCTTAGTTAAATGATGTAGATCTAGGATTACGGCGTGAGGCGGTGGGGATTCCTCGTCTATAAGGATCCACACGCCCACGTCTTTGTTTTGTGATCTACGTGTGATTTTATTTTGATTAATAATCGTGTTTCTAGTAGGTATATATAATTACCTTATGAGCTTCTATTTTATCCGATAAGTATAGAGAAACGCTAAGATTTAGTTTTTCACCGAGTCAGTCTAGCCACGTCTTTATGGTGTGATTGTCCACCAAGAATTTCTTATCTTAGTAGGTATGGCTATAGCAATGTTGCTCGTCTGTTTTAATTAGCATATGATTAGGGAATACCAATATAGGGCTCCTAGGTCGGCTCATGAATTGATCTTTCGGGACTTTCGGCGAGACCTAGATCTGTGTTATATTAGGGAATTGCACGCACCTGATTATACGTAAATCGTATATTAACATGATACCTAAAAAGTTAGTGTTAATGGGACGGAGACTGATGCGATCATCTAGGAAGTACGCCTAATCACAGGAATGTTGCCTAGGTGAGGAATACGGTTAATATTGGCATCCCTAGTTTTGTAAGCGTGCAAGTCATATGAGATGGAGGCCTAAAAAGCGAAGTCACGTGATGTAGCATAGTGATCTGGATGGCCTACCCGGAGCTAGATCTAGTTTAGGGGATGACTCCCGTAGCCAATATAAATGAGATACGAATCGGATTAATAGTTGTCGAGTCTAGTTTAATTATATATAATCTTTAGATCCAAACGATAATGTAATAATTGGGGAGATTAATTATGTTGTATCTATTTGAGTTGTGTCAAGTCGTGTCACTTTATCTTTTCTTGTTCTTTGTTGGTCATAGACCGTTTTATGTGCTTGCCATGCTTAATTAATTATTTATAGAATGACCCACAATTTGGTTCCCTGTGGGATCGACCTTGATTCGCTATAGTTATACTACGATGGACCTAGTCCTCTTGCTAGTATTGGTTTTGGTGGTCAAGTATTTTAGTTTCACTTGATCTATGTGCATCACTAATCGTAGCCGAGCCAAATTAGCGTGCCAAGAAGGCCCAAAAATCAAGGGAGTTGAAACAATACACTAAGGAGGGACACGCTGAGCTGAAGTTGCAAAAGGAGTTCGACAAGACGGTTAATGCCCACTGGAAAGAAGTTCGGGATCGCGATAACCTGACATCTACATTGCTCGAGTACAACATATCAGTGGACTATCGATTTTCCACCTTTTGGTGGGAAAGATACGACCTGTATCTGCAGAAGAGACTAGCAGGATTATATTCGGCTTCATTATAACCAACTTGTGGCCGGACTCAGACCTTCGTTCGACCTGTTCTTTGTGGACTTTTTGATGGAAATAAAATCCATTCCTTGCGATCTCACCCTTAAGGCGGTGAGTGTCGTGATGGGCTTTATCATTATAAGTCGGCAACTGGGTAAAGAACCGTCGATGCGTATGTCGTTACACTTTCTTCTCTTTTTCGAGGCGTCATGAGGATGCTAAAATCATGTCCGAAAGATTGATGTGTAAGCTTTTATTCGACCTCCTAGACAAGGTCTCCTCATAGAACAAACGTTGCATGCAGGTCGAATCACGGGTCGGGTGGCCGATCCAAAAGTTTCCCGTGAACACGATGGATATGGATAGCCTGAAGGAATATCATGAACAGAAAGACAATGAGACCTTTATTGTGAGGATCGAGGAGATACTTGGCTTTGTTAAGAAGTCTCTTTCATAGGTGTAGACCTTTAACTTACGAGCCCTGATCGATGTGGATGAGTCCTTTAGTAGAGCTGTGGGGATCCCTGGACCGGAGGCCGGGAGAGTGCTTATAGAGGTCGAGCCTATGACCTGTGATCCGGACTGGTACGGAGAGTGCCATCTCGGAAGATGCATGCCCTCTACCTGTAATTTTTGTCAAGGTGATCCCTCAAATTGACCTCCTCTGGGTGATTACCTTATGTTTGTCATACTTTTCTATCTTTTCTTTGCACATATTTTTCTTGATAGTGTGTCTATTTTCTTGCTCTCATACCGATGAGTCCGATAATCTTGCAGATATGGAGAATGTGACAAGGATGCGCAATGACCAGGCTCAAAAGAAGAAGATCACGGAGGCGGCTAGAATCATGAGCCTCGACAAGACCATGGAGGAGGACTTGCCCACTGTAGCCCTTTTAGGCTCGTCTTGAACTGTGCCCTCAAAGGCGAAATCTAAAGCCACTGAGATAGCCCCTGACGCAGGTAAGAAAAATATGGTAACCAAAACTGCTGCTCCGGAGAAGAGGTCTAGGTCTTTGGTTCAATAGTGGTGATTTGACGTTGCCTCAATAGAGCAACCCATCAAACTCGATAGACTGGATAGCGGAGACAAGACCCACGATCCAAAGAGGACTAAGACTGGGAATGGTAAAGGTTCAAAGGCTTCTTGTCTTTCTATTGATAATTCAAAGGACCTGCCCGTTGTTCGGGGCAAAAATATTGCTAATGAGAGTTCCCAAGCCATTGAGAGGTCATCGATTCAGCCTACCATACTGTCGATGTGGTTGAGTCCGGAGTTCAGGAAGCCGGAAAACCGTACTCATGCGGTCTTACATGCGTGAATAGAGACGTTCCTGAGTTGAGAAACATGAGTGTGGATTGCCCAGATGTAGTGAGTTTCACGATCGGCAAGGGGATATTTTCCCGAATAGTGATGGCTGATCGGCCCAGCCGCAGGACCGGGCTTCTGAAGAAACACAAAGATCTAGCAGGCTTAGCGGGCATGGTGATGAGTTTGTTAAGTTGCTTTCCCGCATTATTCCCTTGTATTTTTATTATATGTACCTGATCGTCCACTAACTTGGACTCTTTTCCTGTTTCAGCTAATACTAGGATCACGCATGCCGATCAGATGAGAGATAAGGTCGAACGTGAGAGGAATAAGGCCGTTGATCTGGCCAAGAAATTCGAGGCTGTCGCAAATGATGCTAATGTTGAGGTCGGCAAAGCATAGAGCCATATAACCGAATTAGAAAAGAAAGCAGAGGATGATAAAGCGGCTGCCGAGTTAGAGATGGAAAAAATTCAAACTCATCACGATAAAAAGGCCATGGATTTTGACAAAGCGATGGCGGATCTGCAGGCCAAGGTTACTCAGACGAAAGAGCAGTGGGGGAGGGATCATGCTATTCTTCAGATGAGACTCCCTGATGCTGATGCCAATATGACGGCCAGAGAGGAGGCCGAATTTGCTACTAGGCTGGAAGCCGCAAAGAAATAAGCTTTTGATGCTTACCAGGCTCGGATGAACTGGCGAAGAGATTCAACTGTAATATTCTGATTTTCGGGAAAGGGCAGACGTGTCATTTTGCGAAAACGAAATATTATTATTTCTTTTCTTTTATGGAAGTTAAGTATTTAACTGATTATATATATATATATTCGAAAATATGTATATGATTTAAAGGGGATTTCTGATTTTTGGTAATTAGGGATAAATAAGGAAAAAGGTATTTATGAGAAATTGGTATTTAAGGAAAATTGACACAGACTAATCCCATAACCTAAACATTAAATCAGAAAATTTAGTTTACACGCTCTTCTTCTCTACGGTTTGGAGAAGAGAAGGAGGGGAAGAGAGCTTTCACAATATCTGAAGTGTTGCTTGATCGTTTTCAGATCAGAGTAGAGAATTGGAACCGTTGTGAGGAGGACACCGTTTGGATTTCAGCTTTGTTGGAAGGGCTGCAGATTTCTGAGGCTGTTTTAGACCGGATTCTGGCTGCAAATAGGTAAGAGGCTCTTCCTATGATTTCAATTATCGTTTATAAGGATTAGATCGTGTTTAAGATGTTTTAATTCTAGGAAGATGTGTCTTTTCGTTGATCAATGATCATAGATGCTATGGTTTGATTAGATATGTTTTTCTGGGTTTAATTTGATGTTAATTAGGTTAGAAACGGATTAGAAATTGTGTTTGAAGATTTTTGCGTTTTGGGAAAAACCCAGGCAAACGAGCGTTCGCACTAGGCAGACGGGCGTTTGCGATCATAGCAGCTCAAACGGGCGTTTGCACAAGGCAGACGGGTGTTTGAGGTTAGACTTTTGATTCAGGATGTATCCATTTTCGACGGACGGGTGTTTGGGGTTAGTGGACGGGCGTTCGATGTCAAACGGGCGTCCATAGGATGTCAAACGGGCGTTTGTCCTGTCTTACCTTGTTTTTACTGTTTTATCGTTTCAGCTTGGTTTCGGGTTTCATAATCATGTTTTTTTTGTTTTAAACCCTTAATTTGTGATACGTGAACATTTCATAAACATAAACAAGCTGAATTGAGCTTCTGATTCGTTTAGTTAAAACACCGAATGTACTCTTAAAGGGAGTTGAAGTTCGGATCCGTCAGAAGAGCATGATAGGCTTGTGCTTTGATGAATTAGCATTCATCAATGTCTGTGTAATTGCTAGGCCTTGTCTATGTCCAGTGGTCTAGGAAGAGAGTAGTATTTGTGAGGGAGATTAATTGAAAACACTTAGGTGGTTAGTTAATCATTCTAATAAAACACGTACTTGACTAGTAAAAGATTAAACAACATATCTCTCTTGGATAGGCACCAGTCTATATCGCGATGTATGTGCTACCTTTGAAGATGGAAGAACCCGTAGGTCAAAAAAACCTCAAGTTCGGGTGACTCCACTGAGATGTGCGTACTATCGGAGTCTACCTATTCTAGACTTCGTGGATATTGGTGTGATCCACTAATATGTTGCCAATAGTGTCCCAAAAGTGGATACGCGTAGTGCCCTTGAGTGCGGTTGTAACATAGATAAGTTAAGTAGAAACGTTTAGTCAATTCATGTTGATAGACATGAAATGAACCCTAGATTGAGTCGGTCATACATAAACAAATAAACTTCTAAATATTTTCTCTTTATGAATTGTAATTGTCGTCGTAGCTTCTCTTTCTTATTAAGTACGTTGTACTTACTTCAAATGCATGTTTTCTATGTGTTTAGGGGTGAGAAGACGAACATGTGGATCATAGTTACGAGGAGGAGTTCGATGATGACGTTTGACAACGCTTCATTGAAGACTTTACATTTATCATTATGTTATTCATTTATTAGACTGTTTTTAGTACTATTGGTTTAGACTTTTGGTCTTCCGAGACTTGTAGTACCTTTACTTTCCGTTTGAGAATATCGTACGTTCTTTTGGGATTTCATATTTTCTTTGAATGTAATAAAGTTACATTTCCATCTTTAGACGGTAATTCTATTATTGGATGTTTGGAATTTTTATACCCGAGTCTTTTGCTTCCATTTGCTTATTTTTTATACGACGTAGTAGAGGCTTACGTATAAAGTGAATTTATTTTTATTTTATACGTGCCGAACGTTTCTTTTCCGGATAAGGACTCGGTGTCCGGGAACGGGGCGTTAAAGTTGGTATCAGAGAGAAGCGTATTTTAGGCTTTCTTTCTTTTAAGATCAATTTTCCCTAGATATTTTAGTAACGTTCTGGTTTTCCTTGATCATCAGGATGGTGTTCACGAGAACTGGAGCGGGTGCAGAGACTTCTAGAGTTCGACGGGAAAGTCCAACACCGGTCGTAGGAGGCGGTGTTGTGAGGCAGATTCCTCCACCTCAGCGGAGCTTATCACCACCACCTCGTACTGGGACACCCACACCAAGGGCTCAGCAGGGTTTGTCACCACGACCTCATCAGTAGCAACCTCCACGATGGCACGTGGGGAGTTCGGTTCAGTTTTCTTTGGTGAGCGATGTTCCAGCAGGATTTGTACCACCACCAGTAAGCTACCCTCCGCACCAGCAAACCTTTTACCCTCCACCGGTCAGCGTTTACCCTTCACCACTAGTGTTTCACCAATAGCAGCAGACCTTTTACCCACTTCCTATAGGTCATACCCCTCGACCTACCGTACCACTTTCACCGCGTTTTGACCATCAGCAAGGTTTTGGTTACCCACCTTCGGTTTCCGGCAACCTCAGCCGACCCCACAACCCCACCAGAATTACCATCAGGGATATTATCCTTACCAGACTAAGCCTCAAGTGATCCCACCTTACCCTCAACAACCCCAGTACCAGCAATAGATACCTTTTGGATACCCACATGTTTATCTACTAGTGAGACCGGCTTTTGAGCAAGCACCGCCAGTTGATTGGTATACAAGACTGAGGAGGAACAGAGTTCAGGATTTCTTTGGGAATGTGGAACCTTTGAAAGCTGAGGAATGGATAAGAAGCTTCGAAAAGGCATGCAAGAATATACATGTGCCCGAGACTGAGATGGAACAGCAGGCAGTCAGTTTTCTTCTGGGTGCAGCTGAAGCTTGGATAGATGCGATACAAAGTAGCAATGGTAAGGTAACGGATTGGGAAGGTTTTAAAGCTATGTTTTTCAATGAGTACTTCCCGGAAACAGTACAAGCAGATAAGGCAAGTTAGTTTTAGAAACTCAAGCATGGTAATTACATGACAGTGTCTCAGTACACTGATAGCAAAATAACTGACCGCTAACCTTAACCGACAGAGTATCGGGTCAACGGTAGTATAGTGGTCTCAAGGTCGAATCCACAGGGAGTAATGTTCAAGTACCAAAGTCGACTTAGAACTTAGTTCCGGTCAAAATAGTGATGTAGAGATATTATACTAGTGCAAAAGTAAAGATTATACTAACGAGTTTGCTTCTAAGTATTAAAGGGTATAGTCGAACTATGATCCCACGAGCTACTTTTACCCCTAAGGAAGGACTTAACAGGGAGCGTGTCTTAACTGACCTACCTACCCAATGTAGTTTAACGACATCCACGGGTGCCAACTCCAAATTCTAGCGATTAGACTGAACAACTCGATCTAACCACCCTATGTGAAGTTAATTAATTCTCCCTTTAGAAAACCGATTAACCTAACATGATTAAGATTTAGAGTCGCTCGAACAATGATGACAAACCTCTGTATTGGAAACGGACCTAACAACTAGGCCGAATCTATGCAACGATCCTAAAACCCCTTATCCCACATCTCACCGCAAAATGCATCTATAAGTTCGATGTGTGTGACAGTGAACTATGTGATCAAACTAATCCAAAGATATTAAAATAAGTTTTAAGGCGTGGATTAATCGTTTAAACAATAATTTACGCACTACACAACTCCCTATCTCATCCCCCTTAGGTTTTTGCTCGCTTTCACATAATTTGACTACACATGAATTTAGCTACTCATAATTATGCTAATAAACAAAATAAGAATTGAAATCATGCTAGAAATAATAAAAGAAAAAGTATTCATTACCATATAAATGAGGAGAAATCTGATCCGAAACAGTGCGAAGAAATAATCCACCAAAAAGACAATCTTTTGAACTTGAAACGTAAATCTAAGCTATGAAAAGTGTTTAGAATCAAAGGATGTAATTTATAGGATCAAGGGATCAAAGGGTGATCACACTACACTAAAACCGCACACAAATCGCCTAATAAGAGTCTAAAATCGGCCAAAGATGAGTAGGGGCTGAATGAGCTGCGTATTTATAGATTAGGTCAAAATCTGCTGCTGTCGGTCCCGGACGCCCGTCTGGTCCATGTCAGAAGCCCGTCCGCCTGGAAAATATGAAGATATTAGGGCTTCGTCTTCATTGGACGGGCGTTCGCATTCCTCTGGATGCCCATCTGGTAACTTATGACTTGAGGCTTTTCGACCCATGGACGCTCGTCTGTGAACCTGGACGTCCGTCTGTGCTAAATAAGCTTTGTGAATCGGGCTGAGCCTACCCGGACGCCCGTCTGGGGGTCTTTTGGACGCCCGTCCAGCTGAAAATCAAACTTTCTGAATGATGCATCAATGCTGTGGACGCCCGTCTGGAATGGGCAAACGCCCGTCTGATGTGGCCTTCCCTCAGACTTGGCTTTTCTTCACTTTTTATGCTACATTCGGCCACGATCACGTCTCATAGTCCAAAACATCGCCTTCCGGGTCCTCGAGTCACCTATGTCCTGCAATAACATAGACAAACAAACACCACGCATAATTCCGCAAGACAAAAGCGCTCGGAAAAGAGTGAAATATCGCTAAAAAGGCGGAGTTTACTATCGATATGACAGTTTAACTCCCCGGGCATATAATTCCCGATATTACTCTCAACACGGCCAATATCTACCCAAAACATGCCAATAAGGTAATAAACGAGGGTTAAACTGCACACCAAAGTACAGTAAAGTTGACTCCCATCAACCACCCCACACTTAGCCTTTGCTCGTCCTCGAGTAAGTTAGCCGCTCTAAAACAGACCATGGGATCAACTTTACGAAACATGCATAGCGCTCACGACATCAAGGTAAAGGTAAAGTAGACACTAAACGTACACCGCTTGACTCTATCTTACCACGAAAATGAAGTGTGTGTGATATAAACCGAGGGCTACACTCAAAATGATCACCGGCTTTGAATACCGGCCAAATGACTACACACAGCTCATACCGGGCTAGAATCTCCACTAATCGGGGCAACCGAGGCTAAATACGGTCAAGTAGGACTTGAAGGGTTATAATGTCAATCTCGGGACGGGGTTAATCGAAAGGAAATTTGGGACTGGAGAAAGAGAAAAACACGAGTGAACCTAATCATTTCATGTATTCTTGCTTTGAAGACATTACAAACCACACCAAAACTCCTTCGATTTTTCTGTATGCATTAACAAACAACTCCAACCTCAACATCATACTTTCATTCATTTAAACACTCATTCTTTGCCTTTTTTCAACTTTATTCAAACTTTCATTTTGTCATTTTTTCTTCATCTTTTCATCATTTCATTTTTTTTTTTTTTCTTTCTTTTCCTTTTTTTTTATTTTCTTTTTTTTCTCAACTTTATATTTTTCCTCGAACCAACAAGCCTCACAATAGATTCCTCGAGCTCCTCCCCTTCATTATATTAGCTCGTACCAACCAACTCCTCTCAAAACATGCACAATCTCCCACCCCACACTTGCTTCAGCAAGTGTGTCTAAAGTAACAATTAAGTCCACTCGTAGGGTGATTAAAAGGAACGTGACCAATAATAAAGCTCAGGGTTAGGATAATACAGGCTAAGTAACCAAACGGCTCATTTCGGACGGTGGTCAAACCATCCTATCAAGGCTTAGAGGGGTTACGAGGGTATAATGTTGGGATTTTGGCTTATTTAGCTCTGGCTAGGTCAAAGAAGCGCCATAACTCTCATCCCGTATCCGGCCTAGGTTAACCTTTCTATTTCGCCTAGAAACTAGTGGTACAAGTGCGTATAGCAACCAGACTAAGTGCAACCAAGGTCTACGTGCAATAATAAATAAGGGTTCGTATCGTGACCAAATAAAATCGCCCGGCATACATCACTCGTTTACTAAGTCATCTACCAAATCCATCGTGAGAAACATGCATACAACGCGGTGTCAAACCGTGAAAAGTTTTAAAATTTTAAGCCACTGACTTATTCAAAGATAAACATCAACTAAGCATATTACGATTACCGGCACATTTAACTATCGAAACTGATCAAAGCTAAGTCGTATCCACCCCCCACTTTGAATGAAGCACTGTCCTCAGTGTGAATGAGATAGAAAATAAGACATAGCTTGAGACCGGCAGAAAGGCGCTATCGAATCCCGTGACAGCCGTGAGTAAACACGACCCCAATCCCTATATCAAACAAAAACAACCGCAACAAAGCATGCACGGGACATAGTCCACGTGCCAAAAGATCGGGGAGGAAGGGGAACTAACAAGAAGACGGCCCGGTCACGTCAGAAAACTCGACACGCAAGTGGAAAGCACACAGTGGATTGCTATAGATGGATAAACGACCCAAACGGGGTAAAGCACATAACATCTACGCGTAAAAGATAAAACCACAGAGGCTGGACATATAAAAGTAATCCACAATGTGTACCAAAAACCAAACACAAGTACGAATGTGCCTTAAGGCTTACAAAACCCATCATAAAAGTATCAACTCAAAACCAACAGTAACATCAAATAACATACAAATGCATCAAAGAAACTCAACAGCCCATGAACAACCCTAAGACCGGGCCTAGACGATGAAAGGAACAACATAGAACAAATAAAATCACGTCTGAGGGTGCTACATCATCGCCGGCAGTGGGGGCAATGTCTATAGGAGCATCGGTGGGAGCTCCGGTCTCGGCCGCCTCAGCCTCAGCCGTCTCCTCGTCAGAAGACGATGCACCCTCCGCCACGACCTGGGTGATGGACTGCTCAATATCATCCGAGAAGTGATAGTCCATGGTGTTCGGGGCAAAAGCTGCCGGATCCTTCGGTAAATGACCCACACTCATCAGCATCAGGAGAGTCAGAATATTGTTCTGCGTTTGCTGCTGATCCTCCATCCAGTTCCTGAAACTGTTGGCCATGCTCAACCTCATCCTCATGGAGGGAGAAATAGAGAGAACTGGTGGTGCCGGAGTCGGAGCCGAGGACGAACTGGGCTGCTGTGATGCCATACGCTCTAGCTGTGCCGGGGTCCTTACCTTCTCTCTCTGCAACAACCGTGGATTCTTAGGCCGGTGATCCTCCTATACTCCGGGACCCGAGCGTCCTGACACAAGCTGTAAATCAAATGAGGGCAAATCAGACAGCGAGTGTAGATCTTCTGGTTCATGGCCAACTCATCATAAATGACCTGACCCACATCCACATTTAACTTAAAATTGAGGGCATACAATATCCCAAGATCACCGATGTGGAAATGAGTCAGCTTGTTCTTAGGTAGCAACGGTTCTGGATAAACCGGCATTGGACTTTCCAATCCTCCGCCCACGTTGTCGTTACCAACTCTTTTCTTACCCCACCGCCGCCAAGAGTCCAAGGCACATCCGGGCATACCAACAATTGGATATCCTCTACGGGTCCTCCCACGCATCCTGTTTCGCCTTAATGCCCTCTTTATAATCCAAACCCTCGAACGGTGCCAGCCCATATTTCTCATTGATCACCTTGGCACTAAGCTGGACTTGGACCCCCCGAACCTTAACCATCCCCGTTTTTTAGGTTGGACTCCGATAGATTTGCGTAGAATTCACGCACCAAGGTTGCATTCACTTTTACCTCCGGGGCTATCATCAACGCTTTCCACTTCCTATCAGTTAGGTTTTTCACGAAGTTCTTGTCCATATTATACTCATGGAAGGCTCGCTATGTAAGCATCGTGCGGGTGAGGTAGTGCTTGTTATAAACCTCTAAAGCCTTGGAATTCACAAATCTCCGGGCAAACGGGATTGGGGTTCCTCCAGTTCCTGTTCTCTGGGTTCTAACCGGCACCACAATTGGCTCACCCCCTTCAACCGTAGCTTCAGGTGTAGCCCTAGGTTCCCTCACTTCTGGCTCAACCCTAGGTGTTGGCTCAACTGTTCTCTTTCTCACCAACGGCTCATCATCCGTCTCGGATTCTAACTCGTCTCTCAAGGACACCCTAGCTTGACTCTGGGCTGCCCTAGGGGGGTTTTGCCTCCCTCTGATCTCAACCCCTCGGTTTGGATTCACCGGTCTAGGTTCAACTGTTTTCTTTTTCTTTCCGGCATCCCGAGCAATCTCCTTCCCATAACGTTTCTGCCCCGAGGCCCCCTCCTTACCACCAGTACGCACCATTATAACTCTCACTGAATACCCACAGCAGACCCAACCACACAGAACACAATGCACAACCCGATTATCGTCCAAACGGGATTTCCCAACACAACCCCAATCACACCATACCAAAAACCGACCCACAACCGTAATGCAGGCGTCCATAATCAATCAATAGCACCCCCAGATCATCATCAAAGCACAAACAACACAAAACAAAGAAGAACAAGCCCAATCAGTGGTAGTTCGTTTAAGGGCCGACTCGAAAATCGAACCAAAAAAATGTGAATGAAAACAAGAAAAGCTTATAGATTCTTACCAAGAAGGATGCTAGGATGATGATGGAAGTGATTAGAACTCCGAACGATGCACGCAATGGCCAAAGTTTAGATTTTTGTACCTTGAAAACCACCCCTTGCTAGGGTCTCGAATCCGGCTAAAAAAGTGTTTGTTGGTGGATTTGGTTTTGTGAAATGAAAAGAAGAGATCAAGAGGTGTTTGGGGGACTTTGAATCGCTCCGATCGGGTTAATAACGAAGATTTTAGGTGCAAAGGGGCGTGAAAAGTCGGGTTTGGCGATTTGAAAACTGATTTGAAGTGATGATGATAAGGCTAGGGTATTTATAGAGGGAGGGTCAGACGGGCGTCCGCCTCAACCGGAATGGTGTCTGCCTGGGCAATGAAGAACTGGACGAGCATTTGCCTCAATCCGGACGCTCGTCTGACTATCAGAATTACATTCAGAGTCGGGTGATTTTGGACGGACGAGCGTCTGCCTAGGGCAGACGCCCGTCAGATAGCCAACTCAGACGGACGGGCGTTTGAAAAATGGTGAACGATCGTCCGACCCCAGTTCTATGCAAAACACAGAAATCTTGATCCCTTGTGATTCAAATCTTTATCCCAACACCATTTATTGTCAAAACTCAGAAAAACTCAGAATATGGTGGGTTGCCTCCCACCGAGCGCCTTTGTTTTACGTCGTTGGCTCGACAAATGACTTATACTGTGCCGGTTTTTCAAAGTTATACTACCGGCACGAACGAGGAAGCGAGTATAGAAAGGTGTGATGGTGGAGTGATAAAAGCAGAAATGTCAAAGTTTAAAGTCCAAGACGAGACTTAGAACAGATGGATCAAGGCTCGGGATCAATCAAATGCACAATCTCAAGAGCCTCATTTAATTGTAACTTTTCATACTTTTTGAGACGAAGGCCGTTCGTGATGAACGTCCCATGCTTCGGATGTGTCACCTCGATGGCTCCCGAGTCGAAAACTCACAAAACCGTATACGGTCCCGACCACCTCGACTTAAGTTTGCCTTGAAACAAATGGAGGCGAGTATTATAGAGAAGGACCTCATCACCTACGTTGAAAACACGCGGTTTGATCAGCTTATCGTGAAGCATCTTAGTCTTCTCCTTGTACTTTGCCGAACAGTCGTAAGCTTGAAGGCGAAACTCATCTAACTCGTTCAACTGGGCCATCCTTCTCTCACCAATCAATGCGTCGTCCATATTCAGATTCTTAATCGCCCAATAGGCCTTATGCTCTACCTCTACGGGGAGATGGCAAGCCTTGCCAAAAACAAGCATGTAGGGCGACATACCTATGGGTGTCTTGAACGCAGTTCGGTGTGCCCAAAGTGCATCATCTAACTTCTTTGACCAATCCTTTAGTTTAGAATTGACGGTCTTCTCTAGGATTCTCTTAATTCCTCGATTGGACACCTCTACTTGGCCACTAGTCTGGGGGCGGTAGGCAGTGCCTAACTTATGAGTGACCCCATACTTCATTAAAAGCTTATCGAATTCTCTAATTGCAAAGTGACTGCCATTGTCACTGATTATTGCTCGAGGTACACCAAAACGGGACAAAATATGTTTCTTAAGAAACCTTATGACTACATGTTTGTCATTAGTAGGCGAAGCAATTGCCTCAACCCACTTTGAAACGTAATCACATGCGACAAGAATGTACTTATTCCCGAAAGAGGACGGATATGGTCCCATGAAGTCTAATCCCCATATGTCAAAAACCTCACACACTATAATCGGTTTCTGGGGCATCTCATTTCTCTTGGAAATTCTCCCGGAGCGTTGACAGGCGTCACACGTCTTAACATACGCATGTGCATCCTTGAAGATAGTGGGCCAGTAGAACCCACTTTGTAACACCTTCAGCGCTGTTCTCTCGCCCGAGAAGTGGCCACCGGCCTCTTCGTCATGGCAGAACGAGAGAATACTCGCTATCTCACTGTCATCCACACACCTCCTCAGGATTCCATCTGCACACAGCCTAAACAATAAGGGGTCTTCCCACACATATCGGTTCACCTCGCTATAGAACTTCTTCTTCTGATTCTCGTCAAAATCCGGATCTACGAATCCACACTCGTGATAATTAACAAAAGGGGCATAGCATGGATTCCCTTTCTTCCCTCGCTGAATAAAGTTTCCCCGCTTAACCGGGAGCATCGTATCCACTACGAATAACTGCTCATCCCAAAAACGGTCATCAATATGAACCTTTGTAAAACATCTCTCCTCACCCGGCTCCATCCTACTAAGGTGGTCAGCTACCACATTCTCACATCCCTTTCTATTCTTAATTTCTATGTCGAACTCTTGAAGGAGCAAGATTCACCTCAACAAGCATGGTTTTGCATCCTTCTTGGCAAATAGGTTTTGCAACGCAGTATGGTCAGTGTGAACTATGACTTTCGACCCAACCAAGTACGACCGGAACTTGTCGAAAGCAAAGACAACGGCTAAAAGTTCCTTCTCAGTTGTGGCGTACTTCTGTTGAGCCGAGTTCATGGTATGGCTCGCATATTAAATGCGTCGAAACAGCTTGTCGACCTTCTGACCTAGGACAGCTCCTACGGCATAATCACTCGCATCGCACATCACTTCGAACTCCTTGGACCAATCAGGCACCACCAAGATAAGGGTGGAAGTAAGAAGTTTCTTAAGGGTTCGAAATGCATCTAGACATGCCGCATCAAAAACACCGGGGGTGCCTGTTCAGGGTCAAATTGAATGATTTTTATAGATATATTTTATATCAATTTCCCCCGTATATGTATTATTTTCATAGAAGTAGGGCTTTATATCGAAATATTTAGTAAATGATGTTTTTAAGAGGTTAATTGCAAAACGTAACGAATTATGTGCTTAAATGATGATTTTATGTTATTTTGGAAATACGTTACGCTTTGGTATGTTTTCCTATTGTTGTAGATACTCATTGATGATGGAAGAGAGGATTTTAGAGAGCCAAATTCCCGATTGGAAAGGATCAATCAAAGTTATGGAAGATTGAAAGATATAAGGAAAGAAATCAATCAAGATAAATGTCGGAAAATCAGGATTCCGGGTAGTGCCGAACTTCCGATGCGGTTCTTGATATGATAACAACCGATTTGACTCTCGACCTCAAGATAAGAGTTGTAGGACTTGAAGAGAGGATTCTACAGGATTTTGAATCACTCCATTCCGATTTACGAGGCCCGAGATATGAGCGTTACAAGTTTGGATGCTGTTGCTGAAAATAGTGAACGGGCGTCCGACCTTGTGAACGGGCGTCCGGCACCTTTACTGTAGCAACCGACTTGATTTTTCTATAAAAGCAGCTGCGATTCCAACCCTAATTACATCAGATTTTTCATACGAAAATTACACAGACAGCAGCCGCTTTCTGGGAGCTTTCAAGGCCGATCACCCGAGCCTTGTGCTCGGGTGATCGGGGTTAGATTAGGTTTTATTTTTCGTTTCTTTCATTCCTTTTGCTCGACCATGATGATCTTTTGAAACTTTGAAACATGGAGCAGCCATGGGAGACTTGTTTGCGCAGCTTTTATTTTCTTTCTATGGATGTTTTGTAAGTCTTTTTAATTAAAGTTCGCTTCTTTCCATGCGTTTATTTGTTAATGCAATTTATATCGAAAGATGTTGTTATTGATGTTTACCGTAGGACGAAAGTCGGTGTAAACGCGAGATCACCATAGGAAAGAATAGACGTTTTGATCTATGTCAAACGAAAGTTGATAGGTTGAATGTCTAGGTTGTTAGATCTAGGAAATCTTGCACCTTGGTTTATTTTATGATGCGTTAATCTCCGTAAATCGAAAGATAGAGATTGATAGGCGAATTCATCTACGAAAGTAGGAATTCATACGTTTGATAGGTGAAACCACAACTTGAATTAAATCACTATAAGATAATCTAGGGAAGAAATTAAGGGTTGCGGGATGGTGGATTATGGTTCGTTCCATGTTTGATCGCTTCAGTCATTATCATGTTCGTTAGTTAGTTTACTGTTATAGTTTTATTTATTTTGGTTCGCAATTATCCTTCCTGGCTTTGGATTAACAATCCTCTGTCCAGTTTATTTTCTGTTTTAGATTAGGATTAGTTATGTGTTTTAATAAAGAGGAATTAATGACGTTAGATTCAATATCCTTTTCCCTGAGGATCGATACCCGTACTTATCCAACTTTACTAGCAACTACCCGGTATTCGGCCGGTTAGGAGGTAGTTTTGCATGGTAGTATAGGTTTTATAAATTTTCTTTTGTTTTAATGATGCAAAATCTCCCCAACAGTGCCCTTCATGAACTGAAGAGTAAGAGGTCTAGCAATTTGGGAAAAACCCGGAATGAATCGATAAAAACCTGCGTGACCCAAGAATGACCTTAGAGTCTTCAGATTTGTCGGCATATGAAGCTTAGAAATTGCCTCTATTTTGGCTCTATCGACCTCTATCCCCTTCCCCGACACCTTATGTCCGAACACAATCCCCTCAGTTACCATGAAATGACACTTTTCCCAATTTAAAACCAAGTTTGTCTCTTCACAACGCGCAAGCACCTTATCAATATTAGACAAAGATTCATCAAAAGTATCACCAAAAACACTAAAGTCGTCCATAAAGACTTCCATGAAACGCTCTATCATATCAGGAAAGATGGCAACCATGCATCGCTGGAAAGTCGCGGGCGCATTACACAACCCAAACGGCATTCGTTTGAATGCAAAGGTGCCATACGGACGTGTGAAAGTAGTCTTATCCTGGTCATGTATATCGATGTGAATTTGATAATAACCACTAAAACCATCCAAAAAGCAATAAAAAACATGACCACTTAGACGCTCTAGCATTTGGTCAATAAAAGGGAGTGGAAAATGATCTTTCCTAGTCTTATCGTTTAGCATGCGGAAATCAATACAAACTCTGTGACCAGTAACTAAACGAGTAGGAATGGGCTCACCTTTATCATTAAGCTCAACTGTGATGCCTCCTTTCTTGGGTACGACTTGTGTGGGGCTCACCCACTCACTGTCCGAGATCGCATAAATTATCCCCAATTCCAGCATCTTTACCACATCTTTCCTCACTACCTCTTGCATGTGTGGGTTCAACCGTCTCTGAAACTGCCTGACCGGCTTGGCATCCTCCTCAAGGATGATCTTGTGCTTGCATATATCAGCATTAATCCCTTTTATGTCAACCATCTTCAATCCGAAGGCCTTTTTGTGTTTCTATAGAACATGGATCAACTTAGCTTCCTGAAAAACAGTTAGTGCAGACGAAACAATAAGAGGAAGTAATTCATCAGGTTCTAAAAACACATACTTAAGATGCTCAGGAAGTGGCTTCAGCTCCAGATCAGTAGGTGGTTCCTTGATTGACGGCTTTGGCAGCTTGCCAGTCAAACCGAGCTCTAGCTTCTTATTCCAGCTTGCGTCGACAAAAGGAGTTGCCTCCAAATGGTATACTTGAGCTCTCATTCTCGGGTCGTCATCCTCACCGGTGCTTGACTTCATCAAGCATTCTTCCATAGGCTCTTGGTATCCCTGCAGGTTAGTGTGCTCCAAAATACAAGGATATATAGCATCAACATAAAAACAATCACTCTTTTCATCATCAGGATGCTTCATTGCATTATAGACATTTATGGCCACACTCTCATTCCCGACTCGTAGTATGATCTCTCCCCTCTTTACGTCTATCAAGGTCTCTCCTGTGTTCAAGAAAGGCCGACCTAACAAAAGCGGGGCATTGACATCCATATCTAAGACTACGAAGTCAACGGGGAAAACGAACTTGTCAACCTGCACTAACACATCTTCAGCTACCCCCATAGGTTTCCTAACCGACCTATCTGCCATCTGTAGGGTCATCCCTGTTGGTTCTAACTTACCCAACCCCAATTTCTCATACACTCCTCTAGGCATCAGGCTCACAGAAGCCCCTAGATCACATAACACATTTTTAAACACAGTTTCTCCAATGGTAATTGGGATGGTAAAACTACCTCTATCTTGTAGCTTGGGGGTATCCTATTCTCAAAGATTGCAGAACATTCCTCACTCAAATGCACCATCTGTTGCATCCTCTCCTTACTTGATAACATTCCTTTCAAAAATTTAAAATACGGGGGAATGCTCGAAATTGCCTCTAATAGGGGAATATTTACCTCTACCTTTCTTAAGAGATTCAGAAATTTCGCCTGACCATGGGTCAGTATGTCCTTTCTGGGTCCCTTAAGAGGATAGGGTAAAGTATTAACATCAAAATCAGGGGGAGGGGGAGGAATTATGTTTTTCTTACCTTTCTCTTTGGGTGGTAAGGGATCTTCTTCTTTAATGTCCAAGACTACATGGTCTTTCTTCGGTGCTGCCCTTCCACTGCTTTCTGGTTTGCCTCAGCCAATGCCTTTTTCGTCGCTTCCAATTCTATCCTCATTGCAGCCATTTCTTTCTCCACACTGCCAACTTCCAAGTCCTCAATCTCGACTTCACCATACATAGCCCCTTCCCGGTCAACTACCTTCTCTTTATCAGCCTTATCAGTTTCTACTTTCTCGGCCCATAATTCCTTCTTCTTATCACTCAGCCCAACCTCTTTACCACTTCGTGTTAACACAACATTCACACCCTTTGGGTTCCTCTCAGTGTTACTCGGGAGCCCACCACTCAGATTTGTCTTCAGAGTGTCAGTTATTTGACCCACTTGGGTCTCCAAGTTTCGAATGGCCGAATGGGTAGCCACTTTTTGCTCTACAGCATTCTTGTTTAATTCAGAAACAGTCCTATCTAATCTTTCCAAGTGTATCTCAGCGGGCGTCTTCTGAACACCAGAATTGTTTGATTGCTGATTATTTTGATTGTTCTGATGTAGATGAGCATTCGGATGCTGATAGGTGCCAGAATTATTGTTTCGGGTGGCTAATTTGCTTGCTGATTACCCTGCTGGCCCTGATTCTAGTTCCATCCCTGACCCTTCCCCTAATTCTGATTCTGTAGTTGCTGTTGGCCCTGTGATTGAGATTGCTGATTCTGATTATTCTGATAGCTACCTTGGTTCTGATTCTGGTATGAATTATGATTCTGGGGATTCTGGTTCCAAGGTTGGTTGTATGAGCTTTGGTTTTGCCTAAAATTTTGGTTCTGATTATTGTTACGATTCCAGTTGTGATTCTGCCCCTGGTTCCAACCTTGATTCTGCTGATTCTGATTCCACTGCCCCTGATTTCCTTGTCCAACATAATTCACATCATATTGTTGTGAATCATCACCCATACCATAATCCATTTGAGGCCCTTGCTGATTATCAAAGTTCTGAGTCCACTGTTGCTGGCCAAACTCTTGCTGATTCATATTTGTCTGCCCCATCGCATAGACATTCATGCGTTGTTGGTCGTTCTGATTGCCAGATTGCTGTTGTACTGGAGTAGGTGTCAACTGTTGTGGGTAAGTGGAATTTTTCGATGATGCACACTCCATGGCAGAATGTCCACCTCCACAAAGTTGGCATTGCTGTGCCTTTTTCCATTCTAATTCCATTCGGTCCATCTTTAGTACCATTTCTTGCATCTTGTCGTGCATGGCTGATTCTCGATCGAGTTCCTCTTTTAGCGACTTCACACTTTCCAAAAGGGCTTTCTTCTTCTTTCTGCTTGACCCCCATTGTACTTCTCCATCTGCCGTATTCTCAATCTGTCTCATAGCTTGTTCTGGCGGCAGATTCATGATATCTCCGCCACTGGCGGCATTCAGCTTATTCTGGTCCATCGGCTCTAAGGCCCTGAATAATATAATAACCTGTTCCAACGTAGAAAAACCGTGTGGAGGGCATCTCTTCAGTAGACCCCTGAATCTCTCATAAGTCTCTTTTAAGGTCTCTCCCTCGAGACCGTCAAACGAAGATATTTCTTCCTTCAGATCCAGAATCTTCACCGGAGGAAAATACTTCTACAGAAACACTCGCGTTACATCAGCCCAAGTATGTAGTGAATCATTGGGTAATGAATCAAACCAATCTTTTGCAGCTCCTCTCAGTGCAAAAGGGAAAACTATCAGCTTTATTGCCTCTTCACTAACCCCATTATATCTCATCGTCCCACAAATTTGAAGAAAATGATCTAGAAAGATGTTTGGGTTCTCAGTCGACTTCCCGTGGAACAGGGCATGTTCCCCCAACATATTCAGAATATTCTGCTTGATGTCCAAGTTGTTTGCATTAATTGGGGGCACTCTGATCGGATTGTGCCCTATAACTTCCTGAGGAGTGGTGACGTAGTCTCGGCAAACCCTCGGTCGCTGTACCTACTGAGCCATCTATGGCTATAATCCTATTGCTGCTGTTCACAATACTGCTGCATAGGTGGTTGCTGATTATATGGGTTTTGGAACCCCTGTTGATTTCCTTGATTCTCGAGCATCTGCAGTACCCGGTTTACCGTCTCTTGGTCTAATTCGGGTCCGAAGTTCTGCGTATTTTGAGTATTTTGTCCTCCCCTGTACTGTCCAATCCCTGTCCTCTGATTAAGCTGTGGGGTTCTCAACTGACGCAACACTGTGTCGTCCTTTCTTAACGGTTCATGACGAGGGGTCCTCGGTTGAGTATGCAATGGTAGAGTTGCGTTACCACCAGTAGTGTCTGAGGTTTTCCCTTGTACATTGTGCTCGATTAAGGGTTCTTTGCCATCTTTATGATTCGGTGAATCCTCCATTCCCTCTGAGGATCCTGACAATGAGGGTAGGCTTTCTACTGTCCCTTCTTCTTCGAACAAAGGGTTCGGACTAGCAACTAGAAGTTCTCCTCGGCGTTGACTATTTCTATGACGTGCAAAAGCTTCAATTTCTTCAATTGGCTCGATAAGTGGTTTTTGGAGCTTCGGGTCATTCATTGACAAACAAGAAACAACAACAAAACAAAATAAAACGACCTAAGCCCAAGCTTCCGGTCAACTTACAAGATATCAAACGTTACTCCCCGGCAAAGGTGCCAAAATTCTTGATAGCAAAATAACTGACCGCTAACCTTAACCGACAGAGTATCGGGTCAACGGTAGTATAGTGGTCCCAAGGTCGAATCCACATGGAGTAATGTTCAAGTACCAAAGTCGACTTAGAACTTAATTCCGGTCAAAATAGTGATGGAGAGATATTATACTAGTGCAAAAGTAAAGATTATACTAACGAGTTTGCTTCTAAGTATTAAAGGGTATAGTCGAACTATGATCCCACGAGCTACTTTTACCCCTAAGGAAGGACTTAACAGGGAGCGTGTCTTAACTGACCTACCTACCCAATGTAGTTTAACGACATCCATGGGTGCCAACTCCTAATTCTAGCGATTAGACTGAACAACTTGATATAACCACCCTATGTGAAGTTAATTAATTCTCCCTTTAGAAAACCGATTAACCTAACATGATTAAGCTCTAGAGTCGCTCGAACAACGATGACAAACCTCTGTATTGGAAACGGACCTAACAACTAGGCCGAATCTACGCAACGATCCTAAAACCCCTTATCCCACATCTCACCGCAAAATGCATCTATAAGTTCGATGTGTGTGACAGTGAACTAGGTGATCAAACTAATCCAAAGATATTAAAATAAGTTTTAGGACATGGATTAATCGTTTAAACAATAATTTACGCACTACACAACTCCCTATCTCATCCCCCTTAGGGTTTTTGCTCGCTTTCACATAATTCGACTACACATGAATTTAGCTACTCATAATTATGCTAATAAACAAAATAAGAATTGAAATCATGCTAGAAATAATAAAAGAAAAAGTATTCATTACCATATAAATGAGGAGAAATCTGATCTGAAACAGTGCGAAGAAATAATCCACCAAAAAGACAATCTTTTGAACTTGAAACGTAAATCTAAGCTATGAAAAGTGTTTAGAATCAAAGGATGTAATTTATAGGATCAAGGGATCAAAGGGTGATCACACTACACTAAAACCGCACACAAATCGCCTAATAAGAGTCTAAAGTCGGCCAAAGATGAGTAGGGGCTGAATGAGCTGTGTATTTATAGATTAGGTCGAAATCTGCTGATGTCGGTCCCGGACGCCCGTCTAGTCCATGTCAGACGCCCGTCCGCCTGGAAAATATGAAGATATTAGGGCTTCGCCTTCATTGGATGGGCGTTCGCACTCCTCTGGACGCCCGTCTGGTAACTTATGACTTGAGGCTTTTCGACCCATGGACGCTCATCTTTGAACCTGGACGTCCGTCTGTGCTAAATGAGCTTTGTGAATCGGGCTGAGCCTACCCAGACGCCCGTCTGGGGGTCTTTTGGACGCCCGTCCAGCTGAAAATCAAACTTTCTGAATGATGCATCAATGCTGTGGACGCCCGTCTAGAATGGGCAAACGCCCATCTGATGTGGCCTTCCCTCAGACTTGGCTTTTCTTCACTTTTTATGCTACATTCAGGCCACGATCACGTCTCATAGTCCAAAACATCGCCTTCCGGGTCCTCGAGTCACTTAAGTCCTGCAATAACATAGACAAACAAACCCCACGCAAAATTCCGCAAGACAAAAGCGCTCGGAAAAGAGTGAAATATCGCTAAAAAGGCGGAGTTTACTATCGATATGACAGTTTGACTCCCTGTGCATATAATTCCCGATATTACTCTCGACACAGCCTATATCTACCCAAAACATGCCAATAAGGTAATAAACGAGGGTTAAACTGGACACCAAAGTACAGTAAAGTTGACTCCCATCATACACTAACAAGTTCTACGAGTTGGGAAGGTTTTACCCTGAGCTGATGAAAGTGGAAGAAAGGAAGATGGCCTTTTACAAAGAAGGGTTGGCTTATATAATCCAATCTGGTATGTTGGGATTCACAGCCAAGAGTATGGCTGAACTTCTGAATAAGGCATTGGAGGTTGAGACCTTCAGGAAGAAGGCTACAGTTGTCATTGGAAACAAGAGGAACTTTGGGACGAGTCAAGGCAATTATCGAGGAGCACCGCAACAGAATACTAAGAAGACAACAGCTCCTACAGCAACAAAGGCCCCAACTAGTGCACCACATTGTCCTAAGTGCAACAAGAATCATTCATGTGAGTGCCGGCAGAACACAAATAGTTGCTACGTATGCGGAGAACCGGGGCACTTTTCTAGAGAATGTCCCAATAAAGGGAATAGAGGGAGTACGAGCCGAGAAAACGGGAGAAGCGGCCCGAGCCGACCAGTTCGAGTTTTGCAGCTGATGCTAGGGAGGCAGAACCAGAGGATGATGCATGTTATCTTAGGTACCTTGTTGTTAATTTATTTTATTAAGATATTTTTATGGCGCGTTTATTCATGCTGTAATTTTATTTAAATGAATGAATATACATCTTAGGTATGATAATGTTAGATAATCTAGTGGTCAGAGCCTTGTTTGATACGGGAGCGTCTAACACTTTTTTTGTGTCGACCAAGGTAGCTAAGAAGTTGAGTTTACCTTCGGAACCTTTAAGAAACACCCTGGAGATAACTACACCGTTAGGGAAGGTAACTAAGGTAACTAGGATGATACATTAAGTGGAAGTTCGAGTTGGATCTTATCGATGCAAGAGTTACTTCACAGTTTTAAACTTTTCTGACTTCGATGTAATTATTGGAATAGACTGGCTATCCGAGAATTATGTTCACCTAGATTTCCGAGAGAAGAAAGTGACTTTTAAGATACCCGGGAAATCACGATGCAAGGATTCATCATAAACAAGTACAATACTGCAGAATCAATAAAAACACCAGGGGTGTTACCAACTTTGATTAACTGTAACAATAAAGTCTACTGATGATCAAAACTGGAACCTACATGTTATGGGGATAAAAACAAACACTGAATCACACAATACTTGGAATCAACTCAGACAAACCTCTTATAGTGAGTGAAGACCTACACCTCAATGTATTCAACACTTACAAGGGCCTTGACTGAAAGACTTCTGAATATTGTATGAATCAAAACAACATTGACCAGAATAAAAAAAGACTTCTGCCACTTGAAATCAAGATTTAAGACAATTGGTCCCTTCACAGACAGTTGATGATGACGGATTTTACCATGCCACGTGTCACTACACAAAACACCCCAAATAGTAAGGAAATTACCCTTATGATCTTAAGTTTAAGGGCCATAAGCCCAAAGGTCGAATAGAGCCCTTAAGGGTGGAGCTGACTAGGTTACTCATCGGTCCCCCGTGGGTCGGTCAGGAGGAGATAGAGGTGGACCTGCGCAGCTCGGTCATATTGGCCTCGGATGCTCGCCGCAGGTCGGCTAGAGCATATGAAGATAACTACACGGTTATCAAGATAATTATGGAAAGGCTATGATCTTTATCGTTTAAATGTTGAGATTATCTCCTACAGTCAAGGGATAAATATGATTTGATAATACTTAAAGAAGACGGAAAAAAAGTCCACAATGGACACGGCCCATGCAGGCCTAAGGTATAAGTGTTTTCTTTATAAACATTCATAAGAACTACGACAGACTTGATTCTAATACACTCTTTGGATACGTAGGAAACTTGGGAGAAAATATCCAAGACTCAGTCTAAATCACCCCCAGAAACCATCTCCTCATTCATACTTTTTCTGTTTATTACCCTTGATTCAGTTACCACTATATTGTATGGCCCAGATTTGTACCTGGCAAAATTTCGCTTCGTCAATTGGCACTAGAAGGAGGGCTTTTTACTGGTAATTAGTTAAGATTTACGCAATCAGACAATGATGCAGACTTCTCAAAGTGATCAGATGTTGGATGCCGATGAGGTTATAATCATTAACAGTTGAAAAGATGAATCTAGTGCATCAGAAAATACTCGAATCTCCGTGATTAATACTATATATGGGGGTCCAGAGGAGGAGAGCGGCTGGACTGCTGACTCCCCTAATAAAAAGCAACAATTCTCCGGTGAAGTAGCATATGGTCAATGGGACCCCGTTCCCTTGTTGGTAAATAACGAAGGGTTAGTAATTGAAGCAGTGGTTAGCCGGAACCTGGTAAAAAGGATCTGTGTGGACACTGGAAGCGCTGTGAACATACTATACGACCATGCTTTCCAGTCAAAGGAATTGGAAAATTGAGAACTAACACCTGTCTCAACTCCGTTGTTCCAGATGGGAGAAGGTGTTGGGCTAGCAGAGAATAGAGCTGGAAATGGCCGATTTATGGATGACAGTGCCGGAAACGAAGTTGTGAACGATGGAAGTTGTAAGCTTGTTGGTGGGATAACGTTTGTTGTAGTAAAGAAGAGAGATCCAAAGGGAATAAATGTCGGAATATGATCATTTGTTTCTGCGGCGATGGACAGAGGAGTAGCTCCTCTTGTATCGTGGCCGGAGGTGGACCTTTCCACCGGTAGGGCTCCGATACCAACTTAGGATTTGAGAAACAGTTATGATTTCATTATCTTAACAAAAGGCAGAGAAGAATTACAATAGATATACCAACTCACACACAATCTATGCTAGATTCTCTAGGACACGTGTCACAACTACAATAGTGACAAGTGTCACTCAATTACACCATACAAGTTTCACTCTTATCCTTAACATAACTCACACACAATCTACGTTAGATTCTATAGAACACTTGTCACAACTACAATAGTGACAAGTGTCACTGAATTACACCATACAAGTTTCACTCTTATCCTTAACACTTAGTAATTTATATAATAACCATATTTTGTCTTGACAAAATGCTATACAAAATATGTTTTTCTTTTTTTCTCAAAATATTAATGAAACTGCATTAATTAGTTTTTTCAAATTTGAGTTTGAGTCGAGCCACTTAAGTAATTAATCGAGGTGTTCTCGTGTTTCAAAATATAGAAATCAGGTAGTTCGCATGTTAATCGAGCTACTAAATAATGATTAATTAAATTAGTTCCAGTCAAAAAAAAAAATTAAATTAGTTAATTCATTAATTTACTAGCCTAAAAACCCGTGCATCATGCACGGGTATGAGAAATTACAAAGTTGTGAAAATAAAATAATGTATCACAAATATAAAATAAAGATAGTACTACAAATTGTATAATTCTCTATGGATTTTGCCTCACTTTCAAATCAAATCTTAATTTTGTTTTTCCATCTAATATAACCTTTAAGAAAAATTGACACCTAGCATAAAAAAACGGGAAAAGAAAGCACATTTGTGCTCTTTTCTGTCTAAATAATTAATGAGTAAGGTCACACTATCATTCAATCATATCCTACATCTACCCTACATCTCATTCAACACTTTACCCACGAAATTGCAAACATTTACATAAATGACTTTGTTGAACAACAATGTTTTAAATAAAAAACATCCAAATGCAAAAGCAAGATTTCAAGCTCACAAAAAGGTGGAGAAACAATTTACTCACATGATCATTTTCATAAAAATGATAAATCTTATGTAAAAAAGTTTAAAATATAAATATACAATAAAATTTGATTAATAATATTATGGTCATATACATCATTGAAATGATGGTATCTATACACTACAATTTAAAATCTAATACAGAAAAATACATCAATACAGCCGGAGTGCAACTTGACTATAATGAGTTATTATTATTTTTCTCTTTTTCAAATTGAGGTATTAACGTAATCATTTATTTTCTTTTTCAAAAAATTAGGTATGAATGTAATTTATTCTATTTTAGAAAGCATTAAATTCTGGTATTAACTCATTTTTATTTTTAAAAAAACCCATTTCTTTGAATTAAAAGAAAAACACATTTTTTGGGAGAGGATTGCAAAATGGGTGCATAAATGTACAGCAGCAAAATGAGGTATTAATGCAGTTGTGTTTTTTCATTTTCAAATTGAGGTAGTAATGTATTTATTTATTTTCTTTTCTTTTTTTGATATCTTATTTATTTTATTTTCAAATTTAGGTATTAATGCAATTTACATTACTAAGGAAAGCATTAAATTCAGGAACTAACACATTTTATTGAATTCAAAAAAAATCTTCGGTTACAAAATGCGGTACTAATGTATTTATCATTAGTTTCAAATGGAGGTATTAATGCAATTTATTTAACTTTGGAAATTATTGAATTCGGGCATTAACACATTATTTTTGAATTCAAAAAAAATCTTCGGAGGGGATTTGGGTAGGGTTAATTATGGGTTTGGGGCAGGTTTGCTGTTAATTGAAATTTTTTTTTTTTTGAACAACAAGTGATATTATTATTAAGGGGTCTAGCAAGACGCTAATAGTCTAAAGTTGCCCAATTACAAACGTTCACTTGATCTTAAGAAACAAGCCGACCAAGCCAAAACCGAAGTGAAACAAAATGAAAAAAAAAACGCGAATCAAATACAAAAAAAACGCGAATCAGCTACACTTTTGAAAACATTATATATATATATATATATATATATATATATATATATATTATATATATATATATATATATATATATATATATATATATATATATAGATTATCGAGTCTGGTCTTTTTAGTCGAGTCGAACTTGAGCCTTAGAAAAACTCGACTTGGCTTGATTACACCCGTAAGTTAAACGCATGATAAGTTTTGCTCCAGTCACTCAAAAATCTCTATCTCCTGCTCAACAATTTCTCATCTCTCATCTTCTCAACGAAATATTGCGTCTGTCCTGTTCCTCATCCTGATCGATTTCATCTCTTGAATCGATTTTCTCTCATGAATTGCTACAGACTTTTGGTTTTGAATAAACAGTGATGGTGTTAAGGTGTGCGAAGGGGAAATGAAGTTGAATAAGATTTCGATTTCAGAGGTGAAGATTAACCTTTGCATGGAGGAGAAAGAAATGATCGCATGGAGGAGAAAAATCAGATCATAAGAGCCGGTGATAGACGAAGTTTCCATCAGAGCTATGATTTCTATCATGAGCGGCTCTCGTTATGGAGACAGTATTTGAAGGATGACGAATTTCGACTAATTAAGGTAAGAGCTAGGTTTTCCACATGTTTCTGGGAGAAGAAATTCGATAATGGTGGAATCAAGTTTGTAATCAAAATTTGGAAACAAGTACATAACTAATGTTCTTCATAATGATATCCAATTAGGTTTTTTATATCATATTAGGTGTACAGATTCTAGGGATTCGTGGATATATATTCTTTGTTGTAATTAGAATCAAGGAAAGTGTAACCGTTGAAGACTTTCCCTAAGTATCTTGATTTGGTAGACTTTCCTTTGTTAGTTTGATATCTTAAATAATTAGAATGATTCTATTGTTTTTTCCCTGACACTAAATTATATTTACTGTTGTGGAATATTTCATTTACCTCAAACGAAAATGTATAAACCCCAATGTCCAACATCCATGTGTAAATTGTCAAAAACAGAACACGAAGAATACCTGGTCGGCAACAGAAGCATCCTTTCAATCAGGAACTGTATGTCTAGCAACTATAACAAATAATAAATTCAATTCTTTCAGCTTTACACTAATACTGAGAGAAAGATAAATAGTGTCAAGACAATTAATCTGCCACAAAAACACTACAAAACCCTCTCTTCTGGGACAGACTTGAAGTGGAAGTGCAATAAATGGATGATATTCCAGATCATATAATACAAGTCAAGTACAAGAAACCTTCAGCCAAGAAATTAAGATTTTCGTAAATAAGATTTCAATTAAGGAGGTCAAGCTGAGATAACAATGTCCCTTCAGCCAAGAAATTTTGAAAATCTACAACATATTAAGAGTAAACTTAATTTTTTTTTTTGAGGGGTAAGAGTAAACCAATTATATAAGCTACTAGTTACTATAATAAAAATATAAGAAAATAGGAAAATTATAACTACAGAAAAACTATAGTGAATGTACTAGGATGATCTCAAACCACAAAATTTGCTAGATTCTGTTGCTGCAAAATCAAACATAGGGAAATGTCATATAACTTCTCGTGTAGCAGTACTCTACGATTTTGATTTAAATTACAGTACCGGAGTTAAAATTTAGTATACCTGAACATTATCCTTCCAGAAGGGCGGATCTTTATGTAAATGAAAGCTCATAGATGGTGAAGGTTCTCGTCAAGGACATTCTGGCTAAATCTCCACACAAAAAACGAGCCGGTGTCTTTGGAGGCTGATTTGGAGTGAAGATCCGGATGAGCTTTGCGTTGCGCATAAGTTGATGGAAGGAGCGAAACCAAGGATTTTAGAAATTGGGATCTGGATTAGGGCTTGAGCTTGCGATCGTTTGTTTCCTTTCTTTTCCTCCAAGGATGGAAAGAAGAAATGCAGCGATTCCGAAAATCGCCGTCGAGAATCATTTCATTCGGACGCGCCGTCGAATGGGCAGAGGAGGGAGACGGCTAAGGATTTCCATCGTCTTCATCAGGGGGAAGAGAGTTTCCATCGTATCGGGGGGAAGAGGATTTCTATACATAGATTTTTTATTGAACCGTTCTAAAACAGAACGTAAAGTCTTGGAGCCCACCTGCCTGATATAAAACATATGTGATAATGCTGAAATTATCTTGGGTTGATTGCGGTGTTCTGTGGTGGATATCTGGCTGTGATTTGGTGTGAAAGCCAGTGGTGCACAGGGGTGGAAAAGAATTCGTCGTGACGGAAGTGGTGTTGCAAAGTAAAGAAATAGGGAGCAAGCAATTTGGCAGAGTAAGCCTGTATTTCGTATTAATTCATATATCTGAAATGGTTACATTTGAGCCCTATTTATAGGCAAGCTACATATTAGGGTTTAACTAGTTACAATATGACGTAGTTGAGGACTATGCTTCACCGACTAAGCAGATTGACTGACTTTCAATGCCGGTGTGGAGCGGCCCCACTACACTTGGTCATTTGCTTAGTCTTTGTCTTGTTTCCCTTATCGTATCTTGGTTCTTTTTGTGATGGGATTGGGCTGCTAGCGGGCCTATTAGCTTGAGTGATTGGCGGATCAGCCCCCCTAGCCTTTCATAATGCCGCACAGGGCATAAAGGCTTTGGGCGGAGCCGATGACCGGCGGGTCCAATCGTGGCTACTTTGGTGGCAGGACGGACCCGAATAGGGATCCACAAGCCGGATTACAGTTTAAGCATTTCAATGGCCCCCTTACTCCGTGCCTTAAGCATTTTCTCGAAGTGTTGGGCGGGGAGTAAAGTTTACACGCGGATCGATTCCTTTGAGGTACAGTGATGGCTCGCTAACGTGGCTGATCGCCTTAGCGTTTTAGTGGCATTATGTGGCGGATTGCCTCAGCCTCTTGGGGGCGTTATGTGGAGGAATGCCTTAGCCTCTTGGCGACTTTATATGGCGGATAGCCTTAGCCTTTTAATGACTTTATGTGGCGGATCGCTTTAGCCTTTGGGGGTTTTATGTGGCGGATCGCCTTAATCTTTTGTGGCTTTATGTGGCGAATCGTCTTAGCCTTAAGGGCCGCGCTATTAAGCGGACGGTTATGGGTTACTGGTGTAGTTCCTTTCGCAGCGCTGCACGGGCTATTAACTGTGGTGGCGGTTGAGTGCGCCTTTTACGAAGCCGTTTCACTTTCATTATTGATGGGACAGTTGAGATGTCGGATCGTGGCCCATGATTGGATGGGGAAGTTTCGATAACCGTCCTATAATTATGACGGTTTCGAATTTTGAAATCTGAAAGGCCACCTGAATTTAAGCCGTTGGATCTGTCTCATCTTGGCCGTCGGATTGAAGACCCTCGGCCTATATAAAGGGGACTACCCAAACCCTCCAATACTTTTGCAAATTCCGTTTTTCATAGCGAAATCTACTCCGGTGAATATCTGAGGCTTCCGACACCAATTTGCAGATTCCGATCAGAGTTCAAAGGTTTTCCCAGTTCTAGTCATTTTTTCAGAATCCGACATCTTCTCTTCATCTGATTTTCAGGTAACCATCTCGCTTCTCCTTCGATTTTTACCTTTTTCACGTGATTTCATTTCGTCTACTCCTTTGTTATGTAAGGTCCATGTGTGCTCATATTTTCTGAGTGGTTTTGGGGTTAAAGCAAGGACCTATTGTCGAATGGCTTGAGATTTTGTACCTGTTCTTCACGCTTGTTCACGATTCTTGTCTTTTCATTTCCGATGCCATGCCCTTTTGACTTTTTGGGTTTATGGGCTTCTTGATCGAATTTTGGGTATTTTTTTTTTTTTTTAGAAAATGAATTTTGGATAGTTAGTATATATTGCCTTTTGCATTGTTCTTGTTCTTTATTCTTCATCTTGTTTGTGTAATTTCACCTGCTGATTTGCTTTTAGGGTAGATACTTTGCTTTCTTTGTTAGGTCGAAAAGTTGGAAGGGCGAGGTGTCGGGGTGAGCGGACACGCTAGCCTCGGCCCGACTTCCATCGTTTGGTTGATCACTAAATCCACCTCGCCTTTTAACTTTTCAGATGTCAGGCACTGATTGTTCGGCTAGTGATGATAATGATGATGGGTATGCATCTGGCGACGCGGAGGAAGCGAGCACAATTGGAAGCGAGACCGCAAGTGAGAGTCTGACGAGTGACGTCATGATACTTTCTTAGCTACCCCCACTAAGTGAGGCCACAGGAAGGCCATTGTATATAATATTCCTCACGAGCCGGCTTCTCCATCTAAAACACCAAAGTTGAATGAGGCCGCAAGGGCTAAGGGAAAAGGCAAACGAGCTGCTGCCGCAAGGGGCTTAAGGAGTAAGCAGGCCACTGATGATGATGAACAATCCATAGGCGGTCCTAAAGGATGAGTTGACAGAGGCCTAAGATAAAGAGGTTGAAAACTGGTGGGCGGCGATTGGGCATCTCCTTACAAGCCGGATACCTTTGCCGGATTATGCTTTTTCGGGATTTAGTTCCGATGATGTTAAGATAGTCGACACCCCAGTTGGTATATATTGGTCTGGACAGCGCTTAGATGACGTCGCTTTGGTCCTTCATTATGACTACTTATTGGCGGGGATCCGCCCGCCCTTTGACCCCTTCTTTGTGGAGGTGATGGACACGCTGGCCGCTATTCCTAGTGACTTTACTCCTGGAGTGGCCGAATATTGATGGCATTTGTGGTACTACACCGGATCTTAAAGCATGAGCCAACTTATCTTGTTTTCATGAAAATCTACTGCTCCAATAAGGCAACCACAAACAGACCCGAGCCTAGCAATAAGAATTTCTGGTTGTTTTATCGTCTCACCGATAAAGTTAGGCATTGGGAGTGGAGAGGGATGATAGTTGAGTCCGCTATAGGATGGCCCTTCCCTAATTTCGGGCCGTGCGACGTGAAGAGTTTTACCACCGTCGTGGTCCCAATGACTTTGGACGCCGACGAGAGGAGCCTTGTCGATACTATCTATAAGCTATTGGGGTGGGATGGCGTAACCCAAACTCATAAAATGACTTTCAGCTGGAGGGCCTTGATTTACCTGAGTCGGCCCTATTGTTGTATCACGGGTATCCCCGGGCCAATTAACGCTCAACCCGCCCTCGTAGTTACAAATCTCAAGACTGACGAGGACTGGTACGAGGAATGTCATCACGGCAGGAATATCCCATCTAAATGTCATACATGCGGTGGGAAGCCATCTCAGCAGGCTTGGAATACTCCCAGTAAACTTTCTTCGTTTAATTTCTGCTTTGTTTTTCTACTTTTTCGTACTTAGCTTCCATTTAACATTATCCTTGTATGAGATATTGACTATTGATGCTTTGTGTAGGTATAATGGGTAATGCGACTGAGGAGCGCAATGCCAAGTTTGCCCATCTCAAAGAGGAGAAGAAAGCTAAGATGAATCATATAACGGCTAGTAAGGAGGTTAACCCTCATTTTGTTGACATGGTGACTACACTTTCGACTGACTCCACTTCTACTGAGGAGCCACCGAACACCGTATCCGCTGAGGCATCTTTAGGAACAAGCGGGATGGTCCCAGTTGCTGGAGGGAAGAAAACTGATGATGCTAATAAGGCTAAGAGGAAGAAGCTTGCTGGGAGGGTTAAGCCTACCGGACTTGTTGATGAAGAAGATGCTGATGTTGATGAGTCGGCCCCCACCAAAAAGAGTAAAGTCGATGGTGGAGGTCAGAGTTTTGTTGTTGTTGCTGAAGCCTTTAAGTCTGTTGAGGCCATTGCTGATGCCTCTAAGTCACTTGAGGCCGCCCTAAGAGATACTTTTGATCTGATAGAGAGTCCCGTCAAAATCGTTGATAAGGGCAAAGAGAAAACCTCTGAATTGGTGCCGATTAAACCTTCCAAGAAAAAGGTTCATGTCGGGCCATAGGGAAGCCGGCCCTTTGGATGGACCCAGAGTTCATGAGGCAACCCCTTGACCCGAATTAAGTGGGTGAGCTGCCGTATCGATGGACGATGTTATTCCTTTATGGAATCATAAAATCAATATTTCCGATCAGTTGCAGGAGGTTGTTGGCCGCATGATCATTTCTCAGGATGTGCAAGAGGATGTGGTCGCCTCAACGGCTTCGGGGGGCCCTTCCCATAATTCAAAACTCCGGCCAAGGCAATTGGTGCGTTTGGAAAGGCAATGAGCTCGGTAAGTGCCCTTTTAAACTTTTTATCGTTATGTCCTTTTGATGATTTTGGACAAAAAGCGTAATCGTATCTAAGGTCGCTACTGAATTGGTGTTGACCAAATGGTCACATAACGCGTAGATAAAACCGGTAGTTGACAAGTTCGCTGAGATGCGCAAGAAGCTGACCGATGCTGAGGAGCGAGCTTTGCAGTCTGAGGGAGAAGAAAGCTCTTCAGGCCGAAATCAATCGGCTCCGGGCCGCTAATGAGGTCTTTGCTAAGGACTCTCAGGAGGCGATTGAGTAGCAGATGGCCGTCGAGATCCAGAGATGAAAAAGGTCATTGAGAAACTTAGAGATGAGTTAAGTGAGACTGATTATGCTATTGTGCGGCATCAGAGGAGCTAAAGAAAGTGGAGCTCAATGGTTTTGATCACGGGTTCTTTCATATAACCTAGTGTGTGTGGAGTGTTTATGGCTCAGCAATTGCTGATCTAGAAAACATGAAAGATTGGCTCACAATGGATTAAGACGACTTATCTCTGAGGGTTTTCCACCCCAATCTTCCATACACCACTGAGTAGCTGGCTGGCTTTGCGGATAGCCAAAGTAAAAAGAACAAGCCGGTGTGGTATCCTCTTCCGGTCAATAAAGTTAACCTTCGGTGCATGATAAATGAGTGGGAAGAGCTGGCCGCGAAAGATGCTGAAGAGCTGGAAAGTGAGGCCGGCGATGGACCTGGCAGTGGCGGGGCCAAAGATGGAGAACATGATGGAAGCAGCACTAAAGATGCAGAGGACGATACTGACAGATATCTGAGCACTCCGCCCTCCGAAAAACAAACTTGACTTCACTTGTTGTAATAACTTTTTAGCTTTTTATCATACTTTGCTTTATTTCATTTGGCATGTAATAACTCTGACATCCTTCCTTGCACTTGTGTTTGATTTGTGGCCGTTTTTGGCCTTTCCTACTGAATGTTTATTTGCTGATTTTCTTCAAGTTTATTAGACTTGCATTTATTTTTTGCTCCGATTTTGTGCTTGTGTTTTTGCTCAAAATAATCCATCTTTTTCGAGTCCGCTATTTGAGTTTGACACGTATACACATACAACCCCCTTTGCTTTTGGTGAGGTTGAGAGCGCTCAGTATCGAAATCAATAAAAACAATCGAATCATAAAATATGGCCTGCTTTGTCGACCTCAACGATACTGCATTTAAAAATTCGACGTACGGCCCTCTTGTTTAAAGCAAGATTGTCGGTGCTTCGGTGCGAGCTTAATTGGAATAAATTGCGGGACCGAGAAACTGTGCATTTGATAATTTAAATCTCGGCCCTCCTGTTATAGCCAAGATTGGAACCGCTTGAACGAACAACTTGTCTAAAATAGATGAGGTATAATAATAATAATAATACTTGGATGCGAAGGTATAACGTAAAATGAATGCGGACACATGTAAGATAGGACTTTCATCTAGTCCTGCTCCGCTTCTGGGGGGTTGGGTACTTGTACAAATCAAAAGCATAATTGTTAATGTTGATTCAACTAGAAACATGCTAATGACTAATACAAAAGATAGCTCTAGCCTTCACTCATGGTGAGGTGAGTTCCAAAATAAAAGAAAGCATGGTCACTCCGAGTTTGAACAAACTGAGTGGTCGCCATAACCCGTGTCAGGGCCTAATGTACTCGTGGCCCTATTTGTCTTTCAGAATGTAAGCCCCTTTCTTGATTATCCTTGATACTTGAAGCGGGCCTTCTCAATTTTCAGACAACTTTCCTTTAGTCGCTTTATGACCTGAGGCTTCTCTTTTAAGTAAGATGAAGTCGCCAACAGCAAGGAATGGTTGCGGACCCGTTTATCATGGTGCCGATTTGCGGCTTGCTTGCAGTTGACTAGACAGCAATATGCATTTATCCATTTTTATTCCAACAAATCGAGGTCGAGCTGTCTTGTAATCGGATTCTCAGCCTCGCTAAAGTGAGAGACCCTTAAACTTGGCAGCACCATTTCAACTGGTGCCATGGCCTCCGAACCATAAGTTAGTGCAAATGGACTTTCTCATGTTGTTGTTTTCGCGAGGTCTGGAGTGCCTATTGGGCCGCTGGCAAATGATCTACCCATTTTCTGGCTTTTTCATCAAGGCTTTTCTTCAAGACTTTGAGGACTTGTTTGTTGGCATTTTCTACTTGTCCATTTCCTTAGGGATAACACACTGATGACTACCAATGCTTTACGTTATGCTCTGTGCAGAACTGATTGAATTCATCTCTAAACTGTGGCCCGTGGTCGGACACAATCTCTCTTGGGACCCTGAACTTACTCCAAACTTGATCAAGCAAGAAATAAATAATGTCTTTGGCATTAATCTTTGCTAGAGCCTTTGCTTCGATTCATTTCTTTAAATAATCTTTGGCGACGACGACGTACTCGCGTCCAAGCCGTCCTTTGCAGAGCGGACCTATTGATGACGGAAAAATTCACTGTTATTTTGATAACAATTTACCCCATTTCTGATATCATTTTGAGCACTTTTGTATCATTTCGAGTCTTTAATTCCTAAGTTTCATAAAAATATATAAGTAGTAACTATTATGTAAAATAGCGTATTTTTATGTGTTTTTATTAGTTTTTGTACCGGTTTAGTAACCGGAGTGTCGTGTCGGATTTACGTTTGGTATTTTGGTGGTTTATTGCAGAATTATAGGTTGACCAAAATCCCAAGTAACGACACGTTTTCAGGCCTAAAAGAGGTGTTTTTAGGGATAAAAGAGTGTGCCACTAACTTAAGTGGTCAAGTGGCTCAGTAGTTAGTGGTACCACTAACGATTTATATCTTCGACGAACAAATGGCCCTTCAAAACGGCATTTTCTGAAGAAGTGGCCTTAATGAAAGTTGTAGATCTTCAAATAATATTTCCAACGCATTTTGAATCAAGTCAATCGGACTTCTACAACTCAAATGGTGGTCAAGTGGCTAATCAATTCGTATTAGTGGAAAATCCCGAAAACGACACGACATACGAATGGCTCATCAACACGACATTTTCTGAAGAAGAGTCATCTGTGAAAGTTGTAGAGTTTTCCGAGAGCTTTCTAATGACGTTTAAATCATGATTTTTGGAGGTCTACAACTCAAATTATGGCTATTTTATCGATAAGCGCCGCAATAGAAACGCCGGGAAAAGTGGAGATATTCTCCCAACTTGATTATATTCTCCTAATGGTGCATGTGGGTGCATGTGGGTGCATGTGAGGACATGTGGGGACTCATCATTAACCCACCTTCTAACAAACTTCCTAACAAATCCAACGCAAGTGCTCTTTTATATATATATATATATATATATATATATATATATATATATATATATATATATATATATATATATATATATATATATATATATATATATATATATATATATATATATACGGCTATATATATATATACGGCTCGGCTTTGCGCAGTGGGGGAGATGATGAAATATACCCCCGTACACTCCCCTTGTAGCCTTAATTTTAAGTTAGTCATTAACCCATGAACCTTAATGTTGAGTTAGTCATTAACCCATGAACCTTAATGTTAAGTTAGTCATTAACCCATGTCCATTAATGTTAAGTTAGACCTTAATCATTACAGTGAGAGAGATGAACAATGGTCAAAGTGTTCTAGTGGATCTCGCCATATAATCCTTAATCAATAATTGATTTAACACAATTATCCCCGAAAATGATAATCTGGGTATATATGTGATTGACAGGGCATTCAACACTGAACCGGCGGCTGCAGTTATAGATTGTATAATAAAAGCCCCCGCTTTTTAAGTTAATCATATACCCGAGATCATAGCAGGTGGGGAGACTATTCATTCTTTGGTAGAGAAGATGATGAATAGTGCATATCATGTGAAGAAATTAATGATAAGGAAATTGAAAAAGGACAAATAAAGTGCTTTTCTCAGAAAATGGAGCAAGAAAAATATTCATCAATTTCCTCATCATTATTACCTTTTATTGTAGTACAATAGTGATGGAACGAGTCATTGTTGAGAGAGACATTTGACTGTAAATTTGACTGTTGACAACACACTGTTCATGAAAATTGAAATTGGATTTTCTCTCAGACCAACCGTCGGATCATGGTGATTTCAAGTCCCCAGACACGCAAGACCAAGCGACGTTAGTGCAAGCGACTAAGGTCTTGCAATTACCCCCCATTTGGAACGAATGAACCGGACGGATCTTCGATCGGAGGTCGGAATCGAAATGTTGACTTGGTCAATGGTGAATAGTTAAGGAAAATACACAGAGAGGAAAATGGTAAATAATTTTTATAAATTAATTTACAACGAATTAGCCTTAACTTTCAACTACAAACATTCTTAGAATTCTTCACTCGAACAACATATCAAAAGTTTTTTTTTTGAAAAAAATAATTATTTGAATTAAATTTATGTAAATACACAGAAGAAGATGAAAAAGAAAGGTCATGAGCGGCTACGTCACGCCTACGGCCTACCCCCTTCGCCTCATGACACGTGGCGGGCAAAACCTGTAATATTATTTGGTTTTGCCACGTGAACGGACAGGATTAAAAGTCAGAAATAGAGGGGACTATAAATGTCCCCAAGTCCCCAACAAAACTAAGTAGTAAAGAAGTTGAGAAATACTATTCATTATTTTTGCGTTTTTAGCTGGATAGCCCGGATGAACGGCTGCTCGGCCTGCAGGTGGGGGAGATGATGAAATATACCCTGTACACTCCCCCTGTAGCCTTAATTTTAAGTTAGTCATTAACCCATGAACCTTAATGTTGAGTTAGTCATTAACCCATGAACCTTAATGTTAAGTTAGTCATTAACCCATGTCCATTAATGTTAAGTTAGACCTTAATCATTACAGGTGAGAGAGATGAACAATGGTCAAAGTGTTCTAGTGGATCTGCCATATAATCCTTAATCAATAATTGATTTAACACAATTATCCCTGAAAATGATAATCTGGGTATATATGTGATTGACAGGGCATTCAACACTGAACCGGCGGCTGCAGTTATAGATTGTATAATAAAAGCCCCCCGCTTTTTAAGTTAATCATATACCCAGATCATAGCAGGTGGGGAGACTATTCATTGCTGGTAGAGAAGATGATGAATAGTGCATATCATGTGAAGAAATTAATGATAAGGAAATTGAAAAAGGACAAATAAAGTGCTTTTCTCAGAAAATGGAGCAAGAAAAATATTCATCAATTTCCTCATCCACATCCAAAGCTGATTTCCTCTCCAGAGTGCAGGCCGAGCAGCCGTTCATCTGGGCTACCCCGCTCAAAACGCAAAAATAATGAATAGTATTTCTCAACTTCTTTACTACTTAGTTTTGTTGGGGACTTGGGGACATTTATAGTCCCTCCCAATTTGAGAAAATTAATGCGGGCCTTACACGTGGCAAAACCATATAATATTACAAGAGGTTTTGCCCGCCACGTGTCATGAGGCGAAGGGGGTAGGCCGTAGGCGTGACGTAGCCGCTCATGACCTTTCTTTTTCATCTTCTTCTGTGTATTTACATAAATTTAATTCAAATAATTATTATTTTCAAAAAAAAAAACTTTTGATATGTTGTTCAGTGAAGAATTCTAAGAATGTTTGTAGTTGAAAGTTAAGGCTAATTCGTTGTAAATTAATTTATAAAAATTATTTACCATTTTCCTCTCTGTGTATTTTTCTTAACTATTCACCGTTGACCAAGTCAACATTTCGATTCCGACCTCCGATCGAAGATCCGTCCGGTTCATTCGTTCCAAATGGGGGTAATTGCAAGACCTTAGTCGCTTGCACTAACGTCGCTTGGTCTTGCGTGCTTGGGGACTTGAAATCACCATGATCCAACGGTTGGTCCGAGAGAAAATCCTATTTCAATTTTCATGAACAGTGTGTTGTCAACAGTCAAATTTACAGTCAAATGTATCTTTCAACAATGACTCTTCCATCACTATTGTACTAAAGTACAAGGTAATAATGATGACGAAATTGATGAATATTTTTCTTACTCCATTTTCTGAGAAAAAGCACTTTATTTGTCATTGTTCAATTTCCTCATCATTATTTTCTTCACAGGATATACACTATTCATCATCTTCTCCACCAGCAATGAATAGTCTCACCCACCTCATATGATTTGGGTATATGATTAACTTAAAAAGCGGGGGGCTTTTATTATACAATCTATAACTGCAGCCGCCGGCTCGTGTTGAGTCTTGTCAATCACATATATACCCGGATAATCATTTTCGGGGATAATTGTGTTAAATCAATTATTGATTAAGGATTATATGACAGATCCACTAGAACACTTTGACCATTGTTCATCTCTCTCACCTGTAATGATTAAGGTCTAACTTAACTTTAATGGGCATGGGTTAATGACTAACTTAACATTAATGGTCATGGGCTAATGACTAAATTAACATTAAGGGATATGGGTTAATGACTAACTTAACATTTAGGCTTCAGGGGGAGTGTACACGGCATAGTTCATCATCTCCCCCACCTGCAGGCCGAGCAGCCGTTCATCTGGGCTACCCAGCTCAAAACGCAAAAATAATGAATAGTATTTCTCAACTTCTTTACTACTTAGTTTTGTTGGGGACTTGGGGACATTTATAGTCCCTCCCAATTTGAGAAAATTAATCTGGGCCTTACACGTGGCAAAACCATATAATATTACAAGAGGTTTTGCCCGCCACGTGTCATGAGGCGAAGGGGGTAGGCCGTAGGCGTGACGTAGCCGCTCATGACCTTTCTTTTTCATCTTCTTCTGTGTATTTACATAAATTTAATTCAAATAATTATTTTTTTCAAAAAAAAAACTTTTGATATGTTGTTCAGTGAAGAATTCTAAGAATGTTTGTAGTTGAAAGTTAAGGCTAATTCGTTGTAAATTAATTTATAAAAATTATTTACCATTTTCCTCTCTGTGTATTTTCCTTAACTATTCACCGTTGACCAAGTCAACATTTCGATTCCGACCTCCGATCGAAGATCCGTCCGGTTCATTCGTTCCAAATGGGGGGTAATTGCAAGACCTTAGTCGCTTGCACTAACGTCGCTTGGTCTTGCGTGCTTGGGGACTTGAAATCACCATGATCCAACGGTTGGTCTGAGAGAAAATCCTATATATATATATATATATATATATATATATATATATATATCTCCCTATAAATACCCCTCCATATCCATCAACAAACCTTGCCCCCTTCTTCCCCTCCTTTCTCCATCTTTTCCTTCTTTATTTTATGTTGTTGGGGGCCTATAAATTAGATATATATGTAGTTATAATGTCGGTGTAATAACCCGACTAGTTATCGTTTTAATATAATTTCGTTTCCGTTTTTCTTTTATTGCTTTCTTTCATTTTTATGCAATTAGTATAAATACATATATATATATATATATATATATATACGTATTATATATATATCTATATCTATATATATATCTATATATATATCTATACGTATATCTATATAGCTGTAGTTATCTTTTTCGTTTTGTTTTCTTTCGTTTTGTTATTTTCGTTGTTATTTTCGTTAATATGAGTAGTTAAACTAAACATAGCCGAATTATGTGAAAACGGGTAAAATTGACCCTCGGGAGACGAGATGGGAGTTGTGTGCGCGTAATTAAACGTTCGTATGATAAACTCATGTTTTAAAACCCGTTTTGATCATGTTAGTAGCTTTGAATAAAATTGACAACTTTGTTCACGGTTACATCGAGCTTATAAATGTATTTTGCGGTGAGATGTGAGATATGGATATCACTAATCATAGTCCTGATTGTTAGATTGACAATCTAAGTGACAGATCTGGACTATGCCTAAGTGAGATTCTTATTTTTACGAGATGTGCGAAACATGTTTTAAAATCACTAAACCATAGTCTTAATCGTTAGATTGGCAACCTAAGTGACACGTTAAAACTATGTTTTCTGTGAGGTTTTTCAACGGCTTTTTATTCTGGTCAACCATGTTAGGCGAGTTAGCTCTCTAAAGGGAGGGTTAATAAACCTAGTGTGGGGTTTAAGTGAGAGCTGTTCAGATCTTAACGCAAGAATAAAGAGTTGACACCCTTGAATGTCATATGAACTGAATCAGATAAAACACACTCCTTATCAAGTTTTTCCTGTGGGGAGATAACCTGTTGGATCATGGCTCGGCTATGCTTTTTAATCACCTAGTTAAACTCGTTAGAATAATCTTTACTTTTTCGCATTAGTATAAACACTCCACTTAAAACTTTGATCGCCTAGACTAAGTTCTACGTTCGCTTTGGTACTCACAACCACATTTCTCTTGGGACGACCTCGTACTCCTGTAGCTATCCTAGCAATCGACCTGGTACTCTGCCAGTTAGAGAGATAGGTTTACCCACAGTTGCGAGTCTTTATAAATGTATTTTTGAGGGGTAAATTTTAGCTCATCAAAAATTGGCGCCGTTGCCGGGGACCAATATTTTAGTGGGTGTATTTTTCTCTCATCAAAAATTGGCGCCGTTGCCGGGGAAATGTGTGATATTGTTGTGATATCTTGTAAGTGAACCGAAGGCTTGGGCCTAGGTTTTTATTTTCTTGTTTTATTTAGATGTCGACAAAGAGCTATGGATGCTGAAGTGATATTGTCCTGAACTCGGTTTGAATACGACTTTGGTACTTAGCCTCTTCGGAGGGTGATATCTTGTAAGTCTGGCTAAAACTGGGGATTAGGGCCTTCGGCAACCATAACTTTTTGAGGGGTCTAAATATCGTGTGTTTACGGAAAAAAAAAACGAAAAAAAACGAAAAAAAAAAAAAAGAAATTTTTTATTGTTTTATTGTTGTTTTATGAGATCTTGCAGATTGAGCTTAAATGGATGGATTTTTCAATCAAAACTACTCAGCTGAACAACAATACCCCTACCAACCTTATCAACAACAGTTCGTGTCGAGCCTCAATATCAACAACGGAGAATAACCAAGGTTCATGGAATTATCGGTGCCCTAGTGCATACCGGGACCGAATTATGGTTATTCGAGTTATGAGCCACAACATTACGAGGGTTACCCGAACCCTAATGCTTATCGGGATTACGGTGTTCATACTCGGCACGTTGATAGCTTTAACCATATTCGGCCATCGATCGGTGTACGGAATGGCAAGAGGACTACTACTCACCTCCGATGAATCAAAGTCAATATGATCGGTGCGCCTCCATGCCACAAGAAGAATTCACCGACGGACAAATAGAGCAACTAGAACGATTGAACCGAGATCTTGGAAGAGCGGCTTGTTGGACATGCGAGGAGTTCAAGGTAAGTACGACTCCGCTATAAGAAATCTTCAAGACAAGGTGGGGCAATTGATTGAATTAGTGAGGTATGTGAAAGAGGCGAGAGACAAGTGCAATAGAGGTGGTTAGGGATGAAAATGTTATCACCGAAAAAGTTCGGGATGAGAATGAGGTTGATAATTCGGTTCACGAAGAAAAAGTGCAAGATTTGGAGATGACGAGTTAGAGGAGCGAGAGATTGATTGGCCATCTTTAGTAAAGCCACCGGGAGAGTTGGTAATAGGCGATATATCGGTCCCGGATTACTACATTCGTCCACTCGTGAGGATGAATTTTCTGCGGTCCAGTTTGTGTACTCCCCGATGGATGAGCTTTATGGTAATTTTCAAAAGAAGATGGTTCGACAGGATGATAAAAGAAGGTTCGACGGCTGGGAGGAGGTAACATCGAGGGCCAAACGAGGTACGTTTCTAGACAATTTAATTTCAATGGTTCTCGCATTGTTAATTTTTATAAAGCTGTTGATCTTCTTGAGTTCGGATTTTGGTTGATCGAGTCTGTATAGAGTCACCCTGTCGAGCAAACGACGTTAAACAAAAGCGCTACCGGGAGGCGACCCGATAATAATAATAATTAGGATAAGCCTAGTCTGAATGAAATGTAGAATCGTATGAAAGATGAACACAAAATACAACCAAGTCTCGGGATGAATGTTTGAATGTCATTAAAAGGGAACGATTAGGTGGTTATCCGAAAATCCCAATGGAGAAAAAAGATAAAATTCAAATGCATCATTTCTTGGACTTAGGTTATTGAACCCTTTGAGGATGCGGGTATAAAAGACTCAATACTCTTTCACACATTTCATTTTATGATCTAGTCTGTTTCAAATTTACGGTCGTTGTAGTATAGTGGTGAGTATTCCCACCTTAATAAAGCTGTGTGTAATAAAAAATGAATCTAGGAATAGGCCGACTTGACTATGTTATATGCTCATGTGATACATATATGCTTCGATGTTCGTGCTTTACCCGTGTGGGTTATTTTTCCATCTAAAGCTATATATATATTGCCTATCGAATTTTCGACGTAACGGGGCCATTATCTTATTATTCCCATATCCCTATTCGATGTCTTGGCACGAGGACCATGTCCCGTGTTTTCTTTGTTTTAAGTTTTGGTATAGGGATTCGGATCGTGCTTTCTCATGGTCATTTACGGGATTCGATAGCATATTTCTGCTACAGTTTATAAGCTAAGTCTTCCTCTCTACCTCATTTACACTCTGAGAATAATGCAAAATCGTAAGTGGGGGGTAGAGTCTGGTTGGTTTAGAAATGGCAGTAAGTGTTTAAACCTTTAGTTTTTTATTCTTTTTCGAGCATTATTTAGTTGATTAAAATAAATTGTATAAGGTATATATTTCATGGATTTAAAGATGTAATGATCAATTTGGATATGTATAACCAATGTGAACCGTAAGTGCATTTTAGCCTAAATTTATTTGTGTAACATGAATTCCTTCACGTAAGCCTTTGATATTGAAGCGAAAATTTTAAACTATACCCATTCAGTATTCTAGTGGTTTATCCTAGAGATAGCAGTAACTTAGTACCTAATTTCTGAACATGTATTGTGAATATCTGAAGGTTTGAATGTGATAGAAAGAATATCAAAATAAGTGAGCTATATGTCGGTTGTAGCTACCAATGATTTGAGTGTAGTAGGGCGTTATCACGAAACGTCCTATATCACTATGAGGTTTAAAAGCTCCCGACTGCCTGATGATAGTAGTCCAGCTAGGGTGTTATCACGAAACATCCTATTGCTGGGAATGAGGGCATATGCTACACATTAAAAAAAAATTAAAAAAAAAAAAAAAAAAAAAAAAAAATTATCTTCTGACTAGCCCCAGTATAAACTGAATGATATGCTTTAGGGATTATCCTAATAAGTACACAGGAGGACGTTGTGTGGAACTGTTACTGCCTATACCTAGGAAAATCATTAGGACTGTCGAATGGATATTTGTGCGTTTGCTTGAATTATTCAAGAGAGGATAGTGGAAATTGAAAAGGCTTGTCACACACACACTCTGTTATACATTTATATTGCGGTTAACGTGTAGTTATGATTCGAATGGTTACATCATCGATTGTCATTTATATCTTATATCTTCATGAATTTTTCCTCATTCATTTTATTTTATCGCTTATTTTGTTCGAGGACGACCAAAAGCTAAGTGGGGGGTTGTGATGACGGAAAAATTCACTGTTATTTTGATAACAATTTACCCCATTTCTGATATCATTTTGAGCACTTTTGTATCATTTCGAGTCTTTAATTCCTAAGTTTCATAAAAATATATAAGTAGTAACTATTATGTAAAATAGCGTATTTTTATGTGTTTTTATTAGTTTTTGTACCGGTTTAGTAACCGGAGTGTCGTGTCGGATTTACGTTTGGTATTTTGGTGGTTTATTGCGGAATATAGGTTGACCAAAATCCCAAGTAACGACACGTTTTCAGGCCTAAAAGAGGTGTTTTTAGGGATAAAAGAGTGTGCCACTAACTTAAGTGGTCAAGTGGCTCGGTAGTTAGTGGTACCACTAACGATTTATATCTTCGACGAACAAATGGCCCTTCAAAACGGCATTTTCTGAAGAAGTGGCCTTAATGAAAGTTGTAGATCTTCAAATAATATTTCCAACGCATTTTGAATCAAGTCAATCGGACTTCTACAACTCAAATGGTGGTCAAGTGGCTAATCAATTCGTATTAGTGGAAAATCCCGAAAACGACACGACATACGAATGGCTCATCAACACGACATTTTCTGAAGAAGAGTCCTCTATGAAAGTTGTAGAGTTTTCCGAGAGCTTTCTAATGACGTTTAAATCATGATTTTTGGAGGTCTACAACTCAAGTTATGGCTATTTTATCGATAAGCGCCGCAATAGAAACGCCGGGAAAAGTGGAGATATTCTCCCAACTTGATTATATTCTCCTAATGGTGCATGTGGGTGCATGTGGGTGCATGTGAGGACATGTGGGGACTCATCATTAACCCACCTTCTAACAAACTTCCTAACAAATCCAACGCAAGTGCTCTTTTATATATATATATATATATATATATATATATATATATATATATATATATATATATATATATATATATATATATATATATATATATATATCTCCCTATAAATACCCCTCCATATCCATCAACAAACCTTGCCCCCTTCTTCCCCTCCTTTCTCCATCTTTTCCTTCTTTATTTTATGTTGTTGGGGGCCTATAAATTAGATATATATGTAGTTATAATGTCGGTGTAATAACCCGACTAGTTATCGTTTTAATATAATTTCGTTTCCGTTTTTCTTTTATTGCTTTCTTTCATTTTTATGCAATTAGTATAAATACATATATATATATATATATATATATATTATATATATATCTATATCTATATATATATATCTATATATATATCTATACGTATATCTATATATAGTATTGTAGTTATCTTTTTCGTTTTGTTTTCTTTCGTTTTGTTATTTTCGTTGTTATTTTCGTTAATATGAGTAGTTAAACTAAACATAGCCGAATTATGTGAAAACGGGTAAAATTGACCCTCGGGAGACGAGATGGGAGTTGTGTGCGCGTAATTAAACGTTCGTATGATAAACTCATGTTTTAAAACCCGTTTTGATCATGTTAGTAGCTTTGAATAAAATTGACAACTTTGTTCACGGTTACATCGAGCTTATAAATGTATTTTGCGGTGAGATGTGAGATATGGATATCACTAATCATAGTCTGATTGTTAGATTGACAATCTAAGTGACGGATCTGGACTATGCCTAAGTGAGATTCTTATTTTTACGAGATGTGCGAAACATGTTTTAAAATCACTAAACCATAGTCTTAATCGTTAGATTGGCAACCTAAGTGACACGTTAAAACTATGTTTTACGTGAGGTTTTTCAACGGCTTTTTATTCGGTCAACCATGTTAGGCGAGTTAGCTCTCTAAAGGGAGGGTTAATAAACCTAGTGTGGGGGTTAAGTGAGAGGCATTCGAGATCTTAACGCAAGAATAAAGAGTTGACACCCTTGAATGTCATATGAACTGAATCGGATAAAACACACTCCTTATCAAGTTTTTCTGTGGGGAGATAACTTTGTTGGATCATGGCTCGGCTATGCTTTTTAATCACCTAGTTAAACTCGTTAGAATAATCTTTACTTTTTCGCATTAGTATAAACACTCCACTTAAAACTTTGATCGCCTAGACTAAGTTCTACGTTCGCTTTGGTACTCACAACCACATTTCTCTTGGGACGACCTCGTACTCCTGTAGCTATCCTAGCAATCGACCTGGTACTCTGCCAGTTAGAGAGATAGGTTTACCCACAGTTGCGAGTCTTTATAAATGTATTTTTGAGGGGTAAATTTTAGCTCATCAAAAATTGGCGCCGTTGCCGGGGACCAATATTTTAGTGGGTGTATTTTTCTCTCATCACCTATCAGATCGATCCCCCCATATCGAAGGGCTAGGCCATGACGATAATACTCTGTTCGACCGAAGGTAGTCTAGGTATGTTGGCAAAGCGCTGACACTTATCACATTCTCTAGCATATCTTTTGGAGTCGTCGGCGAGCTCAGGCTAATGGTATCCGGCCAATACAACTTTCTGAATGAGTGTGCGGCTTGCTGGATGGCCTCCACTCACTTTTTCATGTAGCTTGAACAAAGTCCCTCTTAATTCTTTAGGTCGTACGCATCGCAACAAAGGTTTGGAGAAAGACCTTCTATACAAAATGTCATAAAAGCTAGTGTAACGTTCTGACCTTGCTTGTTTTGGATCGTTAGGGAGAGTCCTGTTTTTGAGGTACGCCATGATTTCGTCGATCCAACATGGAGCCGTAGGTTGGATATCCATGATTTCAACCCGATTGATGGCGTGCTCAGTATGATACTGAAATATGCTTGACGGCTTGTCTGTTTCTTCCTTTGTGGTTAACCTGGACAAGTAATCAACTTTCATATTCTTTTCGTGGGGTATTTTGACAAATTCGCAATAATTGAACCCCTATTTTAGATTATGTACGAGGTCAAGATATTTTTGCAAAACTTCACATTTGGTTGCACAAGAGCCAGTGACTTGATGAACCACTAAATGTGAGTCGCTGTATACTTCGACATTCTCCACATTCAAGGCCTTTGCGAGTTCAAGGCCTGCGATGACGGCCTCATACTCTACCTGATTATTCGATAACATAAAGTTGAACCTTAACACTTTTTCGATCTATTCTGAAGTGCCAGGTTCAAGCATTATAATTCTGTCCCTACAACCATTTCGGTTCACTGCACCATCGATATATAACTGCCAGCAATGACTCGGCAGCTACGGCGTGGGGGAGGTCATTGCTAAAGTCCTTGGTTCACTGATGGATTGTGAACTAGGTCGCTCTGTGGGCTGTTTCTCATTGAAGCTTGTTTCTGCTATAAAATCTTTCAAAGATTGAGCTTTAATCGCTTTTCGTGGCTCGTAATGAATGTCGAATTCTGTTAGCTCGATGGCCCAGTGAAGCAAGCGGCCTGACAAGTCTAGTCTGTGTAGCACTTGGCGGAGTGGGCCAACTTTTCTATATTAATATAGAGACTCTCAACGGGACTGAGAGATTTCGAAACATAGTAAATGAGTTTTTGAAGGGTGATGTACTCCTTGACAAGTACAACGGCTACAAGCCGGTCTGAGGCCGCCAAGTACAAAGATAGCTTATCACCTATAAGCGGACTTACTAAAAGCAGTGGACTCCCCATATAAAGTTTGAGATCTTTAAAAGCTTTTGAGCATTGTTCAGTCTGGGTGAACGAATTATCTCCTTTCAGAACCTTAAAGAATGGAAGGCATTTTTCTACAAATTGGAAATGAATCTCCCCAAAGATATGATCCACCCATTTAGTCTTTGCACTTCTGTGATGCAAGTCGGCTCTTCCATGTTCAAGAGGGCTTCAATCTTCTCCGGGTTCGCCTCGATGCCCCGTTGACTTACCATAAAACCAAAAACTTCCCAGCTTGAACCCGGAAAGTGCATTTTGCTTGATTTAGCTTCATTGAGTGCTTCTTCACATTCTCAAAAGTTTCTAGAAGATCGAATGCGTTGTTGCTGCAGACCGACTTCATGACCATATCGTCGATGTAAGCTTCCATGTTTCTCCCTATTTGCTACCCAAAGACCTTGTTTACCATCCTCTGATATGTATACCATGCGTTCTTCAAGCCGAAGGGCATCATCTCATAATAGTAAAGGCCGCCATTGGCTCTAAAAGCCATCATCTCCTTATCACAATCTTCCATCTTTACTTGATGATATCCTGAGTATGCATCAAGAAAACTCAACAATTCGAAACCAGTGATCCCGTCAACTATTCGATCGATTCATGGAAGAGCATAGGGATCCTTCGGACAAGCCTTGTTCAAGTCTATAAAATCTATGCACATTCTCCATTTTCCGTTATGCTTCTTGACCATAACGACGTTGGCCAACCATGTAGGATATCCTAACTCTTTGGTAATTCCGGCTTGAACAAGCTTTTGAACCTCAACCTTAATGGGAACTTCTTTCTCATGAGAGAATTGTCTAGTTTTTGGCTGGATAGGTTTTAAGTTCGGGTTGACATTCAAATAGTGTAGAGAAACTTCGGGCTCGATGCCCCTTATGTCAGTCATGACCCATGCAAAGGCATCCCAGTTTGCTTTCAATAATTCTGAGATCCAATCTTTTTTTTTCTCGGGGTATTTTTCATTCACTATCACTTCAATCAACTCATCGTGAGCGCTGAAATCTGGTTCATATTTCACTTGCAAAGTTTCACAATCAACTTCTTTAGAGGCAGACTCACTGACCACGTTGACTCGATTTAGGCCCATTGAGGACTCAGTAAGGTCGGTTTGGACTTTCTTGAAGTAGCCGAGGTCTGGGTAGTCAAATCGATTCTTGGTTATGTGATCCAACAGAAAGTGTGGTCAATTAACAACGAGCTTTATTCCCTCTTTATTATAAAACATGGCATGCTGGTGCGGCACCGAAACAACCATTTGGAATTTTGTGAGTGCGGAGATCCTTAGGATCACGGTGTAGTGAGAATACAAATTGACTACAAGAAATTTTACCGTCTCAATCCGCGTAGGCTCGTAATCTCCAACCTCAACATCTAGATCGATCGTTCCCATGACTTTCACTTTGCCATTGGAGAACCCCCTTCAACATCCCAATGTATGGCTTCAGCCTCGATTCTCCATATCCAATTTGTTTCAAGGTTTCCCAATAGATGATGTCTCTATTTGCCCCAGAATCTAACAAATCTCAGTTTACCCTATAATTGTTGATTCCTACTTAAATCACGATTGGCGATTCCATTGCCCCTGTGGGCCCGCTAGCTCGCTCCGTGTAAAGGTTATTGCTTGCTCGGAGTCACATAGATTGATTGGCTTCACAAAATCTCTGACGTTGATAGTGTTAATTTGGTTCTTATGTTTGTTGTTAGTTAGGAAATCCTCGAGAATTACCCGGATCTTGTTCGGATACCTGCGGGGCAGTTGGTCACACCTTTTGGGGTCCCCACCACCGTCTTTCTTATACTTAGCCACGGGTCCCTCTTGGATCAGTTTTTCAATTAACCTTATCAGTGTGATACATTCATCGGTGATGTGCCCATGATCTTTGTGGTAACCACAGTACTTTGATTCATGTTGATTCTTTGGATCGGCCTTCATGGGCCGGGCTGGTGTTAATTGATCATGAATTTCATACAAGATTTGAGATGGCTTAGTGTTGAGCGGAGTGAACTCTCTTTCATCAAACTTAAGCGGCTTTCTTACTTCTCATTCTTGGTTTTGATCCTTACCACGATCCTCTCTGTGGTCCTCTCGGTGATCCTCCATGTCTGGGTTGGGATCACTCTGTGCTTTTCTTTTTCCAGAGGCTGAGAGAGCCGCCTCAGTTTGGCCATGCTTTCCTGATTTGTCAAACATGTCACACAAATTCTTTGAAGGTGTTATGACGAAGTGCATTTTCATAGGACCTCTAGCGATCCCGCTGGTAAAAATATCATGGCATCACTCTCCGAGATGTTTTGGTCTGGTCGTATACCTATATGAATCGGTTATAATAGCTTCAGTTAGTCATACCCACTGCCTGGCGGACATCATACAAATCCTCGTTCGTCTTTTTGGGTCTGTCCTCTAATTCAGACTCTGTCAGAAACATGCCTTTCAAATCCTCCCAACTCTTGACTGATCCTTAGGGCAGATGTTGTCCGGTCTTGCATACGGCCTACAAGGGCTACACACCAGGCAGATCTGTTCTGAGTTTCCAGAATAATACGACTATGGAATGAGGTGATCTAGTCATAGTGGCAGGTTTTCCCTTGGTAGTAGATGTAAGCTGGGTAGTGGACGTTTTCTTTGGGCAGCAAGCTCAAAATTTTGTCGGACAAAACATCAATTCCTCAAGTATGTTTGTCTTTTTCACTTTCTTTTGTATTTTTAGCTCTTCAAGATCCTTTCGCATTTGTTCCATTTGTTCAACCATGATTGGATCGATAACTTTCTTGGTAAGTAATCGGAGTCCGCATGGTAGCGAGACCCTCCATGATATTCACGCAATTTTTCCTTTATGGTTCGGTAGAGATCATGGTCATCTCGACCTTCTTTCCGCAGGGCCACATTTCTTTCAGAGTGAGCCGGTCCCAAACATTGTTAGATTGTTCTCTTTTAAGCGTTCCCCGGATGATTCAGAGCCGCCCTTCTCTCGATACACTTCTCAAGAGCTTTCATACGGCGATGTCCTACCGTTGAATAGATGCTTTCTTCAATATCAATGGGTCGGGGTCGGCTTTGATGAATTTATTGTGGGACCGTGACATTAGCATCAACAATTAAGGGAAGTTGGTCAAAAATTGGCATAAGGGGTTGACCTAGCAAGGCCAGACGATCGTTGGCTATGTACATCTTTTAAACATATTTAGCATGTGCCTTAGCTGCCTTTACTTCCGGGTCCTCTCGAAAACTTGGTATCTTTTCTAGGATCACCTTATGGGTTTTTCGCGGTCTTGATGTCCCCTCATGTACCTTCCCGCGGTCATATCCAGTGCGGACCAATTCTATGGCTGCGGCGGCCTCTTTAGACTTGGTTCTTTAGGTTATAATGTTTCGGGCATCTGTGCCCTTCAACACATTTTCTCATTGGGATCGGTCCCAGCCAGCAGTTGGATTGTCGAAAGTTTCCTCTTCGTGCTCATCACATTATGGATCTTGTGTGGTCCTTTTGGCAGGAGGGTGGGGCACTAACTGCAAGTCCTTGCTAGCTGTCATTGCTTTTCTATGACTTTGGTTCATGCTAAAAAACAAAAAGTACTCTGACAACAAACCAATTGTCCTATGACACTCACCAACTTTGTACTATCTGACCTTGTCGGCGGCGTGTTATGTATTTTGTCGAAAAGGATGTTTCCGGCGAGTATGAAGGCGGTCCGACATACGGAAATCCGAAATTCATGGACTACTAGGGAAAAGTCAACCGGGAAGTCCAAGAATATACCCTTTTTGATGATTCCGAGATACTACATTATCAAATCAACCAAGATTTTCCAGAATAGGCAAGAAACAAACCCAAAATCCTTCTCTTAGGTTTTCAATTCAAGAAAAACCCAGAAAAAGAAAACTAAATGATATCAAAGGGTAAAACAGCTCAACAAGCTATCCTTCACGTGAAAACAGCTCAACAAGCTATCCTTCTCAAGGCAAACTCAGTATTTTCACGTATCCTTACTTCTTCAAATGAACAAAGAGCTTTAAAAGACTAAAATCTTACTCAAAAGATGAGATTTATGGACGGTAAAAGAAGATAACGGCTATGACGGTCCTTCGAAAAAATACTCACGAGAGAGATGATGATTCAAACGCTAACTCATTGGTTTTGAACAAGCAGTGTTGAGTTTACCTTTTGTTTAGAGCTGAGATGAAGATCCCCTGATGATTGTGCTGCTTTTAAGAGCTCTTGATGAAGAAACCGTTGCAAAAATTCTGAAAAACCGGAGAAGAAGATGAAGATTCCTCACAGGCCTGCCGTGGAAGATGAAGAAAGCGGTGGTGCCGTACACTGGAAGGAACAAAAAGCTTGTGTTTTCCCGGTAATGGGGCCAACTGATAATGCTGAAACTATCTCGGGATGATTGCGGTGTTTCTATGGTGGATATATGGCTGTGATTTGGTGTGAAAGACGGTGGTGCACGGCGGTAGAAAAGAATTCATGGTGGCGGAAGTGGTGTTTCTAAGTAAAGAAATAGGGAGTAAGCAATTTGGCTGAGTAAGCCCGTATTTCATATTAATGCATATATTTGAAATGGTTACATTGAGCCCAATTTATCGGCAAGCTACATATTAGGGTTTAACTAGTTACAATACGACGTAGTTGAGGACTATGCGTCACCGACTAAGCAGATTGACTGACTTGCAATGCCGGTGTGGAGCGGCCCCACTACACTTGGTCATTTGCTTAGTCTTTGTCTTGTTTCCCTTGTCGTAGCTTGCTTCTCTTGGTGTTGGGCTTGGGATGTTAGCGGGCCTTTAGCCTGAGTGATTGGCGGATCGGCCCCCTAGCCTTTCATAATGCAGCATAGGGCTGAAAGGCTTTGGGCGGAGCCGATGACCAGTGGGTCCAATCTTTGTTTTTTTCAGTGGAGTAAAACTCTATTTTAAATCAGCTCGAATCTACCCATGAAAAAAAAATAGTTCAAATCAGCTCGAGTTAAAGGTGCTCGTGATCGAGTTTGAATTTATAGCCATGTCAAATTCGTGTTCGAGCTCGAGTTCATAAAATTCGTAATACGCTCAACTCGGTAATCTTAATATTCGATTCGACTCAGATCGTTTACATCACAATTTTTTAGGATTTCATGATAAAGATAGTTTTCACCAAAGCCTCATCCAAAAATTTATGCACATTACAATAAGCCTTTCGTGAGAAATCTTTCTCTTTGTCACTATCAATAGAACATTTTTTGACAAACAATTAAAAGTAATTGTCACTAGAAACTATCATTTGTGACATCTACTCTTTGTCACCAATAATTTGTCACAAAAACATCTACTCTTTGTCACCATTAATTTGTCACAGAAACATCTTCTTTTGTAGTGACTTATTCCCATATGGTAGTCGGCCATGATACCAATTGTAACGCCCCCAAACCCCGGGTCTGGTAACGTTAAGTGGGCCATAAAAGATCTGGTCAACTCTTAGACCGTTGTCTTTGTTTGTTATAAAAGGCTAATTAAATAGAGTTAACAAGATCTATATGTCTTAAACTTAAAAAAGGTAATGCGCTTTTCCCACATGTGGGATATCACCGCATGTTCGAATTTATTTAAAAAAATATTCTGGGTGACCATCTTGTTCTTTTATAAGTGATAGCTATTAGTAGGAGCGTTCATGTCCAAATTTAGATTCGGAGCCAAATATTGTTTTAGGCCTCTCTAAAAAAAGAAACCAACAGAAAAATATTTTTTTTGCCTCTAACAAGGATCAAACCATGGTCACTTGCCAAGTTATAGTGTAATGCTCACCATTAGGGTAATACTTTATTCATGTTTAAAAATACAATATATACATACATACATATATATATATATATATATATATATATATATATATATATATATATATATATATATATATATATATATATATATATATATATACACACTATTGAGTCCAAATTTTACGGGGCCCTTAAATTCGTAGATTTTGGTGGGCTCTAGGTCATCCCCCATTGCCCCCCTTCCCCCCTCTCAGGGGCTCCCCTGGCTGATAGTATCATTTTATGTAATGATTTATGATGTTTCCAATATGATCTCCAAGTTGTTGATGCCAGAGTGGAATTTTCTGAAGCGTCTGCTGTGGAGAAGGAAGAAGATTCTATGTTACTAAATTTTTGTTCCAGCCTTGTTGAGTCTTCTTTTCAGGTACATGGTGTTTACCCAGTTGAGAAAAGCTCGTTTCCTATGGTGGTTCTTGATCATGATCACATTAGTGGCAAACCAGTGCATACTTATTTAGATCCATTTTCGGCGATTATTGGCGCTTGTTCGACTACAATTTGGCATCATTATTATTTCATTCCTTTATGGGCAGTGCTCCACGGGTTTCTCAACTCGAAGTCTCAATATTTTGATGATACGCTTTTGAGGCATTACTTCGCAACAAAGCAAGCCATTGATAAGAATTATTTCTTCGACTCGTATTGAATCCCGGTGTTCATGTGGTGATCTTTTGGCTTTGTTCAAGTTTTATTGGTAATGGTGCTTGATTTATGATGTCTTAGTGACTCGAGGATGAATCCTTTCCAACCGGGAGGGAATGGTGTGATCCAGCCTAAAAAGACTGAAGAGCAGAGCAAAGATGGGCTTGGATGAGTTATTAATTAGTTATTAGACTTGTTTTATTTTATTTTTCATTGAGTTTAGTTAGTAAAGGCCTTTTGGGCCTAAATTGTAGTAAGGCCCATCAAAAAAATGTGCCTATATGATAGTATATTGGGTCAAGTGTTCATTTTCAGCAAATAAAAGCCATTTGGGCTTATTAGAGTCAAGTTAGGTCCATTAGTAAATAAAGTGACGAAAATTACTAAGTAATATGTCTCACATTGCTTAGGAGATTGTTAATCTTTGATTTTGTAGCCTATACAAAGGTATCCTATGTACAATGTTATACAATCAATTAAGAAGATCCTTAATATTATATTGAGAAAAGTTTGTCTTGGTTAAGTCGGTTTGGCTTAATTTTATCATTTGCGAGTGAGTGTTCTCTTCGTCGTAGGGAACCACCGTTCAAGAACGAATCAGTTTTTTTTGAGCGAAACGTTGTAGTATCCTTGGACTAGATCTTAGATCGGGTTTTCGAGGAGTAGGTTTTTAGCTCGTCATTGATCCCTTAAGAGGTTCCTAGGCACGTTCCGATCATGTTTCCTACCCGGAATCACATTAGTTTCCCTGTAAGTAGAAGGTTCCAAACCATCAACTTCTTCTCCAACTTGAAGTGCATATCTAGCCAAATCATCAAACCCATACCTCTTAGGAGGTATCCCTACATTAGATCTTCTAGCTCTGCCGACAGCTATACTTTGCTGACCAATATCAGTTTGTGGCTAAGCTGACCCTTGTTCAGCTAACTGGCTTGGACTAAATTATGGTTCAGTAACTAGATCAGATGAAAACTGACATTGATCAGTTGATTGTTGCATCTCAATTGACTCCATCTGAAGCTCCACCTTATTGTCAATTTTCTTAGTTTCAGCACTGGTTTCAGACTCAGTAGTCCCTCTCACTGATGAACTAAGCATAGAATTTTCATCAAAAACTAAATCTTTGTTGAGAATAACTATGTTTTCTGCTGATGAAAAAATTCTATTACCCTTTACTCCATCACTATACCCCACAAACCATCCTTTCTTGGTTCTTGGTTCCAACTTCCCTTCACTCCCATGATAGAACTAAATAGTCAGCAGGCTTGCCTGACCACATCTCAAATGGTGTTTTGAGACTGATCCCTGTGGGAGGACTCTAGTTGATTAATTAAATAGCAATTTGTGCTTACAACCTCTCTCATTGACAAACTAGCATTAGAGAGCATACATCTTGCTCTCTCCAGAAGAGTTTGATTTAGCCTTTCAGCTACCCCATTCTGCTGGAGTATTCATGACTGTATGATGTCTGGCAATACCCTCATTTCAGCAAAAAATTATCAAACTCAGTCCAGTAGAATTCCAGACCATTATATGTACGAAGCCTCTTGATCTTCTTCCCCAACTGATTTTCAACTAGATCCTTCCATTACATGAAGCTCTTGAATGGCTCACTTTTGTGTTTCATCATCACCACCCAAGTTCTCCTTGAATAGTCATCTATGAATGACACAAAATATCTGTGACCACCCAATGACTATCCACATCTCAGGTTCAGGCGCCGATGAGCACATTGAAATATCCATGTGGCTGAGAGCCCTCACAGCCCAGGCACAATGACGCATTTATCGGGGGCGTGCTCTACCACTGAGCTAATAGCCCATTGTGCGAGCCTCCCACCGGGGCCCACTATGCCAAAGCGAGAGAAACCCTGCCCCTCTCTTTACCTCTTTCGTCCCCACGTCGCCGCATGGGGGGACACGGGGACGTGAAAAAAGGGATCATATCAACTTGTTCCGACCTAGGATAATAAGCTCATTGGCTTGGTCTTACTTCACGTCGAGAAAGGAAAGAAGACTTCGATCGCCATGTTTAAGTCATACGTAGATTATTTCTTTTTGGGTGTGAAGAAGTGCCAAACCTAAATACCCAACAATCATTAGCTCTCCCTGAAAATAAGGTGATCGAGTCGCACGTTCCAGTACGGCTACCTTGTTACGACTTCACTCCAGTTACTAGCCTTGCCTTCGGCACCCCCTTGCGGTTAAGGTAACGACTTCGGGCATGGCTAGCGCCCATAGTGTGACTGGTGGTGTGTACAAGGCCCGAGAACGGATTCACCGACGTATGGCTGACGGGCGATTACTAACAATTCTGGCTTCATGCAGGCGAGTTGCAGCCTGTAATCCGAGCTGAGGATGGGTTTTTGGGGTTAGCTCACCCTCGTGAGATCACGCTCCATCTTTGATGATCTCGAACAATCGGAATGAATGTAATCAAGTGATGACTTTGTGTTGTGTACCCCTTTTGATAACTTGCCCATATGAAGCTTCCCAAACACACAATGCTCACAAAATTCCAGATGCTTGACCTTACATCCCTCAAGAAGATCATTCTGATAAAGAACTTGAATCCTCTTTTCACCCTTGTGACCCAGTCTCATGTGCCATGGTTTTGTAGGATTTGACTGATGAATCTCAGCAGATGCCATAGCAGCAGACCCAGATACAGCTGATCCTTGTAGTATATACAAGGTCCTTTTCTTAACTCCCTTGAGAACCACAACTGAGTTTTTATAGACACTCAGCACTCCACCTTCACCTTTGAAATTGAACCCTCTATTGTCTAAAAATTTGAGAAATACCAAGTTCTTGGTCGTCTGTGGAACATGTCTAACTTCACTCAGTTTACGTAATCTACCATTCTCCGTCCTCAAAAAAACTGAGGCAATCCCAACTACCTTGCAGACCTTGTTGTTTGCCGTAGGTATATTGTTGAGTATTTTATGGTCTATAGTTAAGTATTGATTAATTTTCAAACGCCCTTCTCTGTGTTTACATTTTATTGTATCATTTTAAGTATTTATATTATACACTATGTCACTAATCGGCCCTGAAGTTAAACACTTACATAAGTAGCCATCCTTTTATATTTAATGTGTTACAAGTTGAATTTATGCATACATGATGTGTTGGATCAAATTCTTCATCTATGGGCCAATATTTACAAAGCCCGGTTTTTAATTTTATTTAGCCAGCCGGATCATTTCTCTCCTCATATCATTTCACATAACCTAACCTAAATCTTACATAGTATTTTGAAATAAACGGTAGTCTTCCCCTCAACCTTTACTCTTCCTCATTCTTTGAAATTGAAATGCCATTTCCTAAAAAGCCGATCTTGCATTTACTCCTCTGCTTTATTCTCCAATTCTACAAATCGTATTACCGTTCCAGCCTCTTCTCCTCACACGCTCAATACCGATTATGGTAAGAACCAATTCTGCATTGAATCGTTCCAATGAAGCAATCACGTGCGGTAAAACCATTTTTGGAAGGTTTGATTGAAGAGCTGCCATCTTTATGCCATATCGGTGCTGATTCGATCTGATTTAATGCTGATTTCAATCTCTGCAACGCGTGACTTCACTCAAAGGCATTGATTTGAAGCAATCATCTCTGATTCGCTATAAAGCTGATATCTTTCTGTTAATATCGTATCTTTTATCATTTAAATTTTGATTTAGAACAAAAACTTTGCCTGATTTTCTTGCCTATTGTTACTGTTGAAGGTCGAATATGAAATGGTGGGACTTTGCCTCTAATTTATTGCTAATTCGAGCTATTGGAGCCCGGATTTTGGGATACACAACGTCTCTTACAAGGTGGATTCGTTCTTGTTAATGTCGTAATTCTTATCATTTATTGACACTGATATTCAACATTTACCATGCTTATTTTTGAGTATATTGTTTTGACAGCCTTGATCACAATAGCATGGTCAACTCAATGAATCTGCCCCTGATTATGGTTTAGTTCATGATTCGTGTATGGTAGTTTTCACGTACTGAATCTGGAACTGTTGGTCCCAGAGAAGGGTAAAAGTATAGTCAGAGGGTGGTGGGGGTGAAAGACTATACTGGAGTTTAAAAAACTTTTCTTATAATTAAAAGCTTTTGGGTAGGGGATAAGTCCCTTCTTAAAAGTTCTTTCAAAGTAGATTATGCACACACAAAGTTTGAATAAAATGCAGCAAGTAAATGTTGTAAAGTAAAGTGCAGTAAGTAAATGAACACAAAAGTTTATAGTGTTTCAGGGTGGTGTAATCCCTTAATTCATTCTTGTCCTATGTGATGATTAGAGGAATTCACTATTGTCTTTCACGAATACAATAGTAAGATTGTCCTTGGCTACACAAGCTTCACAATCTCCAAGACTATCACTCCTTGGCTACAAAAGCTTCAGTGACTCAGTCTTCAACATTGCTCCTTGGGAACAAATCCTTCAGCAGCTATAACAAACACAACTCCTTCTCAGATGGGCTCTGATTGAGTTGCTTGACTAGGGTGTGGATTGAATTCACAAGGAGGTTGATCAATCTCAGTGCTTGATGTAGAATTGTAGCTCTGAATGCTGAGTTGATCACTAGATGAGTTCTTTTAAGTTTAGATAGAAGGCTTGATAAATACACAGAGTTTCTACTTGTTCATGTATATTCAAATCATATTTTTTCTGTCTGTCAATGCCTTATATTTATAGACTTGATAATCCTTCTCTTGAAAATCCGTCCGTTGGCTATTTAATGTGGAGAATAATCAATGATTCTTCCTTGATTTCAGTGATCCGGGTTTTTTTCAAACGTCTATCATAAAATCCGTCCTTGATCGATTCTGCAATAATTGCTTGATCTCTTTGTTTCCCACGTTCTGAATAAATATAGATGGTATATATTACTCTGTTGTTCCTTCACTTGACCGTTGATTGATCGGTTAAGGGACTTAGCTATTGCAATATTTCTTTACTACAATTCCTTACTTAGCCGATATAAGATTTACTCAACCGGATTACTGCTTTCCTTGATTCTTTGATTTTCTATAAGTATTTGTACTTCACTTATCCTAGATTTGTGTGAGATCAGTGTACACTATATTAAAACAATGAGTTTCATCACTTGTAGTATAACATAGACTTATCCAAGGTCATCATAGACTTCCCTGGTTATTAGTCAAATCCATAGGTCTTCTTCTCTGCTGGTGCATGGATGTCTTCACTCAGCCGATTTTCTGTTTTACTTAGCCATCCTACCAACTAGTACAATAATCGTCTGACTGAATTTATTCAACATGTCAGACTCTAAGTAAAGACTTATAAAAATATTTCTAACTTATTTCAGGTTTGCTATAACAGCTGGTATGGCCATCATCAAAACACATAAAATTTGCTAACAATTTCCCCCTTTTTGATGATGCCAAAACCCTCATAAGCCTGAACATAAGTAAGCATAAAATAGAGTTAAACTCATAAATTTTATTCATCGATGAAGGGTCAACAAAAGGACTGAGTCAAAAGGCAAAACAAGAAAATTATTACAATCTACTTATTTTCTTGAAATCTTATACCTTTGCTTGTACTGTCCTTACCCTTGCCCTTGAAACTTCCAGGCTTATTGCTACCTTCCCCCATTTAGGTAGCATCAAACCTTTCTTTCAGAATCATGTTGGTTGCTTCAGATACTTGGATGAGAATGTCAAGGTGCTTTGTGGAGTGATCCAAGATACTGCCCATGGTCTGAATTTGATGAGTGTGCTCATTCAGTGTGTCCACCATGTGGTTTAGTTTTCCTTCAAGTGTCTCTGCCAAGAATTCTAGATTTGTCTAGACATGATGAGGAATTAGATGATGCAGGTTGCAGAGTAAGTCTCCTTGCCTCTCCATCACTGCATCATGAACTTCAATGTGACTGATCAAGGCCTCAATCTTGTGATTAATGGAGGTGTAATTTCTTCTCAAAGAATTTTGAGATTCTCTCTGCTAATATGATGTCTCTCCATTTCCACTATCAGTGGATTGATATCCAAGTTGAAATCTCTATCTGAAGCTTCATGTGCTGGTGAAGATGCATTGGTTGGTTCCTCATCTTCTTTCTATTTTTCTTCTTCTTCAATCTCTGGATCAGATAGAGATTGTTGAGATTCCCTGGTATCTCCATGTTCTGGAGGGACTGAGCTGCTTCTTCATGTACTGGAGTCTCAACAACTTCTGCTGCCATTCCCCATTGGTCAATGCTATGGGTCCTTTTATGATCAGCTGAGTGAGTTTCCTCAGCTTGTTCACTCTGCTATTTTTCTTCAAGAGACTTGCCCCCTTCAAATAACGTCATGGAGCATCAATTTATCATCAGAATCCTCATCCTTATCCTGATCATCTTCCATTTCTAGATCATCATCTTTTGTAAGATGAACCTCTTCATCATCCTCGTTCTCTTCTCCATCTTCATCTCATGGAGTCAGATAGTATGCTTCCTCATCTTTTGCCATTTCACTGATCACAAGGGGTCTGTCTTTATTGATTGGTAGACTCATTTGTTGAACTTTTGTTGTTTGAGATCTGGTTCGCCTACCGACCCCAGAAACACTACTCTCTGAAAGTGTTCTCTTCTTTCCTAATACAATCTGCTGCTTTTTTGATGGCTTAATGTAAGTGAACATCACCTTTGCCTCATGAAGTTTGTATAACTGAATTGATCTCACTTTCATTTGATCAAACATATATTGTAGAGGAATCCCATATGATTTCTTCTCCCAGAAGATATCCTGCTTTATTGGCCTCTGTTTGCGGCCAAATTTCTTAGATGAATCTCACTTTGAAGTTTCTCCTTCAGCCGGTTGAAAAAGTAGGTTGCCTAGTTGAACGGAAGACCTTGATAGATAATGGCCATCGGTTTGGTCCTGACCTCGGTCAAACCATGCATAGACCATTTCTTTCCTTCAATGCTCTTTGTGATCAAGTGAGAAAACTCGGCAAAAGGCTGTTTGAGTGCCGATAGAGTAGTTGAGTTTCTTTGCTTCCCATCTTGGTTTCTTTGCAATCTCAGCCTAGAAGGTGTTGAGATTGATCATTATCTTCTTTATCTCTACTAGTCCGGTTTTGGAGAGATTTAGACATATGTGGAGAAGACCTGGAGTGATTACCAATTCTCGGCCAAACATATTGCTGATGATGCTGTCGAGGGTGCCCTTCTTTGTGCTAGGAACATACTCTGTGTTTTTCCAGAAGGAAATTGGGGTTTCATAGCATATGCCTATGATTGGGGGATTGAGGAAGGTCATTAGCCCCATATTGTTGCATCCATTCACTAATCTTCGTGCTTGTGGATCATTATTGCACACATAGAGGTAGTTCTCAGGTCTAAAAAATGATCCAGTAACGATCGATTTCTCATACTGCTTTCCAGTTTGTGTGTTTCAAGAGGATGACGCCGTTGTCTTAGAGAACGTAGGACTCAAAAAACATCAAATTTTAGAGGAGGTCGGGTTTTAGAATGCAAAGAAATCAAAGAACTTTCTGAAAACCTCTAAGTTTTGTTTATATAGAAGAATTTTGATAGTGTGAATGAAGTTGAATATGGAAGGATTTTGTAAAGTAATGGCGTGATTAGGTGTATATAAATCACATTTTTTTAGTGTAGTGGGAGAGTGGATTGAGGTATGTAATGACCAATCCCGGGAATCGAGGCGTTTACATCATTCCTTCAATTCAAACAATAACCTCCACGCAATAAAATAAAATCCATGTGGGTAATCTTCCATAAATTAATTCTCCATAAATCCTCTGATCTTCCACACGTATAAAAGTGATTTTGTTCACACTTTACTTCGTTGTTTTCTCCAAAGTATTCAGCGGTGGAGTAACTTGGCTGGTCACTAAGCCGGTGTAGTGACTTCTTTATTGAGCTGCTATATAAACTGTTCCTAACAATTAGTGAAGTGGACTTCGCTGGTTACCAGTGCCTTACCTGCCAAGTGAGCGCACCCAAAATGGCAAAGGTTCAGTTAGCTGGTGAAGTCACTCTACTGATTACTCCAGTTAGCTGCTCCATCTTACTTAATCAATTTCAATCATTCCCAACTCAGTTCTCAACATACAAAATCTTTCATGACAGAGTGGTTTTGTAAAAATATCAGCCAATTGATTATCAGTAGATATGTGTCTTAAGATAACATCTTATTTCTTCACGTGATCTCTGATAAAATGATGTCTCACATTTATGTGCTTTGTTCTTGAATGAAGAACTGGATTCTCAGTAATGGTTATTGCACTTGTATTGTCACACATGATTGGAATTGTCTTCTCCTCTAATCCATAGTTTCTCAGTTGCTGTCTGATCCACAATAGTTGTTCATCTACCGACCCCAGAAACACTACTCTCTAAAAGCTTTCTCTTCTTTCCTGATACAATCTGCCGCTTTTCTGATGGCTTAATGTAAGTGAACATCACCTTTGCCTCATGCAGTTTGTATAACTGAATTGATCTCACTTTCATTTGTTCAAACATATATTGGAGAGGAATCTCATATGATTTCTTCTCCCAGAAGATATCCTTCTTTTGCTGGCCTCTGTTTGCTCCCAAATTTCCCAGATCAATCTCTCTTTGAAGTTTCTCCTTCAGCCGGTTGAAAAAGCAGGCTGCCCAGTTGAACTGAAGACTTTGATAGATAATGGCCATCAGTTTGGTCCTGACCTCGGTCATACCGTGCATAGACCCTTTCTTTCCTTCAATGCTCTTTGTGATCAATTGAGACAACTCAGCAAAAAGCTGTTTGAGCGCCGATCTAGAGTAGTTGAGTTTCTTTGCTGCCCATCTTAGGTTCTTTGCAATCTTAGCCCAGAAGGTGTTGAGATTGATCTTTATCTTCTTTATCTCCACTAGTCCGGTTTTGGAGAGATTTAGACATTTGTGGAGGAGACCTGGAGTGATTACCAGTTCTCGGCCAAACATATTGCTGATGATGCTGTCGGGGGTGCCCTTCTTTGTGCTAGGAACATACTCTGTGTTTTGCCTGAAGGAAATTAGGGTTTCATAGCATATGCCTGTGATTGAGGGATTGAGGACGGTCATTAGCCCTAGATTGTTGCATCCATTCACTAATCTTTGTGCTTGTGTATCATTATTGCACAGAGAGATGTAGTGCTCAGGTCTAAAGAATGATCCAGTAACGATCGATTTCTCATACTGCTTTCCAGTTTGTGTGTTTGAAGAGGATGACGCCATTGTCTTAGAGAAATTGGGACTGAAAAAGCATCAAATTTTAGAGGAGGTAGGGTTTTTGAATGCAAAGAAAGCGTAGAAACTTTCTGAAAACCTAAGTGTTGTTTATAGAGAAGAATTGAATATGGAAGGATTTTTTGAAGTAATGGCGTAATTATGTTTATATAAATCACGGTTTTTGAGTGTAGTGGGGGAGTGGATTTCCCGGGAATCGAGGCGTTGCCAGCATTCCTTCAATTCAAATATTAACCTCCACGCAATAAAATAAAATCCACGTGGGTAATCTTCCATAAAATAATTCTCCATAAATCCTCTGATCTTCCACATGTATAAAAATGATTTTGTTCACACTTTACTTCGCTGTTTTCTCCAAGTAATTTGGCTGGTCACTAAGCCGGTGTAGTGACTTCTTTATTGAGCTATTGTATAAACTGTTCCTAACAATTAGTGAAGTGGACTTCGCTGGTTACCAGTGCCTTACATGCCAAGTGAGCGCACCCAAAATGGCAAAGGTTCAATCAGCTGTGGAAGTCATTCTACTGATTACTCCAGTTAGCTGCTCCTTCTTACTTAATCAATTTCAATCATTCCCAACTCAGTTCTCAACATACAAAATCTTTCAAGACTGAGTGGTTTTGTAAAAATATCAGCCATTTGATTTTCAGTAGATATGTGGCTTAAGATAACATCTCATTTCTTCACGTGATCTCTGATAAAATGATGTTTCACATTTATGTGCATTGTTCTTGAATGAAGAACTGGATTCTCAGTAATGGCTATTGCACTTGTATTGTCACACATGATTGAAATTGTCTTCTCCTCTATTCCATAGTCTCTCAGTTGCTGTCTGATCCATAATACATGTGCACAGAAGCTGCCTGCTGCTATATATTCGGCTTCAGCTGTTGAAGTTGATATAGAGTTTTTCCTTTTACTAAACCATGATATATACTAGTGTGCTGCTTAGCATCTAACAAGTTGCTGAAGTGCTTTTCTTTTCAATCTTACATCAAGCATAGTCTGAGTCTGACTAGAATATTAGTTTGAATCCTTCATCTTTTGGATACCAAATTCCTACATTGATTGTGTGCTTTAGATATTTGATAATCCTTTAGCTGCTAGCATATGAGATTCTTTTGGTTGAGCTTGAAATCTTGCACAAATTCCTACTGCAATTGCTATATCAGGTCTGCTTGCAGTTAAATAAACTAGAGATCCAATAATTCCTCTATATAACTTTTGATCAACGTCTTTTCCATTTCCATCCTTCCCAAGAATGACTATCTGATGTGCCACTTGTATCCATACCATATTTATGTATCAAGTCTTTTGTATACTTGGCATGATTGATAAAATAATCCCATCTTCCATTTTTTTACTTGTAAACCAAGAAAATAGTTCTGTTCTCCCATCATACTCATTTGAAATTTACTTTTCATCCGATTTGCAAATTTCTCACATAGCTTTTAATCTTCTGATCCAAAAAGGATATCATCAACATAGATCTGAACTACCAAGGTGCTTGTTCCTTATTTTAGCTTGAAGAGAGTCTTGTCAATGGTTCCTTTGTTGAATCCATTTTTGATTAAGAATTGTGATAATGTCTCATACCAGGCTCTAGGTTCATGTGTGAGTCTCTTCTACGAGCCCATTAAAAAATGTACTCATGACATCCATTTGATATACTTTCAATTCCTTGTGTGCTGCAAAAGCTAGGAAGAGTCTGATTTCTTCTAATCTTGCTACAGGTGCAAAGGTTTCATCATAGTCTCCGCCTTTAGCTTGAGAGTATCCCTTTTCAACTAGTATTTCTTTGTTTCTGAGAACAGTTCCATGTTCATGCATCTTGTTTCTGAATACCCATTTTGGTCCAATAATGTTTGCTATGTCAGGTCTATCAACAAGTCCCCAGACCTCATTTCACTCAAATTCATTAACCTATTCTTGCATGGCTGTAATCCAGCAAGCATCTTGAATTGCATCATCTATTGTTTTGGGTTCCACCTATGATAGAAAACAAGTTAGCATGCTCTTCAGTTGTCTTCTTGTTCTGACTCATGTATGAACATCTCCAATGACTCGTTCTTTAGGATGATCTCTTAGCCAGTTTAAATCAGGCTGGAGTTGCTCTTGATCTGGTTCTTCCATAGCTCCTGCATGTGCATCAACTTCATGATCTTGTGTTGGTGCTTCTGTTGTTGCATTAACTGGTACTTCATCTTGATTACCAAAAGTGTGGTCCAAAATGGTGGCTAGTACTGTTGTATTCATGTAAACATGTCCTTGTGTAGCTTCTTCTTCAGAGGTGTGTAGGCTTTCACCATTGGTGTTTGGTTCATCAAAAACTACATGAATTGATTCTTCAATCACCAGGGTTCTTTTTTTGAGAACTCTATATGCTTTGCTGGTGTCTGAGTATCCCATGAGGATTGCTTCATCAGCTTTTTCATCAAAAGTATGTAGTTGATTCATGTTCAAAACAAAACATTTAGATCCAAACATATGAAAATGTGAAATGTTAGGTTTCTTCCATTCCAAATTTCATATAGTGTTTTTCCATGATGTTTATTGATGATAGATCTATTTTGAGTATAGCATGCTGTGTTTGCTGCTTCAGCCCAAAATCTTTTTGGTAGGCATGCTTCTGCAATCATGGTTCTAACTGCTTCTTTAAGAGTTTTGTTTCTTCATTCTGCTACACCATTTTGTTGTGGAGTCCCTGCTACTGATATTTGATGTTGAACTCCATTTTCTTCATAGTATGTTATGATCACTTCATTTAAGAATTCTCTCCCTCTGCCTGATCTTATCTTGATGATCTTTAACTCCTTTTGATTTTGAATTCTTCTCAGCAAGTCAGGTAGCTCTTGAGTGTCTCTCTTTTTTTGTTCATGAATATGGTCCAAGTGAATTTGGAGAAGTCATCAACCACTACTAGAGTGTACTTCTTTCCACTTACACTCACTGGTGTAACTTGTCCAAAAAGATCCATATGCAAGAGATGTAAAATTTTGTGTGTTGATTGTTGTGGTTTTGACTTGAAAGAGATTTTAGCCTGCTTTCCTTTCTGACATGCATCACAGAGACTTTCTTTCTTGAAGGTGATGTCTGGAAGGCCTTCAACTAGCTGGTTCTTTGACAACTTGTTGATAGTCTTGAAGTTAAGATGATTTAATCTTGTGTGCCAATCCAACTGGTTGATTGTTTATTCTTGACAAGGAAACATGTTTCTGCTTTTGCTGTCTTCCAATCTACAACATACATGTTGTCTTCTCTTTTTCCTGCAAGTACAACTATGCTGGTTTGATTGTGAGTCACTTTGCATCCTTCCTTGTTGAAACGCACATTGTAGCCTTTGTCACAAAATTGACTAATGCTTAGAAGGTTGAAATTCAACCCTTTTACATAAGGCACACTTTGAATCTTCAAATTGTTTTTCAACATGATGCCTTCCCCCTTAATTTTGCCGGGGTTTTCTTTACCTCCAAAGGTAACTTTAGGTCCATCAAAAGCATTAAAGTCAGTAAGCCATTCTTTGTTTCTTCAACTTCTTTGGCCATAAGATATAGATTGGCCTTGTCATTGTCTGAGCTGTTGGATTCACCATCATCTGAGTCATTATCAGATGATTCTTCATCCTTTTCACTAATGGTTTCAGCCTTCAATGCTTTCTTGCTTTTTTTCTTATCTGTTGATTTGTATTTATTCTTTTCTTCATCTTTGTCTTTTTCTTCAGGACAATATGCCTTGAAGTGTCCTTTCTTCTTGCAATTGAAACATCCGTATTCATCATCTTTTTTCTTCATGTATTTGCTTGAGCTTGACCTCTTGTTTGATGATGAACTTCCCTTGAATTGTTTCTTCTTACTAAACCTGTCAAAATGTTTAATTAGTAAAGAAATTTGTTCTTTTAGTTCTTGTGTCTCTTTGCTGCTTGTTTCAGCTACTTTGCTTTGCTGGGGTGCAACCAGTGCACTGGCCTTGTGTGCCTCTGATGGTGCACCGTCTTCATTGTTCAGTTCAAACTCATGAGCTTTTAATTGAGATATCAAGGTCAAGGTATTAGTATTTGCAAGATTTATTGGCCTCTGAGTACTGATGTGACAATCTTCCATATTTCAGGTAGACATCTCAAGATTTTCAGACAAACTTCTTTCTGTGTGTATGTATGAAGAACTTGCTACAGTTCGCTGATGATGTTTGAGAATCTGTTATCCATTTGATCAATGGATTCACCAGTCTTCATCTTGAAATTCTCAAATTTCTATTTGCAACAGACAATTTGTTTTCTTTGACTGCCTCTGATCCTTCAGTGATAAGTGATAATTTGTCCTACATCTCTTTTGATGTTTTGCAGTCTTTGATCCTCATGAACATGTTACTGTCCAGAGTCTTCAAGATTATGTCTTTTGCAACAAAGTCGAGAATTGCTCCCCTTCAATCATCTTTGGTCCAATCTTTTTGAAGTTTCCGTATATCCTTTCCTTGATCTGCTCCTGTGGCTACCACAATTACAATCTTGATTGGGCCATCATTGATAACATCCAACATCTCCTCATGAGTGGCTGTAAGATGAGATAACATCCTATTTTATATTTATCAAAATTGTTAACAATGAATACAAGTACTTTAGACATGAAATCTGAAAAATCCATAATTACAGATAAAAGATAAATTTATAGAAAGCACAGATTTGAAAACTAGTTTGAAAATATGTGATCTCCTTGTTACCATAAATTAGAGTTGAACATGTTCTGACACTAGGAACACTGCTCCGATACCAATTGTTGGTCCCAGAGAAGGGTAAAAGTATAGCCAGAGGGGGGGTGAATGACTATACTGGAGTTTCAAAAACTTTTCTTATAATTAAAAGCTTTTGGGCAGTGGATAAGTCCCTTCTATAAAGTTATTTCAAAGTAGATTATGCACACATAGAGTATAAATAAAATGCATTACGTAAATACTGTAAAGTAAGTGCAATAAGTAAATGAACACAAAGTTTTATAGTGGTTCAGGGTGGTGTAATCCGTTGATCCACTCTTCTCCTGTGATGATTGGAGGAATTCACTATTGTCTTTCACCAATACAATAGTAAGATTGTCCTTGGCTACACAAGCTTCAAAATCTCTAAGAATATCACTCCCTGGCCACAAAAGCTTCAGTGACTCAGTCTTCAACACTGTGCCTTGGGAACAAATCCTTCAGCAGCTATAACAAACACAACTCCTTCTCAGATGGCTCTGATTCTGTTGCTTGACTGGGTGTGAATTGAATTCACAAGGAGGTTGATCAATCTCAGTGCTTGATGTAGAATTGTAGCCCTAAATGTTGAGTTGATCACTAGATGTGTTCTTTTAAGTTCAGATAGAAGGCTTGAGAAATTGACATAGTTTCTGCTTGTTCTTGTATATTCTAATTGTAACGCCCCGTTCCCGGACACCGAGTCCTTATCCGGAAAAGGAACGTTCGGCACGTATAAAATAAAAACAAATTCACTTTATACGTAAGCCTCTACTACGTCGTTTCAAAAATAAGCAAACGGAAGCAAAAGACTCGGGTATGAAAAATTCCACACATCCAAGAATAGAAACAACGTCTAAAGATGGAAATGTAACTTATTACATTCAATGAAAATACGAAATCTAAAAGAAACGTACGATATTCTAAAAAGAAACGTAAAGGGTACTACAAGTCTCGAAAGACTAAAAGTCTATTCCAAAGGTATTAAAAACAGTCTAATAAATGAAAAACAAAAGAATAAACGTAAAGTCTTCAATGAGGCGTCTTCAAACGTCATCATCGAACTCCTCCTCGAAAACATTATCGACCTGTTCGTCTTCTCATCCCCAAACACATAGAAACCATGCATTTGAGGTAAGTACAACGTACTTAATAAGAAAGAGAAGCTATGACAACAATTATAGTTTATAAAGAAAAGATATTTAAAAGTTTAGTTATTTATGTGTGACCGACTCAATCTGGAGTTCATTCCATGTCCATCAACATGAATTGACAAAACGTTTCTACTTAACTTATTTATGTTACAACCGCACTCAAGGGCACTACGTGTATCCACTTTTGGGACACTATTGGCAACATATTAGTGGATCACACCACTATCCACAAAGTCTAGAATATGTAGAATCCGATAGCACGCGCGTCTCAGTGGAGTCACCCGAACTTGTGGTTTTTTTGACCTACGGGTTCTTCCACCTTCATAGGTAGCACACACATCGCGATATAGACTGGTGCCTATCCAAGAGAGACATGTTGTAAAAATCTTTTACTAGTCATGTACGTATTTATTAGGATGATTAACTAAACACCTAAGTGTTTTCAATTAATCTCCCTCACCTTGACTACTCTCTTCCTAGACCACTAGACACAGACAAAGCCTAGCAATTACACAGATTTTGATGAATGCTAATTCATCAAAGCACAAGCCTATCATGCTCTTCCGATGGATCCGAACTTCAACTCCCTTTAAGAGTACATTCGGTGTTTTAAATGAATGAATCAGAAGCTCAATTCAGGCTTTTTATGTTTAAACAATGTTGACATATCATGAATAAAGGATTAAAACAGCGAAAGCACGATTATGAAGCCGAAAACCAAGCTGAAATGCAAAAACAGTAAAAACAAGGTAAAACAAGTCAAACGCCCGTTTGCCATCCTATGAACGCCCGTCCGTAAAAAAAGGCTACATCCTGAATCAAAAGTCGAACCTCAAACGCCTGTCTTCCTTGTGCAAATGCCCGTTTGAGCTGCTATGATCGCAACCGGCCGTTTGCTTGGGTTTTTCCCATAACGCTAAAATCTTCAAAACACGATTCTAAACCGTTTCTAACCCAAATCTCATCAGATTTAACACAGTAAACCATAGAAAATCACCTCTAACCATACCAAAACATCTATGATCCTTTGATCAACGAAAATCACATCTTTCTAGCATTAAAGCTCCTTCAAAACATAGTCTAAACCCTATAAACGATAATTGAGATCATAGGAAGAGTCCCTTACTTGATTGCAGCCAAAAACTGATCAAAACAACCTTGAAAAGTCTGCTGCACTTCCCACGAACTGATATCCAAACGATGCCCTTCTCACAACGATTCCAAATCTCTCGTCTGATCCGAAAACGATTAAGCTTTGCCTTAGAAATTGCGAAAACTATCCAAGCCCTATTTCTCTTCTCAAAGCCGCAGAGAAGAGGAGCGTGGAACTGATTTTCTGAATTTGTGTTTAGGTTTTGGGAATAACTTGATTTAGTTTGCCTTAAATACCAATTCCCAATTAATCCCCTTTTCCTTAATTGCCCTTAATTACCAAATAATCAGATTTTTCCCTTAATCATATATATACATATAGCTCGAATATATATATATATATATATATATATATATATATATATATATATATATATATATATATATATATATATATATCAATTAAATACTTTACTCCCATAAAAGAAAAGAAATAATAATATTTCGTTTTCGCAAAATGACACGTCTGCCTTTCCCGAAAATCGGAGTATCACATTCCTCCCCCCTTAAAAGGAGTTTCGTCCTCGAAACTAGAACATACCTGGTAGATCAACAAGCTCTTGGAATTCATTGATCATGTCATCTTCAACTTCCCAAGTTGCCTCCTCGGGTGAATGATTGCTCCACTGAACCAAAACCAATGGGATCATCCGCCTCTTAATCATCTTTTCCTTCCAGTCCAAAATGTTGATCGGTCTCTCATCATAAGCTAGATTGTCTTGTAGAATTTCCGGATCAATTGTAGTTTCAACATCATTCTTCGTCAGACACTTCTTCAACATTGAAACGTGAAAAACACTATGGACTCTTGACATGGATTCCGGTAACTGAAGCTTATAAGCCAACGGTCCAATCCTTTCCAGAATTTCAAATGGTCCAACATACCTTGGACTTAGCTTTCCCTTTTGTCCAAAACGTTTCACTCCCTTCATTGGTGAAGCTCGTAAATAAACTCTATCACCGACTTTAAAATCAAGAGGTCTTCTTCTAACATCAGCCCAACTTTTCTGTCTGTCTTGTGCTGCCTTCAGATTCTTCTTAACCAACTGAACCCTTTCCTTAGCTTGTTCAACCAATTCCGGCCTTGTGATCTGTCTTTCCCCGACTTCATCCCCAAACAGCGGCGTACGACATCTTCTCCCATACAAGGCTTCAAACGGTGGCATGCCTACGCTTGCATGATAACTGTTGTTGTAGGCAAACTCCGCTACGGGTAGGTAATCATCCCATGATCAGCCTACTTCCAAAACACAAGCTCTTAGCATGTCCTCGAGTGTTTGGATGGTCCTCTCAGATTGTCCATCTGTCTGAGGATGAAAAGCCGTACTCAAATCCAACTTGGTTCCAAAAGCTTCTTGTAAACTCTTCCAAAACCGACTGATGAACCTCGAGTCACGATCCGAAACTATCAAGATAGGAACTCCGTGTAGCTTCACTATATTATCCAGATATAGTGTTGTCATCTTCTTCAAAGGCATATCAACCTTATACGGTAAGAAATGGGCAGATTTGGTCAATCTATCCACAATCACCCAAATCGCATCATGTCCTCCCTTAGTCTTCGGTAAACCGGTGATGAAATCCATCGTAATCTTATCCCACTTCCATTCAGGGATATCCAATGTCTTAAGCATTCCTCCTGGTCTCCTATGTTCTGCCTTTACTTTCTGACAAATGTCACACTCTACTACGAACTTAGCTACTTCCAACTTCATCGAGGGCCACCAAAACCTTTCTTTCAAGTCCCGATATATCTTAGTAGCACCTGGATGAACTTCAAAAGCTATCCTATGTGCCTCTTCCATAACTTTCTGTCTTAAATCGCCAACATTAGGCACACACAGATGATCCTGGTACCAAAGTTTTCCATTCTTGTCCAAGACATAACCCACTGTAGGCTTCTCTCTAGCAACTCGCTTCAAATCAACCAAGGTTGGGTCTTCATCTTGCTTTTCCCGAATATCATCCATCAACTCAGATCTTGCTAACAGCGGCGCCACAAACTGTCGATCCTCAATCTGATCAAACCTGCTGATTTCCAGCCCATCTAACCTTTCTGCCACATCTTCGATGCTTGAAACTGCAAATACTGGTTTCATGCTTAAAGCATCTGCCACTACGTTGGCTTTGCCTAGATGGTACTGAATATCCAAATCATAGTCCTTCACGAATTCTAACCATCTTCTCTGTCTCATATTCAGATTCTCCTGTGTAAATAAGTACTTTAAACTCTTGTGGTCGGTGAAGATCCTTGTCTTAACTCCATACAAGTAGTGCCTCCAAGTCTTTAATGCAAACACTACTGCTGCCAACTCTAAGTCGTATGTCGGGTAGTTCTTCTCATGCACCTTCAACTTCCTAGATGCATAAGCAATCACTTTCCCTCCTTGCATCAAAACACAACCTAAACCCTGTCCCGAAGCATCCGTGTAGACATCGTAGTTATCAAAGATCTCCGGAACTGCCAAAACTAGGGCTGTAGTCAACTTCTTTTTCAACGTCTGAAAGGCTATTTCACACTCTCTAGTCCATTCAAACTTCACATTCTTCTGCTTAAGCTTGGTGAGTGGGGTAGCTATTTTCAAAAAGTCTTGCACAAACTTCCTATAGTAGCCAGCCAATCCAAGAAAGCTTCTTACTTCTGAAATTGTGGTAGGTCTAGGCCAATTCTCAACTGCCTCAATCTTGGCGGGATCAACTTGAATACCATCCCCAGAAATGACGTGACCCAAGAAACTGACTTGTTTCAACCAAAAGTCACACTTGGAGAACTTAGCAAACAACTGGTTCTTCTTCAAAGTATCCAACACTATCCTTAAGTGTTCCTCAAGTTCTTTCTCATCCTTGGAGTACACTAGGATGTCATCTATGAACACTATTACGAACTTATCCAGGTAATGCATGAAAACTCGCTGCATTAAATCCATAAATGCAGATGGAGCATTAGTGAGTCCAAAAGGCATAACTAAGAACTCATAATGACCGTACCTCGTACTAAAAGCCGTCTTTGGTACATCTGCCACCTTAATTTTCAATTGATGATAACCAGACCTAAGGTCAATCTTAGTGAACACTTTCTTGCCCTACCATTGGTTAAACAAATCATCAATCCTCGGCAAAGGATACTTATTCTTGATGGTAAGGTTATTCAGCGCTCTGTAATCGATACACATCCTCATGCTCCCATCTTTCTTCTTCACGAACAAAAGAGGGGATCCCCAAGGTGAAGTACTGGGCTGAATTATGTTCCTCTCAAGCATATCCTTAATTTGAGCTTTCAACTCTTTCAATTCAGCCGGTGCCATTCTATAGGGTGCCTTAGCAACTGGTGCCGCTCCCGGTATCAACTTGATCTCAAACTCGATTTCCCTATCCGGCATGTTTCCCGGTAACTCTTCTGGAAACACCTCAGGATACTCCCTCACTACAGGAGTTTCCTCTAGCTTGGGCTTCACTTGTTCCACATCCACTGCGTACAACAAGTAGCCTTCACAACCCTTCTGACAAGCTCTGATTGCCTTAACCGCTGAAATTATCGGATATCGCTTCTTTCTCGGCTTGTACACATTACCCTGATACGTCTTATCTGATTTCCCGGGTATCTTAAAAGTCACTTTCTTCCCTCGGCAATCTAGGCGAACATAATTCTCGGATAGCCAATCTATTCCGAGAATCACATTAAAATCTGAAAAGTCTAAAACTGTGAAGTCGCTCTTGCATCGATTAGATCCAACTCGAACTTCCACTTGAGGTATCATCCTAGTTACCTTTGTTACCTTCCCTAACGGTGTAGTTATCTCCAAGGTGTTTCTTAAAGGTTCCGAGGGTAAACTCAACTTCTTAGCTACCTTGGTCGATACAAAGGAGTTAGACGCTCCCGTATCGAACAAAGCTCTGACCACTAGATTATCTAACATTATCGTACCTAAGGTGCATATTCATTCATTTAAATAAAATTACAACATGAATAACCGTGCTATAAAAATATCTTAATAAAATAAATTAACAACAATAAGGTACCTGAGATAACATCACCCTCTGGTTCTGCATCCTTAGCATCAGCTACAAAAACTCTAACTGGTCGGCTCGGGCCGCTTCTCCCGTTCCCTCGGCTCGTACTCCCTTTATTCCCCTTATTGGGACATTCCCTAGAAAAGTGCCCCGGTTCTCCGCAAAGGTAGCAACTATTCGTGTTCTGTTGGCACTCGCCTGAATGATTCTTATTGCACTTGGAACACAACGGTGCACTGGTTGGGGCCTTTGTTACCGTAGGAGCTATCGTCTTCTTGACGTTCTGTTGTGGTGCTCCTCGATAATTTCCTTGACTAGTCCCAAAGCTCCTCTTGTTCCCAATCACAACTGTAGCCTTCTTCCTGAAGGTCTCAACCTCCAAGGCTTTATTTAGTAACTCCGCCATAGTCCTCGCTGTAAATCCCAACATGCCAGACTGAATTTCATAGGCTAACCCTTCTTTGTAAATGACCATTTTCCTTTCTTCCACTTTCATCAGCTCAGGTTAAAACCTTCCCAACTCATCTGCTTGTACTGTTGCCGGGAACTAATCGTTGAAAAACATAGCTCTGAAAGCTTCCCAGTCTGTTACTTTGCCATTACTACTCTGTATCGCATCTATCCATGCTTCAGCTGCACCCAAAAGAAAACTTACCGCCAGTTGTGCCATCTCAGTCTCAGGCACATGTATATTCGTGCATGCATTTTCGAAGCTTCTTATCCATTCCTCAGCCTTTGAATGTTCTACATTCCCATAGAAGTTTTCAACCAGATTCCTTCTCAATCTTGTATACCAATCCACAGTTGGTGCTTGCTCAAATGCCGGTCTAACTGGTGGGTAAACCGGAGGGTAACCAAAAGGTACTTGCTGCTGGTACTGCTGTTGCTGAGGGTAAGTTGGATTCGCCTGAGGTTCAGGCTGAAAAGGGTAGTATCCCTGATGGTAATTTTGGTGATGCTGTGGGGTTGGCTGGGTTTGTTGAAAACCAAAGGGTGGGTAACCAAAACCTTGATGATGGTCTAGAAGCAGTGAAAGTGGTATGGTAGGTCGAGGGGTATGACCTACAGGAGATGGGTAGAAAGTCTGCTATTGTTGGTCAAACACTAATGGTGAGGGGTGGCTTGCTGGTGGAGGGTAAACGCTGACTGGTGGCGGGTAGAAGGTTTTTTGGTGTGGAGGGTAGCTTACCGGTGGCGGTACAAAACCAGCTGGAACATCACTTACCAAAGTGAACTGAGCCGAACTCCCCACATGCCATTGTGGAGGTTGCTCCTGATGAGGTCGTGGTGACAAACCCCGTTGAAACCTTGGTGTGGGTGTCGCAGTGTGAGGAGGTGATGACAAACTCCGCTGAGGTGGAGGAATCTGCCTCACAACACCGCCTCCTACTACCGGTGTAGGACTTTCCCGTCGAACTCTAGAAGTCTCTGCGCCCACTCCAGTTCTCGTGAACACCATCCTGATGATCAAGGAAAACTAGAACGTTACTAAAAGATCTAGAGAAACTTATCTTAAAAGAAAGGAAGCCTAAAAGACGCTTCTCTCTGATACCAACTGTAACGCCCCGTTCCCGGACACCGAGTCCTTATCCGGAAAAGTAACGTTCGGCACGTATAAAATAAAAACAAATTCACTTTATACGTAAGCCTCTACTACGTCGTATCAAAAATAAGCAAACTGAAGCAAAAGACTCGGGCATGAAAAATTCCAAACATCCAAGAATAGAAACAACGTCTAAAGATGGAAATGTAACTTATTACATTCAAGGAAAATACGAAATCTAAAAGAAACGTACGATATTCTCAAAAGAAACGTAAAGGGTACTACAAGTCTCGAAAGACCAAAAGTCTAATCCAAAGGTATTAAAAACAGTCTAATAAATGAATAACAAAAGAATAAACGTAAAGTCTTCAATGAGGCGTCTTCAAACGTCATCATCGAACTCCTCCTCGTAAACATTATCGACCTGTTCGTCTTCTCATCCCCAAACACCTAGAAAACATGCATTTGAGGTAAGTACAACGTACTTAATAAGAAAGAGAAGCTATGACAACAATTATAGTTTATAAAGAAAAGATATTTAAAAGTTTAGTTATTTATGTGTGACCGACTCAATCTGGGGTTCATTCCATGTCCATCAACATGAATTGACTAAATGTTTCTACTTAACTTATTTATGTTACAACCGCACTCAAGGGCACTACGCGTATCCACTTTTGGGACACTATTGGCAACATATTAGTGGATCACACCAATATCCATGAAGTCTAGAATAGGTAGAATCCGATAGCACGCGTGTCTCAGTGGAGTCACCCGAACTTGTGGTTTTTTTGACCTACGGGTTCTTCCACCTTCAGAGGTAGCACACACATCGCGATATAGTCTGGTGCCTATCCAAGAGAGACATGTTGTTTAATCTTTTACTAGTCAAGTACGTATTTATTGGGATGATTAATTAACCACCTAAGTGTTTTCAATTAATCTCCCTCACCTTGACTACTCTCTTCCTAGACCACTAGACACAGACAAAGCCTAGCAATTACACGGAATTGATGAATGCTAATTCATCAAAATACAAGCCTATCATGCTCTTCCGACGGATCCGAACTTCAACTCCCTTTAAGAGTACATTCGGTGTTTTAACTGAATGAATCAGAAGCTCAATTCAGACTTGTTTATGTTTAAACAATGTTAACATATCATGAATAAGGAATTAAAACAGTGAAAGCACAATTATGAAGCCGAAAACCAAGCTGAAATGCTAAAACATTAAAAACAAGGTAAAACAGGTCAAACACCCGTTTGACATCCTATGAACGCCCGTTCGACATCGAACGCCCGTCCACTAACCCCAAACGCCCGTCCGTCAAAAAAGGCTACATCCTGAATCAAAAGTCTAACCTCAAATGCCCACCTGCCTTGTGCAAACGCCTGTTTGAGCTGCTATGATCTCAACCGCCCGTTTGCCTGGGTTTTTCCCAAAATGCTAAAATCTTCAAAACGCGATTTCTAAACCGTTTCTAACCCAAATCTCATCAGATTCAACACAGTAAACCATAGAAAAACACCTCTAACCATACCAAAACATCTATGATCCTTTTATCAACAAAAATGCATCTTTCTAGCATTAAAGCTCCTTAAAACTTGGTCTAAACCTTATAAACGATAATTGAGATCATAGGAAGAGTGCCTTACTTGATTGCAGCCAAAAACTGATCCAAACAGCCTTGAACAATCTGCTTGCACTTCCCACGAACGGATATCCAAACGATGCCCTTCTCACAACGATTCCAAATCTCTCGTCTGATTCTGAAAACGATTAAGCTTTGCCTCAAAAATTGCGAAAACTATCCAAGCCCTATTTCTCTTCTCAAAGCCGCAGAGAAGAGGAGCGTGAAACTGATTTTCTGAATTTGTGTTTAGGTTTTGGGAATAACCTGATTTAATTTTCCTTAAATACTAATTCCCAATTAATCCCATTTTCCTTAATTGCCCTTAATTACCAAATAATCAGATTTTTCCCTTAATCATATACATACATATAGCTCGAAAATATATGTATTATATAATCAATTAAATACTTAACTCCCATAAAAGAAATGAAATAATAATATTTCGTTTTCGCAAATGACACGTCTGTCCTTTCCCGAAAATCGGAATATCACACTAATCTTTTATTATGTCTATCAATGCCTTCTATTATAGCCTTGATAATTTTTGATTTGAAAATCGGTCCGTTGGCTATATAATGTGGAGAATAATCCTTGATTATATTTTCCTTGATTTCAGTGATCCGGATTTTCTTCAAATGTCTATCATAAAGTCCATCCTTGATTGATTCTGCATTAATTGCTTGATCTCTTTGTTTCCCACATTCTGAATAAGTATAGATGGTATATCTTACTCTGTTGTTCCTTCACTTGACCGTTGATTGATCGGTTAAGTGACATAGCTGTTGAAATCTTTCTTTACTGCAATTCCTTACTTAGCCGATATAAGATTTACTCCGCCGTTACTTCTTTCCTTGATTCTTTGATTTTCCAAGAGTATTTGTACTTCACTGATCCTTGATTTGTGTGAGATCAATGTGCACAATATTAAAACAATGAGTTTCATCACTTGTAGTATAACTTAGACTTAACCAAGGTCATCACAGACTTCCCTAGTTATTAGTCAAATCCATAGGTCTTCATGCTTCTCTGCTGGTTCATGGATGTCTTCACTCTTCCGATTTTCTGTTTTACATAGCCATCCTACCAACTAGTACAATACTCGTCTGACTGAACTTATACAACACGTCAGAATCTAAGTAAAGACTTATACAAAAATTTCTAACTTATTTCAGGCTTGCTATAACAGCTGATAAGGCCATCATCAAAACACCTAAAATGTTCCTAACATGAACATTTACTGAGGATTGCAACCGTTGGCTTTTCAACACTGACAATGCTTCTCTTCATTGTTCAAACTCTATGAATTGAACCGGTGAATTGCAACCCGGTTTGCTTTGGTAAATTGGCTTGACCCCTGCTTTTGCCCGGTCCTAGGATAGTTGTCTGAGGGTATGTCCCCTATGAAGTCTTGGTCGAGTCAATACTGAGGGAAATACCCTATGATGCCCAAATAACACAGTCAAATCAAGGTTGGTGATGTGATTCCCATCGAGAAGAAACTTGTCAAATTTATTTGGAGTCTTTTATTTATTTTTAGTTATCTTTTATTATCCCACATTGGTTAGATAGTATTTTATTTTTGTTATTAATTTTAATTATGGTTATTTTGTCCCACATTGCTAACTTAGCAATTAGTCTTGGAGTCTGTAGCCTATATAAAGGCATTAAGAGTCATTGTAATCATCAGACAAATTTTGAGATATATATTATATTTGAAGCTTTTAAGCTTGGTGAGTTTTCTCACGTTGGTTTTGGTGGATTCCAAACCGTTGTTTGGTGGATTCCAAACGGAACTTATCAAGGTTCTGAGGAGACCTTGTGGCGTTCGTATACCAAGGTTCTTAGATACGGGTTATCTAAGGGTTGAGGTCATACCAAGGTTCTTAGTTACGAGTTAGCTAAGGGTCGCGGTGCTCGTCGTATTGGTGCCATCAGTCAAGTCCTTGGGCAATTTCGGATCTGATTCGATCACGGATCACATCATTTGGTATCAGAGCAAGGTTGAATTATCACGTCAGCCGCACCGCCGCGTGTTGCTGCTAGCCCTAGGATCATCTCTTCTCTTTGAAGCCGGCGATCTCACGGCATAACCCCCCCCCCCCCCCCCCTGTCCGAGCTCCGTCCTCAGGTACGCCTCCTTAGTTTTCTTGGCCTGCTCTTTGCTTTGCGTTCATCCTCTATAAAAATTTCCAGCTTTGTTATCAAATTATTGCTTCTGTTACCGTCAACATTGACCACCGAATTTTGGTCATTTAAAAAAAAAATTAATTATATATATATATATATATATATATATATATATATATATATATATATATATATATATATATATATAATTTGATCTCATGCCACTCCCAGCAAATTGATCCTGGCCGTCATCTTTGACCCGTTATTTTCCCTGTTTCATTATTTTTTTTTTATTGGTGTAAAAAAAAAAAAAAACCAGCCAAATTGCCGAGTCAATCACACCCACCGATGATTTTGTCATCGCACCCGTGATTCTAGTACACCGTTCAAAAAAAAAAAAAAAAAAAAAACTTACCGAATACTCTTGTTTGGAGATTCTGGATACTTGTTGTGTGCTACCTATTGGTGATTTTCGATCTTGAGTAATGGAGAGTCCTATGGATGCCTATTTTCGGAATTTTAATAATGTGATGGATCGACACTTAGAAATAGAACGACGTTTTGATGATATGATGGATAAGATGAGGAATATGTTAAAGGGAGTAACTGAGCAATCTTACCGTGGTGGTAGAGATACCCGCTGTGGTAGAGATAATCGTGGTGGTAGAGGTAACCGGGGTGGTACTAATGTGGTTAAGCACACTTCTACAGAGTTGTTTTCTGTTTATTGCGGTGATCATCACTATTATGATTGCCCTAATCTATGGCAGAAAATAGGTAGTTTACGGGGGACATCACCTAAGGATGACCAGGTGAATGTTAATATTGCAGAGAAGATTGTAGAGACCACCGTTGAGATTGCTAATACTCAAGAAGATGAGTTGGAAGGCAATGATTATGAGAGAATGGTAGAGGATAATAATCCGAATTTTATGGAGAATTTGGAAGAGGTTGTTGAAGCAAAATTAGTGGATGTAGTCCAAGAGTCGATTGTGGAAGCGGCAATCACTGAGGAGACTGAAAAAGTGGTGGAGAAAATCGAGGTAGATGGCGCAGTTAGTCCTATTACACCGACCACTTGTGCGAGTCCTATTTCCTCTTATTTGCAGGTTCGTGGAGAGCATTTACTTGCCGGCAAACCGGAGAACCATTTCATTGATCCATTTTCTAAAAATGTTGCTTGTCCATCCGTCTGTGAATTGTTTTTGTTATATTGCTACTTTGCCGAGATTTATCCAAGTTTTTCGCATGTTGGAAGACTTCTTTGATGTTGCATTTGTCACGCTTGGTTCAACATCACAAAGTGCCATTAATTTGAAGTGGTATGTCCGCCTTGTATTTGATCCGGGCATATCATTGGTGTTCGTTGCTGGTTCGGCCTATTTTGTCCTTGTTGCTGCGTTTTACGACATCCTTTTGATTCGAGGTCGAATCCTTTCGGAGCCGGGAGGGAATGATGTGATTCCCATCGAGAAGAAACTTGTCAAATTTATTTGGAGTTTTTTATTTATTTTTAGTTATCTTTTATTATCCCACATTGGTTAGATAGTATTTTATTTTTGTTATTAATTTTAATTATGGTTATTTTGTCCCATATTGCTAACTTAGCAATTAGTCTTGGAGTCCGTAGCCTATATAAAGCTTGGTGAGTTTTCTCACGTTGGTTTTGGTGGATTCCAAACCGTTGTTTGGTGGATTCCAAACGGAACTTATCAAGGTTACGAGCGGACCTTGTGGCGTTCGTATACCAAGGTTCTTAGATACGGGTTATCTAAGGGTTGAGGTCATACCAAGGTTCTTAGTTACGAGTTAGCTAAGGGTCGCGGTGCTCGTCGTATTGGTGCCATCAGTCAAGTCCTTGGGCAATTTCGGATCTGATTCGATCACGGATCACATCAGTTGGTTGGCATCAAGCCTTCCTTGATTTGATTCAGAGTTAACCTCTTGTTCAAGTACGGTAAGTATGCATTTCATGTAATTGAACCAAGTCTCGGTTGCCTTTAAATTGTGCTATTAGGACATTATGTAGAGAAATCAATCAATGTAAAAGTCACTGCTCATTGCCCAGTACTATGATTGCTCATTGACCAGTACAAACCATACTCGGTTCACTGACCAAAAACCCAAGTTTTGGGTACCATGGCTGGATAGTCACTTAGGTTAAAAATGATGATTGCTTGGTAAAACCAATTCATGTGAGGCTCATTGGCTAGGACTACTCCCTCCTTAATTGCCTGACGGCCCTTAAGGGAGTTTACATAGTCCATTGACCTAAAATATAAATTACTTGTTAACCAAGGCCGGAGAATCATCTCATTAATTGTGCCTCGTATTCCCTTGATTTATCTGATTATGTTCACAATATGCCATAAGGAGCATACCTCTAGGGCGATAAATAGCCAGTGATATCAATGGATTTCCAAGTATCATTGAACTCTCTAAGTTTCAAAGCAATCCCACATTTTGGAAGTGTCTAAAATCCCCTTTGCTTGTGTGTGTGTGTCGAGAGTGTCAGTGTGTGAGTTGTATCAACACATGGTGGGACAAAGCCCTATTGATACAACTTAGTGTGACTGAGGATTTCAAGATCAGAAAATTGCTGATGCTTGAAATTATGCATGATAATTTCAGTGGTCTGCTTACTGGTTTGTAAGTGTTGTCTTGCCTTAATTTAAACTTTTTCTGTGGCTTAAGTTTTAGATTAAGGTGTCTGTGCTTTGCTTGATTAATTTATTGTCTCTGAACTGTGGGTATTTGTGGACGTGTTTGGACTGAATCATTTCTAAAAGAAGTGTGGTCCAAGGGTGGACAATAGGTCAAACACACACAGACTAGGTTCACTTCATTTTCAATAAGATTAGTCAAGGTCTGAGCTTGTTTCTTGTTGTTTTTCTGTTTCCGACTTGACTGTTGAATCAGTGGAGAAATTCACTGGTTCTTTTTTTGTGTCTATGCAGCGTCTGTGGTCATCTTGATACATATATACACTTATCTTTGCACTCTCACAATCCTGCACTTTTCTGTGTTGTGCATATATTCTGTATGCACACCTTCACATCAGCAGCACCTGAACATATTGCTTGCTATTTGTTTGCACTTCTCATCCGGCATTGGTGTTCATTGTTGCCTTCTTTTGCACCTGCTGCTGAGCCTGTGATCATTTACTGCACCTTGTGCAACCTGTGGTGCTCAAAACCTTCTGACTTGCTGCATATATTTTGGATCTGCTGATTGTTTGGCTGCTTGCTGGTGTTGCTATTCTAGATAAAACTTGTAACACGCCATAGCGCTTTAGTTTGCTGATTTGCTGACTGTTTTGTGCTCAGTTTTAGACCAACTGTCTTGATAATTTCATCCTCTGGATTTAATCATCACTTCTGGAGATCAACTGAGTGGTCAACATTAGATTTGATCAGCTAATTAGTTGTTCTTTATCAGTCTTTTGTTTCTATCTGCTGCATGCACTTCTAAACTGAATCTTGATCAATTGTAATAGACTGTACCTTAGCTTGACTACATCTGATATAAGCCTTGGAGTGTTTGGTTTATCTTGATTTATCACCATTGCTGTAGTAACATCTTTTTTTATCTCTTAATTTATATAACCTGGTTTGAAAGTTGGGATTCTCCACTTGTATTATAATCAGTTTATATTGATCTGCACCTTTTTGATTATTCTTGCTGATCTTGAGCTTTGCATAAGACGTACCAGTGCTGCATCTATTACCTGCATCATTCTATCTTGAACTATTGTGTAATCCAAGTTTGTTATAAGTAATACTTTTTAGCACCTTATCTCCGTGCACATTTGAGTCTGCAGTTTGATTTGAATTAATCTATTTTCCAAGTGCTCACACTAGTTGATATTCACTATATCAGTTTATAACACTTGGTCAAATTGCTGTTGTGCTTTGATCACATAGGTAATATCATATTAGTCTAATAATTAATTACGTCTTTGTTTCCGGGACTTAGTTAATTAGGATTAATTTGATAGTAACAAACTCCGGTCAAACCGAATTAAGTTAAAAAGAGACCGTGATCCATTCACCCCCCTCTGGATCACCCTGCGCATAGATCCTAACATATATGTCCACCATATATCTGCTGATAACTGGAGAACCACTTTGTGTGAGGGCAAATATGAAAGGATGCCCCAGAGTCCAGAATCCACACATCAGTATGATGTGGTGACTCTCCTAGTACTAGAACCATGTCCTCTTCTGAGTCATGCTCAACTGCTACAGCAGTTGTGCCAGAACTGTTCTCCTACTATTTCTTCCTCTTTGGACAATTGGGCTTCCAATATCCCTGCTCCATATAATAATTGCAAATATCTGTGGACTTAGGGCCTTTGGACCTTGTCTTCTCAAAAAATTTCTTCCTAGATTGCCCATGCACTTTTCCACTGCTGCTACTGACTACTAGTCCAGCAGCATGATTGTCTGCCCCTGATGTCTTATGTCTCAGCTCCATAGCATGCAAGGCTGACCTCACATCCTCCAAAGCCACTGTACCCTTCCCAACTATGAAGGACTGCACAAAGTTTTCATCGGAAGCTGGTAATAAAACCAGCAAAATCAACGCAACATCTTCATCCTCAATCTTAACTTCAACATTCCTGAGATCAAGTAATATTGTGTTCAGCTGATCAAGGTGATCTCTCATCTGATCCCCCTTATGCATCCTCGGGCTGAATAGCCTCTTCTTCAGTAGCAACTTGTTGGATAATGACTTAGTCATTTACATGATTTCAAGCTTTGACCATAACTTAGCGAACGGTGTCTTCCCCAGCAAATTCAATGATAACATCATCAGACAAGCACAACATGATTGTTGAATGTGCTTTCTCCTTTATACTGACATAATCTGCTACACTGGCATCCTCTTTATCAGTTAAAGGATTCCACAATCCTTGTTGCTTTAACAAAGCCTACATCTTGATTTGCCACAAACTGAAAATGTTCCTCACTTTAAATTTATCAATCTTCACGTGCATTGCCGACATCTTTATTACTAAAGGACAAACCTTTGATCACAGAATCCTAGTACCGGTCACCGGTCTTGGTGAAGATCAACTCCGTTCAACCTGCAATTTCAATGAATCTACGAACCAACGCTCCGATACCAGTTTGTTAAAACACAGATGAGAAACTTGCAGTTTAAGAAAGATAAAACACTAGTAATGCAAACGTGAAGTGTGGCGGAAATTGATAAAAGACAGAAACAAAGAGAACACAATGATTTAACATGGTTTCTGGCGTTGTGCCGAGTACTCCACTGATAACGTCAAAACTATCTGGGGTGTTCAGCGGTGGATTTGTGGTGGAAATCTAGCTGTGAGAGTAGTATAAGGTGGCGGCACACGGTTGTGCTATGTGGTTTGTGGTGATGAAGGTGGTGGTGCTGAGCAAATAGAAAGTGAGTAGTCAATTGGGCAGAGTATTGCCTTGTTTTTCATATAATTGGCTTAGCTTTCAGTTTATATTAGGAGCCCTTCTTATAGGGTGAGAACCGACTAAGTTCAACATAATTACAATCAAGGACACGGTACAACTAGGCTCCGTTTGTTTTGGGTTGGAGTTTTTTTAGAGCTTTTTTAGATACTAGTGGATAATAAAATATAATAAAAATGATTGAAGTAATTACTAGAAAGTTAAGAAGTTTTTTTTTAAATTTGTGTAGATAAAGAAATGATTGGTGAGAGAAATTGAAATAAAGTAGAATAATGAATAAAATAATGGTAAAAAAGGTAATAAAATTGATAAAGTGAAATGGTGAGAGGTGATTTAATATTTTTTTATTTGTAGTTGAAAATTTGATTGGTGGAAGAATTGTAAGAAATGATTGGTGATGTGATGTAAAAAACTCCAAAAGAACTCAACCCAAAACAAACAAGGGCTAAATGTGCGGCAGATATTCGGACTGCAATGGGGTGATGGCGGCACGGACCTAGGAGCCTATGTCGTGTATCCTCAGTCGGCTAGTTGTGTCATCGGTCTTTGTCTCCAAGTGTAGGGAGAGGGATCTCGGCGGATATCTTGTGCTTGAGTAGGTTGGGCATCCTTCTTGGCTTGCTCTGACCATGGTCTCGTTTTAGGAGGCTCACCACGAGGACTTGAGGATGGCTTGGGCCTCACTGTATGTGGGCTCCCCGGTCATCACCCTGATCCTATTTATGGGCTTCATTGGATCCAGATTCAGGTTCATGGGCCAGATGGCGCAGCTGGCCTATCAATGGCCCCCTACTCCGTGTCTGATATATCTCGAGATGTCGGGCGGGGAGTAAGTCTCTTGCATATGGTGCCTGTCTGGGTTAGCGTCAATTATGGAATTGAATAGCCTTGGTCACTTCAGAGTCATATTCGGGCGGATTGCCTTGACTTCAATGGATGGCTTTAATGGGCAGATAGCCTTAGCCGATGCGAAGTTATATTTGGGCGAAATGCCTTTACTTCATAAGGTGGCTTTAATGGGCAGATAGCCTTAGCCGATTTCAAGTTATATTTGGGCGGAGTGCCTTAACTTCATAGGGTGGCTTTAATGGGAGGATAGCCTTAGACGATTTGAAGTTATATTTGGGCGGAATGCCTTAACTTCATAGGGTGGCTTTACTGGGCAGATAGCCTTAGCCGATTTGAAGTTATATTTGGGCGGGGTGCCTTAACTTTATGGTGTGGCTTTAATAGGCGGATAGCCTTAGCCGATTTGAATTTATATTTGGGCGGAGTGCCTTAACTTCATGGGGTGTCTTTAATGGGCGGATAGCCTTAGCCGATTTGAAGTTATATTTGGTCGGAGTGCCTTAACTTCATGGGGTGGCTCTAACAGGTGGATAGCCTTCGCCGATTTAAAGTTATATTTGGGCGGAATGCCTTAACTTCATAGGGTGGATTTAAGGGGATAGCCTTAGCCGATTTGATGTTATATTTGGGCGGAGTGCCTTAACTTCTTAGGGTGGATTTAATGGGCGGATGGCCTTAGCCTTTTGTGTTGAGGCTTCGATTCGGCCCCCTCACCTACGTGGCGGTCGCGTGTCTGTTTCAGACGGTTCCCCCAACCCTACGACCGATGTGACGGTTGACGTGATCCGCTACACGCTCTGATTAGCTGAGGACTTTTTGCTAATCGCGCCGTAATACAGGCGGTTTCAAAATTCGAAATTTGAAAGCAACTGGTGTGATCCGGACCATTGGATATTCTGGTTACTATCAGATCCATATTGCCCCCGAGGACCGAGAGAAGACCACTCTCACATGTCCCTAAGGAACTTTTGCGTACAATCGCATGCCTTTTGGGTTATTTAATGCACCAGCAACATTCCAAATGTGCATGATGTCATTATTTACGGACATGGTGGAGGATTTTCTGGAGATTTACATGGATGATTTATCTGTATTTGGAGATAGCTTTGATAAATGCTTGGACAATTTGAGTAAAGTGCTAAAGAGATGTGAAGAGACCAACATTGTGCTTAACTGGGAAAAATGCCATTTCATGGTTACAGAAGGGATAGTGTTGGGTCATAGGATTTCAAGAAAAGGAATGGAAGTTGATAGGGCAAAGATAGTGGTGATAGAGAAGTTACCCCCTCCAACGAACTTTAAGATGTTGCGAGCCTTTCTTGGCCATGCAGTATTTTATAGGAGGTTTATCAAGGACTTCTCTAAAGTTTCTAGACCTTTGACGGAGTTACTTGCAAAGGATGTACCTTTTGTGTTTGAAGAAGAGTGTAAGAAAGCATTTAACACATTGAAGCAAATGCTTATAACCGCCCCAATTCTGGTAGCCCCAGATTGAAACAAACCTTTTGAGCTTTTGTGTGATGCAAGCAACACGGCAGTTAGAGTAGCCCTGGGACAAATGGAGGATAAAATTTTAAGCCTATCTATTACGCCAGTCGTAAGCTTAACAGTGCCCAGAGGAATTATGTGACTACGGAGAAGGAACTCTTAGCTGTCATTTTTGCATTTGACAAGTTTTGACCTTATCTGATGGGATCGAAAGTCACTGTATTCACTGACCATGCAGCTCTGAAATACCTTCTAACCAAGCAAGACTCCAAGCCGAGATGGTTGAGATGGATTCTACTCTTACAAGAGTTTGATGTTGAGATTAAAGATTAAAAGGGATCTGAGAACCAGGTGGCTGATCACCTGTCGAGATTAACTTTGCTAAAAGCAGAGCAACCGACTGAGATCAGGGAGAGTTTTCCAGATGAACAAATTTTTGCCCTCTCAGTGGTAGCTTGAGTTGAATCTCAGCCCCGTCATAATACATCAAGAGTGGGCAAGGTATACCCTTGGTTCGCCGACATTGTCAATTATCTAGCAGGAAAATACCTACCACCGGAATTCACAAATGCAGATGAGAAAATTTTTTTCACGTATCTGAAGCATTATCATTGGGATGATCTCTATCTATACAAATTGTTCCCGGATGCCATTCTTAGAAGATGCGTCCATGATGAAGAAATTCCAAGTATTTTCCACCTATGCCATTCTAGAGAAGCTGTAGGTCACTATAGGCCGGACAAGGCGGCGGCAAAGGTGCTGCAGGTGTGGATTTTATTGGCCAAGAATTCTTAAATCGCTTACGAGTTTACACGAGCTTTGTCATTCTTGTCAATTGACCGGTAATATTTCTAAGCGAAATGAGATGCCACTGCAAAGTATCTTAGAAGTGGAGTTATTAGTTGTATGGGGAATTGATTTTGATGGGCCTTTCACATCCTCAGAATCAAATCGTTACATCCTAGTAGCAGTTGATTATGTTTCCAAATGGATGAAGGCAGTGGACTCACCTACTAATGATGCCAGGGTTGTCCTGAGGTTTCTAAAGAAAAACATTTTGACGAGGTTTGAAGTGCCCAGATCCATAATTAATGACGGAGGGAGTCATTTCTGTAATAGGTTGTTTGAGAAGTTGATGATGAGATACAGGGTTAGACATAAGATTGCAGCAGTATTTCACCCCCAGACAAATGGACAAGTGGAATTCACGAACATAGAGATAAAGAGGATCTTAGAGAAGATTGTGAATCCCATGAGGAAAGATTAGTCTTTGAAATTACATGACGTTTTTTGGGCGTACAAAACAGCTTATAGGACCACTATTCGGATGTCACCGTATATGATAGTATTTGGAAAAGCATGTCATTTGCCGGTAGAACTCGAGCACTGAGCGTTGTGGGCTACGAGATTTCTAAACATGGATGAGAATTCAGCCGGTGAAAAGAGGATGCTAGAGTTGAATAGATTGGAGGAGTTTAGACTTCAAGCGTATGAAAATGCAAAGATTTACAAGGAAAGAACGAAGCGTCTGCACGATATGAAAATTCTGAACCGCACATTTAAAGTTGGAGATAAAGTGCTGGTGTATAATTCGTGTCTTCGTCTTTTTCCTAGGAAGTTGAAGTCTAGATGGAATGGACCACATGTAGTCACGAAAGTTTTCAATTCAGGTGCATGTGAAGTTAGACATGAATACTCTGGGCAGACTTTCAAAGTTAACGGCCACAGGCTGAAACATTACCTAGAGCACAAGTATAACCCGGAGTTGGAAGTCTTTACGTTGACAGAGCGAGAGTATGAATAAAGGAGCCTTATTAGTACAGTCGAGCTGGCGACTATAAACTCAGAACTATTTCTAAAACCCTTATTTATTGTTTTTGTTTATTTTAGTTGGTTTGAGTCAATAAAGTAGCATGGCAATCGCAAGGTTTTTTTCATCACATATATCTTCAGTCATCTGACTAGAGATATGTGTGATTTTTTCCTTCACGATTCTCATGTGATATCCTCGTAAAAGTTTTCGCGTCTTGCTTAGGCCAATAACAGAATAAATTGGCTTAAACTGTTTTTCTGCATTCCTGAGTCATGCACAATTCCCGCCAACTTGGAAAATGAGTAACCTAGGAGCTAATGATTCTGCTCCGGGATTTGTTTTTACTCGGCCGACACTTCCAGATCTAAGTACCTTTCCTTTTCTTTATTATTAGTCATTGGGGACAATATCTATAATAAGTGGGGGGTAAGCGTCTTAGCTGGGTAGTCGAAAAAGGGAATAATTTTGAAATTTTAAACATTGCTTTTAGATTGCTTATTGCACGTTTTCAAGTAAGGAATTGGTAGAAAAGGAGCCCAAGTTCAATTTGAAGTGAGCTATAGCATATTCAATTTACTATGGAAGAATGAGCATATGTTATGTTGCGTGAAGTAGTAACTTATTAATTATTACTCTATCATTGCAATCAATATTTGAGCACAAAATTTGAGTGAGAAGTGTTCAAGATTAGATGACAAATTGTTTTAACCAGGAATCATTATTTGTCTATCTATATACTTTAACAAATTGTTGTAACACAAGAGAAGCAACTTGAATGCCAAAAGAGGTGACCGGGACAAAACGGGCTTGTGAGAGAAAGAGAAAAAAGTGAGGAAATCTGCCAGAAAGAAGAAAAACATATGCAATAAAGGCTGTGAGGGAAGCAAACTCGTGTAAAAAGGGCACGACCCTAACATAAAAAGAAACAAACGAGGACTTAAGAGCGATGCTCAGTCCCCGAGTCCGCCCGACCCAAATAAAGTACCAAGTTGTGTAACCAAATCTTAAAGCAAGATGAGCGAGTGTATGCGCAGGTAAGTTAAGATTGTGTGGTTAATACAACTTGGTATTCTCCTCATAAACGCACTATCACGACTGATTCATCACACGACAAATTGATGCGTGGTAGGTGGTGATTAATGGGGAGCTTATGGATTGTGGCTTAATGTATGTTTCTGTCGGAAATCTTTATTGAATGTGTGGTATTTGATGGGGATTGTTCTTGGAGGTACATTCTGCCTTCATACTCTGCTCACGGACGAGCAGAAGGCTAGTGGGGGTAGTTGATGATGGTTAAAAAAGTCTATCCTACGACATCAACATTCTATCCATTATGAGCTAAAAATAGTTGTTTCGACCTATAAATATGAACCATTTAAGATGAATATCATATGTCGGGTTCATGAGTCGAGAAATCTGCACTTAGCATTTATTTTCCCTATTTTGATATTATTTCGTGCATTATTTGATGCTTTTCAGGATACGAAATATTGGACTGAGCATCATGGACGAATCAGGAGTGGACTGAACGAAAGGAATGTGCCTAGGGTATTCCAGAACCTTCCAAGTTAAATTGGCTGAAGAAAAAGGACAAAATTGCCCTCGGTTGACTGAGGGAGGCCGCCGGTTTACCAAGCTTCGAGATCCTTCCGAAACGCGTTTTCTTGGACGAGGGGTAGAACTAGGTGTTTCTAAGTCGGTTTATATACCTATAAATAAGAGGCTTCACCTCAGACTTCTGTGTAACATTTGTAGCACACAAATACTACAATTATTATGCAATAAAAGTTCTTTGTTCTTTATTTTTATTATTTTATGAGTTCTGGTCGGAGAGACGACGGAGTTTCCGCCTAGGGAAAGATCTGAGGGAGATCTACGCTCGTCTTTGAGGCTATGATTTTCTGTCTTTTCCAAGATGTAGATTAATCGTTGTTCTATTCGACTAGTATGTTTTAATTGCCTATTTAGTATAATTATGTAGAAGTTAGTTTATTTTACCCCATGTGCTATAGATCTAATTCGTTGGTGAAGAAATCATGAAATAGTGGTTGCGTTCTTCAGATCTGCGACGGTCTATATCGCTTTATCTGAATAACTTGTAAATTACTAATTCATGATAATCGGCACCTGCTACGTTGATCGATAGATTTAGTTTACATGTTAGTAGCTTGATCAACTATTTGAATGTCCTCGTAAACTAGCATGAAATACGAATAGTGAAGTGCTATGTTTGGACATATCTTGAATGGACCCTAGGAACGTGCTGATCAATGTCGACAGCCGTCTAGGCGGGTTTACGATATGAGTTAGCGGTCAATATCGACAGCTCTAGTTCTTTATGTGTATGGGCTATTACGGACCAATTAAGGAGGGTAGCTTGCGTATAGATTGTCTACTACCATTTTGGAGTAGATGGGGTTAGGAGTTGTACCCGTAGCTGAATAATGAATAAATTCACCAATGGGGAGGACTGTTGCATGTGTGGGGGGAATAACTAATTACTCATAATTGAACTAATACATTAGAAACTCTTGTTGCATCCGTATAAGCTAGCATATTATTGTTAGTTTGTGGCACCATTGGCACAAAAACTTTACTACTGTCTATATTATAGTTGGTCGTAGACCATATTTGTGACAAGCTCAATCTTGATAACTAGATGTTCTTACGAGTCTCTGTGGGATTGACCTTGACTCGCCAGTACTCTAATACGATAGACCTAGTCCAAATGCTAGTAAGTGCTTTGCATGCGATCAGGTGTAGAGAAAACGGGGGATGAGGCATCAAGATGATTAGATCCTCTCATCTTGGCTTGACCTTAATCATCCTGGGTCATCAAATTTCTGCCTCGTCCTTGTGTTTTTGCAGGATGTCCCAAAGTGGTGATAACGAAAATGATGACGTTCATGGCTATACCTCGGGTAATGACGAGGAGGCGAGCTCTAGTTGGACGGCAAGTGTTAGTGAGAAGATGATTTTGGTGCAGACCGTACCGTCACAAGATGGATTCCGAAAAGCTACAGTTCACAAGGTGATTACGAAGAGGGCAAGAAGAACCACGCTAAGAGGTCTAAAAGATGTTACGTGGGCTCAGGATTCCACACGAAAGGTTACGGCTAGTAAAGGTGCTGACGATGAGGATGTTAAAAGGAACAAAACTCCCAAGCCTAACAACCCTGTGGCCGCGAAGGAGGAAAAGTCGATGGTCTCTATTGACAGGGAAATTGAGAACCAATGGCATGGGATCCAGGAGGGTCTTGTCGCCTCGGGGGCCTTTGCCAACATTTTCCCAGATTACATCTTTACTAGTTTTCGTGGCGGCGTGGCCGCTGGCTCTAGTCAGGCGGGAGAGCACCCGGAATCGGGTGATTTCATCATAGATATCGATCGGGCCGGCCAACACTTGGGGACAGACGGTCTCATATTATTTTATGACCATTTTGTGGTGGGGCTTCATCCGCCCTTTGATTCTTTCTTTGTTGAAGTAATGGAAAAGTTGGCCACCCTACCTTATGATTTTGTCCTGGGCGGTTAAATAATTTCAGCCTTCATCATTTTGTGTCGGATGCTGAGATATAAGCCTTCTCTCCCCGTTCTCCAGAAGTTTTGTACTTTCAGGAAAGCTACGACGAACGATCCCCTCGACACCCGCGACATACTGTTGGTCCGGGCCAAGGTCAACACGTGTCGGCTCTTTTATTGGCTCCCTGGAAAAGTGAGGGACTAGGAAAAACATGGTTTGATCGTCAAATCTGCCGTGGGGTGGTTCTTTCCCAAATTTGAGGTGCAGCCAGAGAGGAGATTAAACTCGATCACTGTTCCTAAGAAACTTGAGGCCTGGGAGCAGGAACTGGTCGACAAGATTAATGATATTCTTGGATGGGATGGTGCAAATCAGAAGAGGGTGTTTAGTTGGAGATCTTTAGTCGATACTCGCCAGCCTTATGGCACTACGGTGGGCATTCCTGGCTTTGTCCCCAACGAGGCCGTTGTCGTCGGGACCGCAAAACATCTAACCGACAAGGATTGGTATGCGGAGTGTCATCATTCCAAAACCTATCCATCTAAATGTCAGATATGTTCCAGAAACCCTGGAGAGCGCTTGCCTAACGATCGTCGTAATGCTCTATTTTCTTTTATCGGCTTTTGGTTTCTTTTGCATTTTAGCTTTTATTTATTTTTGGCTTCATTTCTTCTCTTGTGATCTAGTGCTCTCTTCGATTCTTTTCAGGCAACATGGTTGACGCTGTTGAGGATAGAGTTTTCTGGCTTGCCAAGATTAATGAGCGAAGGAGAGAGAATCGGGCTTTTTTGGCCCAAAATCCTGAGGTGGGGCTTAAAACCGTGATCATGTCTGCACTGTCTACTGACATTGATTCTCTTAATGAACCCTTTAAAATGGTGGTTGAGGGTTCGTTGGCCACTACGGCGCCCAAACCGAAAAGAAAAAGAGGTGCGGCAAAGGCGAAATCTTCTGCTGGAGTCGCTGACGAAAAGGATGTCGACGTGGGAGATATTGGCATCTCTAAAAAGAGCCAAAAAAACTATGGATGAAGGCGGCGCTGCAGCCGGGTCCGAAGTCGCTAATGCTGTTTCTGCGGGCCTGAAACCCTGAAGCGGTTCCTTCTTCATCCGCTGTGATCGAGTAGACTGATAGCCAGATCAAGCCGACCGACAAGGGTAAAAAGGAAACAACTGATTCGTGTTGGCCGATACCGCCTCTAGTCAAAAAGGGTCCAGTTGGCGCTCGAGGTCGCCCTGCTGTATGGATGCACAAGGAGTTTGCCACAAAGACCTTTGAACTGAAGGATGTTAGGAAAGTGGCTACTGCCATTGCGGATGTTTTGCCTCTGAAAATTTTGAAGTTTACTCTGCCCGGTCAGGCGCAGCGTGTTGTAGGCCGAGGTATTCTCTCTCGCTGTGTGCAAGAAGATGTAGTGGCATCGATTGTGAGAGTGAGTTCGTCGAGCAGATCCTAACGCCTGGCCAATACCATCAGGTTGCTTGGAGTCGCAGCGAGCGCGGTAAGTAATTTTAGTTCTGTTATTGCTCCTATTTCTTCGGATGTTTGTGTTGCACTGAAGATTTTAGTTTTCATGTTGGTACCGAGCTTTTCAAGCCGAGTATGAGCATACAGGCGCAAAATGAATCCCTTCAGCAAATTTGTAATTGGAAGATGGCATTGAAAAAAGATGATGAGGGGGCCGTGAGGGACGTGGAACAGTCTGCGGGTGACAAGGCCGAAATTACCCAGCTTCGCATTGAGAATGCGGCCAATGCCAAGAAAGCTCAGGACGTTAGCGAGTGTTGCAGTCTGTCGAGATTCAAAGGGACGATGATGTTTCTAAATGTGCATAGATCCAGGAAAGGATTGACCCACTCGTGGATGAGTTAAACGACCCTGATAAAGATATTCTAAAGCATCTCGACCAGCTGAAGGTCGCCCAGGAGGAGAGTTATGATCAAGGGTTCTATCATGTGGCTAGGTGTTTTAGGTCGTCTTTTGGGGCCAATGTAGTTGATCTGGAGACCCTGCTTGACTGGAAACTCATGCCTCAATTTGACGTCGCTTTACGAGATCATCATCCGGACCTCCCCTACACTAAGTCACAGCTATCTGATTTCACAGATAAGTGCGAGAAGGATGGCCAGCCCGTTTGGGATTCTCCACCGGTCAACGCGGTTTATCTGCGTTCGATGATGGAAGAGGCGGAGAGGGAAGCTACTCAGGATGAGGAAGATGCTCACGAGGCTGGAGGTGATGGCGGAGGGCCTAAAGGCGGAGCCGCCGATTGGGGGGAGAGTGCAGACGAGGTCAGCACTCCTCAACTTGGCAATGAGTTTCTAATTCTGATTGGAGATCATACTCTTACTCCGACCCCCGGCAAGTGAATCCGGCTTACTCTGACTCCGACCCCCGGCTTCGGCCTTGTAGATTATTTCTTTACACTTGTTTTGATCCTGTAATAAACTTGTAGTAATTTTACGGCTTCTGGTATGGTTCTTCCTTGTATTTACTTTGCTCTTTTGTGTTGCTTGAAAAAAATCTGATTTTTGAGTTCCTTGATTGTCTTTGGTATTCATATGCATGCAGCCCCCTTATTTTGGTGATATTGAGAGCCCTTAGTATTGATGTCACCAAAATAAATGTCATAGAACCGAATCCGCTGTTCTTGGGCTTTCGGGACCTGAATTCAACTTTTGGGTTGTGCCCCCTTTGTTCTGAATGAGATCGCTTGAGAGCTCTGTTGGAATAATAAGGGCTTTCACGAGAGAGACTTACATGAAAAAAAATTCGGATCGCGACCCCCATTGTGTAGGTGAGGTCGACGTTATCTTACTCGTTGGGCTCGCCAAGATAATTGTTAGGAACATTTTATTATGTTTTGATGATGGCCATACTAGCTGTTATAGCAAGGCTGAAAATAAGTTAGAATTCTCTGTATAAGTCTTCACTTATAGTCTGACATGTTGTATAAGTTGAGTCAGAAAAGTATTGTACTAGTTGGTAGGACGGCAAAGTAAAATCAGATTTTCGGCATAGTAAAACCAACCAAGTACCAGCAGAGAAGAAATGAAGACATTATGGTCTGACTTATAACCAAGGAAGTCTGTGATGACCTTGGATAAGTCTAAGTTATCTTTTGAGAGATGAAACTCATGTTTAAATATGGTGTACACTGATCTCACACAATTCAAGGATCTGTGAAGTACAAAGATTTCTCCTGAACTTAAAAGAATCAAGAAAACAGTGAATCGGCAAAGTAAACTGATGATCGGCTGAGTAAAAACAAAGCAGTGAAGGAAGATCTAAGCTGGAAAGTCAGAAGGACCACTTGACCGTTCAGAGAACAGCTAAGTAAACCTTACTTAATCAGATTTTGAAATATGATGAAGATTCAGAGGATCAAACATTAAATGCACAATCAATAGAGGATCAATCAAGGGCGGATTTTCTGATAAATGTTTGAAGAAAAACCCAACCACTGAAATTAAGGAGAATAGAATTAAGGGGGAATCAAGAATAAAATCAAGGATTATTCCCCTCATTAATATAGCCACATACGGAAATTCAAATCAAGGTTTGTCAAGGCTATAAATTGAAGGCATTGACAGACAAAGAAAAAAAAAGATCAATAAGCAGAAAATCTGTCAAATCAAAAAGGCCTTCATCTGTGCATAAAAAGAGACATCTAGTGATCAACTCAAAACTGAGAGCAACAATATCAATATCAAGCATTGAGATTGGTCAACAAGTTCTGTGAATCCAATTCACTTCAATCAAGCAACCGAATCAGAGCCATCTGAGAAAGAGTTGTGCTTGTGATAACTGCTGAACGATTTGATCCCAAGGAGCAGTGAAAGAGACTGAGTCACTGAAGTTGTTGCAGTCAGGGAGAGATAGTTTTGAAGATTGTGAAGCTTGTGTAGTAAAGGACAATCAGGCTATTGTATCTTTAAAAACAATAGTGAATTCCTCCAATCATCACAGGAAAAGAGTGGATTAAGGGATTACACCACCCTTAACAATTATAAGCATTGTGTCAATTTACTTTTAACAATTTATCTTACTGCACTTATTTAATTGCCTAAATTATATCATAGATCTGTGATTGAACAAACTATTTTGAAAGAACATTTTAAGAATGGACTCATCTGCTGTCCAAAAGCTTTTAAGCACCAGAAATGTTTTTGAAACTCAACTATAGTCATTCACCCCCCCCCCCCCTCTGACTATAGTTTTACCCTTCTCTGGGACCAACAATTGGTAGCAGAGCAGTGTTCCTAGTATCCGAACATGTTCAGATCTAATTTCTGGTAACAAGGAGATCACATATTTTCAAAGCAGTTTTCAAATTTGTGCTTTCTAAATATACATAAATCTTAATTGTACTTATGGATTCCTCAAATTTTATGTCTAAGGTACCTATTTTCAATGTCAACAATTTTGATGAATACAAAATAAGAATATTGTCTCATCTTGCAGCAACTCATGAGGAGATGCTGGATGTAATCAATGATGGCCCAAGCGAAATCACAACTGTGGTAGCCACATGAGCAGATCAAGGAAAAGTAATAGACAAACTCAAGAAGGATTGGACCAAGGATGATAGGAGAAGAGTGAATCTCGACTTTGTTGCAAAAGATATGATCTTGAAGACCATGGATAGCAACTTGTTCATGAGAATCAAAGATTGCAAAACCACAAAGGATATGTGGGACAAGCTGGCACTGATAAATGAAGTATCAGAAGCAGTTAAAGAAAACAAATTATCTGTTGCAAAACAGAAATTTGAGAACTTCAATGAAGGCTGGTGAATCCATCGATCAAATGGACAACATATTCTCAAGCATCATCAGTGAACTGCAACAGCTTGGACGCACGAATATCCTCAGAAAGAAGTGTGCTTGAAGATCTTTAGAGGATTACCTGAAAGATGGAAGATCATCACATTAGTAATCAGAGGGACAACAAATGTTACAAACACTGATACTCTGACCCTGATGTCTCAACTAAAGGCCCACGAATTTGAATCGAACGGTGAAGACAGTGCACCAGCAGAGGCACATAAGGCCAATGCACTGGTTGCACCCCAGCAAAGTCAAACAGCTGATGCAAATAGCAAAGAGACACAGGAACTTAACGAACATGTAGCTTTATTGGTAAAATGCTTTGACAGGTTTAGCAAAAAGAAGATATTCAAAGGAGGATCATCAAACAAAAAGTCAAGCACAAGCAAAGACACCAAGAGAAAAGATGATGAATACAGATGCTTCTACTGTAATAAGAAATGCCACTTTAAGGTTGATTGCCCTGAAGATAAAGACAAAGCTGAGGATACGAAGAAGTATAAGACAACTGAAAAGAGAAAAAGCAAGAAGGCACTCAATGCTGAATCTAATAGTGAAAAGAATGAAGAATCATCTGAAAATGATTCTGATGATGATGAGGATGACAACTCAGACAATGAAAAATCCTATCTATGTCTTATGGCTAAAGAGTCAAATGAAACTAGGTAACATCTAGTTCATACTCATCATCAAGTGCATCCACATCTGACACTGCACAATCCCCTACTCTACCCTTAGATTCTGCAAACCTAATCCAAAATCTCATGAGTAAATTTGACCAAATTGAGATGAATCATGAAATTCTAGAACCGGAGTGTGAGAATCTAAGAAAGGAAAGTAAAAGACTAAAGAAAGAACTGGATAAAGTAAAAGCTGAACTAACTAGTAAGGAGACTTACTCAAATGATCAACAAGCAGCAGATGGTCATACATCTGGTGTTGATAGAACGGTTGAGAAAATCTTCCTACCAGTTAAGACAATCACTGCACCTTTAAGTGCACCAGCTTACAAACCCTCAAAAAGGTTTGGATCCAGATCTGGTCTTGGCTACAACAGTCAGGATGAGAATATAAACAATGGACAACACAATTCTAAATCTAGGACCAACAATGGACCAAAGGTCAGAAAAGGACAGACCATAGTTTCAACCACTCATCCTGCACCGGTGAAGTCAAGATTCCGAGCAGTGAAGCAGTATATCAAAACAACAATCCAGTCAACCAAAAGCAAAAGCTTTCTGAAAGGTAAAGGGAGACTTTATCCTTCAGAAGATGATTGGAATGTTGCACCTCCAAAATACAGAAGGAAACCATTCCATAACATGCAACATATGTTTAAGAAAAACAATCCTAGACATATGAAGCAACATGAACACAGGTTTCCCACTGCATATTGGAAAGTGAAGAGGGATGCAAATGCACCAAAAAGTAGAGAAAAGTATCTGAATACCTCTAGTAGAAACATTGGAAGGTATTCTGCCATGCCTTAGACATATGAAGTTGATGACTTCAATTATCCAAAAAGAAGATGCTTTGGATACACATTAGGAGTAGGAGGCATGACTGCTAACAGGTATGGACCCAAACAGTGTTGGGCACCTAAACAAAACTAATTTGTTTTGTAGGATGTCTAGTACATAGACAGTGGATGTTCCAGACACATGACAGGGAACAAGGGATGGCTCACTGAATTTAAAGTTTTAGATGGACCCAAAGTCACCTTTAGAGGCAAAGAAAACCCTGGTAAAATTAAGGGGGAAGGCACAATGCTGAAGAAAAATTTGAAGATTCAAAATGTGGCATATGTTAAAGGACTAAATTCAATCTGCTAAGCATCAGTCAATTTTGTGACAAAGGCTACAATATACACTTCAACAAGGGAGGATGCAAGGTGATTCACAGTCAAACCAACACAGTGGTTCTTGTAGGAAGAAGAGAAGATAACATGTATGTGGTGGATTGGAGAACAGATAAGGCAGAAACAAGTTTGTTTGTCAAAAATAAACAATCAACCAGCTGGATTTGGCATAGAAGATTAAATCTCCTAAATTTCAAGACCATCAACACATTATCAAAGAACAAGTTAGTTGAAGGCCTGCCAGAGATCACATTCAAGGAGGAAAGTCTCTGTGATGCATGTCAGAAAGGAAAACAAATCAAAAGCTCCTTCAAGTCAAAGCCCTATCAATCAACAACATGAATTCTACATCTTCTACATATGGACTTTTTTGGACCAGTCACACCAGTCAGTGTAAGTGGAAAGAAGTAAACTCTAGTAATGGTGGATGACTTCTCCAAATATACCTGGACTATATTCATGAACAAGAAGAAAGAGACTCTCAAAAAGCTACCAGATTTGCTGAGAAGAATTCAAAATGAAAAAGAACTGAAGATCATAAAGATCATATCAGATAGAGGCACAGAGTTTTGTAAATGAAATAATCAGAACCTATTGTGAAGAAAATGGAGTACTGCACCAACTATCAGCAGCAGGGACTTCACAACAAAATGGTGTAGCAGAAAGAGGAAATAGGACAATCAAAGAAGCAGTCAGAACAATGATTGCAGAAGCATGCTTACCAAAGAGATTTAGGGCTGAAGTAGCAAATACAACATGCTATACTCAAAACATATCAATCATCAACAAATATCATGGAAAGACTCCATATGAAATATAGAATGGAAGAAAGCCTAATATCTCATATTTACATATGTTTGGATCAAAATGTTTTGTTTTGAATATGAATCAGCTGTATACCTTTGATGAAAAGGCTGATGAAGCAATCTTTATGGGATACTCAGACACCAGCAAAGCATTCAGAGTACTCAACAAAAGAACCTTGGTAATTGAAGAATCAATTCGTGTAGTCTTTGATGAGCCTAACACAAATGGTGAAAACCTTCAAGAACTTGAAGAAGCAGGATCAAGACAAGTCTACATGAATACAACAATACCAACTACTATTCTAAATCACAATTTTGGAAATCAAGATGAACCTCAAGTCAATATGACAAAAGAAGTTCAAGTACAAGAGCATGAAGGTGGTACACAAGCTGAAGCTGTGGAAGCACCAAGTGAAGAACAACTTCAACCTGATCTCAACTGGCTGAGAGATCACCCTAAAGATCAAGTCATTGGAGACATTCACACAAGAGTCAGAACCAGAAGTCAACTGGAGCACATGCTAACATGTTTTATATCTCAAGTAGAGCCCCAAACAATAGATGATTTAATCCAAGATACTAATTGGATTACAGCCATGCAAGAAGAACTAAATGAATTTGAAAGAAATGAAGTCTGGGAACTTGTTGATAGACCAGACATGGCCAACATCATTGGAACAAAATGGGTATTCAGAAATAAGATGGATGAACAAGGAACAATTGTCAGAAATAAAGCAAGGCTAGTGGCAAAAGGATACTCTCAAGCAGAAGGAATAGATTATGATGAGACATTTGCACCAGTAGCAAGATTGGAAGCAATCAGACTCTTCCTAGCATTTGCAGCACACAAAGACTTCAAAGTTTACCAAATGGATATGAATAGTGCATTTCTGAATGGACTTTTGAAAGAAGAAGTATATGTGTAACAACCTCCTGGTTTTCAACTCAAAGGAAAAGAAGATAAAGTATACAAGCTCAAGAAGGCTCTTTATGGACTCAAACAGGCACCCAGAGCCTGGTATGAAACCTTATCACAATTCCTAATCAATAATGGATTCAACAAGGGAACTATAGATAAGACTCTTTTCAAATTAGAGGAAGGAACAAGTACATTACTAGTACAAATCTATGTTGATGATATTATCTTTGGATCGGAGGATGAAAAGTTGTGTGAGAAATTTGCAAACCTAATGAAGTGCAAATTTCAGATGAGCATGATGGGAGAATTAAATTATTTTCTTAGCCTACAAGTGAAGCAAATGAAGGATGGTATTTTCATTAGTCAAGCCAAGTACACAAAAGACTTAATACACAAATATGGTATGGACACAAGTGGCACAGCAGATACACCAATGTGTGCAAGAGTTATTCTTGGAAAAGATGTTGATCAGAAAATGTATAGAGGAATCATTGGATCCCTACTTTACTTAACTGCAAGCATACCTGACATAGCATTTACAGTAGGAGTATGTGCAAGATTTCAAGCTCAACCAAAAGAATCACATCTTCTAGCAGCTAAAAGAATAATCAAATACCTGAAGAACACCATCAATGTTGGAATTTGGTATCCTAAAGATGGAGGATTCAAGCTGATATCATATTCAGACTCTAACTATGCTGGATGCAAAATAGATAGAAAAAGTACCTCTGGAACATGCCAAATGCTAGGCACCAGACTAGTTTCATGGTTTAGCAAAAAGCAAAACTCCATATCTACATCAACAACTGAGGCCGAATATATAGCAACAGGCAGTTGTTGTGCATAAGTACTGTGGATTAGACAACAGCTAAGAGATTATGGAATGGAGGATAAGACAATTCAAATCATGTGTGACAACACAAGTGCAATATCTATTACTGAAAATCCAGTGTTGCACTCAAGGACAATGCATATTGATGTAAGACATCATTTCATCAGAGATCATGTTGAAAAAGGAGATGTTATTCTAAGATACATACCCACTGAAGATCAATTGGCTGACATTTTCACTAAACCACTCAGTCATGAAAGATTTAGCATTTTGAGAACTGAGTTGGGAATGATTGAAATAGACTAAGTACCAAAGAGCGGCAAACCGGAGTAATCAGCTAAGTGACTTCACCAGCTGATTAAACCTTTGCCATTATAGGAGTTGTAGCAGGTAAGGCACTGGCACTCAGCGAAGTTAACTTCACTGATTGATAGGAACAGTTAAGTACAGCAGCTCAGTGAAAAAGTCACTACACCGGCTAAGTGGCCAGCCATGGCACTCCACCGAAATAAAGACTGAAGTCACCAGCAAATTAGAGTGTGAACCAAATCAACTTTTATACACGTGGAAAATCAAGAAGTTATGGAGGATTATACTATGGAAGTTTACACACGTGGAGATCAATTTACAATCGTGGAGGTAACCATAATTATTTTTTTAATATTTTTTTAATTACCAATGCCTCGATTCTCGGGATTTATCATTACATGCCTCAATCCACTGTCCCACTTCACTCAAACATCGGGATTTATATACATAAAATCACGCCATTACATCACAAAATCCTTCCACATTCAACCACGTTCACACCATACCCAAATCATCCTATATAAACAACACTTAGAGGTTTCTCAGAATTCTTTACGCATTCTTGCAAATCACACAACCTATTTTCTCCCTGAAAACGCAAAGCTTTCTCTCAAATCTCAAACAATGGCCTCGTCATCCACAATCTCTGCCACAGAACGTTTTTATAAAAAATCGATCATCACTGGATCATTTTTTAAGCCTGAACCCTATTTATCCTTCTGTGATAATGAGGTACAAGCCCGACGACTAGATGATGGCTGTACAAATTTGGGGTTAATGACCTTCCTAAACCCCCCAATAACTGGAATATGCTATGAGAACCTAATTGCATTTTGGAAAAATGCAAAGTTTGTGCCAAGCACAAAGAAGACTGATATCGACTATATAAAAAGTTCAATCTTTGGCAAAGAAGTGGTCATCACACCTGGCCTCCTCAACAGATTTTTACATCTACCCATGATTAGCCCGGAAAATGTGAAGTTTGTGCAGGTTAACATCATGACCTTCTAGGAAGAGATAGCCAAAAGCCCCAAAAAGAACAGCAAAACATACAATCTCCCAAGATCAGCACTCAAACTTCCATTTGCTGAGTTCTCACCTGTCATTACCAAGAACATCGAAGGCAAGAAAGGTTCGATGGAAAACTTGACCGAGGTACGGGTCAAGCTAATGGCAATAATCCATCAAGGCCTGCACTTTGACTGGGCGAAAATTTTGTCTTCAATAGATTGAAAGAGAAAATTCAAAAGGAAATAGATCTTCGATTAAGGCACCAAGCAAGGGTTTGCAGAAGAAAGGTGAGTTCTGGGAAAGGAAATCATATGGGTTCCCTCTTCAACACCTATTTGACTCATTAAAAGTGAAACCCACAAATCTGCAGCCCCAACACAAGTCAAAGGTGATGTTTACCTACATCAAGGCATCTATTAAACCCAAACCCTCTACTGGACGAAAAAGGAAAGCACCCGAAGGCAGTAGATCAGGGATGTGAAGACGAACCAGATCTCAAAAAGCACAAGAGGACACCCCGGTGGTAAGTGCCAGCAATCCGGACAACCCAGTGGTGATCAGTGATGATATTGCAATGGAGAAAGAGAAACAAGAAGAAGTGACATATCTGGAGGAAGGTGAGGAGGGGTACCAACTTACTCCATCTGAAGAAGAAGAGATAGATGACGAAGAAGAAGAGACATCTGAGGATGAAAAAGCTGAGACAGAGGAAGCACAGATAGACAGTAGTCATCTTGAAGATGAGCAAGAAAAGACGGAGATTTCTGATGATGATCTGACAATCTAGGAAGTGATTCTCAGAAGCATCAGCAAAGTTGACAAACGGTCGAGCGAGCCAGCTGATAAAAATTACTTCGCTGAACATGTCAACTCCCCAAGCATTGATCAAGGGGGAACAGCAGCAGAGAAAGTCACACCTCCGTCAAATGAAGAAGTCAACACCCCCAGCAACCCTTCAATGCCCCTGAGTCTAATGAGGAAGAAAAAGAAAGTGAGAAAGAGAAGGAAGAAGATGCAGATGATGAGGATGAGGAAGAAATTTCAGAGGAAATTGATCCAGAAAGACTGTTCAATCTGGACATTCAACCGCTCATTGTGGACATGGAAAGGCAACACCTCAGTAGACAAAACTTGAAAACTGCCTTAAGGAGTGATGAAACCTCCATAAACCACAAGATTGAAGCACTCATCAGTCACATTAAGATTCAAGATGAGGTGATGGAGAGACAGGGCGACTTGCTTTGCAACTTGCAACATCTCATTCCCTAACATCTCCAGACCAACCTTGATTTTCATGCTAAAAAGGCTAATAACCATCTCAAACCATTGGTGGACACTTTGAATGCTCACACACATCAAATCCACCATCTCAATGAGGTTATGGAGTATTATGGCTAGCAACTTGACACTCTGATAAGTGACACTATGGCCAACAATCAAATCCTGTAAAAAAAAAATGGTCCTCTCCCTGAATCAGAAGAAGCAACCAGAATTCTTGAAGAACGTTTTGGTGCTGCCAAAAAGGGGGAAGGAAGCAAGCCTGAGAGCTCCAGCAGAATGAAGGCAAGCCCAACGGATAAGGTCAAAGGCATCAGGTTTGAGGAAAAGAAGCAGTAGTCCTTATTATGTTGATTTACTTATTCAAATGCCTTTGATTTTCAAATGAAAAGATTCAATATCTTATTGCCCTTAAATGGATGAATAAAATTGTTTTATTCCATTGTTTATTATGAAAAAATTTGTTATACCTATGTTCAGGCTTATGAGGTTTTGGCATCATCAAAAAGGGGGAAATTGTTAGGAACATTTTATTATGTTTTGATTGATGGCCATACTAGTTGTTATAGCATGCATGAAAATAAGTTAGAATTCTCTGTATAAGTCTTCACTTAGGGTCTGACATGTTGTATATGTTGAGTCAGACAAGTATTGTACTAGTTGGTAGGACGGCAAAGTAAAAACAGATTTTCGGCAGAGTAAAACCAGCCCAGTACCAGCAGAGAAGAAATGAAGACATTATGGTCTGACTTATAACCAAGGAAGTCTGTGATGACCTTGGATAAGTCTAAGTTATGTTTTGAGAGTTGAAACTCATGTTTAAATATGGTGTACACTGATCTCACACAAATCAAGGATCAGTGAAGTACAAAGATTTCTCTTGAACTTAAAAGAATGAAGGAAATAGTGAATCGGCAAAGTAAACTGATAATCGGCTGAGTAAAAACAAAGCAGTGAAGGAAGATCTAAGCGGGAAAGTCAGAAGGATCACTTGACCATTCAAAGAACAGCTAAGTAAACCTTACTTAATCATATTTTGAAATATGATGAAGATTCATAGGATCAAGCATTAAATGCACAATCAATAGAGGATCAAGGGCGGATTTTCTGATAAATGTTTGAAGAAAAACCCAACCACTGAAATCAAGGAGAATACAATTAAGGGGGAATCAAGAATAAAATCAAGGATTATTCCCCACATTAATATAGCCAACGGACGGAAATTCAAATCAAGGTTTATCAAGGCTATAAATAGAAGGCATTGACAGACAAAGAAAAAAAAAAGCTCAATAGGCAGAAACTCTGTCAAATCAAAAAGGCCTTCATATGTTCTTAAAAAGAAACATCTAGTGATCAACTCAAAACTGAGAGCAACAATATCAATATCAAGCATTGAGATTGGTCAACAAGTTCTATGAATTCAATTCACTTCAATCAAGCAACTGAATCAGAGCCATCTGAGAAGGAGTTGTGTTTGTGATAAATACTGAAGGATTTGATCCCAAGGAGCAGTGAAAGAGACTGAGTCACTGAAGCTGTTTCATTCAGGGAGTGACAGTCTTGAAGATTGTGAAGCTTGTGTAGTCAAGGACAATCAGGCTATTGTATCATTAAAAACAATAGTGAATTCCTCCAATCATCACGGGGAAAAGAGTGGATTAAGGGATTACACCACCCAGAACCACTATAAGCCTTGTGTCAATTTACTTTAGCAATTTATCTTACTGCACTTATTTAATTGCCTAAATTATATCATAGATCTATGATTGAACAAACTATTTTGAAACAACATTTTAAGAAGGGACTTATCCGCTGCCCAAATGCTCTTAAACACAAGAAAAGTTTTCGAAACTCAACTATAGTCATTCACCCCCCCCCCCCCGACTATAGTTTTACCCTTCTCTACGACCAACAATAATTTCTGTTCCGAAATATGAAGTTGCGAGCTGTAATAACTTTACTAAAGCAGTTCGAACATGAAATCAAACTTCAGCTCGGTGAATTGATCAAAAAATCCAATATGTGGCTCCCTGCTTTGTGTGAACTCGACGATGCTTGATGGCGGACTCGATCTGTTGGTCCCTTGAAAAGTTTTTGGTTAAGTTTAGAGGGGGGGTGAATAAACTTAACACTTAAAACTTTTGGAGTTAACAAACTCAGCAACTTCAGCAGCCTGCTGATGGCTCAATAGTCTGCTGATACTCGTAGTCTGCTGACAATTGACTTTACTGAATTTGTTGTAGCAGAATATATTTAATTCAAGCCTTATTACTTGTTGTTAAATTATGATACCAAGTAGTGGATACTCAATAGTGTATGTGTGTGAATCAGTTGCTAGTTCAGTAAGTTAATGTGCTAAATATACTAAATGCAGAAAGTAAGTAGGCAATTTTTATAGTGGTTCCAGGTGGTGTAATCCTGTCAGTCCACTCTTCTCCTGTGATGTTGGAGGTAATTCACTAGAGATTCTTGAGGTAGCAGTTACAAAAATCCCTAAGTTGTTTGTCCTTCACCAATAACTATGGCTTCGCAAACTGAACACTCGGAACGGGTAGGATTGCTGCTCCAAAGTCTTCCACTGGTCCTTGAAGGGTAGGATTGCCTCTTCACCAGCTTCACCACAGACAACAGTCCTTGACACCCAAAGATGCTTCACTGTCTTCAGTAGATTCCTTGTAAAAGAAAGTTTGAATCAAGTAAGTGATTCAGCTTTCAGCAGCTTGACTAGGATGATATGATCAGAAGCATGAGGTCTTCAAGTGTGTAAACTTGATGTAGCTTGAAAGCAGATTACACTTGAAGAAGTTTACTGGATCAGTAGATTTATGCTCAGTAGGGTCAGCAGGGTGAATTCTTGGTAAGAATCTGTAGCACAAGATTATTAGTTGTTTTTCTCTCAAAAATCATCACTTGTATCTGAATTTGGAGTCCTCTATTTATAGGTAGAATTCCTTGTGACTTATGTTTGAAATTCAAACATAGCCGTTTCAGATTTTGTCCCATTTGACTTGCTTTCTCGTCATCGTTCATAGTACGACACTCGTCGAATGCTTTTTGACAAGCTTTTACGATCCGTCCACCCTTTGACTTGTATCCATTGGATAATCCTCTCGTTTCTTCCCAACGTCCATTTAATCTTAACCATTGATTTGTTTGATAAAATCAGAGGTTGTTAGCTGTCCTTTACTTTGTAATCTTCCAATGTAACCTTTGAATAATTCGGAATATATATCAGCAGGTTCCTGAGGGTACTAGTCTGCTGAAATATATATAAGTCAGCTAGTCCAAGTTGCTGTGTTTATTAAAACACTTCAACTGACTTTTCTTATATCTAACTTTTTATTATGAAGTTAGATTACACCATTTTGAATATAACTAAGTTCCAATCACCACTTGACTTGTGGAACTTAGACCTTGTACACAAGGTATATGTAATTAGTTTAGGTCATCACAGACTTCCCTAAATTCTGATTCCATATCCTTGACTTTAAATGCTAAGTTTGATCCCTTAGCCTTCAACTTCGAGTTTGAAACCTCCGCCTTCAGTTTTCCAGCAGGTTCCTAAACTAGTCTACTGACTCAGGTACCCTACTGATCTAGACAGTGCTTGTTTGATCAAACCTATACAAGATCAAACTCTAATAAGCCTATAAATTTGATCTAGACATCTTTTTGCCTTTGCTCTATGACAACTAGTCTGGCACTCATCACTAAAACTAAAAAATAAGTCCAACAATTTCCCCCTTTTTGGTGATGATGCCGATACCCTCGTTACGGCAAAGCAAAAAGATTAAAAACAAAAACAGAACAAATTCCTGTGATTTCTCATTATAATCAAATTGTTCAAAAGTATTACAAGCTAGATTCAGCCATAATAAAATGCATGTGTAGGTATACTGATCTAGTGTCTTCTTTCTCTTTCTTCTCTTTCCTTCTCTTGCTGCTCAGAATATGCTCTTATCTCTCTAACCATTTCTCTCATCCATTCATTTTCAATAAGAGAGAAATCAATGTGAGGATTCACTTCTTTCCACCATTTCCATGCCTCCGGTAGAGTAAGGTTGATCTAATGTACTCTAAAGCCTAAACGCATGTATACTTCTTTGAATTCCTTCTATGATTCCTTTGCATTGGTGGTAGGAAGACTTCTTCCACCTCTGCCACCTCTTCCACCTCTTCCACCTCTATGTGCAGATCTTAAAGCTTTAACCCTTGCTTCCTAAAACTTGAGTCCCAGAAAAGAATTTAGTCCCTCATGGAAACCCTTGTCATGGTAGGGTCTTCTCTTGTTGTTGTACACTTCTTATATTCTCTGAGAAGATCATCATTAAGTGGAAGTCTGTCAGGTGCAGGTTCTCTGAAAGCATTAGTATCAGCTTCCCATCTCTTCTTTGCAAAAATCCTAGCAGCCTCTTTTGCTACTGCTGTTTGGCTCTCTTCCCCCTTATTGACATCATCAACAAAACGGGATAGCAGGCCATGAACACTCTTGTTGGTCCCAGAGAAGGGTGAAACTATAGTCAGAGGGGGGGGGGTGAATGACTATAGTGGAGTTTCAAAAACTTTTCTTTTATTTAAAAGTTTTTAGGCAGCGGATAAGTCCCTTCTTACTATGTTGTTTTCAAATCAGTTTAGACAATCACAGATATAAGTTATGATGTAGGCAAATTAAATAAATGCTGTAAAGTAAATTGCAGAAATTAAATTGACACAAGGCATATAGTGGTTCAGGGTGGTGTAATCCCTTAATCCACTCTTCTCCTGTGATGATTGGAGGAATTCACTATTGTTTTCACAGATACAATAGTATGATTGTCCTTGGCTTCCCAAGCTTCACAATCTACAAGACTATCACTCCTTGACTGCAACAGCTTCAGTGATTCAGTCTTCCTTTTTGCTGCTCCTTAAGATCAAAATCCTTCAACAGCTATCACAGATTCAACTCCTTCTCAGATTGCCTCTGATTCAGTTGCTTCAATTTGATGTGAATGTGATTCACACACTTGCTTGATCAATCTCAGTTTTGAGTATGACTTTGTAGCTCTGATATTTGAGTTGATCACTAGATGTATCCTTGTAAGTTCAGAGAGAAGGCTTTTCAAATTGACAGAGTTTCTGCTTTCTTTCTTTTTGAATCGTTGTCTTCTTTTTCTGTCAATGCCGTCTATTTATAGCCTTGAATAACCTTGGTTTTGAAATTCCGTCCGTTGGCTATATTAATGAGGGAATAATCCTTCATTTTATTCTTGATTCCCCCTTAATTGCATTCTCCTTGATCTCAGTGATCGGATTCTTTCTTCAAACGTATAGCAGAAAATCCGTCCTTGATTGATCCTCTATTGATTGTGCATTTAATGCATGATCGTCTGTATCTTCAACATATATCAAATCTGATCTGGTAAGTGTAACTTCGGCGTTATCAGAATGGTCGAGTGAGCCTTCAGACTTAGCCGATAGTTCTTTCTTCGCTGTTTTGTTTTCACTTTGCCGAAAGTCAGTTTACTCAGCCGATTCACTGTTTTCTTTTTTTTTTAGTTTCCGGAGAATCTTTATACTTCACTGATCCTTGATTTGGGTGAGACCAAAGGTACACCATATTTGAATATTGAGTTTCATCACTTGAAACATAACTTAGACTTATCCAAGGTCATCACGTACTTCCTTGGTTATAAGTCGACCATAATGTCTTCATTACTTCTCTCGCCGATGCTAGGTGGCTTCACTTTGCCGAATATCTTGTTTTTGCTTTGCCGTCCTACCAACTAGTACAATACTTGTCTGACTCAACTTATACAACATGTCAGACTCTAAGTAGAGACTTATACAGAGAATTCTAACTTATTTCAGGCTTGCTAGAACAGCTAATATGGCTATCATCAAAACATAATAAAATGTTCCTAACAATTTCCCCCTTTTTGATGATGCCAAAACCCTCATAAGCCTGAACATAAATAATCAAAAATTTTCATAATAAACAACAGAATAAAAACTCAACAATTTTATTCATCCATCACAGGGCAATAAGATATTGCATCTTTTTATTTAAACGACAAAGGCAAATGATAAAATCAATTGAATTAAGCAACAGTAACCGGTTTACTTCTTCATTTCTTCAAACCCGATGCTTTGCCTTTGCCGCCTTGCCTTTGCCCTTTTCCTTTCCACAGAGCTCTCGTGCTTTGAGTTTCCTTCCCCTTTGTGGCGGCATCAAAACGTGCTTCAAGGTCCGCAATTGTCGCTTCGGACTCGGGGAGAGGGCCATACTTTTTCTCCAGTATTTTGTTGTTGGCCTCACCAACTTTGATTAGAAAGTCCAGCTGCTTTCCAGAATGCTCCATTATCTCATCCAGATGCTGAATTTGTTGAGTGTGAACATTTAGAGTGTCCACAAACGGTTTGAGATTATTGTCAGTTGTTTCAGCAAGGAACTCAAGATTGGTTTGGACATGATGAGGGATGAGTTGCTGTAAGTTGCAAAGTAAATTTCCTTGTCTCTCCATGACCTCATCTTGGATCTTGATATGGCTGATGAGAGCCTCAATCTTGTGATTGAAGGAGGTTACTTCACTCCTTAAGGCATTCTTCAGGTTTTGCCTGCTGTAATATTGCCTTTCCATGTCAACAATGAGGGGTTGAATGTCCGGATTGAAGACTCTCTCTGGATCAATTTTTCTGGTGCCACATGGACATCCTCTTCATCCCCATCAGTTTCATCCTCAGCATCTTTACCTTGCTTCTTCTCATTTTCCACTTCAATTTCTTCTTTTTCTTCTTCTTCCTCTTCCTTCTCATTTTGTGCTTCTTCTTTTTCTTCCATCTGTTCTTGTTGAGTGTGGACTGCTTCATCTACCACTGTTCCTCCTTGTGCAATTGTGGGGGAGTTGACAAGTTTGGCTGAGTGAGCTTTATCAGCTGGCTCACTTAGATGGTTGTCAACTTTGCCTATGCTTTTGAAAAGCACTTCTTGGAGAGTCAGTTCATCATCAGAAATCCCCAAATCTTCTTGAATTGCTTCAAGATTTCCTCCTTCTGAGCGTTCATCCTCTGACTCATCCTCTTCCTTATGTATCTCCCCCTCTTCAGATGAAGTGATTGTATATCCTTCTTCACCTTCCTCTAGGTAGGTGATTTCCTCTTGTTGCTTTTCTTCTTCTATTGCTGTGTCATCACTGATTGTCACAGAGTCAATTAAGTTGTTGGTTCCAGGCAGAGAGATGTTTTCATGCGCTGTTTGGGATCTGGTTCTTCGTCCAACTCCTGATCTACTGCCTTCAGGCTGCTTTCTTTTGCTCCCAGCTATGGGTTTGGGCTTCATGGAAGCCTTGATGTAAGTGAACATCGTCTTTGACTTGTGTGGGGACTGCAAATTTGTGGGTTTCACGTTCAATGCGTTGAACAGGTGTTGAAGAGGGAACCCATATGATTTCTTTTCCCAGAAATCACCTTTCTTCTTTAAACCCTTGTTTGGTGCCGTAATTGAAAGGTCAAATTCCTTTTGTATATGATCCTTTAGTCTATTGAATACAAAAGTTGCCCAGTCGAATTTGATGCGTTCGTAGATGATGGCCATCAATCTGATCCGAACTTCAGTCAGGTTTTCCATGGACCCTTTTCTGCCTTCGATATTCTTGGTGATGACTGGTGCAAACTCGGCAAACGGAAGTTTGAGTGTTGATCTAGGTAGATTGTATGTTTTGCTGTTTTTCCATGGATTTTTGGCTATCTCAGCCCAGAATTTTGTGATGTCAGTCTGCACAAACTTGATATTGTCCGGGCCTATCATTGGTAATTGTAGGAACCTATTGAGAAGTCCAGGCGTTATGACTATCTCTTTCCCAAAAATTGAACTTTTTATGCAGTCAACCTCAATTTTCTTTGTGCTGGGCACAAACTTGGCATTTTTCCAGAATGCGATCAGGTTTTCATAGCAGATTCCCATAATTGGGGGATTTAGAAAAGTCATCAGCCCCAAATTTGAACAAAAATCAACCAAGCGTTGAGCTTTTGCATCATTATCACAAAACGATAGATAGTGTTCAGGTTTGAAAAACGAACCAGTGATGATTGATTTTTCATAGTATTTTTCAGTGGGAGAAATTGTTGAAGATGAAGCCATTGATAGTAGATAGATGTTTAGGAAGGAGTTCTTCAAGTTTTCAGGGAAAATCAGAGATTGGGTTTGTAATTTGCAAGAGAGCGTAAAGATTTCTGAAAATCTCTAAGTCTGTTTATATAGTGTGATTTGGGTAGTGTGAACGTGGTTTGAATATGGAAGGATTTTGTGACATAATGGCGTGATTTTTTGTATGTAAATTGCGATATTCGAGTGGAATGGGGGAGTGGTTTGAGGTAAGTAATGATAGAGCCTGGGAATCGAGGAGTTTGTAATTCGAAAAATAATATAATTACCTCCATGATCATACGTTGATCGCCACGTGTGTAATCTTTCACAGAATAGTCCTCCATAATTTCCTTATTCTCCACGTGTAATCAGAATTGATTTTGTTCACACTTTTAATTTATCCAAGTCTTTATTTCGGTGAAGTGACTTGGCTGGTCACTTAGCCGATCCAATGAGTTCTTCACTGAGCTACTCCATTTAACTGTTCCTAACAATCAGTTAAGTTATCTTTGCCGGATACCGCGTGCCTTACCCGCTACATCTCCTGTAATGGCAAAGGTTGTACCAGTTGATGAAGTCACTTAGCCGATTACTCTAGTTAGCCGCTCTTTGATACTTATTCAATTTCAATCATCCCTAACTCAGTTCTCAACATACTAAATCTTTCATAGCTGAGTGATTTAGTGAAGATGTCAGCCAATTGATCTTCAGTGGGTATGTGTTTTAGGATGACATCCCCCTTTTCAACATGGTCTCTGAAGAAATGATGTCTTACATCAATGTGCTTTGTTCTTGAATGCAATACTGGATTTTCAGTAATAGATATTGCACTTGTGTTATCACACATGATTGAAATTGTTTTCTCTTCCACTCCATAGTCTCTTAGCTGTTGTCTTATCCACAGTACTTGTGCACAACAGCTACCTGCTGCTATATATTCTGCTTTAGCTGTTGATGTAGATATGGAGTTTTGCTTTTTACTGAACCAAGAGACTAGTCTGGTTCCTAGCATTTGGCATGTTCCAGAGGTGCTTTTTCTATCTATTTTGCATCCAGCATAGTTAGAGTCTGAATATGACATCAATTTAAATCCTCCATCTTTTGGATACCATATTCCAACATTTATAGTGTTTTTCAAGTATTTGATTATCCTTTTAGCTGCTAGAAGATGTGATTCTTTTGGTTGAGCTTGAAATCTTGCACACACTCCTACCGCAAATGCTATATCAGGTCTGCTTGCGCTTAAGTATAATAAGGAGCCAATGATTCCTCTATACATTTTCTGATCAACGTCCTTTCCTGCTTCATCTTTTCCAAGTATGACTCTGGCACACATTGGTGTGTCTGCTGTGCCACTTGTATCCATCCCATACTTGTGTATCAAGTCTCTTGTGTACTTGGCTTGACTAATGAAAATGCCATCCTTCATTTGCTTTACTTGAAGGCCAAGGAAATAGTTTAATTCTCCCATCATGCTCATCTGAAATTTGCTCTTCATCAGGTTTGCAAATTTCTCACATAGCTTTTCATCCTCTGATCCAAAGATTATATCATCAACATAGATTTGTACTAGCAATGTGCTTGCTCCTTCCTCTAGTTTGAATAGAGTCTTGTCAATAGTTCCCTTGTTGAATCCATTCTTGATCAGAAATTGTGATAGTGTTTCATACCAGGCTCTAGGTGCCTGTTTGAGGCCATAGAGGGCCTTCTTGAGTTTGTATACTTTGTCTTCTTTTCCTTTGATTTGAAATCCAGGAGGTTGTTCTACATAAACTTCTTCTTCCAAAAGTCCATTTATGAATGCACTCTTTACATCCATTTGATAGACTTTGAAGTCTTTGTGTGCAGCAAATGCTAGAAAGAGTCTGATTGTTTCCAATCTTGCTACAGCTGTCTTCTGGTTCTAACTCCTGTGTGAATATCTCCAATGACTTGTTCTTCAGGATGGTCTCTTAGCCAATTTAGATCTGGTTGAAGATGTTCTTCACTTGGTGCTTCCATCCCTTCATGCTGAGCATGAACTTCAACTTCAGGTGCTTCTTCTGTTGTATTGATATGGGGTTCCACTTGATTTTCAAAATGATGATTCAGGATAGTAGCTGGTATGGTTGCATTTGTATAGATTTCCCTTTGTGCTGCTTTCTTTTCTTGGTCTTGAAGATCTTCACCATTTGTATTTGGTTCATCAAAAACCACATGTATTGATTCTTCAATCACCAATGTTCTTTTATTGAGTACTCTGAATGCTCTGCTGGTGTCTGAGTATCCCATGAAGATTGCTTCATCAGCCTTCTCATCAAAGGTATGCAGCTGATTCCTGTTTAAGACAAAACATTTTGATCCAAACATATGAAAAATGAGATATTGGGTTTTCTACCATTGCATATTTCATATGGAGTCTTTCCATGATATTTGTTGATGATTGATCTGTTTTGTGTATGACATGCTTGTTTACTGCTTCAGCCCAAAACCTCTTTGGCAAGCATGCTTCAGCAATCATTGTTCTAACTGCTACTTTGAGAGTTCTGTTTCTTCTTTCTGCTACACCATTTTGTTGTGGAGTTCCTGCTGTAGATAGTTGATGTAGCACTCCATTTTCTTCACAATAGGTTCTGATAATTTCATTTTGAAATTCAGTGCCTCTATCTAATCTGATCTTGATAATCTTTAGCTCTTTTCTCATTCTGGAGTCTTCTCAGCAAATCTGGCAGCTTCTTGAGTGTTTCTTTCTTCTTGTTCATGAAAATGGTCCAGGTGTACTTTGAGAAGTCATCCACCACTACAAGAGTATATTTCTTACCACTCACACTTACTAGTGTGACTGGTCCAAACAGGTCCATGTGTAACAGATGTAGAACTCTTGTTGTAGATTGATGAGGCTTTGACTTGAATGAACTTTTTATCTCGTTTTCCTTCGACATGCATCACATAGACTTTCTTTCTTGAATGTGATCTCTCGGCGAGGCCTTCAACTAACTTGCTCCTTGATAGTTTGTTGATGGTCTTGAAATTCGTGTGATTTAATCTTCTCGTGCCAAATCCAAACTTGTTGATTGATTATTCTTGACAACTAGACATGTTTCTCGCCTTGGTCGTTCTCCGATCCACCACATACATGTTGTCTTGTCTTCTACCCGCAAGAACTACTTTGTTGGTTTGGTCGTGAATCACTTTGCATCCTTCTTTGTTAAAGTGCACATTGTAGCCTTTGTCACGTAATTGACCGATGCTCATCGATTGAAGTTAAGTCCCTTGACATATGCCACATTTTGAATCTTTAGATTGTTCTTGAGTATTATGCCTTCCCCCTTAATCTTGCCAGGGTTTTCTTTACCTCCAAATGTGACTTTGGGTCCATCAAAAGCTTTGAAGTCAGTGAGCCATTTCTTGTTTCCTGTCATGTGTCTGGAACATCCACTGTCTATGTACCAGACATCCTACAAAACATATTAATTAAGTTTAGGTACCCAACACTGTTTGGGTCCATACCTGTTAGCAATCATGCCTCCCATACCAAGGGTGTATCCAAAAGGTCTTCTTTTTTGATAATTGAAGTCATCAACTTCATATGTATAAGGCATGGCAGAATAGCTTCTAATATTTTTACTGAAGGTATTCTGATTCTTTTCTCCACCTTTTGGTGCATTTACAACCTTCTTCACTTTCCAATATGCAGTAGGAAACCTTTCTTGCTTCATGTGTCTAGGAACAGATTGGTTTTTCCTAAGCACATGATGCATTTTGTGGAATGGTTTCCTCTTGTATTTTGGAGGTGCAACATTCCAATCATCCTCTAAGGGTAAAGTCTGCCTTTACCTTTCAGATGGCTGTTTTTCTTGATTGATTGGAGTGAGGATTTAGTTTGCTGTTTCACTACACTGGGTTTTGACTTCACCGGAACGGGATGATCTGTTGGAACTATGGTCTGTCCCTTTCTAAATTTTGGTCCATTAGTGGTCCTAAATTTAGAATTGTGTTGACCATTATTCCTACTTTCATCCTGACTGTTGTAGCCAAGACCAGATCGGGATCCAAACTTTTTTGAGGGTTTGTAAGCTGGTGCTTTTAGTGGTGCAGTGGTTACCTTTACTGGTGAGGAGATTTTCTTAACTGATCTGTTGATAACAGATGTATGATCATCTGCTTTTTGTTGATCATTTAAGTAGGTCTCCTTACTAGTTAATTCAGCTTTTGCTTTATCCAATTCTTTCTTTAATCTCTTATTCTCTTTTCTTAGATCCTTGCATTCCTTTTCCAGAATTTCATGATTTTTTTCAATTTCATCAAATTTAGTCATGAGATTTTGGACTAGGTCTGCTGTATCTAATGGGAGACTAGAAGATTGCGCAGTGTTAGATGTGGATGCATTTGATGATGAACAGGAACTAGATATTACCTCAGTTTCATCGATTCTTTAGACATTAGACATAGGCTTGTTTCCTCAGTGTCTGAGCTATCACCTTTGTCTTCATCTAATTCTTTGGTCATGAGGCATAGACATGCTTTTTCATTTTGAGCGGTCTTCTTCATCATTATCATTTAAATCATTATCAGATGATTCTTCATACTTTTCACTGCTGGATTTTGCCTTGAGTGACTTCTTGCTCTTTCTCTTTTCAGATGCTTTGTATTTCTTCTTTTCATCATCTTTGTCATTTTCTTCAGGACAATCAGCCTTGAAGTGACCTTTCTTGTTGCAGTTGAAGCATCTGTATTCATCATCTTTCTTCTTCATAACTTTGTTTGAGCTTGACCTCTTGTTTGATGATGAATTTCCTTTGAATGGCTTCTTTTTGCTAAACCTGTCAAAACGTTTAACTAATAAAGCTACCTATTCTTTTAGTTCATGTGTCTCTTTGCTGATGCATTCGGCAAAGTTACTTTGCTGGGGTGCAGCTAATGCAGTGATTTTATGTGTCACTACCGGGGCACCATCTTCACCGTTCAATTCGAATTCATGAGCTTTTAATTGGGACATCAGTGTCAGAGTGTCAGTGCTTGCAAGATTTGTTGTTCCTCGATTACATCGATGTTATGATCTTCCATCTTTCAGCAAATTCCTCTCAAAATCTTCAAGCATACTTCTTTCGGGGATATATGTGTCCAAGTCGTTGCAATTCACCGATGATGCTTGAGAATCCGTTGTCCATTTGATCAATGGATTCACCACCTTCATTTTAAAGTTCTCAAATTTCGTTTTGCAACGTATAATTTGTTTTCTTTAATCGCTTCGCATCCTTCATTTATCAATGATAGCTTGTCCCACATCTCCTTTGCTGTTTTGCAGTCTTTGATTCTCATGAACATGTTGCAATCTAGGGTCTTCAAGATCATGTATTTTGCAACAAACTCCAGATTTTCTCTTCTCCTGTCATCCTTGGTCGAATCCTTTTTAGGTTTGTCAATTTCCTTTCCTTGATATGCTCCTGTGCCTACCACCGTAGTGATTGTGATTGATCCATCATTGATTACATCCAACATCTCTTCATGAGTTGCTGCTAGATGAGATAGCATTCTTATTTTATATTCATCGAAATTATTAACATTAAAAACAGGTACTTTTGACAAGAAGTTTGAGGAATCCATCAGTGCAAATGAAGATATAAAAGTAAGCGTATAGAAAGCTCAGATTTGAAAACTACTTTGAAAATATATGATCTCCTTGTTACCAGAAATTAGATCTGAACAGGTTCTGATACTAGGAACACTGCTCCGATACCAATTGTTGGTCCCAGAGAAGGGTAAACTATAGTCAGGGGGGGTGAATGACTATAGTGGAGTTTCAAAAAAATTTCTTTTATTTAAAAGCTTTTGGGCAGCGGATAAGTCCTTTCTTACTATGTTGTTTTCAATTCAGTTTAGACAATCACAGATATAAGTTATGATGTAGGCAAATTAAATAAATCCTGTAAAGTAAATTGCAGAAATTAAATTGACACAAGGCTTATAGTGGTTCAGGGTGGTGTAATCCCTTAATCCACTCTTCTCCTGTGATGATCGGAGGAATTCACTATTGTTTTCACGAGATACAATAGTATGATTGTCCTTGGCTTCCCAAGCTTCACAATCTACAAGACTATCACTCCTTGACCGCAACGCCTTCGGGGATTCGGTCTTCCTTTTTGTCGCTCCTTAAGATCAAAATCCTTCAACAAGCTATCACGATTCAACTCCTTCTCGCATTGCCTCGATTCGGTTGCTTCGCTTGATGTGAATGTGATTCACACACTTGCTTGATCAATCTCGCTTTGAGTATGACTTTGTAGCTCGATATTTGAGTTGATCACTAGATGTATCCTTGTAAGTTCAGAGAGAAGGCTTTTCAAATTGACAGAGTTTCTGCTTTCTTTCTTTTTGAATCGTTGTCTTCTTTTTCTGTCAATACCTTCTATTTATAGCCTTGAATAACCTTGGTTTTGAAATTCCATCCGTTGACTATATTAATGAGGGAATAATCCTTGATTTTATTCTTGATTCCCCCTTAATTGCATTCTCCTTGATCTCAGTGATCGGATTCTTTCTTCAAACGTATAGCAGAAAATCCGTCCTTGATTGATCCTCTATTGATTGTGCATTTAATGCATGATCTTTTGTATCTTCAACATATATCAAATCTGATCTGGTAAGTGTTACTTCGCCTTTATCAGAACGGTCGAGTGAGCCTTCTGACTTAGCCGTTAGTTCTTTCTTCGCTGTTTTGTTTTCACTTTGCCGAAAGTCAGTTTACTAAGCCGATTCACTGTTTTCTTCTTTGTTTTAGTTTCCGGAGAATCTTTATACTTCACTGATCCTTGATTTGGGTGAGACCAAAGTGTACACCATATTTGAATATTGAGTTTCATCACTTGAAACATAACTTAGACTTATCCAAGGTCATCACAGACTTCCTTGGTTATAAGTCAGACCATAATGTCTTCATTACTTCTCTGCTGATGCTTGGCTAGCTTCACTTTGCTGAATATCTATTTTTGCTTTGCCGTCCTACCAACTAGTACAATACTTGTCTGACTCAACTTATACAACATGTCAGTCTCTAAGTAGAGACTTATACAGAGAATTCTAACTTATTTCAGGCTTGCTATAACAGCTACTATGGCCATCATCAAAACATAATAAAATGTTCCTAACAACTCTCCTGTGTGATCACTAGATTGTTCAGTTGACCCTCCATAATTTCAGTTCTTGTGTCAACTGCAGTAATCCTTTCTTGCATAGTCTGCTCCAGTAGATTGATCCTCTCAGTAAACTTAGGAACCAATCCAGCAGGTTGAAGTGTTCCAGCAGGCTCAGCCACAGCAGGCTTGGGTGCCTCAGCAAGTTTGTCAAGTTTCTGGTGAATAGATTCAAATTGGTCTTTCAGAAAATTGTCCTTCTGTGTATTTCCTTGTCTGATCCCCTTTACATCCAGAGCAAGGTCAGCAAGAGCATACTGAGTGAAAGTGATATTGGAGGCAACTGTTTCTGTAGTCCTCCCTCTATTAACCTTGTTATGTCATTTTTGACAGTCCTCAACTCATCCAAAATCTCTGCTGGTACCCCACCAGCCATTCCTCCAGCCATATGTCCACCAACTTCTTCAGTAGGCTCTTCAACATTGTATTGTGCCCTCTGTCTGCTGACAACCATGGCCCAGCTTATATCCCTTCCAGCAGGGTTAGGTCCTTGGAATTCCTCTAGAATTGGATCTAGGGCAGGTTCTTCAAAAATAGGTACAAATGCCTGTTGAGGTTCAGCATCTATAGGTTCTTCCTCAGGCACTTGAAATTCTTCATCACTGTAATCATAGTCCAGCAGTTGTTCATCCTCATCAACAACAACAGTCTGCTGACTACATTTACCCTCAGTGATCTTTCCTTCAGCAGGCTCTACTACAGCAGCTTGTTCTTCAACAGCAGGGGTTACCTCCAAACCCATAGATAGTTCCAACCTTTGTCCAGGTGCTGTTTGTACCTCAGCAGCCAGTACCTCATGTTCCAACCTTTGTCCAGATGCTGTCTGATCCTCAGCAACCCGAACCACCAGTTCCAACCTTTGTTCGGGTGCTGTCTGATCCTCAGCAGCCTGAACCTCCTCAACAATCAATGGTGATCCTTCAAATCCCATCACCATATCCAATCTATGTGCTACCACTGTTTGTTCCTCAGTGATCAGCACTCTCTGTACAAGAATTGCAGGGAATTCAGCCATATTATCTATTTGAAATTCCCTAACATCAGCAATCATTCGTAGAAAATTGGCAGTTTTGGATAGAGTGTCCTGAGTATCAATCCATGTTTGATATTGAGCAGAATCCTCATAACTGACATCAGGCTCACTATGATCAGTAACCCTTTCTTCATCCAAATCTTCAGTCTGCTGATCTTTAGTAAGTGCAGCAGATTCTTCAACAAAGACAATATCTATCTCACCAACCACCCTGTTTGCACAAACATATATTCCCTCATTGATTTGTGCCTCCGGATCATCCATGGTGAGATCTTCCAGATCCTCATCCATTTGACCAGTCTGCTGGCCCTCAGCAGACCTACCGGTATCAGTGGACTGTTGTCTACTTGGTTCATTTAATAATGCAGTCCCACTGACTCCTCCTGGACCAGAGGGATGAAAATCACCGGAATCAGATGATGAAGAGTCATCACTATCTGATTCATCTCTAGTTTCTCTGAACTTGATACCTCGTCCTTCCTTTGCTAATCAAAAAGATCCATCAATCTTGATTCCAACAAAGAGGTATCAACTAGATCAAGTAAACTCTCCACTCCCAACTTCTCAAAAGCCCATTCCTCAAAATCTATCATTGGTTCTCAAGTGGCTTTTGTCTTTTATAGAATCCAAACTTCCATTGAAGGTAGTTTGCAACCAGTAGGAGTTTAGGATCAACATATCCTTCTTTCTTCTTCTTCTCCTTCCTTTCAAATGGCATGGTTGGCCTTCTGGGAGCAGTTTGAGTACCTTGCTGACCTCCAAAGGTCACAACAAGTAAGTTAAGAGTTTCTTCAATAGATGCTTCTAGGTCAGTAGGTTGCTCAGATTGTACATTAGTGCCTACTACCTCCATCTGTTCCACACTTGCTCCCCCGACTTACATGCTCATCGCGGGGTTAGCGACGCAGATCGCTCTTCCCCCGAACTATTGCGTAACTTGCGGGGTCTTGTACAAGCTTGTTTCAATCACCACAAAGCGGCGCGATTCGCACCCATCGTGGTTCTTCAACAAGTTGCTCAACAACAACTTGTGCAGCTTCAGTAGGTTCAGCAGCCTATACAGGGGGAGGATTCAACAACTTCTACTGCAGGCTCAGGTTCAGCAGTCTGATGTGATTCTTCATTAGGTTGCTCAACAACAACCTCTACTATCTCAGTGGGCTTAATAAGTGTTAGGGGCTCAGCCTCAATAGCCTCTTCTTCCTCTTCTTCCCTCTGAGCCTCCAGAATCCTTAACTGCTTCCCCTTTCCATGTTTCTTTCTCTTAGCCATTTCCTTCAACCTCTTGGAAAGTTGCTCTGTTTCAATCTCATTAGCCTTCCTCTTTCTACAGAATTCTTTATGTTGCTCCTTCAAAGCTTCAGCAACAGATTTCTACTTTGCAACTACAGCAGGGTCAGTAACTTCAATTTCAGCTGGACCCTCAGCAGACTCAGCAGTCTCTGATGTTTGCTTCCTTGCCTTCCTAGGCTTTAACATTTCTGTAATCTTTCTTGTATCAGCAGCCTTTCTCTTCTCAACAGTCTTCTTGGGTGCAGCAGGCTTGGCAACTTGCTTAACCTGCTCAACACCAGCATCATCATCTCCTCCATCATCACTCTCAATGGCTTTATCATCCACATCTTCATCATCATCTAATCTAGCAATAGGAGTAGCAACTTCTGGCTTGTATCTGGATTTGTTAATCTTTTCAGATGAAATATTAGGTATCTGAAAATGATTCAGCAAGGTCTAAATTAGTAGACCTAGGGGCTTGGTCTTGGACTTCCTTACACCATCTCTATCTTCAGTAAACACCTTCTTCATGTAATGTATAAAGAATCCAGCCCAATCAAACTTCATGCTTCTGCAGATGATGATCAACAGGTCTATTTTAGATCCAGACAGTGTATCTAGACTCCCAATGAATCCCAAAATGGTCTTGGCAATTAATTTGTTCAGCAGGTTATACTCATATCCAATATGCTTCACATTAATGCTTAGAGATGAAGATATCTTCTCATTTGTCTTTATTTCATCCACAAACTTCATCCTTGGTAGAGTCATTGCTTCTGGATTGGTGGGAGCATTATTTCCAGGTCTAAAATGAAATAATTCTCTCAGTAGATCTGAAGATATTTCAATCTCTCTTCCATTAACTGTCGTAGTGAAGGCCTCTCTACCTTCATGTATAACAATTTTCCTCCATAATTCCAATACACTGACATATGAAATTCTCTCCAGTCTTCTATTGATAACATTCTCCAAACCAGCAAACCGTCTGATTCTTCGTCCTATGTTAATGGCTAGTTCAGTAGAGGGACAGTCAGTCACATAACCTCTTACACTTTGACTGGCGCCAATATGAACATCATCCTTGTTTGCCATTATAGATGAGAAAGATGAAGAAGAAAACTTTCATATCTGCGTTCACACAAGATATTTGTAGAGAAATAGCAATCTGAGAGTTGTATGAATCCTCTGTGTATATGTCGGTATATAAAGCAGAGAGTAGTGGGTAGAAAACTGTCAGACACGTACTGTAGCATTAACCACGATTAAATTTTGAGTGAATGTCATCTTGACACGTGTCCCATGACAGACTCATAACGGATTGTAACCGTTCGATCGTTTAACTGCGGTTATAAAGATAGAATAAATATCCCGCTATTTTGCTTTTTGACTTTAGTAAAGTTTGATTGTAACGTATCCTTCAGCAGCCTTGTCATCAGTAGAGTTGGTTCAGCAGCCTACTGATAAAATGTCTCAGCAGCCTGCTGATAAACTTACTCTGCTGAACTTCAATCTTCCCTTGTTTTGTCCAACTGATAATATATACAAGATGAAGTTTAATACCAATGATTGATCTGTCATGTGAGCTCACCCAACAAGACAAAGACCAATCCCCTTGGCAACTTCATTTGCTCAATTGTCCAAACATAAGTACATGGAATTGTTGATAACAATGACTAATCTGGCTCAACATAGCAAAGACTAATCACCTTGGTGAATTCCAGTACATTGTTGATCATAGATGTATCAGTCAACTTTTATAATTCCAAGTTTTGTCCTTAACTTAGCAAATCTTTCATTTGTTTGACTTGTAAACACAAAAAGTAGTTCATTTCTCCCATCATACTCATTTGGAATTTACTTTTCATCAAATTAGCAAACTTCTCACATAGCAATTCATTTTCAGAACCAAAAATTATGTCATGAACATAAATCGTACCAGCAGGGTGCTGTTTCCTTCATTGATTCTGAAAATAGTTTTTTCAATGGTACCTTTGGTAAAACCATTGTCCACCAAGAATTGAGATAGGGTCTCATACCATGCTCTTGGTGCTTGTTTCAAACCATAAAGTGCTTTATTGAGTCTGTACACTTTATCTTCTTGATCTTTAACTTCAAAACCAGGAGGTTGCTAGAACATAGACCTCCTCTTCCGAATGCCATTCAAAAATGAACTTTTGACATCCATCGATATACTTTGAAGTTATTATAAGCAGCATATACCAAGAATAATCTTATAGCTTCCAATCTTGCAACAGGGGCATATGTCTCATCAAAATCTATTCCTTCTGCTTGAGAATAGCCTTTTGCTACTAGTCTGGCCTTATTCCTCACAATGGTACCAGATTCATCCAATTTGTTTCTGTATACCCATTTTGTTCCAATAATGTTTGCATGATTAGGCCTTTCCACTAGTGTCCAAACTTGATTTCTTCCAAATTCATTCAACTCTTATTGCATAGCAATTATCCAATCTGGATCTGAAATTGCTTCTTCAACAACTTTAGGTTCCATTTGAGATAGAAAACATGTAAACATTGCTTCAAATTGTCTTATAGTCCTTACACCTTGCTGTATGTGGCCAATAACTTGTTCAGCAGGGTGATCCCTTAACCATTGTGGATTTTGGTTAGATTGATTCTTAGGAACATCATCTTCTGTAGGGTCTGCTGTTTCTTCAACAGGGGGCTCAGCAGATCCATGAACTGCTTCAGTTGTTGCATCAGTAGTGTTACCAGCAGGGGGTTCAGTAAGGGCAGAGTCAGAAACTTTTAAGTCATTAAATCTTTCCAAAACTTCAACACATTCTAGATCAGTGACTTGTTGATTCCCAGTAGGTTCAAATGTTTCATCTTCCATTCCAGTGAACTTAGGTTCATCAAACACAACATGTATTGTTTCTTCATGTTTTAGTGTCCTTTTGTTCAATACCCTAAATGTCTTGCTGACATAAGAATATCCCAAGAAGATTCCTTCATCTGATTTAGGTTGGAAGGTCTTCAATTGCTCCTTATGATTTAAGATAAAAATTTTGCTTCCAAATGGATGAAAGTAAGATATATTAGGCTTCCTTCCAATCCAAATCTCATAAGGTGTCTTCAGCAGCTTCTTGTTCACTCAGGTCCTGTTTTGTGTATAGCATGTTGTATTAACTGCTTCAGCCCAATATCTTTCAGGTAATGAAGCTTCACAAATCATAGTTATGCCTGCTTCTTTCAAAGTCATGTTTCTTCTCTCGGCAACCCCATTTTGCTAAGGTGTACCAGCAGCAGCCAGTTGATTTAATACACCATTCTGTTCACAATATTCTCTTATATCTTTGTTGAGAAATTCAGTACCCTTATCTGATCTGATCTTCACTACTTTCAAACTTTTCTCATTTTGCAATCTCTTCAAAAGTTCAGGCACCTTTTGAAGTTTTTCACTTTTCTTGTTCATGAATACTACCCAAGTGTATCTTGAATAATCATCCACAACCACTATGGTGTACTTCTTTCCTGTTACACTTGTTGGTGTTACTAGTCCAAATAGATCCATGTGCATCACCTCCAAAACTCTTTTTGTTGATTGCTTTGTCTTTGATTTGAAGCTTGATTTTGTCTGTTTAACTTGCTGACAAGCATCTCATATAGCATCCTTTTTGAATGTGATTCTTTGGTAAACCAATCACCAGTTTCTTCTTCACCAACTGATTGATATCATCAAAATTTAGATGATTCAACTTCTTATGCCATAGCCAATTAAGTTCTGACTTGGTATGCACAATCAGGCAAGTTTCTGGAATAGCAGTAGACCAATCCACAACATACAATGTTTTGTTGTCTTCTTCCAACCAACACGACTTGATCACCACTTTCACTAATGACAAAAACAGGTGCCCTTGTCAAAAGTGACCTTGTAGCCCATGTCACAAAATTGTCCAGTGCTCAGTAGGTTGTAGTCCAGTCCTTCCACAAATGCAACATTCCTGATTGTTAATCCATTTCTCACAAGTGTGCAATATCCTCTTGTGTATCCTGGTGTGTTCTTGTTGCCAAAATTCACTCTTGGACCATCCTTTGCCACAAAATTTGACAAACAGTGTTTATTCTTTGTCATATGTATGGAACATCCACTGTCAAAGTACCAGACACCCTACAAAACAAAGTTAATGCATTTTAGGTACCCAAAACTGTTTGGGTCCATAGTGGTCAGTGGCAAGCATGACCCTTGGTAAATTTCCATAAGGTCTTCTTTGAAAGGTATCATACTTTGGTCCATACATGTATTCTACACATCCATAAGGTCTAACAGTTGGTTGTGTAGGATTCACATATGCTTTCTGGCCTTTTGGAATATAATGCTGTTTAAAGTGATTTCTTTTGTTAGAAGCACTAGCATAAACATTAGTTTGTTGTCTGTTAGGAGCAGCCCTGTAGTATGGAGTCTGTTGAGGTCCCTGCAGAGGTCTTGTATAAGTCCTCTGCTGAGTCCTCTGCGGATTCCATTGCTTAGGTTTTACCCTAGCAGCATGGTTATACTTGTTGTTTCTAGCAGTAGGTGCAGGAATATTCCAATCCTCATCAGTAGGGAACAATCTACCTTTCCCCCGAGATAAGTATCCCTAGAATGATTGACATTTTTAGGTTTAGGATTCTTATCCTTGGAATATTTCTGATTTTTACTCTTTAGTGGTCCAGCAGACTTGGTAGCAGGTCTGCAATCAGCAGGTCTAGAAGGTACAGCAGCCTTATTATTAGATTTATTCTTTTTGTTAGATGTTTTTGACCTTTTTGACTTCTGATTTTGCTTCCTTGAAGCTTTCTCAGTAGGCTTCACTGCCTCAGCAACCCTTTTGGGAGTTGGATCTTGTGCAGGCACAAACTTAGGACCAATTCTGGTACTAGGTTAAGTGACCTTACTGGATCCACTTTTATTAGATTGTTGAGTTCCAAATCTAAGGCATGTTCTATCACCATAGTGAAGGATGCAGGTTCTTAGATCTAAACGAATTAGATCTACGCGCGGCGGATGGATCACGATTTATATATCAAAACACATAATTAAAGGACTTAAACTACTACAAGGGGGTTTAAGATCATGTTACCAATAACGGGAAGAGAAGCCTTGATCTTCCGATGTGTTCTCCAAACGGCGGTTGGTGGACACCCTTCTTGATACACGAACCTCCTTGATATGCAACACCAAGAAAAACTCCAAGTTTTTCTTCTTCTAAAAACCCTAGGCAAGAAAAACTAATTTTTCCTCTCCTTTTACAAGTGGTGGTCGAAATTATGCCATCTAATTTCCCTTGGAATAACTCTCCTTTTATAGGAGAGTAAATCCTTGGCCTCCAAGTATTAATTAATTAAATAAATAATTAATTAAACAAAATAAAAATATATTTTCCTTAATGACTAATTGTGACATGTATTGACCAATAGGAAATCAAATAACAAGTCATCCAACCAATCATGTAACAAGAATATCTTTTATTTTCCACATCACAAAAATTAATTCTTGTGATAATTAAATGATAAGAGGCGCCACTTTTAGGGTTAAAAGCCCACATAAAATGTCTTTTATATGTATTATATTATTTAGCCCAACTAAATAATATCCATGCATATCAATTAATTAGCCCAGCCAATTAATTATCACTGAGGCCCAAATAACAAGAATATCATTCCGAATTACAGAAGCCACATCGGGGACCATGGACCTATAACCGGTAGCTCAATAATTAATTATTCATCGAACGTAATAAGTACATTAATTATTAATTCCGGGATTACGCCACCATAAACCCGAAACTGAACTCTACCGATTATAGATGTATACTTATACTCAACCCATAGAGTTAATAAGCGTCCATTGATATAATCACTACATACGGATTAACCCTCCATAGATCGTCCATTCGAGTGGGAAGTCTCCGTGAACCCGACTCGAATATCTTATCCTTATTTACCATCAACCCCCGATGATCAATTAGTACACATATCCGACTAGTAGCTAATTAGTCAAATGTGAACTCCCGGGATCGATCACTTTCTTAGGGCTAACAAATAAGGGGACTCGTCTCTCTACTTCCCGCAGGGAAGGAATGGATTCCATGTCCGTGAAAATCGAACTACTCACTCATCGGGAGATAGTGCCAATGAGAAGTGGCTTGGAACACATATCTAAGTGAACCGTAACTAACACATCAAACACTACCCCGAGACAAGCGGACCCCGTGATCACCTCGGGATTAAGGTTGATCCATATATGATCATCTAATGATTTAATAAGATTCCTCGATTACGTAATTATACCGAGAAATACGATTAAATCGGTCCAATTCTATATGAATGCCATCATATATAAATGCCCCACGTAGGTACCCTCTACCGACAAATCCGGATAAGACTATCACACCCTAAGGTGTTCGGGTGCATTATTGGTGTTTTAATCAAGAGACCCTAAACTCGATTAAGTTCACCACGGACTAACAGTTTAAGTATATCACCACTAACTCAATCCTCACGTGTAATCCATACACTGAGATAAGTGGTTACATACAGATATACTTAGGGTTTGCAGCAATGTATTACTTTACAAGCACAAAGCAAGTAATAAGGTGAGATAAATTCTGTCATCCATTAAAAACAATTACATAAATTGTCTTTCGGGCACTACACCTAACAATCTCCCACTTGCACGAAATGACAAGCAACGATTTTTTTTAGAGCACACCATTTCTCATCTTATTCACAACACTCTCCCACTTGCTCTAAAAGCAGATGAGACATATCCATCAATGCCCTACCCTCCAAGCACTCGACTTGGTACACTGATTAGCTAGGTTGTCGACTCGAGACGATCTTTAGGATTGAAACGTTGTCGGTCCTTCCAATCAGGCGGTACTCTCTCTCAATATGCTTTTGACTACTTGTGACCGAGAATATCCTTCTAAGCTATCTCTTCATTGTTTTCACATTGAAGTGATATCGGCTTATCAGACCTGGAATTACTCCCAGACCAAAAAGGAAATTCTAAGCACTATGAGTAAACACTGAGCCCGAGATCAACTTAATGATCATCCTTAATCGACTACAAGTCGAATCGTGTAGTCAACCATATTCAAGTTTGCACCCGAATATACAAGCATATGATTCCTCGTTCTCTAACGATACTTGAGGACGTACTAAACCGCTACTTATTGCTTGAATCGAAGATTCAACTGCAATTGACTCGTTTTAAGCTGACTTGCACTTATCCCAGAGAGACTCTATCCCATTTTCTCTTTATCCGAAGATTTAGAGAATCATTCCTGAGAGGTAGGGTAGGACTACTCTCGATGAATGTTGCATACGTATACGCATGATCGTCTTATTCAATAAGATAGGTGGGATAGCCAATGACTCATTCTCGTGAATTTGACCGAATCAAATTCTTAGAATATAGTCCAATTCTCTCATCCAGAGAATCTTGGCGTATCAGTTTCCGACTTCAGATAGCACACCCATGTTGTTTCCAACCGTTTTAGTGTTATCATTTATGAACACTAATGCTACTACTTTACCAATATTGATATCCGCCTACTACGAAAAAACTTATCAATATTTTGGTCAAGTCCACATATTTTAAAACATGTGACTTTTAAATGACCGAGAGGTTCTCTTAAATCCACAAAGGATATATGCCATGGCAGGCTTCCTACCAATGGTTCTTTCTGAATAAATTAAGATATCGTTAGTCTCGCAAAAAAGGTATTAGGGAATCACCCCTATCTTCTCGCTTTGTAACGAATACGTTATTCATTCTCAGCTAAAACCCTTATGTTCTGAATGAATTCAGATTCCGTTGTTCGGCAAGAAAGTCTCAGTGAATCACCCCTATTTTCTACTTTCTAACGAAATCTAGCAAGACTGAGTGGTGAGAGAGTTCAAGGTCTGGTTAACTCTCTACTTGTCAGGGAATCACCCCTATACCACTCAACTTTGCGCTGAAAGTTTAAACTTTCCTATTCATTCGACTCTTTTCTATGAAGATCCAATTGCTCCCACTGGGCCTGAGACACTCGGTGGTTCTACAATAGATCGAACAAAACTGGAGTACAAAAACTCCATTTACAGGGTTAAGGCTGTCAAACCAACCTCTATGATCAGAATCCTATACAGCCCACTAAGAGCCATAGGTTATCAATCACCCCAGCAGACCGTAAAGTCCACAAAACCACAATGGGTCAATGGTTAAACCATACTCCCACTACGTGGTGGATTGACATCCTGATCTAGTAGTATTTATCAGTGTAATCACCAACAACCGATGTTGGACGTGGTCTGATTAAATCAGATAGTAACTACCTTTGGGTAACCATACTCCAAGGTTTAAGGTTGTTACTTATAGATTCTATCAGAAGGCTTGTGACAGTTCAACCGTCACTTTCTGATCTCAAGAATCTTATAATCAACCTTCACTCGTCTCATTAAGATATTTCACGAACAAATCACAATCGAACGTATGCGCAAAATCTCCAAATCCTACCTTCAAGCATTAAATGCTAAATGCCTACATTTATGGAAGTGGTGTGAACCGAATTCACTCATTATCCATAAATTCACCGGCATCTTCTAGGTAGACTTCTCGGTTTACATAATAATGTTAACCGTTATTTTGCAACCAATTATCTTAATCGAGTTTAACGGTGTATTGTAGCACATTAATAACTATATCGAGCAAGTCTATGGTTTCTTCCTCAGTGAGAAACATTCCACTAGGAGGCAGGCCGAGCATCAGTCCCAAGACTATGCGATAGCCTATTTCTGAGCATGGAATACTCTATTCTCTGCTAAAATCAGAGACTCCTCCTCGTATTCTTTTGATAAACTAAATCGCGTTTCGAGTATTTATCAGACAAAATGTCACCACTCAAAAACTCCCACTAGCTTGTGTCTCTCACTAGACCCCGAAGGTCATGATGAACAAGCTATGTTACCCCTTCAAATCTATTACCCTTTCCCGGTTGAAAGGAAACTTAGTCATTGTTCCTTTGAGATAGTTTTCCTAGACTGGGAGATAGGAATCACCCTTAGCCAGTCGTGCGGTCTTTTCTCTAGGATATATGCACTAATTAATAGACATTGAAAGGTTGTTTATTTTAATACGGAAACCTTTTACCTATAATAGTTTAAGACGTGTTACTTATACATTTTCAGCATTTCTTAGTGGTTCTGACTTTATCAAACAAAAGTCCGAGTCTCGGATTCTTAATACAAATGTCATATTCACTTTCTATGAGGCAACAATATATCGAGTTGAAAGTGAATCCATTTGCTTCAATGAATCTGAAAAACAGAAAAATAAATTTTCCTGTGATATTCAAGGATAGAATCCGAAATTCATTTCCTTATATCACTCCCACTATTCTAGCTGAAATTACTGCCCATTGTTACTCTATTAATCGTTAATGCAAAGCTCTCTTGTTCTTCCAAAGAACTTAGCTCCCGAGTCGAGTTACTCGGTTAAGAAAGTTGCTAAGGATTCATTGGTTAAGTGATCCGAAATCACTTTCCTTATCCTATACTTTCTGTAATTAATTTTCGGTTTAGCCTCAAAACTTTAGTTAAGATGATTAACACTTATATACATTCTTTCCCATTCTCAACTTTCCTTAAAAGGAAATAGTCTTGAACTAGCAGTTTGTTTGAGTAGACACTACCCGTGAACTGTGGGATGTCTAATGAAAGCGTTACCCAGTGGGACTTATTTTCTAATAAATCAGAAAAACATAAGATAAAAGCTCCCACTAGTTTATCGGTTCCAAATACCGTCTAACTAGCGACACTTTAATTGATGATTCTCCAATTTTTCTATTAGAAAATTTCTTGTGTAGACACTACACAATTAAAATTCACTAGAAGAATTTTATCGTCCCAATCATCTTTCAAACTAACTATGGTTGTCTCTCGTTCAACACGAGTGACAGCAGTGACATACTTGTTTACATCACTTAAGTCTTGAAGGCTCAAGAGAAATATCTCTTCCGAAAAATTAATCGCATGTGAGATTAATAGGTACAACGTTCTAGTTACTAACCACTTTTTAACGAAGTCATTACTAGTCAATTTTACACTAGCAAGTCTAGCACCTTAGAGATATATATAACGAGTTGTAAATAAAATTGACGAAATAAATCCAAATCATACACTAATAATAAATTTTAGGAACATAAACTAAGTACTTATAGTCTATCCTACCGTTCCAAGGATTTAATCTAATGCCTCAGTGCCGCCTTAGGGTAGGTCAAAGAGGTTTCGATTAATATTGAAGATCAGATTGAGAATCGAACATCTCATTTGTGATCGTCAATCACCTTTCCTTTTTCAGCCAAGGTATTACCAAAATACCTTTATGAGTGTGACCTACTGTTTCAGATCTTTAGATAGACCCCGAGTGTGCCGCCTTAGGGTCGGTCAGTGACCCAGCGAGTACCCAAAATCCTATCCTTTCGGAGACCAAGCCTTGAATTTTGATAGCGGTGAAGGCCTTCCTTAGGGGGCCGAAATCAAAGCCGGCACGAGGCGTCACCATTCTCTCACGTTGCTTGTGTCAACAGTAGAGGCCGTGGGGTCGGCTGTCGCCTCTCCCGCTCCCACTCAATATTTTGAAAAAGTGGTGGGTTTACTGATCATGTTTTTGGACTTGATGTTACATTAAGGAACAATAAATCATAGGCCCGAATGTTGTCGGTTATGTGGGCTAGCCCACCCGACCTATTCGTTAGAACATATGTGGCCGTCGGACGGGTCAAGGCTAGGAGAGCTCCGTTGAGCCGTAGTGGCTCTTCGGATGGCTCAGTATTGCCAGACCCCCGTGCAAACGCCACACGTGGAGGGTGAAGTCGATTGAGCCGTAGCTACTGTTGACCACCCAACCGTGGTTAAACCACTTTCGAACCTGTTTGCCCGTGATTATCCAATCCTTAAACATCAAACATTCATGTAGACACTACGGAACAAAAACGTAATCTCGTCTTAGGTAAGGTGGAATTCACCGAGAATCCAACACCTTCACCACGAGGTTTCGGGATTTTACTCCTTATGCTTTCGCAGAGTGGGATTCACCGAGAATCCATCACCCAACCTCGACGATTGAAAAAACCCGTGTTCCTCGGTTTTTACCCTAATTAGTTTCTAATTAATATCAACAATTAATTAAAACTAATCGTGTGTTTTATACATGCCTAACTAATTCCTCGAATTAATTTCTACATGTATGCATATGGAGTGGAATTCATGATATGATGCATGTCATTGCAATTTTCCGGTTCTACTCATACAATCTACACATGTATACTAGTGCGGAAAATAAACACCGAGATGGACCGTTGGTACCCCCGTAACTAATCTATTCGAAAATAAATTAAAACCCTAATATGCAGCTGTTAAGAATCTTCGACGATCGACATATCAAACGAACTTAGATCAGGACGAAACTTTCCATATCTGATCTTCATTCTTCGGACTTCAAGATGGACGGTCGGATCGGAGCTTTGACTTGTCAATCTTCCTCAGTGAGCCGTCCAACTTGCTGTTGAAACAGACTCTTACAGCAGCGCATCATATATTTCCCGAGGCCGATCAGGGATCAAGATGAATCCCGATCGTCCTGAAAATTTTATCTCACGTCCAAAACTTCATGATATGCGATCTGACCGGTCGGATTTTAATTTGAACAGTCCAATTGTTCCCAGAAAATCGAAGAAGTAAAAGTTAGGGTTTCTGTGAATCCTGCGTTTTTCTGTTACAGCAGCTACTTCGCAGCAACGAACGGATACCCAAACGGACTCTGATCGACACCAAAATTTGTGGGATTGTTCATCAACTTCCAATCTTGATTATGATTGGAGGGATCTTCCTTTTAACGGCTCAAACAACGGAAAAAACGAAACGACTAAACAGCTACTGTACAGATCTATTTTCTGGAAATTAAACTTGCAATAAAAATAAATTACATAATTTCCTATACTCATGTAAACGAAATTTTCATCGTTTATATGATTTTACAATAGATCTAACGGGTAAACAGTGCCAACCCCCAATCCATCTCTTCAACCATAACAATTTATCACTATCAATGCATAAAACAATAAATAAGATTTACCTACATGCAATTCCACTCCTTTAAGTCGTTTAATTACGATTATGACTATATAAATCGTGGAACCTGGCTCTGCTACCACATGAAGGATGCAGGTTCTTAGATCTAAACGAATTAGATCTACGCGCAGCGGATGGATCACGATTTATATATCAAAACACATAATTAAAGGACTTAAACTACTACAAGGGGGTTTAAGATCATGTTACCCATAACGGGAAGAGAAGCCTTGATCTTCCGATGTGTTCTCCAAACGGCGGTTGATGGACACCCTTCTTGTTACACGAACCTCCTTGATATGCAACACCAAGAAAAACTCCAAGTTTTTCTTCTTCTAAAAACCGTAGGCAAGAAAAACTAATTTTTCCTCTCCTTTTACAAGTGGTGGTCGAAATTATGCCATCTAATTTCCCTTGGAATAACTCTCATTTTATAGAAGAGTAAATCCTTGGCCTCCAAGTATTAATTAATTAAATAATTAATTAATTAAACAAAATAAAAAGATATTTTCCTTAATGACTAATTGTGACATGTATTGACCAATAGGAAATCAAATAACAAGTCATCCAACCAATCATGTAACAAGAATATCTTTTATTTTCCACATCACAAAAATTAATTCTTGTGATAATTAAATGATAAGAGGCGCCACTTTTAGGGTTAAAAGCCCACATAAAATGTCTTTTATGTGTATTATATTATTTAGCCAAACTAAATAATATCCATGCATATCAATTAATTAGCACAGCCAATTAATTATCACTGAGGCCCAAATAACAAGAATATCATTCCGAATTACAGAAGCCACATCGGGGACCATGGATCTATAACCAGTAGCTCCAATAATTAATTATTCATCGAACAGAATAAGTACATTAATTATTAATTCTGGGATTACGCCACCATAAACCCGAAACTGAACTCTACCGATTATAGATGTATACTTATACTCAACCCATAGAGTTAATAAGCGTCCATTGATATAATCACTACATACGGATTAACCCTCCATAGATCGTCCATTCTAAGTGGGAAGTCTCCGTGAACCCGACTCGAATATCTTATCCTTATTTACCATCAACCCCCGATGATCAATTAGTACACATATCGACTAGTAGCTAATTAGTCAAATGTGAACTCCCGGGATCGATCACTTTCTTAGGGCTAACAAATAAGGGGATCGTCTCTCTACTTCCCGCGGGAAGGAATGGATTCCATGTCGTGAAAATCGAACTACTCACTCATCGGGAGATAGTGCCAATGAGAAGTGGCTTGGAACACATATCTAAGTGAACCGTAACTAACACATCAAACACTACCCCGAGACAAGCGGCACCACGTGATCACCTCGGGATTAAGGTTGATCCATATATGATCATCTAATGATTTAATAAGATTCCTCGATTACGGAATTATACCGAGAAATACGATTAAATCGGACCGGTCCTATATGAATGCCATCATATATAAATGCCCCACGTAGGTACCCTCTACCGACAAACCGGATAAGACTATCACACCTAAGGTGTTCGGGTGCATTATTGGTGTTTTAATCAAGAGACCCTAAACTCGATTAAGTTCACCACGGACTAACGCTTTAAGTATATCACCACTAACTCAATCCTCACGTGTAATCCATACACTGAGATAAGTGGTTACATACAGATATACTTAGGGTTTGCAGCAGTGTATTACTTTACAAGCACAAAGCAAGTAATAAGGTGAGATAAATTCTGTCATCCATTAAAAACAATTACACAAATTGTCTTTCGGGCACTACACCTAACACATAGGGCTTTCCAGATTTGAATGCAGTGGAGCAACAAGATTGTTAAACAGATTCCGCAGCTACTGAATGTACAATAGACTTATGTTGATTCTGTCCAACTTCTTTTTCCTTACCCTTGAGAACTCTTAATTTAGCTTTTATTCTTTCAACTTCTGATTGAAGAGCTTCATTTTCAGCCTTCACAATCTCATAACCAGATTGTATTATCCTCAGTTGATTAAGGATGGCATCCAAAGTTTCTTCATTGTCAGAATTTTTAGGATTTGAACCATAAGTTGATTCACAATCACTTCCAGCAGGAGTGTTAATAGATACAGAATTGTATACCTCATCTGTTTCATCCATATTGGCCATTAATGCATAATCATCCATATCAGCAACAAGTGCAGTATCATCAGATTCATTTGCTTTTTTTGATTCTACTTCATATCCTGATTCATCTTCAGCAACCATAGCTTTCTTGCCAGAACTTCTTTATTGGCTCTTGCTCTTCAGTAGGTCTGGACAATCAGGTCTAAAATGTCTAGTTTTCTTGCAGTTGAAGCAAAGATAATCAGGTTCCTTTTTCTGTTTTAATTCAGGACATTCAGGTTTGAAGTGTCATGGTTTCTTGCAATGATTGGACAAATAATCATTATCTTTCTTGGATTCTTCCTTCTTATTTTCACTGAATTTCTTAGTGAAATTCCTTGGAGAACCCTTTCCTGTTTTCATCATTCTGATTTTCTTGCTCAGTAGGGCAATTTGCTCTTGCATTTCATCCAGTAGATCATCTTGGGCTGCTGATGTTTCTTATTGATGTGTAGCAGCCAATGCAGTAGTTTTTGGTTCTTCTTTTTCTGTCTCAGGTACAAGTTTCTTAGTGAATTCATATGCCTTGAGAACAAAAATAATTTGAAGGTGCCTTCTTCATGCTAACTCCTCATTTCTTCTATGGCAGTCACCTTCATCTCCCAAACTTCTTTTGTAGGTAATGCTTCCAAGATTTTTGAATTGATTTCTTCCTGTGAGTACTTCACACTCAGTAGAGTGAGCTCATCCATGATTGCATTGAATATTGACTCCATTTGTTCAATAGTTTCATTTGGTTTCATTTTGAACTCCTGAAACTTCTTCTTTACCACACTAATCTTATTCTTCTTGATAGCATCAGTGCCTTCATAGATTAACTGCAACTTATCCCAAAGTTCTTTTGCAGTCTTGCAATCTTTCACTTTCATGTACATATTGCTATCCAAGGTTCTGTATATGATATCAATAGCAATATTGTTGAGGTTTTCTCTTTTTCTATCTTCAGCAGTCCATTCTCTTTTTGGTTTTGGAATGTACTAAGTTACATTGTCCACGATTATGGCTTTTGTGATTTCCAGTGGTCCATCAGTCAGCACATCCATCATTTCATCATGTGTTGCAGCTAGATTAGCCTGCATACAACGTTTATACTCATCAAAATGATCTAAAGAACACATCAACATTGTTCTAGCATACTGGTTGTTATCCATGATGCAAAGCTTTGAAAATTAGAGACTTCAAAAAAAATTCAAAGTATTTTCACAAGCACAACAAGTAGGATTACTTCAGAACATAAGCACTGCTCTGATACCAATTGTTGGTCCCTTGAAAAGGTTAAGTTTAGATGGGGGTGAATAAACTAAACACTTAAAACTTTTGGAGTTAACAAACTCAGCAACTTCAGCAGCCTGCTGATGGCTCAGTAGTCTGCTGACTATTGACTTTACTGAATTTGTTGGAGCAGAATATATTTAATTCAAGCCTTATTACTTGTTATTAAAATATGATACCAAGTATTGGATACTCAGTAGTGTATGTGTGTGATTCAGTTGCTAGTTCAGTAAGTTAATGTGCTAAATATACTAAATGCAGAATATAAATGCAGAAAGTAAGCAGGCAATTTTTATAGTGGTTCCAGGTGGTGTAATCCCGGTCCACTCTTCTCCCGTGATGTTGGAGGTAATTCACTAGAGATTCTTGAGGTAGCGATTACAAAAATCCCTAAGTTGCTTGTCCTTCACCAATAACTATGACTTCACAAACTGAACACTTGGAACAGGTAGGATTGCTCCTCTAAAGTCGTCCACCGGTCCTTGAAGGATAGGATTGCCTCTTCACCAGCTCCACCAAAACAACAATCCTTGACACCCAAAGATGCTTCACTGTCTTCAGTAGATTCCTTGTAAAAGAAAGTTTGAATCAAGTAAGTGATTCAGCTTTCAGCAGCTTGACCAGGATGATATGATCAGCAGCTTGAGGTCTTCAAGTGTGTAAACTTGATGTATCTTGAAAGCCGATTACACTTGAAGAATTTATTGGATCAGTAGCTTTATGCTCAGAAGGGTCAGCAGGATGAATTCTTGGTAAGAATCTGTAGCTCAAGATATTAGTTGTTTTTCTCTCAAAAATCATCACTTGTATTTGAATTTGGAGTCCTCTATTTATAGGTAGAAATCCTTATGACTTATGTTTGAAATTCAAACATAGCCATTTCAGATTTTGTCCCATTTGACTTTCTTTCAGTCACTGTTCATAGTACTGACACTGTCAGAATGCTTTTTGACAGTTTACAGTCTATCCACCCTTTGACTTGTATCCATTGGATAATCCTCTGTTTCTTCCCAACGTCCATTTATCTTAACCATTGATTTGTTTGATAAAATCAAAGGTTGTTAGCTGTCTTTTTCTTTGTAATCTTCCAATGTAACCTTTGAATAATTCGGAATATATATCAGCAGGTTCCTTAGGGTATTAGTCTCCTGAAATATATATAAGTCAGCTAGTCCAAGTTGTTGTGTTTATTAAAACACTTCAGCTGACTTTTCTTATATCTAACTTGTTATTATGAAGTTAGATTACACCATTTTGAATATAACTAAGTTCCAATCACCACTTGAATTGTGGAACTTAGACTTTGTACACAAAGTATATGTAATCAGTTTAGGTCATCACAGACTACCCTAAATTCTGATTCCATATCCTTGACTTAAAATACTAAGTTTGATCCCTAGCCTTCAGTAACTGAGTTTGAAACCTCAGCCTTCAGTCTTCAGCAGGTTCCTAAACTAGTCTACTGACTCAGGTACCCTACTGATCTAGACAGTGCTTGTTCGATCAAACCTATACAAGATCAAACTCTAATAAGCCTTTACATTTGATCTAGACATCTTTTTGTCTTTGATCTATAACAGCTAATCTGGCACTCATCACTAAAACTCAAAAATATGTCCAACATTATCAAAGTAGTTTTCAAGTTGTCATAACTGCAACATCCGGTGGATTCTGATTTATCCGACACGTTCTGGGATAAAGCTCCAACTTCTGGGCAGTTATTATCTTTAGACAGTGTCAAACATTTTGGATATCGTGCTCATAATGGTAGCAATCTGGATAACCGCATTACTTTAAATGGCAATTCAAAATTTGAATTTGAATAGTCTGCTTCACTGTGTGCCCTTCGATCATCACTACAAGAAATTCGGTTTTTAATGAGGAGATTCTCCTCATTAATTGTCCATTTCTCCTCATTAAAGACGTTTAATGAGGAGAAACCACTCCTCATTGCATCTTCTCTAGTTAAAGGTATATAATGAGGAGAATTGAATCTCCTCATTAATTATATCATACATTTAATGAGAATATATTCTCCTCATTAAAATTATTTTAATGACGGAATTTCTCCTCATTAAAATATTTTTTATGATGACTAATCTCCTCATTATCAAGTCATTTACTCTTCATTAAATAAAGATCATGCGACAACATAACTCCTCATTATAGGGTTATTTGCTCCTCATTAAATCAAGAATTACTGACAACATATCCTCTCATTATATAAAATTTTACCCACATTATAAGAATACGAATGTTCACAAAACAAGAAAACGGCCGGCGGGATATGGCCACCCATCAAGCAAGCAAAAAAGGCCGGCTATATCACATCACCAGAGGGCAAAAGAACTTTATCCATTATTCCAAAAGCATGTAAAATTACATCAAGTAAGAACAAACTAAAACCATATCCTCCTCACTTTAGGAATCAATCCTACAACGTTGCAAGATGGAATGTTTACCATAATGCATAACAAAAACAACAAAAGAATTACACATCCTTACTTTATCATAAGTAGCTGTCTATCTGATTCCGAGGATATAAAGTCGTCATTATCTCGTGCATAGTACTCGTTGGATCCATCTGTCTGATTTGAATTCGGCATCATCATAAGTTATCTCCTCATCCCATACACACCAGAAGTTCTTAATCCATTAGATTCCTTCCCTAATACAACTGACCTTTTTCACATTACCAACCTATATGGCCAAGGATATGGTTGATTACTTTATGTGAAGGAAAAAAAGAAGGAATGCTAATTAAAGAGCAGCAGGTAATTCAATATTATTGTGTAGTAGTAACCATATCAGTATACAAAGGTGCACTCAAGAAACTACAGATTTTACTAAGATACTTCTCCTTCCAAAACACAAATGTAGTTTAAAGACTTCAGAAGAAGGATCTCGGTTTTTCTTAAATAACTTAACCAAAGAACAGCATTATCGGCAACAATAGCATCAGCAAGGATACAATTATCAATAGCAGGGGCAGCTGTTAGGATCAATATGTATATTGCAGAAACACACAAGACAAATGATACAAATATTTGCAGACAATACAATTCAGCAAATTACAAAAACAAGTGCAGTTTAGTCCAGCAAATTCAATAGTATAGCAGACTAAAAAAACAAAAACTGAAGTGATCAAGACTAAGCTGACCCCTCAATTGATTCCCAGTAAGGATATTCAAAATCAAGGATTAAGACTATCAAGACTGAGTCAAACCGAGGACAAGAGTTATTTTCAACTTAAGAATCCTACTCATTCCAGTAATCGGGATTTTTATTAAATCTGTGACATTCAGACTATTTTGCAGGCCGTTCTTGCTACAGTAGCTCTCATTCTGGGCTTGAAAATCAAGGACTAGGATTAATCAACTCAAATACTTGATGCAGAGAGAGTAAATGTTACTTTATGTATTTGAGACTAATCAACTCAAATACTATAGAACCGAAATAAGGATATAAATCAAGAACCTCCAGTAAAGCCACAACACTATTAGCCAATGCCTCATTAGAAAAGCTTGAGCATCACTTGACTTTTAACTTCTTGGCACAATAATATACTATTATCCAAGACAAATTACATCTGACTAAGTCAAATCCCTTCACAATTCTCATCCAGCATGAAAGAATCAATATAATTTTTTTTTTAAATTGGGCCAATTTGTATTTTTCAAGAGCGTTGTTGCTAACTCAAAATTAGTCACGAAATCCAAGTCAAATTCGCAATGAATATCAGCAAAGACTGTATTAGTTGTTTTCTATGCAGTTTGACCACTACCTAAACAGGACAAACACGGCCGACTAAAGATTATGGCACGACCACGCACACAATGTTCTATATAACACAAGGTAATGTTTTATGTGTACAAAACACAACACATTGATTAATATAACTCATAAGAACCAAACATAAGGATGAAAGGTCATAACCTACCATGGATGGGGTGAGCCTTTGATGGTCTTTTCACCATACTTCCTGCATGAGTACTCATCAGGGGGAATATCAGACAACTTGTTACTGATAGTAGGTACCTTAATAGATCTCTTCACTCTGTGTTTCCTGCTAAAAGTTAAGAAATACAACAATATTTAATTGTTATTGATGAGTTAAAAAACCAAATAAAAACCAATTAGCTAGCAAGAATCAGGCTTAAAACAACCACCTCTTCTTTGAGCAATGACATTTTCCACTTCTTCCACATTTCACACTGCCATCATCTGATCAGTAGCGCTCGAGTTGATTAGTCACAAATACATCAAGTAACATCATTCCAGGATCAACCAACAAAACTAAGACTGCTATAGATATTATAATAAATATTCGGCAAGAAATTGCAAGACATCGATACAACAACGAGAGATTCGGTTCAAAGGCAAATTGCAAGTGTAGCGAGGGCGGATATACGGTAGGTGCACTAGAAAGAAGGTTCAACAACCCTCAAATATGAAGCTCGGCAAGTACGGATTAGTGTAGCAGGTGCATCAAAGCAAACAGCAAATTAGAGCACTTCACACATTCGGCACATGTGCAGGTGATGTGATTTTCAGCAAAGTGCAGTATAGAAAGTGTGCGGCAATATATCCGGAAACGAGAGATCAAGACTAGAACAACATTAAACACCCAATGCACACGGACTCAACAAAAAAACATTGAATCGGTAAATAAGCTTCACGATTCGGCACCGAAACAGGGAATAAAATAGGACAACAAAAACGGACTAATCTTTGACTAATCTTGCTTTGAAAGTGAATGACTTAGAGTTGTGTATCGGACCTATTTTCCACCCTTGGATATGGTTTGAGTACAATACAGCAAGGAATGGATTACAAGGTTCTAGTTCAGAGTTTATACGACAAGAATAGCCGACTAATACACAACTACAAAGCTGATCAAGCTAAGGCTGATCACTCAGATGATTCACAAAATTTATAGTTAAAACCAAAGGGTTGGAACTATCAAAAGCTATTAATCAACTCGAGCACAAACGGATCGACGACCAAGACCATTCAAATCTATTACAAAAATGTTCGGCGGTTTCGAAATGTAGCTTAACAAACGGCGAGGGACGGATTGTGCAAGTGTGTGTAGCACTTGGAACAAATACGCGGATGACAAATGTAAGATCTCGGCAAGACAATTTCACGAAATTAGTGGTGCACAAACATCGACTAAGTTCAATACAAGTTTAGCACTAATAAATGCGGGTTTACCAAGATGGAGCGAGTTAAAGCAAGTTCAAAGCAATATAGCACTTTAAGGGACCAACCAATGATCAATAAAGAATAAGCACTTAGAGATGTGATCAACCACAAAATCATCCAACTAAACACGCTTGGAATCGAGAGAAGGATTTCACCGATTCTAACGAGAATAAAAGGATTATGATTCAACGAGATTAGGCAATATGATTCAATTTATCAATGATTGACACAAGAAATACGGAATGAGCGAGCGACGGGTTAAGCACAAAAACCGGATGATGTGAACAACAAATTCGTGTTGTGTTCAAGTGCAAACAGTGAATGTGCAAGGCAATAAAAAGTGTATCAAAATAAGCAAATTTTGCACATCCAAGCACACGAAAAGCAAGCACTGAATCAGAGACTTTCCTAACTAATTCAGAGAACAAACAAGGGGTAAACAAAACAGAGGATAGATTTGAACCAGGGAGCAAGTCCTTGTAAAGTTGTCAAAATTTCGGTCGGTCAAGCCTTTTTCACAAGGCGCCTCCGAGAGATGATTCGATCTAATACACCAAACTCACTTACGGTTCGTAGACAACAAATTATCGAGATTAGCAAACAACACACACTTTAACTAACCACTTAAGCCACGGAAAAAGTGAAAATTAAAGTGCGAAATTACTTACAAACTCGTAAGTAAGAACCACCGAAATTGCCAGGCATAATTTCGGTCTCCAACAATGTTCGATCTTGAAATCCTCGGTGGCACCGAGTTTCTTGATTCCAAAGAATAAATCGAGAGAAGATTGCACCTTTTTCGAAAGTTGACTGCAAGTTTACAAAATCAGAACTTTAATGGTCGTATCAGCAGCAAATTAATGGCAACGGTAACATCTTTTAAGCCCAAATCTTCACAAAAGCAATTAGCATACAATCAGGCAGATTTCATGTTCGTATCAGAAAATAAATGATACATCAAAGCACAGAATTGAAATAGATTCACCTTGTCAATAGTATTGACTGCAAACTCCTTCCAAAATCGAAGCCTTGAATGCCCAAGATGCAGCCTTCGTGTATAGACACATAGCTATGAACAAATCTCCATCGAATTAGCAAGAGATCGTCATTGAAGCGATAAAGATGGAACCTTTCTTGTATCAAACCTTTCTTAAGCGATTTTGAATCGATTGTTTGATATCGAATCCAATGAGCAAGATGTTCTTACCAAAAATGGATTTACCCATGTGAAAGAGATGGAGAAGCAGAGAATTGTGAGTATGATTTGCAGAGACAAGGAATTGAATGCAATTAGGGATTTTTTTTTTAGGAAAGGCGTTTCAAAGAACAAGAGAGAAAGGAGGGAATACGAAGAAAGGGTTTTAGCTGAAATGAAAATGAAATAAAATGTTATTAAAAAGATATTTTTATGAAATAATGAGGAGATATTGTTTTTTTGAATATTAATGAGGAGATTTTATCATAACAATGAGGAGAAATTGAATTTGGTCATCAAATTCCTTCACTCCTCATTATAGGATACATGTAATGACGAAAATACTACTCCTCATTAGAGGTCCTTTTTCTAGTAGTGCATCCCCAACTTCGACGGTGAGATTGTCGCTTTCACTCATATCAAATTTGAGGCTCTTCTTTAAGAATTCCATCACATTCATTTCCAATACTGTCTATTTTAGATTAAACCTTCCATCTTTTGTTGATCATCAAGTCTTCTCAATCTGGAGATGGTAGTTCACCTCTTATTTTTAAATCTCGTCCCATGCGTGATGTTTCCCCCTTCTTTCTTATAGCCTCTTTCACCGCTAGGTCCCATTTCTGGGGCTATTTTGATGTAACGGGGCATGTGAAAGAAAGAGGTTTGAATCAGAGGAAAGTTGAAGGGGAAGGCTCTTTGCTCCGGGTTCAACTCTCTGGGTGGTGGTATTTTATCGCCATGCCACCAACAACCTTCAACATTACCATGGTGAGGGAGTTCTACTCTGTTCTGTCTAAGGTCTCCTCGGAAGAGGTCATCAGCTCCGTTCCTCTTCGGGGTGTTCCCGTCACCTTCACCTCAGAGGCTGTCAACAGGGTGCTTTGCATCCCTACCATCGATCCTTCTACCCATTATAAGGTGGCTTGGAACCTTAGTGACAAAAGGGACAAGCAGGTTCGCCTACGTCGTGCCGCTCGCATTCTTCTTCCCAATCGACGACATCCTCGTTCTTTAGGTCCTACTTCTAAGCTGTCTCAAAGCAACAGAAAGTGGAAAGGATTTGTCAACTCTCGATCTCTTCCTTCCGTGCATTTCAAAGAGGTTACGGAGGATGAGGCTCTCCTACTTTGTGCAATTCTCGACCCGTGTGTGAATGTTGATTGTGGGATTTTGATTCATCACGAGGCTCTGATGTTTGGATCCTAGCCGTCACATTCCCTTTGGTTGGGCGATTTCTCACCTCTGTACCGATATCTCTAGGGTGCCGCGTCATTCTCAGGATCTGTATAGCATTTAGGAGTTTTTGCTTTAATTTCGGCACCTTTTTGCGCTTGTAATCTCCTTCGCATTGATGTATTGTAGCCGCCCGCGAGGCTCTCACCCCTCTTTTTTTTTTCTTGAGACTTTTGTGGACGGCCTTGCTTCCCTCAGGCGTATTGGGAATGGAACGGCGTTTTGGCTTCGCCGTATTTACCTCGTTGTTTGAGGTTTTTGCTTGGTCAAGGAGCAGTAATATCGGTCGTGCTCTTTTGACTTCTCGATGACCGTGCGTTTCGCATTGACAAACATGCGGTAATTAATGCGACTATTGATTTGACACCTTCCCCTTTATAAAAAGAGGGAGATTCTTCTCCTTTCTCTTCATCCTCGATTCTCCTCTTCTTCTTTTACCTCCAACAAGCTACGAGTTTCTCTTCCTTTCAATCAAGTCTATTCACTCTTCTACTGGGTCAAATACCAACATAGACGCATCCCCTTTCTTTCAAACAGCTTCTCTGGCCGCCAAAGCAAACTACTGGGCTTATTTATATACGCATCAGCACTTGACGGAAAAAGCCTTGTACCGGGATAAGATCCATGAACACTTCTCCATTTTCCGAGTGGAAACTGGCTGGACAGGTTTCACTGTGGCACCTAGGGGGAGATATAACCTCACACTAGTGAGCTAATTTTATTCGGTTCTATCGGAGACTCCCTCCATTGCCGATACTACCTATGTTTCTGTCCGAGGAGTAGTGGTCGCTTTCACGCCGGAGGTCATTAATGAGTTTTATCATCTCTCGTAGTTCGATCCGTCTATCGATTTTGAGTTAGCTTGAAGACTTGACGAAGAGGAGCCCTTCTATTCTCGTTTGGCTAAGGCACATCGACATTTGTTCCGTGGCAATCCTATCCCCGCTCTCCGGAATGCTAGTTCCGTGTTGTCCCGGCGGGATCGATCAGGGAAGCGGTTCATTAATTCCCGTGCCCTTCTCTCTAACAATTTTGAGAGGCTTACTGATGACGAGGCTATCCTACTCCATGCCATCGTTATCCCGTGACTTAATTTCAATTGAGGAAATATGATTCATCATTAGGCTGTTGAATTTGGGACTTCGATGGAAGTTGGTCGCACGATGCCTTTTGCTTGGATGATCTCTAACATCTGTAGCAGTACGTCTTGGATGCCTACCAGCCCTAGGGATGTGTATTATAGTTTCGGTTGATCTTGTATGCAATGGTTTATCTTCTTTTTGAATTTTGCAAATGTATTATGTAATGACTTCTACTTGAATATGAATAAACTTTTATGAGTTCGCCGAGTCGTTTATCCACCATTTATTTTATATACGGGCCCCTTTACTTTTAAAGCGAGGCCGCCAAGAAATGGTGGTCGGGCATATAATTTGCACCTCCTCCGAACGCTAGAAAATGGATATTTCATTTAAGCTTTCATATAAGCGGCTCGAGGCCTTTTACAAAGACCTCTGCGGGGAATCCGCTTTTACATGTAATATCTGTTCAAGTTGTCTGCATGCCATGGCCGATTGAACTTGAGGTCCTCCTTGTCTTTCAGAATGTATGTCCTCTTTTTGACTATCCTCGACACATACCAGGGACCTTTCCAATTTTCTGCCAGTTTTCCTATGTCGGTCCGCTGGCCGGTTTCTTGTCTCTTGCACTGGACAAAGTCTCCCACTGCGAAGGAGTGGTCACAGATTTGCTAATCGTGGTGCATTTTTGCGGCTTGCTTATAGTTGACCAACTGAGCGCGGGCTTTCAAATGCTTTTCCTCTGCAAGATCCAGCTCGATCTGTCGATTGATTATATTGTCGGCCTCATTGAAATAAGAGACTCTTATGCTTGGTAGTGCCATCTCGACAGGTGTCATGGCCTATGATCCATATGTTAAGGCAAATGGCGTCTCCCTGGTTGTTACTTTTTGGGTCGTTCGACGTGACCACAGGTCGTCAGGCAGATGGTCCACCTATTTCTTGGCCTTTTCATCTAAGTTTTTCTTTACTACCTTTAGAACTTGCTTGTTAGCGTTTTCTGCTTGACCGTTCCCCTGTGGATAGTAGACTGAGGATTGCCAGTGTTTAACATTGTGCTCCTTGCAGAATTCGTCAAACTCATCTCGGAATAGCGGTCCGTGATCGGATACTATTTCTTGAGGTACCCCAAACCGAGTCCAAACTTGATCCAGCAGAAAATATATAATATCCCAGGCGCAGGTCTTTACCAGTGCCTTTCCCTAAATTCATTTCATGAAATAGCCCATTGCAACGACACCATACTCGCAGCCCGATCGACCTGTTTTGAGCTGACTGATTAGGTCGATCACCCACATGTCAAAGGGATAAACGGTGATGGTGATGCTCTGCTCTACTGAAGGAAGCCTAGGTATGTTGGCGAAGCGTTGACACTTGTCATAGCTCTTGGCGTACCTTTCAGAGTCTTTGGCTAGCTTTGGCCAATAGTATCCTGCTCACAAAGCCTTTTGGCCCAAGGTGCGGCTGGAGGGATGGCCTCCACACACTCCCTCATGTAGCTCTCTCAGTATCCCCTGGACCTTTTTGGGTCGCACACAGCGCTACAACGGTTTTGAGAAAGACTTCCGATATAGAATTCCATTCAAGATAGTGTAACACGCTGCTCTTTTTCTTAAAGCTTGAGCTTCCTTGAGGTCCTCTGGTTGTGTCCCATTCTCAATATATGCCTTGATTTCATCTATCCAACATGGAACCGAAGGTTGGATATCCATAGATTCTGTCCGACATACTGCGAGCTCTTCCAAGTATTCGAACATGACTGCGGGGTCACTGAATTCATCTTTGGTGATCAACTTGGACAAGTAGTCTCCTTGATTCTGATCGCGCGGTATGTTTCGTAACTCACAATATTGGAAACTGCTCATAAATATATTTACAAGATCGAGGTATCATTTCATCACCTCATCCCTTGACTCGAATGTGCCTTTGATTTGGCACACCACTACCTTTGAATCGCAAAAAATTTCAAAATTTTCTACATTCATAGCTTTGGCAAGCTCCAATCCAGATATGACTGCTCCATATTCAGGTTGGTTGTTAGAGGCGGTGAATATGAAGCAACCAGTTTGGCTCGCTGCCCCATCAACATACATCTGCCAACAGTGACTCGGTCTTGCGGTGTGATTACTGTTGGGGTTTTTAACTCGTCAACGTTCGGCGAACTAGGCTGCCCGGTGGGTTCTTCCTCATTGAAGCTTGTTTTGACTATGAAGTCTGCCAGAGATTGTGCTTTAATTGCTTTCCTGGGCTCGTATCGAATGTCGAATTCGGTCAGTTCGATAGCCCATCGCAACAAACGGCCTGGAAGATCCGGCTTGTGCAATAATTGTCGGAGCGGACTATTGGTCAGCACGACGATCGTATGCAAAGAAATAAGCCCTTAGTTTTCAGGCAGCAACATTGAGTGAGTAAGCTACCTTCTCTGCATTGAAATAACGACCCTCAATGGGACTGAGGGCTTTTGAAACATAATAAATAGATTTTTGACCGGTCATGTTCTCCTTGACAAGAACGGCAGCAACGGCCCGGTCCGAAGCTGCCAGATACAGAAAACGTTCGTCTCCCATAGTCGGGTTGACTAATAAAGGCGGGCTTTCTATGTAAGCCTTGATAGCATTGAAATCTTGAGAGCACTCTTCAGTCCACTCGAAATTTTTGTTTCCCTTAAGAATCTAGAAGAAAGGTAAACACTTGTCGGCAGATCTGGAGAAGAACTTTCCCAAAGCAATTATCCTTCCGTTTAACCTATGTACCTCTCTGATGCAAGTGGGCTCTTTAATGTTCGACAAAGCATGTACCTTTCCAGGATTTACCTCGATGCCTCCTCTTGGACCCCAATGGTGCACTTGGCAGGATTCAACTTCATAGAATGTTCCTTGACATTATCAAACGTTTCCTGTAGGTCTGCGATGTGATCATGGCGGGCTGATTTAACGACCATGTCATTAATATAGGCTTCCATGTTCCTCCGTCGGCCCTAAAGGCTGTAATCTCCTTCTCTTCATTTGTCATTTTTACTTGGTAATATCCCACTTATGCATCTAGAAAACTCAGCATCTCAAATCTGGCAATTCGATCGACCATTCTGTCGATCCTCGGCAACTCATTGGGATCCTTCGGGCATGCTTTGTTTAGATCTGAAAAGTCGATGCACATGTGCCATTTTCCGTTGTGTTTCTGGACAGTCACAACAAATGCTAGCCATGTAGGATATTGGAGCTCCCTGATGATCCCGGCATTGACCAACTTGTCCAATTCGACCTTGATAGCCCCTTCTTTCTCTTTGGAGAACTAGCAGGCCTTTTGCTGTATGGGTTTGAAGCGTGGATCGACATTGTGGTCGTGAAACACGATTTCAGGCTCCACCCCACTCGTGTCCGTGACAACCCAAGCGAAGGCATCCAAGTTTTCTTTGAGCAGTGATATTAGCCTTTCTTTCTTCTGTTCTCCCGTCTGAGCTCCAATTTTCACTTTCTGATTAGGATATTCTCCATTTATGATTACCTCAATCAACTCGCCTTAGGCATTAAAATCTTACTCGTCTCTTATCTGGAGGGTGTGGCAGACGACCTCCTTGGTTTCAACATTTCCTGCCTGGGCGGTTTTTTCCATCTCCCTCGTTTTACCAAACTCTTCTTCAATCCCAATCTCCCCAACTACGTCTACATGCATTCGTCAGGA